>CM035141.1:82255218-83543274 GCA_020205605.1 Panax ginseng
CTCTAGAGGTCTGCTGCATGACCGACCCGATTGTGTATCACGTGTTCTGCAGGGCACACTCCCATTGTTCTTCCTTTTGGAATATTGGTATTCTGTTCAGTTTGAAATGCCTTGGGAGCATGCTACAATCATTTCTTGTGCAACACAATATGAGTTTAGAACTGCCACCCTGACTTGTGTGTATGTACTGGCAGATATATTGCTTTGACGCACTCACTCTTGAGAATAAGTTCAGCGTGCTCACTTATCCTGTCCCTCAGTTGGGAGGTCAAGGACTCGTTGGAGTTAACATTGGCTATGGTCCTATGGCTGTGGGCCCCAGGTGGTTAGCTTATGCTTCCAATAATCCGTTGTTATCAAACACAGGACGCTTAAGCCCCCAAAGTCTGAGCCCATCTCCAGGTGTTAGCCCTTCTACCTCACCTGGCAATGGAAATCTGGTGGCTCGCTATGCCATGGAATCTAGTAAACAATTAGCTACTGGACTAATTAATTTAGGAGATATGGGGTACAAAACGTTGTCAAAATACTGTCATGAGCTTCTTCCTGATGGTTCTAGTTCTCCAGTGTCATCAAATTCAAGCTGGAAAGTTGGTCGGGTTGCTGGACATTCAAGTGATACAGATACTGCTGGGACGGTAAGTCTTTCACACAGTTAAATATTCATCTCAGCCTCATAATTTGCTAGTTTTTGAATTTTCAGTTTAATGTAGAAATATAAAGCTCGATATTTCTTTTTTCAGAATATGAAATGAGTCTTTTTTTTTGTTTTCTTGTCCATCATGTGAATTATGTCAGCTGGTTTTATTTTTTAATTTTTACCTTCATTGAATAAGCAATCATGTTCAATAACCTTGTTGATTCTGCAATGTCTCAATGAGGCCATCTGTCTAAGTGCAGCTTACCAAAAGAATAAGAAATACTTGTATTTTGTCTTTATTTTTTGTGATTGTATGTATATATTTCTTGCATCTGGAAGTCTCGCGTAGTAGTGAGATTTATAAATTTGCAGCAGGATGTTGACACACTAAAGGATTGTTTTTTTATGCTTTTGCTAATTACCTGAATTTTAGAAGTGTTCTTATTTTGATTCATTTATTGCAGGTTATCATAAAAGATTTTGTATCCAGAGCTGTTGTATCACAGTTTAGGGCGCATACCAGTCCCATATCTGCCTTATGTTTTGACCCAAGTGGGGCTCTTCTGGTTACTGCATCAATATATGGGAACAATATTAATATTTTTCGAATCATGCCATCTTGCTTGCAAAATGGATCAGGAACTCATAATTATGATTGGACTTCTTCTCATGTGCACCTTTACAAGCTCCACCGTGGCATGACTTCAGCAGTATGTTTCTTCAATTTCTGTTTCACATCTCTGTTTTCTTGAAGTGGTTGCTTTATATGAATGCTATATGATTATAGTATTTGTGTTTTGTGTGTTAGGTGATTCAAGACATTTGTTTTAGTCCTTATAGTCAGTGGGTAGCTATTGTTTCATCCAGGGGAACAGGTCATGTTTTTGTTCTATCCCCTTTTGGTGGTGAGACTGGTCTTCAGATGCAAAATTCTTATCTTAATGGGCCCACCCTCTTGCCTATTCTTTCTGTGCCATGGTGGTCTACTTCATCTTTCATGTTAAGCCAATCATTCTCTCCACCACCACCCCCTCCTATCACTCTATCTGTGGTGAGCAGGATAAAGAATTCTGGGTGGCTTAATACAGTGAGCAATGCTGCATCCTCAGCTGCAGGAAAGGTGTCAGTCCCATCTGGTGTTGTTGCTGCCGTTTTTCACAGTTCTGTACGTCATAATTCACAACCTACTCTCTTAAATGATAAAGCTTTGGAGCACCTAATGGTTTATACTCCTTCCGGTAATGTAATTCAATATGAACTGCTGCCTTCAGTGGGGGGAGATCAAGGTGAATCTTCTTTGAGAAATGGGACAAGTTCTATGGGGCAGGAGGAGGATTTGAGGGTGAAAGTTGGCCCTGTTCAATGGTGGGACGTTTGCCGAAGAGCAGATTGGCCTGAAAGAGAGGAATTCATAATAGGTACTACTCATGGCAGACAAGATGCTGCAGAAATAGTGATGGATACTTCAGATTATGAAGACTATGATATTGGGGGAAAGGATATGGTGAAACCCCATGATCGATCCCATTGGTATCTTTCCAATGCAGAGGTGCAGATAAGATCTGGCAGGATACCAGTTTGGCAAAAGTCTAAGGTATTTGTTGTAGTTCCAAATCTTTGATGCTCCCATGTATGTTTTTCTTATACGCTTATTATCCTACACCTGTGTTGTAGATATATTTTTATGCACTAAGCCCTCTGGCATTTGAAGGGGAGAATCTCAGTATAGATCATAATGGTGGAGAGATTGAAATTGAAAAGCTTCCTGCTCACGAGATTGTAGTAAGACAGAAGGATCTACTGCCTGTTTTTGACCGTTTTCAAAGAATCCATCCTGGATGGGATGATGGCAGGTAATGACTCAGTTACCTGTAAATATCATAGGAGAACTCCATAGTATTCTTTGTTAAACGCATGATATTTAACAGCCTAACTGTTGAACAATAGGAAATATGTCTAATAATTAATCAATTCCAAGACATGATTGACTGATGCTCTACTGTCTGCTCGTTTTAACCGGCGTTCTTTTAGAAATACAGTTTTACATGCTCTGTGAAATAGCATAGATACATTAACAAGGAGTCAAGTTTGTGTGACATGCACAGAATGCTTTTTATTATGAAAATAAATTTAGTTGGATACTTGGACAGCAATTAAGAATATTTATTGGTACAGTATCTATTTTGCATGGATATTTCTTAAGATGACATTGGTCTGCACAATTAGAAGCATTAAGACACGCCTTTTTTTTCCCAAGAGAAAAGGTTTGACAACTCATAGATGGACGTTGCAACTCGAAAATAAATTATGAGCAGAAGAAAAATGTAACAGGATTTCATTTCATCATTATGTAATTGTTAATTGTAATGTTATTGATGAGGAATTATATCATTTCATCATTATGTAATTGTTAAGTGTAATGTTATTGATGATGAATAATATTTTTGTCTTAAACTGCATCTTTTACAATATATATCTATGTTCCTACATGTTGCATCTATTTGTCAGGATGTTTCTATGCTGCTACCATATGCTTATATCAGGCGGGTGGTCTCCTTGTTCCCTCTCTGCTTGTAACAGTTTTATTCTTCTTATAAAATTCAAATGTCTAGAATATTTTTCAATTGACATTCACTTTGAAATTTTGAGCCGCTAGATCTACGTTTAAAAAATATTTATGATTACTTTTTCCAACTACTTTTAGGACTTGTTTGTTGTAAAAGGACGTAACACGCTTCCCGCGTGTCACTAGCTAGCAGGTATGACTTGATATTAGTGTACATTCTTTGGTGTTGTTTGAGGGCATATGTGAAAGTTAACTTTATCTGAATTTTTGCACCATCAGACTGAAGAAAATGTTATTCACGGATGGATCTGCTTGTCCTTCTTGTTTCTTTGTCCTTACCTTGTCTTTACAACCGAATAGAAACTCTTTCTATCCAATTCCATTTTCTCTATCACTTTTTTACTATCTTCTTGCCTACCAGAGAGATTGTACAAGATTTCCTTCAATAACAAAAGCTCATTACCAGATTATACAATATCTGTTAAAGGCACTGTAAGGTTCTGTGCACTTGAACGTGCTGTCGTGACAATGCTTGAATTGACCTTGATATATGCGCTTCTATAGACACTAGAATTTAGCTGCGACGAACAACAGTAATCTTGCATAAGTCTAATACATTATTTGCCCTTTATTGTTCTTTTCTAGCAAATAGACAATAATGAGCAACAATTTTTCTTGTATATGAATTCTTTTGCTTGTATTATTGTGTTTTAATACAAAAATAAATTTTCCCTTTATATTTATTTAATTCTTGTCTGGATGCTAACTTGTACTCCCTCCGTTCTAAATTATGTGAGCTGATTTGAAGGACACGGTTTTAGGAAAGTGTGAAGAGTACTTACTTTTTCATACAACCATTGGATAGAGAGATTAAAATCATTGGATACTACTTGTGATAGAATGTTCTCACTTATTGTGGGACATATCAAAACAGAAAGAAGCTCAATTGGATAGGACAGAGGGAGTACATTTTGAACAGTTATATATCATTACAATGCAGCATATGCCAGTGTTCTGGGAAATTTGAAGAAATGACTAAAAATCTGTGTATGACCCCTAATAGAAATTTTTGGGATTCAAAAGTGAATGAAATCATTCAGTGCCAGTAATATTTGATAGTCTTGTGTTGGTAAATGATTTATTTATATTGTAGGGCCTTCTATTTAACATAATAATTAATAACAGGTAGATGTTCTGTAACACCTCAGTCCCACATCGAAAGATAGGGAAAAAATTTGTCTGCATATAAGGAAATAAGTTACTACCAATAGTACCTTTAAGTCATGACCTTTTGGGAGCCTGTGGTGGGATAAGATGACCCAAGAAGACACTATTGGGCTAGTAGTTTGAGGCCTTATTTTGATGGATTTGATTTGATTCGGACTTGGGATTTGACCCGAGATTTGTTCCGGACTCGGGATTTGACCCGGGTTGTTTCATGTTCTACATATAGCATGTGGTTGTATAATTTCTTAGCTGTGCATTGGACCCTGTAGGTACTTCAAACGTTGTTTTGCTTGTCATTGTTTTTGGCTTTTCAGGCACTAACAACGAACTATTAACTTATTTTTAATGTCATTGGGCATGGAAGATTAGAAGATCATCTAGTGTTAAGATGCATATCTGCATACATAAGCTGGGATGCAATTTCTTTCCTTTCCCCATTTTTTCTGAATAGGTGAAAAAAATATAGGTTTCTTGTTGCAAAAATGAAGTACTTGTTAGTTAATTTATGTGAAAAATCTAAAATTTGGGATTATTACTTGGGGTTCCATTAACAGTGCTTGTTAACATCTTGTTAAATTGTGACCAATCCAAATAATTTTGTGTTACAATGGATATTGTCGATTTTATCATTGATATTCTGCACTCAGAGGTTCAAAATCAGGATATCTTGGATTATGAATTACTAACATCATGGTTCTAGCTATTGTCATCTCTGGTATTGGCTTCATCTAGGCTGACGGGGTTTCCCTAGAAAGTGTTTCCGAGGAAAATAGTTGAATCTCGTTTTTAGTTATATCCGGATATCTAGTTGTGAACTTTGTCTAATTGTCTTATTATCTTAAATATTGCATTTCAGTGCTGGGTGTTTATAACATGTCACAACTTCCTAGTTTTCTGAATTTTTGAATTCTAGTGGTTTGCTTAAAACAGGTGTCAACTGTAGGCATTCTAGCCATTGATATTTTGCTGCCTCATATAGGCGAGTTTAAGAGATGCTTGTATACTTAAGATTAGGGCCTGCATGGAAATATTGACACATTGGTGTAAAGACATTCTTTTCCTCCATAATTAACTTGTATGATTATCTTTGTATTCCACTAGTTTTATGCCTTGTCTATTTTGATATGTGGATACTCAGTGGGAATAAAAGTATCCCAAAACTTTTTCTTTGTTTGCTCCTGTTTTTATATTGTTTATAATACTGAAGAACTTGAAGCTCTCCTTTTTAGTAATAATTTGTTTTAATCCAAAATAATCATACTGGAGAACTTAACGGCCCATTTTTCCAAATTATGATCAAGCCTTGAGATGATTTGCGGCCATAACCAGTCTTTGGCTCACCTGCCCCTTGTCCATCCATGAATTTATTTGGAATGTCTCAAATCTTTACTATGTCGTAAGCTAATATTTTATTTTGATTTGTTTCCTTCAGGGGCCTTGGTAGGGGTAGATATTCACCTTCATCTTCAATAAGTGATGGTGGTCAAGAGAAGTTTTCGGAAGATGCTTTCTTCCATGCTAAGCTGGTTTCACCTGGCTCAGTTGAAAATACACATGCTGGTACGCAATCTCTGTTCCTAGGGGTACCAACTTTCTTTATCCTGTATCTTCGGTTAATATGACTTTATAAATGATGATATTTCCACCAGGATCACCTAGAGCACCAACAGTTGTGCCAAAAAAGGAACAAATGGCTACAATGAAGTCTTTTCCTCCCTTTGCCCCATTCACTAATGAGAACCATGGTATTGAAGGGCCAAGTTCAATGTTAGTATCTCCTCTGCTAGTGCAAAGCTCCTTTAGTGGAGCTGATACTTCAATTTCACCTGAACCATCTGCAACTATCATCTCTTCTCTCGAGGAAGATTACGTTATCAAGTATTCATGTTCTCCCAATAAGGGCTCGCCTTCTACCGGAGGAACTATTGCTCGAGAGGTTCTGTCTTCAAGCAGTGTCGCCACTGGTGAAGTTTCAAACACAAGTTCAAATCGTTCTGATTTGAGTATGAACATTCTTGAAGAGGAGCTAGTGCATGAAGATATGCACGACCAGCTAGATTTTGGGAATTATTTTCAAGAGGGGTACTGTAAAGCAGCAAGTCAAGATGAGTGTCATGAATTAACAGAAGTTGTAACTGACGTTGACAGCAGTGCTAGTCCTTGCAACAAGGCTAATTCTGAGGAAGATGGGGATAGTGACGACATGCTTGGAGGTGTATTTGCCTTCTCTGAAGAAGGTGCGTAATATCGAGGAACTGAACTTGTTCAATAATCCTGTCTTTCTTCTGCAACCAATGGCAGTAGCATGTAGTTGCTCCTATAAACCGCAACTTTATGTCAATAATTCTTCTAAGATCCATGTCATGCTGATATATAGGACCTGAACAACTACTACTAATTCATCAACTAATATATTTCCGAAAAGTCGAAAACTTGGTATATTCAGATAATAAGTATGAGCATAAACTGAAACATTCTGGAGATACAAACATAGTTATTAAATCGTTAGCAACACATAAAAACTCTGTTTGCAACTTTTTATTTTGGTCCAACCTAATAAAATTCACATTTATTTTCTCGTGTTGCAGGTTGATGCATAACTAACTTCCCACATTTTGATTTGTGCTACTGCCCTCGTCATATTTGTGCTCAAAAGTATTGTAGAAAGTTTAATCAAAGTTAAGTCTGATAGAAAATGCCGGCTATTGCTTTCTGGAAGACGACATTCAACTGACCAACAGATGTGAGATGTGACATATGTTCTTGTATCATCCCAGCTTAGCCGGAGGAAAAAAAAAAAGTGTTTGGTTTCCTCCCTTCTAATTCTTATGTACATAGTGTATATTAAAATTTCATGCACAATTGATTTGTGTGGACAGGCTATTTGTCTATGCTGTGTAAACTATTTGTTCATCAAGGTAAAAAAGTAAAAAGGAAAAAAATGAAAAGGTGCTGATTCTGCTGTACAGTTCATTATTTTATATGATATGGTTTTGCCTGCATAGAATTGTGCAAGCTCACCAGAGTTGACTCTCAAAATGGCTAAATAGTTGTTGAGGACTTGCAATTTAATATGGAAATTGATATTTTCACGTGTTACATATGGAAGTGTGACACTTACTATTCATGTGAGAGATTATTTGAAAATATCATTTCTCTTTAATAATTATTTGATTCTTTTTTAAGTATAGAATCTCCTAATTTATTGCAAGTAGAAAAGATTTCTCCTAATTTATTGCAAGTAGAAAAGATTTGCTAACATTTTAATGAATTCAATACTCTAAAAGTTCTTCCTTGCTGGTAAAGTTGCTAATGTTTATGGTAATTCTAATTTCAAGGATGGGTACATGCGGGTATATCAGATAAACAGTAAATGCTATAAGGAAAACTTTGAGGTCGCTAGTTGGACTTTGGACTGCTATTGAGGCTAAGCTGTCAGAAACACTCATAAATTCTCGTATTACTCCCTCCCTTGTTAAAAAAGTATCGTTTTAGAAGAAAAAATTTATTTTAATTTATTTGTCGTTTATAACTTTCTAGGGGAATAAATTATTTATTTTCCTATATCACTTTAACATTCTCTCATTGTCCCAAAAAATTATCTTCTTTATACTCCATCCGTCCCAGGATAAAAGTACTTATTACTATTTTGGGTAGTCCCATGTTAAATGTCCACTTTCTTTTAATAACTAAACTTTTACACATTTTTTCCTATTATGCCCGTAACATTAAATATCTCATACTTTTCTTATTCTAATTCTCTCTCCATATTTAATGATATTATTATGGACAATTTTGTCATTTTATTCATCTTCTTAATATGCGTCAAAAGTCCACCGGAACTTTTATCCTGGGACGGAGGGAATACTAATAGTTGTTAACTTCCCATAAAGGGGTAGTGATAAAATTTTAAACAAATTTTAATTGTTAAATGATAGTATTAAATGACTTTCTTAATTTATGTGCAAAAACTTTCTTAATTTAAGGAACGAAAGTGTAGACACTCGAAATTTTGTTTTCCTGTTACTAACTATGCAGGAGGACAAAAAATGTTTTTTTCACACTCTAGAGATAACCCTAGAGGACCACAACATCAGTTCCAACCCCGGAGATAACCCTGAGAAAGTCAGTTCCAACCCCGGAGACCCCGGGAGATCAAGTTCAACGCCAGGAGATAACCCTGGGAGGTCAAGCCAACCTCAGAGATAACCCTGAGGATATTCAGAGTCACAACAGGCTAATCTTAGAGAGAACACTGAGAAAAGACTGCTACAACTGCGCTAAAACCAGAGATAACCCCGGAAGTGGTAGAATGGTCATTTTGTCAACTCAACCTCAACTCAAATCAATTCAAAAGAAGTCCCACAAGAACCATAGCTTAACTTTCGAGCGCAAACTACGCAAAACAACACAACGGATCGTCTGACGGATACCCGAAAATTCTATTTTGGTCATGGACTCATCTTCCCTGATTCAAAAAAGGGCAATCCCTATGTCATTGCGTAGCTCTCGGAAAGAGCTTTCCGGAATGGTATGGCACGCTTCCATTGGACTCCTGGATTGAAAATTATGAAGGTTCGAGCGGACAACACGTCGTCCGAGTGCACGTACTTCGAGACGACGGGACCCGCCATGCCCGGGGCAGCTCAGGCAGCCGTGTGTAAACCCGTTGCTGCCGCGAGTAGACTCGCGACACTTTTGATCTATAAATTGACCCCCCATCAGCCATAAAATTTAAGAAAAAAGGAAGAAAAGAGAGAAAACTCTGCCCATCTCAGCATGCAACCTCTTCTAGAGTGCTCCGAATTGCGTGATTCTTCTTTCTAAACACTTGTAAGCTCGTGTTTTGCTACATATTGAAATTTAACCGGTGAAAACTGAGTTTTCAGGCGTTTAAAGCTATTCGAAGTCTTCTTGACAACCCATTGTAAGATATTTTAGATTTTTAAGCTTTTTCTCATCTCTGTATATATATATCTACTAACGTTGAGAGTCGCGTTGTGTGGGTATGCCCGGATCATCGATTTGTGGCTTTTTATTGCTTATATATATATATATACAGAAAAGTTCAGAAACAGAATTCTTAACTAACATAAAACCTTAAATGACATAATTTTTAAAAGCCAAGCCTTCATCCGCTCTCTCTCCTCGCTCTTTTGACAAAAAACCCAAATCGTTGACCCAAATAGAAGCAAAGCCGCGTCTTTTTTAAAAATAGCCCTAGTCGAGCTCTTCTCCCCAAATTCTCGCCAAATTCCCGATTCAGGCAAACTGAGCTCTTCTCCAAGTCGCGATTCAGGCAAATCCTAGCTTCTCTCGTCTCTATCCTCTCTCCAAATAATAAGCCCTAGTCGAGAGATTCTCCCCAAATTCGCGAACTGAGAGAAGCGATTGAAGCAGAGCCTTCACAGTGTACTTGATTCACATGAACCTTTAAGAAACATAGTACCATCGCAACTTAACATCTCAGGCCAATAAAGGTGTGCCAAATCATTGTGTTTTGTTCGGAACATGAAATATAAAGCGTTGTCTGCCTCCATTTGTATCCTTTTATTTTTCAACATAGCAAATACCACAAAGTATGACCTTCAAAGCAAGTGCTACTGTCTACTCCCCTAACAGTTACAATTATATGTCTATTTTGGATTTTTTGGTGATGTTTGTTTATGATGTCGGTTTTTTGGTGATTTTTTGTTTTTTGGTTTATGTCAGTTTACATGTCTGTTTTGGTTTATATTTTTTGGTTTATTTGGTCACAGTTTTGTCTATTTATGGTATTTTGGTGTTTATGTCTGTTTTGGTTTTTTGGTTTAATAGTTTATGATTGTTGTTTTTTGTTTTGGTTTATTTTGGTTTATTTTGTTTTGTTTTGTTTTGGTTTTTTGGTTTGTTTTTGGAGCGAAGGATTTCAGAGTTCACGATTTGGGTTTTTTTCAAAAGAGCGAGGAGAGAGAGCAGAGGAAGGCTTGGCTTTTAAAAATTATGTCATTTAAGGTTTTATGTTAGTTAAGAATTACATTTCTAAACTTTTACGTATATATATATATATATATATATATATATATATATATATATATTCAATCAGACACGGAGATCACTTACGTAGCCATTTACCGCTTATATATATATATATATATATAAAATAAAGATCAAGCGAGAATCCTTAAATAATAGCGAGCATGTAAATAGCAAAATTTTATCAAAAGCACGTCGTTTTGATAAGATGCTATGGCATTTTGTAAATACGCGGTGGCATGGTATTTACAAAAATGCCACCATATCCCTATAAAACTAGCGTCGTTTTGATAAAATTATGCTACTTAAGACATTATGCTATTTAAGGATTATGCTCTTGATCCTTCCCGTATATATATTTATATATATATATATATATATATATATATATATATATATATATATTTACATTTAAAAGTCATGCTTGGAGTTTACTTAGTGGTAGTTGATCGTTCTTATATATATATATTTATTTAATATATATATATATATATATATATATATATATATATATATATATATATACACACACAGGATCCTGCATGCGGACTCCGACTGGAGTTCTAAAAATACTGGACCATTTTTTTTTTTGCTTTTTTTTTTTGAAACAACTAAAAAAAAAAAAAATAAAAAATATGGAAATGAAATTTTACATAATAAAGTGTTTTGATACCTATACCAAAAATGTATATGCAGTCCGAATAGACTGCATGCATATATTTTGTATATAGGCATCAAATCACACCCAAAACAACAGTATTATGTAAAAATTCCAGCCCATAATTTTATTTTTTATTTTTAGTTGTTTCAAAATAAAATAAAAATGGTCCGTATTTTATAGAGTCCGGATCCCTGATCGATCCAAACTATATATATATATATATATATATATATATATATATATATATATATATATATATATATATATATATATATGCTGTTTTATCGACTGCTGGGCTAGATTAAACTTAAATCTGGTTTTTTCTCACTATGACCGGTTCATGGTGACTAAACTGGAACCGTTGAAGCTGGAATGCTTAGATTTACTCAAATCTAGTTCGTTTTCTAGCTTTTGTACATATTGCCTTCACATGCGAGCCTATGAATCATGTGATTACAGATTCAGTCTCTGAATCTAGATTCAGTTCCCGTGATGGACATTTTCAGCTGCAGCCAGCTTGTAAATTATCTACGGTGTCTGAATTTCCTTAAATGGCTCTCATGCCCATAAGGAGTTCGACACTGCTATGTATCTTATTTTCTCGAAGATGCTTCGCATCTCGAAAATAAAAGCAATCAAGCCGAACACATAATAAAAATGGAAGTATCAAAGGCCTCAATTACTATTGAGCACAAGGGTTTGAAAAAACCTGTTTTACAAAACATCACTGTTATATCTTGTTAAAATTAAACTTTTATACAAAAGTCAAACCCTTTGTATATAGGTACGAACGAGGCATAACACTACTTCCAAATAATTGCACATAGACCTAACTCACACATACACACATACACAGATAAAAGTTTTAATGAAAAGTGGCGGTAACCGTGTTATCACGGAAGTCAGGGGGTGCCTAACACCTTCCCTCCTCTTAATCAGACCCCCGGACCCTAACGAAATTTGGTTTTGCAGACCAGTTAAACATTGTCACATCACTAGGTCTTTGTGCAAACCTTTTCTCGGTTGAGTTGGTGCAACCATTTAAAAATAACCAACTGGTGACTCTTACAGTTAAATCGTCGACATATACTTTCAAACTTATTTTTTTAAACAAATCTCACCTAACATGAGAACACCAAAAGACAAAAACATAAAATGACAAATAAAAATTCCGACGTCGACAGGTGGCGACTCTACTGGGGACTCCAGTAAGAGGGCTTAAGCCGCTATTCAAACTTTTCAAAACTTTTATCTGCTTATGTGTGAATACTGCATTTATATTGAATGGATGTATACTAATGCTTTATTTACTGCACTTTAGTGCTTCGCACATGTCACATTTCCATACGGAGAGACGCGATGTATGTGAATGTATGTTGTGTGGTCCCTCCACTAGGAGACTATCCCGTCGGTATTTGATTACTGGACTCGTCGGAAGACTAATTCCTCGAGGCTCAGGAAAGGCACCACCCATATTCGCTCCAGTTGAAAGATCAGATTAACTTCCCATCGAGTAAATTGCGATGATCTAGGGACCTTCATGCCGAAAAGCCGCTAGAGTAACCTAAGATAGGTCAGCCTCTGATAAACCAAACGCGGAAAGAAGTCTCTTCATACCTTCCCATTTCAATTACCTGTAATTTTAATTATTTGTAATTTCATTTCCATGTCAATCTCCATGTAATGGAAAATATAAAGGAGTACTATGTGAACATGCATTCCTTTTTTATATCAAGACCTGTCATGCTATCCTGTCATCAAAATGACTGACATCCATTTTGCAGGAAAACCTTAAAACACTCCTAAAAAATGGACACAATTACATAACATTAACATTTCCCCGTTTTCCTAGACTAAACTACGTAGTCTTTTTGTAAGGAAACGATTGGTCCTGTTACCCGTTCAAAGTCCAAAAAGGCACTAAGCCCACCGTTAGACATGACTTCAAGTGCTTAGCCTGATTCTACTCCTGTTTCCCGAGAGAAGGTCGAAGGATTAAGGAATTAGATAGCAGAATTGGCTGTCTTTCTAAAACATAAAGTAAAAACACTCGGAGCCATACAATGCCTACTCAATCAAAGTCATTCACTCGAGGGGGCAGTCAGGATATCAACAGAAAAATGGAAACCTAGATACCTAAACCTCATTCCAATAAAGGAACCAACAAAACTCCTGAAATCACAAAACTCAGGGTTGATCGAGAAACTGGAGATATAAGAAAGAAAGTCCAACAAATGGAGGAAACCATTCAGTTAATCAAAGGGACTGGAAACTATGGAAGTGTCACCTATTCAGATCTCTGCATATTATCAGGGGCTCGATATCCTAACAAATTCCAAGTCCCAGAGTTTAAAAAGTACAATGGGGAAGGCGATCCTTATACGCACCTGAAAGTATACATTGGCGAGCTAGGGTCTTATGCTGAAGATGGAAGCCTCAGAATGCAACTTTTCAAAAAGAGTCTCACTGGAGAGGCTAAGGCTGGTATGCCCAACTTGACAATGCAAAAATTCGCAACTGGGAAAAATTGGCCCATGCCTTTTTAAATAAGTACAGTTTTCAGTCACAAATGGCACCAGATCGATACCAAGTGACTAAAGTAAATAAGTAGAGTACTGAGCCTTTTCGAGAATATGCCCAAAGGTGGAGACGTTTAGCAGCACAAGTCATTCCATCAATGACAGAAACTGAAATGGTGATGACTTTCATAGACATTTAAGATGCACCTTACTATGAGAGAATCCTAGCAGGCATAGGAAATCCATTCTCGAAAATGATCAAACACGACGAAATGGCAGAGATGGGCCTAAAGGCAGGCAAGATTAAAGACTTCACTGCCTTAGAAGCAGTCGCCTAGAATATACAGATTGACAAGTATGCGAGCGATCCCAAGAGGGTACCAGATAAAGGCAATGAAGATGTATCCCTCATTTTACAGGGGCAAGCTGGGAGACCAACCTACAGTTCTCCCATTTGGAAAAAGTAAGGCAATCTTCCATTCAATAACAGGCTACATTCAACCAATGCTAGGATAGAAAGAAAAAATTTGAAAGAACCGAAAAATCGGGTGTTCACTCCACTAGGCGATTCTCTTGAAAATGTGTTGGTGATGTTAATGGATCACAAGAAAATTACTGAACTGGCTCCACCTCTTGAACCAGGGAGCAACAGATACAATCCAAGCCAGAGATGTGCTTACCACTCAGGGTCTCCAGGACACGATACACAAGATTGTTGGTCCTTAAAGCATAAAATTCAAAATCTGATCGAAAGTGGCAGTATTGTGGTCCAACGACCTGACCAACAAAATATCAACACCAACCTTTAGTTTCAACATGATACGGAGGGAGTACACATGATCGGGTCAGGAAGCGCTGAAATGTGTCTAAATCGTAAGTACATACGAAGGATGGAGGAATACCCCAAAGGTACAGAACAAATGTCCTAGAGTAGGAAAACTCAGAGGAGGGTATGATAGTAATGCAAAAATTAGAGAAGATCCAGAATCAAGTAAATCTGCTAGCTAAGCTGATAGTGCGCCAACATCAGGATACGAGACAATTTTTCACTCAACTATCAGAAAGTTAAGAGAAAAAAGAGGTTAACCATAATGCAAGCCCATATCTCTCCAAGATGAGCTAGCTAAATGAAGAAGATCAAAGCAGTCTTAAAGGACAACAAAAGGGGGATGATAAAATTACTAGAAGATCTCGGCAACGGAAAAATTGCTCGGGGGAATGCGAATTCTCAAAGAAGAAAGATCAAACAAACTCCACAAAAGGCTGAAAATTCACCCCTCTAAGCAAATCAAATGAAGAAATGCTACACTTTCTGATAAGCGAAGGAAGGATTACTGAGTTGCTGCCTCCTATAAATCCCAAGATAAAGAGTTATGATTCCACCAAGATATGTCTCTACCATTCTAACTCACCTGGACATGCGACTGAGGAATGCTGGTCTTTGCAACATAAAATCCAGGATCTCATTGAAAATGGAGATCTGAAGATAGAATCCCCTATAACCAGAAAAGGCGAAAAGGAAATAAAAAGCTTAAGATGTCCACTCGAGACAGGCAGTTCAAAGGAGGTGAAGGCCATAAGCACCAATCCTGGCAAAACACAAGATGGACTGATCCTAATACATGGAATGACAAAAGAGACAAGGGAATCCCCAAAGGAGATTGCTCCGCCAACATCAAGCATCATGTGGCCCAAAGATAGCAACCACGTTCCTGATTTTATCATCCTGGATGATGAGGAGGAAATACTGATCCTTTCCAAGGAAGAAGAAGCCAAAAAGGAAAGTTCCTTGCAAGAAATGCAACAACAGTTCGAGGGAGATTTCATGGTTGAATCCTCTCAAGCCCATGAAAAAGGTGAAGGAATAGATGAAGGTAAATGTGGTAGGGTTGTCGGGGAAGCCAACCCATTGAAGAATCAAGAATTCATCCCTTCTTGCGATGGGTCTAGTTCTAGCGTCCTTGAAGAATGTACTGAATCAGGAAGCAATCAAGTTATGGCAATAAGTGAAGATATTCAGCACCAAGGGGTAACCTCTATCGCGAGCCTTGAAGGCAACATAACCACTAAACACTAGACTATCAAGCCTCAGCTAGCCAAGAAGATGTAGATCTAGTGGGTAAAGTTATGAGTTCTAGGAGATGTTGGGACGGTATCACTTTTTTCGCAGTATGCCTTTTATTTTCCATGCATGTAAATATTGAAAAAATAAAAAAATCAAATTTAAATTCAATCCTCATTACACTTATTATCACACTAAGTAGTGAGGATTGCTAAAACAACCATCTCGGACCGTCACTCCGTTCCCCGACTAGTCCCAGCTATATTCTCATTTCCTGAAGAGAACAGTGAAAGGAAAGGGTGAGCTCAACTAGCCCAGTAAGAAATATTATGACTAAGATAATGCAGAATAAATTATCATTAGTCTACAATAAACATCAAGTTTAACTGCAGCGGAATAAGCAATCCATTAGAAGAGTCAAGTAGAACATAATGTCTACTATCTCCTCTAGATTAAAAGTCCATCATTAATGTTTCATTCCTGTAATACTCATCAATAGTTCTTTGTTATACCCAAGACAAAGAGAACTTTCATCACCTGTCTTCACTTGAACCACCACAGATTATAATTAAATTCATAATTCATATTTATAATCAGGTAAATCAACAGTTCATACAACTGTAAAACCAATAATGTTGAGACTCAGCTTAATAGTATCATGACCACGAATTATCCATGCACTACGGGCCAAGGATATTCGTGTTTTCAATTACGGTCATGATTATACCGAATAATCCCTTGTCATAATCGTACCAACAACTGTCCATCAATACACTACAGGCCACTGAGGACTTTTACCACATCATTTGTAACATTACGGGTCACGATTATACCGAATGATCCATGGTCATAATCGTACCAATCAACAGTCCATCTATGCACGTAAGCCAAAGATATACAACTCTAAAACCAATAATCAACAGTCCATCTTTGCATGTAAGCCAAAGATATACAACTCTAAAACTAATAATCAACAGTCCATCTTTGCACGTAAGCCAAAGATATACAACTGTAAAATCAATAATCAACAGTCCATCTTTGCACGTAAGCCAAAGATATACAACTCTAAAACCAATAATCAACACCCATCTTTGCACGTAAGCGAAGATATACAACTCATAAAATCAATAATCAACAGTCCATCTATGCACATAAGCCAAAGATGACTTTCATCACAATATAAGCATGAGGATGATAACAATGATATAAACATTAATCAAACGAAATCAAGGATAAATATTAAAGACTTTAAATTTATCCGAGTTTAAAAATATCAAATTGTCAACATGATCTTTGCTTTGTGGAGTAAAATTCAATAATAATATTCATGTCTCAAAAATAATTTGAACAGGAAAGAAATATAGTTTTAATTGAATAGTAACTCGTGAATAGTAACTCATGAATAGTACCCAACACGAAAAGTGCCTGAATACCAAGTGAATAATACTAGAGTGAATAGTAACTTAGTGAATAAGAACTCGTGAATAGTACCCAAATACGAAAAAGTGCCTAGAATACCCGAAAGTGAATAATACTATAGTGAATTGTAAATCAGGGTGAATAGTAACTTAAATAAATAGTAACTCATGAATAGTATTAGGTAATAATATCAAAATGTTATCAATCACTTAATAATCTCATAATCTAATATCATTAATATTATAACAATATTTTAATCATTTCTTAAACTTATAAACAATTTATTTTAATTGTTTACACTTTACTAATTAATGCTTTTAATCATCCAAAAATGCCAAACACATAAGATTTCATCACCAATAACCAAAACCCTCATCAAAAATCTGCATATACCTTATATAGGATTCCCAAGCTATAAAATCCTATTTTCCAATTTCTTTTACTTCACATAACATATTTAATTCATTTACTCATAACTAGTTTATTTTCATGAAAAATACCAAATCAGTCCCAAAAATATTTCTTTTTCTCAGAATTTTTAAAATTTATTACTATTTTTATATGGCTAAAACTTCATAATATTTAGACATTTATCATTAACTGTACTTTTGTCCAAAAATTCCGAAATTTACAAGGTATACTGCTGATATATACATGTACTCCCAATAAAAATTTCACCAATTTTAGAGTTAACCGCAAGGAGTTATAAGGGTTTACTTTTAAAATAGTCTTTTCTCATAAAATTCATAACTCCTAATCTATACATCCAAAAATCATCATTTTTGGACATAATATAGAAAACTCATTAAATTATCATTTCAAATTTTTTTCAGAAGTTTTTAGGGTTGGAAAAATTACGAAATTACCTGGCAGCCCTTACTTACAACGGTTGAACGAAAATAATATTCTTTACGAATATTAAACGAATATAATGAATATTGAACGATAATAATATTCATACGAATACGAAAAATAATTTTTCTTCAGAATATGAAATAAATAATACCCCTTACCTCAGAAGAAGACTGTATACTGGAGTAATGAAGTAACAGACTACTCTTATTCTTTCTCTCTATAGCTTCTCTCTCTATAATTGCTTTTGTGAGTCTTAGTAAATTGGTGAGAATGAAGGAAGAATGAGCTTCTATTTATAGGAAAATATAATTTCGATAATTGCACATTTTGGGGATCGAAATATTATAGTATAATACCTTCATCTTTTCTCTCATTTTTAATTTAGTCCTGCAAGTATTATCAAACTTACACCACCTCCCCTAATAGTAAATCATGTGAATCAATAGTAAATCATGTGACTCAATAGTTCTAAACATGTGAAAAAACTAATTACAGTATAGTACCTTCAACTATACCTCCATTTTTAATTTAGTCATGCAAGTATTATCAATCTTGTACCAACTCCCCTAATAGTAAATCATGTGAATTAATAGTACACGCATGTGAACACATAGTTATAAGCATGTAAATTAATAGCAATTAATTGCTCCTTTATCCGATTAATTACCCGATTGGTAATTATAACTTCCAGACATCAATTTTCATCGAAATAAATGTCGATTTTCACCAATACCAATAATCCCAACACAATGGAACTATCAATTTCATCTTTAATGAACACGAACTTATTTCATCATTAATATTATAACTCACAATATTTAACAACCAGGTCGTTCCCAGGAAAGATGGGGCTTTCCGATAAGGATTTCTCCTTATTGGCGCGCAATTAGGTGACCAAACCTCTCCTTGACAGAACTTCTAGACATTGTCAATATTGCAAATAATAATATGAATAACTTTGTCGTCTCAATTATTGATTTAATAATATAAAATATTGCGACAATAATTGAATAAAACTGAGTGACTTCTCACGTAAGCATCAATAATCAAAGATACTCTACAATACCATGTGCTACTATGCAACCACGTGTATTACTGTACTTTTACTACCGGTTATTTTATGACAACTTGATTACTTTTAAAACATTTCACATATCACCCTTAACTTTAAACTTTTATCAATTTAACCATTTACTAAATAAAATAATAATTATAAGAAAATTGAATACTTTCATTTTATAATTTCGGGATCTCACAGTTTTAATTACTTTAAAATCATTTAATGGTGATAATATAGTATTAAAAATACTTTGAGATATTATAAATATATTATAATATTATGTTAAGGATTTCATTGATATTTAATATTAAATTAATATTAATGATAAAGGAATTAAGTGGTATTTAATGCATATAAATATGATATTATTGATTGAAAAATCATGATAAATGATAATAATTATCTGAAAATTATTTTAACTGATTAATAAATTACCTAAGATAATTTTTAAGTATTTAGGCAGAGTTTAATTAAACTTAAACTCGATAATTGTCCGACTAGGCCGTCGGGATGTAATAATAGTACCAAACACAACTCAGACTGCAATAGTTTGACTCGATACTAAGTCTTATGTGTTGTATAGACTGATAGGATTATGTGGTAATGTGTTTAGGTTATTTTATACTGTGATGATATTATTCTAATGTTTGGAGATCAGTATTATCTATATTAGGTCTTCGGATAAAGCTAATTTATATTTCATAACGGTAATCAACGGTACAAATAAGTTTTTCTGAACTCTATTAAGAGTTGTTTCATTCAGATATGCTTATGGTTAATCATTGCTGATTGCCATGTAGAATTGTACTCTATACATATTGTATGTATAAGTCAGGTATGAAAGGCTGATCACCTTCATTACCATTCAGTTCAGATATATTTGTTCATGTTTAATACTTGTTCAGTCAAAAGTTTATTCGTGCTAATTCACAACTATATTGTTGAATTATAGCCTGCTTATTATTCAGACTATTTCAATCACAATATATCCTTAAATAAAATTTAAACTTGATGGGCAACTTTCATGCTCACCCTTGCTATATCATGATAAAACATTGCAGATTAAGGCGAATGCGTCGAATACAAGGAAAGGTTAAAGACAGTTCCAGTTTAAAGTTATTGTGTGTGATTAGATTTGTAATAGTAATGTATGATAATATCTTTGTATGCTAGATAAGATAATGAATTGTGTATAAGTTATGGTTACTCGACCTTGGGGATAGTGTATAATGTTTAATGTATAAACAATTTATGTTTATATCTTCCGCAATAGTTAGAAATAGTGCACCAGATCCGTGGTGATTTAGGACCTGGATTTGGGGGCGCTACAATTGGTATCAAAGCTGTTGGTTATAAACTTAGGGTAGAGTTACCTTAGACTAATAACCGCAGTGATATGATAAGATCTAACTCACATAGAGTTAGTGTGTCGGTAAGATTCAAAAACGAATCTCGGCAAGTTATAAAGATACGGAGTTCCCTAACTCTGATAATAAAGGTGAACAATAGTAATGAATAGATAGAGTCTAAAAGACTTAAAGTACTGGGATAGGAGATCGTAAAACAAAACAATCAACATATAGAAATAAATCGTAATATATACGATGAGATCACCCCGTGATCTGATAAGGTGATAGCAGGGAAAAGAATCAGTCTAATGATATAAAAGTTTACAAAGAAAGATTCTTTGGGTATGTTGTACTATAAATTGGTAGTGATTCAAAAGGATTATGAATACGGATTAAATGAAATTCGTATTGAGAAGGGAGTTAGTATTAGGTGGGGATTTCAATTGAGGACTCATGTCGGCAGCTGAGTTGTATGATTCCTTGTATGGGCGGGGAATTGTACTTGGTGTAAAAACCACTTAATTTCTAGCACTGATAATCGTTGAAATGTTTGTGTCGCGCTGTTTGCTATCTGCGTGTTGAGAGGGTGATTCCTTTTTCATGTGTATAACAGATAGATAGGTTATAGGTAGAGGATACAAGGTTAAGTACAAGTTCTTAAAACTCATACTTATGTTACGTTCGTGACTCATAGTTATATGAAATGTTTATGAACCCCTCAGCGAATGGACGCCAAAAGTCTGACTAGGATAAGTTCTTAAACTCATATGATTGTGGAAAGTTCCTGAACTCATAAGTGTGGTAAGTTTGACGAACTGGGTAGAACTAAGTGTGAATGGAGTATTGAGGATAATAGGAATAAATAGACTGTTTAAGAAAATGATTATTAGTAGAGACATAAGTTTTCCAAAACTCTTAGCTATGCTAGACTTCAAAATTTTGACATCAAGCTAAATCGCACTATGTGCTTTTAAAAAAAATGTAGACTAGTAATCATTTTTGAAGCGGTTTAAAGTATAGTCTATGCTTTACTTATTTTGCTTAGACGCAAAATGATTTGAAATATCAAAATATATTTTATTTATCCCTCATGTACCGTGTAACTTTGAAAAGCGAGATGATAAAAAGTTGATAGAGTTATAAATACAGGAATACATAGTGTGAATTCGATCTAAAAATTATTGTTCCACTATTGTATGATGTGTTATGACAAAGTTATACAATGAAGAAATCCTCAAACGGACTGTTAATACAGTATGACATCATGAAGTCATTCTCAAAAATAATTTCAAAAATTTTAATTTGCCAACGGGGTTTGGTTACACCTAAATAATTCGATTTAATTGAATTATTGATATGAGTCTATGCTAATAGATTCAGCTAGACTAATGTTATGAAAACTCGAAGTGTTCATTGAAAGAAATTTCTCGAACCAAATTGTTTTGGTGCAGAATCCAATAAAGACTGAGGTAAGAAATTTTGTGCGCCTAAGGCGGATGGGATAGAAGGAACGGAGAAAACTTGTTCCAACCAAAGAAAGATTTTAGCGATCTGGGCATGTAGGGCTAATCACCCTTTGTGTTCGTAAGTTATGACGGTTTGCGGATGAATTTCCATAAAACCTTTGCGAAAATGACAAACAAATAGTTTATATGACTCCTCAGCACAATTCGAAAATTTTTACTCTTGTGAGTGGTGTATTTGGTAGAATGTAATGATGTGTTTGAATGGTGTAAGCAGTATGGTGTAAGGTGTAATTTGAGTTTCAGGGACGAAATTCTTAGAAGAAGGGGTGAATGTGACAACCCGAGAATTTAGACAATTTTATAAAATCTTAAAAGATTGAATAGAGGTTAAATAATAAACCTAAACAGAAAATATGTGTATGTATTTAACATTTTTAGGAATAAATTTTGTGAATTTAAAAACCTTTGGTAAAGGTTTACAGTGTTAAGAGTATCTGTGTATATGCATATGTGTGAACAGTATGTGGTTAAGGGTCAAGGGTTGACTGGATAAAGTATATCAGTTACAAACCCTAATAATATTTTAGAACGTCGACGTTCAGTTAGAAAACCCTAACGATTGATAAAAAACCCTATTATCGGCTATGGAAACCCTAATTTTAGTTCCGGGAATCTGAAACCCTAATTCGGATTATCAAAACCCTAATTGGGAAGTTTGAAGATAAGTGTTAAGGTTTTATGTTATTAATTTTATATTAATTAGGGATAGCCCTAATTGATTATTAGAAAATCTTAATTGTTCAACTGAAAACCCTAATGTACAATTAGAGAAAACCTAATTATTAATTTATAGAGTTTAATGTTAATTAGGACACCTTAACCCTAATTAGCAAGCTTGAAAGTGATTAGTAAACTTTACTATAATTAGGGAACCTTAATTATAATTTTCTATTTAAAAACCTAATTAGTAAATACTAGAATATTAATTTGTGTAACCTTAGGGTTAAACCCTAAGGGTCAAACCCTAAGGGTTAAAACCTAATGATTGTGAGAAGTTACCAAGTTGCCATGCACTTTATAAGCCAAATGACCAAACTACCTTTTTTTTTAATATTTTAATGAGGTGGAGTGTAGATCTAACCCTACTTCTGGTTGGTGAACAACCCTAGGCTAGCCATGTGGTCTAGAAAGCAACTTTAATCAACCAACAACTGATCACATGATCAGTTGTTGCATTTTATCATTTATATATAGATCAAAGAGAGGGAAAGTCACCAAACCAAGCTCATTTGCATCCTTACTGTAATACCCGGTAAAAATAATAATAATAATAATGATAATAATAAATAATGTAAATAGCATTTAAATCTATATTTTAAATAGAATAATTGGGCTTGTCTTTTATTTGGGTCAAATTTAAAAATAATGTATGTGGGCTATAATAATAAGTAACAAAAAATATTAATCTAGTAAATTTGGGCTTTAAAACTAATTAAGTTCAATGTTATAAAATCCTATTAGAACAAGGATGATTAATTATATATATGACACAAACCTAATTGTATTGGATTCCATCTAATATGAAGTGAATAGAAGTGGCGGCCGTGAGTACACAAAATAGAAAGAGAAAAATTCTCCTAACCAAGGTAATACCATTATTTTTATTATTGAGTATTTTTTTAGTTATTTTATGACCGGATCGTGCAAGGTTAATTAATTTGATTGTTTATTATTATAAGTCATGCCTGGGAGGGAATCTCAATTAAAACTAGCTAATGAATAAAGTATAATTTAGATTAGCTTGTTTGGAACATGGAGAAAATATTGCAAAGTATTGTTACTATATATTATATTGTGGTATCATGTTATATAATTTTTTTTTATATTAGAACGGAGTTGGGAGTTATGATTAAGTTTGTAATTAATTAGAATTTACTTCACGATTTCAATTTATGTGTATTCCTTGTGAAACAGAGGTATGATAAATATAAGTACATAGTTAGTACAAATGGTATTAAAAAAATTATATGGAATATAATAATAATAATAATAATAATAATAATAATAATAATAATAATAATAATAATAATAATAATAAATCTTGGGATAAGGGTTTATTAATTAGTAATTTAGCGTATGAATTATTAATTTGTTTCTGTTAAATTGTGTAATTAGCTTGGATGGAAAAACTTAACGAGTTATATTTGGAATATAAATTTTAGAGTATTAATAATTGATATAAAGCGATGATTAAATGCATATTAAATAGATTATGAATTATTTTGGAATTATTAGTTTGGATTATTTTTAATTTGAGGTGAATATGTTTAGGTTGTGAATAACGTTTCGTATTTGATATCGTTGGCATTTGAGGGTAAGATTTTGTAGAGTGTGCTATAAATGGTTTGAAAGTATCAGGTATGTATTCCGTACTCTTTCAGCGATACTCTTATTAAATTTGATTTGTTCGTTTGTTTCCTTATTTCTAATTATGTTATGATTTCACATAATTGTTTCATGTGAAATAAATATATTAGTTTCATTTTGGAGTTGATACACATGACTCGTATTTGTACTCTTTGAATTAGGATATCATGTTTAGTATTTATTTTTGATAATTGTAGAGCGGTACATGTTGCTACCTTCTTTTTGAGACCATGTGACTATAATTTGATTTGGTTCAACATGTACATATAGAACCCTTTTGTTGGTATTATGTCGCATGTGTTGTGACATAGTATTTTTGTTAGAATATACCGTAGGG
Source organism: Panax ginseng (assembly GCA_020205605.1). Taxonomy (NCBI): domain Eukaryota; kingdom Viridiplantae; phylum Streptophyta; class Magnoliopsida; order Apiales; family Araliaceae; genus Panax; species Panax ginseng. The sequence continues at coordinate 82,279,822 of CM035141.1, forward strand.
TATACCTGAGTTATAACCACCTTTGGGGGTACCACAGGCATGTCGTCTTGGCACGAGAGGCATGACACTTTCCGTGGCGGTGTGATTAGTCCACGGCATCTCCGTTTTGGGCTCCAGAGGTAGTGGGCTATTTGGTGTTTTGTTGTGGGAGGCGTATGGGTTTACCCTAGTTTTCTGTTCTGCGGATTTGTGATGTTGTGCCAAACACACATATCCGATTTGCATACATTTGGATTCGCGGTCCAATGTGTGATATGCCTGTGTGGCATTATTTTGGTTACCTGTGTGGCATCATTTGACTTGCCTTTGTGACATTATTTTGACTTGCCTGTGTGACATTGTTTTGACTTGCCTGTGTGGCAATGTATATTTCTGAGCTCACTCGGTATGAAATAACACCCAACCATTTGATTCGGCCTATTATTTCATTGTATTAGTTTTGTTTGTCCCCGTTCAATTCAGTTCATTGAGTTAGTTACTTCAGTTCGTTAATTCTTTATTCTTCTATTGGTTTCCTCAATTCTGTTGATTCAGATATATTCCATTTAGATCTTTGGAGATTATATTTTTGTCCGTATTTACACTTGAGGCTTTGTTCAGTATTTTGTCTTAGTTATTTTCATATATCAGTTGTATATCTTTTGTATATCTGTATCCGTACTGGGCAATTGGCTCATCTTTGTGTTTTTTCTTCCGCGGAGTTTGCGGGTGATTCGAGGTTTCTTGTGATGGGAGGAGTTGCCTTTGACCATTTAGTTTGATTCAATTTTAGGTTTTGATTATTTTGACTCTGTTTGGAGAATTGTTTTTAGTACTTTAATAATGGATCACCAGTTTTAATATTTTGAAGTTATTAGTGCTCTGTTTACTTATTTTGAGATTTGTTGTGCTTTGCACGTGACCTCCCTTTCCTTTTCGGGAGGGGGGTGTTACACTTACACTCAACTAAACTTTTCTCTCTCCTTAGCTACGAAAATATTAAGTGAATCAGTCACTAGTAAGAGCCTTAGCAAGTCAGGATCAGGATCATGGATCAGAAATCAAGTATGGAAGCATAATAGAGGTATAAACCCTAATTCTAGAAATCCTTATATCTGATGTTAGATGTTGTGATTTGTTGTTTAGAAATGTGTAATATATAAGGTATCATTTAGTGATCTGGGTTGTTAAATCCCAGATCCATAACATCAAAGTGCACGAAATAGCATTTTTTTGAAATCTGGAAAATTGGAAATTTGTTGCCTGACAGTCATATGTCAGAGCCTCTAGATTCTTCTGTGTTAGATGTTTATGGTGTTTTATGTTATTAATCTATAGTATGTCATGTGATCTTTGTTCTGCAACTTGAATTAGGGTCATAGCATGTCTAGATCGTAAGTTATACACGGTCCAAACCTAGTTGATTAGATCACGAAACTGCTTTTCAGGCAAATTTTGAATTTCCGATTTTAAATCGACAAGTTTTTGCAGGCTCTAGATCTTGTTGATTTTTATGTTTTTGGTCATGTTATTGGTTGAATATTGTAGACTGATATGAATACTACATAATTATGCTTCTAGGTTACACAGATCTATAACAGAACCCAAGATTTTAATGGTCAAACAACCGTTGACCAAACTGCTCAAGAACATTTCTGGGTTTTCCATAAATGTTCAAGAACAGTCTTTCTGTCCTACTTTGACTAGCTCAGATTGTACTTATGTGATGTTCTAAAGTTGATCTAGTGATTTTTGTTGTACCTTGACCTAACGACTATAGATCTGAACCTTAACAGCACATGAAACATGACCAGAACGTATATAAAATCGAGCCACAAAATGCTCACTCGAAACTGACTGGGTTTTTGGAAAACCCAGAAATCCCAGCAAGCCTCTGACATGCTTTTGTAAGGCTTATAATGATCAGATTTGATATATTTTGGCTAGGGAATTAGTTTCTAGTTGTAGTATACATGCATACTACATCATCAATGTCTTACCAAGCCCAGAAACAATATAACCAAGAAATTAGAACCGGTCAAACCCACTAACTTGAACATTGTCTTGCATTTCTGGGTAGCTCAAGAACATGCTCAAGAACACCTATAGCGACGGTTACGCCATTATAGGACCTTTGAGAGACAGATTAATTATAAAATTAGTATTTTCATTAAATAATTAGTATTAAATAGTTTTTAATTATTAAAAATACATAATAAATTATTAAAAATTATTATAAAGCACGAAAATTAGTTTTTAATTATTTTGAGTATATTTCATAAATATTTAATATTTTTGGGATATAAATGGTATTTAATTTATCTAATTTTAATATTAAATAAATTATTTAAAAATGATTTTAATACTTTAAAAATCATGAAAAATTATATTATGATATAAGAAAATATTTGAAGTTATTTTTAATGACTTTTAATATTTTGTGATGATTTTCATTAATAAATTATTATTAATTATAGTTAATTTATTTAATAGATCTATTAAATAAATTATGGAAAAATAGAATTAATACTTTAAAATTATATAAAAATGATTTAAGTGTTATAAAAATATTTTAAGTTATAAAATATAACTTTTGATATTTTGTCATGAAATATATTAATATTTTAATATTAATGGCCGATAATTAATAATGGTTTTAATACTTTAAAATCATTTAATGGTGATAATATAGTATTAAAAATACTTTGAGATATTATAAATATATTATAATATTATGTTAAGGATTTAATTGATATTTAATATTAAATTGATATTATTGATTGAAAAATCATGATAAATGATAATAATTATCCAAAATTATTAGCAACTCTATGAAAATTATTTTGACTGATTAATAAATTACCTAAGATAATTTTGAAGTGTTTAGGCAGAGTTTAATTGAACTTAAACTCTATAATTGTCCGACTAGGCCGTCGGGATGTAATAATAGTACCGAACACAACTCAGACTGCAATAGTTTGACTCGATACTAGGTCTTATATATGTGTTGTATAGCCTGATAGGATTATGTGGTAATGTGTTTAGGTTATTTTATACTGTGATGATATTATTCTAATGTTTGGAGATCGGTATTATCTATATTAGGTCTTGGATAAAGCTAAGTTATATTTAAATGAATTGATAATCAATGATGACAAGCAAGTTTTTCTTAACTCTACTAAGAGTTATTTCATTCAGATATGCTTATGGTTAATCATTGCTGATTTCCATGTAGAATTGTACTTTGTACATATTGTATGTATAAGTTAGGTATGAATGGCTAATCACCTTCATTACCATTCGGTTCAGATATATTTGTTCATTTTTAATACTTGTTCAATCAAAAGTTTGTTCGTGCTAATTCACAACTACATTGTTGAATTATAGCCTGCTTATTATTCAGACTCTTTCAATCATGATATATCCTTAAATAAAATTTAAACTTGATGGGCAACTTTCATGCTCACCCTTGCTATATCATGATAAAATATTGCAGATTAAGGTGAATGCGTCGGATACAAGGAAAGGTTAAAGACAGTTCCAGTTTAAAGTTATTGTGTGCGATTAGATTTGTAATAGTAATGTATGATAATATCTTTGTATGTCAGATAGGATAATGAATTGTGTATAAGTTATGGTTACTCGACCTTGGGGATAGTGTATAATGTTTAATGTATAAACAATTTATGTTTATATCTTCCGCAATAGTTAGAAATAGTGCACTAGATCCGTGGTGATTTAGGACCCGGATTTGGGGGCGCTACAATACCAGCTGAGGTAGTAGCCAAGAGGAATACCCTGCCTTGTGGCGACCACACAATCTAATATAATATCTTGCCATGCATACCACGTGACGATGTATTTTCTCCACAACTTGATATAATAAACTGAGCGGATCCCTTCCCGCTCTTGGTGCAATTCGATCATATATTGGGGTCAGGCGAAATATCCTGCATTTCCCCAAATTGTCTTAATACACGATATAGAATTTGAAATTCAACCACATCGAGCCAAATGAGGGAAATATGTGAGGCCGCACTATACCAAGCTGCCTGATACTTTTGTGCCATAAGATGATCGAAATGTGAATACGGTATCCAGCGTACCGTAACATCTGTCATCCCATCAAATTCCCCCCGGTAAAAGATTTGGTTGTGATGGGGATATGGTCTTCTTGCGTCTCTTATAGTATGCATTTTTCTTCTGTAGGCCCATGATCTTGTGCGGGGCAACAAATGATCGGCTTGTCTTCCATAATTAGGCCTACCGATTGACAGACGTTCATAGGCCCACACATGTGCCAAAAAAATTGAAATTAAAACACCGTCGTACAATATGTAATCAAATATTAATTTAAATAAATATGAAGGCATAGAGACAATATAATACCTAAAGAAGGGTTAAACACCCAAAAAATCTTTTAGAATCGAGGCGGGTTGCTTTATGTAAGCTACGGAATAAATAAGCCAACACCGCAGCTCCCCATGCATAATAACTTACTTTATTAATGTCCTCTAAATATAAAAGATACCTCGCATGTATGACATCACAGTTTACCGATGCAAATAATACCTTTCCCAATATAAACAGTACGTGTGCTTTGGTGTACGTCACCACTGTTTCCCAATCAGCATCTACCGGAACTTGGAAAAATCTACTCCCCAACCATAACAACATAATGCGCCCTCGAGTATACACCTTCTCATCCCCCACGATATATTGACTAAATTCGCTATCAATAAAGTACTGTTTAGGGTTATGGAGTAATGTACAGTTAATAGGATGCCCTATAACCGGTAATCTTAAAATGAAATGTACATCTTCAAGGGTGATTGTCATTTCACCAGTCGGGAAGTTAAATGTATTGGTCTCACTACGCCAACGTTCCACTAATAATTCTATCAACGAAGCGTCTAATTTGTTACAGACAGTAGTATTTATAAATACATTAAAACCTCAGTCGCGTAATAATTCTTTTTTGGGGTCACTTAAAACCCACACTTCCAACGAATGTCCACTCTCATTGGTTCTTAATGACCTAATGAAATGGGGATTGTTCCATACGGCTGTTGAAATGTGGTTTGGTTGATCCCACAACAAAGTGTTGACAGTGTGCCCCGGATTGAATTTCATTTCTGTAAGTAACACAGCTAAAATAAAGATTTATCAACATCATAAACAATATAAAAATAACATAGATAAAGCACCATTAACTCTTAAAGTAAACAACGTAGGATATTTTTGGAGAAGTGAAAAAAAAACTAAGCATCCAGCAACTCTTAAAGTGTACAACATAGATTTTTAATGCAGAAAAAATAAACTAGAGTTTGACATAAAAACAACCATACATATATATTGGAGGATTTGCCGAACTACTTTTGATTTGTTGCTTTCGTCTCAAATTCGCTGCAATGATTGTTGTGACGCCCCCAAAATAGATATACATCACCTATTCTGAGTCGTCAAATACATGGTACAGAATACAAATACAACTTAATTATACAACTGTCGTGTAAAGTACAACAAAAAATAAGCTGAGAGTTTTAATACAAATATTGTCGTCTAGACAATATACAAACTCAAATTCAATATTATTACATTTATTTTCCACTATTTCACTGAATAGTGAGGACTACTAATGCTATCATCTGGTCCGTCACTCCGTTCCCCGACTAGTCCCTGCTACGTTCTCATTTCCTGAAGAGAACAATGAAAGTAAAAGTGTGAGCTCAACTAGCCCAGTAGTAAATATTATGACTAAGATAATGCAGAATATATTATCGTTAGCCTTCAACAGTGTTAAACTGATACAATATAACAACCATCAAGTTTAACTACAGTGGAACAAGGAATCCATTAAAAGAGTCAAGTAGAGAATAAAATCTACTATCTTTTATGATTTAGAAGGTTTTCATCACTTTTATCATTGGGACTCGAATTTTAATAAATAATCCACATCATCGAATCACCCTCGCACTACTACTTTCTGAATGATATTCTTTAGTATCACGACCACAATTATTCATGCACTATGGGCCAAGAATATTTATGTATTCAATAATGGTCATGATCATACCAACAATCGTCCATCAATGCTCTACTGAGGGCCAATGAGGACTTTTTTTTCCACATCATTTGTAACATTACTGGTCATGATTACAATCAATAATCCTTGGTCATAATCATACCAAGTCCATCTATGCACTATAGGCCACGTATGACTTTCAACAAAATATAAACATGAGGATGATGACAATGATATAAGAATTCAATAAAACAAGTTCAAGAATTAATTTATCCAGAACTAATAACGTCCAAATTGTCAACATGATCTTTGCTTTGTAGAGTAAAATTCAAGAATGCTCGTAAGAATATTTTCGTGAAAAGATCTTTGGATGAAGGACAAATATCAAGGATATTCCACTAATTTCATGGAGTATAGAAGTTAAAACTTTAACCAATTTGAGTATAATAAGGAATGGAATAACAAAATAAATCACCGAGTATACGATAGGCCATGCATGCATATTATTCCAACGAGAATAATAAATAACGGAATCGGTCCCACAGTAAAATGCATGAGACGAGGATATTCCAACAAAATAATAAAGAGCGGAATCGAGTCAGGCGTAAAATGCATGCAGACGAGATATTCCAACGAATAATAAAGATGGAACCGGTCCTGTGAGAACGCATGCACAAGATATTCCAATGAATAATAAAGATTTTAACCGTGTCCCAAAGTAGTAACGCATGCATGGGATGTTCCAACGGAATGATAAAGAATGAAACAACGGAAGAATTTCACCAAGTATAGGGTAGCAGCGTGTCTGAGTTATTCAACGAATAATAAATAATGGAATAACGTAAGTTCTCTTCATGGATAAGAAAGAAATAATACTCCCTACCTTGGAAAAAGCGGATCTTTGGAATAATGAGGTAGTAGACTTCTCTTCTTCTTTCTCTCTATAATAAATGCTTTAAAGCTTTTGTGAATTGGTGAGAAATGAAGGAAGAATGAGCTTCTATTTATAGAAAAATATAGTTTCGATAATTGCAAGTTTTGGGGCTCGAAAAATTACAGTACAATACCTCCAACTTTTTTTTATTTTTAATTTAGTCATGGAAGTATTATCAAACTTGCACCACCTCCCCTAATAGTAAATAATGTGATTCAATAGTAAATTATGTGAATCAATAGTTCTAGACATGTGAAAATCTGAATTACAAAGTATAGTACCTCCATCTATACCTCCATTTTTAACTTAGTCATGCAAGTATTATAAATCTTGCACCAACTCCCCTAATAGTAACAAGAATGTGAAACAATAGTATACACATGTGAACAAATAGTTATAATCATGTGAAATAATAGCAATCAATTGCTCATTTATCCTAAGTTAAATACTTCATTGGTTAATATAACCTCCGGACATCAATTATTATCGAAATAATTATCGATTTTCACTAACACAAATAATTCCAACACAATGGAACCATTTTTATCAAAAATATAAATTTTTAAATTTCGAAGTTTTACTTTTCCCAAAAAAGTCAACTGTTGACTTTTTGACCAAATAGTGAATTTCAAAAATTTTTGTGTTTATAGACTATTTTTACTAATTTCATCTTTTCGGACTTAAATATCACGTCCGTGTCTCCAAATTCAACTCCGAACACAACTTCAATTGTAATAACATTCATCATTAATATTATAACTCACAATATTTATCAACCAGGTCGTTCCCAGGAAAGAGGGGGCTTTCCAATAAGGATTTCTCTCTATTGGCGCGCAATTAAGTGACCAAACCTCTCCTTGACAGAACTTTTAGACATTGTAAATATTGCAATTTAATAATATGAATAACTTTGTCGTCTCAATTATTGATTTAATAAAATAACATATTATGCAGATGATACTATGACAATAATCGAATCAATAATATGAGAGATATGATGCAACAATTCTTTATGAGTAATAATTGAGTATAACCGAGTGACTTCTCACATAAGAATCAATAATCAATCTGAGTGTGCTACTTATGCAATCACGCAGATTCATCGTACTTTTACTACTTAGGGTAGTTCAACAGTTAACGGTAAAACTTCCACCGTTATTTTCATAAAGTATTTTGTCGCTTTCTCAATCCGACAATAATTCCATTAATGAGGGGTCCACCAATGATTGTCTTAGTTGTCTTTAATATTCCTGTTAAAACGAATATACCCCACCAATCGAATATTATATAACAACTTGCGTACTTTGCAAAATTTGTAAATATTACCCACAACTATAACATTATATCAAATCCACACCATAATATTCAAAAATATATTTCGAGAAAATTTAATCTTTATTCAAAAAGTTGGGGTCTTACAACCTCCCCTTCTTATGAAATTACATCCTCGAAATTAGGGTGCGTACCTGGTATGTCGAAGAGTTAAGGATATCTTGATTTCATCTCAGATTCTAATTCCCAGGTCATTTCTTCCACATCGTGGTTTCTCCATAAAACTTTGACTTGAGGTATATCCTTGGAGCGTAGAATATGATCCTTTTTATCTAAGATTTTAACAAGTAACTCTTCATACGTTAAATCTTCCTCTATCTCGTTTGTTTCTAATTCAATAATGTGGTTCGGGTCTTTCACATATTTACGTAACATAGATATGTGAAAAACGTTATGAACATGAAGACATACATAAGCGGTAAAAGCGAGTCTATACGCCTACGGTTCCTACTCGATCGAGGATTAAAAATGGGCCAATGAATTGAGGGTTGAGCTTTCCTCTCTTTCCAAATCTCGTAACTCCTTCCATGGAGCAACACGTAATAACACATGATCTCAATATCGAATTCCACGCCTTTTCGATGAAGATCAAGATAACTCTTTATCGATCTTGTGAGGTTTTTATACATTGTCCGATCGTTTGAATCTTTTACGTAGTCATACGTACCAACTCGGTCCCAACAACATTGCTTCACCCACCTCATCCCAAATCTTGGAGAACGACACTTTCTTCCATACAACGCCTCAAATGGAGCCATGCCAATACTTGCTTGATAATCATGTTGTTGTAGGAAAACTCCACCAATGGTAGGAACTTATCCCAACTTCCCTTAAAGTCAAGGACACACGAGTCTAAATAGATCTTCAAGAGTTTGAATGGTCCTCTCTCATTTGCCCGTCCGTCTGCGAGGATGATATGCCGAAGCTAAATCGTAAATCCGCTCCATAGCTTTTTGCAAACTAACCCAAAATCTTGAAGTGAATCTTTGGTCTCGATCGGAAACTATGGATACCGGCATACCATGCGCCTCTTACAATCTCGTTTATGTACATACGAGCAAGACGTTCAAGTGTATAAGTTTCTCGTATATAGGTAGGAAATGAGCGGACTTGGTCAATCTATCAACAAGAACTCCAAATTGCATCTATGCCTTGAGAAACCTTGGGAAGACCAAATGAATTGAAATCCATGGTAATGTGTTCCCACTTCCATTCGGAATTTCAAGTGGTTGCAATGGACCTTTTGGTACTTGATGCTCCGCCTTGACTCGTTGACAAGTTAAACACCATGAGATAAATTTCGCTATCTCTCTCTCTTCATATTGCTCCCACCAAAATGTATGTCAAGATCACGATACATTTTGGTACTCCCAGATGGATTGCAAAGCGGTGTGTTGTGCCTCCATCATGATTTTATACTTTAAATCGGGGTTGTTAGAACACAAAGTCCGAGTTGACTCAAGTATTCCTTCTTTATCGATTCTTGCTTCCGACATAGCACCTTCTTGTACTTTCTTCCTCATACGCATCAGCTCCAGGTCTGTAGCTTAAGCAGCTTTAACTTTATCGATTAAAGTCAGTTCTACTCGTATGTTTATCATCATCATGTGGGTCCCTGGAGTCTTTATCTCTAACTCCATCCTTTGCAAGTCATACAAAATGGGCCTTTACGTTGACAATATTGCACTCGTACCCGCATATGATCTTCTACTCAGTGTGTCAGCTACCACATTCGCTTTTCCAGGATGGTATTGGATGGTATGATCATAATCTTTCAATAGTTCAAGCCAACGTCATTGTCGCATGTTGAGTTCCTTTTGGGTGAAGAAATATTTGAGGCTTTTATGATCCGTGTAGATCTCCACCTTCTCTCCATACAGGTAATGCCTCCAAATCTTAAGCGCAAAAATGACATCTGCCAACTCTAGATCATGAGTAGGGTAATTCATCTCATATTCTTTGAGTTGTCGTGAGGCATAGGCTATGACTTTCCCATGTTGCATGAGAACACATCCTAACCCTTTGCACAAGCATCATCAGAGATGACAAATCCTCCGGAGATGATGGTATTGTCGAACAGTCTTTGAAATGAGTCTCCTCTTGAGTTCTTGAAAACTCTTCTCATATTCCATGCTCCAACCGAATTTTGTATCTTTTCGAGTCAAATTGAGTTAATAGAGTAGCGCGATTCGAGAAAACCTTCTACGAATCTCCGATAATAACCAAACTGGCCGAGAAAGCTACGTGCTTGATCATCGATTTAGGTTGCTCCCACTTTGAATAGCTTCAATCTTTCTTTGGGTCAATGATATTCCATGACTTGATATCACGTGCCCAAGGAATGCAACTTCCTCAAGCCAGAACTCGCATGTCTTCAACTTGGCATATAGCTTGTTTTCACGAAGCTTTTGGAGTATCAGCCTCAAGTGTTGCTCATGATCTTCACGACTTTTGGAATATATGAGGATGTCATCAATAAAGACGACCACAAAATGATTGAAATATTCCTTGAATACTCGGTTCATCATATCCATGAAGGCAGCAGGAGCATTAGTCAATCCAAAAGACATGACTAAGAATTCATAATGCTCGTACTGAGTTCTGAAGGCAGTCTTTGGAATATCCTCAATTTTAACCTTCAGCTGATGATATCCAGAACGAAGATCGATCTTTGAAAAAAAATTGTGCTCCTTGTAACTAATCAAACAGTCATCAATACGTGGTAATGGGTACCTATTTTTGATGGTGACATGATTCAACTCCTGATAATCAATACAAAGTCGCATACTCCCATCTTTCTTCTTCACGAATAGAATGAGCACCCCAAGGAAACGTCTTAGGGCGAATGAAACCAATGTCTAACAATTCCTCGCAATTGGGTCTTTAACTCCACGAAGTTCAATAAGAGCCATTCGATATGGGGCTTTGGAAATGGATTTTGTCCGGGTTCAAGGTCGATACAAAATTCAACTTCACGCCTTCTGAGGGTAGGCGGGGAAGTTCTTCGTGAATACGTCGGAAATTTATTAACAATAGAAATATCCTTCAAATCTGACGTATTTTTGTTTAAATCCATGACATGAGCTAAGAAAGCTTGACATTCATTTTTCAATAAACGAATAGCTTTATGGCTTGAGATGACCGTGATTGATTTTAATGGTTTGGTCGCTTGAATTCGCATAATAGGTTTATTAGGAATATGAAAGCTAACAACCTTACGAAAACAATCAATTTTAGCACGATGAGTAGTTAACGAATCAATTCCTAGAATCACGTCAAATGCAACTATTTTTAAGGAGATAAGATCGGCGGGTAACGCGATGCGATTCTGATTTGAATCAAACAAGACTTATAAACAAATGGATGTAATGAAGGTTTCTCTAATGGAGTTTCAACAGATAAGTCAAAGTCTAATTTCTCCTGAGTCAAATTTAAACGCGTTGGCGCAAGTAGGAGAAATAAAAGAATGGGTAGAACCGATATCGAATAAGGTATAGACTTCACTAGAGTTTATGATAAGCTTACGTGATAACCTCGTTCGGGTTCCTTGCTTTCCGGGAGGTCACAACAAATGCTCTCCTTTGCACTCACCCGCTTTGACTTTTCTCGGACTACTTTGGTGCCTCCATCCTAGCTTTGAATTTGTCTTCGGTGAACGACAAAAATCGAGCTAAGTGATCTTCCTTCCATAATTATAACATGTTTTGACTAAACATCGCGCAGCTTGGACCGATGTGTCCCTCCCTCCGCATTTGAAGCATATGATAGGTGGTCGCTTCTCCTTCCTTAACAACGGCATCTTGGTGTTGACGTCTTTCCATCATTGTTGAATCTTCTTTTCTTGAAATGTCCATTTTTATTGTCTTGGCTATGATTACCACCGAAGTGGTTACCATTTCTGGAATGTTGATTCCCTCCACGCTTGTTGTCACCATTTCGATGATCGTGTACCACTTGTATTTTCATTCTGCAAATACCGCTTTCTCTTGGTTAAGCGTTGACTCGCTAATGCGTGCTCTAATAATCGAGCCCTATTTACAACATCTCGAGTACAAACACGCTTTATGAGAAATAAGATATTGACGTATCTCCGATTTCAAACCTCTTAAAAATATTCGTGTCATTCGCTCCTCATTAACGACCAAATGAGATGCAAACCGGGATAACTCCGCAAATTTAGCCTCGTATTGCGACACGGTCATATTGTTTTGCTCCAACTTGATAAACTCCACCTCTTTCATGTGACGAATACTTTCGAGAAAGTACTTGTCGTTGAATAGCTCTTGGAACTTTTCCCAAGACATCTTGAGTGCGTCAGGCTGGGTACGTTTTACAGATTTCCAATAGTAATCTGCCTCTTCACGCAACATGAAGGTGGTGAAGGGAACCTTTTGCTCCTCGGAGCATCCCAAGACATCAAATATCTTGGTGATCTGCTTTATCCACGCTTTCGCCTTAAGTGGTTTTGGCTCTCCAATAAACTCGGGTGGTCCCAGCTCCTTGAATCGTTTAGCGGTGGTCGCTCGAGAGTTTCAAAGTGTTTCCACCGCATTTTGAACAGAGCCGCTCTTGCACGATGTTGCATGAATTGCATAAAGCCTCTGAACATTCCATCGTTCATCATTTGGTCGGTGTTGTTGTTTGCATGAGGATTGTCGCCTTCCGATGCACATTATTACGATTGTTGATCCGTGGAGCCTCAATGGTCTCTTGTGCCCCATTGCTATTCTCAATATTCTCGGATGCCATTTTCAAATCTCGCCACAAAACAAGGGTTAATTGACATGCAACATATTATCTCTATACTCGACCAACCAATTAAATACCAAAAATTAGGTAGGTCATACTAGCGAAGGAATTCTCCGCCTCTCCCTCCTAGTTCTAGTCTCCCATCTTAGCCAGGATCATATCCTAAGCTTTGATACCAATCGTGACGCCCCAAAATAGGTATACATCACCTATTACGAGTTGTCAAATACATGGTACAAAATACAAATACAACTTAATTATACAACCGACGTAAAGTAATGCGATAAAACAAAAATTGGGAGTTTTAATACAAATATTGTCGCTCAGACAATATACAAACTCAAATTCAATATTATTACATTTATTTTCCACTATTTCACTTTGAATAGTGAGGACTACTAATGCTATCATCCGGTCCGTCACCGCTGCTCCCCGACTAGTCCCTCGCTACGCTCTCATTTCCTCAAGAGAACAATGAAAGTAAAAGGTGAGCTCAACTAGCCCAAGAGGAAATATTATGACTAAGATAATGCAGAATATATTATTTTTAGCCTTCAACAGAGTTAAACTAATACAATATAACAACCATCAAGTTTAATCTGCAATGGAACAAGCAATCCATTAAAAGAGTCAAGTAGAGAATAAAATCTACTATCTTTTATGATTTAGAAGGTTTTTCATCACTTTTATCGCTTGGACTCGACAATAAATAATCCACATCATCAAATCACCCACGCAGACTACTACTTCTGACGAGGATATTCTTTAGTATCATGACCACAATTATCCATGCACTACGGGCCAAGAATATTTATGTATTCAATAATGGTCATGATCATGCCAACAATTGTCCATCAATGCTCTACGAGCCAATGAGGACTTTTTCCACATCATTTATAACATTACGGTCATGATTACACCGAGTAATCCTTGGTCATAATCATACCAAGTCCATCTATGCACTATAGGCCACAGATGACTTTCAACAAAATATAAACATGAGGATGATGGCAATGATATAAGAGTTCAATAAAACAAGTTCAAGAATTAATTTATCCAGGAACTAATAACGTCCAAATTGTCAACATGATACTACTTGGTAGAGTAAAATTCAAGAATGCTCAGAAGAATATTTTAGTGAAAAGATACTGGATTAAGCGCAAATATCAAGGATATTCCACTAATTTCATGGAGTATAGAAGTCAAAACTTTAACCAACTAAGTATAATAAGGAATGGAATAACAAAAGAAATCACCAGGCATGCGATAGACCGAACATGCATGTTATTCCAACAGAATAATAAATAACGGAATCGGTCCCACAGAAACGCATGCATGAGATATTCCAACAAAATAATAAAGATTTTAATCGATCCGTGCGTAAAAACGCACAAACAGGATATTCCAATGAGAATAATAAAGATTTTAATCGAGTCCAAATAAAATGCATGTATGGATATTCCAATGTAATAATAAAAATTTTAACTGTGTCCCAAGTAGAAACGCATGAACAGTGATATTCCAACAGAATAATAAAGACGGAACCAGGTCCGACGTAGAATGCACATACATGATGTTCCAATAGAATGATAAAGAATGGAACAACAGAAGAATTTCACCAAGTATAGGGTAGCCCGCGTATACAGGTTATTCAACAAGGAATAATAAATAATGGAATAACGAAGTTCTCTTCATGGATAAGAAAGAAATAATACTCCCTACCTTGGAAAAAGCGGATCTTTGGAATAGTGAGGTAAGAGACTTCTCTTCTTCTTTCTCTCTATAATTTCTCTCTATAATAATCGCTCTAAAGCTTTTGTGAATTGGTGAGAAATGAAGGAAGAATGAGCTTATTTATAGAAAAATATAGTTTCGATAATTGCACGTTTTGGGGATCGAAAAATTACAATCTGAATACCTCCAACTTTTTCTTTATTTTTAATTTAGTCATGGAAGTATTATCAAACTTGCACCACCTCCCCTAATAGTAAATAATGTGATTCAATAGTAAATTATGTGAATCAATAGTTCTACGACATGTGAAAATACTGAATTACAAGATAAGACCTCCATTTTTAACTTAGTCATGCAAGTATTATCAATCTTGCACCAACTCCCCTAATAGTAACTAGAATGTGAAACAATAGTATACACAAGTGAACAAATAGTTATAATCATATGAAATAATAGCAATCAATTGCTCATTTATCCGGTTAAATATTCGATTGGTCAATATAACCTCCAAACATCAATTATTATCGAAATAATTGTCGATTTTCACTAACACAAATAATTCCAACACAATGAAACCATTTTTATCAAAAATATAATTTTTTAAATTTCAAAGTTTGACTTTTCCCGAAAAAGTCAACTATTGACTTTTTGACCAAATAGTGAATTCCGGAAAATTTTGTGTTTATAGACTATTTTACTAATTTCATCGTTCCTTGACTCAAATATCACATCCGCGTCTCCAAATTCAACTCCGAACACAACTTCAATTTTAATAACATTCATCATTAATATTATAACTCACAATATTTATCAACCAGTGTCGTTCCCGAGAAAGAGGGCTTTCGATAAGGATTTCTCCCATCATGGCGCGCAATTATTAGGTGACCAAACCTCTCCTTGATGAACTTCTAGACATTGTAAATATTGCAATTTAATAATATGAATAACTTTGTCGTCTCAATTAGTGATTTAATAAAATAACATATTATGCAGGATGATACTATGACAATAATCGAATCAATAATATGAGAGATATGATCGTGATTCTTGTAGCAATAATTGAGTATAACCGAGTGACTTCTCACGTAAGCATCAATAATCAATACCGTAATGCTCTTATGCAACCACGCCAGATTCTTTATACTTTTACTACCGGGTAGTTCAACGATTAACAGTAAAACTTCCATGTTATTTTCATAAAAAGTATTTTGTCGTTTTCTCGATCCGAATAATAATTCCGCTAATGAGGGTCCACCAATGATTGTCTGCAGTTGTCGAACATTCCCCGTTAAAACGAATATTCCCTGACCAATCGAATATTATATAACAACTTGCGTACTTTGTAAAATTTGTAAATGTTACTCACAACTATAACATTATATCAAATCCACACCATAATATTCAAAAATATATTTCGAGAAAATTTAATCTTTATTCAAAAAGTTGGGGTCTTACAATTGTCGCTTAAGTTGTTTGATTGCTTTGAAAAATATCAGATGGACAAGATGGAACAACTTAAAATTTTGTTTGGATGCAATATGGAACAACTTAAAATTTTGTTTGGAGGCAAGTCTCATTTTGTATACCTAGCGATCGCAGTATTAAACTGCGGATGATTAATACCTTCAGCGACGTCATTTTGTATACACCATAGCCAGTTATGTTTGAATTAAAGACGACACCATATCCTATAATATTTGAAAATGATGCCGTCTGACCTAGCGTCCACAATATTAAACTGCGGACGACACCTTTCAAGAGTGTTGATACTGTACAACGTCATTTAAATCCTTGAACAAACGTCTGCAATATTAAAGTGCGGACTAGACCTTTCAGGAGTGTTGATACTGTACAATGTCATTTAAATCCTTGAATTAGCGTCTGCAGTATTAAACTATGTATTGTATGCCCAAAATGTACTGCCAGAATGGGTTAATTATTTAGTTCTTCTATGCAAACCTTGGAAGTGCCAGCACAACAAATTGATGTTTATTGATGTATGACATCAAGATGTTGTGATGGACACTCCAGGGTTTGCATAGAAGAACTAAACAATTAACTCATCCTGGTTATACATTTTCTGAGACATCTAGGGGTTAAAATTAAGCTTATAAAGCTAAAAATCATCTGTTTTGCTGTATATTCTTGCTATTAGTTACATATTCAAGTGATTTGGGATAACGAGAAACACACATGGCAACCAAAATTGGAAGGCTTGATAAAGCGAGTCGGTCGGATTGAACTTCGAATTCCGAACAAATTAAGGGCTTCCAGATGTTGTGCCCTCTAAAAATGGTGTCATATATATTTCTTCATCTCAGATCACATGAACCGGTAACAACAAGAATATGCTAGAAGAAACAGAAAAGTCTTGAACTTTAGGTCGAACTCTTTGTGCATATCCAGGATGTCTTTTGTTTGCAGTTCTATCTCGTCTTATATATAGGGGACCTAACGTCCGCAGTATTAAAGTGCGGACTAGACCTTTAAGTTCCATTATTGAAAATGATGTCGTCCGATCGTCGCTTCATAATCCCACCGTCCGTAGTATTAAGCTGCGGAAGGGGAACTGTAATGGAAGGGCATTTTGGTCATCCGTCTCGTCCGCAGTATTTAAGTGCGGAATACTAAAAATTAAACCGCGGACAAGGTCTCTATAAGACCGCTTTATCTTCGGACGGAGAGTCGTGGTGTCTTGTAAGGCTAGACTCTTTTTTACAACGTTTGCTATGGATCGGTCCCCTATATATATATATATATATATATATATATATATATATATATATATATATATATATATATATATATATATAGGGATGGATCAATGACACTAAATTTTTCGCATAATTTTTTACATAATTTTTTGACTCTTGGATTGAACACTCTTAATGGCTAAGATTAAAGCTTATTTTTAATTTATAACTATATAAAAATAAAAACAAAACTCGGAACTTTTCATCTTCATCTTTTTCACGTCTAAAACTTCAACTCTGAGGCATCAAATCGCCGATGGAGGAAGCCCAAGATGTATCATCCAGCTCTCACCTATCTCTAGTATGTTATCATAATTTTTGTTTTTATTTTTATTTAGTTATAAATTAAAAATCAGCTTTAATCTTAGCCATTAAGAGTATTAAAATCCAAGAGTCAAAAAATTGTATAAAAAACTTAGTGCCATTGATCCGCCCCTATATATATAATACTCTTTGAAAAATATAAGAAAGTATTTTCTCTAGTTCAAATATATGAATTATTTTTAATTTTTTTAAAGTCGATTCCAAATATGATTCTTCTCATTTCTTAGAATCATTATACAAATATTAAATGTTAGACTGAAATACAATTTGCACCACAAAATTACATGTCAGCGTACTACCACATCACAAACTTTAAAAGGTGTCTACTTGCACCCTTTAATAATAGTTAATGTGTTAAAAAGCACACTTCAACATTTTATCTGATCAAATATGATTGGCAATATAATTTTCTCAATTATTTTAGGGGTAAAAATGTCAATTCGGTCATAGCAAATTAACATTAAACCAAAATAAAATAACCCAAACCCAATTCATAACTCAAACCTTATTCCTTTACCCCAAATACTTAATCTCTCTAATTACTCTCACCCCAAGATTTTATTCCCTCACCCAAACAATCATTGCTCATTTTCTCCCATTCTTACTAGCTTCTGACAATTTTGAACAATTGCTAACCACCATCACAACTTATAATTAATCATAAATGACCTTTATATGTATATACGGTCCACTTCTTGTGCAAGTGGGTCGCATATTGACCACCTATAGTGATGGACCATACCGTCACTATAGTGTATGGATGGGGCTTTGACGACGGCTTCTGAGCTATGGCAAAAGTTCATATGCTATGGCGACGGTTCATACCCTATGGCGACGACTTTAGCGATGGTATGGTCCGTCACTATAGGTGATTCACACTTCAATCATGCATACAAAATGCCCTCAAAATCTTCCCAAACACTAGAGATACATATTATTTCTTCGATTTAGCATAAAACTCTTCCAATACAGTTTAAGATGGAGGCAATTTCAAAGAAGCTTGTATATTGATTCTAACAATCTATTTGGTTAGTTTTTTTTGTCTTTTTTTTAAGGAAGGTTGTGTTTCGTTGGGTTTTTTTTTTCAAAAGGCTAAATATGATATATTACTGAAAAACATATCACCAAAATCTATAAGAATTAGATAATGGTGTTAGAATTATAGGATCACACACACGCACACAAACGATAGAGAATTAAGAAGAACACAAGAGATTTACGTGGTTCCCCAATTTGGGTACTCCACAGGCGGCGGCTTATTGTTTATTGATGATTCCTTGATTACATAGAGTTTTACAATAGATAGTATTTATAACTACTAATCCTATTCCAACCCTACTTCATATTATGTCTCAATTACTCATAATGTCCCTCATTAATAAACAACATGTATCAGCACATGCTGGGTTCCCCCTTCCCCGCACTTCTCATGATTTTGGTCAATTTCGATGGGCTAGTCACGTTGTTCACACGCCGGGACCTTCGGCCCGAGCTCCGCTAGGCTCCGCACTAGCCTTTTTCAGCGGCTTCCTATTATGAGTCAGATGTTCCCAACAAATGGGATATAAGATTACAAATTTGTCTACTGCATACAAAGGAAATCATTTTTTCTTCATCTACCACTCTACTACTGCTATTGCTTTCTACGACTGCTGCTACTATTTTTTTATTACTGCTACTAACTCTTCCTACACTTGCTGCTGAATGTATCTTATTGTCTCATTAACTCTTCTCTTTATGCACATGCCTTCTATTTGTTCTATTTGAGCAAGCTTGGATGGTGCCCTTCCATCAATCTTTGTTTCCGGATCTTGTTTCAAAATTTAGACTCTATATATGCTTAAATGTGAATAAATCAAAATTAAATTTTCGGTGTTGTACTTGTTTTTATTCTAGTAAAATAAAAACAACTTCTACATAACCCCTGCTGCACTGATGTACTAATGCTCCTGTGTTGTTGCACTATTATTATTGCGCTAATGCACAACTTCAAACGCTATATCAATTCAACCTGTTGCAAAACATTTACACTACTGTAACACTTCACTAATACACTGTTGCCAACCTATTTCCACATCGAAATGCTCCAATTGCTATTACATAATAACTTCCATTGGACTGTTAAACCATAGATGAACGTCTTCTTCTTTTGTTTTTCATGCCCCACACAACCACTTGCAAACCTTATTCCTGGTCTTCTACACAACTATTTTCCCACGACTAAACTTTTTCTCAAAAATAGCTTAATATCTTTTCTAACCAAATATTACACATAGTTGAAACTGTTAAAACTCACCAATGACTCTCAATTTTCACTTCTAAAACTCCACTGATTCAAAATAAGATACACTGAAATTACTTACACCCAACATCCCTTAACCGCAGGGGCGGAGCCACGCTTGGGCTGGGATGGGCTCTAGCCCGGGTGAAGTTTTTGACAGTTCCTTGCTTTCCATCCGTTCCAACCTCTTTCTCTTTGCTTGGACTAAAAACTCCATCAAGTTCTTAAGGAATTGAGGTTATCAAGTACTGAAATTAAAGTAGAAGTGAAGCAAAAGTATTGTCCAAATGAAGAATTGAATTCAATCAAAGCAAGTTGGGAGCAAGATTGAATCAAGGATTCAAGTAAAAACATGAAGCAAAAAGGTAATTTAGTTTATACTTGTTAAATTCGTGAATTTGAGTTAAATAACGTATTGAAATTGCTTTGTTGATGTGATGGGAGGTTATATATATGCTAATTGGAGTAATAAGGATGAAATTTTTGGCTAAGCTCCATCTATTATGCTTATGAAATCTGGGATTTTAGAGTACGCCTTTAAATTGTTTGAAATTTTGCCTCTAAGAGATTGTTATGCTAAAACTTGTGAATTAGCCAATGTTTTGGGCAAGGTAACCTTTATATATATTTTGAATTTATGATTGATCTTGGTGGGATAATTTCTTGTGTATATGGTTGGTACTTGGTAGCCCAGGGCGGCAAAAATTCCTTGCTCCGCCCTTGCTTAACCGACTATACACTGCAACAATGAGTATACTCGCCCATACACAAAACACCTCAATCTCTTGAATGTTCTCCACTGTTTCAGAGAAACAATCACACCAAATATAACTTGACGATGATGGATCAAACACATGCCTCTAAAAATAAAAAATTCCTTCAGTGGAATTTGTTTAGTTTATTTAATGTATAAATAAAGGGTGAAAGAAGGCACCTTTTAAAGTTTGGGGTATGACCATACTCTTACATGTAAACTTTGGAGTTCGAACTGTATTTTAGTTTTAAATTTTATGATTTCTCTTTACTACACTTTTTGTATTATAAATGGGTAACATATACTGTAACGATTGTAATTTTTTAAAAAGAGTTACAAATATTTATGGAATTAAATAAATATTTTGGTGAGAATTTTGTTTAGAATAATTTATTTGGTGTATTTATGTTACCCAAATATATGATTATTTTTGTACGCTAATGGATGAAGAATATAATTAATCTAATTAAAAGAATTAAATTTGATTTAATTGATAATTGGCTTAATAGAATTTTATTAAATTAAATAAGGTCTGAGTGTAGGGAATAAAATATTCCGAATATGTGAAAATTAAATGCCTAATTTCATTTCTTAAGAAACCCAATTTAAGTTCAAATTAAAATATAAAATTTAGTTTAATGGGTGGATAAATGGGATATAACTATCTATATTTGAGAAGTATTAACTGGATATAATAGGGGAAGTGAAAAGGCTAAATAATATAGCAGGCAATTAAAAATACCTTGACTAATAGAAATTAAGCAAGGTGTTTTCAGTTTAATAAGGATGGAGAGTGGAGGAGACTTGCAGAGGGAAATTAATAATAATAATAATAATAATAATAATAATAATAATAATAATAATAAACCTTGAAATGTACCTGAGCTCTCCCAAACGGCTCTGACCTTCCATTCCTTAACCGATCGGTTAATTAATTACAAGTATATTACTCTCATTTCCTTATTATTCCATTTCGTTAAGAAGAAATCCGGTAGAGAGAAAATTGAGAGAACTCAAAGAGAGAGAAAGAGCGTCAATGGGCTTCCTGCGAAGTATGGAGAAAACTTTGTTGATCAAGGAGAAGAAGGAAGAGTTAACCAAGCATTCTTCATAATCTAACTAGGCTAAAGAAGATCTAAGAGGTAGGAAAGACACTTCAAAACTTCTTATTCCTATTTCTTAAGTTTTTCTCTATTAGAAGTTGTTTGGTTGAATGAGTTGGTGAAAATTTCAAATTACGTGATTTCAATTGATTAATAATTTGATTTTTGTCATTTACAGTAAAATTAGAGTAATCAAATTAGAATTTGTGTGTAAAAGAGAAAGAAATAGACTTTGGACTGATTTTAGATATTTTGGCTCTGATTTAGAGGATAAATTGGTTCTAATATTATGTTTAAAGTCTTGAATTGATGATTCTATGTTATATATCTCTCAAATACAAAAACAATCCAGTTTGAATGAATTAAATCGGACTTACAACGAATTCGTAAAATATGTTAAAATAGGAATATATAACATGAATACTGAATTTGGGTTATTTAAATGGTTGGATAGAATTCCTGTAATGGAAAAATTGTTATGTAAATGTGTAGTTCAGTGTGTAGCGAGTTTATAGAATTGTAAACTATCTGATTTGGTCCCTAAATGAATAAGATAGAAAGTTCAGATGGAAACAGAGTATGAAACAAAATTGGAAAACTTATTCTGCAGGAGGGCACTGTCACACCATGATCCAAGCTTAACTGGGCTCGACTGCGCAAAAGCGCTGCCACGCTGGTACCAAGGCCAAATGTGGCGCGGCCGCGCTGGTGGTAGATCAGGCCAAGTAATGAGATTTTAAATGTACATATTGGGAGATGTTTTACTTAACTTATTCTAATGAACATAATGAGGTGTTAAGTGTGTAAAAAGATATAATAACAAGTCGTATTCACATCAAAGAATGATGGGTCATAGAATGGAGTTAGTGTAAGAGGTTAGTGAACATTGTTTCATAGCTAATCAATGTATTATCATGACTAAAATGTGTAGGATATTTAAAGGACGTATATCATAACTTTGTAGCGGGCGCTCAAGTTTCTTAACTTTTGCTTATATTTCAATATTGAGCAAAATTTTCTATTATATATTATTCCTTTCGTACTTGAATTAATTTGTTGAGTACTTGCAATCTCTCTAATTATTTTCAAAAGCATTACTTTGATAAATGACACTTGTTCAATTATGAATAGTTGTAATTCTATTTTAATTGAAATTAACGATTTATGGCATGTTGATGTGCCACAACTTGATATGATTATTGAATCCTTTGATTTAATATCGAACCCATTTGATTCGGCTAGTCCTTATTCGATGAGCGTTCTAAAAATCTAGAATTATTTCTGAAGTTATACCAAATTGAATTATTTTGGTGTGGTTAATTTCTTGTGATAAAGCTGAGATGAACAACCCTATTCAAGGGAAAATGTTATCGAAAACTATAATTCTGAACTACGCAATAACGATGATATATTTATGCACAATACATAATACGAAGGGCTGAGATGGTCCATTGTATTTTGACTGTTAAAGGTTACAGTAGAAATACTTGTGAACTTAGGATATAGTTCATGGTCTTGTGACCCTCGGTGTATACATTTGAATTCAACATCTATGATTTGATTTATAGAATTGATTATCTCGTTGATTTCAAAAGTTTTTGACTTATTAATGATTTATTCCAATAAGGGACTTTTCATTCAATTGAAGAATAAACATATGTTTCTTTTATGAGTCATTTATTATATATTATTATACTTGTGGGTAAATTGATTGCACACCCTTGCATAACCATTCCAGTTAAGTTCGAGGAACCTAAGAAGCCTTCTTCGAGCAAAGGCAAGGGCAAAATGCATGATTAGATGATTTTTAGCTTATATTTACTCATATTGAGTTATGTAATGGATTTAATTATTTTTTTTGCAATTGTGATGTAATAAAGGTTAGATGACCTGAGATATGTTTATGTAGGTAAACTTTTAATAATGATTATTATATATGATGTTATTATCTTAATTAATGGGTAATTTAGATGATGTATGTGACAGATCGTGAGCACTGAATCTGTGGGTTGAGGTACCTAGATTTGGGGGCATCACAGGTTGGTATCAAAGTTTTAGGTTATGAACCTTAGGTGGAGAAACCTTAGGAAATAGCCTTTCAAGAAATCAAAAATATAGTAAATGATGAAACTCTGATCGAGTTCTAAAAAATAAACTGAGGAAATTCATTGAAAATAAATAATAAATGACGTATGTGATTACTTGTTGATAATAGACTAATGATTTCGCGA
This sequence comes from Panax ginseng, assembly GCA_020205605.1. NCBI lineage: Eukaryota > Viridiplantae > Streptophyta > Magnoliopsida > Apiales > Araliaceae > Panax > Panax ginseng. Next base: position 82,304,021 of record CM035141.1, read on the forward strand.
GTATTAATTAAAACTCAACATTTTGGTGGCAGGATGGCTGAGATAGGTGAGCACAGTCAGATTAGGGAGGAGGAGATCCGAGATATTCATACGTTCTAGGAGCAATTAGTACCGAGGGAGCCATCTCCATTGATTACTGTTGTAGGTCCGGAGTATGTGCCTGAGTTTGATCTGAAGGAAGCATTTGAGGAAATTGAGGTAGATGAAGAAGTAGAGGCGGATCCTGATGAGATACCACTTGCTTTATTAGAAGATGAGATGTTTGATGTAGTGTATGACCGTAATACTGAATTTCAAGATGGAGTCGAGAAATTGGAGGGGTAGGTCATAGAGAGTCAAACCGCCCTAGAACAAAAAGAGTTAGTGGTTCAAGATCTTACCACAGGAGTTGTAGAGCTTGAGCAGAAACATGCACAGTCTGAGTATCAGAGAAGACAATTAGTGGCTGAGAAAGATAATATGTAGGATGATTTCAGGGAGGAGTAAGCAAAGCCAGCGAGAGTGGAGGACACATGAATGAGGGTTGCTCGATGCGTAGATCATGTTAAAGGCGAAGTTCGGTTAAAGAAAGTAAGGATGGATGAGATGGATTATGCTTTTTGCACAACCATTGTAAGAGCTAAGGATCGAGTCTACCATTATCCTGTACAATTTGAGGATTGCCCTTGGTACGTCATGCATCGCAGGACGATGATTCATATTATGGATCAAAAATGCGATGATGCGGTGCGACGTGGAATGCTTCTATAGGTCGCGAGAAAAGGAATAATATAATATATGATTATGAGTTTGTTACTAAGATGTGAATCCCAACTTTTGATATGATCAACTTATATATATATATATATATATATATATATATATATATATATATATAAGTGTTTATTAGATATGTCATGTGTTATTTATAAGTATTTAAGATAATTCTTGAATGATTTCAATAAATGAATAATGAGCTAATAATATAAAATCTTAACAGTAAGATGTTGCCTAGAAGGAGACAACCATGTTCACCAACCCTTGGGGGTTCTACGGATGGTAATGGGGAAGCCGACGCTAACCCAATGCAGCAGTTTGTGAATTTATTTGTGGGGGCTTATGAATCAAACTTCAACTCATTCCTCGACTTTCAAAGACTTTAAAGTTGTAGGACCTCCAGAGTTTTGAGGGACTAATCCGATTGAAGCCCAAATGTGGGTAATGGAAATGGAGAATGTAAGAACTGAGAATTTCATGAATAAATATTATTTTGATAAAATAAAAGAATGAATATTTATTTGAATATATAAATATTGATGTGCTGTGAAATGAATAATTCAGCTAAGTTAAATTGAATTTATAAGAATGTGGATTGTGATGAGAATTGTGAAATGCCTTGTGTGGCATGAGAATGGAAATTTAGGGAATTGATTTAATTAAGAGATGATTAAATTAAGGAGTGAAGGATTAATTAATATCATATTATTAATTAATTGATATTATGAATAATAAATTACGAATGAGCAAAGTGATTTACATAATTAGAATTGTATTATTGATGTGTGCAAGACATGTGATATTATACAGTTCTTACATTAAAAAGAATGTGTAGTGTGGCACCTTGTGGTAACTATATTATATATAAAAACTATATAGTAAAGTGTAGGGAATTATAAGTTACATAAATAATTGCTTGTGTGACAATAAGGAGGTGTGAAAACATTAAAAGATGTACTCTGTCAATGAATTACAAATTATTCCAATAAGTGAGTTTAACTGGAATAATAAAGTTTTAAAAATATATTGAATTAATAGTGGTCAATTAAAATGGAGTCCATACATGCTATAAATATTAATTAGACTGGACTAATGTACATGAATTATATGATATAAGTACATAAATAATCCCTAACTTTTCATTCTGTAGTAGTATTTGTAAGACCCCAGCTTTTATGAATAAAGATAAATTTTCTATAATATCATTTTTGAATATTATGGAATGAATTTGATATAATGTTATAGTTGTGGGTAATATTTATAAATTTTGCAAAGTACGCAAGTTGTTATATAATATTCGATTGGTGGGAATATTCATTTTAACAGGAATATTCAGATGCACTAAGCACAATCATTGGTGGACCCTACAACGGAATTATTGTCGATTGAGAAAACAACAAAAATACTTTATGAAAATGTCATGGAAGTTTTACCGTTAATCTGTTGAAACACCCGGTGTTAAAGAAATGCTGATACTGCTGTGATTGCATAGTAGCACGGTATTGATTATTGATGCTTACGTGAGAAGTCACTTAGTTTTGTTCAATTATTGCTACAGTAATTGCTGCATAGTATCTCACGTTATTTGATTCAATTATTATCAATATTTTATATATTATTAAATCAATAATTGATATGACAAAGTTATTAATATTATTATTTGCAATATTAACGATGTTAAGTTCTGTCAAGGAGATGTTTGGTCACCTAATTGCCCGTCAATGGGGAGAAATCCTTATTAGAAAGCCCCCTCTTTCTTGGGAACGACCTGGTCGATTAATAGTGTGAATTATAATAATGATGATGAGTTTTGTTTTATTAGTATTATTAATGTAATAAAACAGAAAAGCTTTTTATATAAAACAGAATACTTTTATAAAGTTATTCGTTTTATTAGACTATAAATAGAATATATAATATTCTATTATGCATAGTAAAATTTTTTTATATAAAACAAAATACTTTTATAAAGTTATTTATTTTATTAGACAATAATTAGAATATATTATATTTTATTATGCATAGTGTAGCATAGTGCACTGTATATAGTGTTTTTGCATAGTAATTTTTTTTATATAAAATGAATACTTTTTTAAAGTTATTTGTTTTATTAGATTTTAAATAATATATATATATATATATATATATATATATATATATATATATTTAGAATATATTATATTTTATTGCATAGTGCGGCATAGTATCCTTTCTATTTTTCTATAAATAGGATGCTTAGTTAGAATTGAAAACCACACCAAAAGTTCAGAGAATTCTTCTATAATCTTGAGCGTATTTCTTTAGAGTTTTAAGAAGCTTTGAGCGTAGTGCAAGTTTTCTTCAAGAATATCATCGCCCTACCAGTCAGAATTGTGACGCCCCCAAAATAGGTATACATCACCTATTCTGAGTCGCCAAATACATGGTACAGAAATAAATACAACTTCAGTAATACAATTATCGTGAAAAATACGACAACACATATACTGTGAGTTTAAATATAAATATTATATTCTAGACAATATCCACACTCAAATAAGTCCTCATTACAATTATTGATACATTATTTCACAAAATAGTGAGGACTACTAAAACAACTATCTTGAATCATCACTCCATACCCCGGCTAGTTCCTGCTAAATTCTCTCCTCCTGAGAAGAACAATGGAACAAAAAGGAAAAAAGTGAGCTCAACTAGCCCAGTAAAAAATATTATGAGTAAGATAATATACAACAATTTATCATTAGTCTTCAACAGGGAAAAATCTGATAAAATATAATAGACAACAAGTTTTAGATCAACAACTGCAGCGGAAACAACAATCCATTAGAAGAGCCAAGTAGAGAAAGAATTCCACTATCTTCTAAGATTTAAAAGTTCATCATCAATATTTTATCCCTGTAACATCAATCAATAAACATCTTGAATCAAATATTCATCTTTGCACTATAGGCCAAAGATATTCATTTGTATCACCAGTTGGTCATGTTCATCTCAACACCTGTTCATCTTTGCACTATGGGCCAAAGATATTCATTATGTAATCATTCTTCTTTGCACTACAGGCCAAAAATATTCATCAGTTAATCATTCATCTTTGCACTACAGGCCAAAGATATTCAGTAATATCATCATTTAGGACTGAGGATGATGAAAAATCTCTTAAAGAAAACGAATCCAGTGAGATAAAAGAACAAATATTAGGGATTCGTATTACAGTTTATCCAAGTTCAATAATACTCCATAATAACCAATTTTGAAGCGAGAATTCAAAATAAAGATCAAAACATGGATACAATCAAAGATAGTAACCATAAAAGACATCCGGAGACGAAAAGAGAAAATTTTATTTTCTAGGTGAATGAATAGTCAGATTTGTTAATAGTGTCGTATACGTGAATAGTAACCCCGACACAAAAAGGTAGAAATTCCACAAGAAAAATCATACTTCGTGAACAATACTCATGAATAGTGCCGTATACATGAATAGTAACCCCGACACAAAAAAAGTTCTAAATTTGATAAAAAGTTCAGACCAATATTTTGGCATAATGATATTGAAAGAAATAATATCATTTATGAAGAAAATAACATCCCTTACCTCAAAATAACAGTACTTCTGATCGGAGTATCGGTATAAGGCTGAAGGAAACTTGCATTGATAAATAGAAACTCACAAAGTATCTAAATACTCACAAAATACACTCGATAATATAGAGAGAAAGAGAAAAGCTTATGTTTACGGTGTGATTTTCAATTCTAACTTAGCCTCTATTTATAGGAAAATGTTAAAGACGTGGCAAGCAGATCGACTCGCTATCCGATGGCTTTACTCGCTACTATTACCACCCATCACATTTGAAATAAAATTCAAAGATATTTCTTCACCAACCACAAGTGGGGTCCACTCAATTCTAGAATTTTCCACCAAAATCATTTATAAACCTAATTTACAATCACCACCTCTCTTAAAATTCATAACAAATTATACGTTCATTTTAACAATTCAAAATTTGTGGACATATACTCAACTTATATATGTATAACATATCCAAAAATCACAACGATCCAACTACGATTAAAATTATAACTCACGAATATATCTCAAAACGTTGATTTAATTTTTAATACCTCCATTCCAATAAAAACATCTCAACATTAATTCCTTCAATTATATCCACATAAAATAAATATATCCATCAATTATATCCACATAAAATAAATATTTCATTATCATATAAATCAATAATTAATTATTCATAAATAATATTACGTAATCACAATTATGACAACCAGTGCCGCTCCTGGAAAGAGGGGCTTTTCGATAAGGATTTCTCCTTCTTGGCGCATGATTAGGTGACCAAACCTCTCCTCGATGTAACTTTCTAGACATTGCCAATAATGCTATCTCATAATATTATTCAAATAATATGAATTATTGATCCGATAATGGGAAATACTGTGCAGTGACAATTATTGAAACAACAATAATATAAAATATCAATGCAACAATTATTGAACCAATAAAATAAAATATTGAACAGTAATTACTGTAACAATTATTGAGTAGTGTCTTCTTACGTAATAATCAATAATTCAACAATACTGTACAATACCGTGTGCTACTATGCAACCACGCGTATTATTGTATTTTAACTACCAAGTAATCCAACAGTGTTAACGGTAACAATTACGCCGTTATTTATAAAAACTCAATTTTGTCATTATCTTCATCCGACATTTATTCTGTTATGGGGCCCACAAATGGTTTGCACTGTAAATATTTAATATTCCCCAATGAAAAAGAATATTCCACGACCAAATGAATATTCCCCAACACAATAAATATTTTATAACCACTTGCTTATTTTGCAAAATTTGCACATTTCACCCATAACCAAAGTATTATATCAAATTATCACCTTATTATTCACAATAATAAATAGAGAAAATTTGATTTTATTTATAAAAAGCTGGGGGTCTTACAGGAATACTCTTCTTTTACGGTAAGGGATATTATTTGTTGTACTCGTAAGGGGTATTCTTTCTTTCTTATTCGTGAAGAGAACTTATGTTATTCCATTCTTTATTATTCTGTTGGAATAACCTGTATACACGTGATACCCTATACTTGGTGAAATTCTTCTGTTATTCCATTCTTTATTATTATGTTGGAATAACTTGTCTATGCAAAGTACCTAATTCTGCAAGTGGGTGTTGTCGCGCCGTGATCCATGCTTAATTGGGTGCAGTTGCGCTGGTAATAAGGCCAAATATGGTGCTGTCGCGCTGGTGGAAGATACGGCCCAATAATGAGATTTTAAATATACAAATTGGAAGATGTTTAACTTAACTTATTCTAATGAACATGATGAGGTGTTAAGTGTGTAAAAAGACATAATAATATGTCGTAATCACATTAAAGAATGATGGGTCATAGAATGGACTTAGTGTAAGAGGCTAGTGAAAATTGTTTCATAGCTAATCAATGTATTATCATGAATTAAATGTGTAAGATATTTAAAGGACATGTATCATAACTTTGTAGCAGACGCTCAAGGCAAGTTTCCTAACTTTTGCTTATATTTCAATATTGAGCAAAATTTTCTATTCTATATTATTCTGTGGTCTAGTGACCCTCAGTGTATACATTTGAATTCAACATCTATGATTCGACTTAGAGAATTAATTATCTCATTGATTTCCAAGTTCTTAACTTATGGATGGATCTGTTCCAATTAGGGACTTTTCATTCAGTTGAAGAATAAACATTTGCTTCTTTCACGAGTCATTTATTTTATATCATTATACTTGTGGGCAAATTGATTGCTCGCCCTTGCATAACCATTTCAGCTAAGGTCGAGGAACCTGAGAAGCCTTTTTCGATCAAAGGCAAGGGCAAAATGCATGAGTAGATGATTTTTAGTTTATATTTATTCATATTGAGTTATGTAATGGATTTAATTACTATTTAGCAATTGTGATGTAATAAAGGTTAGATGACCTGATATATGTTTATGTAGGTAAACTTTTAATAAGGATTATTATATATGATGTTATTATCTTAATTAATGGGTAATTTAGATGATGTATGTGACAGATCGTGAGCACTGAATCTCAGCGGTTCCTGGAAGAGCGTTTGTCGTGACTGGACAAAACGTGAGGAACCCAAACGAGGTGATCACGGGTAAGCTAATCTTGAATTCTTGCGAAGTTTATACCTTACTAGATACCGGTTCTACCCATTCTTTTATCTCTCCCGCTTGTGCTCAACGCTTAAACTTGACTCAGGAGAAATTAGATTTTGATTTATCTGTTGAAACTCCGTTGGGGTGAAACCTTCGTTACATCTACGCTTTATAAATCTTGCATGATCCAAGTTGGCACTATCACATTACTTGTTGATCTTATCTCTTTAAAGATACTTGCTTTTGATGTGATTTTAGGAATTGATTGGTTAACCACTCATCATGCCAAAATTGATTGCTTTCGTAAGGTTGTTAGTTTTCATATTCTAACCAACTTTGTCATACGAATTCAAACCACTAAACCACTAAAATCGATCCACATCGTCATATCAAGCCACAAAGCTATTCGTTTATTAAAAAAGCGGATGTCAAGCTTTCTTAGCCCATGTTATGGATTTGAATAAAGACAAGTCGATTTGAATAATATTTACGTGGTTAAAGAATTCCCGATGTATTTCTGAAGAGCTTCCGGTTACCCCGAACGTGATGTTGAATTCTTTATTGACCTTGAACCGGGTACAAAGCCCATTTCTAAAACCCCATATCGAATGGCTCTATTGAACTTCGAGGAGTTAAAAGTCCAACTACAGGAGTTATTAGACATCGGTTTCATTCTGCCCCTAAGACGTCTCCTTGGGGTGCTCTGTTTTATTCAGAAAGAAGAAAGACGGGAGTATGCGACTTTGTATTGACTATCGAGAATTGAACCATGTCACCATCAAGAATAGGTATCCGCTACCTCGCATTGATGACCCGCTCGACCCGATTACAAGGAGCGCAATTCTTTTCAAAGATCGATCTTAGCTTACGGATATCATCACCAAGAAGAAAAGCGAGGATATTCCAAAGACGGCATTCGGGACTCGACATCGTGGGCATTATGAATTCTTGGTCATGTCTTTTGGATTGACTAATGCTCCTGCTGCTTTCATGGATATGATGAACCGTGTATTTAAGGAATATTTAGATCAGTTCGTTGTTGTCTTTATTGATGACATCCTCATCTATTCCAAAAGCCGTGAAGATCATGAGCACCATTTGAAGCTGGTACTACAAAGACTTCGTGAACACAAGCTTTATGCCAAACTGAAGAAATGCGAGTTCTGGCTTGAGGAAGTAGCATTCCTTGGGCACGTGGTGTCAAAACAAGGAGTATCTGTTGACCACGAAGATTGAAGCAATACAAAGTTAGAAGCAATAGAAGTCGGTGGATCAAGTCTGTGACTTTTCTCGGGCTTAGCATTGGTTATTATCGGAGATTTGTGGAAGGATTTTCTCGAATCGCTACTCTGCTAACTCAAATTTGACTCGGAAGGATGTAAAATTCTTATGGAGCGAGGAATGCGAGAAGAGCTTCCAAGAGCTCAAGAGGAGACTCATTTCGGAACCTGTTCTGACAATACCATCTGGTTCAGATGGATTTGTTCTCTCTGAATGATGCTTCCGGAAAGGGGTTAGGATGTGTTCTCATGCAACATGGGAAAGTCATAGCCTATGCCTCACGACAACTCAAAGAATATGAGAGGAATTATCCTACTCATGATCTAGAATTGGCAGCAGTCGTATTCGCGTTGAAGATATGGAGACACTACTTGTATGGAGAGAAAGTGGAGATTTATACGGACCATAAAAGCCTCAAATATTTCTTCACCCAAAAAGAACTCAACATGCGGCAAATGACGTTGGGCTGGAGTCATTAAAAGATTATGATCACACTATTCAATATCATCACGGAAAGTGTGAACGTGGTAATGGTATTTATCATTGAGTAGAAGATCATATGCAAGTCGAGTGCAATATTGTCAACGCAAAGGCCCATTTTATCGACTTACAAAGGATGAAGATAGAATTAAAGACTCTGTGGTCCCACATGATGATGGCGAATATACGAGTAGAACCGACTTTAATCGATAAAGTTAAAGCTGCTCAAGCTACGGACCTGGGGCTGATGCGTATGAAGAAGAAAGTGCAAGAAGGAGCTATTCCGGAAGCAAGAATTGATGAGGAAGGAATACTTCGAGTCAATTCTAGACTTTGCGTTCCTAACGATTCTGACCTAAAGCATAAAATCATGATGGAGGCACACAACACCCCGTTTGCAATCCATCCTGGAAGTACCAAAATGTATCATGATATTCGACATACATTTTGGTGGAACAATATGAAGAGAGAGATTATGGAGTTTATCTCAAGATGTTTAACTTTGTCAACGTGTAAAGTGGAGCATCAAGTGCCAAAAGGACCATTGCAACCACTTGAGATTAGGAATGGAAATGGGAACACATTACTATGGATTTTGTTACTGTGTCTTCCCAAAGTTTCTCAAGGCATAGATGCAATTTGGGTTATTGTTGATAGATTAACCAAGTCCGCCCATTTCTTTACCGATCGCGAGACTTATTCCTTGAACGTCTTGCTCGTATATATGCGTGAATGAGATTATGCGATTGCATGGCATGCCAAGATCCATAGTTTCGGATCGTGACCCTTGAGATTCACTTCAAGATTTTGGGTTAGCTTGCAGAAAGCTATGGGCACGGATTTACGATTCAGTTCAGCATACCATCCTCAAACGGACGGACAATCAGAGAGGACTATTCAAACCCTTGAAGATCTATTAAGACTCTGTGTCCTAGATTTCAAAGGAAGTTGGGATAAGTACCTACCACTGGTGGAATTCTCTTATAACAACAGTTATCAAGCAAGTATAGGCATGGCTCCATTCGAGGCGTTGTATGGATGAAAATGTCGTTCTCGGTATCTTTGGGACGAGGTGGGAGAAGCAACATTGTTGGGACCGAAATTAAATACGCATGACTACAGAAAAGATCCAAATGATTCGACAACGTATTCAAACTTCACAAGATCGACAAAAGAGTTATGCTGATCTTCATAGAAAGGACGTGGAGTTTAATATTGGAGATCATGTATTGTTACGTATTGCTCCATGGAAAGGAGTTACAAGATTTGGGAAAAGAGGAAAGCTCAATCCAAGGTTTGTTGGTCCATTTGAGATTCTTGACCGAATAGGAAACGTAGCTCATAGACTCGCGTTACCTCCAAGTATGTCTCGTGTTCACAATGTATTCCATATATCTATGCTTCGTAAATATGTGAAAGACCCGAACCACATTATTGCATTAGAACCGGATTTAGATAGTGAAGATTTAACCTCTGAGGAGATACTGTTGAGATTTTGGATAGAAAGAACATGTCTTACGCACGAAGGTTATACCACAAGTTAAGGTTTTGTGGAGAAACCATGCAATTGAGGAAATGACATGGGAGTTGGAATCGGAGATGAAAGCGAGGTACCCTCACCTTTTTCGATATACCAGGTACGTACGTCAATTTCGAGGACGAAATTTCATAAGGAGGGGAGGTTGTAAGACCCCAACTTATTATAAATAAAATTGAATTTTCCTTTATTCATTATTCTAAATTAATAAGGGTTAATTTGATATAATTCTTTGGTTATGGGTGAAATGTGCAAAGTTTACAAAATAAGCAAGTGGTTATAAAATATTCATTATTGTCAGGGAATATTCGTTTGGTCGTGGAATATTCTTTTTGTCGGAATCTCAAAATGTCAATGGCCAGCCTCATTAGGTGGGCCCCATAACGAAAAAAGCGGTTGGATGAAGGAAAACAACAAAAATTGAGTTTTATAAATAACGACGTAAATTATTACCGATAACACCTTTGTTGGGTTACACGGTGGTTAAAATACGATGTCTGGCGTGGTTTGCATGGTAAGCACTACGGTATTGCATGAAGATATTGTTGAATTATTGATCCTTACGTAAAGAAGACACTTACTCAATAATTGTTACGAAGAATTCTTGCTCATTATTTTATCTTATTGATTCAATAATTGCTTTGCATTGATATTTATATTATTATTGTTTCAATAATTGTCATTACACAAGATTTTCCATTATCAAATCAATAATTTATATTATTTGAATAATATTATCGGATAACATTATTGGCAATGTCTAGAAAGTTACTCATCTAAGGAGAGGTTTGGTCACCTAATTGTGCGGCGCCAGTAAGGAGAAATCCTTATTGGAAAGCCCCTCTTTCCAGGAACTACCGTTGTCGATCTTGTGATTACGTAATATTATTTTGAATAATTAATTATTGATTATTATGATAAAGAAAAATTTATTTGGATATAGATGGAGAAAATTTTAATGTGACAATTGTTGAAAATTAATATTTTATCTTTTTACGATAAAATAATACATTTAAATATATTATTTTAATAATATATTAACGGTGATATTTTTTATAATGATTGTGGGATATATGGGTATATGAGGAGGTAGAGTATTTTGTGGCATTAAATGTTTAACATATATTTTGTGTGTCGGTGGACACAATTCTTGACCGAAAATTGATTATAGACTGTAAAATCGTCCGTTTATGGATTTTGGTCAATTTCTGTTTGGAATTTGGAAAAACTTTCTTCTGTAAAGTTGTAGAGAATTGAAATTCCTATAAAAAGTCGCGAGATTCGAATTTTTTGATAAAAGGGCTATTTATTGTGAATTATTGAAGTTTCGGAGAATAAAATGATTTTTATTAAATTATGGGTGGGACCCACTTTTGTTTTTTCAAACACATGGGTCAACTTTGGGATTTTTTCCAAGGTGGTGGTGGTGGTCATGGTCTAAAGCATCGTATGAATTTTAAAATTAATAATATTAATTTATTATTTTAGTCTCCTTTGGCGTTAAACATTTTCCTATAAATAGAGGGCTAAGTTAGAATTGAAAATCACACCGTAAACAAAAGTTTTCTCTTTCTCTCTCTAAATTATCGTTTATTCTTGTGAGTATACTTTGAGTGTTGCTATACTGGTCGGGGTTTACATCGACTATATCTAAAATCAGATCGTAAATACGCTTATTTTGAGGTAAGGGGTATTATTTTCTTCTTAAATGATATTTTTCTTGAATATCATTATCTTAGAAGTATTGTGAACTTTTATCAAATTTGGAACTTGTTGTGTCGGGGAGTTCTTATTCACGTGTCGACCTTTATTCACGTATACTGACACTATTCACCAAAAAATAAAAATTTTTCTTTTTGTCCAAAATATCTATTACGGATACTAGCTTTGATTGTATCCATGTTTTGATCATTCTTGAATTTTACACCAATATGATTATTTTCAAGTATTTTTGGACATGGGTAAAACAAAGTACGAATCCTTAATCCTTAATCCTTGTCATTTTGTTTCCTTTGGATTCGTTTCTTTAAAAATGTTTTTCATCATCCTCGATCCTAAATGGTGATATAAATGAATATCTTTGGCACCGTAGTGCAAAGATGAGCAGTGTTGAGATGAACATGACCAATCTTGTGATACAAATGAATATCTTTGGCACAAAGTGCAAAGATGATTAAAGATGTATATTGATTGTTATTACGAGGATAAACTATTGATGATGGACTTTTAAACCTTAGAAGACAAGTAGAATTCTTTCTCTACGTGACTTCTTCAATGGATTCTTTATTTCACTTGCATTTGTTGATCTAAAACTTGTTGTCTATTGTATTCTATTAGATTTTTCTGTTGAAGACTAACGATAATTTGTTGTATATTATCTTAGTCATAATATTCTTTATTTGGGCTAGTTGAGCTCACCCTTTTCCTTTTTGTTCCATTTTTTTCTTCTCGGGAGGTGAGAACATAGCGAGGATCGAGTCGGGGTATGGAGTGATGGTTCTAGGAAGATGTTTTAGCCGTCCTCACTACTTCGTAAAATAGTGTATGAATAATTAATGAGGACTTATTTGGGTGTGTATATTGTCTAGAAGACAATATTTGTATTCAAACTCATGGTTGTATTGTCGTATTCTACACGACATATGTATTAAGTTGTAGTTTGCTTTCTATACCATGTATTTTGGCGACTCGAAATGGGTGTTGTATACCTATTTTGGGGCGTCACGATTGATATCGAGCTTAGGGATATGATCTCAAGTGGAGATCGGGGAATAGAACTAGGAGAGAGAGGCAGAGTAAATCCTTCGCCAAAGTGTGTCCTACCTAAGCTTATTTGTTGGTTCGGTCATAATATAGGATATTATGTGATATGTTAATTTGTTTAATTAACCCTTGTTTTATAAGCGATGTTTAAGAATGGGCTGCGAGAACGTTAACAATGGAGTTTATGAGACCGTGGAGACGCCAGTACTCACCAACGAGGAGAAGCGTGCAACAGTGGCAATGTTCCTCCCGTGAACAACGCCATGCGAGCAAATGATGAGCGACGGGATGTTTAGAAGCTTTTTGCGGTTCATGCAAAATCGAATGAAGGAGACTCGTGTACAAAATACGGTGGAAATGATGGCGATGCAGATTCATCACGACCAAGCGGTTTAAGGAGTTGGGACCACCAGATTTCCATGGAAAGCCGGATCCGATCAAAGGCGTAAACGTGGGTCAAGCAAATTACCAAGATATTCGATGTCTTGGGGTGCACGAGGAAAACGAAGGTTCCATTCGCCACCTTTATGTTTCGTGGTGAAGCGATTCTTCGTGGGAATCGTGAAGCGTACCAACCGGATGCACTTAACATGTCTTGGGAAAGATTTGAATCTGTTCAATGACAAGTACTTTCCGAGAAAGTATTCGTCATATATGAAGGAGGTAGAGTTTATTAGACTCGAATAGAACAACATGGCGGTGTCTCGAAGACGAGGCAAAGTTCGCGAGTTATCCGGTTTTGCACCGCATTTGGTGGAGAATGAGGAACGAATGACGCGTATGTTTCGAGAGGTCTAAAACCGTAGATTCGTCAATACCTTATCTCTCATAAATTTTCTCTCGTTTAGGATGTTGTCAGCGTGGCTCGATTATTAGAAGCGAGATAGTGAGTATACTCAACCGAGGGACCACAATCGGGGGTAGTCATCGAACGATGATAACCAAATGAGGAGGAAAGAATATGGACAAAGCGGTAACCACTCGGTGGTAATCGTGGACATGATAATAGGAGAGGTGACTCAAGTGGAAATTTCGGAAGAGAAGATTCAACAATGACGGGAAGATATCAACGGCGGACCAAAGACCAACAACAAATGCTAGGGGAGGAGAACGACGCTTGGTTAGATGTTACAAATGCGGGAAGGAGGGACATATCATTAAACTGTCCCACAACAATCCAAGGTATGTTACAAGCGTGGAAAGGAAGGCCACATCGCTCGAGATTGTACTATCGCGAAACCAGATTCAACGAGGAGTGGTGATTCCAAGGGGCATCCCCGATATAAATCGAAATCGGCGGTTCTCGGAAGAAGCGTTTGTCGTGATGGACAAAAGCGTGAGGAACCCAAACGAGGTGATCACGGGTAAGCTAATCTTGAATTATTGCGAAGTTTATACCTTACTAGATCTGGGTTCTACCCATTCTTTTATCTCTCCCTTGTGTTCAACGTTTAAACTTGACTCGGGAGAAATTAGATTTTGATTTATCTGTTGAAACTCCGTTGGGTGAAACCTTCGTTACATCTACAGGTTTATAAATCTTGCATGATCCAAGTTGGCACTATCACATTACTGTTGATCTTATCTCTTTAAAGATACTTGCTTTTGATGTGATTTTAGGAATTGATTGGTTAACCACTCATCATGCCAAAATTGATTGCTTTCGTAAGGTTGTTAGTTTTCATATTCCTAACCAACTTTGTCATGCAATTCAAACCACTAAACCACTAAAATCGATCCATTTTGTCATATCAAGCCACAAAGCTATTCGTTTATTAAAAACGGATGTCAAGCTTTCTTAGCCCATGTTATGGATTTGAATAAAGACAAGTCGATTTGAATAATATTTACGTGGTTAAAGAATTCCACGATGTATTTCTGAAGAGCTTCGGTTACCCCCCGAACGTGATGTTGAATTCTTTATTGACCTTGAACCGCACAAAGCCCATTTCTAAAACCCCATATCGAATGGCTCTATTGAACTTGAGGAGTTAAAAGTCCAACTACGTGAGTTATTAGACATCGGTTTCATTCGTCCCCAATCGTCTCCTTGGGGTGCTCTGTTTTATTAAGTAAAGAAGAAAGAGCGGGAGTATCGCGACTTTGTATTGACTATCGAGAATTGAACCATGTCACCATCAAGAATAGGTATCCGCTACCTCGCATTGATGACACATTCGACCCGATTACAAGGAGCGCAATTCTTTTCAAAGATCGATCTTAGATTCGGATATCATCAATGAAGATTAAAACCGAGGATATTCCAAAAGGCGGCATTCGGGGACTCGATCACGGCATTATGAATTCTTGGTCATGTCTTTTGGATTGACTAATGCTCCTGCTTTGCTTTCATGGATATGATGAACCGTGTATTTAAGGAATATTTAGATCGGTTCGTTGTTGTCTTTATTGATGACATCCTCATCTATTCCAAAAGCCGTGAAGATCATGAGCACCATTTGAAGTTTGGTACTACAAAGACTTCGTGAACACAAGCTTTATGCCAAAGAAGAAATGCGAGTTACGGCTTGGAAGTAGCATTCCTTGGGCACGTGGTGTCAAAACAAGGAGTATCTGTTGACCCGACAAAGATTGAAGCAATACAAAGTTGGAACAACCAAAGTCGGTGATCAAAATCTGCGACTTTACGGGCTTAGGCAAGTTATTATCGGAGATTTGTGGAAGGATTTTCTCGAATCTCTACTCAGATTAACTCACCGACTCGGAAGGATGTAAAATTCTTATGGAGCGAGGAATGCGAGAAGAGCTTCCAAGAGCTCAAGAGGAGACTCATTTCGGCACTGTTACGACAATACCATCCGGTTCGGATGGATTTGTTCTCTCTGACGATGCTTCCGGAAAGGGGTTAGGATGTGTTCTCATGCAACATGGGAAAGTCATAGCCTATGCCTCACGACAACTCAAAGAATATGAGAGGAATTATCCTACTCATGATCTAGAATTAGCGTGATCGTATTCAAGTTGAAGATATGGAGACACTACTTGTATGGAGAGAAAGTGGAGATTTATACGGACCATAAAAGCCTCAAATATTTCTTCACCCAAAAAGAACTCAACATGCGGCAACGTGACGTTGGTGGAGTCATTAAAAGATTATGATCACACTATTCAATATCATCCTGAAAAGCGAACGTGGTAGGTAGCGCATTGAGTAGAAGATCATATGCAAGCACGAGTGCAATATTGTCAACGCAAAGGCCCATTTTATCGACTTACAAAGGATGAAGATAGAATTAAAGACTCTGTGGTCCCACATGATGATGGCGAATATACGAGTAGAACCGACTTTAATCGATAAAGTTAAAAAATTTGCTCAAGCTACGGACACAGAAGTCGATGCGTATGAAGAAGAAAGTGCAAGAAGGAGCTATTCCTAAGCAAGAATTGATGAGGAAGGAATACTTGAGTCAATTCTAGACTTTGCGTTCCTAACGATTACGACACAAGCATAAAATCATGATGGAGGCACACAACACCCCGTTTGCAATCCATCTCGAAGTACCAAAATGTATCATGATATTCGACATACATTTTGGTGGAACAATATGAAGAGAGAGATTGCGGAGTTTATCTCAAGATGTTTAACTTTGTCAACGTGTAAAGGCGAGCATCAAGTGCCAAAAAGACCATTGCAACCACTTGAGATTCCTAATGGAAATGGGAACACATTACTATGGATTTTGTTACTGAGTCTTCCCAAAGTTTCTCAAGGCATAGATGCAATTTGGGTTATTGTTGATAGATTAACCAAGTCCGCCCATTTCTTACCGACACGCGAGACTTATTCCTTGAACGTCTTGCTCAGATATGCGTGAATGAGATTGTGCGATTGCATGGCATGCCAAGATCCATAGTTTTGATCGTGACCCGAGATTCACTTCAAGATTTTGGGTTAGCTTGCGAAAGCTATGGGCACGGATTTACGATCGATTCGAAGATACCATCCTCAAACGGACGAACAATCGAGAGGGGACTATTCAAACCCTTGAAGATCTATTAAGACTCTGTGTCCTAGATTTCAAAGGAAGTTGGGATAAGTACCTACCAATTGGTGGAATTCTCTTATAACAACAATTATCAAAGCAAGTATAAACATGGCTCCATTCGAGGCGTTGTATGGATTTAAAATGTCGTTCTCCAATATCTTTGGGGCGAGGTGGGAGAAGCAACATTGTTGGGACCGTAATTATTAGTACGCATGACTACGAAAAGATCCAAATGATTCGACAACGTATTCAAACTTCACAAGATCGACAAAAAGAGTTATCTTTGATCTTCATAGAAAGGACGTGGAGTTTAATATTGGAGATCATGTATTATTACGTATTGCTCCATGGAAAGGAGTTACAAGATTTGGGAAAAGAGGAAAGCTCAATCCAAGGTTTGTTGGTCCATTTGAGATTCTTGACCGAATAGGAAGCGTAGCCTATAGACTCGCGTTACCTCCAAGTATGTCTCGTGTTCACAATGTATTCCACATATCTATGCTTCGTAAATATGTGAAAGACCAACCACATTATTGCATTAGAACCGCATTTAGATAGTCAAGATTTAACCTACGAGGAGATACTGTTGAGATTTTGGATAGGAAAGAACATGTCTTACGCACGACGAAGGTTATACCACAAGTTAAGGTTTTGTGGAGAAACCATGCAATTGAGGAAATGACATGGGAGTTGGAATCGGAGATGAAAGCCGTACCCTCACCTTTTCGATATACTGTGTATCGCACGTCGATTTCGAGGACGAAAATTTCATAAGGAGGGAGGTTGTAAGACCCCAACTTATTATAAATAAAATTAAATTTTCCTTTATTCATTATTCTAAATTAATAAGGGTTAATTTGATATAATTCTTTGGTTATGGGTGAAATGTGCAAAGTTTACAAAATAAGCAAGTGGTTATAAAATATTCATTATTGTCGGGGAATATTAGTTTGGTCGTGGAATATTCTTTTTGTCGGGAATCTCCGTACGACGGCGCAGTCATTGGTGGGCCCCATAACGGAAAACGGTTGGATGAAGGAAAACGACAAAGATTGAGTTTTATAAATAACGACGTAAATTATTACCGATTAACACCGTTGGGTTACACGGTGGTTAAAATCGATGTCTGGCGTGGTTGCACAAAGAAGACACGGTATTACGCACAAGTATTGTTGAATTATTGATCCTTACGTGAAGAAGACACTTACTCAATAATTGTTACGAGAATTATTGCTCATTATTTTATCTTATTGATTCAATAATTCTTTGCGATTGATATTTATATTATTATTGTTTCAATAATTGTCATTACACAAGATTTCCATTATCAAATCAATAATTTATATTATTTGAATAATATTATCGAGATAACATTATTGGCAATGTCTAGAAAGTTACATCTAAGGAGAGGTTTGGTCACCTAATTGCTTGTATTTAGTAAGGAGAAATCCTTATTGGAAAGCCCCTTTTTCTCAGGAGCGGCACAGTTGTCGATCTCTTGTGATTCTGTAATATTATTTTTGAATAATTAATTATTGATTATTATGATAAAGAAAAATTTATTTGGATATAGATGGAGAAAATTTTAATGTGACAATTGTTGAAAATTAATATTTTATCTTTTTCTCGATAAAATAATACATTTAAATATATTATTTTAATAATATATTAATAAGGTGATATTTTTTATAATGATTGTGGGATATATGAGTATATGAGGAGGTAGAGTATTTTGTGGCATTAAATGTTTAACATATGTTTTTGTGTGTGTCGGTGGACACAATTCTTGATAGAAAATTGATTATAGGCGTAAAATCGTCTGCTTATGGATTTTGGTCAATTTCTGCTTTGGAATTTGGAAAAACTTTCTTCTATAAAGTTGTAGAGAATTGAAATTCCTATAAAAATTCGCGAGATTCAATTTTTTGATAAAAGGGCTATTTATTGTGAATTATTGAAGTTTTAGAATAAAATGATTTTTATTAAATTATGGGTGGGACCCACTTTTGTTTTTCAAACACATGGGTCAGCTGGATTTTTTTCCAAGGTGGTGGCTGGTCATGGTCTAAAGCATGCGTATGAATTTTAAAAATTAATAATATTAATTTATTATTTTAGTCTCCTTTAGGCGTTCTAACATTTTCCTATAAATAGAGGCTAAGTTAGAATTGAAAATCACACCGAAAACAAAGTTTTCTCTTTCTCTCTCTAAATTATCGAAGCGTATTCTTGTGAGTATACTTTGAGTGTTGCTATACTGCGGGTTTCACATCGACTATACCCTGAAATTCAATCGGAAAGTATGTTATTTTGAGGTAAGGGGTATTATTTTCTTCTTAAATGATATTTTTTCTTCAATATCATTATGCCGAAGTATTGGTGAACTTTTTATCAAATTTGGAACTTGTTGTGTCGGGGTTACTATTCACGTATACGACACTATTCACGTATACGACACTATTCACGTATACGGCACTATTCACCAAAAAATAAAAATTTTTCTTTTTGTCCAAAATATCTATTCTGGATACTAGCTTTGATTGTATCCATGTTTTGATCATTCTTGAATTTTACACCAATATGATTATTTTCGAAGTATTTTTGGACATGGGTAAAACAAAGTACGAATCCTTAATCCTTAATCCTTGTCATTTTGTTTCACTGGATTCGTTTCTTTAAAAATGTTTTTCATCATCCTCAGTCCTAAATGGTGATATAAATGAATATCTTTGGCCTGTAGTGCAAAGATGAACAGGTGTTGAGATGAACATGACCAACTGGTGATACAAATGAATATCTTTGGCTCAGTAGTGCAAAGATGATTAAAGATGTATATTGATTGTTATTACAGAGGATAAACTATTGATGATGGACTTTTAAACCTTAGAAGACAAAGAGAATTCTTTCTCTACGTGACTCTTCTAATGGATTCTTCGCTTCACATTGCATTTGTTGATCTAAAACTTGTTGTCTATTGTATTCTATTAGATTTTTCCTGTTGAAGACTAACGATAATTTGTTGTATATTATCTTAGTCATAATATTCTTTACTGGGCTAGTTGAGCTCACCCTTTTCCTTTTTGTTCCATTTTTTCTTCTCAGGAGGTGAGAACATAGCAGGATCGAGTCGGGGTATGGAGTGATAGTTCTAGGAAGATGTTTTAGCTATCCTCACTACTTCTGTAAAATAGTGCATGAATAATTAATGAGGACTTATTTGGGTGTGTATATTGTCTAGAAGACAATATTTGTATTCAAACTCACAGTTGTATTGTCGTATTCTACACGACATATGTATTAAGTTGTAGTTTGCTTTCTATACCATGTATTTTGGCGACTCAGAATGGGTGTTGTATACCTATTTTGGGGGCGTCACACTTTCACCATTTTCTCTTCGAGTTCCCACGTAGCTTCTTTAGCATTGTGGTTCCTCCATATCACATTCACAGAAGGATTTACTTTATTCCTGAGCACTTGTTCTTTCCTGTCAACTATCTGGATATGAATCTCTTCATAAGACAAATCTTTCTCAAACTGCAATGGTTCGTACTTGATCACGTGTTTGTAATCGGGTTTATACGGTCGTAACACCGAAATATGAAAAACATTATGAATGTTTTCCAACTCTGGAGATAGAGCTATCTCGTAAGCTACTTCTCCAACTCTTCGCAGCACTTCAAAGGGTCCAATAAACCTCGGGCTTAGTTTTCCCTTTTTACCGAAACAAATTTTCCCCTTCCAAGGAGAAACTTTTAGGAATACGTAGCTTCCCTACGTCAAATGCACGATCTTGCTTCGTGTTGATCAAAGATACTTCTTACATCGGTCTTGAGTCGCTGCTACCAATCTTGTCCTGATGAGTTTGATAACCTCAGCAGTTTGTTGTACCGATTCGGTCCCCTAGGCTGATTGACGCGTTCACCGACTTTATCCCAACACGAAGGAGTTCTCGCACTTTCTCACCGTATAACACTTCGTGGGTGGCATCTGGATACTTTCAAGTGATAACTATTATGGTAAGCGAATTCCACCAACGGTAATTGTTCTTCCCAACTTCCTTTGAAATCCATGACGCATGCTCTCAACATATCTTCCAATGTCTAGATCGTTCGTTCGCTTTGGCCATCTATTTGTGGATGATAAGCCGTACTCATTCGCAACTGAGTTCCCATTCTTTCTTGTAGTCTCTTCCTGAAGTTTGACGTGAATCGCGGGTCTCTATCGGACACAATTGACACTGGCACTCCATGTCTTGAAATGATCTCTTTGATGTACAATCTTGCCAACTGATCAAGATTGAACCTAATCTTTATTGGTAAAAAGTGTGCTGATTTTTTCAGTCTATCCACTATCACCCAAATCGCATCGCATCCTCTCTGAGTAGTTGGAAGACCCACCACAAAATCCATCGTGATGTGCTCCCACTTCCATTCTGGTATTTCCAAAGGTTGAAGTAATCCGCTGGGTCTTTGATGTTCGACTTTTACTCTTTGACATGTCATTTATTTCTCCATGCATTCTGCAACATCCCTTTTCATATTCGACCACCAAAAATGTCGACGTAAATCTTGATACATCTTCGTGCTTCCTGGATGAATTGAATATTTTAAGTTATGAGCTTCGGTCAAGATTTCGTCTTTCAGTTCTGGTGTTGCTGGGACCCAGATTCTTCCTTCGTACCGTAGTAATCCTTTGGTATCGATATTGTATTTCGTATCGCTACCGTTAACCATAATCTCTTTTATCTTCCCACATTCTTCATCTTGTAATCGAGCATTCTTCACCTTGTCCAAAGAAAGTTGACCCCGCTTCTAACCGGAATAGGCGTTAAATTTGATCTGTGGAAATTTGATTTCCGATTCTAGCTTTGTCATTCTTTGAAATGAGCTCCTCTGAGTTTGTTATCAAGATCAACTTCTCCCGACCTTTCCTACTTAAAGCATCTCGCAACCACATTCGCTTTTCTGAATGATAAAAGATCTCACAATCATAATCTTTTATCAATTCCATCCACCTTCTCGATGCATGTTCGGATCCTTCCGAGTGAAAATATACTTCATACTTTTGTGGTCTGTAGATCTCACATTTCTCTCCATAAAGATAGTGTCTCCATATCTTGAGAAATAATACTCATATGACTAATTGCAAATCATGAGTCGGATAACCTTTCTCATAATCCTTCAGTTGTCTTAATGCATAGGCAATAACTTTGCCGTTCTACATAAGAACACAACCCAATCCTTTGTGTGAGGCATCACTATATACCACAAAATTTCCTGTATTATCCGACATGGTTAACACAGGTGCCACACTTAGCTTTTTCTTCAAATCTTGGAAGCTCTCCTCATATTTCTCCGTCCAAATGAATTTCACAGCTTTCCGTGTCAAATTTGTTAACGGAGTGGCTATCTTGGAAAAATCTTGAATGAATTTTCTATAATAACCGGTCAGTCCCAAGAAACTCCTCACCTCCAAAAGTGTCCTCGGTTGTTCCCAATTTATTACAGCTTCCACTTTCGATGGATCCACTGAAATCCCATCGTTGTCAATCACATGACCCAAAAATTGTACACGATCGAGCCAAAATTAAGCACTTAGAGAATTTCGCAGTCTGCCTTTTCCTTTTCTTAGTGTCTCCAATGTCAAACGTAAATGTTCCACGTGTTCTTCTTGAGTTTTGGAATACACCGAATGTCGCCGATAAATACCACTACGAACTTGTCTAAGAATGGTTTAAATACCCTGTTCATCAAATTCATGAACGCAACAGGGGCATTTGTTAAACCAAAAGACATCACCGAAACTCGTAATGTTCATACCGGAGTTACGATGTCGCTTCTAGGTATATCCTCCTTTCTTACCTTCAATTGGTGATACCCACTTCTCAAATCTATTTTTGAGAAGTACTTAAGACTCCTTCAACTAGTAAAACAAGTCATCTATTCTAGGCAACGGATACCTATTCTTAATAGTGACCTTGTTTAACTCCCTATAATCAATGCAAAGACGCATTGATCCGTCCTTCTTCTTCATGAATAATCTCGGCGCTCCCCACGGTGATACACTTGGTTGAATATATTTCTTGTCCAAATGACTCTTGCAATTGCACCATCGGTTCCTTCATTTCTCTACCGGAGCTATTCATGCGGGGCCTTCGATATCGGTGCGATTCTCGGCGCTAAGTCGATTACTTAACTCAATCTCTCTCGTCAGGAGAAAGTCCTGGCAAATCCTCCAGAAATACATCTACCAATTTCCTAACCACTGGTATCTCCTCCAATTTCACACCCTTTTTCTGAGTATCGACTATGTAAGCCAAATAACCCACATAACCTTTACTTAACAACTTATTGGCCTGCATAATCGTCAAACATTTCATTTGTCTAGGCGATTTGCTACCATAGAAAACTACCTTTGACGGAGTCAGAAGGTTTACACACTTCTTGTGGCAATCAATTACTGCTCCATATTTGAACATCCAATCCATTCCCAAAATAACATCAAATTCTCTAAGTCTAATTGGGATTAAATCTACCATCAGGATATTCCCTTTAATGTTCACCCTACATTTCTTGTATACGAACCTAACAGGAATCACTTCCCTATTCATAATTTCTATGTTCAAAGGGAAATTCAGTTCTTCTCTAGGCAATTCTAACCTCTTAGCAAATTCATCAAATATAAACGAGCAAGTAGCACCCGAATCAAATAATACATAAGCATTAATATCGTTGATTGGGATAATACCTGACACCACATCTTTTGATTGCACAGCATCCTGCACAGTCATGTTGAATGTTCTGGCTGTGGGTTTGTTTGATGTTGTAGGTCTAGCAATGGCCCATGTTCCTCCACTGCTACCTCCCTTGCTTCTTGTTATTTCTCCAACCTTCTTCTGAGGGCATTCACGAGCAAAGTGATCCTTGGATCCGCACGTGAAACAGACATTCTTCTTGGGTTGGATGCAATTTGGGGCCATGTGACCTTCTTGGCCACAGTTGAAACATGCATGTTTCCCCATCAAGCACACCCCCTTATGAAACCTCCCGCATGTAGCACATGCTTCAAAGTTCCTAAATTGCTGGTTACCCTGCTGGTTTCTAGTACCCCCATTTCCGTTCCACTTCATCTTCAAATTGTTGTTGTTGTTGTTGTTGCCATTTCCATTGCCTCCGCTACCATTCTTCACTTCCCCCTCATTCTTCTTCTTCTTCTTCTTCTTTTTCTTCTTCTTCTTCTTCTATTCTTGATTGAATTTTGTCACTGGCTCACCTCCACCTTCAAATAGTCTTGCTTCTCCATCCATCAACTTTGCAAACGTCTTCAACTAGAAATGGAAACCCTACTATACTGACCTGGGGCTTGATCCTGTTCAAATCTCTTCGCCTTACGCTCATCTGTGCTGACCTAATATGGCGCAAACCTCGCCAATTCATTGAATTTTGCAGCATACTCAGATATCGTCATCGTTCCCTGCTTTAGTTCCAAAAACTGAAAATCTAACTGACTCTTCGAACTCTCTGGGAAATAGGTCTCGAAGAATAACTCCTTGAACCTATCCCAGGTCATCACTTCTGGTCCTTCCCGGGTTTTATTGGTCTGCCACCAATAACTAGCTTCTGCTTTCAACATGAACGTTGCAAAAGCAGTCTTTTGTTCATCCCCTACCCTAGCGACTTCAAACACCTTCTCAATTTCCATAATCCAGGTCTGTGCCTCGACCAGATTCATGGACCCACGAAATTCAGGTGGTCCAACCGCCTTGAAATCCTTAAACGTTGTGCCTTGGTTCTGAGGTTGATTCTACAACGCTCCTGTTAGTAACGTTACTAGTTGTTGGATGGGATTATCTTCAACATCGTTATTGTTAGTTCTCTCATTGGTTCTCTGTTGGGGTGGTTCACATCTGGGAGGCATTTTCTGTTAAAAAAACATCTATTAGACTATTACTCAACTTCTTTAAGTATTTGCTAATTATTTGCCTCCATAAAAGAAATAACCACATAACACATAACACTTTGAATAAAATAATAACTTTTATTTATTCATCATTACTTCGAAAAACATAAAAATAATAGCATCACTGCTATTTACATTCCTTCCCTGAACTACAAAAGTTACAGGACAACATCATCATTTTCAGATCCCATGGTTCCTTAACACTAGGGATTTACACATTATTTAACACTTAATACGTGCATAACAGGCACATTTCCTACGATGATCTATTAAGATACTCCATAGCCTTTCGACACTCTTCTTCCATAACTTGGAACATTGTTCGGCGATCTAACACATATGATGGAAAAGTCTCGAACTGAATTGGATAACCCATGACCCGATCTTGAGCTCGATTGATCACGGTATTGAATACTTTATACATCTCTTCCATCTTCATCCTCTTTGCTTGTGCATCCCTTACTGCTCTTCCAGTTCATTGATAAGCTTCCTCGTATGCGTCTTCAGCTCTCGCCCTCTTGGTAGCTTCTTCTGTGACAACCCAGAAATTCAGATTGTCCAGAAATTAAGATTTAAAGAATTAGTTATAAATAAAATGAATAATTATTAATCGGGAGGATTCTGGCTATGAGCTAGATTGAACGAGTAAGAATTTTCAAGACGAAAATAAAATTTTTTCGAAAACAAAATATTTCTTGGGAAAAAGACGAAATAGGCATTATTCACCCGACGAAACCTAAGGGTTAGGGTTTACATAACCTAAGCCTTTCCGAGAGTTAGGTATGTCAAAATGACATTCCGTCGAAAGATTTGACGATAATATATCGTGAAAAGTTAAGTAAGCCGATAAAAGTTTTTCTCGAAAAACGTGAAAAAATCGGACGAAATAAAAATGACGAAAAGTACTGCTGTGTATTTTTCATTCGTTTAGCTACGTTATAGGAAAACGTGAAGGAAAACGCTTAACGTGGAAAAGTGTTTTTCCAGTTTTTCGGAGATCCGAAGATTACGTAAAAGTTAATCGGTAAAGGAAAGACGAAATATCCAAAAATATTTGGATTCCGAGAATCGCAGCTTTTTCGCGCGATTTAATTCAAACACGAAGCACGAAGCTTCCAAGGGAAGCTAAATGAGAGGTGGGTGAAGATTGGCCACCACCAAGTAAACTTGGTGGCTAAGTTATGAATAGTAAGGAGGTTAAGGACAAAATGACTAAAATGCCCTTAGCTTTGGTTTTCTATATAACCAAGCTTAAGCTCATTTGTTTGATTGAAAATTTCAACCAACACTTGAGAGAGAAAGAGAGAGAGCTCGGATGGGGAAAGAGAAGGAGAAGAATGAGGAAAAGCTAGCCCGAAAAGTAACGCTTTGTCCAAACGGAAGGAGATCAAAAGAGAAAAGGTGATTCAAAACCTAGTCTTCTATAAATTTTCTTTAAGTTTTTATGTTCAAAAATATAACTTAATGAAGATAAGAAGTAGATTAAGTTAGAAAGGATTTCATATGGTTGAAATCGTAAGAAAATGAAGAAATAAGAATTAGAAATTTATTTTATAAATTTCTTATGGAAGTATAAGATTCGTAAGGATTTTGAGCGATCCGAATGAATCTTATGAATGAGTAGGTTAAATAAGTAAGGAATGGTGTTCTATAACATCAAATTCCAAGAAAAAGTGAAATCGTAATCCAAAATATCGATTAAAATGAAGAACGAACGAAGAACACGAAGAACACGCGAAGAACACGAAGAACGTTGTTGATGGACAAATTTAAAACCATCATAGTGTAATTGCTGTTGATGGACAAGTTTAAAAATATCGCGTATAAGTTAGATGCTTATTGCTTGGTTAGGAACGTTAGAAACGTTCATGAAGAACGGATTAAAATTGAGCTATAACGAAGTTATGGCGAAATTTTCGTAAAAGATGAACGAGAATTAGAAAGTTTGTAAATGAACCCGAATGTGTAGGGTTTCATAAGAATGTAAGAGAACATAGAAAACGTGAGTCGTGGACTCAAGAATGAATGAATTACGAGTTCGGATGACCGAACTACGAACGAACGAACGAAGAACGTTAATAACGTAAAATGAACAAAGAGTGAAGATTAAGCCAATTGAATGGCATATTAACGGATTGAGAACGAAGTTCTTTCCATGGGTAATCGAAGTGCATAAGATAAGGAAGAAAATGGCTTTGGAACGACCTCGTTCCAAGTTATAACAAAGAAGTTATGAGATTTCAAAATCAGCGTCTCAAGCTTGTAATAGACTTAGAAAATTTTTCTAGGTTTCATACTCGGTGCCGCAGCGTGAGTCGTGCCTTGGAGGCCAGCGCCGCAGCACGAGATCAGCTATAATCTTCTGGAGAATGGCGCCGCTGCGTGAGAGATAACAAAGGACTTGGCACTGCAGCATGCCGCCACCGAGAGAGAGAGAGAGTAGGTCGGCCGCAATGAGAGAGAGAAAGGAAGGGCACGCACGCCACAAAGGGTCTTGAGCAATGTCCAGAAATGAGATTTTTATTTCTTTAGTACTGGGGGATGTGCAAGAAAGAAGTATGAACATGTAGTTCAATTAATGTAACACTTAATCAAGTGTTTTAAACCTTTAACAAAGGTTGAACGAAAAGATTTAAATGAGATTAAAAGATAAAGAATGTGGATGCGAGTTACGAAACCGATGTCCGGGGACCGTAGTGGCGACAAACGAACGTGAGGGATTACTATGATTGGGAATTCCTTAGACGTTGGTTGATGAAGGTAATGAATAACATTTCGATGTTATGTCATGGTAATGAGAGATGAATGTAAAGCGTTTAGACGCTGTGAACGTAACGTTGTTACGATGAACGATCGGTCTTAGCATACAATGAACGGTATGGCTTCGACATTAAGAAAGAATAATGAACATGGGGTTCATGGGATGGATAACGATGAATGTAATTGAAACCTTGAGTAAAGGTTGAGTGTACGCGAATATTAAACGGGTAGAACCTACATTCCGTGTAGGGTTTAACCATAAGGTAATAAAGAATGTTGATTAATCGTGAACGATGAAGAAATTGAGTTGAAGATAATAACGTATAATGTTAAGAAGCTGAGTTAATAAGTATAACTTAGATAAACATTCCGAGTTGAAGGAACTGGACGTTTTAGGGTATGAATAAATTCATATGAAATGTTTAACGCTATGACCTCATAGTATTGACATTGAGTGATTGTTCCGAGTATACAAAATACTGTATGACTTAGACGATAAGAAATGAATCCTGAGGTATGGCATTTGGTTGCCAGAAAGCCGTAAGGAATAAGAAGTTG
Organism: Panax ginseng; assembly: GCA_020205605.1. Lineage (NCBI taxonomy): Eukaryota > Viridiplantae > Streptophyta > Magnoliopsida > Apiales > Araliaceae > Panax > Panax ginseng. The sequence goes on from CM035141.1 coordinate 82,332,310, forward strand.
ACTTAACGAACATTATAGTTAATGGTTCGTATAAGTTAAGAGAAAGTTAGGTTGTGGTACAATCGTAACCTTTGATGGTTGACATATGGGACCTGGGCTAAACAATTCCTTCAGAGAGCGAAGGTATATACGAAACTGGCAATCGATCTAACTTCATTGTGATGGTAGTGTAGATGAGACGGGAACTTGTTTGTTGGTTGTTTGTGGGAAACCACTCAGAGTACCATATGGACTACTAGCAGAGAAGCGATGTGTGCTAAGTCCTAGCGAACTTATAAGAAGAAGATAAAAATGTAAATCATCAAAGATGATGAACGTTTTGAGTAAGACATCTCCGTATGTCATGAAATCGTAAACCGATAATAAAAGTTAGTCGCGTAAAATTATATTGTAAGAACGCGAACCTTAAGAAGTAAAGTTAAGTAAACCAATGCGTAAGTCAAGTATATGACTAATTGGTGTATGTGTTGTTTCCTTATGTGTTACATAGGAATTGGAATGAGCAGTTCAGCGTAAGATGTAGCTGTGCGTAAGGCATGTTTCCTAACTTCATTCATATTTTAAATGGATGCTAGTTTCTTAAACTTCTCAAATGTTGAACTTGAGAAGTTACGTACATCATCTTGAATGTGCGATATTTGTACAAGGTGGTAGAATGTATGAGGCCTTGTGCCACAATTTGAACACTTCGGTGTTTTTGTGAGATGAACTATTCTATATTTGAATTGTTCAATAAAAGAATGTTCTGTTTATACATTAACCGTTATTGTTAAGTGCTATTGATTCTAGCTAGACAGAATGTACATGAAAGAGAGTAGAGAATGAAAGTATTTCAAAGTGCATGTAACTAATGTTTTAAGATGATAGGAATCAAGACTATTCCTATTATTCAAGCTGCTTCATAACCTTTGTTCGGTTATTGAAGTCTGAAAAGAATGTTAAACTCTTGAAGTTGTTTGTTCAACTGTTATGACTTGTTGGGAAATTGAATGCTCACACTTGCTTTAAATGAAAAACATTTTCAGCGAACGATGTTAGAAGAACTTAAGGATACCGTATAGATCAAGCTGACGGTATCCAGATGAATAGTCATTCAGAATGTGAATGAACGAGAAGATCAAGTGAAGAATTGTAATGTAGAAAGATGAGAATTAAACTATAGAATAGTTTAATGAACGATTATGTATCCTTGGTGGCGGATAAAAGTCACTCGTGCAAGATGTAAAGAATAATGTAATTATCATTATTTGTAATGAGAAAGGTTATAAGGTTTTAGAACCTGGGATTTGAGAATGTATGTCATTATATTTCAGTATATAATGATGTATGTTGGATGAATGATGTACTCGTGACGTACGGAATCCGGGTGTGAAGATAGACCGGATTTCGGGGCGTTACAGGTTGGTATCAAAGCTGATAGGTTATAAACCTTAGGTATGAGTACCTAAGACTATAATCGTAAAGAGAAGGATAAGAAGATCACCACGTGATCATAGTAAATTGTAGTAACAAATGAGCTGTTAAACGATGAATGATTTATAGCTAATGCTATGAATGAATGGGACTACAAAGTAGTACGGGAAGAAGAACTCAGATTGAGTTGTAAAGGATAGTATACAAATTAAAGAAAATTCGTATTAAGTAAAGAGAAAGTTAGAAGTTGTAAGATTTCAATTGAGGACTCATGCGATAGCTGAGTTGTATGAATCTTTGTATGCGCAGAGGTTTGTGTTTGGTGTAACAACCACTCAGTTTATTACAGTGATAATCATTGAAATTGGTTGCGCTATCAAGATGTATATGAAGAGAAGGTGAATCTTTTCTTATGTATATACTTGATAGGTAGAAAATGATAAGATAGGTGCGGGTTCTTGAAACTCATACTTATGAAAAGTTTATGACTCATAGTTATATGCTATGTTTCTGAGCCCTAAGCATATGGATAGTCCTTTATTTGTTCTTGGATTACATATTGCGAAGATAAGTTCTTAAACACATATGGTTGTGGAAAGTTACTAAACACATAAAGTGTGGTAAGTTGATGAACTATACTAAGGTATATGAATGTTTAGACTGAAAGTAAGTATTTTCAGTAGCCTTAGCATTGAAGGTGCTAGAGAAGATTAAGTATTTTCGCAAGTAAGACAATGAAGGAAAATGGAGAATAAGATATTCCAAGTCATCTAGTTATGTTAGATTTCGAAATTTCTTGAAATCGTGCTAATGTGCGCGTTTTGAAAATGAAAGAATTGGTTCGACTTTTTGAACCAATGGATTTTAAAAGAATTATCCTTGGTATGTCTACACTAATTGTTTCGGCTAGACAGGAATTGATTTGAAATATCAAAATGAATTTTATATCATCAATGCATTTGATGCAAGGATGGTAAAAGGATGGAGTTATTAATGCAATTAAACCTGGTGTTGGATTTGATCTTAGGATCAATAACCCGCTATGGTATGATGCATAATGATGAAGTCATAAACTGACGAAGTCCTCAACGTACTGTGAAAAGTGCGGTATCATGACGTCATAAAACGTTTTGATGTGTTGCAAACGAATTTAAAGAAGTAGTTGATGTCAATTGAGTTGAGTAGACGAATGTTTCAAGTTGATATCTAATTTATTAGTATGGTCTAAGCTATTTGATTTGGCTAGACGAATGGTATGTCATGATGCCAAACCAAATTGTTTTGGTGCGGAATCTAATGAGTAAGTCTGAGGTGAACATACTCCGAAATGGGGTTATACGATGGGTTGATCACCTACGTATGGAAGAGGTAGTTTACCTTCTTTGTGATTGTAAACCCGGCCGACTGTGGAAAGAAAGGTTACTGGCGTTATCTTTGTTTAACCTAGTAAAGAGTTCATGGTCAATTTGACCCCTTAGCAAAAGTAGGAAATGTTTTAAAGGAATCTTTATATTCCTCGTTATTCCTTTCACTTCATGATTCTTGATAAGTTATGAAGGGTAGGGAATGTTTGAAAGATAATAACTTCTTTGAAGAGAAGTTGAGAAGAAGAGTAAGTTAAAATTTCGAGGACGAAATTCTGTGAAGAAGGGGTGAATGTGATGACCCGGGTATGGGTATGGTTTGAAAAAATTCCGAGGATGGAATTTTTATAAGGGGGGAAGGATGTGACAACCCGGAAATCCGGATTGTCCAGAAATTAAGATTTAAAGAATTAGTTATTAATAAAATGAATTTTTATTAATACTATTCTATGCTATGTGTTTATTAATCGTTCTATAACCTAGAATGATTATTAGTCGGGAGGATTCTGGCTACGAGCTAGATTGAACGAGTAAGAATTTTCAAGACGAAAATAAAATTTTTCCGGGAACAAAATATTTATGGGGAAAAAGACGAAATAGGCACTATTCACCCGACGAAACCTAAGGGTTAGGGTTTGAATAACCTAAGCCTTTTCGAGAGTTAGGTATGTCGAAATGATATTCCGTCGAAAGATTTGACGATAATATATCGTGAAAAGTTAAGTAAGCCGATAAAAGTTTTTCTCGAAAAACGTGCAAAAATCGGACGAAATAAAAAATGATGAAAAGTACTGCTGTGTATTTTTCATTCGTTTAACTACGTTATAGGAAAACATGAAGGAAAACGCTTAACGTGGAAAAGTGTTTTTTAGTTTTTCGGAGATCCGAAGATTACGTAAAAGTTAATCGGTAAAGGAAAGACGAAATATCCAAAAATATTTGGATTCCGAGAATCGCAGTTTTCGAACTGTCGGACGAATTCCGAAACACGAAAGCACGAAGCTTCCAAGGGAAGCTAGCTGAGGAGGTGGGACGGCCACTTGGCCACCAAGTAAAATTGGTGGCTAAGTTATGAATAGTAAGGAGGTTAAGGACAAAATGACTAAAATGCCCTTAGCTTTGGTTTTCTATATAACCAAGCTTAAGCTCATTTGTTTGATTGAAAATTTCAACCAACACTTGAGAGAGAAAGAGAGAGAGAGCTCGGATGGGGGAAGAGAAGGAGAAGAATGAGGAAAAGCTAGCCCGAGTGCACGCTTTGTCCGACGAAAGGAGATCAAAAGAGAAAGGTGATTCAAAACCTAGTCTTCTATAAATTTTCTTTAAGTTTTTATGTTCAAAAAATAACTTAATGAAGATAAGAAGTATATTAAGTTAGAAATGATTTCATATGGTTGAAATCGTAAGAAAATGAAGAAATAAGAATTAGAAATTTATTTTATAAATTTCTTAAGGAAGTATAAGATTCGTAAGGATTTTGAGCGATCCGAATGAATCTTATGAATGAGTAGGTTAAATAAGTAAGGAATGGTGTTCTATAACATCAAATTCCAAGAAAAAGTGAAATCGTAATCCAAAATATCGATTAAAATGAAGAACGAACGAAGAACACGAAGAACACGCGAAGAACACGAAGAACGTTGTTGATGGACAAATTTAAAACCATCGTAGTGTAATTGTTGTTTATGGAAAAGTTTAAAACCATCGCATATAAGTTAGATGCTTATTTCTTGGTTAGGATCGTTAGAAACGTTCATGAAGAACGGATTAAAATTGAGATATAACGAAGTTATGGCGAAATTTTCATAAAAGATGAACGAGAATTAGAAAGTTTGTAAATGAACTCGAATGTGTAGGGTTTCATAAGAATGTAAGAGAACTTATAAAATGTGAGTCGTGGACTCAAGAATGAACGAATTCCGAGTTCGGATGATCGAATTACGGACGAACGAACGAAGAACGTTAATAACGTAAAACGAACAAAGAGTGAAGATTAAGCCAATTTAATGGCATTTTAACGGATAGAGAATGAAGTTATGTTCATGGGTAATCGAAGTGCATAAGATAAGAAAGAAAATGGCTTTGGAACTACCTCGTTCCGAGTTATAACGAAGAAGTTATGAGATTTTGAAATCAGCGTCTCAAGCTTGTAAAAGACTTAGAAAATTTTTCTAGGTTTCATACTCGGCGCCGCAGTGCAGGTCGTGCCTTTGAGCCGCAGCGCGAGATCGGCGATAATCTTCTGGAGAGTGGCGCCGCAGCGTGAGAGATAACAAAGGACTTGGTCTTGGCACAAAACTCGAGAAGAGAGAGAGAGAGTAGGTCAGCATGTGCAGAGGAAGGAAGGAAGAACCGCAGTGTCATAGTGTCGGCAAGAGCAATGCCTAGAAATGAGATTTTTATTTCTCTAGTACTGGGGGATGTGCAAGAAAGAAGTATGAACTGTTCTATGTTTGAACTGTTCAATAAAAGAATGTTTTGTTTATACATGAACCGTTATTGTTAAGTCTGTGCTATTGATTTTAGCCAGACAGAATGTGCATGAAAGAGAGTAGAGAATGAAAGTATTTCAAAGTGCATGTAACTAATGTTTTAAGATGATAGGAATCAAGACTATTCCTATTATTCAAGCTGCCTCGTAACCTTTGTTCGGTTATTGAAGTCTGAAAAGAATGTTAAACTCTTGAAGTTGTTTGTTCAACTGTTATGACTTGCTGGGAAATTGAATGCTCACACTTGCTTTAAATGAAAAACATTTTCAGCGAACGATGTTAGAAGAATTTAAGGATCCCGTATAGATCAAGCTGACGGTATCCAGATGAATTGTCATTCAGAATGTGAATGAATGAGAAGATCACGTGAAGACTTGTAATGTAGAAAGATGAGAATTAAACTATAGAATAGTTTAATGAACGATTATGTATCCTTGGTGGCGGATAAAAGTCACTCGTGCAAGATGTAAAGAATAATGTAATTATCATTATTTGTAATGAGAAAGGTTATAAGATTTTAGAACCTGAGATTTGAGAATGTATGTCATTATATTTCAGTATATAATGATGTATGTTGGATGAATGATGTACTCGTGACGTACGAAATTCGGGTGTGAAGGTAGACCAGATTTCGGGGCGTTACATCTTCCTTCAGCTTGTTCTTCAGTTCCACGATCATCTCAATCAGTTATTCCTTCTCTCCTTCAGTCTGCATCAGCTTCTCTTCAACATTAGTTAGACGTTCATCTCAATCCTGGATATCGTCGTCCTTCTATGTCATTGCTGTCTGTTGTTCAGCTACTATCTCCTGCAACTCCTCAACTGTGTCCTGAAGTTCTACGTTATGGTCGTAGACTTCATCATACATACGAGCAGCCATCGAGGTTAGTGGAGTCTCTTCCTCCTCGTCCTCGTCATCCTCATCCTCCTGTGGCAACTCCACGGGATCCTCCTCATCCGTCTTCACATCATCATTCTCATCTTCAACCACTGTGACCAACGAGGCTGACTCCCGTGGCAGTAGTTGTTCCCTCGCAAGGCTCCTCCTCTATAGGCATCTGAGGTCCATCCTCCCTAGCCTGACTGGATTCTTCGACATTAGTCATCCTGACAACAAAGTTTTAAAGTTTTAATTATTAATCATTCTACTTGACACTCACGAGCACATAAGTTATAAACACATAAGCACATAAGTGTGTTATTACTTCTTCCTTAAAACTCGATAAGAGTTATCTCCACTATCTTTTCAAAGGTTACTTCCTAAGGCTTTTCCCCCCACCTAAGGTTCATAACCTAAAGCTTTGATACCAACTTGTGACACCCCCAAATCTCGGTACTTCATTACCTCAAGATTTGGTGTTCACTTAAATAAAACAATCATTTAATACTACCTAATCATGATATAATTGAATAAATAAACCTGCCCATACAGGATTACATTAAATAAAATCTCCCAGGTTATCTAACCTTTACAAAAATCACCCATGCATAAAATTAAATAAACTTCATTATAATCTTTAAACCAAAGTCTGATAATAAAACTATCAAAACTATTACAAGTCTTCAGTATTTGTTTATCTTTCCCTTTCCCTTACTGGTGCTAGGTACGTCACCCTTTTCAGCTTTAGCTGTAAGAAATTTTATAGGCAAGAGTGAGCAAACAAGGCTCACTTGGAATAACAATAAATAAAACTTTAACCTTTACATCACTTGCCAAATACTAGGCTTAATAGAACTGAACAATATGTTCTATTAACACTCCATAAATCATAACATTCACTGGGGGTCTAATGACCACGAACCCTATCCACAGTTATAAGTAAACTTTCAACTTTAACTATAACAGTCATACGACTGCAAGGACTCAAAGGTACTTAGGGGGATCAATCCTTCGTACATGTATTGTATACAAACATTTCAGCACAAAGTATAAAACTAAGTGCAATCCCTAATAATAGGGTTGTTCATCTCAGTATTTAGAGTACAAGTTCGCACCAAAGTCAGTTTGGTTTGGATATACTTCAAGGTAATTTGGAATTCAACGGACATCAACTAAGGATTAGTTGAATATAAGATAATAACACTATATTATTGAATAATCATAACTGAATAAACATTTCGTTCTAAGTTCATGATTTAGGAATAATCTAATTGCATAACAATGGAATAATTTATTATACCTTGCTTTGAACAACATTAAGCTAAGGTTACATCTTAGAATTTAATATTAAGCATGCATAACAAATAATAACTTTGAATGGTAAATTGTTCAACAGAATAAAGATATATGCATGCTAATATAACAAGTTTAGATTTAGGAAAAACTTGCATAATCATAACAAACTAACTCAACGAAGGTATGGAGTTAGAAGATTTACTCAATGTAAACAATATATTTAGAAACTTGCATAACGAAGATTTAGGATAAGAAAACTTGCTCAACTATTATAAAAGTAGAGTTAAAGAACTTGCTTTGCGCGTAGATTAAACCGTTAATATTCAAATCACAATACCCTATATACATATGTTAACATGACATGATCAGTCATAATCAACACTACATCACGTATGGTTTAAATGTCTAACCATGTAATCAAATTATATTCCTAAACGATAATAAACTCGTTAGGTATTAACACCATGTTCATTCAACACATTACAATACTATAATAACAGAATTATTTGGTCATATAGCATTACAACTAAAAGATTCGCACTTACATGCAAGAAGTAAATCATTTCGTAACATTCTGCTAAGTAAAGTACGCTACGCCACGCTTGAATCGTGAGCGTGGCATTACAATATTGATGTGGTGCTTCGGCGTGAGAGTTATATAGGGGACTCAGTGTGAGGGCCCCGAATCCGAGGTCCCGAATCACCGCAGATCCAGTTCGATCAATCTAACACTATTACTATATTTGCGGAAGATATAAACATAAATTGTTTATACATTAAACTTACATACTTTTCCCCAAGGTCGAGTAACCTTAACTTATACACAATTCATAACTATCTAACACATAACATCATTATCAAACTATACTATTACAAAACTAATCGCGCACATTAACTTTAAGCTGGCACTGTCTTTAACATTTCCTTGTATCCAACGCATTCGCCTTAATCTGTAATGTTTTATCATGATATAGCAAGGGTGAGCATAAGGATTGCCCAGCAAGTTTAAGTTCAACAATATAACGATATATCATGATTGAAAGAGTCTAAATAATAAGCTGACTATAATTCAACAATATAATTGTGAACTAGTAGGAATAAATTTATGACTGAACAAGTATTATACATGAATAAATATATCTGAACCAACTGGTAATGAAGGTGATCAGCCTTTCATACCTGACTTATACATGCAATATGTACAGAGTACAATTCATGGAAACAAACAATGATTAACCATAAGCGTATCCGAATGAAACAACTCTTAGTAGAGTTAAGTAAAAATAAACTTGCCTGAACCGTTGATTACCGCTACGCAATTTATATCGCTTTATCCGAAGACCTAATATTAGTAATATAGATCACCAATATTAGAATAATATCATCACAATATAATACTATATATATATATATATATATATATATATATATAGACATACACAGAATAACCTAAACACATAACACATAACACATAACCCTATCAGTCTATAACACATATAAGACTCCTGGATCAAGTCAAACTATTGTAGTTTGAGTTGAACCGCATAACAAATCGACATCCCGACTTGTTCAATGACTTTTTATCGAGTCTAAGTTCAATTAAACTCTTGCCTAAACACTTAACAATTAACTCAGATAATTTTAATAACAGTCAAAATATTTTTCGTAAGCTCGTAATAATTTTTAAATAATTATTACTATTTATCGTAAATTTTCAATCATTAAAATTGTATTTGAATGAATTAAATACCACATAATTCTTTTATCATTAAAATTTATATATTATCAAATATTAATGAAAATCATCACTTAATATTATAATATATTTATAATATATCAAAGTATTTTTAATAACTTAAAATCATAATTATATAATTTTTAAACAATTAAATTCATTATCCGATAATTGCTTTTAATATTAAAATATTAATATTTTCATGATAAAATATCAAAAGTTATATTTTATAACTTAAAATATTTTTATAACACTTAAATCATTTTATATGATTTATAGATTATTAACTCTATTTTTCCATAATTTATTTAATATAGTTATTAAATAAACTAACTATCATTAATATTAATTAATTAATAAAATTCATCCTAAAATATTAAAATTCACCGAAAATATCTTTAAATATTTTCTTATACATTAATATTATTTTTCATGATTTTTCATGTATTAAAATTATTTTTAAATAATTTATTTAATATTATAATTAAATAAATTAAATACCATTTATATTCCAAAAATATTAAATATTTATGAAATATAATCTAAATAATTAAAAACTATTTTTCGGACTTTAAAATAATTTTTCGGAATTTATTTAATATTTTTAATAATTAAAAATAATTTTTATCTATTTATTTAATTAAAATTATTAATTTCTGAAATTAAGTGTCGCTATAGGGGCCTTAGGTGATGAATCCGTCGCTAATGGTGTTTTTGGCCCGGTTCTTGAGCTTCATGTCATTGTTCCGGTAGTACTTTCACCAATAAAAATTCCTAGTTCATGATGTTTTACTGGGCTAGTATCCATTTTAATATCGTAGTACTGATGTAGTACTACAACTATAAACTAATTGTATGGCCAACATGCATCATAACAGAGAGATTCAAGCGTCTAAAATTTCTGACAACACTGTTCTTGAGTTTCTGGGTTGCCCAGAAACTCAAGCAGTGTTAAGGGTCCTTCTATGCAGCCTTACATAGTTGATTTTAGGAATGGTTTGGGTGATCTATGAACTCTAACGTGTAGTAGAGGTGTGATGGTATACTAACATAGCATGAAACCCATCTTACAACATCACCAGAAGTAGATCTATGTTGGTCAAACTACCTGTCAGGAAGGTGTTCTTGAAGATCTGGGTTTTCCAGAATTTTAATAAAACAGACGGTCAATGCTACTTTGACCAGCAATATATTTAATCCTGTTATGTATCAAAGTGTTATAAAGCCTTTAATGTGTAGTAAACATACCAGTCTACAAGATAACAACAACTACTTGTCCAAAATGATAGAAGATTGTTTGATAAAACTATTTTTCTTTAGTTTCATTTAATAGAAGTTTATTTTATTTTGGAACAAAAGGAAAATAGTGAGACTATTCAAATTCTATTTAACTATTAATTATTACTAATATGTAACTTACATAATTAGTACTAATAAGTATAGTTAAATATATAATTGAATAGTTATAATGTAACTTATATATATATATATGTATGTTTGTGTATATATAGATATATGTATACATAAGAGATATGTATATGATATATAGAGAAGTTACATGGAAGATTTACATAAGTGAACGTTTCTTCTATCTTCTCCATTCTTCTTACAAACAAATAACTACTACAAAGTAGTGTTCATTTGGAATTTTCTGTGAATTGCTATCACGGATTATTCACCAAGGCTTGACATATATCCTGGAGGTATATCGTCTGCAACCCATAGCAAATCGATCATGGTGGGGGAGATAAAGACCTTAAGGACAAGGATAACTCATGTCACGTCTTCTACAACAATCTTGACTCTACGAAGCTACAATTCTAACAATCTTAAGGTCTTTATGTATTTGTTAGAGTCATGATTTTGGTGAGATGGAAGACAACACGGTTTTCAAAGATAAGTGCCATTTTTCGTGTATCTATTTAATCAATGGAATTTTTATGATAATTAGTAATATATTGAGATATTAAGCTAATTATTTTTTGATAATTCCTGTTAGAAGATGGATTGTGAAAAAAATGAAAGTGAAAAAGATTACAATTTACATGTTTGTAAATTGATGTGGAGAAGATGAAGCGTCATCATGGAAAAACACCAAATGTTGATGCTTAGAAATCTTTCAAGAGATTGTGGTGTTCTTCGGATTTAATTCCAAAAGGTGTGTTTTTTAACGATTGTCATTATTTTTATAAATGATAACTGTGTATCATTTTGTATATATGTGTATATACTTGAAAGTATATGTTTTATGTATTATATCATGTGTGGATGATATTGTATGCTTGAGAATTATTTTACCAACATTTTGTTGTAATAAATTAATGAATTAGTTTTGTGGGATAAGAAAAGTAATTAAATTTTTGTTCATGATGGAATAAATTTAATTTTGTACATATATATTTTGTTTATAATATTTTATGAGTAGATAAAATATTTGATGTGTATATGTATGTATGAAATTTGAGACAATTATTTTTCTTATACACTAATTGAGATTAGCTTATTATGAGAAAGTTGTAAAATTTAAGAAGTTTACTTGTCTCTATGTATAACAAATTAGTTGTAAATTAATTTATTTTGAGAATAAAGTAAATTTATGTTCTTCTTGAAAAAAATTATGTATAGAAAGTTTGAGGTAATATTTAGTGTGTAATATTACTTGGTATTTGTATGCATGAATTTTGAGATAAATTACTTTGTTTGTGAATAATAAATTAATTATCAACTAATAGTTAGAAGAGATATTGTAGAAGTAGATGTGGTTGAATAAATCTTGTATACAATATGATTTTGATGTTGAGAAAACACTTAGAAATGATATTCGTAGTGTTTTTGGGATAATCATAATTGGTATATGTTGATTTATTTTTATGTGTACTTCTTGTCCAAGAAGTAGAAAATTTTAATGTGGTCATATGAATTTTGTATATTCTAATTGAGATAAACATTTTATTTTTGAATTTTTATAAATATAGTGAAGTTCAAGTATTTCATATTATTATGAAGATTGTCTTGAATTCTATATTGTAAATGTCAAAAGATATATTGTTTATGATATTTTCTATCCAAGTTGGGACAAGAAAATACTTGAGGATATGTATACTACTTCATGTGTGTGAATTTTATTTGCTTTCTACATAAATTAATTTTGTGTGATAAATTAATTTCTTAGAAAGTAAATATAAATTTTTATATATTATATGCAAATAAATTTGTGCAATATGATGAGTTGTGCTATAATTTGTATATAATGAATTTTATACTATTTACATAGAGTCGAGTGTTACGTATTGATATACTTGAAAATTGTACATGTATAATTTTAAGTGCTTATATTAAATAATTTTTAGATTTGAGATTTTATGTAATTCAGAAAATAAGAGCTTGTTTTCTTATGTGGGGGTGTTCTAAAAGATTCTTAAGTTGAAGCAATCTTTATATAAATAACTAATACATAAAATGTACAAGAACTTATTTTTTATTTTGAGAAGTGTTCCTTAATATTCTCATGTGGAAGTAATATTTATAGGAACATTGTCACATAAAATGTCAATTAATCTAAAATTTATTTTAAGTGGTGAGCATAATATTGTGAAGTGAAATTATTCAATGAGATTTCAATTATTTAAAAGTGTGGGGGTGATTCTTTAAGATTTTATTTATAGACTATATTTGGCCTTTGTACTATTTGGAGCATAATTTCATTTATGTAAGAAATAGTAAGGCTTATGAATTTCTTGTTGCGAAATTCAATTTGATTGTGTAGTCTTATGAAATGAAAGTCTTTGAAACACAAACTTTTGAATAATATTGAAATGTGAACTTATTTTACTTAATTAATTCTCTAAGGTCCTAGAAAGTTATAAGTTGAACCTATAGCTAGAAAGAACAATATTGATTTTATTAGCCTAAATATGATCCAAAATATTTATAGTGATTTAGTTCAATAGTGAGTTTGAAACTAAGTTATAAATATTCAAGTGGATACATATTAGGTGATAGTATGTGCATATTAACCTTGAGATTCTATCAGATATAGAATTATTTATATGTTTACACTAACAATATAATTGTATAAACTATATTGTGATAGTTTTTGTGTATATTAATGATATGTTGATCATTTTACATAGTATTGTTAACGTAAACGAGTTTAAGAAATATCTATTTTTGTCTTTATGTTGAAAGACTTGTAAAATAGATGTTATCTTATTATCATGTGAAAACATATCGAGGATTCCAACTAAACCAATTAAATTGTATTGAGAGGCTATACTAAACTAAGTTTAATATACCTTGAGATTGAAGAATTTAATAATTCTTTAATAGTAGTCATATACACTAAAAGGTAATTCTGATATAGCTATTGTAAAGCTGAAGTACACATTCGCTAGTGGGAGAGTTGTGTTTGATATGCAATACATGAGATCAGATATTACATACAGTTTTAAACTTAGTATACTAATAATTTATATTGGTTTTTATTAGATCTCTCAATGTTTTAATAGATCACATAAGTGTCACTTATATTTTAGCGAGGAAAATTATAAATTTACAAGTAGATGAATTTTCACTCAATCTTGGGTTTTGTTTCTTAGATGAGTAAGAAACAAATGAGTATTTTTCATTTCACAATATGAATCTAATGTTATTATTTTATGAGGAAAGTTTAATGGATTAAGGTGTTTGTTAAAACATTGATTGTAGCCTAGTCTAAAGCCTCCTATTTCACAATATTGTGTTAGTGAAATTTTTTATGTTGTACAAATTATTAATCTTGGATTCATAATTGGTTGCGATCTTGAATAAGTATGAAAATATTCACAAGTAGGTGAATATATAATTATATTTTTACAAGTAGATGTATATATTATTACCCTTAGTGAGAGAATAATTTACTTGGAGTAGCAAGTAATACTATTGCTTTATATGATGGAGAAAGCAAATGGAATCGAAATTTGTTGTTAAAACAACAAATTGTGGCCACTTCCATTGCTTAGTTCATTATGATGTGATAATGAAATTATTTTGTATAGAGCATATGAGATTACCTTTAATGGTAAGTCTTGACATGTTGGTCATAGACATAATTTTTGTTAGATAATTGATACAAGAAGGTTTTATAATATTTATCTACGAGAAAGTCAAGTGGCGACTTGACTTATCTTTTTACTAAGACTTTGTGAGATCTTAGTAAGTTTAACTACTTGTGATATGGAACTTAAACCACTTTGAGTCAGGGGTGATGGGAACCCAACCTATTCCTAGGTTACCCCTAGTTTATAGGTTCAATGGGAAAAACAAGTCACAGTTGCTGACTATGTTACTATCGATGTGGTTTCATATGTAGTTTAAGATAGTAACGTCCTACATTGCCTGTCGAGGCCGAAGTTTATACTCTTAACAAAGTTCTTGTGTTCTTAACAACAGAAACACTTGTGAAACACTTTGCCTATATGAACTAGAAGTGGAGCCGCTTCTTATAGAGGGTTGTGGTTTACTCTCTTAGAGGTTCATGAAACAGGGTATTGCGAATGGCCATATTAGCGCACAGCAATTGAGAATACTCACCGTGCATGGTAGGAGGATTTTGTGTGTGTGTGACAATTCCGGTCATATCATATAGAAGTAGAGGTTCAATCTACGGACACCTTCAACTTTGATGTGACTTTGAGTTGTTTACACTAAGGGAATGTTCAATGTTCGTCACACATTCTTTTATGCACACATGCCTTGGAGTTGTTTGATAGAAAGTTGTTTGGATGAAAAGTAGTTTTTCCAAACAAGTGGGGGATTGATAGAAGATTGTTTGATAAAACTATTTTTCTTTAGTTTCATTTAATAGAAGTTTATTTTATTTTGGAACTAAAGGAAAATAGTGAGACTATTCAAATTCTATTTAACTATTAATTATTACTAATATGTAACTTACATAATTAGTACTAATAAGTATAGTTAAATATATAATTGAATAGTTATAATGTAACTTATATATATATGTATGTTTGTGTATATATAGATATATGTATACATAAGAGATATGTATATGATATATAGAGAAGTTACATGGAAGATTTACATAAGTGAACATTTCTTCTATCTTCTCCATTCTTCTTACAAACAAATAACTACTACAAAGTAGTGTTCATTTAGAATTTTCTGTGAATTGCTATCACGGATTATTCACCAAGGCTTGACATATATCCTGGAGGTATATCGTCTGCAACCCATAGCAAACCGATCGTGGTGGGGGAAATAAAGACCTTAAGGACAGTGATAACCCGTGTCACGTCTTCTACAACAATCTTGACTCTACGAAGCTACAATTCTAACAAATAACAAAAAACCCGTGAGATCTAAAGACTGGAAAAGCTTATCATAGTGTTCTAGAAATCTGGGGATTTTCTGGGCTGCCCAGAAGGCAGTTTCCGTGAACGGTCAACCCAGTTTGACCGATCATAACTTGAGTTCTAGACACGATCAGACCATGTTTCAAGTTCCAGAATAAAGACCATATAACATACGACAAGTCTATAACATAAAACACACATAACATCAAACACATAAAGAACTAGAGGCTCTGACATTTGCTTGTCAGACCTTATTTTTCAATTTTTCCAAATTTCTAAAAATGCTTGATTCGTGCATCTAAGTGTTATAGATCCATGATCTATCAACCCAGATATAAGACCCCAACTTATTATAAATAAAATCGAATTTACTCTAATTATATTTGTGACTAATAAGGTATTAATTTGATATAATTCTCTAGTTATGGGTGAAATGTGCAAATTTTGCAAAATATGCAAGTGGTTATAAAATAATCATTGTTGTCGGGGAATATTCGTTTGGTCGTGGAATATTCTTGTTGTCGGGGAATATTCATACGATGGCGCAGTCATTTGTGGGCTCCATAACAGAATAACTGTCGGATGAAGAAAAAACGACAAGTTTGAGTTTTTATAAATAACTTGGCGTAGTTATTACTGAATTAACACTTGTTGGAATACCCGGTGGTTAAAATACGATGAATACACGTGATGCACGATATTGATGAATTATTGATCCTTACGTAAGAAGGCACTACTCAATAATTGTTACGATGAGTTCTTTATTCAATATTTTATTTTATTGATTCAATAATTGCTGCGTTGATATTTTATATTATTGTTGTTTCAATAATTGTCATTTGCACAAATATTTCCCATTATCGGATCAATAATTCATATTATTTGAATAATATTATTAGATAGCATTATTGAAAATGTCTAGAAAGTTACATCAAGGAGAGGTTTGGTCACCTAATTGCGCTACCAATAAGGAGAAATTCTTATTGAAAGCCCCTCTTTCTCGAGGAACTACTGTTGTCATAAATGTGATTCTCGTAATATTATTTGTGAATAATTAATTATTGATTCATATGATAAGGAAATATTTATTTTATGTGGATATAAATGTTGGATATATTTATTATGGTTAAAAATGAAGGATTTAATGTTGAGGTGTTTTATCAGTATTTTTGTCGGAATGAAGGTATTAAAAATTAAACCAGTGTTTTTGAGATATATTGTGTGAGTTATAATTTTTAATCCGACCGTTGGATCGTTGTAATTTTTGGATATGTTATACATATATAAGTTGAGTATATGTCCACAAATTTTGAACCGTTAAAAATGAACGTATGATTTGTTATGAATTTTAAGAGGTGACTGATTCAGAAATTAGGTTTATAAATGATTTTGGTGGAGAATTCTAGAATTGAGTGGGCCCCACTTGTGGTTGGTGAAGAAATGTGCTGAATTTATTTCAAATGTGGTGGGTGAGAATAGTAGCAGGTAAAGCCATCAGGTTGCAGGTCAAGTCTACTAACATTTTCCTATAAATAGAGGGCTAAGTTAGAATTGAAAATCACACCAGAAACAAGTTTTCTCTCTTTCTCTTTCTAGATTATTGAGGGTATTTTGTGAGTATTTTGATACTTTGTGAGTTTCTATTCATCAGTGCAAGTTTCCTTCAGCCTTATACCGATATTCCAATCAGAAGTACTGATATTTTGAGGTAAGGGATGTTATTTTCTTTATATATGATATTATTTCTTCAATATCATTATGCCGAAGTATTGATCTGAATTTTTATCAAATTTGGAACTTTTTGTGTCGGGGTTACTATTCATGTATACGACACTATTCACGAATACGGCACTATTCACCAAAAAATGAAATTTTCTTCTTTTTGTTCAAGATGTCTATTATGGTTACTATCTTTGATTGTATCCATGTTTTGATCTTTATTTTTGAATTCTGCTTCAAAATTGGTATTTATAAAGTATTATTGATCTTGGATAAACTGTTATACGAATCCCTACTATTTGTCCTTCCGTTTCACTGGATTCATTTTCTTTAAAATATTTTACATCATCCTCAGTCCTAAATGATGATATTACTAAATATCTTCGGCCTGTAGTGCAAAGATAAATGATTAACTGATGAATATCTTTGGTCCGTAGTGCATAGATGAATATTTAATTAAAGATGTATATTGATTGTTGTTACAGGGATAAAATATTGATGATGGACTTTTAAATCTTAGAAGATAGTAGAACTCATTCTCTACTTGACTCTTCTAATGGGTTCTTTATTTCACCGCAGTTGTTGATCTAAAACTTGTTGGCTATTATATTTTATCGATTTTTCTGTTGAAGACTAACGATAATTTGTTGTATATTATCTTAGTCATCATAATATTCTTTATCAAGCTAGTTGAGCTCACCCTTTTCCTTTTGTTCCATTTTTCTCAAGAGGTGAGAACATAGCAGGAACTAGTCTGGTACGGGAGTGATGGTTCTAGAAAAATATTTTAGCAGTCCTCACTATTTCGTAAAATAGTGTTTGAATAATTGTAACGAGGACTTATTTGAGTGTGGATATTGTCTAGAAGACAATATTTGTATTTAAACTCACAGTATGTGTTGTCGTATTTTGCACGACAATTGTATTATTGAAGTTGTAGTTTGCTTTCTGTACCATGTATTTGGCGACTCAGAATGGGTGTTGTATACCTATTTTGGGGGCGTCACACCAGATCACTTATAGACACCCTAATACACAACTTTAACAAACCAATTCCAACAACTAACATCAAATAATCAAATTTCAAGATTTAGGGTTTTATACCTTTTGAGCTTTGATTTTTGGATCTGACTTTGTTGATCTGATCCGGTCAAGCTAAGGACTGTTACTAGCTTATCTTATCTCACTTTCTCACTCTACATTTCGAATTTTAGAGAGAGACAAGGCTTGGCAAGTTTGCTAAATAAAGTAAGTGATTTTACTTACTTAAATCTTATAAATTTTTGATTCAATGTATCTCATTTTGCTAGGTGTCACTAATGATCAAATTTGGCTGAGATATATTCACATGGCTAGGGTTAGGTTTTGGTGAACAACTTCTCCTAAAGTCAACACCTATAAACCAACTTAATAAAATATAAAAAGGGCACAAAAGTCATTTAGCTATCCATTTTAATGTCATTTTTGACATTTGATCTAACCCTCAGGGTTTAGGGTTTAGGTTAGGGTTTAGGGTTTGAAAACCTTTAGGGTTTAGGGTTTGGAAAATCCTTAGGCTTTAGAAAAATAAAATCTAGAATTTCCAAATTAGGTTCTCAAAATAGAAAATTAATATTTCTTAATTATAATTAGAATTTTCTAATTATATTAAAATTCCTTAATCATAATTTAAATCTTGCTAATTAGGATTAACATTTCCAAATTAAAATCGCTAATTTGGCAATTAGGGTCGTAATTGGTCATTAGGGTTTTTAACCCAAAATTAGGGTTTTAATTAGAAAAATAATATTTCTAATTTATAAATTAGATTTCGTAATTAGGGTTTTCTACTTACTCATAACTTGAAAATTAGGATTAATATTTCATAATTAACATTACAATTATTAAATTAACACTTAGGTTTTCCCGAATTATAAATTAGGGTTTCAAATCCATAAATTAGGGTTTAAAAATCTAAAATTAGGGTTTGCTAAATAATTAAGCTTTACCCTAATTAATATTATAATATATTGCACTTAAGCAATATAATAATCATTTAAATTTCCAGATTAGGGTTTTATACATCGAATTAGGATTTCGAATTCCCGGAACTGAAATTAGGGTTTCGAACCTGGTTTCTAGGGTTTCTTATCAATCGTTAGGGTTTTCTAACCAACGTTGACGTTTTAATATACTTAGGGTTTGTTACGATATCGTTTATCCGGTCAACCTTGACCATAACCATATCTTGTACACATATATGTAGAACATATTCACGTATTTCCTTAATCCTGAATAATTCACCTAAATCCTTCACAGAATTTTGAAATCCTCAAAATTCCATCTTAAAAATACCAAACGCATACACTAATTTTATGTCTAGGTTCTAATTTTGAACCTTAAATCAATTAATAAAAATTTTCAAAATTCTCAGGTTGTCATATTCACCCCTTCTTTTAAAAATTTCATCCCCGAAATTTACCTTACACCTTACACCATACACCATACATACACAGCATCACATGCTACCCAATACACCACTCACAAGAGTAAAAAATTTCAAATTTTGCTGAGGAGCCATATAGACTATTTGTCTGTCATTTTCGCAAAGGTTATATGGAAATTCATCCGCAAACCGTCATAACTTACAGACACAAAGGGTGGTTAGCCCGATATGCCCTGTATTGTTCAAGTACTGCTGGTCGGAACAATTTGTTCCTCTTATCCGCCTTGGGCGCATAAACTTTTACCTCAGTCTTATTGGATTTCGCACCAAAGGAAATTGATTGAGGAAATTTTCAAAGAACTCTTAGAGTTTTCATAACCTTAGTCTAGCTGAATCGAATAGGGTAGACTTATATCAATAATTTAATTCAATCGAATTATTTAGGTGTAGCCAAACCCCGTTGGCAAATTAAATTTTATTGAAATTTTTTTTGAGAATGACGCCATGATGCTGTACTGTATTAACAGTCCATTTGAGGATGCAGTCATTGAGTGACTTTGTCATAACACATCATACAATAGTGGAATAATGATTTTCAGATCGAATTCACACTAAGTATTCCTGCATTTACAACTCTATCAACTTTTATCATCTCTGCACCAGGTTACATAGTACATGAGTGATAAATAAAAGATATTTTGATATTTCAAATCATTTGCGTCTAGCTGAAATAAGTAGCATAGACTATACTTTAAACCGTTTCAAAAATGATTACGAGTCTACATTTTTTTTTCTTTTCAAAAGCACATAGTGCGTATTTAGCTTGATGTCAACATTTCGAAGTCTAGCATAGCTAGGAGTTTCGGAAAACTTATGTCTCCACTAATAATCATTGGCTTAACAATCTATCTGTTTCTATTATCTTTAATACTTCATTCACACTCAACTATGCCCAGTCCGTAAAACCACACTTATGAGCCCATAAATTGCCACAATCATATGAGTTTAAGAACTTTCCTAGACAGACCTTTGGCGTCCATTCACTGAGGGGTTCATAAACATTTCATATAACTATGAATCAAGTATGTCACATAAGTATGAGTTTTAAGAACTCGTACTTAACCTTATATCGTCTACCTATGACCTATCTATCTGTTATACACATGAGAAAGGAATCACCCTCTTAACATGCATATATCAAATAGCTCGACACAAACATTTCAATGATTATCATTTCCAGAACTAAGTAGTTTTTACACCAAGTACAATTCCCCGCCCACACAAGGAATCATACAACTCAGCTGCCGACATGAATCCTCAATTGAATCCCCACCTAACACTAACACCCTTCTCAATACGAATTTTATTTAACTCGTATTCATAATCCTTTCCTGAATCTGTACCAATTCATAGTACAACTGACACCTAACAATCGTGCTGTAAACTGTTCAATCATTAGATTGATTCTTCTCCCTGTTATCACCTTATCAGATCACTGCACTTTTAGTCTTTTAGACTATATCTATTTCTCACTAATGTTCAACTTTATTATCAGAGTTAGGGAACTCTGTATCTTATAACTCACCGAGATTCGTCTTTGAATCTTACCGACACACTAACTCTATTTGAGTTAGTACTTATCCTAATCATTGCGGTTATTAGTCTCAGGTATTCCTACCCAAGGTTCATAACCTACAGCTTTGATACCAACTGTGAGGGCCCAGAATCCGAGGTCCCGAATCACCGCGGATCCGGTTCGATCATTCTAACACTATTACTATATTTGCGGAAGATATAAACATAAATTGTTTATACATTAAACTTACATACTTTTCCCCAAGGTCAAGTAACCTTAACTTATACACAATTCATAACTATCTAACACATAACATCATTATCAAACTATACTATTACAAAACTAATCACAAGACATTAACTTTAAGTCAACTTTCTTTAATATTTCCTTGTATCCGACGCATTCGCCTTAATCTGCAATTTTTTATCATGATATAGCAAGGGTGAGCATAAGGATTGCCCAGCAAGTTTAAGTTCAACAATATAACGATATATCATGATTGAAAGAGTCTGGAATAATAAGTGGCTATAATTCAACAATATAATTGTGAACTAGCGAGGAACAAATTTATGGTGAACAAGTATTATACATGAACAAATATATCTGAACCAACTGGTAATGAAGGTGATCAGCCTTTCATACCTGACTTATACATGCAATATGTACAGAGTACAATTCATGGCAACCAACAATGATTAACCATAAGCATATCCGAATGAAACAACTCTTAGTAGAATTAAGCAAAAACAAACTTACCTGAACCGTTGATTACCGCTACACAATTTATATCGCTTTATCCGAAGACCTAATATTAGTAATATAGATCTCCAATATTAGAATAATATCATCACAATATAATACTATTATATATATAGACATACACAGAATAACCTAAACACATAACACATAACCCTATCAGTCTATAACACATATAAGACTCGGTATCAAGTCAAACTATTGTAGTCTGAGTTGAACCATACACAAATCTGACATCCCGACGGTCTAGTCGGACTTTTATCGACTCTAAGTTTAATTAAACTCTGCCTAAACACTTAACAATTAACTCAGATAATTTTAATAACAGTTGAAATATTTTTGTAAGCTCGTAATAATTTTTAAATAATTATTACTATTTATCGTAAATTTTCAATCATTAAAATTGTATTTAAATGAATTTAATACCACATAATTCCGTTATCATTAATATTTATTTATTATCAAATATTAATGAAAATCATCACTTAATATTATAATATATTTATAATATATCAAAGTAATTTTAATAACATAAAATCATAATTATATAATTTTAAACAATTAAATTCATTATCCGATAATTGCTTTTAATATTAAAATATTAATATTTTCATGACAAAATATCAAAAGTTATATTTTATAACTTAAAATATTTTTATAACACTTAAATCATTTTATATGATTTATAGAATATTAATTCTATTTTTCCATAATTTATTTAATATAGTTATTAAATAAACTAATTATCATTAATATTAATTAATTAATGAAATTCATCCTAAAATATTAAAAGTCGGTGAAAATATCTTTAAATATATTCTTATACATTAATATTATTAATTTTTCATGATTTTTCATGTATTAAAATTATTTTAAATAATTTATTTAATATTATAATTAAATAAATTAAATACCATTTATATTCCAAAATATTAAATATTTATGAAATATAATCTAAATAATTAAAAACTATTTTTCAGACTTTAAAATAATTTTTCAGAATTTATTTAGTATTTTTAATAATTAAAAATAATTTTTATCTATTTATTTAATTAAAATTATTAATTTCCGAAATTAAGTGTCGATATAGGAGCCTTAGGTGACGAATCTGTCGGTAATGGTGTTCTTGGCCCTGTTCTTGAGCTTCATGTCAGTGTTCCGGGTAGTACCTTTGACCAATAAAAATTCCTAGTTCATGATGTTTCTGGGCTAGTATCCATTTTAATATCGTAGTACTAATGTAGTACTACAACTATAAACTAATTGTATGGCCAACATGCATCATAACAGAGAGATTCAAGCGTCTAAAATTTCTGACAACACTGTTCTTGAGTTTCTGGGTTGCCCAGAAACTCAAGCAGTGTTAAGGGTCCTTCTATGCAGCCTTACATAGTTGATTCTAGGAATGTTTTGGGTGATCTATGAACTCAAACGTGTAGTAGAGGTGTCAGGGTATACTAACATAGCATTAAACCCATCTTACAACATCACCAAAAGTAGATCTATGCCGGTCAAACTACTTTGACCAGCAATATATTTAATCCTGTTATGTATCAAAGTGTTATAAAGCCTTGAATGTGTAGTAAACATACCAGTCTACAAGATAACAACAACTACTTGTCCAAAATAACAAAAAACCCGTGAGATCTAAAGCCTGGAAAAGCTTGTCAGAGTGTTCTAGAAATCTGGGGATTTTCTGGGCTGCCCAGAAGGCAGTTTCCGTGAACGGTCAACCCAGTTTGACCAATCATAACTTGAGTTCTAGACACGATCAGACCATGTTTCAAGTTCCAGAATAAAGACCACATAACATACGACAAGTCTATAACATAAAACACACATAACATTAAACACATAAAGAACTAGAGGCTCTGACATTTACTTGTCAGACCTTATTTTTCAATTTTTTTAGATTTCTAAAAATGCTTGATCCGTGCATCTAAGTGTTATAGATCCATGATCTATCAACCCAGATCACTTATAGACACCCTAATACACAACTTTAACAAACCAACTTAATGTTTGGTGAACAATTTCTCCTAAAGTCAACACCTATAAACCAACTTAATAAAATATAAAAAGGGCACAAAAGTCATTTAGCTATCCATTCTAATGGCATTTTTGACATTTGATCAAACCCTTAGGGTTTAGGTTTTGGGTTAGGGTTTAGGGTTTGAAAACCTTTAGGATTTAGGGTTTGGAAAATCCTTAGGGTTTAGAAAAATAAAATCTAGAATTTCCAAATTAGGTTTTCAAAATAGAAAATTAATATTTCTAAATTATATTTAGAATTTTCTAATTATATTAAAATTTCTTAATCATAATTTAAATCTTACTAATTAGGATTAACATTTCTTAATTAAAATCGCTAATTTGGCAATTAGGGTCGTAATTGGTCATTAGGGTTTTTAACCCAGAATTAGGGTTTTAATTAGAAAAATAATATTTCTAATTTATAAATCAGATATCGTAATTAGGATTTTCTACTTACTCATAACTTGAAAATTAGGATTAATATTTCATAATTAACATTACAATTATTAAATTAACACTTAGGTTTTTCCGAATTATAAATTAGGGTTTCAAATCCATAAATTAGGGTTTAAAATATGAAATTAGGGTTTGCTAAATAATTAAGCTTTACCCTAATTAATATTATAATATACAGCACTTAAGCAATATAATAATCATTTAAATTCCCAGATTAGGGTTTCAACATCGAATTAGGGTTTCCAGAACTGGTTTTTAGGGTTTCTTGTCAATCGTTAGGGTTTTGTAACCGAACGTTGACGTTCTTAATATATACTTAGGGTTTGTTACAGATATCGTTTATCTGGTCAACCCTTGACTCTTAACCACATACTGTACACATATACACAGAACATATTCACGTATTTCCTTAATCCTGAATAATTCACCTAAATCCTTCATAGAATTTTGAAATCCTCGAAATTCCATCTTAAAAATACCAAACGCATACACTAATTTTCTATCTAGGTTCTAATTTTGAACCTTAAATCAATTAATAAAAATTTTAAAAATTTTCTAAATTCTCGGGTTGTCACACTTTCATCATTGCTGACGCGAAGTCTGGTGTTTCTCGGCGTTGACTTATTGTTGTACAAGCAATGAAGTCTGGTTGGCCCGATTTTGCGCTAAGCGCGAGACTTAATATTTGAGCTTGGATTTTGGCGTTGGGGCGCCAAAACTCACAGAACCAAACTAGAAGAACAGAACAAAGAATTTTCTGTCCACTCAACACTGCTAACATCTAAATTTGACATGTATAAATTACACATAAACGTTAACAATCATTTATAAACCAATTATCAACAATTTGAACAACGATTTTAGAAAACTTAATTCTTTGAAAACACTGTTTTACATCAAAACTCCATTGTTGATATTTCTTGATACAGTGACTGTAATTCCATGTTTATAACCAAATTAATTCCTTTGAAATATAAGCATACCAACATATAAACCCATTAACATGCATAGTTCAATTTCTCAATTAGCATACACGAATTTTTATTAGCATACACGATCACAGTTCATGTATAAATATATTTACTGTAAAACCATTTCTTGTACATGAAATTTAGCATACCATCTTATCTATATAATAAGCATACAATCATATATATATATATATATATATATATATGCTAGTATAACAATTATAACAACAAAACACGTAATATCATAACCACTTCTAGAACATGGTTTACAGACAATTTTGGTAAAAACTTATACACGGTGATTTTCAAGAAAACAGAGACATACAATTTCATAAAAACCATATAATGTAAAACATATATGATAAGGTTTATACAACATACATTTAATTTGTTCAAACAACACTTGTTAACCACTGAGAATAGCTTTGACAAACTCAGAACTTGTTTTGGAAATCACAGTCTTTTCTCTCTTAAACTCTCTCTGAAAACCTTTTCTTTTCTTTCTTCTCTCAGTATTAGACTGGGTACTAACAATAGTAAGCGTAAACTAACTAATGAATAGCCAACGTAATAAAATTGATAAATAATAATACGCCTACTAATGACCTTATTAAAAACAGCGGTTACCAAACATTATTATATATATTATTTATATTCTTTTTTAATTTATATTATAATAATAATTCAAAATTAAAAAGGAAATCCAAAAGCCATAGGGCTCCGTTTGGCAAAACTATTTAAATTTAAAGAATTAATATACTTAAACCTTGTTTGGCAAAACTAAATTAAAATTACTTTAATCTATTTTAATAACTCTTTATAAAATAGTTATTTATCACACCTTATTTAATTAAGTTTTTATACTTAATTAATTAATTACTTCAAATAACAATTTATTAAATAATTCACTTAATCACATAACTCAATCCACATAACACGTTAATTATTTAACAAATAAATAATTAACTAAATCAAATTAATCAAATTGAACAATTATTTATCCAATAATAAACACATCCAATAAATATTTATATAAATCAATAAATATTTATTATTTACATTTAAAAAAATCTGGAATGTTACATTTCCCCTTACAGAATTGCTAAAATCAAACTAAACTATTCACTTATTCCGAAATCACTGCAACTACACACAGCCAAGAAAATTTTACGAAAAAAAAAGAAGAAAAGATCAGGAGAAAATGAAGCTGCCTGGGTCTTATAGATATGTTCGAAAAAGATGGAGCAGCGGGAGAGACATTAACCATCACTATCCGAGCGGGCGGTGGATTGAGGAGGAAGACGACGGTGGAGAGTAGTAATAGAACTGGCTTGAGGAGAAACTGAATATTATAATATTAATTTTTATTAATATTATGCATATTATAAATATTTAGGTAAAGAAAAAGAAAGAAAATAAAACATAAAAATATTTGTATTTTTAAAAATTTTATAAGTATTTTAAAACAAAAGTAATTTTATTTTTATCTTTAAAATAAAACATACATATTATAAATATTATAATATTAATTTTTATTGATATTATACATATTATAAATATTTAGGTAAAGAAAAAGAAAGAAAATAAAACATAAAATATTTTTATTTTTAAAATTTATAAGTATTTTAAAACATAAAAGTATTTTATTTTTTATTTTAAAATAAAACATACATATTATAAATATTATAATATTAATCTTTATTAATATTATACATATTATAAATATTTAGGTAAAGAAAAGAAAGAAAATAAAACATAAAAATATTTTTATTTTTAAAAATTTATAAGTATTTTAAAACATAAAAGTATTTTTATTTTTAAAATAAAACATACATATTATAAATATTATAATATTAATTTTATTAATATTATACATTTTATAAATATTTAGGTAAAGAAAAAGAAAGAAAATAAAACATAAAAATATTTTTAAAACCACAGTGGGCCAATTGTATTTTTTAAAAGTGCAGTGGCTCAATAGTATTAGGAATTTGGCTGACTGGTTTGCCACGTAGGAAATAGCTTGTTTTAAAAAAAAAATTCAAAAGCCACGTAGGAAAATTGGCCCAATTTTTTAACGTCTGTGAGCAAAATCAGACGGAATTACTTGATTGAACATTTTTAAAAAGTACAGTGGGCTAATTGAATATTTTAAAAGTACAGTGACTAATTGCTTAAAACACTACAACCACAGTGGAGTAAAGGTGATGTTTCCCGAAAAACAATGTACCAATTTTGGTGAAATATATAGAAAAGAGTTGATTTGTACTCTCTCCGTTTCTTTTTCTTCTTAATTGACGTTTTATAAGAAAATACAAAATTAAGAAATGTAACTAATGTTCTGTCTAATGGATCAAATTGAATATATAATCTCAAAATAATTCTTTTAAAATGTATTGAAATTATGATAATAAAATAAACTAGTACTTAATATAGGACTAATATAAAATTAAGATATTATCTTGAAATTTATAAACAACATATAAAAACAAAGAAGAATAAATTTAACTCTTTAAAAGAAAAAAAAAGGAGTATAAAGAAAACTTGTATTTGGTTTGAAAAATAATGCTATTATTATATAATGATGACTCACATAATGCTCACATATGCACATATATATTTGTGGTTTCACATGTTAGGCGGGGACTAACTGTATGCATGTGTGTGTATGTAAGTATTATGTGAGTTTTTTTTTATGTGATAATAACATTATTTTTGATTGAAATGGACAACAATATTTTTTCTACTGTCATTAACATTAATAACTTCAACCCTATCTTGTCTGTTTAGTGGATAACTTTCGGCACCTCGCATGGAAAATGAATAGGGGATTTCATGGGGGTACATTTTTGTGGTTGTCACTTGTCAGGAACCGCCACCCAAAATCGTTGATGATGTTCTTTCATTCAATTTATTGCTTTGGATGCCTAAAATGTTTGTATTCTTTTGGCATGGAAATGGTGGCAACCATTAATGTATATGACAAAGAAAAAATAAAATCTTTTTCTATGAGGCCCCAATTTGATGCCCTTTATTTCAAAATCAGCTAGAAGTTTGTACAATACAATGTGCTACTTCAATTCAATTATCCTATCAATCACTCACTGAGATATTATATAGGGTTTATTTGGCTACCAGCGATTGTCGCAATAACGTTTGCAGTATTTGGATTTTTAAACGCACCCTACTAATTTTGGTACGGTTTATTTGAGGCCCAAACGCTGCCAGCACCGATCCTGGGCTAAAACTCAAGATGTTAGGAATTTAGGCTCACTAAAATTGACAAATTTTTAAGGCTCTCAATAGGTATTTGTGTTATGTATATATATACCCAAATTAAAGAGTTCAGTCCACGTCAATTTAAATATAAAGGCTCACAAAAAATTTACCTAATGAAATAGGCCCAAATCTCAATTGCAGACTTGATAATAATGTGATATCTAAATGATGCTTTGAAAATATTGAAATAGTCGAATATTATATTTGGCATTCTTTCGTATTTATGCTCTTTTATTCAGGGAAAGTTCTTAATTTTTTTATGTTTATCTTAATAATAATTCGCAAAAGACCTTTTTTTTTGTCGCTTTAAGTCTTTAGAAACTCAGGGCCTGCCCTGAACGCTGCGTGTGTAAATTAAATAAGTTACTTTTAAAATAAACTGCTACTAGATAAACATGATTTTTAAGTACGTTTGAACTTTCAAATGCTCTAAATGCATCAAACACTGTAAACGCTGATTAACCAAATATGCACATAGTGAATTAAAATGCAAAATTGTCGCCTTCCCTTTCTTTGCTTATGAAATTTTCATCAATGAATTTAATTTATGTATTAGTCAAAATTATCTTTCAAAGTACAATTTGTAGTGTAAGATTGATAACTGTAGCTTTTGGATCAGTTTTGCACTATTAATTATAAGTAAAAAAATATAATTTCGTTCTAATAATTATACCTTAAAAGAAAAATTTGCTAATTAATCAAATTAAATGTCAAAAATATCACACGAGTACAAGTACTTGAAATAATTTTGTATTTTAGTTTATATAGTGAGAGAATTCTGAGCTTTCAATTCACTAAAAAAGTTGGCATTGGCAGTCTGGCATCCCCAAGAAAATGGTAATAAAGGTTAAATTTGGCTTTAGTCCTCTTAAAAGTTCTTCTGATGTCTTACACAATAACCGTATATAATATTCAATAAGTCTAGGAGGACATTTTTTAGTGACATTTCTAGTGACATTTTTTATTTATTTATTTATTTTGATTGTTTTTTTTTTGTAATATCTCCCAAAAAATATATAGTATTTATTCAAACTGGAATTTTTATAAAAAACATTGTTTTAGGTGTAATTTGGATACATACAAGAAACAGGGTCTGTACAGTCTGTATAACCCTGTTTCTTGTATGTATCCAAATTACACCTAAAATATTATTTTTTACAAAAATTTCAGTTGAAATTAATACTATACATTTTTTGGGAGGTACTACAAAAAAAAAAAAAATTAAAAAAAATGTCACTAGAAATATCACTAAAAAATGTCCCCCTAGAATGACTCATAATATTAGATGTCGGTGAACCTTTCAGTGTGTTAATAAATGTTCCATTAATAAATTTTGGATTAGGAACTCTCTAATACATCTATTATTATTTTCCCTTAATATGAATTCAATGATATATTTTTTTAGAGACACAGTTGTTTGCGATAAATTTTATTATGTTGTTAATGGATTGAGATCTCGTCTATTACATTTATCTTTTAATTTCTCTCAATACACATTTAACGACACATATTACATTTATGATTTAACAACACAATAAAATTCTTCACAAATAAATAGCGATACAATAAATTTCGTCAAAAACAATTACTCCCTCTGTTCTCAAACAGACGAATACAATTTGCACACATATTAAGAAAAATAAATAAGTAAAGTACAATTTCCATTAATAAATAAAGTACAATTTGCACACATATTAAAAAAAATAAAAGTAGAGGAAAGAGTAAAAAAGTTTTAATTTATCCTTAGTAGCTCTACAAGATTATATTAAGTAATGATTATTTTTATTTTTTTATACTAATGGACCCCACTAAATAATATATTTACCCTACTTTATCTTTTGAGACAAAAAAATATATATATCTTTAGTCATTCTTTTAAGAACAGAAGGAGTATGTCGCTGAAAAAGTGTCGTTAAATGTAATATCTGTGTCGCCAAATATGGAATCCTAATTCATCGTTAATTATTTGCCATAAATTTTATTTTATCATTAAATATAATATCAATATCACTAAATATAGATTAAGAGAAATTAAAAAATATGTAATGAAAGGTATCATAATCCTTAAAATTTGATACAAATGGTGAAGACCTAGAGTTGCATAGTGGTTATGGAACACTCCCAAGTCCCATCTAATAATAGTTGCAACTGTTTAATTGCATCTTAATAATCTTAATAATTTATCTTTTAATGCATTTAAACAACCTACATCTTTGTATTAAGAGGTTCTTTAAATATATAAAATATAAATATGAGTCTAAATTATTCAAAGAACATCTTAATACAAAAAATATAGATTGTTGAAATGAATTAAAAAATAAATTATTAAGATATAATTAAACAGGATTTGGTCCTGGGAGGGCTTACCCCACATTGAATTTTGGAACGTTTAACCTGTTACAAAATAATTTAATTTATCAACTCTCATGCGTTCTATAGTGAGGTTTGGTCATATTAATTTTCGGTAATTATGTAATTTGCTCCCATTTTCCTCACTTAATAATCGGGGCACAAACTTTGTTTATTAACTATTGTTTATATTTAAAATAATAATATTTTGATCAAAATATTTATATAATTAAATAAAATAAACGGCATAAAAATTGTTCATATAAAAATATCATTTGCAAGAGATGAAAAAGCAAGTACATATAGTTTTATTGACTTAGGAGTTGTTTGATAAAAGTAAATGAAATTTTTTGAATGATTAAGAAATCTAAATAAACTAAATAGAACAAAAAATGTGTTTTGATAACTAATTTGTTGAAACATCTAAATGAGTATATTTTACAATTTTACTCTTTGAGATGTTTTGAACTAGTTTGTTTGTTAATTTAAAACATATGCAATTCAAGAAAAAGGTTTTTTGATAATTGATGTCTAAAATATCTTAATAAATGAATTTTCCACTTTAACTCTTGAAATATTTAGATTAAATTTTTTATATTCATACCTAACTAGCAACATAAATATATATTAAATATAATAAAAAAATATTTTAATTATAAAATCAAATTAACAGACTTATCAACAAAATATAAATATTTACATAAAAAAAAGAATTTAGAAAAACAATTATATGTGTGACGCTCCCAAAATAGGTATGCATCACCCATCTTAAGTAGCCAAATACATGGTACAGAATTTAAATACAAACTTCTTTGATACAGTACGACAAAACGTAGCTGATAGTTTCAACACGGATAATGTCTCGTAGAGAGTATACAAACTCAAATAAAGTTCTCATTACAATTATTATCACACTATTTCACATAATAGTGAGGACTACTATAGCCATCTATCTGGACCATCACTCCGTTCCCCGACTCGTCCCAGCTATATTCTCATTTCCTGAAGAGAACAGTGAAAGAAAGGGTAAGCTCAACTAGCCCAGTAAGAAATATTATGACTAAGATAATGCAGAATAATTTATCGTTAGCCTTCAACAGTGTTAAACTGATAAAATATAACCAACATCAAGTTTAACTGCAGCGGAACAAGCAATCCATTAGAAGAGTCAAGTAGAGAATAACATCTACCATCTTCTATGATTTAAAAGGTTTTTCATCACTTTTATCATTTGAGACTCGAACAATAAATAAACCACATCATCCCCGCACTTCTGACGATGATATTCATTAGTATCACGACCACAAATTATCCATGCACTACGGGCCAAGGATATTCGTGTATTCATCAATGGTCATTATCATACCAACAACTGTCCATCAATGCACTACGGCCAATGAGGACTTTTACCACATCATTTGTAATATTACGGTCATAATTATACCGAATAATCCCTGGTCATAATCATACCAAGTCCATCTATGCACTACAGGCCACAGATGACTTTCAACATATTATAAACATGAGGATGATGACAATGATATAAGAATTCAATAAAACAAGTTCAAGAATACTCAGAAGAATATTTTCATGAAAAGATACTGGATGAAGCGCAAATATCAAGGATATTCCACTAATTTCATGGAGTATAGAAGCCAAAACTTTAACCAACTGAGTATAATAGAATATATGAAACTGCAAATGAATTTTTGTCTGCCATGCGGCAATCCACGTAGATAGATCATTTTCACAATTTAATAAGGAATGAATACGAAGGATCATTCACCATGCATGTAGTAGTCCACATAGACATGTTATTCCAACAGAATAATAAAGAATGGAACCAAGTCATGCGTAATCCGCACAGACAGGATATTCCAACAGAATAGTAAAGAAAAGAACCAGGTCATGCGTAATTCGCACAAACAGTATATTCCAACAAAATAATAAAGAAGAAAACCAGGTCATGCGTAATCCGCACAGATAGGATATTTTAACAGAATAATAAAGAATGGAATAACAACAGAATTCACTAGGCATGCGATGAGATCAATATGCAGACGAGTTATTCCAAATGAATAATAAAGAATGGAATAACGGAAGAATTTCACCTTGTATGCGGTACTTCACATAGACAGGTTATTCCAACATAATAATAAAGAATGGAATAACAACCCTTACGAGTATTGAAAGAAAATAACTCTCTTTATGAATACGAATGAATAATACCTCTTACCTTAGAAGAAACTGGATACTGGAATAGTGAGGTAGCAGACTTCTCTTCTTCTTTCTCTCTATAATTTCTCTCTATAATAATTGCTCTTGTGAGACTTAGTGAATTGGTGAGAATGAAAGAAGAATGAGCTTCTATTTATAGAAAAATATAGTTTCGATAATTGCAAGTTTTGAGGCTTAAAATATTACACTATAATACCTTCCTTTTTTTCATTTTTCATTTAGTTCCGCAAGTATTATCAAACTTGCACCACCTCCTCTAATAGTAAATAATGTGACTTAATAGTTCATTCATGTGACTTAATAATATAATCATGTGAGAAAATTAATTACAGTATAGTACCTCCATCTATACTTCTATTTTTAACTTAGTCATGCAAGTAATATCAATCTTGCACCACCTCCCCTAATAGTTATGAATGTGAATCAATAGTACACACATGTGAACAAATAGTTATAAGCATGTGAAATAATAGCAATTAATTGTTCATTTATCCGATTAATTACCCGATTGGTCAATATAACCTTCAGACATCCATTATTATCGAAATAGATGTCGATTTCCATTAACATTAATAATCTCAACACAATGAAAATATCAAATTCATCTTTAATCAACACGAACTTATTCATCATTAAAATTATAACTCACAATATTTAATAACCAGATCATTCCCAAGAAAGAGGGGGCTTTCCGATAAGGATTTCTCCCTATTGGCGCGCAATTAGGTGACCAAACCTCTCCTTGATAGAACTTTCTAGACATTGTCAATATTGCAATTAATAATATGAATAACTTTATTGTCTCAATTATTGATTTAATAATATAAAATATTATGCAGATGATACTGTGACAATAATTGAATCAATAATATGAGAGATATGATGCGAGAATTCTCGTAGCAATAATTGAGTATAATGAGTGACTTCTCACGTAAGCATCAATAATCAATATTGTGTGCTACTATGCAACCACGCGTATTATTGTACTTCTACCACCGGGTAGTTCAACAGTTTAACGATCAAACTTTCGCCTTTATTTTTATAAAAAGATAATTCTGTCGTTTTCTAACTACGACAATACTTTCGTTGTGGGGTCCACCAATGATTGTGCTGTTGTACAAATATTTCCTGTTAAAACGAATATTCCCCGACCAATCGAATATTATATAACCACTTGCTTACTTTGCAAAACTTGTAAATAATACCCACAACTATAACCATAATATTCAAAAATATATTTCGAGAAAATTTAATCTTTATTTATAAAAGTTGGGGTTACAATATGGACGTGGTTTTTATGTCCTTTTAATGTACAAATTTTATAGTGCAATTGTCATGTATATTTCTTTATAATTATTTATTTATTTATGTAAAGATAAATAAGAAAACTGTTGTGAATGCTCTTAGCAATTCAGTTTGACAATTCTAACTTATTAGCTCAGTGTAGTAAAGTCGCTTCGCTTACCGATTCAGAACCTAATTTGTTCTTAACAAATATCCTTAATGATTTAGCGAATTAGATATTGATTGTTCAGCCCCATTAAGCTGTTATCAAACAGCCTCTTAACCACTCTTAGAGTTGTTGAAATACACATACTTCCTAAACAACAACCTTTCCTCTCTATTTTTTAAACTTTTCTTGTCCGAATGATATTAAAAAAATATGAGTAAGCGAAGGATGTGGTGAGAAGAAAGGAGGGAATAGAGGGCTATTTATACAAAGTACAATAGACTTTTGGTATTCTTCTTATATTGTGTATATACGTTGCATTTATGTGAACAATTAAAGAGTGAATATTAATTTTAAGTGAGTACGTGCATGTATCTACAACCCCCAAAAAGATTTTGCATGGTTGATTATAGAATGTCTAAAGTCTCGACTCTAAAAAAATGAATTTATACATTTTTTTAAAATATGAGTTAACTCGAAGACTATCCGAATCAACTCATAACTATTTTAAATTAAGGTATATTGTCGACCTATTATATACTCCATCCGTCCCATGATAAAAGTCATTATTACTATTTTGGGTATAGTCCCACGTTAAATGTTCATTTTTCTTTAATAACCAAACTTTTACACATTTTTTCTATTATACCCGTAGTATTAAATATCTCATACTTTTTTTATTCTAATTCTCTCTCCATATTTAATAAGTATAATTAATTATGTGTTAAAAATATTTTGAATTGAAAAGTTAGAAAGTCACTCTCACCTACATTGAAAATAATTAATGACATATTATTATAGGCAATTTTGTCATTTCATTTCTCTTCTTAATATACGTAAAAAGTTCACCAAAACTTTTATCCTGAGACGGAGGAAGTATAAAATATTGATTGTAGCAGTAGAGGAGGAGAGTACAGGATTTTTCAGCAGTAGGAATTTCTCAGTAATGAAATAAGAATTAATTTTATACGGATTGTCTGTAAAATAATATTTTTACACCCTCCAATAATAAGTAAATAACTTTGTATTTTTAGAGAAAATAAAGGAGTTCGGATTTTATTAATAGATTATGCAATATTATTTACCATGATAAAATTCATTTAATTATTCTAACACAATTTATTCTGACAGCCTTTATAGAATTTATTTTCTTCTTGTATATTTTATTTACCTTTTTTTTCACTTTTAATTTTTCTCTCTCAGCCTTTTGGAATAACAACCAAAGCCATTAGTATCTTTAATGCTGTTTAATGTTAATGATACTGAGATCAATCAATTGATTAAACTTGCGAACTGCAAACTCCCATCAAACTAATCATGAAAACCAGTTCTCTAGAATTTTTTGTGTTAGTTATAATTGACTTTATAAAGTCAATTTAAGACATTTTTAAACTTAAAATTAACATGAATTTTTTTAACATTAGTTTATACAATATTGAATATTGTAAGTTAATCTAAAAACATTGTCTATTATAAGATTTATTATTTTATACTCGTTCCTTAATATAAGTCGTTTTAGAGTTGTGCACAAGTATTAAAGAAATGAATGTATAGTATTAAATATAATATCAATTGTCTATATTGCCCTTATATTGGAAAAAAATAGTGTTATTTATTGGACAAAAAATAATAAGAACCAAAATTATATTTATTACTTGGGGTAATATTGGAAACTAAACAATTAATGCTTACTTGAAATTTTCAAATGATTTATATTAAGGAACAAAAATAATTCTCTAAAACGACCTATATTAAGGAACGGAGGTAGTAATTTTAATAAATTATTTTAATTTTAAATTTAAAAATATCTCTTATTAATATTTAAAAGTGAACTTATAATTTGAAACAATAAGTCTAGGGGGGACATTATTTTAGTGACATTTCTAGTTACTCTTTTTTTTTTTGATTTTTTTTGTAGTACCTGTTGAATAATTATACAGGAACGTGTTATTGCATAGAATAAAATAAAATAATTAATCATAATAATAATATTAAGTACTTGCATGAATTGAGAGAAGCCATCTTGTATGTATCACGCTTCCGCTGTGCTTAAGGGTGAAAGTCTTCAATTGCCTCTCTCAATCTTAGGATGGATGTATAGGTGTGTATATAAAATTCTTGAGACGATAATTGGGACCAAACTCTAACTGTTTTATTTATACAATAGCTAAGGGTCAAAATCGTCCATCAAGATTATGAAACCCTAAGGCCCATTATGCCAAATACCAAATACTATTAGGAATATTATTTATAGGTCACATAATTAATTACCAAACCCATAAATAAAGTGATTAAATTAATACAATATGTAGGCCCAATAATTACATAAATAGTAGAGGCCACATAAGGAAATAAAATATTCTAACATTCTCCCACTTGGCCGAAATACTATTTATATACAAAACATAACGCTTACAATCATTAATTTGACCAAGTATTAATTTAATGTCTACATCTTGTTTAAATAAAATCACCAATGCGAATTAATACAATCTTTGTGTCACTATTAACACAAGATCCCCATTAGTTACATAATTAGTACTTTTATTAAAACAAAGATTAACATTAAACATAACAGGTATGAATAGAGTTTACATAAGTGGTAATAGATTAAACTCATTCATATGGTCCAAAACATTATCGTACCGTTTGCTCACAAGTTCTCAAGTGTGCATAATAAAGAGAATATGAAACCATAAACATAATGTGAAGTTCAAAACAACGAGCTCAAAATTGTTGTCTTACATCAAAATAACTTACTAATTAAGACTACCGGTTAAACCCATGCCGGCAACATGCTCTAAAAAGAGCTTGGGCAGTAAGCCTTTCGTAAGTGGATCCGCTAACATATCATGCGTATTAATATACTTAATAACAACGTTTTGATCTTCAACTCTTTC
Organism: Panax ginseng; assembly: GCA_020205605.1. Classification (NCBI taxonomy): domain Eukaryota; kingdom Viridiplantae; phylum Streptophyta; class Magnoliopsida; order Apiales; family Araliaceae; genus Panax; species Panax ginseng. The sequence continues at coordinate 82,369,993 of CM035141.1, forward strand.
CCTGACAAATAAGTACTTAGTGTCGAGGTATAGTCCAGCACCACTCGAAATGGTGCTGTTGGACAAACTAACATTAGAATTATTATCACAAAATATTTTCAATGGCCTTGAAATAGAATCGACAACCTTAAATCCTGAAATAAGATTCCTTAATAATATGGCGTGACAAGTAGCATGATAACAAGCCACATATTATGCCATCATCGTGGAAGTGGTAGTTAACTCCTACTTATAAGTTTTCCACGAAATAGGGCCTCCTTAAAGCATAAAGATGTACCCTGATGTAGATTTCTTTTCGTCTTTACACTTAGCAAAATAAGAATCAGAATAACCAACAATTTCAAGGTTATCTGTTTTTTTTCTAAATGTAAGCATAATATCCTTAGTACCCTGTAAGTAGCGTAAAACCTTTTTGGTTGCTTTCCAGTGATCCAAACTTGGATTTAACTGGTAACGTCCAAGCATTCCAGTTACATACGCTATATCTAGACGTGTACGAACTTGAGCATACATAAGACTCCCAACCACAGAAGTATAGGGAATAAGATTCATTTGATCACGTTCAAGGTGATTCTTAGGACATTGATATGAGCCAAATTTGTCACCCTTAACAACAGGGGTGACAGTATGGAAACAATTTTGCATGTTGTATTTGTTAAGAACTTTGTCAATATAAACTCTTTGGGACAATCCTAATATCCCGCAAGACCTATCTCGGTGAATTTCAATACCTATAACATAAGAGGTTTTACTGAGATCCTTCATATCAAAATTTCCAGAAAGGAAACGTTTGGTCTCATGCAACATGTCTAAGTTATTACTTGCAAGTAGTATATCATCGACATACAAAACAAGGATAACATATTTACTCCCACTGACCTTCAAGTATATACATTGATCCACTATATTTTCTTCTTAAAATCAAAATTACTCAACACCTCGTGAAACTTAAGATACCATTGTCAAGAAGCCTGTTTTAACCCATATATAAACTTCTTAAGTCTACATACCATATATTCCTTGCCTTTAACCAAAAAACTTCTGGTTATGTCATATAGACATTCTCATGCAAGTTACCATTAAGGAATGCAGTTTTAACATCCATTTGATGTAACTCTAAATCATAATGAGCTAGTAAATCCATGACTATTCTAAATGAATCTTTCCTGGATACTAGAGAGAAAGTTTCATTATAATCCACACCTTCCTTTTGAGTGAAACCCTTAGCAACCAATCGAGCTTTATTCCTTTCAACGTTCCCTTTAGGATCTAATTTGGTCTTATAGAACCACTTGCAACCAACAGGTTTAAAACCTTTTGGTAATTCCTCAAGATCCCAAACGTTTTTAAGCTCCATTGATTTTAACTCATCATTCATGGCTTCAAGCCATTGAGTTGATCGAACACTTGTAATGGCCTCTTTATAGGAGATAGGATCATTATCTCATTAAGATATGTTATAAAATTATCAAAATTAATAGGCTTTCTAGGCCTTTTGGACCTACTGTGACAACCCGAGAATTTAGACAATTTTACAAAATCTTAAATGATTGATTTAAGGTCAAATATTAGACCTGAGCAGAAAAATAAGTGTATCGTTTGATGTTATTAGGATTGAATTTTGAGGATTTCAAAATTACATGAAGGATTTAGGTGAATTATTCGAGGATTAAGGATTTATGTGATTAAGTTACATGAAATTTGTTATGTATGTGTACGAGAATGTGGTTAAGGGTCAAGGTTGATCGAGATAAAATTATATACGTGTCAAACCCTAAGTATATATTAAAAACATCAACGTTCGGTTAGAAAACCCTAACGTCGATAAGAAAAAAACCTAGAAATGGGTTGCGAAACCTAGTTTCAGTTTAAGAATCAAAACCTTAATTAGGATATTAAAAACCCTAGATTGGGAATGCAATGCTATATATAAGGTTTAACGTTATTAATTATAAACTAATTAGGGAAAACCCTAATGAATTACTGGAAACCATATGTGAGTATTAGAAAACCCTAATACCATATCTGAAAATCCTAATTTCAGATTTTGAATATTTGAAACCCTAATCTGGGAATATAACGGAGAATTATAATGCTCAAGTTATTTAAATTATAAGCTTAATAGGGTAAAGCTTAATTATTTAGCAAACACTAATTTCCAAAATTTGAACCCTAATTATTCTGTCTGAAACCCTAAATCGGGATATTAAAACCCTAAGTGGGAAGCTTGAAGATAAATATAGAGTTTCTATGTTATTAATTGTAAGTATAATTAGGGATAACCCTAATTGATTTATTTGAAAAGCCCTAATTTCTAATGTAGAAACCTAACATACAATTAGAAAACCTAATTATTAGCTTATAGAGTATAATGTTAATTAGGAAGCCTTAACCCTAATTAGCAAGCGGAAATGTGATTAGTAAACTTTATTGTAATTTGGGGACACTAATTATAATTTTCTTTTTTAAAACCTAAGGGTTGTGACCGATTACCAAGTTACCATTCACGTTACAAGTCAAATGACCAAAGTACCCTTCTTGAATATTTTAATGGGATGGAGTGTAGATCTAGCCCTAGTATGTGGTTGGTGACCAACCCTAGCTAAGCCATGTGCCTATATCTCACAAATGACTAATCTAGAATTTAAAATGGTAAGGAAATGACTATAATGCACTTTTGAGTGTTTTAGTAAGCTAACTTGTATTTGTGTCCAAAACTTTAGTTGCTTACCTAACCTTACTAACTCTTGGTGACTCCTGACTCCAAAGACATCGACTCTAGAACATCCCATACATGAATCTAAGTTGTCTATAAAAGGATTGGAAGAGAGAGAAAATCATTTGGTAAACTAAAATTTGTTCAACACTCAAGCTATTACTCTCAAGCCTCAAACCTACGAAACTTGTTGCTATATCAGTCCTAAATCAAAGCCTCATGATCACAAACAACAGATCAGAAGCCAAAAATCAAGAAATCAAAGTTAGAAAAGGTATAAAACACTAAGTCTAGAAATCCTTCGATTCTATGTTATTTGTTGTAATTGATTGTTTAAAGTTGTGTAATAGGATGTTAATTGATGATCTGGGTTGATAAGTCAAAGACCCATAACATCAAAGTATCTGAATTTGAAGATTTGAGCAAGTGGGAAAAACCAAAATTTTGGTTCGACGATCGAATGTCGTTGGCCATAGATCTTTGCTCGATCATGGTTTTGTTGTTTAAAAGTTGTTATGTGTAGTCCGATAGTGTGGTCTTTAATATGAAAAAAAAGAATCAAGTTCATATCATTTATAGATCGAGAGTTATTCATGGTCAAAACTTGTTGGTAAAACTATCGAAAACACGAACCCAGATTTTTTTTAGCAATTTCCGTGTTGAACTTTGACCGCTAGATCTTTCTCATGCTATGATGTTAATGTGTTATGATTCTTTGTAGTTGTAGTCCTACATGTTGTCTACACTGCTTTGCAATTGATAGATCACACAAACAATACACTGATTAAAGTTATAAGGATCCAAAGTAGGCACCTCATTTGTTCTTGATTTGAAACAACGGTGTTATCGAAGTTTTTGATGACCAATATCTCCCGGATCGATGTTGTTTAAACATGATTTTTGTTGATAATTGTATTATTACACTAGTACTACAAGATCTAAGTGTTAGATTGCCCAGAAACGTAATGGATTGAGAATTATAATCGTTCAAACTAGCCCACTCGGATGCTGACTTTGGAATTCTGGGCTGGTGAAGAACACCTAAGATGACAGATTTCTGTCGCTAAAGCCTATAGCGACGGTTTTGAATTATATTTTTATTTCTGGAAATTCCGAAAATAATTTAAAAATTAGAAAAAAATTAGTCTTTAATTATTAAAAATACATATTAAAATTCTGAAAAATTATTTTAAAGTCTAAAAATATAGTTTTTAATTAATTTGAGTATATTTCGAAAATATTTAATATTTTTGGAATATAAATGGTATTTATTTATTTAATTATAATATTAGATAAATTATTTGAAAAATAGTTTTAATTCATGAAAATCATGAAAAATTATATTATGGTGTTAGAAGATATTTTAAGTTATTCTTGATGACTTTTGATGACTTTCATTAATATTTAAAATCATATAAAATGATTCAAGTGTTATAAAAATATTTTAAGTTATAAAATATAACTTTTGATATTTTGGCATGAAAATATTAATATTTTAATTATCGGATAATGGATTTGGTTGTTTAAAAATCATATAAATATGATTTTAAGATATTAAAAATACTTTGTGATATTATAATTATATTATAATATTATGTTATTATTTTCATTAAAATTTAATATTAAATAAATGTTAATGATCAAGGAATAATGTGGTATTTATATTAATATCGATTATTGATTAATGTTTTAATTACTTTAAAAACATTTAAGGAAATAATAAAGTATTGAAAATACTTTGAGATATTACAAATATGTTATAATATTATGACATGTGTTTCATTAATGTTTAATATTAAATAAATATTAATGATATTAGAATATTGTGGTATTTAATTCATTTAAATACAATATTAATGATTGAAAATGTTGTTAAATGATATTAATTATCCTAAAATTTTGCAAGTTTATGAAAAATGTTTTGGTGATACTATGATTATCTAAGATTATTATTAATTGTTTAAGCGAGTTTAATTGAACTTAAACTTCGATATTATCCGATTTGACCGTCGGGATGATTGAATTATGTCGGTTTCAACTTAAACGTAAATAGTGCGATTTAATGCTAAGTCTTATGTGTTGTATAGGTAGCAAGATTATGTGATAATGTGTTTAGGTTATTTTATCTTTGTGATGATATTATTCTAATATTTGGAGATCGGTATTATCTGTATTAGGTCTTCGGATAAAGCTAAGTTATATTTCGTATCGGTAATCAACGGTTCAGGCAAGTTCTACTTAACTCTACTAAGAGTGTTTTATTCAGATATGCTTATGGTTAATCATTGCTGATTGCCATGTAGAATTGTACTCTGTACATCTTGTATGTATAAGTCAGGTATGAAAGGTTGATCACCTTCATTACCAGTTGGTCCGGATATATATTGTTCATATGTAATACTTGTTTCACCAAAAGTTTGTTCATGCTAATTCACAACTACATTGCAATTATAGCCAAACTTATTATTCTAAATCTTTCAATCATGATATATCCTTAAATTGTATTTAAACTTGTTTGGGCAAATTTCATGCTCACCCTTGCTATATCATGATAAAACATTGCAGATTAAGGCGAATGCTTGGGATCTGAGGAAAGTTAAAGATGCAGTTCGACTTAAAGTTAATATGCGCGATTAGATTTGTAATAGTCTTGTAAGATGATAATATCATGTGCCAGATAAGTTATGAATTGTGTATAATTTATGGTTACTCGACCTTGGGGATAGTGTATAATGTTTAATGTATAAACAATTTATGTTTATATCTTCTGCAATAGTAGTAGAATGAGTGACCGTATCCGCGGTGAATTGGGGCCCGGATTCGGGGCTCTCACAGTTGGTATCAAAGCTATTGGTTATAAACCTAGGGTAGAGTTACCTTAGACTAATAACCACAGTGATTAGGATAAGATCTAACTCACTTAGAGTTAGTGTGTCGGTAAGATTCAAAGAAGAATCTCGGCAGGTTATAAAAGATACGGAGTTCCCTAACTCTGATAAAGAAATTAAGAATCAAAAAGTTATATGTAAGTATGGTACAATTGTACTCTTTAATAGTTGATGTATGGTATCTGGGCTAAACGATTCCTTCATAGAGCGGAGGTATATACGAACTAGCAACTCGAAACCTAGTTGTTGGTTGTTTGTGGGAAACCACTCAGCGTACCATATTGAAAACTGTTAGAGACTCGATGTGTACCCAAGTATAGAAAGTGGATAGATCAAGTCTAAAAGACTGAAAGTGCAGGGATAGGAGATCGTAAAACAAAACGATCAAGTCATAGAATTGAATCGTAATATATATGATGAGATCACCCCGTGATCTGATAAGGTTATAGTATGGAGAAGGATCAAGCGAATGATTTAAAAGTTACAGCAAGATGTTGTGTGTAAATTGTACTATGAAATTGTACTATGAAAAGCTCATGAAAGAGTTATGGATTATGAATACGGATTAAATGAAATTCGTATTGAGAAGGGTGTTAAGATTAGGTGGGGATTTCAATTGAGGACTCGTATGCCATTTTGAGTTGTATGATTCCTTGTATGGGCGAATTTGTACTTGGTTTTAGAATCACTTAGCTTCACGGTCGATGTAGTGGTTAGGTTGACCAATTCTTTGTATGGGCGGGGAATTGTTAAAGCTTAGCTTCTATATTGATTAGTAATGAGGTTTGGTTTGACAACCACTTAGTTTACGGGCGATAATCATTGAAATGTTTGTGTCACGCTATTTGTTAAATGCGAGTTAAGAGGGTGATTCCTTTCTCATGTGTATAATAGATATAGATGGGTCATAAGTAGAGAATATAGGATTAAGTACGAGTTTTAAAAAATCATACTTATGTGACATTCTTGACTTATAGTTATATGAAATGTTTATGAACCCCTCGTGAATGGGCGCCAAAGGTCGACTAGGGTAAGTTCTTAAACTCATATGATTGTGGCAATTAATGAACTCATAAGTGTGGTTTTATGAACTGGGTATAGTTTTGTGTGAATGGAGTATTGAGGATTTCGAACAGAGATAGATTGTTAAGCAAATGATTATTAGCGGAGGCATTAGGTTTTCCCAAACTCCTAGCTATGCTAAACTTCAAATTTTGACATCAAGCTAAATCGCACTATGTGCCTTTTTTAAAAAAAGCGATTTGAAATATCAAAATTTGTTTTTAAATTATCACTCATGTATGCGATGTAACTTTGAGTGCGAGAGATGATAAAAAGCGATGGAGTCATCAATGCGGTATTACTTAGTGTTGGATGTGATCTAAGGATCATCAACCCACTATGGTATGATGTAGTATGATAAAATCACCAAATGACGAGAATCCTCAAAGCGAATTTATTAATACTGATGCGATCATCATAACGTCATTCTCGAAAATGTTTTCAAAAATTTTTAAGTGTTCATTGAAAGAAATTTCCCGAACCAAATTATTTGGTGTGGAATCCTATGATAAGGCCGGGGTGAACTATGTTGTTTGGATAAATAATGCAATCTAGTAGCGTAAATATTAAGCTAGACATGATTAATACGTTATGCATGGCGTAAAATGTACGATAGGCTAATCACCTAAAATCTACAATGATGATAGTTTACCTTCTTCGTGATTGTAAACCTCTTTATTAACCTTAATAAGGGTAGATTACCTTTTTCTTAATGGAAATAGGTAGCGGTAGTAATACCTATAAACCTCAATAGTTCATGGTCTATATGACCCCTCGGTACAAATTGAAAACTTTTTCTTTGTGAGTGGTGTATTGGGTAGCATGTGATGATGTGTGAGCGGTGTAATGAAACTTTTGCTCTTGTGGTGGTATATTGGGTAGCATGTGATATGTGTGAATGGTGTAAAATTTGTTTGGTGTAAGGTGTAAGGTGAATTTGGGGGGAAATTCTTATAAGGGGGGTGAATGTGACAACCCGAGAATTTAGACAATTTTACAAAATCTTAAATGATTGATTTAAGGTCAAATATTGACCTGAGACAGAAAAATAAGTGTATGCGTTTGATGTTATTAGGATTGAATTTTGAGGATTTCAAAATTACATGAAGGATTTAGGTGAATTATTAGGGATTAAGGATTTATGTGATTAAGTTACGTGAAATTTGTTATGTATGTATACAAAATGTGGTTAAGGTCAAGGTTGATCGGATAAAATTATATATGTGTCAAACCCTAAGTATATATTAAAAACATCAACGTTAAATTTAGAAAACCCTAACGTCGATAAGAAAAACCTAGAAATCGGGTTACGGAAACCCTAGTTTGATTTAGAGAATCAAAACCTTAATTCGGATATTAAAACCCTAGATTGGGAATGCGATGCTATATATAAGGTTTAACGTTATTAATTATAAATTAATTAGGAAAACCCTAATGAATTATTGAAAACCTATTTGAGTATTAGAAAACCTAATACCATATATCAAAAATCCTAATTTCATATTTGAATATTTGAAACCTAATGCAGGGAATATAACGGAGAATTATAATGCTCAAGTGATTTAAATTATAAGCTTAATAGGGTAAAGCTTAATTATTTAGCAAACACTAATTTCCAAAATTTGAACCCTAATTATTACATGCAAAACCCTAAATCGGGATATTAAAACCCTAAGTGGGAAGCTTGAAGATAAATATAGAGTTTCTATGTTATTAATTGTAAGTATAATTAGGGATAACCCTAATTGATTTATTTGAAAAGCCCTAATTTCTAATGTAGGAAACCCTAACATACAATTAGAGAAAACCTAATTATTAGCTTATAGAGTATAATGTTAATTAGGAAGCCTTAACCCTAATTATGCGAAATGTGATTAGTAAACTTTATTGTAATTTGGGGACACTAATTATAATTTTCTTTTTTAAAACCTAAGGGTTGTGACCAATTACCAAGTTACCATTCACGTTCAAGTCAAATGACCAAAGTACCCTTCTTGAATATTTTAATGGGATGGAGTGTAGATCTAGCCCTAGTATGTGGTTGGTGACCAACCCTAGCTAAGCCATGTGCCTATCTCTCACAAATGACTAATCTAGAATTTAAAATGGTAAGAAATGACTATAATGCACTTTTGAGTGTTTTAGTAAGCTAACTTGTATTTGTGTCCAAAACTTTAGTTGCTTACCTAACCTTACTAACTCTTGGTGACTCACAACTCCAAAGACATCGACTCTAGAACATCCCATACATGAATCTAAGTTGTCTATAAAAAGGATTGGAAGAGAGAAAAAATCATTTGGTAAACTAAAATTTGTTCAACACTCAAGCTATTACTCTCAAGCCTCAAACCTACTGAAACTTGTTGCTATATCACCCTAAATCAAAGCCTCATGATCACAAACAACGGATCGAAGCCAAAAATCAAGAAATCAAAGTTAGAAAAGGTATAAAACCCTAAGTCTAGAAATCCTTGATTCTATGTTATTTGTTGTAATTGATTGTTTAAAGTTGTGTAATAGGATGTTAATTGATGATCTGGGTTGATAAGTCAAAGACCCATAACATCAAAGTATCTGAATTTGAAGATTTGAGCAAGTGGGAAAAACCAAAAATTTGGTCCGGACGATCGAATGTCGGTGGCCATAGATCTTTGCTCGATCATGGTTTTTGTTGTTTAAAAGTTGTTATGTGTAGTCTATATGTGGTCTTTAATATGCAAAAGAATCAAGTTCATATCTCATTATAGATCGGGAGTTATTCATGGTCAAAACCCGTTGATCAAAAGCTCACGAAACACGAACCCGTAATTTTTTTTAGCAATTTCCGTGTTGAACTTTGTGGGCTAGATCTTTCTCATGCTATGATGTTAATGTGTTATGATTCTTTGTAGTTGTAGTCCTACATGTTGTCTACACACTGCAATTGATAGATCACACAAACAATACACAGATTGCAAGTTATAAGGATCCAAAGTAGGCACCTCGATTGTTCTTCAGTTGAAGAACAGTGTTGTCAGAGTTTTTGATGACCAATATCTCCCAGATCTGATGTTGTTTAAACATGATTTTTGTTGATAATTGTATTATTACACTAGTACTACAAGATCTAAGTGTTAGATTGCCCAGAAACGTAATGGATTGAGAATTATAATCGTTCAAACTAGCCCACTCGGATGCTGACTTTGGAATTCTGGGCTGGTGAAGAACACCTAAGATGATGATTTACGTAAGCATTAAAGCCTATAATGACGGTTTTGAATTATATTTTATTTAAAATTAGAAAATAATTTAAAAATTAGAAAAAATTAGTCTTTAATTATTAAAAATACATATTAAATTACTCAAAATTATTTTAAAGTCTAAAAATATAGTTTTTAATTAATTTGAGTATATTTGAAAATATTTAATATTTTTGGAATATAAATGGTATTTATTTATTTAATTATAATATTAGATAAATTATTTGAAAAATAGTTTTAATTCATGAAAAATCATGAAAAATTATATTATGGTGTTAGAAGATATTTTAAGTTATTCTTGATGACTTTTGATGACTTTCATTAATATTTAAAAATCATATAAAATGATTCAAGTGTTATAAAAATATTTTAAGTTATAAAATATAACTTTTGATATTTTGGCATGAAAATATTAATATTTTAATTATCTGGATAATGGATTTGGTTGTTTAAAAATCATATAAATATGATTTTAAGATATTAAAAAATACTTTGTGATATTATAATTATATTATAATATTATGTTATGATTTTCATTAAAATTTAATATTAAATAAATGTTAATGATCAAGGAATAATGTGGTATTTATATTAATATCGAGTTATTGATTAATGTTTTAATTACTTTAAAAACATTTATGAAATAATAAAGTATTGAAAATACTTTGAGATATTACAAATATGTTATAATATTATGACATGTGTTTCATTAATGTTTAATATTAAATAAATATTAATGATATTAGAATATTGTGGTATTTAATTCATTTAAATACAGTATTAATGATTGAAAATGTTGTTAAATGATATTAATTATCTGAAAATTTTTGCAAGTTTATGAAAAATGTTTTGACTGATACTATGATTATCTAAGATTATTATTAATTGTTTAAGCAGAGTTTAATTGAACTTAAACTCGATATTGTCCGATTTGACCGTCGGGATGATTGAATTGTGTCGGTTTCAACTTAAACGTAAATAGTCTGATTTAATGCTAAGTCTTATGTGTTGTATAGACTGACAAGATTATGTGATAATGTGTTTAGGTTATTTTATACTGTGATGATATTATTCTAATATTTGGAGATCGGTATTATCTGTATTAGGTCTTCGGATAAGCTAAGTTATATTTCGTATCGGTAATCAACGGTTCAGGCAAGTTCTACTTAACTCTACTAAGAGTGTTTTATTCAGATATGCTTATGGTTAATCATTGCTGATTGCCATGTAGAATTGTACTCTGTACATCTTGTATGTATAAGTCAGGTATGAAAGGCTGATCACCTTCATTACCAGTTGGTCCAGATATATATTGTTCATATGTAATACTTGTTCAGTCAAAAGTTTGTTCATGCTAATTCACAACTACATTGTGAATTATAGCCAGCTTATTATTCTAAATCTTTCAATCATGATATATCCTTAAATTGTATTTAAACTTGCTGGGCAACTTTCATGCTCACCCTTGCTATATCATGATAAAACATTGCAGATTAAGACGAATGCTTCGGATCTGAGGAAAGTTAAAGAACAGTTCGACTTAAAGTTAATATCTTGTGATTAGATTTGTAATAGTCTTGTATGATGATAATATCATGTGTCAGATAAGTTATTGAATGTTGTATAAGTTTTGGTTACTCGACCTTGGGATAGTGTATAATGTTTAATGTATAAACAATTTATGTTTATATCTTCCGCAATAGTAGTAGAATGAGTGAACCGGATCCGCGGTGACTTGGGGCCCGGATTCGGGGCTCTCACACCTACGTAAAGGCTGCACAATTTCAGGAATATGATTTTCAATAATGTGGAGTTCAACATTAGGTGGTGGCTCAGCTATCTCAGGGGCATCATTCGCCTCAATATGAGGTTGTCGTGTCTCACCCTCTTGAATTACAGGATTAGAAACATAAAACCTGTTTTCTTCAAGATCAATTTTTCTAGGCTCACCACTCCCTCTTAAATCACCATTCTCTAAAAATTCTACATGCCTAGTCTCAACAATTCTAGTGGTATGCGAGGGACAGTAAAATCGAAAACCCTTATATCTCTTAGGATATCCAATAAAATGACAACTAATGGTTTTAGAATCAAGTTTCTTTCTTTGTGGATTAAAAATCTTAACCTCGACTGGACAGCCCCACACCCTTAAGTATTTTAAACTAGGTTTCTTACCTGTCCAAATTTCATAAGGAGTGTTAGGGACAGATTTGCTAGGAACCCAGTTTAAAATATGAATAGCTGTCTTTAATGCCTCAGTCCACAAAACACACGTAAGCTAGAATTGCATAACATACTACGTACCATATCTATAAGGGTACGATTTCGCCTCTCAGCTACACCATTCTGCTACGGTGTACCAGGCATTGTATATTGAGTGACGATTCCCTTTTCTTGACAAAATAAGGCAAATGGGTCAGGACTATGACCTGTATCGAAGTGTTTACCATAATACTCTCCGCCTCTATCTGATCTCACTACTTTAATTTTTCGGTCAAGTTGATTTTCAACTTCAGCCTTAAAAACTTTAAACATATTTAGTGATTTTCAGAATTTTTCATTAATCAGGTAGACATAAGTGTAACGAGACTAGTCATCAATGAACGTAATGAAAGATTTGTGTCCACCAATTCCTAGAGAAAATGGTTCATAAATATCAGTGTGAATCACCTCAAGAAATGCACTACTTCTAGTTGCTCCTTTCTTATTACCTTTCACAAATTTTCCTTTTATCCATTCAATACAATGGTCAAAATCAGAAAAAAAATCTAGTGAATAAAGAATTCCATCCTTTATAAGACGTTGCATTCTGTCTTTTGAAATATGGCCTAAACGTTGATGCCACAATTTTGAAGAATTCTCATTATCTAGTTTTTTCTCTTATTTCCACTTTTAGAGGTACTTTCTGTCATATTCATTGTTAACAAGGATTCAAAAAATATATTATCCAAATTTATCTTATAGAGGTTTCCCTCTAATGAGCCAGAACCAATAACATGAGAGTAATGATAAATAATTATTTTATTATTCTTAAACTTAAAAAAAAATCCATCAACGTTAAGTTTAGATACAGAAATTAAATTCTGTGTCATACTAGGAACATAAACAGTATCATATAAATACAAGATGAAACCACTTTTCAAAACTAAAGAAAAAGTTCATACAGCTTCAACTTGTATAGACTCTCCATTTCTAACTTTAATGGTTCTTTCCCCCTTTTGGAGTGTTTTCTTTGAAAGGAATCCATGCAATGAATGAGTAATGTGAACCATAGCACCAGCGTCAAGCCACCATGTATTAAAAGGAACATCAATTAAAAGGATTCATAAGTTACGTAATTGATGGACGATATACATTTCTTTTCAAGTCGTTCTCTTAATTTAGGACATTCTTTCTGAATATGTCAGCTTCTTTCAGAAGTGACATTTATGACATGCCTCAGAGTTGTTACCTGAATAATTTGTCTTATTTGTTTTGGTAGAAATTGGTTTATCCTTATTCTTAAAACCTTTGCCATTTTTATAAGTCTTCTTCTTATAGGATCTAGTGGTAGTAAAATGAGCAACATTAAGTTTTTCAACCTTAAGCCTTTCTTCATCTTGGACACACATGGAGATTAACTTGCTCATCGTCCACTTTTCTTTCTACGTGTTATAATTGATCTTAAATGGATCAAACTGTACATGAAGAGAAGTCATAATGAAGTGAATAAGAAAACCCTCAAAAATCGCCATGTCGTTCATCATCATAATGTGCTTGCGCACCCCACTAACCCCATCATACCTACTAGTAAGCATTTTCAAAATAAGGGTACTTGCATGAGTTTTAGAAGAACCCTTAAATTGTTACTTGACTGAAGTTAAGTACACTTTAACATTCTCAAAGTCAGGAATGACTCCTCGAATGGCTGTCGTGATAGAGTTTTTCATAATCATAAGGGACATGCAGTTGGATCGCTCCCACTTTCATAAATAACCTTTTGCTCAATTGAGCTAGTAGTTATAAGTGGAACATGATGATTCACTCGTAGTGCATAGTCCAAAATCATAGTGCCGAGAACAATTTTCACTTACACTTTTCAAGCAGTAAAATTAGTTTCATTAAAGATTTCAATTCCAGAGAGATGCCTAAAAATACTAGTTGGAGTCAATGTCGAAACAAAATCAAGCTCATAAACATGCTTACAAAAAAATTAAAAGAAATCCACAATGTATAACAATAATTAATAATTATTCATAATAAAAACCAACTGTAGGGCAAGCAGTTAGTTACATAAAATCTATTTACAACACCTAAAAATAGATTTTAATGAGATGTTGGTGCATAATTATTAATTTTTCGTTGGTCCAATTAATAATATACTAATAACATCCCCATAAAATAATGCACAACACATTTATCCACGCATCACCGTTGGACAAAAAATAAAATAAACATGTTACATATGCAATAAAATTCCATTTAATAAATTCTAATTCTAATTTTCCGTTGGGTAAAATTAAAATATTTATTTATTAAATGTAACATTATGTGACTTTTCTTAATCTTTAATTGTTTCAATTAATAACCCTCCGTTGGGTTGATTATTAATTTTAACAATAAAAGAGTCACGCATACATGTAAATTATTATGATCAAACTCAATTTTCTTTAAACAACATATTAATCAAGTTTGAAAATTAATATTATTTATAATTTACATGTAACAATTTAAAAGCCCTAATTAATAATATATCATATCATGTTCTACTATCTTAAATTAAGATATATATAATTATGAACATGAATTGATTATATTCACATAAAAATTTAAACTTAAAATATAATGACATGATATAAAATTAATATTATATAAACATAATCAGAAAACATCCTTAACCATTACTAATTGATTCAAACTCCCACATAAGCATGACAAACAGGACATAACCATTATATGAGAACTAGTTTAATATTATGAAAATATTAATTGAATATAGGGATTGAAATCATAACACATGAAAACACTTTACTGTCATGAATATAGGGATATTCATGAAAACACTTTAATGAATTGAGATCATTAGAACATGAGTTAACATAAAAAAAGAAAGAGTATATATAATATATATACAGTATGTTAATTAAGGATGAAGTTTTATTTATTTATTTATTTATTATTTTTTTTAAAGCATATCCGGTACGTTTATCACATATGGCTATCATACTGAATAATGTATATATGATATATACGTAACCATAACGTAATCATAACGTAAAAAAATAAAAATAAATAAAATAAATCATGCCTGATCATAATTGAAAATTTCTTAACGTCATTCTGAACAAGTCACTTTTCACATAAAAGGTTTGGCTTGGCAATTCCTTAAAGATATTATGCGGAATTAAAAAATTCTAGCATAATTGCAAAATTAATTTATTCTATAAAATAACGCTCTTGATACCAGATGTTGAATAATTATACAGGAACGTGTTATTGTATAGAATAAAATAAAATAATTAATCATAATAATAATATTAAGTACTTACATGAATTGAGAGAAGCCATCTTGTATGTATCACGCTTCCGCTGTGCTTAAGGGTGAATGTCTTCAATTGTCACTCTCAATCTTAGGATGGATATATAGGTGCGTATATAAAATTCTTGAGACGACAATTGGGACCAAACCCTAACTGTTTTATTTATACAATAGCTAAGGGTCAAAATCGTCCATCAAGATTATGAAACCCTAGGGCCCATTATGCCAAATACCAAATACTATTAGGAATATTATTTATAGGCCACATAATTAATTACCAAACCCATAAATAAAGTGATTAAATTAATACAATATGTAAGCCCAATAATTACATAAATAGTAGAGGCCACATAAGGAAATAAAATATTCTAACAGTACCTCCCAAAAAATATATAGTATTTATTCGAATTGAAATTTTTACAGAAAATAGTATTTTATGTGTAATATAGATGCATACACAACAAACAGGGTTGTACAGACTGTACATACCATGTTTATTGTATGTATCCAAATTATACCTAAAACACTATTTTTTATAAAAAAATTCAGTTGGAATAAATACTATATATTTTTGGAGAAGTACTACAAAAAAAAACTAAAAAAAAAATATCGCTAAAATGTCACTAAGATAATTTGTGTAGAAGTACTCAATTTGAAATGGAAGAAGTTTTGTTTATAATTTGGAAGTTCTTCCAATTATTTTAGTGCTTGTAAGCAGAGGTGCACAACAGGCTTGTCCAGCTGGTCCGACACAGGCACGTGCTTTAGCCGATTGACTGTGCCAGCAGGGCCTTGACTTTGAGCCTTAAGGCCAGGCCAGGCCAGATCTATCTCACAAAACTCTGATCTGCTCATGTCTGTAGGCCAGGCCAGGCCAGGCTTGAGGTGCGCAGACTGATTCTCCTCTCTTTATTTTTAATGTCCGTGTGGCCTGGGGGGTGGGGCTTGAGCCGCTTGGCAGTTAGCACTTAGCAGCTTAAGCTCTTTTCACTTAGCTTTTTCTTTTTTTTTTGGGTCCAAATGTCCAATAAAATCATCATCCATCATTCCATCAAATCATTCAAATCTCATCCAAATTTCAATTTTCAAGCCTCAAGTTCGGACAATATTTATATACTTCACTTTTCATCATTTCATGCTAAGATACTAATATGTTACATTGTTACTTAATAAACAAACTAACTATTAATATTAAATTTGAATTAACTAACTTAGTAACTTATGAATATTAAATAAACTAAGTAGTACATTAATATTATAATTTAAGCAACTAATTTATTAATATTAAATAAATTATTAATATATTAATTAAATGTAATTTACTATTTACAATAAATCAATAATAAATAATGAATAATTAAATTTTAAACTTGATTAATTTATTAATTAAAAATAATGTATTACAAACTTACAACTAACAAATTACAACAATGAATAAGTAATAATTTATTGAATCACTAATTTGATGAATAATTATAAGTTTGTAACTTTAAAGTATAACTTAAACAATAATAAAAAATGAATCGGTTACAAATATTTGTCTTCAAAATTTTTAAAAATGTCTTCAAATCTTCAAAAATTATTTGTCTTTCAATCTTTATGGATGTACATTTTCGGCAGTTCCTGCTGCGAATTCGAGATCTTCCGAGCTATCTTGATCGTCTATTACGTCTTGTATTCTTCTTTGTGCGTGGCAAGATAATCTCTATAGCAAATACATATCTCCAACGAATCGGACTAAGTCTACTTTTTTTTTCATCAAGTACCTGCCGATAAAGAAAAACAAGATTCGGGCTACGGTACTAGCTTGGATAGTTAGTAAATCACGCCACCATGGCGGCCAAAGTAGTAGATATTATCGGTTATGATTTTTCCAAAATGCAAGTATATCAAAATTTTCAAATTCTTGACCACCATAAAACTTCTAAAATCAAGATTACAATATAAACCAAGTTCGTTTAAACTACTTGTGTGTGATGAAGTTTTGATTTTTTGATAATGATTTTAATAATGATGAAAACTTAGAAGATGAAGGCGGGGGGGTGCATGCGTGTAGATGTAGCATATATAGACTCATATTGTCTATAAAATTCAGCAAATGTATTATTAAAATTTAGTTTAATATAATCAATATTTTCAGTACCTATATTTTCTACTATATCTTCTAAAACACTTTCCACACCTTCTAATTTTATTACGGGGTTTAACGCTGCTGCACAAGTAATAACAGTAGGCATGTATTCAAAATATTTTTAAAATTTTTTTTCCATACTAAAAATAAGGTTACTCCAAAAAGGATCATATTTATATTGTTGAAACATATTTGTTATTTCCAAACATGCAAATAGAACATGATGAATTGTGGGATAATAAACACCACTTAATATTTTTGTGTGTTTTTTAAAAACTTTAAGAATATTTAAAAGTTGACATAATAAATCCCAGTCTTGATTTGTTATTTCATGATCAGTTTGTGTGTTATAAAACTCCATAAGTATATTTTGACGTTTATAAACATCTGTAAATAAATCATATGTACTATTCCATCTAGTGTTATTATCAAATTTTACTCTTTTAAATTTTTCACCTCTTGTATGACAAAAAGTTCTAAAATCTTGCATTCTTCTATTAGAACCATATATATAACCAATCATAAAACTAATTTTATTTATTGTCGTTTGCAAGTAAGTGAATCCGGATTGTACAATCAAATTTATTATATGACATACACATCTAACATGAAAAAATACACCATTTACTACAGGTTTTAAATCATTTTTAACATATTAATAGAACTAATATTATTTGTTGCATTATCTAAACTAATACTCATTATTTTATCTTTAATTTTGAAAGTACGGATTATGGACATAATTTGAGCATATATTGATTGACCATTATATGGTAATTCAAAATATTCAAATCCTATAATTCTTTTTTGCATAAACATATCAGAATCTATCCAATGAGCTGTAATACAAATATAGCTAATTCCAGGTTGATGATTAGCAGACCAAGTATCACTAGTTAAACAAATTTTTCCATCAAAATTATCAAAATATTCAATTAATTCATTTTTAGTTTTATTATATAATTTAATTGCATCACGTTTAGTAGTCATTCTACTTACTTGTTTATATTTCGGTTGCAATGCGCCTTGAATGTAGTCGGTGCAACGCGCATCGTCAAAAAAATTGAATGGAAGCTCCTTCTCAATCACTAACTTAGCTTGCCACTCCTTTTGTAATATTTGATCGTAACTCCAATTGTGACTAGAACGATCAATTTGTGATTGAGAGCTTTCATCGGTTATTTTATGCTTCTTCAAACACGACTCGTAGTGACGGAGTAATGTATTATTTCCTTTAACCCCAAATAAGTTGTTACATATTTTGCATTGAGCTTTTTTAACACCTTCCGCAATCCACACTTCGATGAAATGATCCCAAATAGCCGCTTTACGTTTATTTTGCTCGCCGGTAGGACGTGGAAATATTGTACTTGAATCCGGAACGACACTTTCAGACATAATGATATTTGGATCATTTTGACTAAATGATGAGACTGGTGGAATGTTGGAAGAATCCATTGTATTAAAGAATAAAGAAAGAAAGATGTGAGGAGTTGTAAATTTTATAGAGTAAATTATGGGATTTTTATAGTGAATAAATAACCGTTAGAAAAATTATAGCTGTTACGACTGGCATAAGAAAGTTTATTTAATTTTTGAAATATGAATTCTAATGAAATTTTGATAGATATGATGGATGGATAGATGGATGAGAAGGTGTGTCAGCTTTTTTTTTTTTTTTTCAATTCGTTGGTCATTGTCTTATTACCAAGTAGAGTAGCTAGTGTAGTAGTGCTACAAAAACACAATAATATGTCATTCATGTAGCAGATTAGCTACTGTTAATATATGTACTGTTAACAATTAATATATTAATATGTACATATGTATATTAATTTACTGTTAATATATATGTATGTTAATATATATTAATATGGTAATATATATGTATGTTAATATATGTTAATATATAATATGTATTTTAATATATATTAAAATATAATATGTATTTTAATATATGTTAATATGTAGGTCTTGCTTTCTTGCATGTGTCTTGGGAGTTGGGAGTAGGCCTTCCTTTGGCTGCTTTACCTACAGAAATAAAGTTTGGCAGTGAGAGTTCAATCAATCAATCACTGTTTTTGGTGATTGCATATTTTAAGCTGTTGAGTGTCTCCCTTTTTTTTTAACCGTTACATTCAAGGCTGTTAGTGTTAGGTTATATAATTATATTATTCACTAGTACTACTAAACATTAAAAATTTTCTACTTTAGTGTTTGAAATTTTGTTGGTTGCATTCACGATGCATTAGACACTTAGACATTAAGGCTGCTGCGGTTAGTGTTGGGTTGGCCCGCCTGACATTTTTTTTTGTGTTAGCCTGTTACTCTGTTAGGTTAGATTATTGAGTTTGATAAATAAGAAGCCAGGTCCAGGCCAAACTCAGATCACAGGCCAGTCCAGGTCGGACTTTTGGCCAGGCCGGTCCAGGTCAGATTTTTGTACTGAAATGACAGTTTTTTTAAGCCTTTCAGACCGGGTCAGGCCGATCCAGACCTTGACCAGGTCGGATTTTGATCAGACTGAGCTCAGACCGGATCAAGACCAGACCGCGGGCCTTTTGTGCATCTCTACTTGTAAGTATCAAACTTTTCCTAGGGAGTAGGGGTCATCCATCTACTACCTAGGGTTTTCTCTTGGAACCCAAATCAATCAAATAATGGAACTTTCACCATTTCAAAAGATCAGTACTCACATTATTTCAGATTTGAATGTTCATGCTACCAACACATAGCATGTATGCCCCCCTACATGTTGACCTATATCTGTTACACGTGTCAAGTTGATAGTACTGAAAACCTAAAGCATTTTGATATATAGGAGGCTGGCCTAGTGATTAAAAATCCATTCTACCTGTAAGTAAATTACAAAATGGAGTGGCACACCACAACATCGTGTGTTCAAACAACTTGCTTTAAAAAAGAAGAGACTTATAGTGAAATACTTGTTTCGTTTTAAAATTAGAGATATAATTTAATTTTAAGATTAAATAATAATATATTAAATTTTAAATTAATATAAATTTATTTTATTTTTATTGATACAATTATTATAATTGTATAATATATAACAAAATTATTAATCAAAAAATTTATTTAATTCTAAATTTTTATGAGTAATACTAATTTTAAACTTTAATATGTCGTCTTTGATCTCAAAAAATCAAATTATATATCTAATTTTAGAACAAAAAGAATATTTAGCAACCCATATGGTGAAGGATAAAACATCCAATCCAAATTACGCATGCTTAATTCTATAATAAGTGTGTTACTTTGGGTCAAGTGAAGTCATACATTGGGGCTATGTTTGTTTGTAAGAATTATAATCTCGGGATTATAATTTACTATGAGATTATAATTCCAAGACTATTAATCTTAGAATTATAATCCCGAGATTATAATTACTCCATAATGTCAAGATTATTAAGTTATTTTATAATTCCGAGACTAATAGTCCTAAGTTTAAATTTGAAAATAAACAAGACACTTGAGATTAATAATTTTATTCCAAATATACTTTTTGCAAACAAGTATAGCCTGTGTTTTACCAAGTAACAAGTTTTGCACAATGATCTAATTTCACTGTCACGTTATTTATCTCCTTTATTACTTTATTTTACATAATCGGTGTTATTATCTTCAATAATAAGTTTAGGAGGACCAGTTTTTTCCGACCGGGTAGTGACCGGCCGGATTTTTTTTTTTTTTTTTTTTTGCTTTTGTTTACAAAATAATTAATGTGATTTATTAGAACTGAAATTTTTACAAAATGCAGTGATTTAGGTGTCATTTGGATACGTAAAAAAAGAGTTGAGTTATGCATCGTATAATCCTCATTTTGTTACGTGTATCAAAAAAGACACCTAAATTATCGATATTTTAAAAAATTCGATTCCAATAAATCACATTAATTATTTATTTTCAAAAAAAAAATAAAAATAAAAAAATAATCCGGCCGGTCACTACCCCGGTCGGAAATGGCCGATCCCCCTAGAAGGACTCTATCTTCAATTGCTTTATAATTAATAAAGATTACGTAGAGTGCAATATATATATATATATATATATATATATATATATAAATAACTGACGAGACATGAAATTTAACCTATGACAATTCATATCAAGTCGACATTCTCTTGATTTTCTTACCCATTTTAATTAAAATTCAAATTATAAACAAAATGAAAAGAATAATCTTGAAACTAATAATTATGGGGTAACTCTAGTTGTCAATATTTTTTTGTCTCATGTGTTACTTCTACCTTCATGTGGATTTTTAGAACCGTATACCGTGTAAAAATTGAGATATGCAGTTAAAATTGATGTCCGAGTCATTGGCGGATCTACGTGGGGGGTAAATAGGGTCCGGCCTATGTTAAACTTTTTTTTATGCAAGTATAGTGAGAGGAGTAAAAATAAAATTTAATAAATTTAAATGGACAAATTTATAAAAAAATTAAATTTAAAGGGGCAAAAAAAACATAAACCACTACTACTTTAAAAAAAAGTTTCTCACTCTCTACCTCGTTAAATTTCAACCCAAAAAAATCTGCCCCTGGTCCGAGTTATGACACACACACACACACACACACACACACACATATATATATATAGTGTGTGACGAATGAATTGTTTGAATAGTGATTTTGAGGACATAATTCTTGTAAGGAGGGAAGAATGTAATAATTCAAAATTTTTATATGTAATTTCAAATATTTATTGAATTAAATAAATATTTTAGTTGATGTGTTTATTATTAAATAAATATTTGTTTAATTTGATTATTTATTAGTTAAATAAATAATTCATGAGTTGTGAGGAATTAACTTGATTAAGTGTAATATGTTAAATAAGTTGATAAACGGTAATTTTATATGTTGAAGTTAATTAATTTAAAAGAGTGATGAATTAATATTCTAATTTAATTTAATAATTAAATTAGAGAGTTGATAAGGATTAAAGAAATTATTATAATATTGTTTTAATTTAATTTTGTAATTCAAGTGATGTACTAATTTATTAAATAATTTATAATATAAATTATAATTTTGTGACAATTAGATTATGTGGTATTATGATTTAATAAGTTGTTGTTAGCTTTAATTTAATTAAATTTGAAATGAGAATTTAATTAAATAATGTGTGACAATAAACTATGTAGTAAGTGAGTTATTAAAATAAATTAAAAGAGATTTAATTTAGTTTTACCAAACAAAGCGTAAGAGTTTTTGAATTCCTATTTTAAATTAGTTTCGTCAAACAAGCCTTAGTGACTTTTGAATATAAAAAATATATAACTGACATATAATTAAAGGGACATTATATGTTTATCAATTTATATTACGTAGTATTATATGTATATGTCAGGTTAGTTTTACGTATTTTATCAGTTAGTTTCTTCAAAGTCTAAAGAACAAGAAACAGAGAAACAGAGAAAGAAGAGAGAGAGAGAGAGAGAGAGAGCTCTAGAGAAATTTGAGAGAAAATTGGAAGAAGGGGATTATCAAAGCAATTTGCTATCATCTAACAAAGCTAAACAAGCAATTGAAAGTAATAATTTTAATTTTTAAAGTTTTGTTTTGTTTTAAAAGTTCTGTAAGACCCCAACTTATTATAAATAAAATCGAATTTTCTCTAATTATTATTGTGAATAATAAGGTATTAATTTGATATAATTCTCTGGTTATGGATGAAATGTGCAAATTTTGCAAAATAAGCAAGTGGTTATAAAATAATCATTGTTGTTGGGGAATATTCGTTTGGTCGTGGAATATTCTTGTTGTCGGGGAATATTCGTACGACGGCGCAGTCATTTGTGGGCTCCATAACAGAATAACTGTCGGATGAAGAAAACGACAAGTTTGAATTTTTATAAATAACTTGGCGTAGTTATTCACAGTTAACACCTTTGTTGGAATACCCTATGGTTAAAATACGAGAATCTGCGTGGATGCATGTATTTTTTTGAATTAATGATTCTTACGTAAGAAGACACTAATAAATAATTGTTACGGTAATTCTTGTTTAATATTTTATTTTATTGATTCAATAATTCTTTGCGTTGATATTTTATATTATTGTTGTTTCAATAATTATCAACTTTGCATGATATTTCCCATTACCGGATCAATAATTCATATTATTTGAATAATATTATTAGATAGCATTATTGGCAATGTCTAGAAAGTTACATCAAGGAGAGGTTTGGTCACCTAATTACGCACTTGATGAAGGAGAAATTCTTATTGAAAGCCCTCTTTCACCTGAACTACTGGTTGTCATAATTGTGATTACATGTATTATTTGTGAATAATTAATTATTGATTTATATGATAAGGAAATATTTATTTTATGTGGATATAAATGATGGATATATTTATTTTTATGTGGATAAAAATGAAAGAATTAATGCTGAGGTATTTTATCACTATTTTGTCAGTGTGGAGGTATTAAAAATTACCCGTTTGTGAATTTCGGATATTTTTTGTTTGGAATTTGGAAAAACTCAAAACTACAAAGTTGTAGAGAATTCGATTTCAGGCAGAATGGACATAAAATTTGTATTTTTCTGATAACCGGGCTATTTTCTATGAATTATTGAAGTTTCAGAAAATAAAATAATTTTTATTAATTTATGGGTGGAACTCACTTGATTATCAACATGTGGGCTGCTGAAAATTGGTACAAAGTTGGCTGGTGGGTGAGAATTGTCAAGAGGCATGCGTAGAAAAGAAAGTAATTATATTATTATTTTATTATTTAGTCTCCTATGGCGTTCTAGCATTTTCATATAAATAGGCGCTTATGTTAGAATTTAAAATCACACTAGAAACAAGTTTTCTTTTTCTCTAGATTATCGAGCGTATTTTTGTGAGTATTTTGATACTTTAAGAGTTGCTATTCAGTACAATTTTTTGTCAGCACTATATCCGAAATTCAGACAGAAGTACGGTTATTTTGAGGTAAGGGATGTTATTTTCTTCGTAAATGATATTATTTTTTTCGATATCATTATGCCAAAATATTGGTCTGAACTTTTTATCAAATTTGGAACTTTTTGTGTCGGAGTTACTATTCACGTATACGGCACTATTCACGTATACGATACTATTCACGAATACGGCACTATTCACCGAAAAATAAAAATTTTCCTTTTTATCCAAGATGTCTATTATGGTTACTATCTTTGATTGTATCTATATTTTGATCTTTATTTTTGAATTCTGCTTCACAATTGGTTATTATTGAGGATTATTGAACTTGGATAAACTGTAATACGAATCCCTAATATTTTTTCTTTTATCTCACTGGATTCGTTTTCTTTATAATATTATTCATCATCTCCTAAATGATGATATTACTAAATATCTTTGGCCTATAGTGCAAAGATAAATGATTAACTGATGAATATCTTTGGCCCGTAGTGTAAAGATGAACAGGTGTTGAGATGAACATGACCGACTGGTGATACAAATGAATATCTTTGGCCTGTAGTGCAAAGATTAATATTTGATTAAAGATGTATATTGATTGATGTTACAGGGATAAAATATTGATGATGAACTTTTAAATCTTAGAAGATAGTAAAACTCATTCTCTACTTGACTCTTCTAATGGATTGCTGTTTCCACTGCAGTTGTTGATCTAAAACTTGTTGTCTATTATATTTTATCAGTTTGTTTCTTGTTGAAAACTAATGATAATTTGTTGTATATTATCTTAGTCATAATATTCTTTATTGGGCTAGTTGAGCTCACCCTTTTCCTTTTTGTTCCATTTTTCTTCTCAGGAGGTGAGAACATAGCGAGGATCTAGTCGGGGTATGGGTGATGGTTATAGAAAGATGTTTTAGCGATCCCTCACTATTTCTGTAAAATAGTGTTTGAATAATTGTAATGAGGACTTATTTGAGTGTGGATATTGTCTAGAAGACAATATTTGTATTTAAACTCACAGTATGTGTTGTCGTATTTTGCACGACAATTGTATTATTGAAGTTGTAGTTTGCTTTATGTACCATGTATTTGGCGACTCAGAATGGGTGTTGTATACCTATTTTGGGGGCGTCACAGTTGGTATCAAAGCTTAGGGATATGGTCTCTGGCGGAGATCGGGGAATAGAACTAGGAGGGGAGAGATGAGTAAATCCTTCGCTAGTGTGTCCTATCTAAGCTTATTTATTGGTCGGTCATAATATAGGGATATTATTTGATATGTTAATTTGTTTAATTAACCCTTGTTTTATGGCAGTATTTAAGAATGGCTGCTGAGAACGTTAACAATGGAGTGTATGAGACTGTGGAACAACCTTTAGTCACAAACCAGGAGAACGTGCAACAGGAAGGCAATATTCCTCCTGTAAACAACACTACCGAGCAAACGATGAACGATGGAATGTTTAGGAGCTTTTTGCAGTTCATGCAAAATCGACGAGGAGACTTCGTGCACAAAATACGGTGGAAATGATAGCAATTGCGACTTGTCACAAATGAAACAGTTCAAAGAGTTGGGACCACCAGAATTTATTGGAAAGCCAGATCCGATCAAGGCGGAAACGTGGGTCAAGTAAATTACCAAGATATTCGATTTTTTGGGATGCACAGAGGAACAGAAGGTTCCATTCGCCACCTTTATGTTCCGGGGTGAGGCAGACTACTGGTGGGAGTCTGTGAAGCGTACCCAGCCTGTCGTACTTAACATGTCTTGGGAAAAATTTCAGAAATTGTTCAATGACAAGTACTTTCCTGAAAGTATTCGTCATATGAAAGAGGTATAGTTTGTCAGACTGGAACAAAACAACATGACGGTGTCCCAGTATGAGGTGAAGTTTGCAGAGTTATCGAGCTTTGCACCTCATTTGGTAGAGAATGAGGAACGAATGACAAGGATGTTTCTGAGAGGTCTAAAACCCGAGATTCGTCAATACCTTATCTCTCATAAATTTTCTCTCAGATTCGGATGTTGTCAGCGAGGCTCAATTATTAGGCGAGATAGTGAGTATGTTCAACCGGGGACCACAACCAGTAGTCATCTGGGTGGATGGCGATCATCGAGCGATGACAACCAAATGAGGAGGAAAAATACTGAACAAAGCGGTAACCACTCGGGTGGTCATCGTGGCCATGATAATAGAAGAGGTGAGTCAGTGGAAATTTTAAAAGAGGAGATTTAACAATGACGGGAAGACATCAGCACCAACACTAACAACAAATTCTAGGGGAGGAAAACGAGTACCGGTCGTTTGTTACAAATGCGGGAAAGAGGGACATATCAGCCCAAACTGCCCACAACAATCCAAGGTATGTTATAACTTTGGAAAGGAGGGCCATATAGCTCGAGACTGTTCTGTAGCAAAACCAAGTTCAGCAGGGATGGTAACTCCAAAGGTTGTCTCGGATAAGTCGAAATCAGCGGTTCCTAGAAGAGCGTTTGTCGTGACTGGCCAAAACGTGAAGAACCCGAACGAAGTGATCACGGGTAAGCTAATCTTGAATTCTTGCGAAGTTTATACCTTACTAAATACCGGTTCTACCCATTCTTTTTTCTCTCCTGCTTATGCTCAACGTTTAAACTTGACTCCAGAGAAATTAGACTTTGATTTATCTGTTGAAACTCCGTTGGGTGAAACCTTTGTTACATCTACAGTTTATAAATCTTGCTTGATACAAGTTGGCACTATCACATTACCTGTTGATCTTATCTCTTTAAAGATACTTGCGTTTGATGTGATTTTAGGAATTTATTGGTTAACTACTCATCATGCCAAAATTGATTGTTTTTCGTAAGGTTGTTAGTTTTCATATTCCTAACCAACCTGCCATACGAATTCGAATTGAACTAAAAACCACTAAAATCGATCAATTGTCATATCAAAGCCATAAATCTATTCGTTTATTGACAAACGGATGTCAAGCTTTCTTAGCCCATGTTATGGATTTGAACAAAGATAAGTCAGATTTGAATAATATTTCTGTTATTAGAGAATTTCCTGATGTATTTCTGAAGAACTTCTGGGTTACACCCCGAACGTGATGTTGAATTCTTTATTGACCTTGAACCGCACAAAGCCCATTTCTAAAACCCCATATCGAATGGCTCCTATTGAACTTCAGGAGTTAAAAGTCCAACTACAGGAATTATTAGACATTGGTTTCATTCGTCCTAGTACATCTCCTTGGGGTGCTTCTATTTTATTCGCAAAGAAGAAAGAAGGGAGTATGCGACTTTGTATTGACTACCGAGAATTGAACCATGTCACCATCAAGAATAGGTATCCGCTACCTCGCATTGATGACCTATTTGACCAGTTACAAGGAGCACAATTCTTTTCAAAGATCGATTTTCCTTCTAGATATCATCAGCTGAAGATTAAAACTGAGGATATTCCAAAGACTGCCTTCAGAACTCAGTACAGGCATTATGAATTCTTAGTCATGTCTTTTGGATTGACTAATGCTCCTGCTGCTTTCATGGATATGATGAACCGAGTATTCAAGAAATATTTGGATCAGTTCGTTGTTGTCTTTATTGATGACATCCTCATCTATTCCAAAATCCGTGAAGATCATGAGCACCATTTGAAGCTGATACTTGAAAGGCTTCATGAAAACAAACTTTATGCCAAGCTGAAGAAATGCGAGTTCTGGCTTGAGGAAGTAGCATTCCTTGGGCACGTGGTGTAAAAACATGGAGTATCTGTTGACCCGACGAAGATTGAAGCGATCTGAAGTTAGGAGCAACCAAGTTCGGTGGCCAAAGTCGCGTAACTTTTCTGGGTTTATCTGGTTATTATCGTAGATTCGTGGAAGGATTTTCTCGAATCGCTACTCCGTTAACTCAGTTGACTCGGAAGGATACAAAATTTGTATGGAGCGAGGAATGCGAGAAGAGTTTCCAAGAGTTCAAGAGGAGACTCATTTCGGCACTGTTCGCAATACCATCCGGTTCGGATGGATTTGTTATATCTGATATGATGCTTCGGTAAAGGGTTAGGATGTGTTCTCATGCAACATGGGAAAGTCATAGCCTATGCCTCACGACAACTCAAAGAATATGAGAGGAATTATCCTACTCATGATTTAGAGTTGGCAGCAGTCGTTTTCGCGTTGAAAATCTAGAGAAACTACTTGTATGGGGAGAAAGTGGAGATCTATACAGATCATAAAAGCCTCAAATATTTCTTCACCCAAAAGAAACTCAACATGCGGCAACGACGTTGGCTCGAGCTGTTGAAAGATTACGATCATACTATTGGAAAGCCCCCTCTTTCCTGGGAACGGCCTGGTTGTCATAATTGTGATTCTGTAATATTATTTGTGAATAATTAATTATTGATTTATATGATAAGGAAATATTTATTTTATGAGTATATAAATGATGGATATATTTATTTTTATGTGGATAAAAATGAAGGAATTAATGCTGAGGTGTTTTATCAGTATTTTGTCGGTGTGGAGGTATTAAAAATTATCCGTTTGTGAATTTTGGATATTTTCTGTTTGGAATTTGGAAAAACTCAAAACTAAAAAGTTGTAGAGAATTCGATTTCAGGCAGAATGGATATAAAATTTGTATTTTTCTGATAACCGGGCTATTTTCTATGAATTATTGAAGTTTCAGAAAATAAAATAATTTTTGTTAATTTATGGGTGGGACCCACTTGATTATCAACATGTGGGATACTGAAAATTGGTTCAAAGTTGGCTGGTGGGTGAGAATTGTCAAGAGGCATGCGTAGAAAAGAAAGTAATTATATTATTATTTTATTATTTAGTCTCCTATAGCGTTCTAGCATTTTCCTATAAATAGGCGCTTATGTTAGAATTGAAAATCACACTAGAAACAAGTTTTCTTTCTCTCTAGATTATCGAGCGTATTTTTGTGAGTATTTTGATACTTTGAGAGTTGCTATTCAATTCTGAGTTTCACAACACTATATCCGAAATTCGAATGTAAATACGGTTATTTTGAGGTAAGGGATGTTATTTTCTTCGTAAATGATATTATTTCTTTCGATATCATTATGCCAAAATATTGGTCTGAACTTTTTATCAAATTTGGAACTTTTTTTGTCGAGGTTACTATTCACGTATACGGCACTATTCACGTATACGATACTATTCAAGAATACGACACTATTCACCGAAAAATAAAAATTTTCCTTTTTATCCAAGATGTCTTTTATGGTTACTATCTTTGATCGTATCCATATTTTGATCTTTATTTTTGAATTCTGCTTCACAATTG
The DNA here is from genome assembly GCA_020205605.1 of Panax ginseng. NCBI lineage: Eukaryota > Viridiplantae > Streptophyta > Magnoliopsida > Apiales > Araliaceae > Panax > Panax ginseng. The sequence continues at coordinate 82,399,799 of CM035141.1, forward strand.
GTTATTATGGAGGATTATTGAACTTGGATAAACTGTAATACGAATCCGTAATATTTGTTCTTTTATCTCACTGGATTCGTTTTCTTTAAAATATTTTTCATCATCTCCTAAATGATGATATTACTAAATATCTTTGGCTTGTAGTGCAAAGATAAATGATTAACTGATGAATATCTTTGGCCCGTAGTGCAAAGATGAACAGGTGTTGAGATGAACATGACCGACTGGTGATACAAATAAATATCTTTGGCCTGTAGTGCAAAGATGAATATTTGATCAAAGATGTATATTGATTGATGTTACAGGGATAAAATATTGATGATGAACTTTTAAATCTTAGAAGATAATAGAACTCATTCTCTACTTGACTCTTCTAATGGATTGTTGTTTCCATTGCAGTTGTTGATCTAAAACTTGTTGTCTATTATATTTTATCAGTTTGTTTCTTGTTGAAAACTAATGATAATTTGTTGTATATTATCTTAGTCATAATATTCTTTATTGGGCTAGTTGAGCTCACCCTTTTCCTTTTTGTTCCATTTTCTTCTCGGGAGGTGAGAACATGCGAGGATCTAGTCGGGGTATGGAGTGATGGTTATAGAAAGATGTTTTAGCAGTCCTCACTATTTACGTAAAATAGTGTTTGAATAATTGTAATGAGGACTTATTTGAGTGTGGATATTGTCTAGAAGACAATATTTGTATTTAAACTCACACAAGATGTGTTGTCGTATTTTGCACGACAATTGTATTATTGAAGTTGTAGTTTGCTTTATGTACCATGTATTTGGCGACTCGTAATGGGTGTTGTATACCTATTTTGGGGGCGTCCACAGGTTAATATCAAAGCTTAGGGATATGGTCTCTGGCGAGAGATCGGGGAATAGAACTAGGAGGGAGAGATGAGTAAATCCTTCGCTAGTGTGTGTCTATCTAAGCTTATTTATTGGTCGGTCATAATATAGGATATTATGTGATATGTTAATTTGTTTAATTAACCCTTGTTTTATAAGATTTAAGAATGGTCTGCTGAGAACTTTAACAATGGAGTGTATGAGACTGTGGAACAACCTTTAGTCACAAAACCGGAGAGAGAGCGTCAATGAGAAGGCAATATTCCTCCTCAAACAACACTACCGAAACAAACGATGAACGATGGAATGTTTAGGAGCTTTTTGCAGTTCATGCCAAATCAGACGAGGGAGACTCGTGCACAAAATACGGGTGGAAATGATAGCAATGCGAGGCTTGTCACAGCCAAACAGTTCAAAGAGTTGGGACCACCAGAATTTATTGGAAAGCCAGATCCGATCAAGGCGGAAACGTGGGTCAAGTAAATTACCAAGATATTCAATTTTTTGGGATGCACAGAGGAACAGAAGGTTCCATTCGCCACCTTTATGTTCCGGGGTTTGGTAGACTACTGGTGGGAGTCTGTGAAGCGTACCCAGCCTGTCGTACTTAACATGTCTTGGGAAAAATTTCAGAAACTGTTCAATGACAAGTACTTTCCTGAAAGTATTCGTCATATGAAAGAGGTAGAGTTTGTCAGACTGGAACAAAACAACATGACGGTGTCCCAGTATGAGGTGAAGTTTGAAGAGTTATCGAGCTTTGCACCTCATTTGGTAGAGAATGAGGAACGAATGACAAGGATGTTTCTGAGAGGTCTAAAACCCGAGATTCGTCAATACCTTATCTCTCATAAATTTTCTCTGTATTCAGATGTTGTCAACAGGGCTCAATTATTAGAGCGAGATAGTGAGTATGTTCAACTGAGGGACCACAACCAGGTCATACTGTGGGGATGGCAGATCATCGAGCGATGATAACCAAATGAGGAGGAAAAATACTGAACAAAGGCGGTAACCACTCGGGTGGTCATCGTGGCCATGATAATAGAAGAGGTGAGTCAAGTGGAAATTTTAAAAAGAGGAGATTCAACAATGACGGGAAGACATCAGCACCAACACCAACAACAAATTCTAGGGGAGGAGAACGAGCACCGGTCGTTTGTTACAAATACGGGAAAGAGGGACATATCAGCCCAAACTGCCCACACCAATCCAAGGTATGTTATAACTGTGGAAAGGAGGGTCATATAGCTTGAGACTGTTCTGTAGCAAAACCAAGTTCAGCAGGGATGGTAACTCCAAAGGCTGTCCCGGATAAATCGAAATCAGAGGTTCCTGGAAGAGCGTTTGTCGTGACTGGCCAAAATATGAGGAACCCGAATGAAGTGATCACGGGTAAGCTAATCTTGAATTCTTGCGAAGTTTATACCTCACTAGATACCAGTTCTACCCATTCTTTTATCTCTCCTTCTTGTGCTCAACATTTAAACTTGACTCCGGAGAAATTAGACTTTGATTTATCTGTTGAAACTCCGTTGGGTGAAACCTTCGTTACATCTACAGTTTATAAATCTTGCTTGATACAAGTTGGCACTATCACATTACCTGTTGATCTTATCTCTTTAAAGATACTTGCTTTTGATGTGATTTTAGGAATTTATTGGTTAACTACTCATCATGCCAAAATTGATTGTTTTCGTAAGGTTGTTAGTTTTCATATTCCTAACCAACCTGTCATACGAATTAGAACAACTAAACCACTAAAATCAGTCACTGTCATATCAAGCCATAAATCTATTCGTTTATTGAAAAAAGGATGTCAAGCTTTCTTAGCCCATGTTATTGATTTGAACAAAGATAAGTCAGATTTGAATAATATTTACATTGTTAGAGAATTTCCGATGTATTTCAAGAAGAACTTCCCGTCTACACCCCATATAACGTGATGTTGAATTCTTTATTGACCTTGAACCGCATTTACAAAGCCCATTTCTAAAACCCCATATCAAATGGCTCCTATTGAACTTCGTGGAGTTAAAAGTCCAACTACTGAAATTGTTAGACATCGGTTTCATTAGTCCCTAGTACATCTCCTTGGGGTGCTTCATTTTTATTCAGTAAAGAAGAAAGACGGGAGTATGCGACTTTGTATTGACTAATGAGAATTGAACCATGTCACCATCAAGAATAGGTATCTCGCCACCTCGCATTGATGACCTATTTGACCCGATTACAAGGAGCACAATTCTTTTCAAAGATCGATCTTAGCTTCCGATATCATCAATGAAGATTAAAAATCGAGGATATTCCAAAGACCGCCTTGAAACTCTAAGACGGGCATATGAATTCTTAGTAAAGTCTTTTGGATTGACTAATGCTCATGCTGCTTTCATGGATATGATGAACCGAGTATTCAAGGAATATTTGGATCAGTTCGTTGTTGTCTTTATTGATGACATCCTCATCTATTCCAAAATTCGTGAAGATCATGAGCACCATTTGAAGCTGATACTTGAAAGGCTTCGTGAAAACAAACTTTATGCCAAGCTGAAGAAATTCGAGTTCTGGCTTGAGGAAGTAGCATTCCTTGGGCACGTGGTGTAAGAACATAGAGTATCTGTTGACCCGGCGAAGATTTAAGCAGTACAAAGTTGGGAGCAACCGAAGTCGGTGACCGAATTGCGTAGCCTTTTGGGTTTAACTGGTTATTATCGGAGATTCGTGGAAGGATTTTCTCGAATCGCTACTCCGTTAACTCAGTTGACTCGGAAGGATACAAAATTTGTATGGAGCGAGGAATGCGAGAAGAGTTTCCAAGAGTTCAAGAGGAGACTCATTTCGGCACCTGTTCTGGCAATACCATCTGGTTCGGATGGATTTGTTATATACAGCGATGCTTCAGGCAAAGGGTTAGGATGTGTTCTCATGCAACATGGAAAAGTCATAGCCTATGCCTCACGACAACTCAAAGAATATGAGAGGAATTATCCTACTCATGATCTAGAGTTGGCAGCAGTCGTTTTCGCGCTGAAAATCTGGAGACACTACCTGTATGGGGAGAAAGTGGAGATCTATACAGATCATAAAAGCCTCAAATATTTCTTCACCCAAAAGGAACTCAACATGTGGCAATGACGTTGGCTCGAGCTGTTGAAAGATTACGATCATACTATTGGAAAGCCCCCTCTTTCCTGGGAACGGCCTGGGTGTCATAATTGTGATTCTGTAATATTATTTGTGAATAATTAATTATTGATTTATATGATAAGGAAATATTTATTTTATGTGATATAAATGATGGATATATTTATTTTTATGTGGATAAAAATGAAGGAATTAATGCTGAGGTGTTTTATCAGTATTTTGTCGGTGTAGAGGTATTAAAAATTACCCGTTTGTGAATTTCGGATATTTTATGTTTGGAATTTGGAAAAACTCAAAACTACAAAGTTGTAGAGAATTCGATTTCAGGCAGAATGGACATAAAATTCATATTTTTCTGATAACTGGGCTATTTTCTATGAATTATTGAAATTTCAGAAAATAAAATGATTTTTATTAATTTATGGGTGTGACTCACTTGATTCTCAACATGTGGGCTGCTGAAAATTGGTACAAAGTTGGCTGGTGGGTGAGAATTGTCAAGAGGCATGCGTAGAAAAGAAAGTAATTATATTATTATTTTATTATTTAGTCTCCTATGGCGTTCTAGCATTTTCATATAAATAGGCGCTTATGTTAGAATTTAAAATCACACTAGAAACAAGTTTTCTTTTTCTCTAGATTATCGAGCGTATTTTTGTGAGTATTTTGATACTTTAAGAGTTGCTATTCAGTACAATTTTTTGTCAGCACTATATCCGAAATTCAGACAGAAGTACGGTTATTTTGAGGTAAGGGATGTTATTTTCTTCGTAAATGATATTATTTTTTTCGATATCATTATGCCAAAATATTGGTCTGAACTTTTTATCAAATTTGGAACTTTTTGTGTCGGGGTTACTATTCACGTATACGGCACTATTCACGTATACGACACTATTCACGAATACGGCACTATTCACCGAAAAATAAAAATTTTCCTTTTAATCCAAGATGTCTATTATGGTTACTATCTTTGATTGTATCCATATTTTGATCTTTATTTTTGAATTCTGCTTCACAATTGGTTATTATTGAGGATTATTGAACTTGGATAAACTGTAATACGAATCCCTAATATTTTTTCTTTTATCTCACTGGATTCGTTTTCTTTAAAATATTTTTTATCATCTCCTAAATGATAATATTACTAAATATCTTTGGCTTGTAGTGCAAAGATAAATGATTAACTGATGAATATCTTTGGCCCGTAGTGCAAAGATGAACAGGTGTTGAGATGAACATGACCGACTGGTGATACAAATAAATATCTTTGGCCTGTAGTGCAAAGATGAATATTTGATCAAAGATGTATATTGATTGATGTTACAGGGATAAAATATTGATGATGAACTTTTAAATCTTAGAAGATAATAGAACTCATTCTCTACTTGACTCTTCTAATTGATTGTTGTTTCCACTGCAGTTGTTGATCTAAAACTTGTTGTCTATTATATTTTATCAGTTTGTTTCTTGTTGAAAACTAATGATAATTTGTTGTATATTATCTTAGTCATAATATTCTTTATTGGGCTAGTTGAGCTCACCCTTTTCCTTTTTGTTCCATTTTTCTTCTCAGGAGGTGAGAACATAGCAGGATCTAGTCGGGGTATGGAGTGATGGTTATAGAAAGATGTTTTAGCAGTCCTCACTATTTCTGTAAAATAGTGTTTGAATAATTGTAATGAGGACTTATTTGAGTGTGGATATTGTCTAGAAGACAATATTTGTATTTAAACTCACAGTATGTGTTGTCGTATTTTGCACGACAATTGTATTATTGAAGTTGTAGTTTGCTTTATGTACCATGTATTTGGCGACTCAGAATGGGTGTTGTATACCTATTTTGGGGCGTCACAGTTGGTATCAAAGCTTAGGGATATGGTCTCTGGCGGAGATCGGGGAATAGAACTAGGAGGGGAGAGATGAGTAAATCCTTCGCTAGTGTGTCCTATCTAAGCTTATTTATTGGTCATTACAATATAGGGATATTATTTGATATGTTAATTTGTTTAATTAACCTTGTTTTATGGCGATGTTATTTAAGAATGGTCACGAGAACGTTAACAATGGAGTGTATGAGACTGTGGAACAACCTTTAGTCACAAACCAGGAGAACGTGCAACAGGAAGGCAATACTCCTCCTGTAAACAACACTACCGAGCAAACGATGAACGATGGAATGTTTAGGAGCTTTTTGCAGTTCATGCAAAATCAGACGAGGGAGACTCGTGCACAAAATATGGGTGGAAATGATAGCAATGCGCGGCTTGTCATAGCCAAATAGTTCAAAGAGTTGGGACCACCAGAATTTATTGGAATGCCAGATCCGATCAAGGCGGAAACGTGGGTCAAGTAAATTACCAAGATATTCGATTTTTTGGGATGCACGAGAGAATGTAAGGTTCCATTCGCCACCTTTATGTTCCGGGGTGAGGCAGACTACTGGTGGGAGTCTGTGAAGCGTACCCAGCCTGTCGTACTTAACATGTTTTGGGAAAAATTTTAGAAATTGTTCAATGACAAGTACTTTCCTGAAAGTATTCGTCATATGAAAGAGGTAGAGTTTGTCAGACTGGAACAAAACAACATGATTGTGTCCCGAAGATGAGGTGAAGTTTGCAGAGTTATCGAGGTTTGCACCTCATTTGGTAGAGAATGAGGAACGAATGACAAGGATGTTTCTGAGAGGTCTAAAACCCGAGATTCGTCAATACCTTATCTCTCATAAATTTTCTCTATATTCAGATGTTGTCAACAGGGCTCAATTATTAGAGCGAGATAGTGAGTATGTTCAACCGAGGGACCACAACCAGGGTCATACTGGGTGATGGCCCGATCATCAGCGATGATAACCAAATGAGGAGGGAAAAATATTTAACCAAAGCGGTAACCACACTGGGTGGTTATCGTGGCCATGATAATAGAAGAGGTGAGTCAAGTGGAAATTTTAAAAGAGGAGATTTAACAATGACGGAAGACATCAAAGACCAACACCAACAACAAATTCTAGGGAGGAGAACGAGCACCGGGTCGTTTATTACAAATCTTGGAAAGAGGACATATCATTAAATCGCCCACACCAATCCAAGGTATGTTATAACTGTGGAAAGGAGGGTCATATAGCTCGAGACTGTTCTGTAGCGAAACCAAGTTTAGCAGGGATGGTAACTCCAAAGGCTGTCCCGGATAAGTCGAAATTAGCGGTTCCTGGAAAAATGTTTGTCGTGACTGGCCAAAATGTGAGGAACCCGAACGAAGTGATCACGGGTAAGCTAATCTTGAATTTTTGCGAAGTTTATACCTTACTAGATACCAGTTCTACCCATTTTTTTATCTCTCCTGCTTGTGCTCAACATTTAAACTTGACTCCGGAGAAATTAGACTTTGATTTATTTGTTGAAACTCCGTTGGGTGAAACCTTCGTTACATCTACAGTTTATAAATCTTGCTTGATACAAGTTGGCACTATCACATTACCTGTTGATCTTATCTCTTTAATGATACTTGCTTTTGATGGGATTTTAGGAATTTATTGGTTAACTACTCATCATGCCAAAATTAATTGTTTTCGTAAGGTTTTAGTTTTTATATTCTTAACCAACCTGTCATACGAATTAGAACAACTAAACCACTAAAATCAGTCACTGTCATATCAAGCCATAAATCTATTCGTTTATTGAAAAAAGGATGTCAAGCTTTCTTAGCCCATGTTATGGATTTGAACAAAGATAAGTAAGATTTGAATAATATTTCTGTTGTTAGAGAATTTCCTGATGTATTTCCTGAAGAACTTCCCGGTCTACCCCCATAACGTGATGTTGAATTCTTTATGACCTTGAACCGGGTACAAAGCCCATTTCTAAAACCCCATATCGAATGGCTCCTATTGAACTTCAGGAGTTAAAAGTCCAACTACAGGAATTGTTAGACATCGGTTTCATTCGTCCTAGTACATCTCCTTGGGGTGCTTCATTTTTATTAAGTAAAGAAGAAAGACGGAGTATGCGACTTTGTATTGACTACAGAGAATTGAACCATGTCACCATCAAGAATAGGTATCCGCCACCTCGCATTGATGACCTATTTGACCAGCCATAAGGGAGCACAATTCTTTTCAAAGATCGATCTTCGCTTACGGATATCATCAATTTGAAGATTAAAAGCGAGGATATTCCAAAGACCGCCTTAACTCCTGATGACGGCATTATGAATTCCTAGTAATGTCTTTCTTTGATTGACTAATGCTCATGCTGCTTTCATGGATATGATGAACCGAGTATTCAAGGAATATTTGGATCATTTCGTTGTTGTCTTTATTGATGACATCCTCATCTATTCCAAAATCCGTGAAGATCATGAGCACCATTTGAAGCTGATACTTGAAAGGCTTCGTGAAAACAAACTTTATGCCAAGCTGAAGAAATGCGAGTTCTGGCTTGAGGAAGTAGGATTCCTTGGGCACGTGGTGTAAAAACATGGAGTATTTGTTGACCCGACGAAGATTTAAGCAGTACAAAGTTGTGAGAAACCGAAGTCGGTGACTGAATTACGTAGCTTTCTGGCTTTAGCTGGTTATTATCGGAGATTCGTGGAAGGATTTTCTCGAATCGCTACTCCGTTAACTCAGTTGACTCGAAAGAATACAAAATTTGTATGGATCGAGGAATGCGAAAGAGTTTCCAAGAGCTCAAGAGAGACTCATTTCTAAGACTGCTCGCAATACCATCTGGTTCGGATGGATTTGTTATATACAGCGATGCTTCACGTAAAGGGTTAGGATGTGTTCTCATGCAACATGGGAAAGTCATAGCCTATGCCTCACGACAACTCAAAGAATATGAGAGGAATTATCCTACTCATGATCTAGAGTTGGCAGCAGTCGTTTTCGCGCTGAAAATCTGGAGACACTACCTGTATGGGGAGAAAGTGGAGATCTATACAGATCATAAAAGCCTCAAATATTTCTTTACCCAAAAGGAACTCAAAATGCGGCAACGACGTTGGCTCGAGCTGTTGAAAGATTACGATCATATTATTGGAAAGCCCCCTTTTTCCTGGGAACGACCTAGTTGTCATAATTGTGATTCTGTAATATTATTTGTGAATAATTTAATTATTGATTTATATGATAATGAAATATTTATTTTATGTGGATATAAATGATGGATATATTTATTTTATGTGGATAAAATGAAGGAATTAATCTTTGAGTGTTTTATCGGTGTTTTGTCGATTGTGGAGGTATTAAAATTATTCGTTTACGAATTTGGGATATTTTCATTTGGAATTTGGAAAAACTCAAAACTACAAAGTTGTAGAGAATTCGATTTGAAGTGAGAATGGAAATAAAATTAAGTATTTTAAAAGCACCGGCTATTTTCTATGAATTATTGAAGTTTGAAAAATAAAATGATTTTTATTAATTTATGGGTGGGACCCACTTGATTATCAACATGTGGGGGTTCTTTGAAAATTGGTTCAAAGTTGGTACATGGGTGAGAATTGTCAAGAGGCATGCGAGAAAAGAAAGTAATTATATTATTATTTTATTATTTAGTCTCCTATGGCGTTCTAGCATTTTCATATAAATAGGCGCTTATGTTAGAATTTAAAATCACACTAGAAACAACTTTTCTTTCTCTCTAGATTATCGAGCGTATTTTTGTGAGTATTTTGATACTTTGAGAGTTCTTTTCAAGATACAAGTTTCACAAGACTATATATCAAAATTCGAATGTAATACGGTTATTTTGAGGTAAGGGATGTTATTTTCTTCGTAAATAGTATTATTTCTTTCGATATCATTATGCCAAAATATTGGTCTGAACTTTTTATCAAATTTGGAACTTTTTGTGTCGGGGTTACTATTCACGTATACGGCACTATTCACGTTTACGACACTATTCATGAATACGACACTATTCACCGAAAAATAAAAATTTTCCTTTTTATCCAAGATGTCTATTATGGTTACTATCTTTGATTGTATCCATATGTTGATCTTTATTTTTGAATTCTGCTTCACAATTGGTTATTATGGAGGATTATTGAACTTGGATAAACTGTAATACGAATCTCTAATATTTGTTCTTTTATCTCACTGGATTCGTTTTCTTTAAAATATTTTTTATCATCTCCTAAATGATGATATTACTAAATATCTTTGGCCTATAGTGCAAAGATAAATGATTAACTGATGAATATCTTTGGCCCGTAGTGCAAAGATGAACAGGTGTTGAGATAAACATGACCGACTGGTGATACAAATGAATATCTTTGGCCTGTAGTGCAAAGATGAATATTTGATTAAAGATGTATATTGATTGATGTTACAGGGATAACATATTGATGATGAACTTTTAAATCTTAGAAGATAATAGAACTCATTCTCTACTTGACTCTTCTAATGGATTGTTGTTTCCACTGCAGTTGTTGATCTAAAACTTGTTGTTTATTATATTTTATAAGTTTGTTTTCTGTTGAAAACTAATGATAATTTGTTGTATATTATCTTAGTCATAATATTCTTTATTGGGCTAGTTGAGCTCACCCTTTTCCTTTTTGTTCCATTTTTCTTCTCAGGAGGTGAGAACATAGTAGGATCTAGTCGGGGTATGGAGTGATGGTTATAGAAAGATGTTTTAGCAGTCCTCACTATTTCTGTAAAATAGTGTTTGAATAATTGTAATGAGGACTTATTTGAGTGTGGATATTGTCTAGATGACAATATTTGTATTTAAACTCACAGTATGTGTTGTCGTATTTTGCACAATAATTGTATTATTGAAGTTGTAGTTTGCTTTATGTACCATGTATTTGGCGACTCAGAATGGGTGTTGTATACCTATTTTGGGGGCGTCACAGTTGGTATCAAAGCTTGGGATATGGTCTCATGCGGAGATCGGGGAATAGAACTAGGAGGGGAGAGATGAGTAAATCCTTCGCTAGTGTGTTCTATCTAAGCTTATTTATTGGTCGGTCATAATATAGGGATATTATGTGATATGTTAATTTGTTTAATTAACCCTTGTTTTATGGCAGTATTTAAGAATGGCTGCTGAGAACGTTAACAATGGAGTGGATGAGACTGTGGAACAACCTTTAGTCACAAACCAGGAGAACGTGTAACAAGAAGGCAATATTCCTCCTGTAAACAACACTACCGAGAAAACGATGAACGATGGAATGTTTAGGAGCTTTTTGCAGTTCATGCAAAATCAGACGAGGGAGACTCGTGCACAAAATACGGGTGGAAATGATAGCAATGCGCGGCTTGTCACAGCCAAACAGTTCAAAGAGTTGGGACCACTAGAATTTATTGGAAAGCCGGATCTGATCAAGGCGGAAACGTGGGTCAAGTAAATTACCAAGATATTCGATTTTTTGGGATGCACAGAGGAATAGAAGGTTCCATTCGCCACCTTTATATTCCGGGGTGAGGCAGACTACTGGTGGGAGTCTGTGAAGCGTACCCAGCCTGTCGTACTCAACATGTCTTGGGAAAAATTTCAGAAACTGTTCAATGACAAGTACTTTCCTGAAAGTATTTATTCGTCATATGAAAGAGGTAGAGTTTATCAGACTGGAACAAAATAACATGACGGTGTCCCAGTATGAGGCAAAGTTTGCAGAGTTATCGAGCTTTGCACCTCATCTGGTAGAGAATGAGGAACGAATGACAAGGATGTTTCTGAGAGGTCTAAAACCCGAGATTCATCAATACCTTATCTCTCATAAATTTTCTCTATATTCAGATGTTGTCAACAGGGCTCAATTATTAGAGCGAGATAGTGAGTATGTTCAACCAAGGACCACAACCGTGGTCATATCTGGGGTGTGAGCGGTCAAAGCGATGATAACCAAATGAGGAGGAAAAATACTTAACAAAGGCAAGTAACCACTCTGGGTGGTCATCGTGGGCCGTGATAATAGAAGAGGTGAGTCAAGTGGAAATTTAAAAAGGAGGAGTTTCAATAATGACGGGAAGACATCAGCAACAACACTAACAACAAATTCTAGGGGAGGAGAACGAGCACCCCATTGCTTTGTTACAAATGCAGGAAGAGGGACATATCATTAAAACCGCCCACAACAATCCTAGGTATGTTATAAGCTGTGGAAAGGAGGGCCATATAGCTCGAGATCGTGCTCAGAGCAAAAACCAAGTTCAAGAAGGATGGTAACTCCAAATGCTGTCTCGGATAAGTCAAAATCAGCGGTTCCTGGAAGAGCGTTTGTCGTGACTGGCCAAAATATGAGGAACCCGAACGAAGTGATCATGGGTAAGCTAATCTTGAATTCATGCGAAGTTTATACCTTACTAGATACCAGTTCTACCCATTCTTTTATCTCTCTTGCTTGTGCTCAACATTTAAACTTGACTCCGGAGAAATTAGACTTTAATTTATCTGTTGAAACTCCGTTGGGTGAAACCTTCGTTACATCTACAGTTTATAAATCTTGCTTGATACAAGTTGGCACTATCACATTACGTGTTGATCTTATCTCTTTAAAGATACTTGCTTTTGATGTGATTTTAGGAATTTATTGGTTAACTACTCATCATGCCAAAATTGATTGTTTTCGTAAGGTTGTTAGTTTTTATATTCCTAACCAACCTGTCATACGAATTCGAACAACTAAACCACTAAAATCAGTCACTGTCATATCAAGCCATAAATCTATTCGTTTATTGAAAAATGTATGTCAAGCTTTCTTAGCCCATGTTATGGATTTGAACAAAGATAAGTTAGATTTGAATAATATTTCTGTTGTTAGAGAATTTCCTGATGTATTTCCTGAAGAACTTCCCGGTCTACCCCCAAAACATGATGTTGAATTCTTTATTGACCTTGAACCTGCATAAAGCCCATTTCTAAAACCCCATATCGAATGGCTCCTATTGAACTTCGTGAGTTAAAAGTCCAACTTCACAGAATTGTTAGACATCGGTTTCATTAAGTCCCTAGTACATCTCCTTGGGGTGCTTCATTTTATTCAGAAAGAAGAAAGACAGAGTATACGACTTTAGATTGACTACCGAAATTGAACCATGTCACCATCAAGAATAGGTATCCGCTACCTTCTTGCATTGATGACCTATTTGACCAGATTAAGGAGCACAATTCTTTTCAAAGATCGATCTTAGATTCGGATATCATCGGTCACCAAGATTAAAACCGAGGATATTCCAAAGATCGCCGTAACTCGATGACGAGCATTATGAATTCTTAGTCATGTCTTTTGGATTGACTAATGCTCCTGCTGCTTTCATGGATATGATGAACCGAGTATTCAAGGAATATTTGGATCAGTTCGTTTTTGTCTTTATTGATGACATCCACATCTATTCCAAAATCCGTGAAGATCATGAGCACCATTTGAAGCTGATACTTGAAAGGCTTCGTGAAAACAAAATTTATGCCAAGTCAAGAAATGTGAGTTCGCTTAAGGAAGTAGCATTCCTTGGCACGCGCGGTAAAAAACATGGAGTATCTGTTGACCCGAAGATTGAAGCAAAGACAAAGTTGGGAGCAACCAAAGTCGGTGGCCAAGTAAGTAGCTTTACGGGTTTAATGGTTATTATCGGAGATTCGTGGAGGGATTTTCTCGAATCGCTACTCCGTTAACTCAGTTGACTCGGAAGGATACAAAATTTGTATGGAGCGAGGAATGCGAAAAGAGTTTCCAAGAGCTCAAGAGGAAACTCATTTCGGCACCTGTTCTGGCAATACCATCTGGTTCGGATGGATTTGTTATATACAGCGATGCTTCACGCAAAGGGTTAGGATGTGTTCTCATGCAACATGGGAAAGTCATAGCCTATGCCTCACGATAACTCAAAGAATATGAGAGGAATTATCCTACTCATGATCTAGAGTTGGCAGCATTCGTTTTCGCGCTGAAAATCTGGAGACACTACCTGTATGGGGAGAAAGTGGAGATCTATACAGATCATAAAAGCCTCAAATATTTCTTCATCCAAAAGGAACTCAACATGTGGCAACGACGTTGGCTCGAGCTGTTGAAAGATTACGATCATACTATTGGAAAGCCCCTTCTTTCCTGGGAACGGCATGGGTGTCATAATTGTGATTCTGTAATATTATTTGTGAATAATTAATTATTAATTTATATGATAAGGAAATATTTATTTTATGTGGATATAAATGATGGATATATTTATTTTATGTGGATAAAAATGAAGGAATTAATGCCGAGGTGTTTTATCAAGATTTTGTCGTAATGGAGGTATTAAAATTACCCGTTTGTGAATTTCCGGATATTTTCTGCTTTGGAATTTGGAAAACTCAAAACTAAAAAGTTGTAGAGAATTCGATTTCAAAGCGTAATGGACATAAAATTCATATTTTTCTGATAACTGGGCTATTTTCTATGAATTATTGAAATTTCAGAAAATAAAATAAGTTTTATTAATTTATGGGTGTGACCCACTTGATTATCAACATGTGGGCTGCTGAAAATTGGTACAAAGTTGGCTGGTGGGTGAGAATTGTCAAGAGGCATGCGTAGAAAAGAAAGTAATTATATTATTATTTTATTATTTAGTCTCCTATGACGTTCTAGCATTTTCATATAAATAGGCGCTTATGTTAGAATTTAAAATCACACTAGAAACAAGTTTTCTTTCTCTCTAGATTATCGAGCGTATTTTTGTGAGTATTTTGATACTTTGAGAGTTTTATTCAAGATAAGTTTCTATCAAAGACTATATCCAAATTTAGCATGTAAGTACGGTTATTTTGAGGTAAGGGATGTTATTTTCTTCGTAAATGATATTATTTTTTTTCGATATCATTATGCCAAAATATTGGTCTGAACTTTTTATCAAATTTGGAACTTTTTGTGTCGGGGTTACTATTCACGATACTAAAGACTATTCACGATATCGACACTATTCACGAATACGAAGACTATTCACCTAAAAATAAAAATTTTCCTTTTAATCCAAGATGTCTATTATGGTTACTATCTTTGATTGTATCCATATTTTGATCTTTATTTTTGAATTCTGCTTCACAATTGGTTATTATGGAGGATTATTGAACTTGGATAAACTGTAATACTTAATCCCTAATATTTTTTCTTTTATCTCACCGATTCGCTTTTCTTTAAAATATTTTTCATCATCCTCCTAAATGATGATATTACTAAATATCTTTGGCCCAGAATGCAAAGATAAATGATTAATCGATGAATATCTTTGGCCCGTAGAGTGCAAAGATGAACAAAAATTGAGATGAATACGACCGACTCGGTGATATAAATAAATATCTTTGGCCTGTAGTGCAAAGATGAATATTTGATTAAAGATGTATATTGATTGATGTTACAGGGATAAAATATTGATGATGAACTTTTAAATCTTAGAAGATAGTAGAACTCATTCTCTACTTGACTCTTCTAATGGATTGCTGTTTCCACTGCAGTTGTTGATCTAAAACTTGTTGTCTATTATATTTTATCAGTTTGTTTCTTGTTGAAAACTAATGATAATTTGTTGTATATTATCTTAGTCATAATATTCTTTATTGGGCTAGTTGAGCTCACCCTTTTCCTTTTTGTTCCATTTTTCTTCCTAGGAGGTGAGAACATAGCAGGATCTAGTCGGGGTATGGAGTGATGGTTATAGAAAGATGTTTTAGCAGTCCTCACTATTTCTGTAAAATAGTGTTTGAATAATTGTAATGAGGACTTATTTGAGTGTGGATATTGTCTAGAAGACAATATTTGTATTTAAACTCACAGTATGTGTTGTCGTATTTTGCACAACAATTGTATTATTGAAGTTGTAGTTTGCTTTATGTACCATATATTTGACGACTTAGAATGAGTGTTGTATACCTATTTTGGGGGCGTCACAGTTGGTATCAAAGCTTAGGGATATGGTCTCCATGAGATCGGGGAATAGAACTAGGAGGAGAGATGAGTAAATCCTTCGCTAGTGTGTCCTATCTAAGCTTATTTATTGGTCATTCATAATATAGGGATATTATGTGATATGTTAATTTGTTTAATTAACCCTTGTTTTATGGCGATATTTAAGAATGGTCACGAGAACGTTAATAATGGAGTGTATGAGACCGTGGAACAACCTTTAGTCACAAACCGTGAGAACGTAAAAGAAGGCAATATTCCTCCCGAAACAACACTACCGAGCAAACGATGAACGATGGAATGTTTAGAGCTTTTTGCGCTTCATGCAAAATCGATTTAGGGAGACTCGTGCACAAAATACGGTGGAAATGATAGCAATGCGCCGCTTTGTCACAACCCAAGCAGTTCAAAGAGTTGGGACCACCAGAATTTATTGGAAAGCCAGATCCGATCAAGGCGGAAATGTGGGTCAAGTAAATTACCAAGATATTCAATTTTTTGGGATGCACAGAGGAACAGAAGGTTCCATTCACCACCTTTATGTTCCGGGGTGAGGCAGACTACTGGTGGGAGTCTATGAAGCGTACCCAGCCTGCCGTACTCAACATGTTTTGGGAAAAATTTCAGAAACTGTTCAATGACATGTACTTTTCTGAAAGTATTTATTCGTCATATGAAAGAGGTAGAGTTTATCAGACTGGAATAAAACAACATGACGGTGTCCCAGTATGAGGCGAAGTTTGTAGAGTTATCGAGCTTTGTACCTCATTTGGTAGAGAATGAGGAACGATTGACAAGGGTGTTTCTGAGAGGTCTAAAACCCGAGATTCGTCAATACCTTATCTCTCATAAATTTTCTCTATATTCAGATGTTGTCAACAGGCTCAATTATTAGAGCGAGATAGTGAGTATATTCATCCGAGGGACCACAACCTGTGGTCATACCTAAGTGATGAGTCATCGTGAGCGATGATAACCAAAGAGAAGGAAAATATCTCAAAAAAGCGGTAACCACTTGGGTGGTCAACGTGGCCATGATAATAGAAGAGGTGAGTCAAGTGGAAATTTTAAAAAGAGGAGATTCAACAATGACGGAAAGACATCAGCACCAACACCAACAACAAATTCTAGGGGAGGAGAACGAGCACCGGTCGTTTGTTACAAATGCGGGAAAGAGGGACATATCAGCCCAAACTGCCCACACCAATCCAAGGTATGTTATAATTGTGGAAAGGAGGGTCATATAGCTCGAGACTGTTCTGTAGCGAAACCAAGTTCAGCAGGGATGGTAACTCCAAAGGCTGTCCCGGATAAGTCAAAATTAGCGGTTCCTGGAAAAACGTTTGTCGTGACTGGCCAAAATGTGAGGAACCCAAACGAAGTGATCACAGGTAAGCTAATCTTGAATTCTTGCGAAGTTTATACCTTACTAGATACCAGTTCTACCCATTTTTTTTATCTCTCCTGCTTGTGCTCAACATTTAAACTAGACTCCGAAGAAATTAGACTTTGATTTATCTGTTGAAACTCCGTTGGGTGAAACCTTCGTTACATCTACAGTTTATAAATCTTGCTTGATACAAGTTGGCACTATCACATTATCTGTTGATCTTATCTCTTTAAAGATACTTGCTTTTGATGTGATTTTAGGAATTTATTGGTTAACTACTCATCATGCCAAAATTGATTATTTTCGTAAGGTTTTTAGTTTTCATATTCCTAACCAACCTGTCATACGAATTAGAACAACTAAACCACTAAAATCAGTCACTGTCATATCAAGCCATAAATCTATTCGTTTATTGAAAAAAGGATGTCAAGCTTTCTTAGCCCATGTTATGGATTTGAACAAAGATAAGTCAGATTTGAATAATATTTTTGTTGTTAGAGAATTTCCTGATGTATTTCCTGAAGAACTTCCCGGTCTACCCCCATAACGTGATGTTGAATTCTTTATTGACCTTGAACCGCACAAAGCCCATTTCTAAAACCCCATATCGAATGGCTCCTATTGAACTTCGTGAGTTAAAAGTCCAACTACAGGAATTGTTAGACATCGGCTTCATTCTGGCCCCAGTACATCTCCTTGGGGTGTTTCTGCTTTATTTCGTAAAGAAGAAAGACGGAGTATGCGACTTTGTATTGACTACCGAGAATTGAACCATGTCACCATCAAGAATAAGTATCCGCTACCTCGCATTGATGACCTATTTGACCAGCCATAAGGAGCATAATTCTTTTCAAAGATCGATCTTCATTCGGATATCATCACCAAGATTAAAACCGAGGATATTCTAAAGACCGCCTTCGTAACTCCTGCAGACGCATTATGAATTCTTAGTAATGTCTTTTGGATTGACTAATGCTCATGCCGCTTTCATGGATATGATGAACCGAGTATTCAAGGAATATTTGGATCGATTCGTTGTTGTCTTTATTGATGACATCCTCATCTATTCCAAAATCCGTGAAGATCATGAGCACCATTTGAAGTCGATACTTGAAAGGCTTCGTGAAAACAAACTTTATGCCAAGTCAAGAAATGCGAAGTTCGCTTGAGGAAGTAGGATTCCTTGGGCACGTGGTGTCAAAAACATGGAGTATCCGTTGACCCATGCCAAGATTTAAGCAATCTGAAAAGTTGGGAGCAACCGAAGTCGGTGACCGAAGTGCGTAGTTTTCTGGGTTTAGCTGGTTATTATCGGAGATTCGTGGAAGTATTTTCTCGAATCGCTACTCCGTTAACTCAGTTGACTCGGAAGGATACAAAATTTGTATGGAGCGAGGAATGCGAGAAGAGTTTCCAAGAGCTCAAGAGGAGACTCATTTCGGCACCTGTTCTGGCAATACCATCTGGTTCGGATGGATTTGTTATATACAACGATGCTTCAGGCAAAGGGTTAGGATGTGTTCTCATGCAACATGGGAAAGTCATAGCCTATGCCTCACGACAACTCAAAGAATATGAGAGGAATTATCCTACTCATGATCTAGAGTTAGCAAGCAGTGCTTTCACACCGAAAAAATGGAGACACTACCTGTATGGGGAAAAAGTGGAGATCTATACAGATCATAAAAGCCTCAAATATTTCTTCACCCAAAAGGAACTCAACATGGGGCAACGACGTTGGCTCGAGCTATTGAAAGATTACGATCATACTATTCAATATCATCCTGGAAAAGCAAAAGTAGTAGCTGACGCATTGAGTAGAAGATCATATGCGGGTTCGAGTACAATGTTGTTAACACAAAGGCCCATTTTGTATGACTTGCAAAGGATGGATATAGAGTTAAAGGCTCCAAGTACCCACGTGATGATATCAAACATACGAGTAGAACCAACTTTAATCGATAAAGTTAAAGCTGCTTAAGCTATGGTTACGGAGCTGATGCGTATGAAGAAGAAAGTGCAATAAGGTGTTATTCCAGAAGCAAGAATCGATGAAGAAGGAATACTTCGAGTCAACTCCAGACTTTGTGTTCCTAACGATTCTGACTTGAAGCATAAAATCATGATGGAGGCACACAACACACCATTTTTAATCCATCTTGGGAGTACCAAAATGTATCATGATATTCGACATACATTTTGGTGGAATAATATGAAGAGAGAGATCGCAGAGTTTATCTCGAGGTGTTTAACCTGTCAATGTGTAAAGGCGGAGCATCAAGTACCAAAGGGTCCATTGCAACCACTTGAGATTCTGGAATGGAAGTGGGAACACATTACCATGGATTTCGTTACAGGTCTTCCCAAAGTTTCTCAAGGCATAGATGTTATTTGGGTTATTGTTGATAGATTGACCAATTCTGCCCATTTCTTGCCTATACGGGAGACTTATTCCCTTGAACGTCTTGCTAGTATGTACGTAAATGAGATTGTGAGATTGCATGGCATGCTAATATCCATAGTTTCGGATCGTGACCCAAGATTCACTTCACGATTTTGGGTTAGCTTGCAGAAAGCTATGGGCATGAATTTACGATTCAGCTCGGTATACCATCCTCAAACGGACGGGCAATCAGAGAGGACTATTCAAACTCTTGAAGATCTATTAAGACTTTGTGTCCTAGATTTGAAAGGGAGTTGGGATAAGTACATGCCATTGGTAGAATTCTCCTACAATAACAGTTATCAGGCAGGTATAGGCATGGCTCCATTTGAAGCATTGTATGGACGAAAGTGTCGCTCTCCAGTATGTTGGGATGAGGTGGGAGAAGCAACGTTGTTGGGACCAGAATTGGTACGCATGACTACAGAAAAGATCTAAACGATTCGACGTATACAAATGGCACAGGATCGACAAAAGGGTTATGCGGATCTTCATCGAAAAGACGTAGAATTTAATATTGGGGATCATGTATTGTTACGTGTTGCACCATGAAAGGGAGTTACAAGATTTGGGAAGAGAGGAAAGCTCAATCCACGATTTGTTGGTCCATTTGAGATTCTTGACCGAATAGGAAATGTGGCCTATAGACTCACATTACCTCCAAGTATGTCTTGTGTTCATAATGTTTTTCACATATCCATGCTTCGTAAATATGTGAAAGACCCGAACCATATTATTGCATTAGAACCAGACGAGATAGCCGAAGATTTAACGTACGAAGAGATACCTGTTAAGATCTTGGATATGAAAGAGCATGTCTTACGCACGAAGGTTATACCACAAGTTAAGGTTTTGTGGAGAAACCATGCTATTGAAGAAATGACCTGGGAGTTGGAATCAGAAATAAAAGCGAGGTATCCTCACCTTTTCGAAACACCATGTACGTATGTCAATTTCGAGGACGAAATTTCATAAGGAGGGGAGGTTGTAAGACCCCAACTTATTATAAATAAAATCGAATTTTCTCTAATTATTATTGTGAATAATAAGGTATTAATTTGATATAATTCTCTGGTTATGGGTGAAATATGCAAATTTTGCAAAATAAGCAAGTGGTTATAAAATAATCATTGTTGTCGGGGAATATTCAGATGGAATATTCTTTTCGCGAGAATATTCATTTATGGGCCCCATACTTAATGTAATAATCGGATGAAGAAAATGACAAGTTTGAGTTTTATAAATAACGACGTAGATGTTACTGAATTAACACCGTTGAATACCCGATGGTTAAAATACAGTAATACGCGTGGATGCACAATATTTTTTGAATTATTGATTCTTACGTAAGAAGGCACTACTCAATAATTGTTACAATAATTACTGTTCAATATTTTATTTTATTGATTCAATAATTGTTGCGTTGATATTTTAGATTATTGTTGTTTCAATAATTATCACTGCACAGTATTTCCCATTACCAGATCAATAATTCATATTATTTGAATAATATTATTAGATAGTATTATTGGCAATGTCTAGAAAGTTCTCATCAAGGAGAGGTTTGGTCACCTAATTAATTGCGCCAAGAAGGAAAAATTCTTATTGAAGCCCCTCTTTCCTCGGGAACTACCGGTTGTCATAATTGTGATTCTCGTAATATTAATTATGAATAATTAATTATTGATTTATATGATAAGGAAATATTTATTTTATGTGGATATAAATGATGGATATATTTATTTTTATGTGGATAAAAATGAAGGAATTAATGCTAAGGTGTTTTATTAGTATTTTGTCGGTGTGGAGGTATTAAAAATTACCCGTTTGTGAATTTCGGAAATTTTGTGTTTAGAATTTGGAAAAACTCAAAGCTACAAAGTTGTAGAGAATTTGATTTCAGGCAGAATGGACATAAAATTCGTATTTTTTTGATAACCGGACTATTTTCTATGAATTATTGAAGTTTCAGAAAATAAAATAATTTTTATTAATTTATGGGTGGGACCCACTTGGTTATCAACATGTGGGCTGCTGAAAATTGTTTCAAAGTTGGCTGGTGGGTGAGAATTGTCAAGAGGCATGCGTAGAAAAGAAAGTAATTATATTATTATTTTATTATTTAGTCTCCTATGACGTTCTAGCATTTTCCTATAAATAGGCGCTTATGTTAGAATTGAAAATCACACTAGAAACAACTTTTCTTTCTCTCTAGATTATCGAAATGTATTTTTGTGAGTATTTTGATACTTTGAGAGTTACTATTCAAAGATAAGTTTCTATCAAAGACTATATCCGAAATTCGAATGTAAATACGATTATTTTGAGGTAAGGGATGTTATTTTCTTCGTAAATGATATTATTTTTTTCGATATCATTATGCCAAAATATTGTTCTAAACTTTTTATCAAATTTAGAACTTTTTGTGTCGGGATTACTATTCACGATACTACAGACTATTCACGATATCGACACTATTCACGAATACTTCAAGACTATTCAATTTAAAAAATAAAATTTTCCTTTTTATCCAAGATGTCTATTATGGTTACTAACTTTGATTGTATCCATATTTTGATCTTTATTTTTGAATTCTGCTTCACAATTGGTTATTATGGATGATTATTGAACTTGTATAAACTGTAATAATAATCCCTAATATTTGTTCTTTTATGTCACTGGATTCGTTTTCTTTAAAATATTTTTCATCATCCTCAGTCCTAAATGATGATTTTACTAAATATCTTTGGCCTGTAGTGCAAAGATAAATGATTAATCGATGAATATCTTTGGCCCGTAGTGCAAAAGATGAACAGTGTTGAGATGAATATGACCAATCGGGTGATACAAATGAATATCTTTGGCCTGTAGTGCAAAGATGAATATTTGATTAAAGATGTATATTAATTGATGTTACAGGGATAAAATATTGATGATGGACTTTTAAATCTTAGAAGATAGTGGAACTCATTCTCTACTTGACTCTTCTAACGGATTGCTGTTTCCGCTGCAGTTGTTGATCTAAAACTTGTTGTCTATTATATTTTATCAGATTTTTCCCTGTTGAAAACTAATGATAATTTTTTGTATATTATCTTAGTCATAATATTCTTTACTGGGCTAGTTGAGCTCACCCTTTTCCTTTTTGTTCCATTTTTATTCTCAGGAGGTGAAAACATAGCAGGATCTAGTCGGGGTATGGAGTGATGGTTATAGAAAGATGTTTTAGCAGTCTTCACTATTTTTGTAAAATAGTGTTTGAATAACTGTAATGAGAATTTATTTGAGTGTGGATATTGTTTTCAAGACAATATTTGTATTTAAACTCAGAGTATGTGTTGTCGTAGTTTGCACGACAATTGTATTATTGAAGTTGTAATTTGCTTTATATACCGTGTATTTGGTGACTCAGAATGGGTGTTGTATACCTATTTTGGTGGCGTCACAAGTTCTCTATGTTTGAGTTTCATGAACAATTAGTTAAAGATATGGGTTATGTGACGCCCCCAAAACAGGTATACATCACCCATCTTGGGTCGCTAGATATATGGTACATAAATGAAATACAAACTAATTATACAACAGTCATGTAAAATACGACAAAACATATGCTGTGAGTTTTATTATTACACTATTTCACAGAATAGTGAGGACTATTAATGTACCATCCAGGACCATCACTCTGTTCCCCGACTAGTCCCAGCTACGTCCTCATTTCCTGAAGAGAACAATGAAAGCAAAAGGGTGAGCTCAACTAGCCCAGTAAGAAATATTATGACTAAGATAATGTAGAATAAATTATCATTAGCCTTCAATAGTGTTAAACTGATACAATATAACAAACATCAAGTATAACTGCAGCGGAACAAGCAATCCATTAGAAGAGTCAAGTAGAGAATAAAATCTACTATCTTCTATGATTTAAAAGGTTTTTCATCACTTTTATCGTTGAGACTCAACTTAATAAATAATCCACATCATCAAATCATCCCTGCACTACAGGCCAAGGATATTCTTTAGTATCACGACCACAAATTATCCATGCACTACGGGCCAAAGATAATCGTGTTTTCATCAACGGTCCTGATCATGCCATAAAACAATTCATCTTTGCATCCTTGGTCAAGAGAATCCATAGCCATAATCATACCAAAAATCGCCCATCAATGCACTACGGGCCAATGAGGACTTTTTTCCATATCATTTATAACATTACTACCATGATTATACCGATTAATCCTCGGTCATAATCATACCAAGTCCATCTATGCACTCACACAGCCACATATGACTTTCAACATAATATAAACATGAGGATGATGACAATGATATAAGAATTCAATTAAACAAGTTCAAGAATTATTTGATCCAGAAATCAATAACGTCCAAATTGTCAACATGATACTTCTTTGTGGAGTAAAATTCAAGAATGCTCAGAAGAATATTTCCATGAAAAGATACTGGATGAAGCGCATATATCAAGGATATTCCACTAATTTCATGGAGTATAGAAGTCAAAACTCTAACCAACTGAGTATAATAAAGAATATATGAAACTGCAAATGGATTTTCGTCCGCCACGCGGTAATCCACTTAGACAGATCATTTCCCTAATTTAATAAGGAATGATTATAAAGGATCATTCACCATGCATGTGATAATCCACATAGACAGGTTATTTCAACAGAATAATAAAGAATGGAATAACAGAAGAAATCACCATGCATGCGATAGACCACACATACAGGTTATCCCAAAAAAATAATAAAGAATGGAACCAGGTCATGCGTAAACGCATCGATAGGATATTCCGACAGAATAATAAATAATGGAACCAGGTCCGGCGTAAACGCACAGACTGGATATTTCGATAGAATAATAAAGAACGGAATAATAGAAGAATTTCACCATGTATGTGGTACTTCGCATAAACAGGTTATTCCAACATAATGATAAAGAATGGAATAACAGAAGAATTTCACCAAGTATAGGGTAGCCCGCGTATACAGGTTATTCCAACAAAATAATAAAGAATGGAATAACAGAATTTCTCTTCATGAATACGAAAGAAATAATACCCCTTACTGTGACGCCCCCAAAATAGGTATACATCACCTATTCTGAGTCGCCAAATACATGGTACAGAATACAAATACAACTTAATTATACAACTATCGTGCAAAGTACGACAAAACATAAGCTGTGAGTTTTAATACAAATATTGTCGCTTAGACAATATACAAACTCAAATTCAATATTATTACATTTATTTTCCCACTATTTCACGAAATTGTGAGGACTACTAATGCTATCATCTCGTCCGTCACTCCCGCTCCCCGACTAGTCCCTCGCTACGCTCTCATTTCTCAAGAGAACAATGAAAGTAAAAGGGTGAGCTCAACTAGCCCAAAGAGGAAATATTATGACTAAGATAATGCGAATAATATATTATCGTTAGCCTTCAACAATGTTAAACCGATATAATATAACAACCATCAAGTTTAATCTGCAATGAACAAGCAATCCATTAAAAGAGTCAAGTAGAGAATAAAATCTACTATCTTTTATGATTTAAAAGGTTTTTCATCACTTTTATCGTTGGGACTCAGCTTAATAAATAATCCACATCATCGAATCATTCCTGCACTACGACCAAGGATATTCTTTATTATCACGACCACAATTATCCATTTACTACGGGCCAAGAATATTTGTGTATTCATTAATGGTCATGATCATGCCAACAACTGTCCATCAATGCACTACGGGCCAATGAGGACTTTTACCACATTATTTGTAACATTACGGTCATGATTACACCGAATAATCCCTGGTCATAATCATACCAAGTCCATCTATGCACTACAGGCCATAGATGACTTTCAAAAAAAATATAAACATGATGATGATGACAATGATATAAAAATTCAATAAAACAAGTTCAAGAATTAATTTATACAGGAACTAATAATGTCCAAATTGTCAATATGATTCTTCTTTGTAGAGTAAAATTCAAGAATGCTCAGAAGAATATTTTCATGAAAAGATATTGGATGAAACGCAAATATCAAGGATATTCCACTAATTTCATGGAGTACAAAAGTCAAAACTTTAACCAACTGAGTATAACAAGGAATGGAATAACAAAAGAAATCACCAGGTATGCGATAGACCGCACAGGCAACTTATTTCAACAGAATAATAAATAACGGAATCAGGTCCGGCATAAAAGCACGCATGTGATATTCCAACAGTAATAATAAAGACTTTTAATCAGTCCGACGAAAAAAACACATGACATGTGACATTCCAACAGTAATAATAAAGACGGAAACCAGTCCTGGCGTAGAATGCATGCATGTGGATGTTCCAACAGAATGATAAATAATGGAACCAGTCCTGTAAACGCATGCATGTGATGTTCCAACAAAATGATAAAGAATGGAATAACAGAAAAATTTCACCAAGTATAGGGTAGCCCGTGTATACAAGTTATTCCAATAGAATAATAAAGAATGGAATAACAGAAGTTCTCTTCATGGATAAGAAAGAAATAATACTCCCTACCTTGGAAAAATTGGATACTAGAATAGTGAGGTAGCAGACTTCTCTTCTTCTTTCTCTCTATAATTTCTCTCTATAATAATCGCTCTAAAACTTTTGTGAATTGGTGAGAAATGAAGGAAGAATGAGCTTCTATTTATAGGAAAATATAGTTTCGATAATTGCACGTTTTGGGGCTCAAAAAATTACAGTACAATACCTCCAATTTTTCTTTCATTTTTAATTTAGCCCTGCAAGTATTATCAAACTTGCACCACCTCCCCTAATAGTAAATAATGTGAATCAATAGTATAATCATGTGAAAAATACGAATTACAGTATAGTACCTCCATCTATACCTCCATTTTTAACTTAGTCATGCAAGTATTATTAATCTTGCACCAACTCCCCTAATAGTAAATAATGTGATTCAATAGTACACACATGTGAACAAATAGTTATATAAGCATGTGAATTAGTAGCAATTAATTGCTCATTTATCCGATAAATTACCCGATTTATCAATATAACCCCTAGACATCAATTATCATCGAAATAGATGTCGATTTCCACTAACACTAATAATCCCAACACAATGGAACTATCAAAATTCATTTTTAATCAACACAACTTATTCATCATTAATATTATAACTCACAATATTTAACAACCAGGTTGTTCACAGGAAAGAATGGGCTTTCCGATAAGGATTTCTCCTTATTGGCGCGCAATTAGGTGACCAAACCTCTCCTTGACAGAACTTCTAGACATTGTCAATATTACAAATAATAATATGAATAACTTTGTCGTCTCAATTATTGATTTAATAATATAATATATTATACAAATGATACTGTGACAATAATTGAATCAATAATATAAGAGATATGATACAGCAATTACTATAGCAATAATTGAGTATAACTGAGTGACTTCTCACGTAAGCATCAATAATCAATATCGTGTGCTACTATACAACCACGTGTATTACTGTACTTTTAAGACCGGATGTTTCTACAATTAACGGTAAAACTTCCGCCGTTATTTTCATAAAGTATTTTTGTCGTTTTCTCAATCCGACAATAATTCCGTTGTGGGGGTCCACCAATGATTGTTCACATTGTATTTAATATTCTCTCTGTTAAAACGAATATTCCCCGACCAATTGAATATTATATAACAACTTGCGTACTTTGCAAAATTTATAAATATTACCCACAACTATAACATTATATCAAATCCACACCATAATATTCAAAAATATATTTTGAGAAAATTTAATCTTTATTCAAAAAGTTGGGGTCTTACACTTACGAGTACAACAAATAATATCCCTTACCTTTGAAAGAAAAGTACTCCATTTGGTAGAGGCGAGGATATACTCAAGAAAACTTGCACTATGCTTCAAAGCTTTCTTAAACTCTAAAGAAATAAATCAAGATTATAGAAGAAGAACTCTTTCTATAGTTTCTCTCTAGTGTTTCAAAGAATTCATAAGAAATAATGAAGGAATGAGCTTCTATTTATAGAAGAATGGACCCATAGTAACTAATTCATGAACGGTCCAGATTTAAAGTAAAATCTTTTAAATAAAATATAATATATTCTATTTATAATCTAATAAAACGAATAACTTTATAAAAGTATTCTGCTTTATATAAAAAAATTTTACTATGCAAAACACTATGCAACACTATGCATAATAAAATATAATATATTCTAATTATTGTCTAATAAAATAAATAACTTTATAAAAGTATTCTATTTTATATAAAAAGATTTTACTATGAAAATACTATGCATAATAGATATCTATATTCAATTTATAGTCTAATAAAACGAATAACTTTATAAAAGTATTCATTTTATATAAAAGCTTTTCATTTTATTACATTAATAATACTAATAATACAAAAACCGGTGACTTATGACATAAGCATCAATAATCAATACTGTGTACTATTATGCAACCACGCCAGACTCTTCGACTTTTAACACCGGGTGTTTCAAATAGATTAACAGTAAAAACTTCCATACCGTTATTTTCATAAAGTATTTTTGTCATTTTCTCAATCCGATAATAATTCCGCTGTAGGGTCCACCAATGATTGTGCTTGCTGTATTTAATATTCCTATTAAAACGAATATTCCCAGGCCAATCGAATATTATATAACAACTTGCGTACTTTGTAAAATTTATAAATATTACCCACAATTATAACATTATATCAAATTTATTCCATAATTTTGAAAAATAATTTCGAGAAAATTAATTCTTTATTCGTAAAATTTGGGATTTTACAATCTCCCCTCCTTATGAAATTTCGTCCTCGAAATTTACGTACGTACTTAGTATGCTGAAGAGGTGAGGGTACCTTGACTTCATTTCAGATTCCAACTCTTGAGGTATAACCTTTGAGTGTCGAATATAATCCTTCTTATCCAATATTTTAACATGTATCTTCTCATACGTTAAATCATCCGCTATCTCGTCCGGTTCTAAATTAATAATGTGGTTCGGGTCGTCCACATATTTACGTAACATCGATATGTTAAAAACGTTATGAACACGCGACATACTTGACGGTAAAACGAGTCTATAAGCCACAGCTCCTACTCGATCGAGGATTTTAAATGGGCCAATTAAATCGAGGGTTGAGATTTCCTCTCTTAAATCGATTCTTGCTTCTAGAATAACGCCTCTTGAACCTTCTTCTTTACATTCATCACCTGAGTATGTAGCTTGAGCGACTTTAACTTTATCGATTAAAGTCGATTCTACTCGTATATTCGTTATCTTCACGTGGATCTCTAGAGTCTTTAACTCTATCTTCATTATTTGTAAATTATACGAAATGGATTTTTGTGTTAACAACATCGCACTCGTAAACGCATACGATCTTCTACTCGACGCGTCAGCTGCAACGTTCGCTCTTCCACGATGATATTGAATTGTACGATCATAATCTTCAACAGCTCGTGCCAATGTCTTTGGCGCGTTATACGTTTGTTTTGGTTGAAGAAATTTTTGAGGGTTTAAGAAATGGGTTTTGTACTGGGGTCAATACAAAATTCGATTTCACGCTCTAGGGGTAGGCTAGGAAGTCTTCATGAATACGTCAGGAAATTTATTAACGATAGAAATATCATTCAAAACTGTGACCCACATCCAAGACTTGGATAGTACGTCACATTGATACCTATCAACTTGCCATCTTCATTCACGATGTCGTCTACAGAAAGTCTGGCTTCGGTGCATTCCACACAAGGAAGTCAACAACGAAAGGATCAGACTCTTTACTTATGGCTTGATATGACAATGATTGACTTTAGTGGTTTGGTTACTTTGAATTCGCATAACAGGTTGGTTAGGAGTATGAAAGCTAACAACCTTACGAAAAGCATGATGAGTAGTTAACCAATCGTTTCCAAAAATTACATCAAAGGCAAGTATTTTCAAAGAGATAAGATCGACAGGTAACGTGAAAGTGTTGATTTGAACAAGATTTATAAATAGTGGAGGTAACGAAGGTTTCTCCCAACTAAGTTTAAACAGATATATCAAAGTCTAACTTCTCCAGAGTTAACTTCAAACATTGAACACAACTAGGTGAAATAAAAGAGTGAGGATAACCGGTATCTAACACGGTATAGACTTCGCAATAGTTTATGATTAACTTACCCGTGATAATTTTATTCAGGTTCTTCGTCACGAAGAAAAAAAACACTCTCTGTTAAACTACCGGCTTTGGCTTGTCTGGGACATCCTTTGGCATCACTATCCCAGCTGGACCTGACTTCACCATACGACAAAATCAAGCTAGGTGACCTTCTCTTCCGCAATTAAAACACGCTTTGGATTGTCAAGTCATAGCTTTAGACGGATGTGTCCTGTTATGCGCATTTTGAAACATACGACCGGTGGTCGTTCTTCTTCCTTTGAAACGGGTGCTGGTGCTGCTATCTTTCCATCATTATTGAACCTTCTCTTCTTAAAATGTCTATTTCTATTATCTTGGCCATGATTACCACCGAAGTGGTTACCATTCTTGCCACCGGTATGATTATTATCGTATTGCTGGTCATTACCTTTTGGTTGTGATGACTCATTATTGCACTCCACTAACTGAGCCCGATTCACAACATCTGAATATAAACAAAGTTTATGAGAAATGAGGTATTGACGTATTTCGGGTTTCAAACCTCTTAGAAACATTCGTGTCATTCGCTCCTCATTATCGACCAAATGGGATGCAAACCGGGATAACTCCGAAAATTTAGCCTCGTATTGCGACATGGTCATGTTGTTTTGCTCTAACTTGATAAACTCCACCTCCTTCATGTGACGAATACTTTCTGGAAAGTAATTATCATTGAACAGCTCTCTGAACTTCTCCCAAGACATCTTGAGTGCGTCCAGTCAAGTACGCTTTCTGATTCCCACCAAAGAATCGCCTCTTCACGCAACATAAAGGTGGCAAAGGGAACTTTTTGCTCCTCGGAGCATCCAAGATATCAAATATCTTGGTGATCTGCTTTAACCACGTCTCCGCCTTCAGTGGTTCTAGCTTTCCCAAAATCTTTGGTGGTCCCAGCTCCTTGAATTGCTTAGCGGTGACCGACTGTGGGTTGCCATTATTTTTACCTGCATTATGAACAGGAGCTGCCTTCACCTGATGTTGCATGAATTCTAAAAAGCTCCTAAACGTACCGTCGTTCATTAATTGATCAGTGTTGTTGTTTACAGGAAGATTATCACCATCCTGTTGCACATTGTCCTGATTATTGATCTGTTGAGACTCAACGGTCTCCTGTGCTCCATTGATTTTCTCAACATTCTCGGATGCCATTTTCAAATACTGCCACAAAACAAGGGTTAATTAACATATCACATATTATCCCTATACTCTGACCGACACCAAATAAACTTAGGTAGGTCATACTAGCGAAGGAATTCTCCGCCTTTCCCCTCCTAGTTCTAGTCTCACATCTTAGCCAGGGATTATATCCCTAAGCTTTGATACCAACTGTGACGCCCCCAAAATAGGTATACATCACCCATCTTGGGTCGCCAGATACATGGTACATAAATGAAATACAAACTAATTATACAACAGTCGTGTAAAATACGACAAAACATATGCTGTGAGTTTTAATACAAATATTATCATCTAGACAATATTTACACTCAATGGAGTCCTCATTACATTTATTAGTACACTATTTCACAGAATAGTGAGGACTATTAATGCACCATCTAGGACCATCACTCTGTTCCCCGACTAGTCCCAGCTACGTTCTCATTTCATGAAGAGAACAATGATAGCAAAAGGGTAAGCTCAACTATCCCAGTAAGAAATATTATGACTAAGATAATGCAGAATAAATTATCATTAGCCTTCAACAGTGTTAAACTGATACAATATAACAAACATCAAGTTTAACTGCAGCGGAACAAGAATCCATTAGAAGAGTCAACTAGAGAATAAAATCTACTATCTTCTATGATTTAAAAGGTTTTTCATCACTTTTATCGCTGAGACTCAGCTTAATAAATAATCCACATCATCAAATCATCCCTGCACTACAGGCCAAGGATATTCTTTAGTATCACGACCACGAATTATCCATGCACTACGGGCCAAAGATAATCGTGTTTTAATCAATGGTCCTGATCATGCCATAAAACAATTCATCTTTGCACCCTTGGCCGAAGAGAATCCATAGCCATAATCATACCAAAAACTGTCCATCAATGCACTACGGGCCAATGAGGACTTTTTCCATATCATTTGTAACATTACGGTCATGATTATACCGATTAATCCATAGTTATAATCATACCAAGTCCATCTATGCACTACATGCCACAGATGACTTTCAACATAATATAAACATGAGGATGATGACAATGATATAAGAATTCAATTAAACAAGTTCAAGAATTATTTGATCCAGAAATCAATAGTGTCCAAATTGTCAACATGATACTTCTTTGTGGAGTAAAATTCAAGAATGCTCAGAAGAATATTTTCATGAAAAGATACTGGATGAAGCGCAAATATCAAGGATATTCCACTAATTTCATGGAGTATAGAAGTCAAAACTTTAACCAACTGAGTATAATAAAGAATATATGAAACTGCAAATGGATTTTCGTCCGCCACGCGGTAATCCACTTAGACAGATCATTTCCATAATTTAATAAGGAATGAATATAAAGGATTATTCACCAAGCATGTGATAATCCACATAGACAGGTTATTCCAACATAATAATAAAGAATGGAATAACAGAAGAAATCACCACGCATGCGATAAACCGCACAGACAGGTTATTCCAACAAAATAATAAAGAATGGAACCAGGTCATGCGTAAACGCATCGACATGATATTCCGACAGAATAATAAATAATGTAACCAGGTCCGGCGTAAACGCACAAACAAGATATTCCGACAGAATAATAAAGAACGGAATAATAGAAGAATTTCACCATGTATACGGTACTTCGCATAAACAGGTTATTCCAACATAATGATAAAGAATAGAATAACAGAAGAATTTCACCAAGTATAAGGTATCCCGCGTATACAGGTTATTCCAACAGAATAATAAAGAATGGAATAACAGAATTTCTCTTCATGAATACGAAAGAAATAATACCCATTACGAGTACAACAAATAATATCCCTTACCTTTGAAAGAAGAGTACTCCGACTGGTAGGGCGAGGATATACTCGAAGAAAACTTGCACTATGCTCAAAGCTTTCTTAAACTCTAAAGAAATACGCTTAAGATTATAGCAGAATACTTTCTTCTTTCTTTCTATAGTTTCTCTCTCTAGAGTTTCAGTGAATTCATAAGAAATAATGAAGGAATGAGCTTCTATTTAGAGAAGAATGGACTGCATAGTAACTAATTCATGAACGGTCCAGATTTAAAGCAAAATCTTTTAAATAAAATAAAATATATTCTATTTATAATCTAATAAAACGAATAACTTTATAAAAGTATTCTATTTTATATAAAAAGATTTTACTATGCAAAACACTATGCAATACTATGCATAATAAAATATAATATATTCTAATTATTGTCTAATAAAATAAATAACTTTATAAAAGTATTCTGTTTTATATAAAAAGATTTTACTATGCAAACACTATGCATAATAGAATATCATATATTCTATTTATAGTCTAATAAAACGAATAACATTATAAAAGTATTCTATTTTATATAAAAAGCTTTTCTATTTTATTACATTAATAATACTAATAAAACAAAACTGAGTGACTTATCACACAAGCATCAATAATCAATACTGTGTCTTACTATGCAACCAATGCCAGACATCGTACTTTTAACACCGGGTGTTTCAACAGTTAACGGTAAAAACTTCCGCCATTATTTTTATAAAGTATTTTGTCGTTTTCTCAATCCGACAATAATTCCGTTGTGGGGTCCACCAATGATTGTGCCGTTGTACGAATATTCCCTGTTAAAATGAATATTTCCCGATCAATCGAATATTATATAACAACTTGCGTACTTTGCAAAATTTATAAATATTACCCACAACTATAACATTATATCAAATTTATTCCATAATTTTGAAAAACAATTTCGAGAAAATTAATTCTTTATTTGTAAAATTTGGGATTTTACAGGTTAAACACGTTAATTTATTCATATAAACTATTTCTATATGATTTGTATGTAAATTAAAGTTGTTTAATGTGACTCCCCCAAAATAGGTCCACACAACCCATTCTGAGTTGTCAAATACATGGTACAGAAAAAACTACAAACTTCATTATTACAATTGTCGTGCAAAATACGAAAACACATATGCTATGAGTTTAAATACAAATATTGTCTTCTAGACAATATCCAAACTCAAATAAGTCCTCATTACAGTTATTGATACACTATTTTAGAAAATAGTGAGGAATGTTAAAACAACTGACTTGAAACATCATTCCACATCCCGACTAGTTCCCGCTATATTCTTGTCTCCTGAGAAGAAAAATGGAACAAAAAGGAAAATGGTGAGCTCAACTAGCCCAGTAAAGAATATTATGACTAAGATAATGTAGAACAAATTATCGTTAGCCTTCAATAAATCAGATAAAATATAATGGACAACAAGTTTTAGATCAATATTCGCAGTGGAAATAACAATTCATTAGAAGAGTTAAGTAGAGAATGAAATCTACTATCATCTATGAATTTAAAAGTCCGTGATCAATATTGTATCCCTGTAACATTAATTAATATACATCTTAAATTAAATATTCATCTTTACACTACGGACCAAAGATATTCATTTCTATCACTAGCTGGTCATGTTCATCTCAACACTTATTCATCTTTGCACTACGGGCCAAAGATATTCATCAGGTAATCATTCATCTTTACACTATATGCCAAAGATATTCAGTTATATCACCATTTAGGACCGATGATGATGAAAAATATCTTAAAGAAACGAATCTAGTGAGATAAAAGGACAAAGATTAGGGATTCATACTTTAGATAATCCAAGTTCAAAAATTTTCCATAATAAACCATAGTGGAGTAAAATTCAAGAATGAAGATCAAAACATAGATACAATCAAAGATAGTAACCATAATAGACATCTTGTACAAAGAAGAAAAAATTTCATTTTTCTGTGAATAGTGTCGTATTCGTGAATAGTGTCGTATACATGAATAGGAACCCCGACACGAAAAGGTAAATATTCTACAAGAAAAATCATACTTCGTGAATAGTACTCGTGAATAGTGTCGTATTCGTAAATAGTGCCGTATACGTGAATAGTAACCTCGACATGAAAAGGTAAAAAATTTCATAATAAAATTCATACCAATATTTCGGTATAATGATATTGAACAAAATAACATCATTTATGAAAATAACATCTCTTACCTCAAAAGAATAGTGCTTCTGCCTGAAATATCGGATATAACGCTGAAGGAAACTTGCACTGAATATCAACTCTCAAAGTATCTAAATACTCACAAAATACGCTCGATAATATAGAGAGAGAAAACTTATGATTCTGGTGTGATTTTTAATTCTAACTAAGCACCCTATTTATAGGAAAATGCTTAGAACGCCTAAGCAGACTAAATTTAATAAAATAATACATTTAAAATTTTTACGCACACCTCATTGACCAAAATATTAGCACACCACTAGTGGGGCCCACCAAAATTAGAATTTTTCACAACAACCTAAAGTGGGGCCCACCTATGTTTTTAATAAAAACATTTATTTTCGAAACTTCAATAATTCATAATATCAGAAAAATATGAATTTTCTGTCCATTTCATAGGAAATTTAATTCTCTACAACTTTGTAGAAGAAAGTTTTTCTAAATTCTAAATAGAAAATGACCGAAATCCACATACGGATGATTTTTAATACCTTCATTCTGACAAAATACTGATAAAACACCTCAACATTAATTCTTTCATTTATATCCACATAAAAATAAATATTTCCTTATCATATAAATTAATAATTAATTATTCACAAATAATATTACAGAATCACAATTATGACAACCAGGTCATTCTCAAGAAAAAGGGGGCTTTCCAATAAGGATTTCTCCTTACTTGCGCGCAATTAGGTGAACAAATCCCTTTCTTACACAGAACTTCCTTAGACATTGCCAATAATGCTATATAATAATATTATTCAAATAATATGAATTACTGATCTGATAATGGGAAATAATGTGCAGTGACAATTATTGAAACAACAATAATATAAAATATCAACGTAGCAATTATTGAATCAATAAAATAAAATATTGAACAACAATTATTGAGTAGTGACTTCTTACGTAAGAATCAATAATTCAAAATATCTGTAATACCGTAATAAAGCTACGCGTGCAACCACGCCAGATTACTATATTTTAACCAATTAAGTATTCCAACAGTGTTAACGGTAACAACTACGCCGTTATTTATAAAAAAAACTTATACTTATCGTTTTCTTCATCCGATAGTTTTTCGTTATAGGGCCCACAAATGGCTGCGCCATCGTACGAATATTCTCCGACAGCAAGAATATTCCACGACCAAATGAATATTCCCCGACAACAATGAATATTTTATAACCACTTGCTTATTTTAAAAAAATTTCACATTTCACCCATAACCAAAGTATTATATCAAATTAACACCTTTTTATTCAAAATAATAATTAGAGGAAATTCAATTTTATTTATAAACAGTTGGGGTCTTACATTTAATTCATGAAAACATGATATAGGTGAAGAAATTATGTTTTCATGGAAATACAGTTATGTGTATATGATATAACTTATTTTGGAATCAAAATTGATAATTAATTCATAATATAAAGTGTAAATTTACTTTTAATTGTGTAAATATATAAAGAAACGAAAACAAAGTTGTGACGCCCCCAAAATAGGTATACATCACCTATTCTGAGTCGCCAAATACATGGTACAGAAACAAAAATAACTTTAGTAATACAATTGTCGTGCAAAATACGACAACACATATACTGTGAGTTTAAATACAAATATTGTCTAATAGACAGTATACAAACTCAAAAGGAGTCCTCATTACAATTATTGATACACTATTTTACAAAATAGTGAGGACTACTAAAACAACTATCCTGAACCATCACTCCATACCCCGGCTAGTTCCTGCTATGTTCTCACCTCCTATGAAGAAAAATGGAACAAAAAGGAAAAGGGTGAGCTCAACTAGCGTAGTAAATAATATTATGACTAAGATAATATACAATAAATTATCATTAGTCTTCAACAGGGAAAAATCTGATAGATCATAATAGACAACAAGTTTTAGATCAACAACTACAGTGGAAACAATAATGCATTAGAAGAGTCAAGTAGAGAATGAATTCTACTATCTTCTAAGATTTAAAAGTCCATCATCAATATTTTATCCCTGTAACATCAATCAATATACATCTTGAATCAAATATTTATCTTTGCGCTACAAGCCAAAGATATTCATTTGTATCACCAGTTGGTCATGTTTATCTCAACACCTGTTCATCTTTGCACTACGGGCCAAAGATATTCATCAGTTAATCATTCATCTTTGCACTACAGGCCAAAAATATTCAGTAATATCATCATTTAGGACTGAGGATGATGAAAAATATCTTAAAGAAAATGAATTCAGTGAGACAAAATGACAAATATTAGGGATTCGTATTACAGTTTATCCAAGTTCAATAATACTCCATAATAACCCATTTGTTAAGTAGAATTCAAAAATAAATATCAAAACATAGATACAATCAAAGATAGTAACCATAATAGACATCTTGGACAAAAAGGAGAAAATTTCATTTTTCGGTGAATAGTGTCGTATACATGAATAGTGCCGTATACGTGAATAGTAACCCCGACACAAAAAGGTAGAAATTCCACAATAAAATTCATATCAATATTTCGGCATAATGATATTGAAGAAAATAATATTATTTACGAAGAAAATAACATCCCTTATCTCAAAATAACAGTATTTCTGATCGGAATATCGGTATAAGGCTGAAGAAAACTTGCACTGAATAGTAACTCACAAATTATCTAAATACTCACAAAATACGCTCGATAATATATATATATATATAGAGAAAACTTATTTCTGTTGTGATTTTCAATTCTATAAGCACCTTATTTATAGAAAATACTAGAACGCCAAAGGAGACTAAAATAATAAAATAATATTATTTCTTTTCTTCTTTTCTACGCCCACCTTTATCAAAGCCAGCCATCTTGGACACAAATTTGTAGCTCACATGTTAAAAACAAAAGTGGGTCCCTCCCACAATTTTAATAAAAAATTTAATTTCCGAAACTTTAATAATTCATAATAAATAGCTCTTTTATCAGAAAAATATGAATTTTATGTCCATTCCATAGGAAATCGAATTCTCTACAACTTTACAGAAGAAAGTGTTTCCAAATTCCAAACAGAAAATATTCGAAATCCACATACGGATGATTTTTAATACATTCATTCCGACAAAATATTGATAAAACACCTCAACATTAATTCCTTCAACTATATCCACATAAAAATAAATATTTCCTTATCATAAAAATCAATAAATAATTATTCACAAATAATATTAAAGAATCACAATAATGACAACCATGCCGTTCTCAGGAAATAGGGGGCTTTCCGATAAGGATTTCTCCTTACTGGCACGCAATTAGGTGACCAAACCTCTCCTTGACAGAACTTTCTAGACATTGCCAATAATGCTATCTAATAATATTATTCAGATAATATGAATTATTGATATGATAATGGAGATACTGTGCAGTGACAATTATTGAAACAACAATAATATAAAATATCAACGCAAAGAATTATTGAATCAATAAAATAAAATATTGAGCAAAGAATTACTATAACAATTATTGAGTAGTGCCTTCTTTACGTAAGAATCTATAATTCAAAAATACTATGCGATCTGCAGTGCATCGCTTTGTGCAACCACGCCAGACATCGTATTTTAACCACCGGGTATTCCAACAGTGTTAACGGTAATAACTACACTGTGATTTATAAAAACTCAAACTTGTCGTTTTATTCATCCGACCATTTTCCGTTATGGAGCCCACAAATGGTTGCGCCGTCGTACGAATATTCTCCGATAGAAAGAATATTCCACGACCAAACGAATATTCCCCGACACAATGGATATTTTTTAACCACTTGCTTATTTTGCAAAATTTACACATTCACCCATAACCAAAGCATTATATCAAATTAATACTTTATTATTCAAAATAATAAATAGAGAAAATTCGATTTTATTTATAATAAGTTGGGGTCTTACAACCTCCCCTCCTTATGAAATTTCGTCCTCAAAATTGACGTCGACGACTGTGTTTTCAAAATGTGAGGATACCTCGCTTTCATTTCTGATTCCGACTCCCAGGTCATTTCTTCAATAACATGGTTTCTCCACAAAACCTTAACTTGTGGTATAACCTTCGTGCGTAGGACATGCTCTTTCTTATCCAAGATCTTAATAGGTACCTCCTCGTACGTTAAATCTTCGGCTATCTCGTTCGGTTCTAACTCAATAATGTGGTTCGGGTCTTTCACATATTTACGAAGCATAGATATGTAAAAAACATTATGAACACCAGACATGCTTGGACGTAATGTGAGTCTATAGGCCACATTTCCTATTCGGTCAAGAATTTCAAATGGACCAACAAATCTTTGATTGAGCTTTCCTCTCTTCCCAAATCTTGTAACCCCCTTCCATGGAGTAATACGTAACAATACATGATCCCCAATATTAAATTCCACATCCTTTCAATGAAGATCAGCATAACTCTTTTGTTGATCATGTGCCATTTGTATACGTTGTCGAATTGTTTGGATCTTCTCTGTAGTTATTCGTACTAACTCTGGTCCCAACAATGTTGCTTCACCCACCTCATCCCAGCATACTGGAGAACGATATTTTCTTCCATACAATGCCTTGAATGGAGCCACACCTATACTTGCTTGATAACTGTTGTTGTAGGAGAATTCCACCAATGGCAAGTACTTATCCCAACTCCCTTTGAAATCTAGGACACATAGTCTTAATAGATCTTCAAGAGTTTGAATAGTCCTCTCTGATTGTCCGTCCGTTTGAGGATGGTATGCTGAATTGAATCGTAAATCCGTGCCCATAGCTTTCTGCAAGCTAACCCAAAATCGTGAAGTGAATCTTGGGTCACGATCCAAAACTATGGATACTGGTATGCCAAGCAATCTCACAATCTCATTCACGTATATACGAGCAAGACGTTCAAGGGGATAAGTCTCCCGTATAGGCAAGAAATGAGCAGACTTGGTTAATCTATCAACAATAACCCAAATCGCATCTATGCCTTGAGAAACCTTGGGAAGACCCGTAATGAAATCCATAGTAATGTGTTCCCACTTCCATTGCGGAATCTCAAGTGGTTGCAATGGACCCTTTGGCACTTGATGCTCCGCTTTTACACGTTGACAAGTTAAACACCTCGAGATAAACTCCGTGATCTCTCTCTTCATATTACCTCACCAAAATGTATATCGAAGATCATGATACATTTTGGTACTCCCAGGATGGACTGAAAACGGTGTGTTGTGTGTCTCCATCATTATTCTATGCTTCAAGTCAGAATCGTTAGGAACACAAAGTCTGGAGTTGACTCGAAGTATTCCTTCTTCATCGATTCTTGCTTCTGGAATATCACCTTCTTGCACTTTCTTCTTCATACGCATCAGCTCCATGTCCGTAGCTTGAACAGCTTTAACTTTATCGATTAAAGTCGGTTCTACTCGTATGTTTGATATCATCATGTGGGTACTTGGAGTCTTTACCTCTATCTCCATCCTTTGCAAGTCATAAAAAATGGACCTTTGTGTTAACAATATTGCACTCGTACCCGTATATGATCTTCTACTCAATGCGTCAGCTACCACGTTTGCTTTTCCAGGATGATATTGGATGGTATGATCGTAATCTTTCAACAGCTCGAGCCAACGTCGTTGCCGCATATTGAGTTCCTTTTGGGTGAAGAAATATTTGAGGCTTTTATGATCTGTATAGATCTCCACTTTCTCCCTATACAGGTAGTGTCTCCAGATCTTTAACGCTAAAATAACTGTTGCCAACTCCAGATCATAAGTAGGATAATTCCTCTCATATTCTTTAAGTTGTCGCGAGGCATAGGCTATGGCTTTTCCATGTTGCATGAGAACACATCCTAACCCTTTACCTAAAGCATCGTTGTAGATAACAAATCCATCTGAACCAGATGGTATTGTCAGAACAGGTGCCGAAATGAGTCTCCTCTTGAGTTCTTGAAAAATCTTCTCACAATCCTCGCTCCAACCGAATTTTGTATCTTTACGAGTCAGCTGAGTTAATGGAGTAACGATTCAAGAAAATACTTCCACGAATCTCCGATGGTAACCAGCTAAGCCCAGAAAGCTACGTACTTCGATCACCGACTTCGGTTGCTCCTAATTTTGTATGGCTTTAATCTTCGCCGGGTCGACAGATACTCCATGTTTTGACACCACGTGCCCAAGGAATGCTACTTCCTCAAGTCAGAACTCGCATTTCTTCAGCTTGGCATATAGCTTGTTTTCACGAAGCCTTTGCAGTACCAGCTTCAAATGGCGCTCATGATCTTCACGGCTTTTGGAATAGATGAGGATGTCATCAATAAAGATAACAACGAACTGATCCAAATATTCTTTGAACACACGGTTCATCTTATCCATGAAAGCAGCATGAGGATTATTCAATCCAAAAGACATGACTAAGAATTCATAATGCCCGTACCGAGTTCTGAAGTCAATCTTTGGAATATCCTCAGTTTTAATCTTAAGCTGATGATATCCAGAACGAAGATCGATCTTGGAAAAGAATTGTGCTCCTTGTAACTGGTCAAACAGGTCATCAATACAAGGTAACGAATACCTATTCTTGATGGTGACATGGTTTAATTCTCAGTAGTTAATACAAAGTCGCATACTCCCGTCTTTCTTCTTTACGAATAACACAAGAGCACCCCAAGGAGATGTACTAGGACGAATGAAACCAATGTCCAACAACTCCTGTAGTTGGACCTTTAACTTCTGAAGTTCAATAGGAGCTATTCGTTATGGGGTTTTAGAAATGGGCTTTGTACCATGTTTAAGGTCAATAAAGAATTCAACTTCACGTTCTGGGGGTAGACGGGAAGTTCTTCAGGAAATACGTAAGAAAATTCACTGACAATAGAAATATTATTCAAATATGACGTGTTTTTGTTCAAGTCCGTGACATGGGCTAAGAAAGCTTGACATCCGTTTTTCAATAAACGAATAGCTTTATGGCTTGATATGACAGTGATTGACTTTAGTGGTTTGGTTATTTGAATTCGA
This sequence comes from Panax ginseng, assembly GCA_020205605.1. Lineage (NCBI taxonomy): Eukaryota > Viridiplantae > Streptophyta > Magnoliopsida > Apiales > Araliaceae > Panax > Panax ginseng. Next base: position 82,442,029 of record CM035141.1, read on the forward strand.
ATAACAGGTTGGTTAGGAATATGAAAACTAACAACCTTATGAAAACAATCAATTTTAGTATGATGAGTGGTTAACCAATCAATCCCTAAAATCACATCAAATGCAAGTATTTTCAACGAAATAAGATTGGCATGTAATGTTATGGTTCCAACTTGAATCAAGTAAGCTTTATAAACAGTAGATGTAATGAAAGTTTCTCCTAACGGAGTCTTAACAGATAAGTGAAGGTCTAATTTCTCCAGAGTCAAGCTCAAACGTTGAGCACAAGCAGGAGAGATAAAAGAATGGATAGAACCGGTATCTAATAAGGTGTAAACTTCGCAATAGTTTATGATTAGCTTACCCGTGATCACCTTGTTTGGGTTCCTCGCGTTTTGGGCAGTCACGACAAACGCCCTTTCAGGAACCACCGACTTTAACTTGTCCGGGACAACCTTTGGAGTCACCATCCCCATTGAACTTGGTTTAGTAACAAGACAATCTCTAGCTATATGACCTTCCTTTCCACAGTTATAACACACCTTAGATTGTTGTGGGCAGTTTGGGCTGATGTGTCCCTCTTTCCCACATTTATAACAAACGACCGGTGCTCGTTCTCCTCCCCTAGAAATAGCTGATGTTTGTGTTGACGTCTTTACGTTGTCATTGTTGTACCTTCTCTTCTTGAAATCTCCTCCCGACTCGCTTCTTCTATTTTCATGGCCACGATTACCACCAGAGTGGTTACCGCTTTTGTCCGAATTGTTTTCCTCCCCGCTAGTTGTCATTGTCCCGATGATGGTTGCCACCGGATTGTAAGACCCCAACTTTTATGAATAAAGATTAATTTCTCTCGAAATATATATTTGAATATTATGGTGTGGATTTGATATAATGTTATAGTTGTGGGTAATATTTACAAATTTTGCAAAGTAAACAAGTGGTTATATAATATTCGATTGGTCGGGGAATATTCGTTTTAATAGGGAATATTCATACGACGACACAATCATTGGTGGACCCCACAACAGAAGTATTGTCGTAGTAAGAAAACGACATAATTATCTTTTTATAAAAATAACGGCGGAAGTGTTACTGTTAAAACTGTTGAACTACCCGGTAGTAAAAGTATAGTAATACACGTGGTTGCATAATAGCACACAGTATTGGTTATTGATGCTTACGTGAGAATTCACTCAGTTATGCTCAATTATTGCAACAGTAATTGTTGCATCATATCTCTCATATTATTGATTCGATTATTGTCACAGTATCATCTGCATAATATGATATATTATTAAATCAATAATTGAGATGACAAAGTTATTCATATTATTAAATTACAATATTGACAATGTCAAGAAGTTCTATCAAGGAGAGGTTTGGTCACCTAATTGCGCGCCAATAGGGAGAAATTCTTATTGGAAAGCCCCCTCTTTCCTAGGAACGACCTGGTTGTTAAATATTGTGAGTTATAATATTAATGATGAATAAGTTCGTGTTGATTAAATATGAAATTTATAGTTCCATTGTGTTGAGATTATTAGTGTTAGTGGAAATCGACATTTATTTTGATAATAATTGATGTCTGGAAGTTATCGGGTAATTAATCAGATAAATGAGCAATTAATTGCTATTAATTCACATACATATAAATATTTGTTCACATATGTGTACTATTGATTCACATTCATGTACTATTAGGGGAGTTGGTGCAAGATTTATAATACTTGCATGACTAAATTAAAGATGGAGCTATAGTTGAAGGTACTATACTGTAATTAGTTTTTTTTTACATGATTATACTATTGAGTCACATGAATGAACTATTAATTCACATGATTTACTATTAGGGGAGGTGGTGCAAGTTTGATAATACTTGCAGGACTAAATTAAAAATGAAAGAAAAGTTGAACGTATTGTACTGTAATATTTTGAGCCCCAAAACGTGCAATTATCGAAACTATATTTTCCTATAAATAGAATCTCAATCTTCCTTCATTTCTCACCAATTTACTAAAGCTATAGAGCAATTATTATAGAGAGAAATTATAGAGAGAAAGAAGAAGAGAAGTCTGCTACCTCACTATTTCAGTATCCAGTCTTCTTTTGAGGTAAGGGGTATTATTTCTTTCGTATTCATGAAGAGGGATATTGTTATTCCATTCCTTATTATTCTGTTGGAATAACCTGTATACGCGGACTACCTTATACATGGTGAAATTCTTCTGTTATTCCATTCTTTATTATTATGTTAGAATAACTTTCCTCATGCTGAAGTCTGCATACATGGTGAAATTTTTCATTATTCCATTCTTTATTATTCTGCTGGGAATAACTTTTATGCGTGTGTGGTCTATCGCATGCCCGGTGAATTCATTGTTATTCCACTCTTTATTATTACATTTGGAATATCCTCATGCAGTATTTGATTACGCAAGACCGGTTCCATTCTTTATTATTCATTTGGAATATCCATCTGCATGCGATTTACGCATGACTCGGTTCGATTCTTTATTATTACATTTGGAATATCCCATCTGCATGCGGATTACGCATGACTGTTCCATTCTTTTTTATTCTGTTGGGAATAACATGTCTGTGCGGTCTATTGCATGCATGGTGAATTCTTATGTTATTCCATTCTTTATTATTTTGTTGGAATAACATGTATATGTGGATTACCGCATGCATGGTGAATGATCCTTTGTATTCATTCCTTATTAAATTGTGAAAATGATCAGTCTACGTGGATAACCGCATGGCGGGCAAAAATCCATTTGTAGTTTCATATATTCTATTATACTCAGTTGGTTAAAGTTTTGGCTTCTACACTCCATGAAATTAGTAGAATATCCTGGATATTTGCGCTTCATCTAGTATCTTTTTATGGAAATATTCTTCTGAGCATTCCTGAATTTTACTCCACAAAGCAGTATCATGTTGACAATTTGGACGTTATTCATTTCAGGATAAATTAACTTATAAATCTTTAAAATTTATTCTTGAACTTGTTTTATTGAATTATTATGTCATTGTCATCATCCTCATGCTTATATTGTTATGAAAGTCATCTTTGGCTTACGTGCATAGATGAACTTGATATGATTATGACTAGGGATCATTCGGTATAATCATGACCTGTAATGTTATAAATGATGTGGTAAAAGTCCTCAGTGGCACAGTGCATTGATGGGCGCTTTTGGTATGATTATGACCGAGGATTATTCGGTATAGTCATGACCATTGATGATTTAATGAATATCCTTGGCCCATAGTGCAGGGATGATTCCATGATGTGGTTTATTTATTAAGCCAAGTCTCAACGATAAAAATTGATGAAAATATTTTAAATCATAGAAGATAGTAGATATCATTCTCTACTCGACTCTTCTAATGGATTGCTTATTCTGCTGCAGTTAAACTTGATGTCTATTATATTTTATCAGTTTAACATTGTTGAAGGCTAATGATAATTTATCCTGCATTATCTTAGTCATAATATTTCTTACTGGGCTAGTTGAGCTCACCCTTTTGCTTTCATTGTTCTCTTCAGGAAATAAGAACGTAGCCGGGACTAGTCGGGGAATGGAGTGATGGTCCGAGATGGTGTTATAGTAGTCCTCACTATTCTATAAAATAGTGTGAAAATAAATGTAATGAGGACTCTATTTGAGAGTGGATATTGTCTAGAAGGCAATATTCATGTTTAAACTCTCAGCTATGTTTTGTTGTATATTACACGACGTTTGAATAATTAAGTTTGTATTTGTATTCTGTACCATGTATTTGGCGACTCAAGATGGGTGATGTATACCTGCTTTGGGGGCGCCACAGTTGGTATCAAAGCTTAGGGATATGATCCCAGGTGAGATGTGAGACAAGAACTAGGAGGGGAGAGACGGGGAATTCCTTCGCTAGTATGACCTACCTAAGTTTATTTGGTATTTAATTGGTCGGTCAGAGTATAGGTGTGATGCCCCCAAAATAGGTATACATCACCCATCTTGAGTCGCCAAATACATGGTACAAAATACAAATAAAAACTTAATTATACAATTGTCGTTTAAAATACGACAAAACATATGCTATGAGTTTTAATACAAATATTGTCATATAGACAATATCCACACTCAATGGAGTCCTCATTACATTTATTATCACACTATTTTATAGAATAGTGAGAACTACTATGACACCATCTCGGACCATCACTCCATTCCCCGACTCGTCCCGGCTACTTTCTCATTTCCTGAAGAGAACAGTGAAAGAAAGGGTGAGCTCAACTAGCCAGTAAGAAATATTATGACTAAGATAATGCAGAATAATTTATCGTTAGCCTTCAACAGTGTTAAACTGAAAAAATATAACAAACATCAAGTTTAACTGCAGCGGAACAAGCAATCCATTAGAAGAGTCAAGTAGAGAATAAAATCTAATATCTTCTATGATTTAAAAGGTTTTTCATCACTGTTACGCTGAGACTCAGCTTAATAAATAAACCACATTATCCCTGCACTACGGTCAAGGATATTCATTAGTATCACGACCACAATTTATCCATGCACTACGGGCCAAGGATATTCGTGTATTCATCAATGGTCATGATCATGCCAACAACTGTCCATCAATGCACTACGGCCAATGAGGACTTTTACCACATCATTTGTAACATTACGGTCATGATTATACCGAATAGTCCCTGGTCATAATCATACCAAGTCCATCTATGCACTACAGGCCACAGATGACTTTCAACATATGATAAACATGAGGATGACGACAATGATATAAGAATTCAATAAAACAAGTTCAAGAATGCTCAGAAGAATATTTCCATGAAAAGATACTGGATAAAGCACAAATATCAAGGATATTCCACTAATTTCATGGAGTATAGAAGCCAAAACTTTAACCAACTGAGTATAATAGAATATATGAAACTGCAAATGGATTTTCGTCCGCCATGCGGTAATCCACGTAGACAGATCATTTTCACAAGTAATAAAGAATGAAACCAGGTCATGCGTAATCCGCACAGAAAGGATATTCCAACAGAATAATAAAGAATGAAACCAGGTCATGTGTAATCCGCACAGACAGGATGTTCCAACATAATAATAAAGAATGGAACCAGGTCATGCATAATCCGTACAGACAGGATGTTCCAACAGAATAATAAAGAATGGAATAACAACAGAATTCACCAGGTATGCGATAGACCGCACAAACAGGTTATTCTAATAGAATAATAAAGAATGGAATAACAGAAAGATTTCACCATGTATGCGGCACTTCGCATATACAAGTTATTCCAACATAATAATAAAGAATGGAATAACAACCCTTATGAGTATTGAAAGAAAATAACTCTCTTCATGAATACGAAATAATAATACCCCTTACCTTAGAAAAACTGAATACTGGAGTAGTGAAGTAGCAGAATACTTTTCTTCTTTCTCTCTATAGTTTCTCTCTCTAGAGTTTCAGTGAATTCATAAGAAATAATGAAGGAATGAGCTTTTATTTATAGAAGAACTGAATGTAGCTCTTGGTCTTAACGAATGGTCAAAATGACTCCTGGTAATATCGAAGAGACAACAACTATTTGCGAAGGGGTAATTAACTCTTGGAACACCGAAGAGACAAATAACTCTTGGAAAACTGAAGGGACAAATAACTCTTAGAAAACTGAAGGGACAAATAACTCTTGGAAAACTGAAGGGACAAATAACTCTTGGAAACCCAGATTCCCCCCCCATTTTTCTTTCGTGGGCCCCACATGTGAGCCCACCTTTTAAGAAATTTCTACCGATTATTTTGAAAATGGGTAAATGGGGGTGGTCCATAAAATAAGCAAAACTTCATAAAAATCATCTTAATAATTTTAACAACATTTATCACCATTATCATAATTCACAATATTAATCGACCAGGTCGTTCCGAGGAAAGAGGGGGCTTTCTAATAAGAATTTATCCCTATTGGCGCGCAATTAGGTGACCAAACCTCTCCTTGACATAACTTCTAGACATCGTTAATATTACAAATAATAATATTAATAACTTTGTCGTCTCAATTATTGATTTAATAATATATAAATATTGACAATAATTGAATCAAATAACGTGAGATACTATGCAGCAATTACTGTAGCAATAATTGAACAAAACTGAGTGACGTCTCACGTAAGCATCAATAATAAATACCGTGTGCTACTATGCAACCACGCGTATTACTGTACTTTTAACACTGGGTGTTTCAACAGTTAACAGTAAAACTTTCGCCGTTATTTTTATAAATAGATAATTTTGTCGTTTTCTAACTCCGACAATAATTCTGTTGTGGGGTTCAACAATGATTGTGCCGTTGTACGAATATTCTCTGTTAAAACAAATAATCCCCGACCAATTGAATATAATATAACAACTTTCTTACTTTGCCAAATTTTATAAATATTACCCCCAACTATAACATTATAACAAATTCACACCTTAATATTCAAAAATGATATTTATAGAAAATTCATCTTTATTCATAAAAGTTGGGGTCTTACAATAGGGATAATATGTGATATGTTAATTAACCCTTGTTTTGTGGAAGTATTTGAAAATGACATCCGAAAATATTGAGATAAGCAATGAAGCACATGAGACCGTTGAGTCACCACAGATTAATACCCAAGATAATGTGCAACAAGAAGACAATAATCCTTATGTAAACAATAAAACTGATGAAATGGTGAACGATGGGATGTTCAGAGGCTTTATGCAATTCATGCAACATCAGGCGAGAGCGGTTCCTATTCAAAATACAGGTGGAAACACTGACAACTCTCGGACGATCACCGCTAAACAGTTCAAGGAGCTGGGACCACCAGAGTTTTTTGGAGAGCCAAAATCACTTAAGGCGGAGACGTGGATAAAGCAGATCACCAAGATATTTGATATCTTGGGATGCTCTGAGGAGCAAAAGGTTCCCTTTGCCACCTTCATGTTGCGAGCAGAGGCAGATTACTGGTGGGAATCTATAAAGCGTACTCAACCTGCCGCACTCAAAATTTCTTGGGAGAAGTTCCAAGAGCTGTTCAACGATAAGTACTTTCCTGAAAGTATTCGTCACATGAAGGAGGTAGAGTTCATCAAGCTTGAGCAAAACAATATGACCGTGGCGCAGTACGAACCTAAGTTTGCCGAGTTTTCTCGATTTGCATCCCACTTGGTTTATAATGAGGAGAGAATGACGCGGATATTTCTAAGAGGTTTGAAACCCGAGATACGTCAATACCTTATCTCTCATAAACTGTGTTTGTATTCAGATGTTGTGAATAGGGCTCATTTATTGGAGTGCGATAATGAGTCAATGCAAACAAGAGAGAGCAGTCAGCAAGTCAATAATACCAGTTGTAGCAATCATCGAAGCGATGACAACAAACGAGGAGAAAATCAACATACCAGAAATAATCATGGCCAAGACAATAAGAGTGGACATTTCAAGAAGAGGAGATTCAACAATGATGGAAAGACGTCAGCACCAGCACCCGCTGTTAAGGAAGGAGAACGACCGTCGATCGTATGTTACAAATGTGGTGGGGAAGGACACATAAGTCCAAACTGCACGATGCAGTCCAAAGCATGTTACAATTGTGGAAAAAAAGGTCACCTAGCCCGATTTTGTCGTGCACCAAAGTCAAGTCCAGCTGGGATGGAGGTATCAAAGGGTGTCCTAGACAAGATAAAATTGGTAGTTTAAGGGAGAGTGTTTGTCATAACCTCCCAAAAAGCGAGGAATCCGAACGAGGTGATCACGGGTAAGCTAATCATAAACTCTAGCGAAGTATATACCTTATTTGATACCGGTTCTACCCATTCTTTTATTTCTCCTACTTACGCTCAACGTTTAAATTTGGATCCAGAGAAATTAGACTTTGACTTATCTGTTAAAACTCCGTTGGGAGAAACCTTCATTACCTCTACTATTTATAAGTCTTGTTTGATTCAAATCTGTAACCACACGTTACCTGTCGATCTTATTTCTTTGAAAATACTTGCATTTGATGTGATTTTAGGGATTGATTAAAATCGATTGTTTTCGTAAGGTTGTTAGCTTTCATATTCATAACCAACCTATTATACGAATTCAAGCAACCAAACCACTAAAGTCAATCACTGTCATATCAAGTCATAAAGCTATTCGTTTATTGAAAAATGGATGTCAAGCTTTCTTAGCCCATGTCACAGATTTAAATAAAAATACGTCAGATTTGAATGATATTTCTATTGTTAATAAATTTCCTGACGTATTCCTTGAAGAACTTCTTGGCCTACCCCCAGAGCGTGAAATTGAATTTTGTATCGACCTTGAATTCGGTACAAAACCCATTTTCAAAGCCCCATATCGAATGGCTCCTATTGAACTTCAGGAGTTAAAAATCCAACTACAGGAATTGTTAGACATTAGTTTCATTCATCCTAGTACGTCTCCTTGGGGTGCTCCTATTCTATTCGTGAAGAAGAAAGATGGAAGTATGCGACTTTGTATTGATTATCGGGAGTTGAATCATGTCACCATCAAAAATAAGTACCCGTTGCCTCGCATTGATGACCTATTTGACCATTTGCAAGGAGCCAAATTCTTTTCAAAGATTGATCTTAGATTACGGATATCATCATTGAAGATTAAAAGCGATGACATTCCAAAGACGCTTTTCGAAACTCCGATGCGGGCATTATGAATTCCTAGTCATGTCTTTTGGATTGACTAATGCTCCTGCTGCCTTCATGGACATGATGAATGGAGTATTCAAGGAATATTTGGATCACTTTGTGGTCATCTTTATTGATGACATCCTCATATACTCCAAAACCCGTGAAGACCATAAGTAACATTTGAGGCTGATACTTCAAAAGCTTCGTGAAAACAAGCTCTATGCTAAGTTGAAGAAATGTGAATTCTGGCTTGAGGAAGTTTCATTCCTTGGGCACGTGATATCAAATCATGGAATATCTGTTGACCCGACAAAGATTGAAGCAATTCAAAGCTAGGAGCAACCTAAGTCAGTGACCAAAGTACGTAGCTTTCTCGGCTTAGCTAGTTATTATCGGAGATTCGTAGAAGGGTTTCCTTGAATCGCTACTCCATTAACGCAGCTGACTTGAAAAGATACAAAATTCGGTTGGAGCGAGGAATGTGAGAAAAGTTTTCAAGAACTCAAGAGGAGACTCATTTCAGCACCTGTTCTGACAATACCATCTGGCTCGGAAGGATTTGTCATCTACAGTGATGCTTCAGGCAAAGGTTTAGGATGTGTTCTCATGTAACATGGGAAAGTCATAGCCTATGCCTCTCGACAACTAAAAGAATATGAGAGGAATTATCCTACTCATGATCTAGAGTTGGCAGCTATTGTTTTTGCGCTTAAGATTTGGAGGCATTACCTATATGGAGAGAAGGTAAAAATCTATACGGATCATAAAAGCCTCAAATATTTCTTCACTCAAAAGGAACTCAACATGAGAAAAGGACAATGGCTTGAGCTGTTGAAAGATTATGATCATACCATTCAATACCATCCTGGAAAAACAAACGTAGTAGCTGACGCATTGAGTGGAAGATCATATGCAGGTATGAGTGCGATATTGTCAACGCAAAGGCCCATTTTGTATGACTTATAAAGGATGGAGATAGAGTTAAAGACTCCAGGGACCCATATGATGATGGCGAATATACGAGTAGAACCGACTTTAATCGATAAAGTTAAAGCTGCTCAAACTACAGATATGGAACAGATGCGTATGAAGAAGAAAGTGCAAGAAGGTGCTATTCCAGAAGCAAGAATCGACGAAGAAGGAATACTTCGAGTTAACTCCATACTTTGTGTTCCTAACGATTCTGACTTGAAGTATAAAATCATGATGGAGGCGCACAACACACCATTTGCAATCCATCCTGGGAGTACCAAAATGTATCGTGATCTTCGACATACATTTTGGTGGAGCAATATGAAGAGAGAGATAGCGGGGTTTATCTCAAGGTGTCTAACTTGTCAACGAGTCAAGGCGGAGCATCAAATGCCAAAAGGTTCATTGTAACCACTTGAAATTCTAGAATGGAAGTGGGAGCACATTACCATGGATTTTGTTACTGGTCTTCCTAAAGTTTCTCAAGGCATAGATGCGATTTGGGTCATTATTGATAGATTGACCAAGTCTGCTCATTTCTTACCGATACGAGAAACTTATACACTTGAACATCTTGCTAGTATGTACATAAAGGAGATTGTAAGATTGTATGGTATGCCAGTATCCATAGTTTCTGATCGAGACCCAAGATTCACTTCAAGATTTTGGGTTAGTCTACAAAAAGCTATGGGCACAGATTCAAACGGACAGACAATCAGAGAGGACCATTCAAACTCTTGAGGATTTATTAAGACTTTGTGTCCTTGACTTCAAGGGAAGTTGGGACAAATTCTTACCATTGGTGGAGTTTTCCTACAATAATAGTTATCAAGCAAGTAATGGCATGGCTCTATTTGAGGCGTTGTATGGAAGAAAGTGTCGTTCTCCAGTATGCTGGGATGAGGTGGGTGAAGCAGCGTTGTTGGGACCGAATTTGGTACGTATGACTATGAAAAAGATTCAAACAATCTGACAACGTATAAAAATCTCACAAGATCGACAAAAGAGTTATGCTGATCTTCATCGAAAGGACGTGGAATTCGATATCGGAGATCATGTGTTGTTACGTGTTGCTCTATGGAAAGGAGTTATGAGATTTAGAAAGAGAAGAAAGCTCAATCCTCGATTCATTGACCCATTTTTAATCCTCGATCGAGTAGGAACTGTGGCCTATAGACTCGCCTTACCGCCAAGTATGTCTCGTGTTCATAACTTTTTTCACATATCTATGTTACGTAAATATGTGAAAGACCCGAACCATATTATTGAATTAGAACCGGACGAGATAGCGGAAGATTTAACGTATGAAGAGGTATCTATTAAAATCTTGGATAAGAAAGATCATATTCTACGCTCTAAAGTTATACCTCAAGTCAAAGGTTTGTGGAGAAACCATGATGTTGAGGAAATGACCTGGGAGTTAGAATCTGAAATGAAATCAAGGTATCCTCACCTCTTCGACATACCAGGTGCACACCTTAATTTCGAGGACAAAATTTCATAAGAAGGGGAGGTTGTAAGACCCCAACTTTTATGAATAAAGATTAATTTCTCTCGAAATATATTTTTGAATATTATGGTGTGGATTTGATATAATGTTATAGTTGTGGGTAATATTTACAAATTTTTCAAAGTAAGCAAGTGGTTATATAATATTCGATTGGTCGGGGAATATTCGTTTTAACAGGGAATATTCGTACGACGACACAATCATTGACGGAAGTATTGTCGTAGTAAGAAAATGACAAAATTATCTTTTTATAAAAATAACGGCGGAAATGTTATCGTTAAAACTGTTGAACTACCCGATAGTAAAAGTACAGTAATACGCGTGGTTGCATAATAACACACAGTATTGGTTATTGATGCTTACGTGAGAAGTCACTCAGTTATGCTCAATTATTGCAACAGTAATTGCTACATCATATCTCTCATATTATTGATTCGATTATTGTCACAGTATCATCTGCATAATATGATATATTATTAAATCAATAATTGAGATGACAAAGTTATTCATATTATTAAATTGTAATATTGATAATGTCTAAAAGTTCTGTCAAGGAGAGGTTTGGTCACCTAATTGCGCGCCAATATGGAGAAATCCTTATTGGAAAGCCCCTTCTTTCCTGGGAACGACCTGGTTGTTAAATATTGTGAGTTATAATATTAATGATGAATAAGTTTGTGTTGATTAAGGATGAAATTTATAGTTCCATTTGTTAGTTCCTAGTTGGCACAATAGTTATCTAGAAGGGGGGGTTGAATAGATAATTAAAAATCTTTTTGTTTTAAACTTGTTCGTTGATGATGATTAAAACTTAGCGGAATCAATGTTTGTTTTAATCTCCTTTACGAAGTAGTGGAGTTATGATAGAGAGACAGTTATAGCAGTTATGGCAGATATAGCAGTTATAGTATGAACATAAAAGACACGATCGTTTTAAGTGGTTCAGAGCACTTAAAGCTCCTAGTCCACTCTTCTACTTCTCGAGTAGGAAATCCACTAAGGATGCCTTTTACAACTTCTGAATCATACAGATTCCTTCTAGACCAGCAGCCTAGGAACTTCTTAGTTCTCTCTTGAACTCTTCAAGTCCAGCAGACTTGGCTCTCTTACAGTTCACTTAAAACTCTTCAAGTCCGGCAGACTTGGTACTCTTTTTCAGTTGATTGGTAGATGTTGAGTTCTTGATGATTGCTACTCAGTTGTTGTTTAAGCACTTGTTCGATAGAACTGAGTGGCTGAGAAAGCTTTGCTATTTCTCAGATCGTAGAGTTGTGCTTTTAGAGAAGTTCACGTTGTTTGTTCAATGCTTGCTTTTCTTTCTCATCTGCTTGATTTGCATATATGTTATCTTCAAAAACTATCTGTTGGATCCATCCGTTAAAGCATTAAATGCATTTGACCTTTCTGATCTTTGATGGAGATGTTTCTGCACATCTTCTGAATTGCTTTCTGGCCCACTGACACAGCAGATAGCTTTCTCACCTAACACCTGAAAAGGTGTTTTTCCCCTTACCCATGGTACTTTCCATAGCTTCTTCAATACGCTTCTTTGTTGCATACTAAGGATATTTCTTATGACTTTGGGACTGGTGAGTACTACAACATTTAGAATCCATTCCTCATTTGTTGAAGTCTGTCTCTACTCAAATCATGAGGCTTGACATTTCTGACATAAGACAGATGATTCAGATCGTGATACTCTACGATTCAGATCGTGGTACTTTACGATTCAAATCGTGGTGACTTGTCGCCTTGGTGCCTGGTCTGATGCTATCAGTCGAGAGCACTACGAATTCTCTTAAGTCTTTGCACATTACGATCTTCGCTTGCTTGAGTTGTAAACTCTAAATTTTTGAGGGCATTCTACGATCTCTGAGTTGGCTCAACAAACGTTGGGATCACTCTACGATTTCCGAAGAGGCCCTTCAAGGCAGGTACACTACGATCTTTGAAGTTCTACGTTTCTGCCTTGACTTCTGCAATGTTGATCAGATTTATACATTACAATTTTTTTCTCGAAGCCTATCTATTACATCTCAAGATCAACCTAACAGCTTTGATCTTTTCTATCTATACATTCAATTACAGAATGATACACGTTAGGAGCTTAGATCAACCTAACAAATTTGATCTATCACTATGTCCTTGAACATATATTACTTTGAAGGATTTTATAAATAATCATGAGCATATACATTAAAACATCAAATCATAATATGCATTCTCCCAACAATCTCCCCCTATTTGATGTTGGCATAACCAAGGAGACTAGTTGTCATGATTATTAGTGTCTAGATGTATTTGCAGGAAATTTAAACATGACTTAGTATTTCAGTGAGCACCTAAAATTTCTAGAGAATAAGTATAAATTTATTGATGATTGAAGAGTATTACAGTTTAGCTTTACATCAATAAGAATTTAAACTTTTACTTATCTCTATTTCTTTGGTCTTTTCCTTGGAGGATTGGCATACTCTTCAGCTCTTCTTTTCCTGCTCGCTTTATCCCTTCTGACTATCTCTTCCAGCTCACTTGGGCTTATCCTTGGGTTGTGATCATGCCTATTCATGAATACAGGATCTCCAATTGGCATTCTTAGGCCTGTGGTGGTCACATTTTATGAGCTGGTAGCTGGCCCTTGACTCCTTATTGGCTGAGCCATTAAGACTTCCTGCTGATCAGATCATTGAGTCTGATTGCTTAATCATGGAGTCTGTTGGTGGAATTATCTTGTAGGAGGGCTTCTTCCTCTGCCTTTGCCCTGGCCTCCTTGAACTCCTTTCCCTTTATTCTCCCCCTTTATGTCAACATCAAGGGTTCAAATGTCTGTAGAAAGTCAATTTACTCCTTGGACAAACTCGTGGAGTTGGCTTTGTGTTTGAGCAATGTCCTCTCGACTTTCCTTGATCAGGGCTTCAGATCTAGCTTCTTTGTTTTGGAGGGCAGTTAGAACAGTGTCAGTTTGCTGTTCCTGGTTTACATAGGCTCTCTAAAATTCTTTGACTAAAGCTTTCAGGTTGATGATATTCTCCATCATAAGGTTATTTTGGGCTTCTTTAGATTTTTGTAATTCCAGAAAAACCTCTCTTTGTTTGGTGGCTATCCGGAAGTGAATATCATCTCTGTCCTTCATGCTTTGAATCATTTCCTTGATAATTTCCCTCAGCTTCTTTGTAAGCTCAGCGTTCAGAGTGCCTGGGAGATTATTTGCAGCAGTGATCATTTGAGTTAGCCTGAGATGAATGAGTTCTGAATAAGTTTCAGGCTCTCATCGATGTTCTTGATCGCGTTCTTGGACAATTCATTCAAGTCATCTTTCGTGGGAAGATTTGTGAGTGGATCACTAGGTTGAGGATTGTTTACCGGAGGGAACATTTTCTAGGATTGATCTTGCAGGGAGTAGAGGGCAAGATCGAGGGTAAAATATTCATTGGAGTAGGAGGATGGAATATCTGATGGAGGGGCCTGTGTTTGGGTGTCTGGAATATGTGGCTCTACAATTTCTCCTTGGGACTTTACGTTGGGGCTAGAGTTAGGAATCATAGAGATGATGGGAGTTGGGATCATTATGAAGTTGACTGTATTTGGTTTCTCAGTTACAGAATTTTGGAATTCTGCAACTGGAAATTGATTTAGTGGATGAGGAATCACTTCCAACCATCGTGGGAATTCATAAAAGTGGCTAAACGAGGATGATGGCAGGTGATTAACTCTGAAGAGTGTTGGGATAGACAGTACCTCAGGTTTATCCTTTAAGGAAGAGTTGTTGGTGAGCAACTTCTTAGCAAAGTTGAATCTTCCTGGGAATCCATTGGCTAGTACTGAGATGGCTGGATACTCTTTGAAGCTCCAGAACATGTGATCCCAAGAGTTTAGGATTTGGGCTTGATGATATGGCATCATGGGTAGGTAAGAGAACATCTGATTGTAGAGATAACTGCTATACCCATTTTACCCACAGCTACGATCTCGACTTCGTAATCTTCATCCTCTTCTCTGTTTTTGTTGGAGGATTCCATTATCTCAATGGCCTCTTGATGATCTTGCACTGGTTCTTCTTCATTTCTGGCAGGGACCTCTTCTTCTTCCATGGAGATGTTATGAGCCTCCCCTCACCTTGATCATCTTCTTGTATGATCACTAGCTCCCCCTCAACTTATGTATTCTCTATCATAAGAATCTCAGGGATCTCCCCCTCAGCTGGAGCATTGTCCTCTTGGCTTGCTTCGGACAGTTCCTTTTTGGCAGCCATATTCTTGTCTTCCTCCTTGAGCACTTTTTCATTTTCAAGGATATATTTCTTGACCAGCTTTCTCCTTGATTTTCTAGGCTGAGCCACAGCCTCAGGACTTTCTTGAACCTTAGTTTTGTCCTGTTGGACATCCAATATGCTTGATGCAGCCACTTCCTTGCCTAATATGCTTGGTCTGGTCTCTACGATCAGTAGAGACTCTACGATTGAGGAGATGGAAGGCCTTTTGGTTTTGTGGCTGATTTTATTTTTCTCCAGCAGCTGGGATATGGTGGCTCTATCTTCTTCAGCCTCAGCATGCTGTTGCTTCTTTCTCAAGATCCTTAGAGTCTCAATGTCAGAGGACTCTACTAGTTTATCAGTTGTGGATCCCTGGGGTTCTTCTTCTATTCTAACCTTAAGCTTCCTCTTACCTTTGCTTTTTCTGACAAGGACAGAGGGTTCTCCTTTGTTTGCTTCTTCTTCTTCTTCTTCGATTTCCTTGACAACAAACATGTTTCCTGGAAGGCCTGAGTCCTTCAGATCACCAGTTCTTCCACTGGACTCGGTCATCATTCGAATATTCTCAGCTGGGTTCCTCTTCCAATTTTCAAATAATTTCTGGGTCATTCGTTTGTTTGGGTTGATAGCTTGTCCTTCTTCATCCCCAATTTTGTCACCCAGGGCTGACTGTAGAATGATACTTATGAATAGCCCATATAGCATCTTTTGAGAGCTTTTTGACTTCTTTGAGTTGGTAATCCACTTCCCAATCCATTCAAGTAATAGGGCTCCATAGTTAAGTTATATTCCATAACATATGGTAGTCATGAGCTTAAGTTGTACTTCATTCACAGAGTCATGACCTGAGCTCTTACAGCATATATATTTCCCAACTATATCGGTTAGAAATTCATACCTCTATGGGAACTCCTTCTTCTTGTACCCTTTCACATAGGGGAGTTTCTTGTGATGCATTCTTCTAAGTCCCTCTTGGAAGTCTACGCTATCTATGACTGGATGCCCTTCATTTTTGAGACCTAGGGTGAGGTTGATGTCTTTGGTCTTCAATCTGATTTCCACTTCCCTTACTATCGTAGTGATGGTGTCATTTTCAAGAACACCATTCCTGTAGAATTCTTTCACTAACATGGGGTAAATCAATGTGTCTGTGCTCAAGGCTTCTTTGAGACCTGCCTTCTTCAGTAAGGCCAGAGTCTTGTGGAATTTGGGTTCAGCTATTTTGAACTCGTCAAAATAGAGTCTGTAACCGGAGATTACATTGGAAGTCGCCATTGATTTTCTTGCTGGAAGTGAGATTTGACTGAGCTTTCTTCTGATTTAGGGTTTCTGCTTTGAGAGAGGATGAGAGAGATAATCTTCTGATTTCAAAAATACAATTTCAATTTGTACTTGTAACTTCCCTTTCTCCTTTTTGCTTAGTGGGACAGGTGTCGACTTTTGCTTGGCTCTACGATTTTGACTGATAAGGATTGTACTGATTTGCCCTTGGCTCCTGCAGAGCTGAGGTGTCCTTAGGGAGGGAGTACGATCGTCAAGGTAGTTTTGTGATCGTTGAGTCTGTCCAGCATTCATCGTGTCTGAGCTACGATCGTCGAGTTTATCCATCATTCATCGTGTCTAATCTACGATGGTCGAGTTTGTCCATCATTCGTCGTGTCTGATCTACGATCGTCGAGTTTGTTCACCATTCATCATGTCTGATCCACGATCGTCGAGTCTGACCGGATCCTTGTGATGAGTTTTTGACAAAGCATTCTTTTAAGGTAACTTAGGAAGGGCCAACCTCTTGGAGTGAGTCAAGGGTTAGGTTTGTTCCTGAGGCGCTTATCAGACGGATTGCTGTGTTTTGAAGCTTATCATAATAGGATGCATCTTTGTTGATGGGCTTTTGTCATCGTTGAGTCTGCACTACGATGGTTGAGTCTTTGCTACGATCGTCGAGGTAGTTTTGTCTCTTCAACTCTACGATCGTGGACTTCCCTTGATCATGTCTATGATTTTGAGTTTAGCCTTTGTATCTGTTATGGTTAGCACAATCTAGAGCATATATTCTATGGTTGTAGATTTAGCATACCTAGCTCACTTATTAACTTATTAAATCTGGATTCATCTAGAGGTTTTGTAAAAACATCAGCAAGTTGATTTTTAGTAAGGATATATTGTAAAGATATAGTTCCATTTTGCACATGATCCCTTATGAAGTGATACCTTATTTCTATATGCTTAGTCCTAGAATGCATAACGGGATTATGAGTTATTGCTATGGCACTTGTGTTATCACAGTGAATAGGAATAGATTTGAAATCAAACCCATAGTCAGCTAGCTGATTTTTCATCCATAGGATCTCGAGCACAAAGAAATGCCAAAGATCAATGTATTCAAACCTGCGGTTGAAGTAGATATCTTTAGTTTTGCTTTTTGCTAAACCAGGACACAAGTCTGTTTCCTAGCAATTGACAGGTGCCACTGGTACTCTGTCTATCTATTTTGCATCTTGTAAAATCAGCATTTGTGTATCCTGTTAGTTCAAATAAGGATTCCTTGGGGTACTAAAGCCCCAAGTAAGGTGTACCCTTGAGATACCTGAAGATCCTCTTTACAGCAGATAAATGTGACTCTTTAGGGTCAGCCTGAAATCTAGTACATTTACATGTTGCAAACATTATGTCTGGTCTACTGGCAGTGAGATATAAAAGAGAACCTATCATACCTCTGTATTGAGTTATATCAATACTTTTACCTTTTTCATCTTTGTCAAGCTTGGTTGCAGGAGCAATTGGTGTTTTCATGGGAGAGGCTGATTCCATGCCATACTTCTTGAGTAAGTCTTTGATGTACTTGGCTTGGTTTATGAAAATTCCTTCATCAGTCTGCTTTACTTGCAGTCCAAGGAAGAAATTTAGCTCACCCATCATGCTCATTTCAAACTTGGTTTGCATCAGCTTAGAGAATCTCTTGCATAATTTTTCGTCAGTAGATCCAAAAATAATGTCATCAACATATATTTGAACTAATAAGACTTTGTCTTTATGCTTTCTAAGAAATAGTGTGGTATCTACTCTTCCTCTAGTGAACCCATTTTCAATTAAGAAGTTAGTTAGTGTTTCATACCATGCTCTAGGTGTTTTCTTAAGTCCATATAAGGCTTTGTCTAATCTATAAATATAATTAGAAAGAAATGGATTGATGAAACCTGGAGGTTGCTCCACATAGACTTCTTCTTGGAGTTCTCCATTTAGGAATGCACTTTTGACATCCATCTAAAAGACTTTGAACTTCATGTGAGCAGCAAAGGCAAAGAAGATTCTGATGGCTTCTAGTCTGGCAACAGGTGAAAATGTTTCATCGTAGTCAATGCCTTCTTCTTGAGAGTAGCCCTTTGCCACTAATCTTGCCTTGTTCCTGGTTATAACTCCATCTTCATCCATTTTGTTTCTGAAGACCCACTTGGTTCCAATGACAGGATGACTCTTTAGTCTTGGTACCAATCTCCATACTCTGTTTTCATTCAAATTGGTTGAGTTCTTCCTACATAGCTTCTATCCAGCTGGAGTCTTCCATAGCATCCTCTATTTTCTTTGGTTCCATTTGTGACAGGAAGCTTAGATAAAGGCATTTATTCTGAGTGGCAGCTCTTGTTTTGACTCTAGCACTTAGATCTCCAATGATTATATCTTGAGTGTGAACTCTGGCCCATCTATTTCTGGTTGGGACATCTGTTCTGATGCCTTCTTCTCTTAAGTCTTCTAGATCTATTTCTTCTTCTTGGTGTGGTGGTTCGTTGTCTTGCATAAACCTCTCTACGATTTCATTTTCTTGCTCAACGATTTCACTATCTGGCACTACGATCGTAGTGTTGAGCTCAACGACTTCATTCGTAGTGTCTGCATTATCGGTCGTAGTGTCTTGAAGCACTGTATTGCCTAAGTCCGTTTCATCAAAGATGATGTGAATCGAGACTTCAACACTCAGTGTCTTCTTGTTGAACACTCTGTAGGCCTTACTGTCTGTGGCATATCCAAGAAATATTCCTTTGTCTAACTTGGGCTAAAATTTTGTCAGGTACTACTTTCCATTGTTGAGAATGTAGCATGCACAGCCAAAAATATGAAAGTAGCTGACACTTGGCTTTCTTCCTTTCCACAGTTTGTAGGGCGTCTTCTTGATCGTAGAGTGTATCAGTGATCTGCTCTGCGTGTAGCATGAAGTGTTGACAGCTTCTGCCGAAAAGTATTCAGGCAGATGAGCTGCTGCTAGTAGAGTTCTTCCAGCCTCTATCAAGGTTCTCTTCTTTCTTTCAGCTACTCCATTTTGTTGAGGAGTTCTTGGAGCTGAGAAGTTATGACGGATACCATTGTCTGTGCAGAACTGGTCCATTTCTGAGAAGTCAAATTCTCTTCCATGATCACTCCTTATGGCCTTGATTTTCTCTCCTTTCTCGTTCATCACCAGTTTGAAAATCTTGATTAATTGGGAGCTCGTTTCATCTTTTGAAGTTAGGAAGAATACCCATGTGAATCTGGTGTAGTCATCGACTATAACTAGAGAGTATCTTTTTCCTCCAAGACTAGTTGTTGGCATTGGCCCAACTAGATCCATGTGAAGCAACTGCAGGGGTTTGTCGATAAAGTTGGCAGTTTTGCTCTTAAATGAGCTTCTGGTTTGCTTTCCAAGCTGACAGGAATTGCATGGCCTTTCCTTTATGAAGTTGAACTTAGGTAGGCCAGCAACGAGATCTTTTGATGCTAGTTTGGACATGCTTTTGAAGTTTAAGTGGGACAACCGTCTATGCCATAGCCAGCCCATTTCTTCAGATGCTTTTGCCAGAAAACATATTGTCTCGTCTGAGCTTAGTTGACCAAGATTCACTGTGTAGACATTTCCTTTTCTTGTCCCGGTTAGCTTTACAGCAGATGTCTTCAAATCTCTAACTTGACATTGGTTGTTGAGGAATGTTACTTGATGACCCTTGTCGCAGAGTTGGCTGATGCTCAGAAGATTATGTTGGACACCTTCCACATATGCTACTTTGTTGAAAGATACTGCACCATTACCAGCAGAGCCATATCCTCTTGTCTTGCCCGAGCCGTTGTCTCCAAAGATGACTGAGAGACCCTCCTTTTCTATGTAGTTAGATAGAAGGGCTTTGTTCCCTGTCATGTGCCTTGATCATCCACTGTCCATATACCTTGTTGTGATCGTGGAGCTCTTTTCCTGTCAAAACATTGAACCTTCAATTTGGTACCCATATTTGCATGGGTCCTTCTTTGTTAGTGCTTTTGGGGACCCAAATCTGTTTAATCTTGGGTCTCTCATGCATGGACTTATAATAACACTTGGCATCCTTGTGATCATATCTATTGCATATAAAACATCTAGTATGATGCATGTCTGTGTGTGTATGATGATTCATCCTCCATTTGGATTTATGTGGTTCTTTAGTTGTCCTTCTGTTAAACTGATTCTCATTCTTCCACGTGTCCTTGGATTTCATGAATAGTGATGAGTGTGCCTCACCTCTACTGTACCTTCCCAGTTGATTCGTAGAGTTGGTCTTCCTTGACTCTACGATTCTTCGAGGTTGGTGAGTAGAGGTTAGGTTATTGTTCTCTTTTATGAAGCCCAGACCAGCATGAGATCCCTTACTCGTTTGAGTATGAATGGAAATAGTAGAACAAGGTTGAACTGGTTCTTCCTTCTGTGAGGATTTCATAAAGGTAATGCTTTTACTAAAACTTGAGGCATTCCTAGTGCTAGTTTCCTTTGTCTTTTCCACACATGGCTCTGAGAGGGATTCCTCAAAGCCTAAGCCTGTTCTGTCGAATATACTTCTCTGACTAGAGAGCAGGGAGTCCATGGATGATGAGGATTTGTTCCATGTAGAGATAGTCTTTTCTAGTTCCTCAATTTTAGAGGTTAGATTAGACTCTCTTTGTGCATTGAGTTTATTTATCTGTTCTAAGATCTCATTCTCAGCCTCAAGCTTGGAGAGAAGGTTAGTAATTAGAAGGGCTGTTTCAAGCTCTTCTTGAACTTTCTTCTTCTCCTCTTGAAGAAGTGAATGGTCCTTAGACAAGACTCTGAACCACTTCATGTATTGATGTAGATCAGTGGTTATACCATGCAGTGCAGTTCTTAAATCATTTATGTGTCAGGTGAATCGAAGTCAAATACCTCATCAAGACTTAAAATCATGTATGTTGAAATTTTGTTTGTTTTTTTGCATGTTTGGCCATTAGGCACAGATTAGCCATTTGTGGTTCTTCATCATCTCCGGAGTCGGGATTGGAGTCATTGTCTGAATCACTCCATGATCCTCCAGCTACCAGGCTTTTGTCTCTCTTCTAAGGCCTTTTGTTTCCTTTGTATTCCTTCTTTGCATGTGATTTCTTTTTTAGTTCTTCTCTGAGAGGTTTGTTGCAGTTGGCAATGAAGTGGCTAGGCTTCTTGCAGTTGTAGCATAGATCATTCAATTGCTCCTGGCTATTTTAATTGTTGACCTTCTTTGGCTTGCTGGTTTTGGCTTGACGCTTGAACCTTCTTAGTCTTTTTACCAGCATAGCAAGATCTTCATCATCGTCCTCTTCATAATCAGAGTCAATTTCAGTGTTGACCTTAGATGCACCTTCAGTTTCCTTGAGAGCAATACCCTTATCCTTCCTTCTTCCTTCTGATAGGGTTTCAACTCGCTTGAGTCGACTCCATTAGATGTCGAGAGATTGCCATATAGCTGTTGAACTGTCATCTCGTGAAGATTCTTTGACTCTCTTATAGCAGTGGTTTTGGCATCCCATCTGCTTGGTAGAGCTCTTATGAACTTTATGATCAAATCTTTGTTAGGATAGATCTTCCCATATGCTCGTAGAGAGTTGAGCAGAACGTTGAATCTCTCATAGGTGGCAGTTACGTTTTCTCCTTGAACATGAGCAAACATCTCATACTTTGTATCGGGAGTGATTGTTTGTTTTCTCTCGACTTCTTCAGCCTTCCTTCGTGCATGATTAGCAAGTTTTCCCAAACCTCCTTAGTCGCTTTTTTTGTTGACAATGTTTTCGAATGATCGTCTTTCTAAGGATTGGAATAGGATGTTCTTGGCCTTTTGTCAAGTTGATGCCTCTCTCTCTCGTTGTCCGCCCACTCTTCTTTAACCTTGATTTGTATTCTGTTTGGATCATCAGTGGTTGGTGCAAGCTTTGTTAGAACATAAGGCCCATTCTGAACGGTCTCAAATAGATCTTCATCTATTGAGTCCATGCATGCTTGCATCCTGACTTTTCAGTTTGCAAATTTATCCTTGTTGCACATTAGTGGCTTGCTTCCTCCTCTAGTCCTAGATTCGCTTGGTACGTGTGCCATTGGATCTACTAAAGCTTGTAAGCCGTATAATAGAACCTGCTTTGATACCAATTGGTAGTTCCTAGTTGGCACAATAGTTATCTAGAAGGGGGGGTTGAATAGATAATTAAAAATCTTTTCGTTTTAAACTTGTTCGTTGATGATGATTAAAACTTAGCGGAATCAATGTTTGTTTTAATCTCCTTTACGAAGTAGTGGAGTTATAATAGAGAGACAGTTATATCAATTATGATAGATATAGCAGTTATAGTATGAACGTAAAAGACACGATCGTTTTAAGTGGTTCAGAGCACTTAAAGCTCCTAGTCCACTCTTCTACTTCTCGAGTAGGAAATCCACTAAGGATTTCTTTTACAACTTCTGAATCACACAGATTCCTTCTAGACCAGCAGTATAGGAACTTCTTATTTCTCTCTTGAATTCTTCAAGTCCAGCAAACTTGGCTCTCTTATAGTTCACTTAGAACTCTTCAAGTCCAGCAGACTTGGTACTCTTTTTTAGTTGATTGGTAGATGTTGAGTTCTTAATGATTGCTACTCAGTTGCTGTTTAAGCACTTGTTCGATAGAACTGAGTGGCTGAGCAAGCTTTGCTATTTCTCAGATCGTATAGTTGAGCTTTTAGAGAAGTTCACGTTGTTTGTTCAATGCTTTCTTTTCTTTCTCATCTGCTTGATTTACATATATGTTATCTTCAAAAACTATCCGTTGGATCCATCCGTTGAAGCATTAAATGCGTTTGACCTTTCTGATCTTTGATGGAGACATTTCTGCACATCTTCTGAATTACTTTCTGGCCCACTGACACAGCAGACAGCTTTCTCACCTAACACCTAAAAAGGTGTTTCCCCCCTTACCCATGGTACTTTCCTTAGCTTCTTCAATACGCTTCTTTGTTGCATACTAAGGATATTTCTTAGGACTTTGGGACTGGTGAGTACTACAACGTTTAGAATCCATTCCTCATTTGTTGAAGTCTGTCTCCACTCAAATCATGAGGCTTGACATTTCTGACACAAGACACATGATTTAGATTGTGATACTCTACGATTCAGATCATGGTAACTTGTCGCCTTAGTGCCTGGTCTGATGCTATCAGCCGAGAGCACTACGATTTCTCTTACGTCTTTGCACACTACGATCTTCGCTTGCTTGAGTTGTAAACTCTACGTTTCTGAGGGCATTCTACGATCTCTAAGTTGGATCGGCAAACATTGGGATCACTCTACGATTTTCGAAGAGGCCCTTCAAGGCAGGCAGACTTCGATCTTTGAAGCTCTACATTTCTGAATTGACTTCTGCAATTTTGATCAGATTAATACATTACGATTTTTTTTCTCGAAGCCTATCTATTACATCTCAAGATCAACCTAACAGCTTTGATCTTTTCTATCTATACATTCAATTACAGAGTGATACACGTTAAGAGCTTAGATCAACCTAGCAAATTTGATCTTTCAATAAGTCCTTGAACATATATTACTTTGAAGGACTTTACAAATAATCATGAGCATATACATTAAAACATCAAATCATAATATGCATTCTCCCAACAATCTCCCCCTATTTGATGTTGACATAACCAAGGAGATTAGTTGTCATGATTATTAGTGTCTAGATGCATTTGCAGAAAATTTAAACATAACTTAGTATTTCAGTGAGCTGCTGAAATTTCTAGAGAATAAGCATGAATTTATTGATGATTGAAGAATATTATAGTTTAGCTTTACATCAATAAGAATTTAAACTTTTACTTATCTCTATTTCTTTGGTCTTTTCCTTGGAGGATTGGCATACTCCTCAACTCTTCTTTTCCTGCTCGCTTCATCCCTTCTGACTATCTCTTCCAGCTCATTTGGGCTTATCCTTGGGTTGTGATCATGCCTATTCATGAATGCAGGATCTCCAATCGGCATTCTTAGGCCTGTGGTGGTCACATTTTATGAGCTGGTAGCTGGCCCTTGACTCCTTATTGGCTGAGCCATCAAGACTTCCTGCTGATCAGATCGTTGAGTCTGATTGCTTGATCGTGGAATCTGTTGGTGGAATTGTCTTGTAGGAGGGCTTCTTCCTCTGCCTCTACCCTGGCCTCCTTGAACTCATTTCCCTTTATTCTCCCCCTTTATGTCAGCATCAAGGGTTCGAATGTTTGCAGAAAGTCGATTTACTCCTTGGACAAGCTCGTGGAGTTGGCTTTGTGTTTGAGAAATGTCCTCTCGACTCTCCTTGATCAGGGCTTCAGATCTAGCTTCTTTGTTTTGGAGGGCAGTTAGAACAGTGTCAGTTTATTTTTCCTGGTTTCCATAAGCTCTCTAAAATTCTTTGACTGAAGCTTTCAGGTTGATGATGTTCTCCATCATAAGGTTATTTTGGGCTTCTTGAGATTTCTATAATTCAAGAACAGCCTCTCTTTGTTTGGTGGCTATCCGGAAGTGAATATCATCTTTTTCCTTCATGCTTTGAATCATTTCCTTGATAATTTCCCTCAGCTTCTTTGTAAGCTCAGCGTTCAGAGTGCCTGGGAGATTATTTGCAGCAGTGATCATTTGAGTTAGCCTGAGATGAATGAGTTCTGAATGAGTTTCCAGGCTCTCATCGATGTTCTTGACCACGTTCTTGGACACTTCATTCAAGTCATCTTTCGTGGGCAGATTTGTGAGTGGATCACTGGATTGAGGATTATTTACCATAAGGGATATTTTTTGGGATTGATCTTGCAGGGAGTAGAGGGCAAGATCGAGGCTAAAATATTCATTGGAGAAGGAGGATGGAATATCTGATGGAGGGGCCTGTGTTTGGGTGTCTGGAATATGTGGCTCTATGATTTCTACTTGGGACTCTACGATGGGGCTAGAGTCAGGAATCGTAGATATGATGGGAGTTGGGATCATTATGAAGTTGACTATATTTGGTTTCTCAGTTACAGATTTTTGGGATTCTGTAACTGGAAATTGATTTAGTGGATGAGGAATCACTTCCAACCATCGTGGGAATTCATAAAAGTGGCTAAATGAGGATGATAGCAGGTGATTAACTTTGAAGAGTGTTGGATAGACAATACCTCAAGTTTATCCTTTGAGGAAGAGTTGTTGGTGAGTAACTTCTTGGCAAAGTTGAGTCTTCCTGGGAATCCATTGGCTAGTACTGAGATGGCTGGATACTCTTTGAAGCTCCAGAATATGTGATCCCAAGAGTTTAGGATTTGTGCTTAATGATATGGCATCATGGGTAGGTAAGAGAACATCTGATTGTAGAGATAACTGCTATACCCATTTTTGCCCACAACTACGATCTCGACTTCGTCATCTTCATCCTCTTCTTTGTTTTCATTGGAGTATTCCATTATCTCAATGGCCTCTTGATGATCTTGTATTGGTTCTTCTTCATTTCTGGCAGGGACCTCTTCTTCTGCAATGGAGATGTCATGAGCCTCCCCCTCACCTTGATCATCTTCTTGTACGATCATTAGCTCCCCCTCAACTGGTGTATTCTCTATCATAAGAATCTCAGGGATCTCCCCCTCAGCTAGAGCATTGTCCTCTTGGCTTGCTTTGGATAGTTCCTTTTTGGCAGCCATATCCTTGTCTTCCTCCTTGAGCACTTTTTCATTTTCAAGGATATATTTCTTGACCAGTTTTCTCCTTGATTTTCTAGGTTGAGCCATAACCTCAGGACTTTCTTGAACCTTAGTTTTGTCCTGTTGGACAGCCAATATGCTTGATGCAGCCACTTCCTTGCCTGATATGCTTGGTCTGGTCTCTACGATCAATAGAGACTCTACGATTGAGGAGATGGAAGGCCTTTTGGTTTTGTGGCTGATTTTATTTTCCTCCAGCAGCTGAGATATGGTGGCTCTATCTTCTTCAGCCTCAGCCTGCTATTGCTTCTTTCTCAGGATCCTTAGAGTCTCAACGTCAAAGGACTCTGCTGGTCTATCAGTTGTGGATCCCTGGGGTTCTTCTTCCATTCTAGCCTTAAGCTTCCTCTTACCCTTGCTTTTTTTGACAAGGACAGAGGGTTCTCCTTTGTTTTCTTCTTCTTCTTCTTCTTCGATTTCCTTGACAACAGACATGTTTCCTGGAAGGCCTGAGTCCTTCAGATCACCAGTTCTTCCACTAGACTCGGTCATCATTTGAACATTCTCAGCTGGGTTCCTCTTCTAATTTTCAAATAATTTTTGGGTCATTCGTCTGTTTGGGTTGATAGCTTCTCCTTCTTCATCCCCAATTTTGTCACCCAGGGCTGATTGTAAAATGATACTTATGAATCGCCTGTATAACATCTTTTGAGGGCTTTTTAACTTATTTGAGTTGGTAATCCACTTCCCAATCCATTCAAGTAATAGGGCTCCATAGTTGAGTTGTATTCCATAACATATGGCAGTCATGAGCTTAAGTTGTACTTCATTCACAAAGTCATGACCTGAGCTCTTGCAGCATATACATTTCCCAACTATATCGGCTAGAAATTCATACCTCAGTGGGAACTCCTTCTTCTTGTACCCTTTCACAGAGGGGAGTTTCTTGTGATGCATTCTTCTAAGTCCCTCTTGGAAGTCTACGCTATCTATGACTGGATGCCCTTCATTTTTGAGACCTAGGGCGAGGTTGATGTCTTCGGTCTTCAGTTTAATTTCCACTTCCCTTACTCTCGTAGTGATGGTGTCGTTTTCAAGCACACCATTCCTGTAGAATTCTTTCACTAACATGGGGTAGATCAATGTGTCTGTGTTCAGGGCTTCTTTAAGACCTGCCTTCTTCAATAAGGCCAGAGTCTTGTGGAATTTGGGTTTAGCTGTTTTGAAGTCGTCAAAACAGAGTCTGTAGCCGGAGATTACACTGGAAGTCGCCATTGATTTTCTTGCTGGAAATGAGATTTGACTGAGCTTTCTTCTGATTTTGGTTTTCTGCTTTGAGAGAGGATGAGAGAGATAATATTCTAATTTCAAAAATACGATTTCAATTTGTACTTGTAACTTCCCTCTCTCTTTTTTGCTTAGTGGGACAGGTGTCGACTTTTGTTTGGCTCTACGATTTTGACTGATAAGGATTGTACTTATTTGCCCTTGGCTCCTGCAGAGCTGAGGTGTCCTTAGGGAGGGACTACGATCGTTGAGGCAGTTTTGTGATCGTTGAGTCTGTCCATCATTCATGGTGTCTGAGCTACGATCGTCGAGTTTGTCCATCATTCATCGTGTCTGATCTACGATTGTCGAGTTTGTCCATCATTCGTCATGTCTGATCTACGATCGTCGAGTCTGACCGGATCCTTGTGATGAGTTTTTGACAAAGCATTCTTTTAAGGTAACTTAGGAAGGGCCAACCTCTTGGAGTGAGTCAAGGGTTAGGTTTGTTCCTAAGGCGCTTATCAGACGGATTGCTGTGTTTTGAAGCTTATCATAATAGGTTGCATCTTTGTTGATGGGCTTTTGTCATCGTTGAGTCTGTACTACGATGGTTGAGTCTTTTCTATGATCGTCGAGGTAGTTTTGTCTCTTCAACTCTACGATCATGGACTTCCCTTGATCATGTCTATGATTTTGAGTTTAGCCTTTGTATCTGTTATAGTTAGCACAATCTAGAGCATATATTCTATGGTTGTAGATTTAGCATGCCTAGAGGTTTTGTAAAAACATCAGCAAGTTGATTTTCAGTAGGGATATATTGTAAAGATATAGTTCCATTTTGCACATGATCCCTGATGAAGTGATACCTTATTTCTATATGATTAGTCCTAGAATGCATAACAGGATTATGAGTTATTGCTATGGCACTTGTGTTATCACAGTGAATAGGAATAGATTTGAAATCAAACCCATAGTCAGCTAGCTGATTTTTCATCCATAGGATCTCGAAAGCACGCTTGAATTGCCAAAGAAAGAATGTATTCAAACTTCTGCAGTTTGAAGTAGATACATTGAGTTTTGCTTTTTGCTAAACCAGACACAAGTCCTGCTTTCTTAGCAATTGATGATGTCATTGGTACTCTTTTCTATCTATTTTGCATCCTGCAAAATCAGCAACTATGTATCCTGTTAGTTCAAATGAGGATTCCTTGGGGTACCAAAGCCCCAAGTAATGTGTACCCTTGAGATACCTGAAGATCCTCTTTACAGCAGATAAATTTGACTCTTTAGGGTCAGCCTGAAATCTAGCACATTTGCATGTTGCAAACATTATGTCTGGTCTACTGGCAGTTAGATATAAAAGAGAACCTATCATACCTCTGTATTGAGTTATATCAATACTTTTACCTTTTTCATCTTTGTCAAGCTTGATTGCAGGAGCAATTGGTGTTTTCATGGGAGAGGCTGATTCCATGCCATACTTCTTGAGTAAGTCTTTGATGTACTTGGCTTGGTTTATGAAAATTCCTTCATCAGTCTGCTTTACTTGCAGTCCAAGGAAGAAATTCAGCTCACCCATCATGCTCATTTCAAACTTGCTCTGCATCAGCTTAGAGAATCTCTTGCATAACTTTTCGTCAGTAGAGCCAAAAACAATGTCATCAACATATATTTGAACTAATAAGACTTTGTCTTTATGCTTTCTAAGAAACAGTGTGATATCTACTCTTCCTCTAGTGAACCCATTTTCAATTAAGAAGTTAGTTAGTGTTTCATACCATGCTCTAGGTGTTTGTTTAAGTCCATATAAGGCTTTGTCTAATCTATAAACATAATTGGAAAGAGATGGATTGATGAAACCTGGAGGTTGCTCCATATAGACTTCTTCTTGGAGTTCTCTATTTAGGAATGCACTTTTGACATCCATCTGAAAGACTTTGAACTTCATGTGAGCAGCAAAGGCAAGGAAGATTCTGATGGCTTCTAGTCTGGCAACAGGTGCAAATGTCTCATCGTAGTCAATGCCTTCTTCTTGAGAGTAGCCCTTTGCCACTAATCTTGCCTTGTTCCTGGTTATAACTCCATCTTCATCCATTTTGTTTCTAAAGACCCACTTGGTTCCAATGACAGGATGACTCTTTGGTCTTGGTACCAATCTCCATACTTTGCTTCGTTCAAATTGGTTGAGTTCTTCCTACATAGCTTCTATCCAGCTAGAGTTTTCCATAGCATCCTCTATTTTCTTTGGTTTCATTTGTGACAGGAATCTTAGATAAAAGCATTTATTCTGAGTGGCAGCTCTTGTTTTGACTCTAGCACTCGGATCTCCAATGATTAGATCTTGAGTGTGATCTTTGGCCCATCTGTTTTCGGTTGGGACATCTGTCCTGATGCCTTCTTGTCTTAAGTCTTTTAGATCTATTTCTTCTTCTTGGTGTGGAAGTTCGTTGTCCTGCATAGACCTCTCTACGATCTCATTTTCTTGCTCAACGATTTCACTATCTCGCACTACGATCGTAGTGTTGAGCTCAACGACTTCATTCGTAGTGTCTGCATTATCGGTCGTAGTGTCTTGAAGCACTGTATTGTCTAAGTCCGTTTCATCAAAGATGATATGAATCGAGACTTCAACACTCATTGTCTTCTTGTTGAACACTCTGTAGGCCTTACTGTCTGTGGCATATCCAAGAAAGATTCCTTCATCTAACTTGGGCTAAAATTTTGTCAGGTACTGCTTTCCATTGTTGAGAATGTAGCATGCATAGCCAAAAATATGAAAGTAGCTGACACTTGGCTTTCTTCCTTTCCATAGTTCGTAGAGCGTCTTCTTGATCGTAGAGTGTATCAGTGATCTGTTCTGCGTGTAGCATGCAGTGTTGACAGCTTCTGCCGAAAAGTATTCAGGTAGATGAGTTGCTGCTAGTAGAGTTCTTCCAGCCTCTATCAAGGTTCTCTTCTTTCTTTCAGCTACTCCATTTTGTTGAGTTCGTGGAGCTAAGAAGTTATGATTGATGCCATTGTCTGTGCAGAACTGGTCCATTTCTGAGAAGTCGAATTCTCTTCCATGATCACTCCTTATGGCCTTGATTTTCTCTCCTTTCTCGTTCATCAACAGTCTGAACATCTTGATTAATTGGGAGCTCGTTCATCTTTTGAAGTTAGGATGAATACCCATGTGAATCTAGTGTAGTCGTCGACTATAACTAGAGATTATCTTTATCTTCCAAGACTAGTTGTTGGAATTGGCCCAAATAGATCCATGTGAAGCAACTGCAGGGGCTTATCGATAGAGTTAGCAGTTTTGCTTTTAAATGAGCTTCTGGTTTGCTTTCCAAGCTGACAGGCATTGCATGGCCTTTCCTTTATGAAGTTGAACTTAGGTAGGCCAGCAACGAGATCTTTTGATGCTAGTTTGGACATGCTTTTGAAGTTTAAGTGGGAAAACTATCTATGCCATAGCCAGCCCATTTCTTCATATGTTTTTCCCAGAAAACATATTGTCTTGTCTGAGCTTAGTTGACCAAGATTCACTCTGTAGACATTTCCTTTTTTTGTCCCGATTAGCTTTACAGTAGATGTCTTCAAATCTCTAACTTGACATTGGTTGTTGAGGAATGTTACTTGATGACCCTTGTCGCAGAGTTGGCTGATGCTTAGAAGGTTGTGTTGGAGACCTTCCACATATGCTACTTTGCTGAAAGATACTGCATCATTACCAGCAGAGTTGTATCCTCTTGTCTTGCCCGAGCCATTGTCTCCAAAGATGACTGAGGGACCCTCCTTTTCTATGTAGTTAGATAGAAGGGCTTTGTTCCGTGTCATATGCCTTGAGCATCCACTGTCCAGATACCATGTTGTGATCGTGGAGCTCTTTTCCTGTCAAAACATTGAACCTTCATTTTGGTACCCATATTTTCATGGGTCCTTCTTTGTTAGTGATTTTGGGGACCCAAATCTGTTTAATCTTGGGTCTCTCATGCATGGACCTATCATAACACTTGGCAGCCTTGTGACCATATGTATTGTATATAAAACATCTAGTATGATGCATGCCTGTGTGTGTATGATGATTCATCCTCCATTTGGATTTGTGTGGTTCTTTAGTTGTCCTTCTGTTAAACTGATTCTCATTCTTCCACGTGTCCTTGGATTTCATGAATAGTGATGAGTGTGCCTCACCTCTACTGTACCTTCCCAGTTGATTCGTAGAGTTGGTCTTGATTGACTCTACGATTCTTCAAGGTTGGTGAGTAGAGGTTAGGTTACTCTTCTCTTTCATGAAGCCCAAACCAGCATGAGATCCCTTACTCCTTTGAGTATGAATGGAAATAGTAGAACAAGGTTGAACTGGTTCTTCCTTCTGTGAGGATTTCACAAAGGTAATGCTTCTACTAAAACTTGAGGCATTCCTAGTACTAGTTTCCTTTGTCTTTTCCACACATGGCTCTGAGAGGGATTCCCCAAAGCCTAAGCCTGTTCTGTCGAATGTACTTCTATGACTAGAGAGCAGGGAGTCCATGGATGATGATGATTTTTTCCATGTAGAGATAGTCTTTTCTAGTTCCTCAATTTTAGAGGTTAGATTAGACTCTCTTTGTGCATTGAGTTTATTTGTCTGTTTTAAGATCTCATTCTCAGCCTCAAGCTTGGAGAGAAGGTTAGTACTTAGAAGGGTTGTTTCAAGCTCTTCTTGAACTTTCTTCTTCTCCTCTTGGAGAAGTGAATGGTCCTTAGACAAGACTCTGAACCACTATATTGATGTAGATCAGTGGTTATGCCATGCAGTGCAGTTCTTAAATCATTTATGTCTACATCAGGTGAGTCGAAGTCAAATACCTCATCGAGACTTACATCATTGATGTAGATCAGTGGTTATGCCATGCAGTGCAGTTCTTACATCATGTATGTTGAAAGTCTCGAAGTCAAATACCTCATCGAGACTTTCATTGTTCTCTTCAGGAAATGAGAACGTAGCCAGGACTAGTCGGGGAACGGAGTGATGGTCCGAGATGGTGTTATAGTAGTCCTCACTATTCTATAAAATAGTGTGAAAATAAATGTAATGAGGACTCTATTTGAGAGTGGATATTGTCTAGAAGGCAATATTCATGTTTAAATGCTCAACTATGTTTTGTTGTATATTACACGACGTTTGTATAATTAAGTTTGTATTTGTATTCTGTACCATGTATTTGGCGACTCAAGATGGGTGATGTATACCTGTTTTGGGGGAATCACAGGTATGACCCTGATTGTGGTCTCTTGGTTGAATATACTCATTATCTCGCTCTAATAATTGAGCCCTGTTTACAACATCTGAATATAAAAAAAATTTATGAGAGATAAGATATTGTCAAATCTCGGGTTTTAGACCTCTCAGAAACATCCGCGTCATTCGTTCCTCATTCTCTATCAAATGAGGTGCAAACTCGATAACTCTGCGAACTTACGCTTGTCTTTGGGACACCGTCATGTTGTTTTGTTCCAGTCTGATAAACTCTACCTCCTTCATATAACGAATACTTTCAGGAAAGTACTTGTCATTAAACAGTTTCTGAAATGTTTCCCAAGACATGTTGAGTGCGGGTGGCTGGGTACGCTTCACAGACTCCCACCAGTAATCTGCATCACCACGGAACATAAAGGTGGCGAATGGAACCTTTTGTTCCTCCGTGCATCCCAAGACATCAAATATCTTGGTAATTTGCTTGACCCACGTTTTCGCCATGATCGGATCCTGCTTTCCCGTAAATTCTGGTGGTCCCAACTCTTTGAACTTCTTGGCTGTGACAAGCCGCGCATTGCTATCATTTCCACCCGATTTTGTGCATGAGTCTCCCTCGTCTAATTTTGCATGAACTGCAAAAAGCTTCTAAAAATCCCATCATTCATCATTTGTTCGGTAGTGTTGCTTAAAGGAGAAATATTGCCTTCCTGTTGCACGTTCCCCTGGGTGGTGATTAAAGGTGTCTCCACGATCTCATTCATTCCATTGTTAATATTTCCAGTTGCCATTCTCAAATACTGCCACAAAACAAGGGTTAATTAACATATCACATATTAACCATATGCTTCAACTGACCAACCAAATAAACTTAGGTATAATACACTAACGAAGGATTACTTGTCTCTCTCTTCCTAGTTCTATTCCCCGATCTCCGCCATAGACCATATCCCTAAGCTCTGATACCAACTGTGACGCCCCCAAAATAGGTATACATCACCTATTCTGAGTCGCCAAATACATGGTACAGAAACAAATACAACTTCAGTAATACAATTGTCGTGCAAAATACAACAACACATTTATTGATACACTATTTTACAAAATAGTGAGGACTACTAAAACAACTATCCTAAACCATCACTCCATACCCCGGCTAGTTCCTACTATGTTCTCACCTCCTGAGAAGAAAAATGGAACAAAAAGGAAAAGGGTGAGCTCAACTAGCCCAGTAAAGAATATTATGACTAAGATAATATACAATAAATTATCATTAGTCTTCAACAGAAAAAAATCTGATAGAACATAATAGACAACAAGTTTTAGATCAATAACTGCACGAAACAACAATCCATTAGAAGAGTCAAGTAGAGAATGAATTCTACTATCTTCTAAGATTTAAAAGTCCATCATCAATATTTTATCCCTGTAACATCAATCAATATACATCTTGAATCAAATATTTATCTTTGCACTACAGACCAAAGATATTCATTTGTATCACCAGTTGGTTATGTTCATCTCAACACCTGTTCATCTTTGCACTACAGGCCAAAGATATTCATCAGTTAATCATTCATCTTTTCACTACATGCCAAAGATATTCAGTAATATCATCATTTAGGACTGATGATGATGAAAAATATCTTAAAGAAAATGACTTCAGTGAGACAAAAGGACAAATATTAGGGATTCGTATTACAGTTTATCCAAGTTCAATAATACTCCATAATAACCCATTTGTGAAGTAGAATTCAAAAATAAGTATCAAAACATAGATACAATCAAAGATAGTAACCATAATAGACATCTTGGACAAAAAGGAGAAAATTTCATTTTTCAGTGAATAGTGTCGTATTCGTGAATAGTGCTGTATACGTGAATAGTAATTCCGACACAAAAAGGTAGAAATTCCACAATAAAATTCATATCAATATTTCGGCATAATGATATTGAAAAAAATAATATCATTTACGAAGAAAATAACATCCCTTACCTCAAAATAACAGTATTTCTAATCGGAATATCGGTATAAGGCTAAAGGAAACTTGCACTGAATATCAACTCACAAAGTATCTAAATTGTGACTCCCCCAAAACAGGTATACATCACCCATCTTGAGTCGCCAGATACATGGTACAAAATTCAAATACAAACTTAATTATACAACCGTCGTGTAAAATACGACAAAACATATGCTGGGAGTTTCAACAGGAATATTGTCATCTAGAAAATATCCAAACTCAATGGAGTCCTCATTACATTTATTATCACACTATTTCCTAGAATAGTGAGGACTATTAATGCTATCATCTGGACCGTCACTCCGTTCCTTGACTAGTCCCTGCTACGTTCTCATTTCCTAAAGAGAACAATGAAAGAAAAAGGGTGAGCTCAACTAGCCCAGTAAGAAATATTATGACTAAGATAATGCAGAATAAATTATCATTAGCCTTCAACAGTGTTAAACTGATATAATACAATAGACATCAAGTTTAATCGCAGCGGAACAAGCAATCCATTAGAAGAGTCAAGTAGAGAATTAAATCTACAATCTTCTATGATTTAGAAAAGTTTATCATCAATTTTATCGCTGAGACTCAGCTTAAAAAATAATCCACATCATCAAATCATCCCTGCACTACAGGCCAAGGATATTTTTTAGTATCACGACCACAAATTATCCATGCACTACGGCCAAAGATAATCGTGTTTTCATCAACGGTCCTGATCATGCCATAAAACAATTCATCTTTGCACCCTTGGTCAAGAGAATCCATAGCCATAATCATACCAAAAACTCGTCCATCAATGCACTACGGGCCAATGAGGACTTTTTTCCACATCATTTGTAACATTACTACCCATGATTATACCGAATAATCCTTGGTCATAATCATACCAAGTCCATCTATGCACCACTGAGACACGAGATGACTTTCAACATAATATAAACATGAGGATGATGACAATGATATAAGAATTCAATAAAACAAGTTTCAGAATTAATTTATTTAGGAACCAATAACGTCCAAATTGTCAACATGATACTTCTTTGTGGAGTAAAATTCAAGAATAATATTCATGAACCAAAAATAATTTGGACAAAAAAAGAAATATATTTTTTGGGTGAATAATACCCCGTGAATAGTACTTTAGGAATAGTACCTCGTAAATAGTACCCCGGCATGAAAAGTACCCCAAATACCCGAGTGAATAATATTCGGGTGAATAGTAACTCGTGAATAATACTCCGACACGAAAAAGTATCCCGAATACCCGAGTGAATAATACTAGAGTGAATAGTAACCGGGTGAATATTAACCCGTGAATAGTAACTCGTAAATAAAATACCAAATAAAATGATATTTCAAGACGAGTACAAAAGAAATGATATCTCATACGAGTATAATAGAATTTACGAAACTGCAAATGGATTTTCACATGCCATGCGATAATCCACGTAGACAGATCATTTCCACAATTTAATAAAGAATGAATACAAAGGATCATTCACCATGAATGCGGTAATCCACATGAGACAAAGTTATTCCAATGTAATAATAAAGAATGGAATAATGAAGGATTCACCGTGCGTGCGATAGATCGCATGCATGAGTTATTCCCAACGTAATAATAAATAATGGAACCAGTCCCAGCGATAAATGCACACAGATATTCCAATGTAATAATAAATAATGGAACCAAGTCCCACAGAACGCGCACAAAAGGATATATTCGACGTAATAATAAAGAATGAATATTAGAAGAATTTCACCATGTATGCGGTGCTTGCATAAACAAAGTTATTCCAACAAAATAATAAGAATAGAATAACAGAAGAATTTCACCATGAATGCGGTACTTCGAATATACAGGTTATTCCAACATAATAATAAAGAATGGAATAACAGAAGTTCTCTTCATGAATACGAAAGAAATAATACCCCTTACCGTAGAAAAAAATTGGATATTGGAATAGTGAGGTAGCAGACTTCTCTTCTTCTTTCTCTCTATAATTATTGTTCTATAGCTTTAGTGAATTGGTGAGAAATGAAGGAAGAATGAGCTTCTATTTATAGGAAAATATAGTTTTGATAATTGCACATTTTGGGGCTCGAAATATTACAATACGATACCTCCAACTTTTCTTTCCTTTTTAATTTAGTCCTGCAAGTATTATCAAACTTGCACCACCTCCCCTAATAGTAAATAATGTGAATCAATAGTTCAATCATGTGACTCAATAGTTATAATCATGTGAAAATGCGAATTACAGTATAGTACCTCCATCTATACTTCCATTTTTAACTTAGTCATGCAAGTATTATCAATCTTGCACCAACTCCCCTAATAGTACATGAATGTGATTAAATAGTACACACATGTGAACAAATAGTTATATAAGCATGTGAATTAGTAGCAATTAATTTCTCATTTATCTGATAAATTACCCTATTTATCAATATAACCCCCAGACATCAATTATCATCGGAATAGATGTCGATTTCCACTAACACTAATAATCCCAACACAATGGAACTATCAAATTCATCTTTAATCAACACGAACTTATTCATCATTAATATTATAACTCACAATATTTAACAACCAGGTCATTCCCAAGAAAGAGGGGGCTTTCCGATAAGGATTTCTCCTTATTGGCGCGCAATTAGGTGACCAAACCTCTCCTTGATAGAACTTCTAGACATTGTAAATATTGCAATTTAATAATATGAATAACTTGTCGTCTTAATTATTGATTTAATAATATATCATATAATGCAGATGATACTGTGACAATAATTGAATCAATAATATGAGAGATATGATACAGCAATTACTGTAGCAATAATTGAGTATAACCGAGTGACTTATCACGTAAGCATCAATAATCAATACCGTACTACTATGCAACCATGCCAGACATCGCATACTTTTACTACTAGAAGTAATTCAACAGCTTTTAACGGTAACACTTTCGCCAGTTATTTTTATAAAATGATAATTACGTTGCTTTTTTAACTACGATAATACTTCCATCAGGGGTCCACCAATGATTGTGTCGTCGTACGGATATTCCCCAACAAAAAGAATATTCTCCTACCAATCGAATATTATATAACAACTTGCATACTTTGTAAAATTTATAAATACTACCCACAACTATAACACTATCTCAAATCCACACCATAATATTAAAAAAAAATATTTCGAGAAAATTAAATCTTTATTCATAAAATTTGGGCAATCTCCCCTCCTTATAAAATTTTGCCCTCAAAATTTACGTACGTACCTGGTATGCCAAATAGGTGAGGCTACCTTGACTTCACTTCAAATTCTAACTCTTGAGGTATAACCTTTGAGTGTCGAATATAATCCTTCTTATCAAAGATTTTAACACGTATCTCCTCATACGTTAAATCTTCTGCTATCTCGTCTAATTCCAATTCAATAATGTGGTTCGGGTCGTCCACATATTTACGTAACATCGATACGTGAAAACAAAACGTTATGAACACGCGACATACTTGGCGGTAAAACAAGTCTATAGGCCACAATTCTTACTCAATCAAGTATTTCAAATGGGCCAATTAAATCGAGGGTTGAGATTTCCTCTCTTCGTTGATTCTTGCTTCTAGAATAACGCCCTCTTGAACCTTATTCTTCACATTCATCAGATTCGGGTGTGTAGCTTGAGCGGCTTTAACTTTATCGATTAAAGTCGATTCTACTTGTATATTCGTTATCTTCACGTGGGTCCCTAGAGTCTTTAACTCTATCTTCATCATTTGTAAGTTATATGAAATAGGTTTTTGTGTTAACAACATCGCACTCGTAAACGCATACGATCTTCTACTCAACGCGTCAGCTACCACGTTCGCTCTTCCACGATGATATTGAATAGTACGATCGTAATCTTCAACAACTCGAGCCAACGTCTTTTGCGCATTATACGTTCGTTTTGGTTGAAGAAATATTTAAGGGTTTTAGAAATGGGTTTTGTACTGGGGTCAATACAAAATTCTATTTCACGCCCTAGGGGTAGGCTAAGAAGTCTTCAAGAATACGTCAGAAATTTATTAACACTAGAAATATCATTCAAAATCGTGACTCTCATCCAAGACTTGGATAAGACATGTAATGAAGGTTTTTCTAACGAGTTTCAACCGATAAGTCAAAGTCTAACTTCTCTAGAGTCAAATTTAAACGTTGAGCGCAAAGCAAGAGAGATAAAAGAATGGGTAGAACCTAGATCTAATAATGTATAGACTTCAAGAAGAATTTATAATTAACTAACCCGTGTTAACTTCGTTGGTTACTTTTCGCTTTTGAGAAGTTACAAAAACTCTCTTCCGAAATCACCGACTTTGTTTTTGTCTCAGATCCGCCCTTTGGTGCCACCATCCCAGCTGGACTTGACTTCACTATACGACAAAATCGAGCTAAATGACCTTCTCTTCTTGAAATTTCCACTTCTATTATCTTGGCCATGATTACCACCGAAGTGGTTACCATTCTTGGCATGATAATTTCCCCCACGATGGTTATCATTGTTCCGATGGTCGTTGCCACCGGTACGATTATTATCATGTTGTTGCTCGTTATCCTAGGTATTGATCGCTGGTGACTCAATGGTCTCGTGTGCTTCATTGCTGATCTCAATATTTTCAGATGCTATTTTCAAACACTGTCACAAAACAAGGGTTAATTGACCTTTAACATATTATCCCTATACTCTGACCGACCAATTAAGTACTAAATAAACTTAGGTAGGTCATACTAGTGAAGGAATTTCCCGTATCTCCCCTCCTAGTTCTAGTCTCACATCTTATCCAGGGATCATTACCTAAGCTTTGATACCAACTGTGACGCCCCCAAAACAGGTATACATCACCCATCTTGAGTCGCCAAATACATGGTACAAAATTCAAATACAAACTTAATTATACAACCGTCGTGTAAAATACGACAAAACATATGTTGGGAGTTTCAACAGGAATATTGTCATCTAGACAATATCCAAACTCAATGGAGTCCTCATTACATTTATTATCACACTATTTCCTAGAATAGTGAGGACTACTAATGCTATCATCTGGACCGTCACTCCGTTCCTTGACTAGTCCCTGCTACGTTCTCATTTCCTGAAGAGAACAATGAAAGCCAAAAGGGTGAGCTCAACTAGCCTAGTAAGAAATATTATGACTAAGATAATGCAGAATAAATTATCATTAGCCTTCAACAGTGTTAAACTGATATAATACAATAGACATCAAGTTTAACTACAGCGGAACAAGCAATCCATTAGAAGAGTCAAGTAGAGAATTAAATCTACTATCTTCAATGATTTAAAAAAGTTTATCATCAATTTTATCGCTGAGACTCAGCTTAAAAAATAATCCACATCATCAAATCATCTCCGCACTACAGGCCAAGGATATTCTTTAGTATCACGACCATGAATTATCCATGCATTACGGCCAAAGATAATCATGTTTTCATCAACAGTCTTGATCATGCCATAAAATAATTCATCTTTGCACCCTTGGCCGAAGAGAATCCATAGCCATAATCATACCAAAAATTGTCCATCAATGCACTACGGGCCAATGAGGACTTTTTCCACATCATTTATAACATTACGGTCATGATTATACCGAATAATCCCTGGTCATAATCATACCAAGTCCATCTATGCACTACAGACCACATATGACTTTCAACATAATATAAACATGAGGATGATGACAATTATATAAGAATTCAATAAAACAAGTTCCAGAATTAATTTATTCAGGAACCAATAACGTCCAAATTGTCAACATGATACTTCTTTGTGGAGTAAAATTCAAGAATAATATTCATGTACCAAAAATAATTTGGACAAAAAAAGAAATATATTTTTCGGGTGAATAATACCCCGTGAATAGTACTTCGGGAATAGTACCTCGTAAATAGTACCCCGGCATGAAAAGTACCCCAAATACCCGAGTGAATAATATTCGGGTGAATAGTAATTTGGGTGAATAGTAACTCGTGAATAGTACTCCGACACGAAAAAGTGTCCCGAATACCCGAGTGAATAATACTAGAGTGAATAATAACCGGGTGAATAGTAACCCGTGAATAGTAACTCGTAAATAAAATACCAAATAAAATGATATTTCAAGACGAGTACAAAAGAAATGATATCTCATACGAGTATAATAGAATTTACGAAACTGCAAATGGATTTTCACATGCCATGCGATAATCCACGTAGACAGATCATTTCCACAATTTAATAAAGAATGAGTACAAAGGATCATTCACCATGTATACGCAAACCATATAGATGAGTTATTCCAATGAATAATAAAGAATGGAATAATGTAAGGATTCACCATATGCGATAGATCGCACGCATGTGTTATTCCCAATGTAATAATAAATAATGGAACCAGTCCCAAGATAAATGCATAGACAGGATATTCCGACATAATAATAAATAATGGAACCAGGTCTAGCGTAAACGCACAAACAAGATATTCTGACAGAATAATAAAGAACGGAATATTAGAAGAATTTCTCCATGTATGCGGTATTTGGCAGATAAACAAAGTTATTCCAATGTAATAATAAGAATGGAATAATGTAAGAATTTCACCATGTATGCGGTACTTATCAGACATATACAAGTTATTCCAACATAATAATAAAGAATGGAATAATAGAAGTTCTCTTCATGAATACGAAGAAATAATACCCCTTACTTAGTAGAAAAAATTGGATACCGGAATAGTGAGGAGGTAATGCTTCTTCTTCTTCTTTCTCTCTATAATTATTGCTCTATATCTTTAGTGAATTGGTGAGAAATGAAGGAAGAATGAGCTTCTATTTATAGGAAAATATAGTTTCGATAATTGCACATTTTGGGGCTCGAAATATTACAATACGATACCTCCAACTTTTCTTTCCTTTTTAATTTAGTCCTGCAAGTATTATCAAACTTGCACCACCTCCCCTAATAGTAAATAATGTGAATCAATAGTTCAATCATGTGACTCAATAGTTATAATCATGTGAAAATGCGAATTACAGTATAGTACCTCCATCTATACTTCCATTTTTAACTTAGTCATGCAAGTATTATCAATCTTGCACCAACTCCCCTAATAGTACATGAATGTGATTAAATAGTACACACATGTGAACAAATAGTTATATAAGCATGTGAATTAGTAGCAATTAATTGTTCATTTATCCGATAAATTACCCAATTTATCAATATAACCCCCAGACATCAATTATCATCGGAATAAATGTCGATTTCCACTAACACTAATAATCCCAACACAATGGAACTATCAAATTCATCTTTAATCAACACAAACTTATTCATCATTAATATTATAACTCACAATATTTAACAACCGTGTCGTTCCTGTGAAAAGAGGGCTCTTTTCCAATAAGGATTTCTCCTTATTGTCGCAAGAATTAGGTGATCAAACCTCTCCTCGATGTAACTTCTGCACATTGTAAATATTGCAATTTAATAATATGAATAACTTTGTCGTCTCAATTATTGATTTAATAATATATCATATAATGCGAGATGATAATTTGTGACAATAATTGAATCAATAATATGAGAGATATGATACAAAGAATTCATCGTAGTAATAATTGAGTATAACCGAGTGACTTATCACGTAAAGCATCAATAATCAATACCATGTGCTACTATATGCACCACGCCAGACATCGTATTTTTACTACCGAGTAGTTCAACAGCTTTAACGGTAACACTTTCGTTGTTATTTTTATAAAATGATAATTACGTAGTTTTCTAACTACAACAAGACTTCCGCCAGGGGGTCCACCAATGTTTGTGCCATTGCATTTATTATTCCCCGACCAATCGAATATTATATAACAACTTGCATACTTTGCAAAATTTATAAATACTACCCACAACTATAAAACTATCTCAAATCCGCACCATAATATTAAAAAAAATATTTCGAGAAAATTAAATCTTTATTCATAAAATTTGGGGTCTTACATAAATACTCACAAAATACGCTCGATAATATATAAAGAGAGAGAAAACTTGTTTCTAGTGTGATTTTCAATTCTAAGAACCCTATTTATAGGAAAATGCTAGAACGCCAAAGGAGACTAAAATAATAAAATAATATTATTTCTTTTCTTCTTTTCTACGCCCACCTTTATCAAAGCCAGCCATCTTGGACACAAATTTGCAGCCCACATGTTAAAAACAAAAGTGGGTC
This sequence comes from Panax ginseng, assembly GCA_020205605.1. Lineage (NCBI taxonomy): Eukaryota > Viridiplantae > Streptophyta > Magnoliopsida > Apiales > Araliaceae > Panax > Panax ginseng. The sequence continues at coordinate 82,485,153 of CM035141.1, forward strand.
CCTCCCACAATTTTAATAAAAAATTTAATTTCTGAAACTTCAATAATTCATAATAAATAGTCTTTTTATCAAAAAAAAAATACGAATTTTATGTCCATTTCATAGGAAATCAAATTCTCTACAACTTTACAGAAGAAAGTGTTTTCAAATTCCAAACAGAAAATGTCCAAAATCCACATACGGATGATTTTTAATACATCTATTCCGACAAAATACTGATAAAACACCTCAAAATTAATTCCTTCAATTATATCCACATAAAAATAAATATTTTCTTATCATAAAAATCAATAAATAAATATTCACAAATAATATTAACAGAATCACTATAATGACAATCAGGCCATTCTCAGGAAAGAGGGGGCTTTTCGATAAGGATTTCTCCTTATTAAGCATGATTAGGTGACCAAACCTCTCCTCGATGTAACTTTCTAGATATTGCCAATAATGTTATCTAATAATATTATTCGGATAATATGAATTATTGATCCGATAATTGAGATATTTGTAAAGGATAATTATTGAAACAATAATAATATAAAATATCAACGCAAAGACAATTATTGAATCAATAAAATAAAATATTGAATAAAGAATTACTTGTAACAATTATTGAGTAGTGCCTTCACGTAAGAATCAATAATTCAAAAATACTATGCAATACCGGTAATAACTCAAGTAACCACGCCATGACATCGTATTTTAACCCACCGGTATTCCAACAAGATAATAACAGTAATAATCGCACTGCTATTTATAAAAACTCAAACTTATCATTTTCTTCATCCGACCATTTTTTTCGTTATGGGGCCCACAAATGGCTGCGCCGTCATACGAATATTCTCCGACAGAAAGAATATTCTACGACTAAACGAATATTCCCCGACACAATGAATATTTTATAACCATGTGCTTATTTTGCAAAATTTGCACATTCACCCATAACCAAAGTATTATATCAAATTAACACCTTATTATTTAGAATAATAAATAGAGAAATTCGATTTTATTTATAATAAGTTGGGGTCTTATAAAAGTGATTTAAACGGACTATTTTAGTTTAAAAACGGATTTACAGTAATTTGTTTTTGTTAATAATGTCTAAAAGTGAAGAAATAGCAAGAACGGTGAATTTAGAGGTTTTAATTTGTTGTTTATATTGTTTTATATGGTTAGAAACATGTTAGGAACATTAGTTGTTATTTCTGTAAAGTTTATACAACTTGGGTAAGTTGGAATGGTTGTTAGAAAGGAGCTTTTAAGCCTATTTGGTTTTGTTACATGTTCTTCGCGAGCAGTCTCGAACTGCCTCGAATCTTTGTGTGTCAGAAGCTCGATCTGTTTTTAAGACGCCGATCAGCCTAAGGCCTAAATTGAGCGTGAAAGCGCCGATCCTTAGTACAAACTAGGGCGCTGCACGCTAGTTAGCAGTTTGGCCTAGAAATTTGATTTTTAATATACAATTGTGTAATTGTTAATATAGTGTAATCTTATAACTATAAAATGTGATTAATCATGTTGTGATGTTGTTATAATACCAAATATAACAGTTATTATTCGTAATTAATGAGTTATATGATAATTGAGATTGGTGTTAATAAATTAGAAGTGTGGTTTAACCATGTGGTTAAACTTAAGACTAAGAGTTATAAATGAAATAGATATTCAGTTATGTACCATGATCATGTGGTAATTAATTGTGTCATGATGACATATGTATAGGATATTTTGGAACATGAGTTATAACTGTTTAGCTAACACGCAAGACAAGTTCTCTAATCCTAACTTTATTTGAGCAAGTTTCTGAATCCTAATTTTATTTTAAACAAGTTTCTCTAACCCTAATATCTATTTGAGCTTATCCTACCTTGTTGATGTAAGGTTTTGTGAAAATCAAAGTAGCAATTAAATTACAAAATTAATGGAAGCAAAGTAAAATCAGCTTTTAAACTTTTTCACAAACCAATTAACCGGATCATTCTTTATGCATATTATTAATTAAAACGAAGAACAAGAAGTTATGGAATCATACCCTTGTAGATACGAGCTTCCACAGGTACGAGTTCACCTCCTACTTCTACGTGATCTCCTTAAATCTCTGGGTAGATTCCTTCCTTTGATCAATGTTAGCCACCCAAGTGTATGGCCTCTAGAGGTGATCCACCAAGGAAGAACAATTTTCAAAAAGAAGGGTGTATTGTTTAAGACACCAACTTTTATGAATAAAGATGAATTTTCTATAAATATCATTTTTAATATTATGGAGTGAATTTGATATAATGTTATAGTTGTGGGTAATATTTATAAATTTTGCAAAGTACGCAAGTTGTTATATAATATTCGATAGGTCGGGGAATATTCGTTTTAACAGGGAATATTCGTACAACGGCAAAATCATTGGTGGACCCCATAATGGGATTATTGTCGGATTGAAAAAATGATAAAAATATCTTTTTATAAAATAACGGCGTAGTTGTTACCGCTAACACTATTGGAATACGTGGTGGTTAAAATACAGTAATACGCGTTGTTGCACAGTAGCACACGGTATTGCACAATATTTTTGAATTATTGATTATTACATAAGAAGGCACTACTCAATAATTGTTACAGTAATTACTGTTCAATATTTTATCTTATTTGTTCAATAATTGCTGCGTTGATATTTTTATTATTGTTGTTTCAATAATTGTCACTACACAGTATTTTCCATTATCAAATCAATAATTCATATTATTTGAATAATATTATTAGATAACATTGTTGGCAATGTCTAGAAAGTTCTCAAGGAGATGTTTGGTCACCTAATAAAGCACGCCAAAGAAGGAGAAATCCTTATTGAAAGCCCCTCTTTCCGGAAACTACCGTCATCATTATTGTGATTCTGTAATATTATTTGTGAATAATTAATTATTGATTTATATGATAAGGAAATATTTATTTTATGTGGATATAAATGATAGATAGAAAAATATTTATTTTATGTGGTTATAAATGAAGGAATTAATGTGGAGGTGTTTTATCAGTATTTTGTCAGATTGGAGGTATTAAAAATCAAATCGGTTTTCTTAAAGCTCTATTGTGTGAGTTATAATTTTGATCCGATCGTTGGATTGTTGTGATTTTTGGATATGTTATACATATATAAGTTGAGTATATGTCCACAAATTGTGAACCGTTAAAAATTAGCGTATGATTTGTTATGAATTTTAAGAGGTGTTGAAAATCATCAGTTTGTAGATTTCGGATATTTTCTGTTTGGAATTTCGAAAAACTTTCTTTTGCAAAGTTGTAGAGAATTCGATTTCGTGTGGAATGGACATAAAATTCGTATTTTTCGAAAATTAAAATATTTTATTAAAAATATGGGTGGGCCCCACTTATGGTGGCTGAAATTTTTTCAAAAATATGTGCGTAGAAAAAAATTAAATAATATTATTTTATTAATTTAGTCTCCTATGGAATTCTAGCATTTTTCTATAAATAGGATGCTTAGTTAGAATTGAAAATCACACCAGAATCAGAGAATTCTTTTTCTATAATCTTGAGCGTATTTCTTTAGAGTTTTAGAAAGCTTTGAGCGTGAAAAACAGTGAAAGTTTTCTTCAAGAATATCCCCTCTATACCAGTTGAAATACTCTTCTTTTCAAGGTAAGGGATGTTATTTTTGTTCAATATTCGCTTGAAATTTTTTTTTCTTCCATACTCTGTAATATGCAAGTAATATTATTTCGTTTCAGATTTCGAATTCTATACTCGTTTGTTAAAATTTTGGCTTTTATACTCCATGAAATTAGTAGAATATTCTTGATATTTGTGCTTCATCTAGTGTCTTTTCATGAAAATATTACTTTGAGCATTCTTGATAAGTTTTAACTTTTTCATGTCGGAGTATTATTCACGGAGTTACTATTCCCAAAGTACTATTCATGGGGTACTATTCACTCGAGTACTATTCATGAAAAAATTTGATTCATTTTTGGTCCAAATTATTTTTGGTACAATATTATTCTTGAATTTTACTCCACAAAGCAGTATCATGTTGTCAATTTTGAAGTTATTGATTTCTGGATAAATTAAATCTTTAAAAATTTATTCTTGAACTTGTTTTACTGAATTCTTATATCATTGTCATCATCCTCATGTTTATATTCTGTTGAAAGTCATATGTGGCCTGTAGTGCATAGATGGACTTGGTATGATTATGACCATGGATTATTCGGTATAATCATGACCGTAATGTTACAAATGATGTGGTAAAAGTCCTCATTGGCCCGTAGTGCATTGATGGACAGTTGTTGGCATGATCATGACCATTGATGAAAACACGAATATCCTTGGCCCGTAGAGCATGGATACTTTGTGGTCGTGATACTAATGAATATCCTTGGCCGTAGTGCAGGGATGATGTGAATTATTTATTAAGCTGAGTCTCAGCGATAAAAGTGATGAAAAACCTTTTAAATCATAGAAGATAGTAGATTTTATGCTCTACTTGACTCTTCTAATGGATTGCTTGTTTCGCTGCAGTTAAACTTGATGTTTGTTATATTTTATCAGTTTAACACTATTGAAGGCTAATGATAAATTATTCAGCATTATCTTAGTCATAATATTTCTTACTGGGCTAGTTGAGCTCACCCTTTTGCTTTCATTGTCCTCTTCAAGAAATGAGAACATAGCCGGGACTAGTCGGGGAACGGAGTGACGGTCCAGATGATAGCATTAGTAGTCCTCACTATTCTATGAAATAGTGTGATAATAAATGTATTGAGAACTCCATTATCTTGATTATTGATCTGTGGAGACTCAACGGTCTCCTGTGCTACATTGATGTTCTCAACATTCTCGGATGTCATTCTCAAACACTGCCACAAAACAAGGGTTAATTAACATATTACATATTATCCCTATACTCTGACCGAAAATACCAAATAAACTTAGGTAAGTCATACTAGCGAAGGAATTCCATGTCTCTCCCCTCCTAGTTCTAGTCTCACATCTTAGCCAGGGATCATATCCCTAAGCTTTGATGCCAACTATGACGCCCCCAAAATAGGTATACATCACCTATTCTGAGTCGCCAAATACATGGTACAAAATACAAATAAAAACTTAATTATACAACTGTCGTGTAAAATACGACAAAATATAAGCTATGAGTTTTAATACAAATATTGTCATCTAGACAATATCCATACTCAATGGAGTCCTCATTACATTTTTTATCACACTATTATATAGAATAGTGAGGACTACTATGACACCATCTCGGACCATCACTCCATTCCCCGACTCGTCCCTGCTACGTTCTCATTTCCTAAAGAGAACAATGAAATTAAAAGGGTGAGCTCAACTAGCCCAGTAAGAAATATTATCACTAAGATAATGCAGAATAAATTATCATTAGCCTTCAACAGTGTTAAACTGATAAAATATAACAAACATCGAGTTTAACTGCAACAGAACAAGTAATCCATTAAAAGAGTCAAGTAGAAAATAAAATCTACTATCTTCTATGATTTAAAAGGTTTTTCATCACTTTTATCGCTGAGACTCAACTTAATAAATAATCCACATCATCCCTGCACTACGGCCAAGGATATTCATTAGTATCACAACCACAAATTATCCATGCACTACGCCCAAGGATATTCGTGTATTCATCAACTGGCCATGATCATGCCAACAATCGCCCATCAATGCACTACGGGCCAATGAGGACTTTTATCACATCATTTGTAACATTACTACCATGATTACACCGAATAATTCCTGGTCATAATCATACCAAGTCCATCTATGCACTACAGGCCACAGATGACTTTTAACAAAGTATAAACATGAGGATGATGACAATGATATAAGAATTCAATTAAACAAGTTCAAGAATTATTTGATCCAGGAATCAATAGCGTCCAAATTGTCAACATGATACTTCTTTGTGGAGTAAAATTCAAGAATGCTCAGAAAAATATTTCCATGAAAGATACTGGATGAAGCGCAAATATAAAGGATATTCCACTAATTTCATGGAGTATAGAAGTCAAAACTTTAACCAACTGAGTATAATAACGAATGGAATAATAAAGGAAATCACCAGGCATGCGATAGATCGCATGCATGTGTTATTCCAATGAATAATAAATAACGGAACCAGTCATGCGTAAACGTCTGCATGTGATGTTCCAACAGAATGATAAATAATGGAACCAGGTCATGCGTAAAGCACAGACAGGATGTTCTAACAGAATAATAAAGAACGGAACCAGGTCATGCGTAAAGCACAGACATGATGTTCCAACAGAATGATAAATAATGGAACCAGGTCATGCGTAAATCACAGACAGGATGTTCCAATAGAATAATAAAGAACGGAATAATAACAGAAATCACCATGCATGCGGTACTTCGCATAGACAGGTTATTCCAACATAATGATAAATAATGGAATAACAGAAGAATCTCACCAAGTATAGGGTAGCTCACAGACAATCTGAGTTATTCCAATGTAATAATAAAGAATGGAATAATAGAATTTCTCTTCATGAATACGAAAGAAATAATACCTCTTACCTTAGAAAGAATAGTACTGGATATAGAAGTAGTGAAGTAGCAGAACATTTTTCTTCTTTCTCTCTATAGTTTCTCTCTCTAGAGTTTCAGTGAATTCGTAAAAAATAATGAAGGAATGAGCTTCTATTTATAGAAAAATGGATTGCATAGTAACTAATTCATGAACGGTCCAGATTGATTTACTTTAAACGGATGGTCCAGATTTAAAGCAAAATTTTTTAAATAAAATATAATATATTCTATTTATAATCTAATAAAACGAATAACTTTATAAAAGTATTCTGTTTTATATAAAAAGATTTTACTATACAAAACACTACGCAGCACTTATAACACACTATGCATAATAAAATATAATATATTCTAATTATTGTCTAATAAAATAAATAACTTTATAAAAGTATTCTATTTTATATAAAAAGATTTTACTATGCAAATACTATGCAGACACTATGCAAATACTATGCATAATAGAATATCATATATTTTATTTATAGTCTAATAAAACGAATAACTTTATAAAAGTATTCTATTTTATATAAAAAGCTTTTCTGTTTCATTACATTAATAATACTAATAAAACAAAATTCATCATCATTATTATTATTCACACTATTAATCGACCAGGTCATTCCCAGGAAAGAGGGGGCTTTCCAATAAGGTTTTTTCTCTATTGGCGCGCAATTAGGTGACCAAACCTCTCATTGACAGAACTTCTAGACATCGTTAATATTGCAAATAATAACTTCGTTGTCTCAATTATTGATTTAATAATATATAAAATATCGACAATAATTGAATCAAATAATGTGAGATACTATGCAGTAATAATTGAACAAAACTGAGTGACTTCTCACGTAAGCATCAATAATCAATACCGTGTGCTACTATGCAACCACGCGTATTACTGTACTTTTAACACCGGGTGTTTCAACAGTTAACGGTAAAAACTTCCGACGTTATTTTCATAAAGTATTTTTGTCATTTTCTCAATCCGACAATAATTCCGTTGTGAGGTCCACTAATGATTATGTCGTTGTACGAATATTCCCTGCTAAAACGAATATTACCCGGCCAATCAAATATAATATAACAACTTGCGTACTTTACAAAATTTATAAATATTACCCACAACTATAACAGTATATCAAATTTACTCCATAATATTCAAAAATGATATTTATATAAAATTCATCTTTATTTATAAAAGTTGGGGTCTTACACGTTGAGTCTCCATAGATCAACAATCAGGATAATGTGCATCAGGAAGGCGACAATCCTCATGCAAATAACAACATTGACCAAATGATGAACGATGGAATGTTCAGAGGCTTTATGCAATTCATGCAACATCAGGCGAGAGTGACGCCTGTCCAAAATGTAGGTGGAAACACTGGAAACTGTCAGACGGTCACCGCTAAATAGTTCAAGGAGTTGGGACCACCGGAGTATATTGGAGAGCCAAAACCACTTAAGGCAGAGGCGTGGATAAAGCAGATCACCAAAATATTTGATGTCTTGGGATGCTCCAAGGAGCAAAAGGTTCCCTTTGCCACCTTTATGTTGCGAGGAGAGGCAGATTACTGGTGGGAATCGGTTAAGCGTACTCAACCTTCCGCACTGAAGATGTCTTGGGAGAAGTTCTAAGAACTATTCAACGACAAATACTTTCCTGAAAGTATTCGTCACCTGAAAAAGGTAGAGTTCATCAAGTTGGAGTAGAACAATATGACCGTGTCGCAGTACGAAGCTAAGTTTGCCGAGTTGTCCCAGTTTGCGTCTCACTTGGTTGATAATGAGGAAAGAATGATGCGGATGTTTTTAAGAGGTTTGAAACCCGAGATACGTCAATATCTAATTTCTCATAAACTGTGTTTGTATTCAGATGTTGTAAATAGGGCTCAGTTATTGGAGCGCGATAACGAGTCAACTCAACCAAGAGAAAGCAGCAGGCAAAACGATAATACCAGTGGTAGCAGTCATCGAAGCGGTGACAACAAACGTGGAGGGAATCAACATGCCAGAAATGGTAACCACTTCAGTGGTAATCATGGCCAAGACAATAAGAATGGACATTTCAAGAAGAGGAGATTCGACAATGAAGGAAAGACGTCAGCACCAGCACCCGTTGTTAAGGAAAGAGAACGACCACCTATCATATGCTTCAAATGCGGAGGGGAGGGACACATTAGTCCAAACTGTGCGATGCCGTCCAAAGCGTGTTATAATTGTGGAAGAGAAGGTCATCTAGCCCGATTTTATCGTGCACCGAAGACAAGTCCAGTTGGAACGATGACACCAAATGTCGTCCCAGACAAGTCAAAACTAGTAGTTCAAGGGAGAGCGTTTGTTGTGACCTCCCAGAAAGTAAGGAACCTGAACGAGGTCATCACAGGTAAGCTTATCATAAATTCTAGCGAAGTATATGCCTTATTTGATACCGGTTCTAACCATTCTTTTATTTCTCCTACTTACGCTCAACGTTTAAATTTGACTCCAGAGAAATTAAACTTTGACTTATCTGTGGAAACTCCATTGGGAGAAACCTTCATTACATCCACTGTTTATAAGTCTTGTTTGGTTCAAATCGGTACCCTCACATTACCTGTCGATCTTATTTCATTGAAAATACTTGCATTTGACGTGATTCTAGGGATTGATTGGTTAACTACTCATCATGCAAAAATTGATTATTTTCGTAAGGTTGTTAGCTTTCATATTCCTAACCAACCTATTATGCGAATTCAAGCAACCAAACCATTAAAATTAATCACTGTCATCTCAAGCCATAAAGCTATTAGTTTATTGAAAAATGGATGTCAAGCTTTCTTAGCTCATGTCACTGATTTAAACGAAAATACGTCAGTTTTGAATGATATTTCTATTGTTAATAAATTTCCTGACGTATTCCCTTAAGAACTTCCTGGCCTACCCCTATAACGAGAAATTGAATTTTGTATCAACCTTGAACCTAGTACAAAACCCCTTTCCAAAGCCCCATATCGAATGGCTCCTATTGAACTTCAGGAGTTAAAGACCCAATTGTAGGAATTGTTAGACATCGGTTTCAAATATCCTAGTATGTCTCCTTGGGGTGCTCCTGTTCTATTCGTGAAGAAGAAAGATGGGAGTATGCGACTTTGTATTGATTATCGGAAGTTGAATCATGTCACCATAAAAAATAGGTACCCATTGCCACGTATTGATGACCTGTTTGACCAGTTGTAAGGCGCCAAATTCTTTTCAAAGATCGATCTTCATTCCGAATATCATCAGTTAAAGATTAGAACTGATGACATTCCAAAGACGGCTTTCAGAACTCGGTACGGGCATTATGAATTCCTAGTCATGTCTTTTGGATTGACTAATGCTCCTGCTGCCTTCATGGATATAATGAACAGAGTATTCAAGGAATATTTGGATCACTTTGTAGTCGTCTTTATTGATGACATCCTCATATATTCCAAAAGCCGTGAAGATCATGAGCAACACTTGAGGCTGATACTCCAAAAGCTTTGTGAAAACAAGCTTTACGCCAAGTTGAAGAAATGCGAGTTCTGGCTTGAGGAAGTAGCATTCCTTGGGCACGTAGTATCAAGTCATGGAATATCTGTTGACCCGGCAAAGATTGAAGCTATTCAAATTTGGGAACAACCTAAATCAGTGACCAAAGTACATAGCTTTCTCGGCTTAGATGGTTATTATCGGAGATTCGTAGAAGGGTTTTCTCGAATCGCTACTCCATTAACTCAACTGACTCAGAAAGATACAAATTCGATTGGAGCGTGGAATGTGAAAAGAGTTTTCAAGAACTCAAGAGGAGACTCATTTCAGCACCTGTTCTGACAATACCATCTGGCTCGGAGGGATTTGTCATCTATAGTGATGCTTCGGGCAAAGGGTTAGGATGTGTTCTCATGCAACATGGGAAAGTCATAGCCTATGCCTCTCGGCAACTTAAAGAATATGAGAGGAATTATCCTACTCATGATCTAGAGTTGGCAGCTGTTGTCTACGCACTTCAAATTTGGAGGCATTACTTATATGGGGAGAAAGTGGAGACTTTACGGATCATAAAAGCCTCAAATATTTCTTCACCCAAAAGGAACTCAACATGCGGCAACGACGTTGGCTTGAACTGTTAAAAAATTATGATCATACCATTCAATACCATCCTGGTAAAGCAAACGTAGTAGCTGACGCATTGAGTAGAAGATCATATGCGGGTACGAGTGCGATATTGTCAATGCAAAGGCCCATTTTGTATGACTTGAAAAGGATTGAGATAGAGTTAAAGAATCCAGGGACCCATGTGATGATGGCGAATATACGAGTAGAACCGACTTTAATCGATAAAGTTAAAGATGCTCAAGCTACAGACCTGGAGCTGATGTGTATGAGGAAGAAGGTGCAAGAAGGTGCTATGCCGGAAGCAAGAATCGATGAAGAAGGAATACTTCGAGTCAACTCCAGACTTTGTGTTCCTAACGACCCTGATTTAAAGTATAAAATCATGATGAAGGCGCACAACACACCGTTTGCAATTCAACTTGGGAGTGGCAAAATGTATCATGATCTTCGACATACATTTTGGTGGAGCAATATGAAGAGAGAGATCGCGGAGTTTATCTCAAGGTGTCTAACTTGTCAACTAGTTAAGGCAGAGCATCAAGTACCAAAAGGTCCATTTGAACCACTTGAAATTCCAGAATAGAAGTGGGAGCACATTACCATGGATTTCATTACCGTTCTTCCCAAGGTTTCTCAAAGCATAGATGCGATTTGGGTCATTGTTGATAGATTGACCAAGTCGGCTCATTTCTTACCTATACAAGAAACTTATACACTTGAACGTCTTGCTCGTATGTACATAAACGAGATTATAAGATTGCATGGTATGCCAGTATCCATAGTTTCTGATCGAGACCCAAGATTCACTTCAAGATTTTGGGTTAGTTTGTAAAAAGATATGGGCACAAATTTATGATTTAGTTCAGCTTATCATCCTCAAACGGACGGGCAGTCAGAGAGGACTATTCAAACTCTTGAAGATCTACTAAGACTCTGTGTCCTTAACTTCAAGGGAAGTTGGTACAAGTTCTTACCATTGGTGGAGTTTTTCTACAACAATAGTTACCGAGCAAGTATTGGCATGGCTCCATTCGAGGCGTTGTATGGAAGAAAGTGTCATTCTCTAGTATGCTGGGATGAGGTGGGTGAAGCAATGTTGTTGGGACCGGAGTTGGTACGTATGACTATGGAAAAGATTCAAACGATCCGATAACGTATAAAAACCTCACAAGATCGACAAAAGAGTTATGCTGATCTTCATCGAAAGGACGTGGAATTCAATATTGGAGAACATGTGTTGTTACGTGTTGCTCCATGGAAAGGAGTTACGAAATTTGGAAAGAGAGGAAAGCTCAATTCTCGATTCATTGGCCCATTTTTAATCCTCGAATGAGTAGGAACTGTGGCCTATAGACTCACCTTACCGCCAAGTATGTCTCGTGTTCATAAAATTTTTCACATATCTATATTACGTAAATATGTGAAAGACCCGAACCACATTATTGAGTTAGAACCAGACGAAATAGCGGAAGATTTAACGTATGAAGAGGTTCCTGTTAAAATCTTGGATAAGAAGGAACATATTTTACGCTCCAAGGTTATACCTCAAGTCAAAGTTTTGTGGAGAAATCACAATGTTGAGGAAATGACCTAGGAGTTAGAATCTGAAATGAAATCAAGGTATCCTTACCTCTTCGACATACTAGGTACGTACCCTAATTTTGAGGGCGAAATTTCATAAGAAGGGGAGGTTGTAAGACCCCAACTTTTATGAATAAAGATAAATTTTCTATAAATATCATTTTTAATATTATGGAGTGAATTTGATATAATATTATAGTTGTGGGTAATATTTATAAATTTTGCAAAGTACGCAAGTTGTTATATAATATTCGATTGGTCGGGGAATATTCGTTTTAACAAAAAATATTCGTACGAGGGCACAATCATTGGTGGACCCCACAATGGGATTATTGTCGGATTGAGAAAACGATAAAAATATCTTTTTATAAAATAACGACGTAGTTGTTACCGTTAACACTGTTGGAATACCTGGTGGTTAAAATACAGTAATACGTGTTTGTTGCACGATAAGAAAGACGGTGTTATTATGATTATTTTTGAATTATCGATTCTTACGTAAGAAGGCACTACTCAATAATTGTTACAGTAATTACTGTTCAATATTTTATTTTATTGGTTCAATAATTACTGCGTTGATATTTTTATTATTGTTGTTTCAATAATTGTCACTGCACAGTATTTCCCATTATCAAATCAACAATTCATATTATTTGAATAATATTATTAGATAACATTATTGGCAATGTCTAGAAAGTTTTGTCAAGGAGAGGTTTAGTCACCTAATTGCGCACCAGTAAGGAGAAATCCTTATTGGAAAGCCAACTCTTTCCTAGGAACGGCCTGGTTGTCATTATTGTGATTCTGTAATATTATTTGTGAATAATTAATTATTGATTTATATGATAAGAAAATATTTATTTTATGTGGACATAAATGATAAATAGAAAAATATTTATTTTATGTTGTTATAAATGAAAGAATTAATGTGGAGGTGTTTTATCAGTATTTTATCGGATTAGAGGTATTAAAAATCAAATCGGTGTTCTTAAAGCTCTATTGCGTGAGTTTTAATTTTGATCCGACCGTTGGATCGTTGTGATTTTTGGATATGTTATACATATATAAGTTGAGTATATATCCACAAATTTTGAACCGTTAAAAATTAGCGTATGATTTGTTATGAATTTTAAGAGGTGTTGAAAATCATCTGTTTGTGGATTTCGGATATTTTCTGTTTAGAATTTGGAAAAACTTTCTTCTGCAAAGTTGTAGAGAATTCGATTTCGTGTGGAATGGATATAAAATTCGTATTTTTCTGATAAAAGGGCTATTTATTATGAATTATTGAAGTTTCGAAAATTAAAATATTTTATTAAAAATATGGGTGGGCCCCACTTTTGGTTGTTGGGAAAGGTGACTGATTTTTGTGAGCCCCACTTATGGTGGCTGAAAATTTTTCAAAAATGTGTGCATAGAAAAAAAATAAAATAATATTATTTTATTAATTTAGTCTCCTATAGCGTTCTAGCATTTTCCTATAAATAGGGTCCTTAGTTAGAACTGAAAATCACACTAGAATCAGAGAATTCTTCTTCTATAATCTTGAGCGTATTTCTTTAGAGTTTTAGAAAACTTTGAGCGTAGAAAACAGTGAAAGTTTTCTTCAAGAATATCCCCGCTATACTAGTTAGAATACTGTTCTTTTCAAGGTAAGGGATGTTATTTTTGTTCAATATTCGCTTGAAATAATATTTTCTTCCATACTCTATAGTATGTAAGTAATATTATTTCATTTCAGATTTCGAATTCTATACTCGTTTGTTAAAATTTTAGCTTCTATACTCCATGAAATTAGTAGAATATCCTTGATATTTGCGTTTCATCCAGTATCCTTTTATGGAAATATTATTCTGAGCATTATTGATAAGTTTTAACTTTTTCATGCCGGAGTACTATTCACGGGGTTACTATTCTCAAAGTACTATTCACGGGATACTATTCACTCGAGTACTATTCACCCGGAGTACTATTCATGATAAAATTTGATTCATTTTTGGTCCAAATTATTTTTGGTACAAAATTATTCTTGAATTTTACTCCACAAAGCAGTATTATGTTGTCAATTTGGACGTTATTGATTTCTGGATAAATTAAATCTTTAAAAATTTATTCTTGAACTTGTTTTATTGAATTCTTATATCATTGTCATCATTCTCATGTTTATATTCTGTTGAAAGTCATATGTGGCATGTAGTGGATAAATGGACTTGGTATGATTATGACCAGGGATTATTCGGTATAATCATGACTGTAATGTTACAAATAATGTGGTAAAAGTCCTCATTGGCCCATAGTGCATTGATGGACAGTTGTTGGCATGATCATGACCATTGATGAAAACACGAATATCCTTGGCCCGTAGAGCATGGATACTTTGTGGTTGTGATACTAATGAATATCCTTGTCCGTAGTGCAGGGATGATGTGGATTATTTATTAAGTTGAGTCTCAGCGATAAAAGTGATGAAAAACCTTTTAAATCATAGAAGATAGTAGATTTTATTCTCTACTTGACTCTTTTAATGGTTTTCTTGTTCCGCTGCAGTTAAACTTGATGTTTGTTTTATTTTATCAGTTTAACACTATTAAAGGCTAATGATAAATTATTCTATATTATCTTAGTCATAATATTTCTTACTGGACTAGTTGAGCTCACCCTTTTGCTTTCATTGTCCTCTTCAGAAATGAGAACGTGGCGAAAAACTAGTCGGGGAACCTGAGTGATTCGGTCGCATGATAAGATTAGTAGTCCTCACTATTCTATGAAATAGTGTGATAATAAATGTATTGAGAACTCCATTTGAGTTGAATACTGTCTAGAAGACAATATTCGTATTAAAACTCTCAATTTATATTTTTTCGTATTTTACACAACAGTTGTATAATTAAGTTTTTATTTGAATTTTGTACCATGTATTTGGCGACTCAAGATGGGTGATGTATACCTATTTAGGGGGCGTCACATATTGGCTCAAACCCTAGTTTTTCCCATCTTAATAGAAAAAGGGAGCGTACTCTCCAACTATTGGAATTACGTATATTTGATATCTGATATAAGACTTCTCTTATAAAGATATCAGGTAACCCTATTTAATTAAAATAAGGTATTATTTAATTAATTAAACTCTTTTAATTAAATGGGCTCCCTAATCTTATTAGGGATAATTAATTAAACTCATTTAACTAATTTTCCATCCTAATCCTATTAGGAATAAATGAGAGTACTTATATTAAATTAATTTCTAAACTTTTTTAGAAATTAAAATAATAATATTAATAAGACTCCTCTTATTAATTTATATTTAATATTTCTAAAATATTAAATAATAAATATTAAGCTATTTAATTTATTTTATCACCATAGATTAAATTAAATATATTTAACATATTATTATGATTATGCCATTAACTTCTTAAATAATTATTCTTCTTTTTATGGTGTGACCCTTTAGGTTCTCCATATTAAACTGGTTGTGAATAAATCAATTAGAACAATTCTAATCTTATTTAAATAAATAAATTAAACGATTAATTTATTTAAATAAATAATATTTATTCTACAATAGGGATAAGCCTCCCTAGCGTTCAACGACTTTCCAGATAATATAGATTTCAACATTAACCATAAAAGAACCTTTGAGTTAATAGTTACCGTACAATTCAATCCTTCCACCATACAATGTCCCAATTAAATATAAGACATGTAATTACTGTCAAGTCTTATTTTATTTAATTATATGTATTTCGATTCCTAAATGCACAACTCCTAATGAATGCAAATTAGAAACTACTTTCTAATTTCATTCCACCTTGGCCAAGGATTCATGGGTTGTCATTTATCGAATAACATAGGACATTTCTCTTCTTGTACTAGAAGTGGTAGATTCTTTATTGATCATTCATTATCTCCATATATAACTTATTACACCCAAGCATACCCTTTGATATACTCTAAGAGTCTTAAGGAATAAGTCAAAGTGTAATTCATTATATATAAGATACTATGATGATCTCAAGTTTAAGGATCATTTGTACTACTATCACTACATGAATTTCTATTGACATGCAAGTAAAACTCCATTAGGTATTCCTTAGTGAGTCACGTTCAGTGAACTTATTCTCTAATAAACACCTACTACTTGCTTTAGTGTCTCCATACAAATGATCATGAGATCAATCATCCTCATTCAATGAGCAAGCAACGTACGTACCAATCTATCCGGATTCATTAATCCCCTTTTTAATAATCCATTGATTGGGACCATTTTAGTTTTAAGTTATCTAAAAATTTAGATCGCATTAGCATGATCTCATCATGATTCTAAAAGCATTGCTTAAAACTATGGGTTTATCACATATTATTAAAACAGCACCATGTAGATAATAAAATGCCTTTAATAAATAATTCTTTTATTAATAAATAAATAAGATTGATTACAAAGTATATGCTTTATCATCATATATGATTGGCTTGTATGCATACTACTTTCAGCTGATAGTTATTCAAGTTTGTCATCCTATCTTGCTATAAATTACGCAAGTTCTTATTTTTGTTTCCTTATTAAAGAATGTAACATTAGCTTACCATTTGTTCAAGCAAGGTTTATTATATCTTTTTAATGCTTTGAACTTTATTCTTAAAGCATGACTTGGATGTTTTACATTATTCATTTATAGTTCATAACTACTCTATAACATGTCATTGTTGAACCATCGCATTGTCATTAAACTTTTGATTCAACTAATCCTTAGTTGGTGCGGACTCATATGTTAAAACGAAGATGAACAACCCTATTACAGGGGATTATTTACGTAAAAGCGTTTAGATGTGTGTGCAAAATACATGGTACGAAGGGCTGATCACCATAAGTACGGAAGTCCCTATAATCTAATGACTGTTAAGGTTTCAATTGAAAAATACTTAAAACCTAGGACATAATTCATGGTCTTGTGTCCCTCAGATGATTTCTAACATCAGTTTTTGATTATCGATATTAGAAAATGTTATTCAATTCAATTGAGTTTGTTAATTGCCAGATATTATGTAATTTCAAGTGAGCACTTGTTTTGCTCACTCTTGCATATATATAACCATTGCAACTAAGATTGAGAAGGTTAACGAGCCAACCACTAGCAAAGGAAAAGGTAAGATGAACAAGTGTTGAAGACTTGTTAATTTGTTAAGAATTATGTTTTTAGACTTAATTTTAATTATGAGATGTAATTAATTATTTTTCCGCATTTGGTGAATGTTTTAAGGTTAGACAACCTGAGATTTATTGGTTTAAATTATGTAACCCTTTAAAGGGGAAGATTTATTGCTTAAATTTTATTTAATTTGTGTTGTTAAAAATAAATGTTTGGACAGTGAACACCAAATCTTGTGGGAATAGAATACCCAGATTTGGGGGTGTCACATATAGGGTAATAATCCATAGTATGTATTTACTATGGATCAAAAACGGGTATATACCCATCCACTCCAAATATCAACGACCAAGATTAGACTGGAGAATGCAGTGTCCGTTAGTATTACTAGCGGACAAAGTGTTTACAAAAATATCCCTAAAGTCAACTGTGTTAGTAGTAAAAAAACAGCTCGTCCACTAGCAGACACATCAATTACATCACTACACTTTTATTAACTAGGATTTAGGATTTATTAACAAAGTTTTATGATTTATTAACTAGAGTTTAGAGTTTATTAACTAGAGTTTAGGGTTTGTACAACTTAGTTTAAGGGCATATTGGTAACTAGGACGTCTGTTACTATTAGTAGCAGATGTCGGGTATAATTTTTTTATTTGGACCGTTCTATATTAAACCCCACATTATCGCATGCATACATGGCATGTATATACAAGCACACACACACACACACATATATATATATATATATATATATATATATATATATATATGATACGAAAATAGATGGAGTAATCTATTCATTTATCTAAGAAGTCTTATTTATATTTATTTACTAATTATGCTATTATTTATATTTATTTACTAATTATGCTATTATTAGTGTATTTTATTGGATTTACAACTTGTTACGTCAACTTGTACTTGGTTGTTTGTTCAAGGCTTAGATGTTTTCTTACGTCTAAAACTTCATACAGTTGTGTTGATTTGCGTTGCATTTTGCCAACGTAAAGCTTAAAACATATCTCAACAATTGCTATTAAGTTTGTATTCAACTATTTGGCATTATTGATTATTTGTTGCACGACTTGTTAACTGTAATTAACTAATCAACAAATAAGCTAGTATAAATCTTGTTTATAATTGTTATAGTCAGCTTATAATTAATCAATTGTTTGGCATTTCTTAGTTATATCATTTGAGTTGCGTGCTAAACTATTTAATAAACTATTCAATATTGGCAGTTGTGTTGCATGCTGAGTTAACCATAACCAGCTAATCAACAAATAAGATAACTGATTTTAGATCTAGAAAAGGCAGAATATGGAATGCAGAAATTAAAGAACATAGGAGAATTTTTAAGAGGTTTAGAGTACAAAACTCAACAATCAATGTAACAAGTAACAACAACAGAACAAAACACACAAATGACAAAAAGCATAAGCTTGGTCATCAAGAATTAATCTGAAAAAGATTGAAATTTTGAATGTGAGATGTTAAGAGATAAGGATAAAAGGTAAAGGGAAGGAGTTGGTAAGACATATATTTGTTCCTTAATAAACAATACTTGAGCCTTATCCTTTATATCACCAACTTGACCTTTGAATAAATATATAAGAAACCTTCACCAATGATCATCTTTAAATAAACAATGTGGGGGATATTCTAACTTTCACATTCTTGCATAGTTCCAAAAATCTTTCAATAAGAAAAAGACCCAAAAACATTACACAAAGGCAAATATAAAAATATTAAAATTACATTAATTACTTTTTATATATAAAAATTTAGTAGACATAGTTAGTGTCTTTTAACTGCAACTTATTTCAGTTATTTGTAACATATATAGCTTATAACTTAGAATATGCAGCTTATGCTTATATGCTTAAATTATACTTTTTCTGCTGATATATTTGATATACATTTTTCTTTTAACTCCGTTCTAAAATTAAAAATATATCTATTTTAAACTATAAATTGATATTAAATTTATAACATGCATGTTATTACTTATATATTAGGTGCATTTAAGAATATAATTATTTTTTAATGATTGTTCTAAAAATCATCTACACTATGACAAGGTCTTAGGTGTGCACACATTTTGTAACTTGAGCATGCAGAGTAATGTCATGTTCATGCCCCACTGACAGCTTTGCATCTTGGAGAGGAAAAACAAAAGAAAATCCAGACAAAATCAAATTATATAATAAAATATGAGAGAGAGAGAGAGAGAGAGAGAGAGAGAGAGAGAGAGAGAGAATTACTGAAATGGGAGAAAAATATGGGGAGGTGAATTGTACATGGGCTCCAAACTTAATATTTAATTATATATATAACTGCTCAAATACATGTTAGTTTTAAAGACAGATAGGAAGTAAAGGAACAGAAACAGATACAGGAAGAGAAAAATAAAAAAATAATTTATTTATTCAACCCCCCCCGCCCCCCCACCCTCCCCACTCCCCACTCCCCCAAAGTCCTATTTTAATATCCGTTCAGAATCATGTTATGATAACTAAATGTCGTCTTATGCATTCAATTATTTTTCGTATCCGATTTTGTTCCGTTTACCTAATTAATCAGCATTCCTAGTAAGCATCAGAATATGACATTTGCTGATAGGTGAAATGAGATAGGGTGTCTATTTATATACAGTATTGTATATGTGTTGAAGTTACAAATTCTGTCTACACTCTTGGGCTCCCCCAACAAAACCAACAAGTGGATAAACTCCTCCATTGTGAAGTGAAACTACAAAAGATCTGCAAAATTGTTAAAGAACTTGGGATTGAGAGGAAATGGATGGTGTAATTCAGTTGCAAAGGCAATTACTTGAGTACACAACCTCTTTGTACAATGAGGTTAGTATGATATGGGTTATTTTTTTCTAATTTTCTTGAAGCTTTTGTTTAATTGTTCTATGGGATTTTGATAATTAGGGATTAATTGTTTTTTTTTGGGTGAGAAACTAGGCATATTTGGATGATCAGTTCTCTCAGCTTCAACAGCTGCAAGATGAAAGCAACCCTGATTTTGTAGTTGAGGTGGTATCTCTGTTCTTTGAAGATTCTGAGAGGCTTCTAAATGAATTAAGCAAAACATTGTAAGAAGAAAAGAGTATATATATATATATATATATATATATGTATTGAGAATTATAATTTTGAATTTTGATGATATCAATGAAATGAAGAACATAACATTAATGTATCAATTTGATGTTTTTTTGGGGTCTTTTTTCTCTGTTTTATGTAGAGATCAGAAAAATGTGGATTTCAAAAGGATTGATGCCCATGTTCACCAGTTGAAAGGTAGCAGCTCCAGGTAATTTTTTTATTTATAAATTAAGGTTTGAACTATTTCTCAATTTTGTAAGTCAGCATTACACTTTCTCTTTTGTTTTTTTTAACCTAATTAGAACTTTAGGAATTCTTTGATTTCATTTGATTCAATGGAAATCATTTTGTGACAAAAAAAAATCATCTCAAAACACCATAATCACCATATTTGAAGTCATTTTAGAAGCGTAACATTGATATTTTATAACCAATTTAATTAATCAAATAAATCATTAACTACATTTCTTAATCTTTGTGTTTTGTGCATTGGCTAAGATAAGTTTTGAAGCATTGATCAGATCTCAGAGAATTGATTAACTAATCTAGATCCAGAATGCTCTTAAAAACTTCATTTTAATTTTTATTTTAAGTTTTGTTTGATTTGTTGTTGATATTATTTACACATAATTTTTTGATATTTTCACATGAAACCCGTCGTTATAATGTACTATTTCTGTTTCCATTTCCCTTCACCAATCCTTGAATAAAAGGGATAAGTACATATTTTGGTTTCAAAGATTCCAACAAGATGATTAAGTGTGTGTTCGTCTATCAACTTATAAAACGTTTTGAGTATTTGAAGTTTAGACGTATTTAAAAATCTTATTCGTTTACAAGAAACTTATTATAAACACAGTTTATTAAATTTACGAATGCAGTGTTAGGAGTTTAAACACGCCACACCACACAATTTTTAGTGTAGTGACCAAATGCATTAAACACTATCGCTTTAAATGTTGTAAACGCTAATAATTGAACATACCTTTACTACCCTTTCATTTGATGATCTTCACACGAATATCACCAAAAAAAAAAACAATAGAAGAACCATATTGTAAAAACTTGATGAATCCCTATCTTGTGATTGAGCAAGAACATAAGCATGTGCATGTCAACGACTCAACTATCTCTTTTAGAATACTACTCTGTCTGTTCCTTAATATAAGTCGTTTTAGAGAAATGTTTCTGTTCCTTAATATAAGTCGTTTTAGAGAAATGTTTTTGTTCCTTAATATAAGTCGTTTTAGAATTTCAAGTAAGCATTAATTGCTTAATTTCCAATATTACCTCAAGTATTAAATGTAACTTGGGTTCTCTCACTATTTTCTGTCCAATAAATAACAATCTCTTCTTCTAATACAAGGGCAAAATAGATAATTGATATTATAGTTAATACTATACAATCATTTCCTTAATATTTGTGCACAACTCTAAAACGACCTATATATTAAAGAACGGGGAGAGTATTAAGTTAACAATTGCCAGTTGTTATCATTAAAAAACCAAGAAGCTAACGCATGTTCAGAACTTATCATGTTCCATCCCTTAAGATTGACCGAAATGTGTAATTCTCTTCTTTTTAACAGCATCGGAGCACAAAGAGTTCAAAGGGCATGCATTACCTTCCGTAATTATTGCGAAGACCAGAATATAGAAGGGTAATTTTTTTTCCTTCATACTATCGTATCATGGTTACCAAGAATGCTATTCAACTGGGTATGTGTAACGAAATCGGATACAAGGACTGCTACGACGCTACCTACGATGGAATGCATGTGATATTTTAGTTTACATATCATGATTTGGAACGATATATAATATCTAGCACACGTAACGCGATCAGGGCTGTTCTTGAGATTTTGGTGGTCCAAGGCGAAAAATAAAAACGAGACCTTCACCAAAAAAATATAAAAATAAATAAATAAAAAGTACAAAAAAGTGTCTTTCCGGATTTTAAAACATAACAGTTCAACTACAACAAAATATATGAGAATTCAGACTACAACAAAATATATGAAAAATTCGACTAAATAGTTTGACTACAACAAAATATTTCAGAATACATTCATTAATGAAGATATTTCTTTTAGTATTCCTAGAGCCAAAATCTTCAATCAAATGTTCAAAATCTTATATATATATATATATATATATATATATATATATATATATATATATATATATATATAAAAAAAATTTGGGGCCCCGCTCACAGAGGCGGTTGATCCTCCTGCCCGTGCTCAGGAACGGCCCTGAACGCTATGCAATTTGAGCTCCTGTAACCATTCATATCATCGCATTGCCAAAGGAAATTAATTAGGAAATTAGAATGATTTTAGGAGTATTTCTTACTGAGAAGATAGAACTGATTTATATTTGCAGGTGCTTAAAATGTCTTCAGCAAGTAAAGAATGAGTATTTTCTAGTAAAGAACAAGCTAGAAACTCTGTTCAAGGTGATTTATTTGTTATTATTAGAAGAAATTTTATTTCTTTATATGTATATATATATATATATAGAAGTTTCTAATTCTTTTTATTTGATAAATGTAGCTAGAGCAACAATTTCTGGCTGCTGGTGGCTCAATTCCTATGCAATGAACAAGCAGTTAAGCTATATGATCAAATTTATGGAATTTTCTTCCCTTTTGTTGTTATGTTTCTGCTTTGGGGTTGAGTACTAGAGTTACTTAAAAGGGGTTTTATTATCTTTTGAGCTAGAGTTCAATATTGTACTATATAGTATATTCCGAATGTATGAGCAATGATAGAGAATTTTAATAAAACCCTTTGTTCTGTTATTTGACAGTTTCAAGTTAATTACATTTTCCATTTTGTTTTTTCCTTTTCCTTCCAACCACCAAAACAGTTTTAGTTATTTAAATTCCTGATAAGAGTACACTCATTTTCTTTTAAATTATAAAATTATTATTGACTTTTTAAAGTCAACTTAAAATATTTTTAAACTTAAATTTGACATTAGAGTTCAGCTTTGTATTTGGTAGAATTATAATATTGACCTAGTACTATATATATATATATATCAAATATGTTGTTAAAATATTATCAAATTTAATTATCCACGTGACTCAACAAAAATATCGACATACAAAATCATAAGATGTATCATTTTCATTGAAATTAATTCCTTTAATTTAGTCAATACAACTAGATACAAACCCTTCGTTCATGTGGGATTATTCAAATTTTAATAATAATAAATGCGTCATAAATTAATAAATTAAAATATAATAAGAAAATAGTATATTATTGTGCGATGATCAAATTTTACACAGAAAAACAAATGAATATACATTATAGGGGGTAGTGGTGAGAGTTTACTGGTTAATTTGTGCATTACACTCTAAGTATATGACTATTGCTTTTAAATTCGTGGCAAATTAAGTGACCTCAACTTGTGGACAAATCAGTTTTTCTACTCTTCTTTTTTTCTATTTTTTTTTTTCAATTTTTCTTGACCAAAATGTAGCCAACTCAGTGAGTCACACTTATGTTAAAGCTCAATCCAATTTAAAATTTATATCTATCTAAATATTTACATATCTTGTATTGTATATTTCAAATTTAATATAAAATAAATAGAAATAAAAACTTATCAAAAAAGGTGAGAAAATTTTCAAATGAATCAAAAGAGCTCAAACATTTGCTAGTTCGCGAGAGTACAAGTCGAGCCACTCATGTTCGGGCTTGGCAAGCAAACCATTACAAGAAGGATCCGAGCCAACCCAACCCAGGCTGACTCGTGAACAGCTTGTTCACTTACTACCCTATACCTCAATCAAAAATCCAGTGTTGTTCACTACCATGGAGTTCAAAAAAATGGAAGTTATATCATACATAAATTATGTCTAGAGGGTTTTTTATTCTATGTCTATGAATAAGCATTCTAGAAATTTTTGTTGATGAAGTCGTTATCTTGTGATCATTTGAACTATTTGAAATGCAGAAATCGACATTATTTTGAGATATAATCTATAGGTGTATATTAATATTTGTTAATAATGAACAGATAAGTAGGTATTTCTCTGATCCCCAATACTATTTCCGAATAAATTGAAGGTCGTTCTTTTTCCTTTCTTGCACAGGGCAAGTGCTATGCCGCCATGATTTTTTCCCTTTCGTCAGCTTTTATGTCTTTGATAATAGTTAATCTACCCTTTTACCTTTTGCTATACCCATCACACTTGTTTATGTGACAAATTTCTCTTTTACATGAACAATGATATAATATGTAGCGTAAATTGCTAGTATAGCAGCAATTATGCATCATTACTGACTAATCTCTCATCACCTCATGTCCTCATCATTTACATGCATACTTACATGTTTATGTCTATTTATAATATTAACAAAACTAAAATACAAACTTAAAATGAAGATATTAAATAATCAAATTAAGAAATAAACCCAGTTCCTTATTGTTGATATAAGAAACGTGAATAACTCTAATCTAAACACAAACTTTCCAATCAAAAATCCATCAAAAATTTCAATTAAACACGATTGACAACACAAATATCAGATCAATCAAATCAATTGCAAACATTATTCCGCATATCAGCAACTAAATGCAAATGCAATAATCTCAAATTTTAGCACATAATATCTAAAAATTTAGAAAATAGGCAAACCAATGAAATAATTCCATCCGCTTCTGGGTTATATTTCACACTCCTGCATATAGCTGTAACCTGTAAGTAATAATGTGTGTATATAATAGCTCTTATTTTGTTAGTTCTCGGGTAATGAATTGAACCAGACAATATTAGTTTCCGTTCACCATCAATGGTGATGGCTCTTCCATCTTGCGAAACGTGAATGACATAAGTAGAAGAAAGACAGAGAGACAAAACTTAAAAGAAGAAGAAAATTGACCGTGAAGAAGAAGAAGCCATGGTTTCTATTCACTTATGAGAATAAATAATTAGCCTAATTAATATACGTATATATGTATGTATATGCATGGAGGATTAGGTCAGGTGATCATTAACATTATTTTAAACTCTAATTCAGTTAGGAAGTTTTATCCATATAAAATTTTGCTCATTGGTTGTTGAAGAGATAAAATTCTACTTGGTTTGTTATTATTTATCCATAATTTAAAAAAGGATAGGATATAATTAAGATAATTGGTTTGTTATTATTTTTCCATAATTTAAAAAAGGATAGGATATAATTAAGATAATTGAGAAATAATTAAAACTATTTAAGATGGACAGGTGCTGAATTTATAGAAGGATATTTGTCAATATATAGTGCTATATACTGTGATTTAATATATATAATAGATTATGAACAGCGGTCTACTTACTTTGCCATATTTAGAATTGAGTTGTAATGAAATTACGTCACTTTAATCCTTTTTTAGGTAATATCTAGTTAGATCTTTAATTAATGTTAACGCATCCCATATTTGGAGAAAAATAATATTTACTCCATTATTTTTCTGTAAGTTGTTATTCATTAATTTTTTTAAATCACATTTTTTTATTAAATCAAATTTGGCTATTAATATTACGTAGAAAGTGTTAATGAATTTCTTGTTGTATATCTCAAAGGAAACTATATATATATATATATATATATATATATATATATATATATATATATATATACACACATACACATATATTATATTAACTTATCTTGTAGAAAAAGATTTGTCAAGGCTAGTACTTGGTATTATATCCTTAAGATAATTATGCCATCCGTATAGTGGTCAGAGTTGATATCCACTACTACAAAATACTCCCTCCGTCCCAGGATAAAAATTCTGGTGAACTTTTCACGTATATTAAGAAGAGGAATAAAATGACAAAATTACCCATAATAATGTCATTAAATATGGAGAGAGAATTAGAATAAGAAAAGTATGAGATATTTAATGCTACGAGCATAATAGGAAAAAATGTGTAAAAGTTTGGTTATTAAAAGAAAGAGGACATTTAACATGGGACAACCCAAAATAGTAATAAGGACTTTTATCCTGGGACGGAGGGAGTAGTAAATAGACAACGCTTAAAAGACAACGTTTTTTATAAAAACGTTGTGGTATTTTTTTTTACAACGTTTTTAAAAAAAAACGTTGTAGATACATATGCAAAAACGTTATCTATTTAAAAGGCCATTTTTTTGGTTTTAATTAAATAACGTTTTTTTTAAAACGTTGTCTATCTGATAAAACATGGAGCTCACTTAAAATTAAAAGACTTAAGTCTTTTTCTCTCCGAGGGTAGCCCATCTTTGATATTATCTCTGTGCTCGATCGTCGTTCTCCGTGTAGAGCTTCCGTCTTTCTCCCAAGTCCTTGCAGAGGTTCGTTCCTTCACTCTCAGTTTCGTTCCTCTATGCTCTCAGTTTCGTTCGTTCCTTCACTCTCAGTTTCCTTCATTCTCAGTCCTTGCAGAGGTTCGATTATCTCTGTGCTTGATCGTCTTTTTGGGTGTACCTTCTCTCGAAATTTGAAATCGAGTTTGAAGATAAGTCGCTTTTGGGGCTAAGGTTTCATCGTAAGTTCTTCATCTCTTTGGATTTGTTCTTGCATGTGTTTATTTTCAACCCATTTACGTCTTTGTATATAAACGTGTTTGAGGTGCTCCATTTGTTTTGTTATAATGGTTTTTATGCTTTCATATTGGTAAGTATAGTGGTGGTCATGGCATGGCGGCGATGGTGGTTTCTCTGTCTCCTCCACTAAAATTAGGTTTTAATTTCTCACTTGTTAATTTTTCCTAAAATTTAGTTTTAATTAGAAATTTTTCAATATTTGGAGCTTCTAAGTGTTATTGAAGGGTAATTAAATCTAGAGGATTACATTAAGTGTTATTGATTTGTATTTTTAGCTCAAGTTTAATATCGGGTTCTCTTCAAAATGCCATGGATATGATTTGTTGATTTGTATTTGTCTCAGTAATGTGGTTCTTCAATGGAGGTTTTCTTTTGGAATCCGTATTGTAGATTTATGTGCTAGTATAATCATTAGTTTTTGGTTTTCAACTAGCATTTGCCTCTGTTTTCTCTTGTGTGGTTGATACTGATATCCAATTGATAATTAACTGAGTTCTTATTCAGTGTTTTATATTTAATGTTGGACTTTAGATGACATGTTTTATTTTTTCTTAAGATGGATAAGTTATGGATGTGTGCTGATAGAAGGTCACGAGAATATGAACTAGGCGTTGATGAATTCTTGAGGTTTGCGGTAGACAACGCGAGAAATGTGAATCTTATTCATTGCCCTTGCATAAAATGTGGAAACATTTTAAAATTTGGTGCCAGAATTATACGGGATCACTTGTATTGTAATGGGGTTGATACTAGTTATCACACTCGGATATAGCATGGAGAACCTAATATGTTAGATGCAGATGCAAATAAACCTTTTGTAGGCACTACTGACCAAGGCTATGTCTCTGAAACAGTAGATATGGAAGATAATGGTTTTGGGGATTTCTCAAATGATCCTTATGAATTTCTTAATGTGATTGGGGATGGAGATGAACCCTTGTACCCTAGTTGTAAATTTAGTAAGTTAGGTGCACTTGTTAGACTCTACAATTTGAAAGCAAAGCATGGGTTGAGTGATGTTGGTTTCACAGAGCACTTGATTTTTCTGACTGATCTTCTTTCAGAAGGTAACCAATTACCTTGCTCCTTGTACGAGGCAAAAAAGTCTTTACATGCCTTAGGAATAGATTATGAGAAAATACATGCTTGCCCTAATCACTGCATCTTGTATAGAAAGGAATTTGACCAGGTAACTAATTGCCCAAAATGTTCTCTCTCAAGGTGGAAGACGGATAAGAATGAGCATGTAAGAGAAGGGGTGCCTGCGAAGGTGTTGTGGTACTTTCCTTCTATCCCGAGGTTTAAGCGTATGATTAAATCTAGCAGGACAGCTGAGAGTTTGACTTGGCATGCTAATAATAAAATGAGCGACGGTCATATGCGTCATCCATCAGATTCACCATCTTGGAAGCTAGTGGATAATAAGTGGCCAGAGTTTGGTAAAGACCCTAGAAACCTTAGACTTGCTCTTTCAGTTGATGGGATCAATCCTCATGCTTCTCTTAATAGTAGATATAGTTGTTGGCATGTTATAATGATTATTTATATTCTTTCGCCTTGGTTATGTATGAAAAGAAAGTTCATGATGTTGACTTTGTTGATCTCGGGTCCTAAACAAGCCGGTAATGATATAGATGTCTACTTGGAACCATTGATTGATGATTTGAAGTGTTTGTGGAAGGGGGTTTCAGGGGTGTATGATGCATATAGAGGAGAATACTTCATGCTCAAAGCACAATTAATGTGGACTATTAATAACTTTCCTGCCTATGGGAACTTATCTGGATGTATTGTAAAAGGTTATAAAGCATGTCCTATATGTGGCGATGATACACCTAGCCATAGGTTGACACATGGTAACAAAGTTTGTTACATTGGCCACCGAAGATTTTTGCCCCAAGATCATTCATTTCGGAAGCAGCGAGTAACATTTAATGGAGAACAAGAACTTAGACCACCTCCTGTGTCACTAACGAGAGAAGAAGTATTTAGAAAGGTTGATGGTTTGACTCATACTGTTGATGACAAGGATAACAGGCCTTGTTAGAAGAGGAAGTCAATATTCTTTGAACTAGAGTATTGGAAGTTTCTTCATATTAGACATTGTCTTGATGTTATGCATATTGAGAAAAATGTATGCGATAACATTATTGGTACATTATTGGAGATTCCAGGGAAAAACAAAGATGGGGTTATAGCTCGATTAGACCTCTTAGAAATGGGGGTTAAGACTTATTTGCGACCAGATTTTGGGGGAAAAAGGACACATTTGCCTCCAAGTACTTGGAATCTATCGAGGGCAGAGAAAAGAGTTGTATGTAATTCTTTGTATGGCATGAAAGTCCCAGAAGGTTACGCTTCTAATATCAAAAGTCTTGTATCATTGCAAGACCTAAAACTCTATGGGCTTAAGTCTCATGATCGCCATACCTTAATGCAACAATTGCTCCTGTTGCCTTACGTTCGTTCGGTGATGGAAAGACACATGAGGTATGCAATAATCAGATTGTGTTTTTCTTTAATGAGATATCGCGACAAAGTCATCGACATTTCAAAACTAGATAAAATGCAAGTGATGTAGTGGTAACCTTGTGTTTGCTTGAGAAGTATTTTCCACCATCATTCTTTGATATCATGATTCATGTCGTGGTGCATCTTGTTAGAGAAGTTCGATTATGTGGGCCAGTTTACCTTAGATGGATGTATCCATTTGAAAGATTCATGAAAGTATTAAAAGGGTATGTACGTAATCGTACTCGGCCTGAAAGTTGCATGGCTGAATGTTATATTGGTGAAGAAGCTTCAGAGTTTTGCGAGGAATATTTATCTGATGTTAGTACTATTTGGATCCCATCGAAGCGAAGAATGGGTCGTACACAACCCTTATCTGGTGCTACCGTAGAATCTACGAAGCGTGACATGTTAGACCAAGCACATCGTTGTGTATTAGAAAACACGGATGAAGTTGAACCATATATCAGGTAATTTAAACGTTTTTCTATATATGATAGAAGAATTTTGTCTTATAATTCAATGACTAAAATATGATTGTCTTCTATTTCATGTAGTGAACATATGATACATCTGAAAGAAACTTATCCGAGATTCAAAAAAAGAACAAAGTGGCTACAAGATAAGCACAATCGCATATTCATTAATTGGTTTAGAAAAGGGTAAAATTGTGTTTATCTTTGTAATTGTTTAATGGTTGCTCTTGTTTGTTTCTTGATTTATATTATTTTGGATTCAGGTTCCACATGAACTTACCCAAGCATCTAATGACATAACAGAGACTTTGCGATGGCTTTCGGATGGCCTGTGTATGGAAGAACTAAATTATAAAAGCTACATTGTCAATGGTCTGCACTTTAACACCAAGTCACGTGATGATGTGCGAGTTATTCAAAATAGTGGAGTGCACCTAGTGGCAAAGACAATGCAGCTTTCTAGTTCAAAGGATAAAAATCTTGTTGTGGGAGACATGAGTTTCTATGGGGTCATTCAGGAAATATGGGAGCTAGATTATCATAAGTTTAGAGTACCTATGTTTAAGTGCGATTGGGTTGAGAACAATAATGGCATTAAAGTAGATGAACTTGGATTTACGTTGGTCAATCTTGGTAGGATAGGATTTAGAAATGATCAATTTGTTATGGCTAACCTAGTCAAACAAGTCTTTTATGTTGAAGATCCTTTAGATTCTATGT
Source organism: Panax ginseng (assembly GCA_020205605.1). Taxonomy (NCBI): domain Eukaryota; kingdom Viridiplantae; phylum Streptophyta; class Magnoliopsida; order Apiales; family Araliaceae; genus Panax; species Panax ginseng. The sequence continues at coordinate 82,516,007 of CM035141.1, forward strand.
GGTGGGTTGTATTATCACCCCAAATAGGGATTATAATGATTGTGCCGGTGATGATGAGATAGGGACATTGTAATTGACCACGAACCCTTTACAAGGGGTATGCTGCAGCTTGAGACATTTGATGATGTTTTTTACGAGGACAACTCACAATACACGAGAGTCGACTATGAGGATATTTGGATTGATAAGGAATAGGAACTCTTGTGGCAATTAATAGAACTTAATGAACTAAATGTTTAACTTCCAAAGATGATAACTTTCACATGTATTTATATTTTCCAAAGAATATAAATTTCCTGCGATTAATAATGTTACATTTTAACAGATTTAAATGTTACTTTTTGATTATTAGCTTGTTTAACTTCCATAGTTTTTTAATGATGAACTGAATGTTTATTTTCTAGCAAAGATGTTACTTTTCACATGTATTTATATTTTCCAATGATGTAAATTTCAATGATGAAAAATGTTAATTTTAGTAGTTTAAAATGTTACTTTTCCAAAGATTCTATGATGTGTTTAACTTCCAATGATTTTTGTGATGAATCGAATGTTTATTTGCTAGCAAGATGTTACTTTTCACATGTATTTATATTTTCCAAATTATAAATTTCCTGCAGCTAATAATGTTACATTTTGGCTATTTAAAATGTTACTTTTCTAGCAGTTATTAGCTAGTTTAACTTCCAGCTGAGAGTTTCTAACTCCATGTTTATTTTTGTGCAGAATAAAGAAGACAGTTATGTCACCCCCTCAACAGAAGAAAGCTATTTGCTCCCCTTGAAAGAAGAAAGCTAGTTCAAAATATGAAAAGAACCAACTAATGGGGCTAGTCGAGACGCAAAGAAGTCGCTTTAGAGACTCAAAACGATCAAATCAAGTCGAGACAATCTCCAATACCACAAAAAGAAAACGAGGCATTAACACAATGCAGCGAATAGTGAAGCGAAAAGTACAAGGCGTGAGAAAGGTTGTGGAGTACAATAAAAACGGGCAACCTTGTGGGAATACAACAAATGAAATGAAGTCTTACATTGGAGTATTAGCACGCACGAAGGTCCGAATTGACATTAAAAAATGGAAAGATGTGGAGTTAGATACAAAAAATAAGATTTTGGAAGCTGTAGAGGTATGTAAAGTTGATTAAATTCCCCATGTAGTTTTATTTTTCTTCATTGTCACATGTATTGATATTTTTAATCGTGTGATCTGCTTGTGCGTAGATGGCATTTGTGATAGCTCCTCAAAGAAGGAAAATGGTTTTAAGATCAACAACATGTAAATGGCGAGAGTTCAAGTGTAGACTAACCAATACCTATGTTTATCCTTTCGAAAATGAAGCAGAAGTCTTATGTGACCCCCCTGAAGAATATCCTTTCATTGAACCTGATGCTTGGAGAGCCTTTGTAGCCCAAAGGTTTACTGAAGAGTTTAGGGTACATTTTCCTCCATTTTAATTCAGGAAATAAATCACTGCTTCTCAAATTACATAACCACTTTTCCCTTCATATTTTGCAGGCATTACATAAGAAACAACAATCAATACGCGCATAATATCAGTATCATCATCGCTTGTCACGTAAAGGATATGTTGGATTGGAGGATGAACTAGTTAGTAAGAATTTTGTAAGATAATTATTGTTTGTTTATATGAAACAGCTGGAAAAAAGGATTATTAACCAATTATTGTTTGTTTATATGAAACAGCTGCAAAAAATGGCAGAAGGTGACATAGATCGAGCAACATTATGGAGGAAAGGCCGGGAAGACAAGCATGGGAATATTCCAGATGAGAAGATAGCTGAGAAAGCAAAGGAAATAGTAAGAAAATCAATTGATGTTACGAATTCTTTCTTTATGGCGATAATTTGTTTTATTGTTAATGTGAATTATTTGTTAATGCATTAGGATGAATTCAAGAAAAAAGTACATGAAAGGTTCGTTGATCGTGATCTATGACCATGATATTCTCACAATGGCATTGGGGACTTGAGCGTCTTTGACGAGTTAGAGGTGTGGGAGGTTATGTGCATTGGGGACTTTAGATGTTTACTTATGTACATTTGTTATTTTTATTGATTTATCATGACATAATTACTAAGTGTTTAGGGAACTCCTGTACAACCAACACACAAAGAGTGCGGGTATTTTGTGATGCGTTTTATGAAGGAGATAGTTGAGGATGGTAGTTTGGACTTTGTAGCCAAAGTTAGTTTTGCTGTGAAGATACAAGGTTAATGTTTTAGAAGGATATATATATATATATATATATATATATATATATATATATATATATATCCATGATTGCTACTGTTTTGGTGTGTTAAATCATGTTTAATGGTTAGTCTAAAATTGTTATAGTGTCAAGATAGGCTGGCTAGGATTGAAGTCCAAATATGTGTTTAATTGCTCATAAAAAGTGTAGTTATGCTTCAAGTACACTCTATGCTCATGTATGACATGTATTGGTATAACATTCGAGTAAAATAAAGTAAAAGAAGAACTGCAATTGGTGAGCTATGCTAACTGTTATGAGAGGCTTAACTGATATGACTATCAATTGTTTCTAACATGGTAAGAATACCATAACATGATGCTAAACCTTGTGAAGCTTAAATGTGTTGGTTCTCAATAATCAAAAACCAGTCTTGGTGACTGTTATTGGGAGTTATTTTAACCATGCCTTGCTTCTTTCATATGGGCAGTCCTTGACTCCATGAACTTAATCATTGTACTTTACTAACTAGATAAATCACACTATCTTGTATTAATTTAAGGCCTTTGAGGTGCTATTTTAAACCAAAATTATAAGTGTTTTATTTTGGCTCTTTAACTCATAAACACATATTATATAGCATGTGTTGAAGACTTGAAGACTGCTAGTTGAACTTTTGAGCTGCTATGAAAATTGTTGCAACTTTTAATTAAGCTGTTATGCAAACTAAATGATATGCTATATTGCTATCATAACTGACTGTTGACATAATAGGTGTTGATATATTAAGTTGTTGTTGACTACTATGCCATGGCTAAGATAGTATGGACTGTTATTACATTATATGGACTGTTATTACCTTATATGAACTGTTATGTCATTGCTATACTATTATGGACTGAATTTAGGCACAAGGAGATAAGTTGGGCTGAGGAGTAATAAGGAGGACAAAATTGGCTTTCTTATACAAACAAATATCTATGACGCGAGTAATTTTAAACTGTGCACACCACGTGTTCGTCAAAAAGTCCCCAATTGGATTTGCTTTTGAGTAAAAAAATTGATTACTAGAAAGAATTAAGGTCTGGGTCAATTGGTATGCTATAGGGGGTTATAAACAAAGTGAATCAACATGCCAAACAAAAATGAAAACTCACTTTTAAGTCAAAAATCGGTAGGAAGTCAATTGGTTGATTCTTTACCTACAGCATGAATATGATCGTAAATATCTGTCAGATTGAGGCTTTTCGAGCTCATAGTGGGCAAGCTAGGTAAATTAATTGTTATCTGGAGTTGGCAAATACTTTAGGCTAGTATAGATTAATTATTCTAATTGATCTCTTGTGAGTTAGCTTAACAAATGAAGCGAGAACCATTTTTGCAATTAGGCTTGCTTCTGTTGATTTTACACATCTGCAGATTAGTAAGATAAACAAATTTTATAGGAATAACAAAGTTGGAAAACCAATGTGGTGAAGATGTATTTTTCCAAATAACAATTAACTTGTGACTTAAAGGAAAATAATAAGCTAATTAAGGCCAAATGAAGGGGGAGGTGCTTTGCCTTTGAGAAAGAATTGATATATTTTGACCGCTAAAAAATAGATCTAGGTAACCATCTTGGTTGAAAATAGTATAGTCTCTAATCTAGCGAAGATAGCGGTATAGCGCAGGTGTAGCAATATAGCATATAGCGAGGTGTTAACATATATTTCACATCAAGATATAGCGATATAGCGAAAGTTAGGAATGTGTTAATGTGTTATATATTTCATATTTCTGTACAACCAAAACATATTTCACATATGTACACCAACTTGCTCCTCAAATATGTGTTAAACATTTTACGTGGTTAGGAATTATGTTAAAAGTCATTTCTGTGATTGGTCAGTTATCTTGTCATACATCGATTATAGCAAATCGATTTGGTATCCTTGTGATTTGGTATCTTTGTTGAATACTAAATTTGTTGTTCTTTTATTTCAGTGGGATAAGGCATGTGGATTAACGTACACACAAGAACAAATTGACGAAGTACGAGATGAGTGGGCAACGTACGTGAGCAGCTATATGTAGAGCCTCGAGTTAACGGTGAATATGTTAGATGAATGTACGTATTTTGGGAGAACTAGGCTTTTTGGCACATGCTTAGGTAGTAGCTTAATTTTATGGATAGTTTGGTTTATTTTGTGGATGCATGTAATCAATTTCACAATTCAATATAGTAGTAATTTATATTAAAAAGTGAATTTGAGATGCATATATGGATACATTTTGGTATATATTTCGTGGATGTAGTAATTTGAAACTGTAAACGAATGGTATTATTGGGATGTATTTTGAATGGTTGATACATTTTGGCTATATATCATGGCATTAGCATATTGCAGGTGCATTGGTAATATAGGTGAACCACATTTTTTTTCTTTTTTTTTTATTTACAACATTTAAAAAACGTTGTCTGGTATACTAGACAACAATATTATTTTTTTATTTTTTTTATTTTACAACATTTAAAAAACGTTGTCTTATATACTAAACAACAACATTTTTTTTATTCTACAACATTTAAAAAAACATTGTCTTATATACTAAACAACAACATTTTTAACCAAAAAACGTTGTAGAATCATACCTTCTACAACATTTTTAAGCATCTGCTAATTTTTTGAAAACAAATACACAATGTTTTTTCCTAATAAACGTTGTGTATTGTGCTTAACTACAACATTTTTAAAACGTTGTGTAAGGGTGTCAAATAGACAACACCCTTAACCACGACGTTTTTTTGACAGAAACCACAACATTTTTTCCGCGTTGTCTATTTACTGTTTTGTAGTAGTGATCACTTGTCTTCCAAGGATAAAATGACACCGTATACTTTAGCAGCACTACAAAAAGTATACTGTACGAACAAAAAAAATGCTCTGACTCTCTGTCAAAATTAACTAAGGAAACTGATGAAGAAATAATGTTCTATTATGCTTGAATGCTTGAGAAATGAATGAATAAGAAGGCTGCTCCCTCCTATCTATTTATAGGAGGGCTTGGTGACCCTTCGGATGGACACTTCACCCTTGAAAAGGCATGAGATGCTTATGAAAAGACATGAAATGCTTCTGAAAAGACATGCATGACATCCTTTGGTCAAAACGACGTAGTTTTGATCATTTACAGAATAAGCGCGCCTTTTCAGACCTATAAAACGACGTGATTTTAGCATTAGCATAACCAAAACTACGTAGTTTTAGGCTTAGTAAAAAAGGCGCGACAAAACGACGTAGTTTTGGGTCGTCCGTTTAGACTGATACTCTTTCAGTAGATACCGCTTCTCAAAATGACACAATTTTGATAATTTAGTCATAATATTTCTTACTGGGCTAGTTGAGCTCACCATTTGCGTTCATTGTTCTCTTCAGGAAATGAGAATATAGTTGGGACTAGTCGGGGAACGGAGTGACGGTCCAGATAATTGCATTAGTAGTCATCACTATTCTGTGAAATATTGTGATAATAAATGTATTGAAGACTTATTTTGAGTTTGAATACTGTCTAAAAGACAATATTTGTATTAAAACTCACAGCTCATGTTATATATTTAAGTTTGTATTTATATTCTGTACCATGTGTTGGGAGAGTGTATATTTTGATTTGATGTTTAAATGTAAATGCTCATGATTATATGTAAAGTCCTTCGAGAAATATATGTACAAGGACTTAGTGATAAATCAAATTTGTTAGGTTGATCTACATCTTGAAGTGTGGTAGATAGGCTTCAACAAGAATCGAAGTGTATCAAGCTGATCAAGACTACAGAAGCCAAGGTAGAAACTTAGAGCTCACAAGATCGTAGTGTGTCTGCCTTGAAGGACCTCTTCGGAAATCGTAGAGTGGTCCCAACGTTTGCCGAGCCAACTCAGAGATCGTAGCGTGCTCTCGGAAACGTAGAGCTTGCAAAACAAGCAAGTGAAGATCGTAATGTGCAAGTCTTTAAGAGAAATCGTAGTGCTCTTGTTTGACAACATCAAACCAAGCACCAAGGTGACAAGACACCACGATCTGGATCGTAGAGTATCATCTGCCTTGTTTCAGAAACATCGAGCCCCACCTTTTATCTAGAGACAAGTTCCAACAAATGTGGAATGGGTTTTAAACGTTGAAGTCCTCACCTGTCCCAACGGCACAAAAGATATCCTTAGTATATAACAAAAGGAACGTATTCAAGAAGCTTAGGAAAGGACCATAGGACAGAGGAAAACACCTTTTAAGGTGTTAGGTGAGAAAGCAGTTTGCCGTGTCAGTACGCCAGAATGCAATTCAGAAGGTGTGCAGAAAAGTCTCCATCAAAGTTCAGATATGTCAAACGCTTTTAATGCTTCATCAAATGGCTTCAATGGATAGATTTCAAGGATCACATATATGCAGAACATATGCAGATGAGAGAAATAAGCAAGCATTGAACAAAACGTACAAGAACACTCAACGCTCAACTCTACGATCTGAGAAAAAGAGAAAGCTTGCTTAGCTACTCAGTTCTTTCGAACAAGTGCTTAAACAGTAACTGAGTAGCACCAATCAAGAACTCAACAACTACCAATCAAATGAAGTAAGAGTTCCAAGTTAGAAGGACTTGAAGAGTTCTAAGTGAACTGTGAAGAGCCAAGTTTGCTGGACTCGAAGAGTTCAAGAGTGAACTAAGAAGTACCTAGACTACTGGTCTAGAAGGAATTTATGAGATTCAGAAAGTGTAAAAGACATCCTTAGTGGATTTTCTACTCGAGGAGTAGAAGAGTGGACTAGAAGCTTTAAGTGCTCTGACCCACTTAAAACGACTGTGTCTATTACATTCTTGCTATAATTGCTATATCTGCCATAACTGCTATAACTGCCTCACTCTCATTAACTCACTATCTTAAGGGATATTAAAACAAATATTAATTTCGCTGTGTTTTAATCATTATCATTCTAACAAAGTAAAACAAAAAGATTTTTTAAATATCTATTCAACCCCCCCCCCCTTCTAGATAACTATTATGCCTCCGAGAACTAACAATTGGTATCAAAGCAGGTTCTATTATATAGCCTACAAAGCTTAAGTAGATCCAATAGCACACCTGCCAAGTGAATCAAGGACTGGAGGAGGATGCAAGCCACCAATGTGCAACAAAGATAAATTCGCAAAATGGAAAGTTCAGATGCAAGCATACATGGACTCAATAGATGAAGATCTATTTGAAACTGTTCAAAATGGGTCCTACATTCCAACAAAGCTTGCACCAACTAAAGACGACCCAAACAGAATACAAATCAAAGTCAAAGAAGAATGGACTGACAACGAGAAGAGAGCTGTTCAACTCGACAAGAAGGCCAAGAATATTTTGTTTCAATCCTTAGAAGACGATCTATTCAAAAATGTGGTCAACAACAAAACAACAAAGGAGGTTTGGGAAGCACTACTCATCATGCATGAAGGAACGGAAGAAGTAAGAGAAAACAAACAATCTCTCCTAACACAACAATATGAAATGTTTGCTCATGTTAAAGGAGAAAACGTCACTGCCACCTACGAGAGATTCAACGTTCTGCTCAACTCTCTACGAGCCTATGGAAAGATCTATCCAAACAAAGATCTAATCATAAAGTTCATGAGAGCCTTACCAAGCAGGTGGGATGCCAAAACCATTGCTATAAGAGAGTCAAAGAATCTCCATGAGATGTCTGTTCAACAGCTATATGTCAACCTTCTTACATACAAACTAGAGCTAACTCAACGAGCAGAAACTCTATCAGAAGGAAGAAAGAAGGATAAGGGTGTTGCTCTCAAAGCAACTGAAAGTACATCCAAGGTCAACACTGAAATTGACTTTGACTATGATGAAGATGATGACGAAGACTTTGCAATGCTGGTAAAAAGACTCAGAAGGTTTATGCGTCAAGGCAAAACTAGCAAACCAAAGAAAGTCAGCAACTACAGCAGCCATGAGCAAATGAATGATCTATGCTACAACTACAAGACGTCTGGCCATTTCATTGCCAACTACAACAAACCTCTCAGAGAAGAGCTAAAGAAGAAATCACATCCAAAGAAGGAATACAAAGGCAACAAAAGGCCTCAGAAGAGAGACAAAGGCCTTGTAGTTGGAGGATCGTGGAGTGATTCAGACAATGAATCAACTCTCGAATCTGGAGATGATGAAGATCCTCAAATGGCTAATCTGTGCCTGATGGCCTAACATGCAAAGGAAAAACTAAACTCCAACATACATGAAGTAAGTATCGATGAGGTATTTGACTTTAACTCTCTTGATGTAGACATTGATGATTTAAGAACTGCACTGCATGGCATAACAACTGATCTGCATCAATACATGAAATGGTTCAGAGTTCTGTCGAAGGATTATTCACTTCTTCAAGAGGAGAAAAAGAAAGTTCAAGAAGAACTGGAAACAACCGTTCTAAGTACTAACTCTCTCTCCAAGCTTGAGGCTGAGAATGAGCTCTTAAAACAGACCAATGAGCTTAATGCACAAAGAGAGTCCAGTCTAACCTCTAAAATTGAGGAACTAGAAAAGACTATCTCTACATGGAATAAATCCTCATCATCCATGGACTCCCTGCTCTTTAGTCAGAGAAGTGCATCTGATAGAACATGCTTAGGCTTTGGGGGATCCACCTCAGAGCCATGTGTGGAAAAGATTAAGGAAACTAGCACTAGTAATGCTTCAAGTTTTAGTAGAGGCATTATATTTGTGAAATCCTCACAGAAGGAAGAACCAACCCAACCCTGTTCTACTAATTCAATCCATACTCCAAGGAGTAAAAGATCTCATGCTGGCCTGAGCTTCAGAAAAGAGAAGAGTAACCCATCCACTACTCACCAACCTCGAAGGATCGTAGAGTCAAGTAAGACCAACTCTACGAATCAACTGGGAAGGTATAGTAGAGGTAAGGTACACTCCTCATAATTCATGAAACCCAAGGACACGTAGAAGAAGGAAAATCAGTTTAACAGAAGGATGACTAAAGAACCACACAATTCCAAATGGAGGATGAATTCTCACACACACACATGCATCATACTAGATGTTTTGTGTGCAATAAAGTTGGTCATAAGGCTGCAAAATGCTATTATAATTCAATATTTGTGAGACCCAAGATCAAGCAGATTTGGGCCCCCAAGGGCACTAACAAAGTAGGACCCATGCAAATATGGGTACTAAAATGAAGGTTTAATGTTGTCACAGGAAAAGAGCTCCACGATCACAACCTGGTATCTGGACAGTGGATGCTCAAGGCACATGACTGGGAATAAAGCCCTTCTCTCTAACTACATAGAGAAGGAAGGTCCCTCAGTCATCTTTGGAGACAAAGGCTCTGGCAAGATAAGAGGATATGGTTCAGCTAGAAATGGTGTAGTATCCTTCAGTAAAGTGGCCTATGTGAAAGGACTACAACACAATCTTCTGAGCATTAGCCAACTCTGCAACAAGGGCCATCAAGTAACATTCCTCAACAATCAGTGTCAAGTCAGAGATTTGAAGATATCTGCTGTAAAGCTAACCGAAACAAGAGAAGGAAATGTCTACACAGTGAATCTTGGATAGCTAAGCTCAGATGAGACAATATCCTTTCTGGCTAAAACATTTGAAGAAATGAGCTGGCTATGGCATAGACGATTGTCTCATTTAAACTTCAAAAGCATGTCCAAACTGGCCTCAAAAGATCTTATTGCGGGCCTACCCAAGTTCAGCTTCGTCAAAGAAAGGCCATGAAATGCCTGTCAGCTTGGAAAGAAAACCAGAAGCTCATTCAAGAGCAAAACTGCCAACTCAATCGACAAGCCCCTCCAGTTGTTCCACATGGATCTATTTGGGCCAATTCCAACAATAAGTCTCGGAGGGAAAAGATACTCACTGGTTATAGTCGACGACTACACCAGGTTCACATGGGTGTTCTTCCTAACCTCAAAGGATGAAACAAGCTCCCAACTGATCAAGATGTTCAGGCTAGTGATGAACGAGAAAGGAGAAAAGATCAAGGCCATATGGAGTGATCATGGCAGAGAATTTGACTTCTCTAAAATGGACCAATTTTTCACAGACAATGGCATCAGTCATAACTTCTCAGCTCCACGAACTCCTCAACAAAATGGAGTAGTTGAGAGAAAGAACAGGACATTGATAGAGGCTGGAAGAACTCTACTTGTAGCAGCCCATCTGCCTGAATACTTCTGGGTAGAAGCTGTCAACACTGCATGCTACACACAGAACAGATCACTGATACACTTTACAATCAAGAAGACACCCTACGAACTGTGGAAAGGAAGAAAGCCAAGTGTCAGCTACTTTCATGTATTTGGCTGTGCATGCTACATTCTCAACAATGGAAAGCAGTACTTGACAAAGTTTCAACCCAAGTCAGACGAAGGAATCTTTCTTGGATATGCCATAGACAGTAAAGCCTACAGAGTGTTCAACAAGAAGACACTGAGTGTTGAATTCTCGATTCACATCATCTTTGATGAAACCGACTTGGACAAAATAGTGCCTCAAGACACTACGATCGATAGTTCAGACACTATAAACGAGGTCATCGAGCTCAACACTACGATCGTAGTGCTAGATAGTGAAATCGTTGAGCAAAGAAATGAGATCGTAGAGAGGCCTATGCAAGACAACGAACCTCTACACCAAGAAGAAGAAATAGATCTTGAAGACCAAAGACAAGAAGGCATCAGGACAGATGTTCTAATGGGAAATAGATGGGCTAGAGATCACACTCAAGATTTAATCATTAGAGATCCTAGTGCAAGAGTCAAAACAGGAGCTGCCACCCAAAATGAATATTTTTATCTAAGCTTCCTGTCAAAAATGGAACCTATGAAGATAGAGGATGATATGGAAGACTCAAGATGGATAGAAGCCATGCAGGAAGAACTCAATCAGTTTGAAAGAAGCAAAGTATGGAGATTGATACCAAGACTAAAAGGTCATCCTGTCATTGGAACCAAGTGGGTCTTCAGAAACAAGATGGATGAAGATAGAGTAATAACCAGGAATAAGGCAAGACTGGTGGCCAAGGGTTATTCTCAGGAAGAAGGCATTGACTATGATGAGACATTTGCACCTATTTCCAGACTAGAAGCCATCAGAATATTCCTTGCCTTTGTTGCTCACATGAAATTCAAGGTCTTCCAGATGGATGTCAAAAGTGCATTCCTGAATGGAGAACTTCAAGAAGAAGTCTATGTAGAGCAACCTCCAGGTTTCATCAATCCATCTCTTTCTAATTATGTTTATAGATTAGAAAAAGCCTTATATGGTCTTAAACAAGCACCTAGAGCATGGTATGAGACACTGACTAACTTTCTTATCGAAAATGGGTTCACTAGAGGTAGAGTAGATACCACACTATTTCTTAGAAAGCATAAAGACAAAGTCTTATTGGTTCAAATATATGTTGATGATATTATTTTTGGTTCTACTGACAAAAAGTTATGCAAGAGATTCTTCAAGCTTATGCAGAGCAAGTTTGAAATGAGCATGATGGGTGAGCTGAATTTCTTTCTTGGACTGTAAATAAAGCAGACTGATGAGGGAATCTTCATAAACCAAGCCAAATACATCAAAGATTTACTTAAGAAGTATGGCATGGAATCAACATCTCCCATGAAAACCCCAATTGCTCCTGCAACCAAGCTTGACAAAGATGAAAAAGGTAAAAGTATTGATATAACTCAATATAGAGGTATGATAGGCTCTCTTCTATATCTAACTGCCATTAGACCAGACATAATGTTTGCAACATGCATATGTGCTAGATTTCAGGCTAATCCTAAAGAATCACATTTAACTGCTTTAAAGAGAATTTTTAGGTATCTCATGGGTACACCTCACTTGGGGATTTGGTATCCCAAGGAGTCCTCATTTGAACTAACAAGATACACAGATGCTGATTTTGCAAGCTGCAAAATAGATAGAAAGAGTACAAGTAGCACCTGTCAATTACTAGGAAACAGACTTGTGTCCTGGTTTAACAAAAAGCAAAACTCAGTATCTACTTCAACTGCGGAAATTTGAATACATTCTTGCCGGCAAATCTTTGTTTCTCGATCCTATGGATGAAAAATCAGCTAGCTGATTATGGGTTCGATTTCAAATCCATACCCATTCATTGTGATAACACAAGTGCCATAACAATAACTCATATTCTTGTCATGCATTCTAGGACTAAGCATATAGAAATAAGGTATCACTTCATTAGGGATCATGTTCAAAATGGAACTATATCTTTACAATATATCCCTACTGAAAATCAACTTGCTGATGTCTTTACAAAGCCTCTAGACGAATACAGGTTTAACAAGTTAATAAGTGAACTAGGCATGCTTAATCTGCAACCATGAAATATATGCTCTACTCTGTGCTAACCATGCAGATATAAAGGCTATGTTCAAAATCGTAGACATGATCAAAGGAAGTCCACAATCGTAGAGCTGAAGTGATAAAAGACAACGATTATAGTGCAGACTCAACGATGTCAGAAGCCCCCATCAACAAAATAAGGGAGCATCCTGTGATGAGAAAGTTCAAAACAAAGCAATCCCTTTGATAAGCGCCTCAGGAACAAACCTAACCCTTGATTCACTTTAAGAGGTTGTCCCTTCCTAAGTTACCTTAAAAGAATGCTTAGTCAAAAACTCATCACAAGGATCTGGACAGACTCGACGATCGTAGTTCAGACACGACGAGTGCTGAGCAGAACACAACGATTGCAGTTCAGACACAATGATTGTAGTCCAGACTCGACGAATGCAAAGAAGAATCAACAATCACAAAGGCCACCTCAACGATCGTAGTCCTCCCTAAGGACACATTAGCTCAGAAGGAGCTAAGGGCAAATAAGTACAATCCTCCTCAGTCAAATTCATAGAGCCAAACTGAATTTGACACCTACCCCACTAAACAAAAATGGAGAGAGGGAAGTTACAAGTACTGTTTGAAAATGCCTTTTTAAAATCAGAAGTTCAAAAAGCTTATCTCTATTCTCTCTCTCTACTAGCAGAAACTCTAACCCTTAAGAGAGTTCAGACAACCATACTCCGTGCAAAGAAATCAATGGCAGCCTCTAACGTCGTCTTTGGATATAGACTATGCTTCGATGAGTTCAAAATCGCTGAACCCAAATTTCACAAGACTCTGACATTGATAAAGCAGACAGGTCTCGAAGATGCTCTGGGTATGAGCACTTGGATCTACCCAAAGTTAATAAAGGAGTTTTATAGAAATGGGGCATTCAAAAATGAAGTCCTCACGATGAGAGTCAAGGATGTGGAAATCAAGATAAAGGCTGAGAACATCAACCTAGCCCTAGGCTTCAAATCTGAAGGTTTTTGGTTTTTAGATGGCATCTATTTCCATATGAATTTTTGGTCGATATTGTTGGGAAGTGTATATGCTGCAAAAGTTGCGGCCACGATTCTGTAAATGAGGTGCAACTAAAACTCATGACTACCATAAGTTGCGGAATACAGCTTAACTATGGAGCTCTACTGCTTGAATGGGTAGGAAAATGGATCCTTAGCTCGAAGAAGACAAAAAGCTCTCAAAAGATGATCTATGGGCGATTTATAAGCATCATCCTACAATCTGTTCTGGGTGACAAAATTGGTGACAATGAAGGAGAGTCCATCAACCCAAACAGACGGATGACCCATCAACTATTTGAAAATTAGAAAAGGAATCCAGCAAAAAATGTTCGTATGATGTCTGAGTCCAGTGGTAGAACTGGTGATCTAAAGGAATTAGGGATTCCAGGAAACATGTCAGTCGTCAAAGAGACTTAAGAAGAAGAGGAAGAGATCAACAAGGGAGAACCCACTGCCCTTATCAGAAAAAGCAAGGGCAAAAGAAAGCTAAAGACTAGGATGGTAGAAGAACCTCAAGGGTATACCACTAATATACCTATAGAGTCCTCTGATATTGAGAGTCTGAGAATCCTAAGGAGAAAAGAACAACTGGCTGAGGCAGATGAAGATAGAGCTACTATATCACAGCTGCTGAAGAAGAACAAAATCAGTCACAAGTCCAAGAGGCCATTTGTCTCTTTGATCGTCGAGTCTCTACCGATCGTAGAGACCAGACTGAACACCTTAAGCAAGGAAGTTGCTGAACTAGATAGTCTGATTGATCAACAGGACATGGCTAAAGCTGAAGAAAGTCCTGAGGCTGTGGCTCAGCCGAGAAAACAAAGACGAAAATTGGTTAAGAAGTATATCCTTGTCAATGAAGGAGTACTCAAAGGGGAAGACAAAAAGATGGCTGCTGAAAAGGAACTATCCATATAAATCCAAAAGGATAAAGCTCAAGCTGAGGGGGAGACACCTGAAGTTCTCACCCTAGAAAATGCTCCAGCTGAGGGGAAACTACTAGTTTTGCAGATTGATGATCATGTTGAGGGGGAGCCTCATGGTATCCCCATGATAGAAGAAGCTGCTCCTACAGAAAATGAGGGAGAGCCTGAGCAAGAAAATCAAAAGAAAGTCATTGACACAGTGGAATCCTCAAAAGGAGATAGAGAAGAAGAGGAAGACAAAGATGATGATGAACTTGAGATCACATGTGTGGGCCGTGATGGGTATAGGAGTTATCTCTACAATCAGTTGTTCTCCTAGAGTCACATGTTTTGGAGCTTCAAAGAATATCCAGCCATCTCTGTGCTAGCTCATGGATTTCCAGGCAACTTCAACTTTGCCAAAAAGCTGATCACAAATGGCCCCTCCTCAAGAATGGTGCATGAGGTATTAACTATCCCAATCCTTTTTAGAGTGAATCACTATCCACTGTCTTTTTCCAGCCAATTTTATAAATTTCCAAAATTTGGTTGGGCCGATTCTTAATCCACTGTCAATCCCAGCCACAAAATCCCAAAATTTTGTAACTGATGAACCAAATGTGCCTAACTTCATATTGATCCTAACTCCCATCATCCCTACGATTACTGACTTTAGCCTCATCGTAGAGTCCCAATCTCAAATCGTAGAGCCACCCTTTTCAGACACCCAAACAAAATCCCCTCCATCAGATATTCCCTCTTCATCCACCAATGAATACTTCAACCTTGATCTTGCCCTCTCTCCTTGCAAGATCAATACAAGAAAACATCCCCTCCTTTAAACAATCCACAACTCAGTGAACTACTTTCAGATCTGCCCACCAAAGCTGAGTTGACAGAAGTGTCCAAGAAAGTGATCAAGGACATCGATGATAGGCTTGAAGCTCACTCAGAACTCATTCATCTCAGACTGACAAAAATGATTAGTGCTGCAAATAATCTCCCAAGCACCCTAAACTCTGAGCTTACAAAGAAGCTAAGGGAGATCATCAAGGAAATGGTTTAGAGCATAAAGGACAGGGATGATATTCACTTTCTAGCAGCTCAAAGACACAGAGATGCAGTTCTTGCCTTACAAACAGCTCAAAACTCCCAGAATAAACTTATGTTGGAAAGCATCATCAATCTGCAAACTACCGTAAAAGAATTCCAACAATTCTACGTCAACCAAGGACAGTAGACTGACAATGTTATAACCATCCTCCGAAATAGGGAAGCTCGATCTGACGCTCTTATCAAGGAAAATAGAGAGGATATTTCTCAAACCCAAAGCCAACTCAACGAGCTCGTCCAAGGAGTGACTCGTCTATCCGAAGACATTCGAACCCTTGATGCTGACATAAAGGGGGAGAATAAAGGGAAAGGAGTTTAGGGCATAGGCAGAGGACAATTCCAAACTCAAGCTTCAAGGAGTCCACCTGCAAGGCAATTCCACCAACAGACTCCACGATCCGGCCATCAGACTCAACGATATGATGAGCAGGAAGTTATAATGGCTCAACCAATAAGGAGTCTAGGGCCAACTTCAAGCTCGCAGAATGCGACCACAACAGGCCTGAGAATGCTAATTGGAGACCCTGTATTCATGAATAGGCATGATCACAATCCTAGGCTAAGCCCAAGTGAGCTGGAAGATCTAGTCAGGGGAGATGAAGAAAGCAGGAAAAGAAGGGTTGAGGAGTATGCCAATCCCCTACACAAAAGATCAAAGAAATAGAGATAAGTTGAAACTTATATTCTTATTGATGTAAAGCTTAACTGTAATATCTATTCTTTAAACATCAATAAATTCATACTTATTCTCTAGAAATTTCAGCTGCTCACTGAAATATTAAGTCATGTTTACTTTCCTGCAAATGCATCTAGAAACTAATAATCATGACAACAAATCTCCTTGGTTATGTCAACATCAAATAGGGGGAGATTGTTGGGAGAGTGCATATTTTGATTTGATGTTTAAATGTAAATGCTCATGATTATATATAAAGTGTCAGGAATAAGCATGTGAATGTTATTCCTATTTATATATGATTTGATTATGATATATATGAATGAATATGCAAGTGTGCTTGCATTATGAAAAGCTGTAAAGTCCTTTGATAGATAATAGAAACATGTGTACAATGACTTAGAATGAATTGATCAAGTATGTTAGGTTTATCCTACATAAGCAAAACATCTTTGTAAAGTCCTTAAAAAGAAATGATGTACAAGGACTATAAACACAGAAAGATCAAGCATGTTAGGTTGATTTTATGATGTAATAGATAGGCATGTCTAATCGTCGAGCACTACACCAGAAATCGTAGTCTGCCAGAAGAGTCAAGGAAAACTCGAGAGCTATCGAGGCAGAATCGTAGTCTGCAAGATAGTAGATCTCGGAGTTCGTAGACTGCTAGGAGAGACGAGGAAGGATCGTAGTGTGTCGAGAAGAACTTCCTCGGGGCCATAGTCTGCTGAGGAAGTCATGTTCAAAATCGTAGAGACAGCCTGCCTACGAGCCGACCAAGTATCTACCGAAGCCAAGTCAAGAATCGTAGACTACACTCAGAGTCGTAGAGTCTACTAATCATACTAGAGGCAGAGATCGTAGTCGAGAAAGATCAGATGAAGACAACAAGCACAAGGCAGAAATCATAGAGTGTCAAGATCTGATCTCGGAGTCGTAGTGTCTGCACAGCCAAAGCAGAATCGTAGAGTGCAGAACTAAGACCTCAACATATGTTCTCATAATGCCAAGGCAGAATTGTAGAGCAAATATGATTCTCAACAAATGAGCACTCCCAGAATATCCAAAGGAATGAAGCCTCTGGTTGGAACTACAAAGATACATCCCATCATAAAGGAAACCAGATAGCACTCAACGAATGGCATGCAAGCTAACAGAAGATCTAAGCACCAACCCAATCAGCATCCAGATTGAGTTGTGAAGCCATTCAGGATGAAGTCTTCCACAAGGAGATCAGAATAAGAAGACTTGATGGCGACTAAGGAAAGTCGACAAGTGCGATTCTATCAAATAGACAGAAGACAATGATCTTGGAAGCAACCAGGATCGTAGTGTTTGCCAAACAAAGAAAGAACTGATGAAGTGCATACAGAGACACTGGACATCTTCTAAAGAACAAGGGTAAAGTGATTAAACATTGGGTCAGTCCATTGATGATAAGTGAACGAGAGATCACAATGAGAAAGCGAGTTGGACGCGCCACAAATCTGAAGTGTCTTGCTATTCAAAAGGGGCCAGAATAAAGAAGTCAAGTCATTAGTCTCTAGGAGCTGTTGAGGCAAACAGAAGTATTGAAGCACTGCACAAAAGAAGGAAGAGGTGTTCTACATTGAAGATCCAATCAACACTCTTCAAGATCGTAGTGTTGTCTCTACCAGTCAACAAGACACTACGATCAGGTCCATGAAGACATGCATCAAAATCGTAGAGTTCGAACAGCTGAAGATTGAAGCATTGGCAATGGTTCAATCTGAAGGTTGATATTTGTACAAGAGCTTATTGAGAGCATCGATGCAAAGGACAACCTCGATCGAGAAATCGGAAGGAGGAAATAAAGTCTTCAACCCCTTGAAGACATTAAAGTGACATCTCCGACGGGGTAGGTGAAACAATGAGATCGCAGAAGTCGGAAAAGTAAGACATGTCACATCTGCAGTCTACACCAAATAACTCGAGATCTGCGAAGCATTTCAAAGAGCTTCTAACAGCTACTTCTCAACGGAAAGATTGGGAAGGAGTATAAATAAGCCAGAGCTTCAACGATCAAGAGTTGCTGATGATTGCGATGTTACAGAATCGTTGAGTGGGTTAAAATGCTATTGTTGACTCTACGAATTCCACCTGAGCTCAAATAGAACAAGTCTCAATGACAGTGAGACTACGAAGGTGGAAGTGAAGCAACTTTGAAGATGGACTTGAACAGATCAAAGCTTCACTCAAAAAAGATAAGAATGCTCACTGAATTGGCATCTAAGCTGAGAGCCGAGAAGGACAAGAAGATAGCATTCAGAAAAGTGGCAAAGCACAAGGCAGATCCCAAGAGCCACTCTACGATTCACCATGAACCCAAAACTGAAGCAGAGCAAGTGCAGAACCATGTCTGCCAACATGTTGAGAAGGGTTCAGGAAATGGTGATGTGCACAGCTGACAATATACAAATATGAGCAGAACGTAAGAAGATTAGTTGCACCAAAGATGATGTGGTCCATTCTCAAAGCAGAATGCAAAGAGGACCACACCAAGTTGCTAAGTACAAAAGGTGATCAAGCTTAAAGACATCTTAGCATCTCAGCACCAACTACAACAACAACAAGAAGAAGAAACTAGGGCCTGAGGGGTCCTTGTCCGGAGGGACTAAATGAAGTTCTAAGCCTGCTGGGCTTGAAGAGTTCCTAAGAAACTAGAGACGTTCCAAGGCTGCTGGCCTTGAAGAATTCTTAGTGAACTGGAGTCCCAAGGCTGCTGGCCTTGAAGGAATCTTAGTGATTCAGGGTACTGCCATTCCTTAGTGGAAATCCTGCTAGTTGAAAGCAGAAGAGTGGATTAGGAGCTTGAGTCTCTGAACCATTTAAAACCCCTTGTGTCTTTTACATTATGTCATTTACATTATGTATATTAACTGCTATAACTACTATGTATGTTCTAACTTCTTACAACCGAACTAACTCTATGAACAATGTATGTATGATTATGAATATATTAATGAAGGGGATCTTTTACTTATTCCGCTATGCTTGAAAAGATTCTTATGTTTGTCATATGCTAATTTAATAGCAATACAAAATAAAAGAGAAAAGTATTTGAAATAAAAAGGATCTATTCAACCCCCCCTTCTAGATCTATTGTGCCTACTGGGAACTAACAATTGGTATGAGAGCAGGTTCTCATGCTATATTCAAAAGCTAATCGCTTTGTGTCTGATCCCAGACACTAATATTATTCTAAACTTAGTTTAGTAGTAAGTCACCTGTTATATGCAGATGAGCTCACACGTTGGAAATATTGTGTACTGGTAAATGTGTATATACACCAAAAATCGCTTTCAGTTGGTCCATGTTCTCGAGTATTATATCAACAAGACCAATACTTGCTTGCAGTCAATCTTGTAGTCTGAAGACCAGACGAGATAGCTCACAGAATCAAGCATCCACCAGCCTGAAAGATGAAAAGGCCATACATGCTAAGAAATTCTTATCCAGAGAAGAAAGAAGTTTTTCTCAAACATATGTCTGGCCAACCAGTAGCTGGGTGCAAACTTTGTGAACTGAAGGATGTCAAGGAACTAAAGATGCTGAGATTCTCAGGCTGCATCTTCAAGGCTATGACTGATTGATTAAAGGCCAATAAAAGCAAAAAGCTGTCAGGAGCAAAAGTGAAGCTATGCACATCAATGCCTAAACTCAGTATATTAAAGTTAAATGACTGTTAAGAAACTGACAATAAAAAGGTATGGTTCCTCACTATTATAAATGTGTATATCATAAATGCACCTTCTTATGAACTATAACAGTATTCTGTCAAGGAGTCATAATCTACCTAAAAAGGTGAAGAGAGAAAGTACCCTGAGGATGGAAACTCAAATGCCTATAAACTTTCTCTCCATCCAAGTTTTAGGTTGAAGATGAAATCTTGAAGGAAATCTGAAATGGGTCATAAGAGCATCACATGCCAAATTAATTCTATGTGAAGTAATCTTTGCTGGTGGGTTAGTATGTATGTACAAATCCTTGTTCTAAGTGTTTGATAACACACAAAGTATGATCAGTTCTACAAGAGTATCTTGATGATGTGTAGAAACTGATCACCTCCATGAATCAACTAGATACTCCTAAATCGTAGAGTTGATTCTCACTCTGTGAACACTTAAACCTTGTGAACATAACCCTACAAATGATGAAACCATCAAAGAAAAAGAGTGTGTTTCTTAAAATGACGAATCTTACACACACTCACCATCATGCATCTCAAAATGTATTATCTAAAACTAGTTGCATGCATAAATATGACTGTTGGTGATAAATGTGATGATTATCCAAATATGAGGAACAAGGGTTTAGAAAACTAACCTAGCAGGACCCATTTAATTGTGGGTGGCAAAAATAGAAATGTATTTAACCTGTAGGTACTTGGTCTGTTTGACCACACTAAGGAATGCTGAAGCAGAAGACTTCAGACAAGAAGACTTAACTAGAAGAAGGCGCTAAGGACTGTTCAGAAATGATTCTGATAAAATTCCTATATGTCCAAGCCTATCCTTGAAGACTCGTTGAGCTAACCTGAATGGAGCTCACATGGCTGCTAATCTATATATGGAAGCAGGCCATGCAACCAAAAATAAAAAGGGTCTTATATGCTCAAATCAGGTAAAGCATGCTATATGAGAAGAATCCTCAAGGAAGCTCACATCAGAGGATCATCGAGCATCATTCAAGAGGAACTCATTACGGGAGCAGAACTTCACACGCACAAGACTGTCAAAGGAGACTACGTTCGTAGTGCTGTCAAATAATCGTAGAGTGATCAGTCTTAAAAATATCCATGCCTATGATACAAGGAGATTTAAGTGATAATGATGATTCCAGTCAGAAGGAGATATACAAGGCTTCCTTCAAATGAACCTAAAGTAAAGGGAATCACATCTATCTGGGAAGACAACATCAACAATGGGGGAGCAGTGATCTGTTAAGAAACAACAACACTGAGATATACTATGAAGAAATGTACCAGCTACAGAGTCCCAAAACTTTGTGGCTAATGAACCAAATGAAGATCCATAGTCAGTAGGAATGTCTCAAAACGTACTACTGATAACCGATCAGCCACCCAACTCAACATCGTGGAGTGCCAGCGATCAAACATCCGATCGTAGTGTAAGAGCAGGAGGACACCACGATTACAGAAAATGTAATTGCCTAAAGTTAGTAGATGCCTCCCCACCAGAAAAGGTCGAATGAGATATCATTGCAAATCACTTCTAAAGTATTTCATCTAGAAAGCGCCTCAGGTATAAACCTGACCCTTAGTTCACTCTAAGAGGTTGGCCCTTCCTAAGCTACCTTAACCCAGAAGGAATACTTAGTAAAGTTCATCTCAAGGACCAAGTCAGTCAACAATTGTAGAGTCGAGGTTGAAGAGAACTCCACGATCGCAGTGCAACCTCAGCGATCGTAGAAGACAACTTGACGATCGCAGTCCTACCTAAGGGTACTCCAGTTCACAAGGAATTTGGAAAATGGGACAATTGCTCAACCATTCAAAATGAGGAGATAAGTTCAAATATATCAGTGATCAAGCTATGCTGCATCAAAATGAGGATAAATGTCAAAACCATCCACTGCAGCATCTCTTAAAAGTTGATCGTTGAGTCAACAAGGAAAACGTAGAGTCCATAGCTGCCTTAACATGCTACTCTACGAGCCAAAGAGGTCAACGGTCAATCCACGACAATAAAACGTCTACTCTTTTAAAAGAAATATCTAACTGAAAAGTTATGGGGAGTAACAACTCATTACTGGGCATCGTGCAACCAATGGTTGGTTAACACATCACTGATTATGCAGAGTTAGAAGGAACTGTCATTAAGACTAATTCAAAATCTGCAAATAGTTATCAGAAACCATCGAACCTTTCTCCCTCCCATTTTAAAACCCTAGAATCCTCTCAAAAGCCAAAATCAATTAACCTTCCAGAATCTTGCCCAAATCACAATCAGCCATCTCTCAAAAACCCCTCTAAATCAAATACCCATATTCTTTGAACTGCTCAAATGGCAAACTAGCGAGTAATCACTGGCATTCAGCTCGGAACCAAGTCGTTTGAGAAATCCAAAAAGAAGTTCAGAGACATTCTTGAACTTATGAAGAAAGCTGGATTCTCAGAATGCCTTGAGGCTAGCACTCGAGTATATGTTGACCTGGTTAAAGAGTTCTACTCAAATGCTTCCATAAACTTCGGAACCCTTTCTACCAAGGTCAAAGGTCAGTCTCTGAAGCTTAAATCTTCTGACCTCAATCAATGCTTAGGTTTTCCTGACCAAGGACTGAAGAGCCTTGACAATATCGATACTGTAACGCCTGAGAAAATTGGATTTTTAGGAGAATTAAATTTTTATTTGATTATGTGAGTTAAATAAATTTACTTGATTATTTTGGGAATAAGCTGATTGAAGGTCGTTATATGACCTAGATATGTCAGAACATCGTAGTATTTTGGCTACGTGATAGAATTAAAGTGTTTGAATTTCCAAGATGAAAATAAAAGCTTTTTAAGAAATATTTCAGAAAAACACTATTCACGTACTTTTGCTCGGGAATTATTTTTGAACTTCCGAAAAATATGCAACGATAGAATATCGAGGTGAGATGGAATATCCAATAATATTTCAATTATGGCAAACGCAGTTTTTCGCCTGCGGACATAAAACCTAACGGTTAGGGAAAGTAATTTTCGAGAAGGAAATGAAATACGTTTAATGAATTAAAGCAATGATCGTATAATACGAAGGTATTGTACGATGTAATGAATACGAGTATGATATGAAGTATTATACGAGTATGTATAAATGATGGTATATCGTATAGTATAAATTAGTATACGAGTTGGAATACGAGATTAATACGTAAATTATACGTTATAAGGCTTTAAGCAAATGGATTGGACTTGTAGGATGTGTTAAGAATTATACAAGCTAAGTATAGGATTGGTTAAGCCTAATGGTAAAAATGGTTAAGGTCCAAAGTGATTTAGTGAACAAGCCCATGTGTTTGTTAAATGAAAGCCCAAAGTAGGAGATAAGCTAATTAAGCTAAAAGCCCAAAGTGAGAATCCAATGGATTAGGGTGACCCATGGAGCAACCCTTGATTTTATGGTTAATCTTGGTGATCAAGGATTTGGTGTGATGACCAAGTAATTTGTGTAGTGAGCAAGATACTTAAAGGTTAAGTAAAGTACTTGGTGGCTAAGCAAACGATAAGTTAATTAATGATCAAGTAAAGTGCTTATGCTTGGAGGCTAAGTAAATGTGATGAGCAATCAAGAGATAAGTTAGGTGATTAACAAGTAATTAAAGTAATGAGCAAGTAAAGGATAAGCTAGGTGATTAGCAAGTATACTTGATGGCTAAGTAAGTGTGGAGGCCAAGAAAACTTGATGGTTAAGCTTGGAATAGTAAGGAGGTGATTAAGGAGGTGGAATGGCTTATTGACCATTAAGCCCTCACTTTGAGATTCCTATAAATAGAAGCTTGGTTAATTCATTTGAGAGTTTACAAATACTAGCCAACATATATTGAGAGAGCGAAAGAGCTAGAAACAAGTGATCAATCTACTTCAAAGTAAACCATATACGTTTAGTCAAGAATGCAAAGAACGACAAAGGTAATAGTTCATAATCATTAATCTTCATCTTTTTTGATTTCTTTCTCGTAGAGAATCGTAGATTGGTGGAGCATGAGTAGTGAGGAGGAATAAGGATGACTATTAATAATGAAAACATTGATAAGTCATGATCGAATGCAAATGGTAAAATGTTTACGTAAGTTCAAAACCGTAGAAATCGTTGAATGCTAATATGGTTGTTGATGGACAAATTGAAAACCATCATAGATAAGGTATGTGCATCTTGTTTGGTTAGGATGTAGATAATGAATCAATGGAGTGTTCCATTTGATTTGGCTTATAGAACACGAGTAACGAAGTTATGGCAAATTTTGCGAAAATAGACGTTAAACTTCGAAAACGTAAAAATCTCGGATTAAAGGACAAAAGTTGCCGTGTGACTTGAAAATGTTGGTTTCCAATGTCAACACGTGAGATAAGGTAATTAAGAGTCGTTGGCACAAGAATCGTTGAATTCTGACTTATAATGAAGAAAAAGAGTATTGAACGGTCGAAAATGTTAAACGAACGCTCAAAAATGAACTCAAAGGTGAATTCTGAGTTAACAGATTTGAAAGTGTAAAATTCTTATACGAACACGTAAAGGATGTAATTTGTGAGTTGTAGGCTTTCGAATGAGTTAATTTGGATGTAAAACGAAAAAATTAGGAAGTCGGGAGTATCATTAAGAAAAATAAACTATTTTGGCCAACTGGTGCATAGGAGTGGTGCCGCAGTGCCAACCTAGCATAAATGATCGGCATCGCAGCGCCGGATCCGGTCGAGTCCCCTGTTTACTGGCGCCGCAGTGCCAAGTTTACACTAGGGATGCCACGCCGCAGCGCTGGCAGTGTAAAAATGTTGACCAAGTTAAGTTTTCATTCCTTTTGAATGTAGACCAAAAGTAAGACAATGAAGGTACTTAATATACATAATAAGATTGACTTTAAATCACTTATAAAGTGATAACGTTAGAAGATTAAGTATGGTCTAACCATAATTAAACGAAGAACGCAAGAGGGTAATAAGTAAACCGTGTATGATGTTCACCTTTGATACTTCACCAATGATGATCGGGGGTTGGTTAATAACATAATAACGTTAATGAGCCGTAACGAAGCATAGAAAGTTGATTTGACTTTATTAATGAAATAAGTATGATTAAGTATACAAGATGAAAGATAGTTAATTGATGATGAATTAATTAACTTAAAGTAGCATCTTCGATGATGACAATAACGTTGAGAGTTACAACTAAAAGTTGTTGAATATTACGTGAATGTGAACGGTATGCAATAAGTATACTTAACCAATGACGATCGAATTTCGATTAATAACATAAGAATGTTAGTAAGCTGTGAGGAAGGATGATTAATTCGAAACGAGTGGTATTAATGAAGTAAATCAACTTGCAACATATAAGAGAAAGAAGTTGGTAAGAAAGTTGTAAACAGCAAGCCGGAACCAATTGTAAACAATCTAATAAATGATTAGATTAAGAAGAAGGATAAGATTCATTAGGAACCATGTATGTTCGTTCAAGACCTAATGTGGTATGTTATATGGTTATATGTTGTAGAGACTGTAAAGACTCAAAGGGAAGGTAATTATACTGTAGCAGACGTTTGAAGGCAAGTCTTTCTTATCGCTTGTCTAACTTCCGTGTTAGTCAAGTTTTGTTTGATTCATGTTATGAAATGCATGAATGATTTTAAAGAAAGGGTTGATGCCAAATTTAACTCGGCTAGACTAATTTTGAAAGATTTATTGATTTATTTACAAGTCTTTCAATATAGAACTGTTAGCATTATCCTATGTCAAGTATTTGGTACGTATGTAAAGATAAGTTTGTCTATGAACAAAGAAAAAGTATTTTCATTGATTATTCGATGGGCATGCGAGGTTGCCAAAACTTAAACGTAAATACGTTTAACGGAAGAGTGTTGATCAACATAGGGTACTATAGGCTGATCACCTAGACGTACTCGTAAGTAAAGCTGGATGGATGGCCTTAGTGCCGGAAGTCCTTTTCAAGTATGAAAACGGAAAGAGTATGTTCCTTGTCTTTTGACCGGT
The DNA here is from genome assembly GCA_020205605.1 of Panax ginseng. Taxonomy (NCBI): domain Eukaryota; kingdom Viridiplantae; phylum Streptophyta; class Magnoliopsida; order Apiales; family Araliaceae; genus Panax; species Panax ginseng. Next base: position 82,542,077 of record CM035141.1, read on the forward strand.
TCAGAATTCATAAGCTATTATATATATACTTTGGAATTGTTGTTATGAAATGAGAAGTGCTAGTCAAGGTTTTATAGTACTTCATAACTATTGTTCAGTTATGAAGGAATAATTATATGCTTCTTAAAGTGGTATTTAGATTATACATTGTTAGACTTGCTGAGCTAGTTATGCTCATCCTTGCTTGAACCATATGATTGGAGCTAAAGTTAAGCGAACCAAAGGTTCCAGTAGAGATAAAGACAAAGTGAAGATGCGTGACTAGTTTATCTTGTAATAGACTAGTAAGTGTATGTATCATATTATGATAAACAAAGAATGTAGCGGTTTTAGAACCTGGGAACTGGATGTAACATTATTAATGTAATAAGAATGACATTGATACACACATTTTGGTGTCGTTTCAATATTATGAATGTACAGTTATGAGTATCGTGTAGCACCATCTTTCGGGTTGGAAGATACCCAGATTTGGGGGCTTCACAGGTTGGTATCAAAGCATTAGGTTATAAAACTTAAGGGGGGAAGAACCTTAGGCTAATAACCTCGTTAAGGAAGGAAAAGTACGAAGGAAGTAAACTCAAGTTTTACTTAGGTCGAATGAGTTAATACGGTGTTGAGGAAACTCAGTACCGAAAGATTTAAAAGATGGAAGTTAACCCTAAATAAACTAAATGTGATTTATGCTTATACTAATGTGTACTATGTACTAATCAACATGTTATGTGTTATTGAAGGATGTCGATCGATAGCTTGATGTATAGCGACATACACGCGGTGAGCGAAGACTCTGTGAACAAAGTAGAGACTGTACCTATGCCAGTGGCGGAGGTACCATTAGTGATTCTAGAGGAGTCAGAGGAGTACTTTTCTAAGGAGGACTACTCCGAGGGAGATATGGATTTGACATCATACCTTGATATGATGGTCTATGAGGAGGAGAAAATGGAGGTAGCCTCGGTTAATATGGTGGTACCTACACTAGAGTCAACATCTCCAGATGCAATGAGAGCATTGTATCTGGCAGTGCTTGACAGAAATGTGCAACTGAGTACAATTGTCCAGAACCAGAATGAAGAGATTGCTTATCTCCATGAAGCTAAGGTGTCTGCAGAAGCAGATTTTGAGTCAAAGCACGATAAACGTGTGCTTATGACAGAGCAGGCTAGGGACTATAAGGAAGAGGCCGATGAGCTTCGTAAGAAACTGGTTTAAAAAGACCAGAAGATAGCACGGATGTCTTACATCCATGAGAGTGCTCATAGGGATTTCATAAGTTGCGTATTATTCCATTGAGTCAGGATAGACTCGACATACTATTAGTCAGGATACTGTAGCGATGATTGCGAATGAGGAACTCATGGACGCTGTTATACATTATTAGAAGTATAGAAGTTTTGAAAAAAGAGCTAGCTCTCATTGCTATGGTATATGTTCAAGTGTCGTTCTTTTGGTACCAACCACCCCACACCAGAGCCCATGGTAAGATGCGATCCGAGAAAGGCGTGCACCTTTTTGAACGCCTTTAGTGGAGTGGCTAGCACAAGTCTTGCTTGGGCTCCAAAGTGTGTTTATGATGGGTTCCAAACCTCCGCATGCTACTTACTTACGAAGCCCTCTCTCATGCCATGCGATCGTAGCATATCTAGGCATAGCGGAAAGCAAGGTCTCGGACATAGGAAGAAAAACAAAAGACTAGTAGTCAAAAAAGCATTATAGATACGTGTGTAGTGACGTAAAACCCTCTTTAGCATAAAAAGGGTAGTCTTTTTGTAAATCCCAACTTTTGTGAAGTTCAATTGTGGGATAGAAATGTAATAGCTTTTGGCTATAGAAGCAAATTGTAAATAGTTTCAAACTATGAAGAAGCAGATTAATATAATGAAGTTTTTATTTAATGTGCTTTGATGTGGCATGAGTTATTATTGTGGAATGATAACCAAGGGGGTAAGAACAACCCTATGTAAGAGTTCGTTAATTTATTAACGGCTGCATTTAACAAAATTAGGGGTAGAGCACCCACAGGACCTAAGGTATCCAAAACGACTACCCTTAAAGAATTTAAAAGCGTAGGTCCGCCGGAGTTCAAAGAAACGACGGGCCCATTAAAATCCTAGACATGGGTAAAAGAAATATAGAAAGCGTTTGTTATTATGAACATAGTTGAGGCGCAAAAGACTTCTTTTGCGACCTATATGAAGAAGGGAGGAGCCAACTTTTGGTGGGAGGCTCACCAGGGTGGCGCTAGAAACGAGATCTTGATAACGTGGGGAACAATTCAAGAAGGTCATCTTCGAGAATTATTTCCCTACAAGTATGCAGGGGAGGATGGAGATTAAGTTCTTAGAACTAAGCAAGGGGACATGACAGTTCCCAATACGCGGCCAAATTTAATGAATTGATAAGGTTTGATCCACACCAAGTGGACACTAAGGAGAGGAAGGCCTGTAGGTTTGATCAGGGCATGAAACCCTGGCTCTATAGTAGGATTTTAGTGTTTTAGAGTGCTTCCTATGGGACCATTCTGGAGAAAGCAATTATAACGGAAGGTGGTAGTGAGGCATAGACCCAATACCACAAAGAGAAAAAGAATAAGAGCAAGGGAGAGGGAGGAACTAAGGCAGAGAATGTCAGTGGTAGTGGAAATATACCGAAAAGAAAGAATTTTAACTCCGGGAATATTGGAGTAGGACAAGGGGATCCTAAACATAGGATGAAAGCATGTATGATATGTGGAAAGACTCCTTTAGGAGTGTTTCTGAAGGGAAATCGGGTTGTTATAACTGTGGATAGGAGGGTCATATATCACCCCAATTATCCTAATTCTAAGAAAAACCATGATTATTTTGTATGTGGGTCGTTGGACCACATGGTAAAAATTGCCCAAAGAAGGGGTCGGAGGAGAGTACGGGTGTTAGTAGTGGTAAATTAGCCATCACTGGACTGCCATCATCGGGTAGAATTATGGCCCATACTTTTAATAGGATTTTCCAAGATGCGGTTGCATCAGCGGATGTAGTAACATGTATCATTCTAGTCGATACAATGAATGCTTATGTGCAGTTTGATTGGAGTGCTACTTGATCTTTTATAGCATGTGGATTTGCTAAGTGATTAAGTTCATTCCCAAAAAGGATTATAAATACCTTTAAATGTTAAGGTAGAGAATGAGGAAAAAACTTTCGTTGATGATATTCGTGGAAATTGTTTCATGAATAAAAGAGTATGTAAGTATCGATAGATAAAAAAAGATAAAGTTGAGAGAATTTGAAGTAATTCTCGGTATGAATGGGTTGATTAACCATAAAACCTTAATAAATGGTCTAAGGAAAAGTATGAATCTTCGGTTTTCTAAGAAACCCAAGGTAGTAAGTTACGGTAATAAATCACCGGAACATTCTTGTTGTCTAATCAAGACGCAATCTAGAAGGATTTTAAAATAAGTTTAGGTTGTGGTATAATCGTAACCTTTGATGGTTGACATATGGGAACTGGGGTAAACAATTCCTTCAGAGAGCGAAGGTATATACGAAACTGGCAACCGATCTAACTCACTGTGATGGCAGTGTAGATGAGACGGGAACTTGTTTGTTGGTTGTTTGTGGGAAACCACTCAGAGTACCATATGGACTACTAGAAGAGAAGCGATGTGTGCTGAATCTAGAGAAGTAGTAAGAAGAAGATAAGAATGTAAATCATCAAAGATGATGAACGTATTAAGTAAGACATCTCCGTATGTCATGAAGTTGTAAGCCAATAATGAAAGTAGGTCGTGTAAACTTAGGTTGAAAGAACGCGAACCCTAAGAAGTAAAGTAAGTAAACCAATGCGTAAGTCAAATATATGACTAATTGGTTAGCGATTAAGAATAAATACCCATTGCCCAGGATCGATGATCTATTTCATCAGTTGAAAAGGGCAAAGTATTTTTCCAAGATAGATTTGTGTACGGGGTATCGTCGGTTGAAAGTAAGGAAGAAGGAGGTACCTAGGACTACGTTCAGAACTCGTTATGGTTATCACAAGTTTCTGGGTATGTCATTTGGGTTGACTAATGCAGTGAAGTTAGACAGTTTGTAAGGGGCACCGAGCAAGTCGGTGGTAAGCTGATAGGTACTCTTGTGAGGTGCTATGGTTGAAAGTACCATTAGCGTCACAGAGTGTTCGAATAATATTTGGACGAGTGTGTTTTAATGATCATTGGTGATATTCTAGTCTTTCTAAGACGTCAGAAGATCATGATGAACATTTGAAGATAGTGATGGAATCACTACGGAGGGAGGAGTTGGATACGGAATTCACTAAGTGTGAATTTTAGCTTAAAAGATATGAAGATTTGTTATTGATAAGTATCATGGGAATGAGAAAGGAGAAAAATAGTTTTCAGGAACTAAAAAGGAAGGTTAAGTGAGGTGCCTGCATTGTCTTTATCAGATAATATAGGGAATTTTGTAGTGTATCTCGATTTTTAGCATAGATAACGAGATTGCATGCTCATGTAGCATGGCAAGGTCATTGTGTATGTATCACGCCAGTTAAAGGATTTTGAGAAGATCTATCCTACTAGTGATCTATAGTTAGCAGCTGTAGTTTTGGATTTAAAATTTGAAGATAGTATTTATACGAGGAGAAGTATGAGATATATACGGGCTCTAAGAGTCTAAAATATATCTTCACACAGAAGGAGTTGTATAGGAGGTAGAGAAAGTGGTTATAATTGATAAAGGATCACGACTGTGATATGTTATATCATTCAGGGAAGGAGAATGTAGTAGTCGATGCATTTAAGTAGGAAGGGTAAGGGAAAAGCTATCAATGTTAGCGACTCAGAATGAGTTAATAACGGAGATTGCGAGAATGGAGTAAGAAGCTAAATTATGAAATGAAGAGGTAGAAATGATATTTACAATGAAGAGTCAATCCACGAAAATGGAATGAGTTAAGGAAGTACAACTAGGTAACGAGGATTGTAAGCGAATGAAGAAGATGATGAAGGATGAAGAGAAGATTAAGTATAATCTTGTTTTGAAGGAGGAATTTGAGTTTCATATAATTCCGAGCTAAAGAAAGAATTAGTAAAAGATAATATCTTTAGTGAAGGTGAAGGTGAGGAACCACAATGTCAAAGAAGCATTGTGGGAACTCGAGATTAAAATGATGGAAAACTTTTCCTCATTTAGCTGTATAATTGTAGCGAGATTCTGGGGACAGAATCCTTATAAGGGGAGAATAATGTAACGCCCGAGAAAATTGGATTTTCAGGAGAATTAAATTTTTATTTGATTATGTGAGTTAAATAAATTTACTTGATTATTTATGGGAGTAAGCTAATTGAAGGTCGTTATATGACCTAGATATCTCATAACGTCGAATTATTTTGGCTACGCGATAGAATTAAAGTGTTTGAATTTCCAAGACGAAAATAAAAGCTTTCCGAGAAATTTTTCCAAAAACACTATTCACGTACTTTTACGCGGGAATTATTTTTGAACTTCCAAAAAATACGTAACGATAGAATATCGAGGTGAGATGGAATATCCAATAATATTTCAGTTATGACAAACGCAGTTTTTTCCCTGCGGACTTAAAACCTAACGGTTAGGGAAAGTAATTTCTGAGAAGGAAATGAAAGCGTATAATGAATTAAAGTAATGATCGTATAATACGAAGGTATTGTACGATGTAATGAATACGAGTATGATACGAAGTATTATACGGGTATGTATAAATAATGGTATATCGTATAGTATGAATTAGTATATGAGTTGGAATACGAGATTAATACGTATATTATACGTTATAAGGCTTTAAGCAAATGGATTGGACTTATAGGATGTGTTAAGAATTATACAAGCCAAGTATAGGATTGGTTAAGCCTAATGGTAGAAATGGTTAAGGTCCAAAGTGATTTAGTGAACAAGCCCATGTGTTTGTTAAATGAAAGCCCAAAGTATGAGATAAGCTAATTAAGCTAAAAGCCCAAAGTGAGAATCCAATGGATTAGGGTGACCCATGGAGCAACCCTTGATTTTATGGTTAATCTTGGTGATCAAGGATTTGGTGTGATGACCAAGTAATTTGTGTAGTGAGCAAGATACTTAAAGGTTAAGTAAAGTACTTGGTGGCTAAGCAAAGGATAAGTTAATTAATGATCAAGTAAAGTGCTTATGCTTGGAGGCTAAGTAAATGTGATGAGCAAGCAAGAGATAAGTTAGGTGATTAACAAGTAATTAAAGTAATGAGCAAGAAAAGGATAAGCTAGGTTATTAGCAAGTATACTTGATGGCTAAGTAATTGTGGAGGCCAAGAATACTTGATGGTTAAGCTTGGAATAGTAAGGAGGTGATTAAGGAGGTGGAATGGCTTATTGACCATTAAGCCCTCACTTTGAGATTCCTATAAATAGAAGCTTGGTTAATTCATTTGAGAGTTTACAAATACTAGCCAACATATATTGAGAGAGAGAAAGAGCTAGAAACAAATGATCAATCTACTTCAAAATAAACCATATACGTTTAGTCAAGAACGCAAATAATGACAAAGGTAATAGTTCATAATCATTAATCTTCATCTTTTTCGATTTCTTTCTCGTAGAGAATCGTAGATTGATGGAGCATGAGTAGTGAGGAGGAATAAGGATGACTATTAATAATGAAAACATTGATAAGTCATGATCGAATGCAAATGGTAAAATGTTTACGTAAGTTCAAAACCGTAGAAATCGTTGAATGCTAATATGGTTGTTGATGGACAAATTGAAAACCATCATAGATAAGGTATGTGAATATTGATTGGTTAGGATATAGATAATGAATCAATGGAGTGTTCCATTTGATTTGGCTTATAGAACACGAGTAACGAAGTTATTACAAATTTTGCGAAAATAGACGTTAAACGTCGAAAACATAAAAATCTCGGATTAAAGGTCAAAAGTTGTCGTGTGACTTGAAAATGTTGGTTTCCAATGTCAACACATGAGATAAGGTAATTAAGAGTTGTTGGCACAAGAATCGTTGAATTTTGACTTATAATTAAGAAAACGAGTATTGAACAGTCGAAAACGTTAAACCAACGCTCAAAAATGAACTCAAATGTGAATTCTGAGTTAACGGATTCGAAAGTGTAAAATTCTTATACGAACACGTAAAGGATATAATTTGTGAGTTGTAGGCTTTCGAATGAGTCAATTCGAATGTAAAATGAACAAATTAGGAAGCCGGGAGTTTCGTTAAAAAAACAAACTGTTTTGGCCAACTGGTGCACAGGAGTGGCGCCGCAGCGCCAACCTAGCACAAATGATCTGTACCGCAGTGCCGGATCCGGCCGAGTCCCCTATTAACTAGCGCCGTAGCCCCGAGTTTACACTAGGGATGCCATGCCGCAGCGCCGGCAGTGTAAAAATATTGACCAAGTTAGGTTTTCATTCCTTTTGAATGTAGACCAAAAGTAAGACAATGAAGGTACTTAATATACATAATAAGATTGACTTTAAATCACTTATAAAGTGATAATGTTAGAAGATTAAGTATGGTTTAACCATAATTAAATAAAGAACGGAAGAGGGTAATAAGTAAACCGTGTATGATGTTCACCTTTGATACTTCACCAATGATGATCAGGGGTTAGTTAATAACGTAAGAACGTTAATGAGCCGTAATGAAGCATAGAAAGTCGATTTGACTTTATTAATGAAATAAGTATGATTAAGTATACAAGATGAAAGATAGTTAATTGATGATGAATTAATTAACTTAAAGTAGCATCTTCAATGATGACAAAAACGTTGAGAGTTACAACTAAAAGTTGTTGAATATTACATGAACGTGAACGGTATGCAATAAGTATACGTAACCAATGACGGTCGAATTTCGATTAATAACGTAAGAACATTAAGAAGCTGTGAGGAAGGATGATTAATTTGAAACGAGTGGTATTAATGAAGTAAATCCACTTACAACATAGAAGAGAAAGAAGCTGGTAAGAAAGTTGTAAACGGTAAGCCGAAACTAATAGTAAACAATCTAATAAATGATTAGATTGAGAAGAAGGGTGAGATTCATTAGGAACCATGTATGTTCGTTTATAACCTAATGTGGTATGTTATGTGGTTATATGTTGTAGAGACTGTAAAGACTCAAAGGGAAGGTAATTATACTGTAGCAGACGCTTGAAGGCAAGTCTTTCTTATCGCTTGTCTAACCTCCGTGTTAGTCAAGTTTTCTTTAATTGATGTTATGAAATGCATGAATGATTTTAAAGAAAGGGTTGATGCCAGTTTTAAATCGGCTAGACTAATTTTGAAAGATTGATTGCTTTATTTACAAGTCTTTCAATATAGAACTATTAGCGTTTTCCTATGCCAAGTATTTGGTACGGATGTAAAGATAAGTTTGTCTATGAACAAACAAAAAGTATCTTCAATAATTATTCGATGGGCACACGAGATTTCCAAAACTTAAACGTAAATACGTTTAAAGGAAGAGTGTTGATCAACATAGGGTACTATAGGCTGATCACCTAGACGTACTTGTAAGTAAAGCCGGATGGATGGCCTTTGTGCCGGAAGTCCTTTTCAAGTATGAAAATGGAAAGAGTATGTTCCTGGTCTTTTGACTGGTTAAGAATTCCTAAGCTATTATATATATACTTTGGAATTGTTGTTATGAAATGAGAAGTGCTAGTCAAGGTTTTATAGTACTTCATAACTATTGTTCGGTTATGAAGGAATAATCATATGCTTCTTAAAGTGGTATTTAGATTATACTTTGTTAGACTTGCTGAGCTAGTTATGCTCATCCTTGCTTGAACCATATGATTGCAGCTAAAGTTAAGCTAACCAAAGGTTCCAGTAGAGATAAAGACAAAGTGAAGATGCGTGACTAGTTTATCTTGTAATAGACTAGTAAGTGTATATATCATATTATGATAAACAAAGAATGTAGCAGTTTCAGAACCTGGGAACGGGATGTAACATTATTAATGTAATAAGAATGACATTGATACACACATTTTGGTGTCGTTTTAATAGAATGAATGTACAGTTATGAGTATCGTGTAGCACCATCTGTCGGGTTGGAAGATAAGGAGATCATGGGGTACCAAAAAAACCCTAGTCTAAATGACATGAAGAAGAAGGAGTTTCCAGAGAAGTTTGAGTTCCTTGCAGAGATAGTGGGCAAATGTATATTATGCAAGGATACTGCACATGATACTGTGCTTGATCCGCAGTTGAAGATTATGTCAGGAATATTTTAGAAAAGACGAATCAACTTTGGAGCTATCTTGTTCGATCAGATCTCCAAATGGGTAGAAAAGGCTGAGCTAAAGAAGTCTACAGATAAACCTCTGACTTTATTTTTTTATGGAAGACTACTGAGCATTGTGATGAAGAAGAAGCTGGGAGGCAAGATCAAGGATGATGAAGGAGAGACTCTGAACGTTCACAAAGTGATGTCTCCACAACTATTTGTGAATTGGAAGAAGAATCCAAAGGAGAACAGAAGGCTGACAACTGGGAGCAGTAGCAAGACCTCTATAAAGAAGAGAAAGATAGAAGAGGTAGAAAGCTCTGAGTCTGATGACTCTGTACCAATAGCAACCACACCAGCCAAGAAGAGATCCAGAGGTGTGAAGAAAACCAAGGCCTTACCAAGAAGTCTCTCCTCTAAAGACAATGATGAAGAAGAAAAAGTCCTGACTGCTGAAACCACAAAGCGAAGGAGCAACAGGTTGCTTCAAGAGCCATTAAGAAAGAAAGCTAGGGTGGAAAACAGGTCAACCCTAGCTTCCCAAGATAGTACATCTGATGAAGAGAATGACGTAGAATCAGAAGAAGAAAAGGCAACTGATATTCTCAAGGCTGAGTCCCCACAGGCCAAGTCCAACAATGAAGGTGAAGCTGGATTAATGGATGAAAATACAACATCTGTTGATGAAGAAGAGATTGAAGATGACCCAACTCCATCCCCAAATGCAAATTCCCTGACAAGCCCTGATGATGGGTCAAATGATGCTGTTTCAAAAGAAGAAGAACATGCCCGTTCCAATCCTGAAAGCCCCCATGACGGCTCAAAGGGTGATGAGTCCAAAGAAGAAGGGACTGCCCCTATCAGTTCTGAACCTCAAGGAAGTTCATCTGATGATCCAAAGGCTTCAGATTCTGAAGAAGAAGAAGAAGAAGAGTCTGAAACTCCTATAGCTGAACTTCCAACAAGAAGGAAGAGCTACAGACTGCAAGCCAAATTTGTCTCTAAAAAGAGAAGTGATCACTCCAGTGCTATCATTGAACTAAGTGATGATGAGTTTGTATCAAAGGATGAAAGTGCTGAAGATGGAACCAGTGGAGAAGAAGATGAATCAGAGGAAGATCTTGCTGAAGAAGGTTCTGGAAATGAAATGCAGCAAGAAGGATTCACTGTTAGAAATGATCAAGATGGTTCAGGCTCCGAGAGAGAAGAAATGGAGAATGATTCCAATTCTAAAAATCAGGAATCAGAGGAACCAGAATTCGATCATGTCCTCTCTCCAGAAAAATTCACCAGGAGAACAGTGGTAGAAGTCTCGAATGAACCACCAGAAAGATGGGTGAACTATGGAGATGAACAGCTCAAGGTGGTAAGGATGACTACCTTTGATGTAGTTAAAATCTGGAATAACATAGAGCTGGACTACAAGACCATCATCTATAATCCTGATGATTTGGTAATGAGGTGGTTCTTCCAAAGGATGCCATGGCTAAAAGTCCATACTGAAAGAGATGGAAGTTACTTCAGCTGGTGCTACTCTCATTTTCCAAGCATGGAGCTAGTGGCACAAAACTTCCCAAGGGTGAAGAGTTTTGCTACAATGATGATCACAAACCAGCCTCACTACAAGGTCTACAGACATGCTGGAAACCACTATATCCCCTATAATCGTAGAGTGGACTCTCAAAGAAGAAGGATCATAACCAAGGAGATGATTGTAGAGTCTGTTCACTCTATTACTGATGGTGTTCAAGTTCAATGCCAGAAGCCTCCATTTGCTCAAGCACTACTGACAGACATGCCTTCATCCTCAACCAGTGATTGGAACTCAATAATTCTTCAAATTTTCAACACCTTCGAAAATCTGTCCAAGAAAGGGGATCATAGAGTCCAATCTGATACTCAACAAGGAGCTGACCAACCAGATGATCAAATATCTGTGGAGAAGGAGCTGATGAAGAATTCTGATGAACTGATTGAGAAAATATCTCTATTTACTGAAGAGTTAAAGAAGCTGACAGCAGCAGGAGATAATTCATCCCAGAACAGACTTCCAGCTACTATGGCTGTAACATTCCAGAATTTTAAATGTAATATTAAATATTTATTGATTTATATAAATATTTAATGGATGTGATTATCGTTGAATAAATATTTGTTCAATTGATTTAATTTTGTTTAGTTAATTATTTATTAAATAAATAATTGATGAATTAAGAAATGATTATTATATTGATATTTCAATTTAATGGTTAATTATTTGTATTGAGTTATGTGATTAAAGGATTTATTTAATTAATTGTTATTTGATTAATTAAAATAAATATGAAAGCTTGATTAAATATAGTGTGACAAATAACTATATTATAAGGAGTTATTAAAATAAATTAAAGTAGTTTAATTTAGTTTTTGCCAAACAAGGCTTAATATATTAATTCTTTAAAATTTAAAGGGTTTTTGCCAAACAAGCCTTATGGTTTTTGGAATTTCTAGATTCTTAAAATAAATAAAATATATAAAATAATAAGTATAATATAATTATAATATATACGTTTATTTTTGTAACTGTTATTATATTTATGCGTATTAATGTGTATCAGTTTCTTTTGTTTACGCTTACTATTCAGTTTGGGTTTTTACGCTTAAGTTGGTCTGTGTTGTGATACTGAGAACTCTGAGAAAATTGAGAATTTCTTGAGAGAGAATTGGAGAGGAGTCTAGGAAATTTTCACGTCAATTTCAGTGTGTTTAGCAAGAAATTTTGTCAAGAAACAAAAGGTATGTTCATAACTGTGATAATATTTATGTATTTGTGTTGGACGACAAGAATTTTCTCATGTTCTATAATAAGCAATTGTTGAATTGTGGATTTATATAATTGGTAATTGCAATTGTATATGTTTATAATGCTAGAGTTTATGTCAAATAAGGAAAACGCATGTTAATTTTCGGATAACAGTAAAAGAAAATGATGTCAGTGTTTATGCTTTCATATGTAGCTATGTAAGTACCAAATTTGATGGTTAAATTGCATGCTAAGATGTTAATTGAGTTTTGTTTATGCTAGTTTGTTGAGATACGAACATAACGTAATTTGAATGAGATGATTTGGTCATGTTTTGAAATCACAGTGATGATTTTTAGGATGAATGTCAAGAAAATTGAGTTTTTCATGAAAACATGAAAATTGAGAAATTAAAATAGTTTTAGTGATTGTTAAATTGTGCTAAGTGGTTGAATATGTTAGCAATCATGTCTATGATAGTTGTATATTTTTTTACGTGTTATTATCACTGTTTGGTGGGTGGAATTCGTGTTAGTTGGCTTAAGAAAAGTGCTGAAGCTTTGTTATGCAAAAGCGTATGTATGTGTGTTAATGTAGCGGTATGTGACCATTAAAGCGCGAAGGCGTAGATTGTCATGTGACCTCATGATATAAAACTAAGCGCGACCATGAAAGTGCCCATTTCTAGACACTGAAGTCTGCTAATTCTGCAGACTTTGGTCGTTCTTTGTGGCTTAGCTAAAGGTTATGGTAATGTGTCCAACATGTAATAACAAGGCTAATACAGAGTTGTGTTATATGTATTATGAATTCAAAGTTGCAAAAATGATTAGTAAATCAAAAAGGCGTTATGTGATAACCTAGTTTATACAATGAACGTTAGTTATGTGTTGTGATGATTAACTCTTGGGAATTCTGAAATGTAAATGGTAGCTTAAGACTTGTGCTAAAATAACAAGTTTAGCTAGTAATGCGTTTTATATTGAAAAGTGAATATTAGTATGTCTAATAGATGTTGTGATTTTAATACTGTGTATAGGTGATCGTGAGTTTTAATATTTTAGCTTACGTTCGAGGTAAGTTTTCTAACTCTACACTTTCGTTGAGCTAATTCATTTATTACATTGTGCAAGTTTTCTAACTCTACACTTTCGTTGAGTTAGTTCTATTATTATATTGTATAACTTCATGCTTTTGATTGAGCAAGCTTCTTATCTTAACTGTTATTGAATAAATCAATTTTATTGATTGATTCATTCTAAATTGTTTACAGTTAAGCAAGTTTCTTAAGTTTTATTATTGTATAATGAACGTAATTTTGAACTCTCGTCTCTATTATTGAACTGTTTTAATTCTTTGCATGAGTTAATACATTGTTGGACAAGTTTTTAGTTTCCAGCTTGCTATCAATTAAATGTACATTCAGGAATATCATTTCTAATGTTATAAGACTCGAACCTTAGCTTATTTTACTGTTCAAGCAAAGGTTAACCATTTTATTCATTTTATTGAATGCTTATGCTCTATAGCTATTTCAAGCATGAGTTTGATATGTAGAATCAGTTCATTTATGGTTCTCAAATGTTCTAAGCTATGTTGTTATTAAACAACTATTGTAAGTTGTTGATCATTAAACTTCAATTATCCTTGAAAGCTTATCCAAACCAAACTTTCTTTGGTGCGGACTTGTACTCTAAATACTGAGATGAACAACCCTATGTTTAGGGGTTTACGCTAGCGTTGAAATGGTTATGCACAATACATTGTGCGAAAGATTGATCCCCTAAGTGCATTGGAGTCCTTATAGTCATATATTTGTTAAAGTTAAAGTTGAAAGATTACTTATAATCGTGGACATGGTTCATGGTCATTTGACCCTCAGTAGTATATTTAAGAATGTTAATAGAACATATCATTCAGTTCTATTGAGCCTATGAATTGGCAAATGTTGTAATGTTAATAAAACATATCATTCAGTTCTATTGAGCCCATGAATTGGCGAATGTTATAATGTTAATAGAACATATCATTCAGTTCTATTGAGCCTATTATTTGGAAAATGTTGTAAAGATATTTATTCTTATTTCAAGTGAGCTTTTTTTGCTCACTCTTGCATATTTATACACTTATTGCAGCTATGGTTGAGAAGGTAGATAAACCTACAACTAGCAAAGGAAAAGGAAAAATGTACAAGTGATGAAGACTTGTACTTTTGCTTTATCGTTATGATGGTAGACTTTTAATAATGACGTGATGTAATAATTTACTTTCTGCACTTGAATGATTGTATTAAAGGTTATAGAACCTGGGAGATTATGTTTTATTAATGTAATCCTGTATGGGCAGGTTTTATTATTCAATTTATTATGATTGGGTAGTTAGATATGAATGTTTTGATTACGTGAACACCAAATCTTGAGGTAATGAAGTACTGGGATTTGGGTAGTTAGATGGTAGATTTGATTCTGATTAGACTTGGAGATTGTGATGTTATTTTGGGAATGGATTGGCTGTTCAAATATGGAGCGGTAATTAATTGCCAAAAGAAATGTGTAAACCTTATGACCCCGTCAAAGGTAGTATTTTATGGTAGCGAGTCGCCTAGACAAATGAAATGTCTGACGATTATGCAGGCCAAGAAATTGTTGAGTCAAGGTTGTGTGGGCTATTTAGCTTACATAGTCGATACTCAGAAAAAGAATGTGAAACTGGAAGAGATACCAGTGGTGAGGGAATTTGAGGATGTGTTTCCAGAGGATTTGCCAGGAATTCTGCCTGACAGAGAAATTGAGTTCGTATTCGACTTAGTGCTGAGAACAACACCAATATCAAAGGCCCCGTATAGAATGGCTCCAGTAGAAATGAAGGATTTGATGGTACAGTTGCAAGAGTTGCTAGACAAGAAATATATTCAACCAAGCGTATCACCGTGGGGAGCGCCAGTGTTATTCGTGAAGAAGAAGGATGGGTCAATGCGTCTTTGCATTGATTATAGAGAATTAAACAAAGTCACTATTAAAAACAAATATCCATTGCCAAGAATAGATGACTTGTTTGATCAGTTGAAGGGTGCTAAATACTTCTCGAAAATAGATTTGAGAAGTGGGTATCACCAGTTGAAAGTGAGGAAGGAGGATATACCACGAACAACATTCAGAACTCGATATGGACATTACGAGTTTCTAGTGATGTCTTTTGGTTTAACCAATGCACCTGCTGCATTCATGGATTTGATGAATAGGGTGTTTAAACCATTCTTAGACAAGTTTGTAGTGGTATTCATCGACGACATTCTGGTGTTTTCCAAAACTTAAGAAGAACACGTGGAACACTTACGTTTGACATTGGAAACTCTAAGAAAGGACAAGTTGTACGTGAAATTCTCTAAGTGCGAATTTTGGCTAGACCGTGTGCAATTTTTTGGGCACGTGATTGACAAAGATGGGATTTTCATGGATCCATCAAAAGTGAAAGCTGTAATCAATTGGGAACAACCAAGAACACCGTCAGAAGTGAGGAGTTTCTTAGGACTGGCCGGTTATTATAGACGATTTATTCAAGATTTTTCTAAGATAGCCACTCCATTAACAAATTTGACCAGGAAAACTGTGAAATTTATTTAGACGGAGAAATGTGAAGAAAGTTTCCAGGATTTGAAGAAGAAATTAAGCATGGCACTTGTGTTGTCATTACCAGATAGTACAGGTAACTTTGTGGTGTATAGTAATGCCTCGCATAAGGGATTGGGTTGTGTTCTTATGCAAAATGGCAAAGTTATTGCGTATGCATCAAGACAACTGAAGGATTATGAGAAAGGTTATCCGACTCATGATTTGGAATTGGCTACAGTAGTATTTGCTCTCAAGATATGGAGACGCTATCTCTATGGGGAGAAATGTGAAATCTACACAGACAATAAAAGTCTGAAGTATATTTTCACATAGAAGGACCTGAATATGCGACAAAGAAGATGGATGGAATTGATAAAGGATTACGATTGTGAGATCTTTTATCACCCGGGCAAAGCGAATGTGGTTGCAGATGCTTTGAGCAGGAAAGGTCGGGAGAAGTTGATGCTGATAACTACTCAGGAGGAGCTTATTTCGGCAATGACAAAGCTAAAGTTAGAAATCAAATTTCCAAAGGAGTACAATGAACGACTATTTCAGATAGAAGCCAGTCCAACTTTGGTGGACAAAGTAAAGAGTGCTCAACTACAAGATAAAGAATGTGAAACGATCAAAGAGAAAGTGGTTGACGGTAGTGATGTAAAATACAAGATCGATACCGAAGGACTACTACGATTTGAGGGAAGAATTTGGGTTCCAGCAGTACCAAATATTAGAGACGAAATCTTGACTGAAGCACACAACACAAGATATTCGATTCATCCAGGAAGTACAAAGATGTATCAAGATTTGTGGTGACATTTTTGGTGGCCGAACATGAAAAGAGATGTTGCAGAATGCGTTGCAAAATGCTTGATGTGTTAGAAGGTGAAAGCTGAACATCAACGACCAAGCGGGTTACTTCAACTGTTGGAAATACCGGAATGGAAATGGGAGCATATCACAATGGATTTTGTGGTAGGACTTCCAACGACTCAGAAAGGATACGATGTGATATGGGTGATAGTGGACAGACTAACAAAATCTGCACACTTTTTGCCAATAAAGATTAGATTTAATCTTGATCAGCTAGCGAAACTGTACGTTAAAGAGATCGTGTCAAGACATGGAGTTCCAGTGTCAATTGTGTCAGACAGAGATCCAAGGTACACATCAAACTTCTGGAAGAGACTATAAGAATGTATGGGAACACAGTTGCGAATGAGTACAGCACACCATCCGCAAACCGACGGGCAAAGCGAACGAACAATCCAAACGTTGGAAGATATACTGAGAGCATGCATCATGGATTTCAAAGGAAGTTGGGACGAACATTTACCGTTGGTAGAATTTTCCTACAACAACAGTTACCACGCAAGCATCGGCATGCCACCTTACGAGGCATTGTACGTGTAAGGCTCCAACTTTTTATAAATGAAGATTTAATTTTCTCTATTTATTATTTTGAAATAGTAAGGTTTGAATTGATTAATGAGGTTAGTTATGGGTAAAATGCACAAATATTTTTTTAAATAAGCAAGTGGTTATAAAATACTCATTGTTGTCGGAGAATATTCGTTTGGTCGTGGAATATTCTTGCTGTCAGGGAATATTCGTACGACGGCGAAGCCTTGTGTGGGCCCCATAATGGAAAGCAATATGAAGAAAACGACAAGTATAAGTTGTTATAAATAATAAATGTGAGCTTATTACAATTAATCTTGTTGGAATACCCGGTGGTTAAAACACACTAATATGCGTTGTTGAAGCGCAAGAGCATACGATATTGCACCAATTATTGATTCTTACGTGAAGAAGGCACTACTAAATAATTGTTACGATAATTAATTTATTAGATATTTTATTTTATTGATTCAATAATTGCTTTGCGTTGATATTTTATATTACTTGTTGTTTCAATAATTGTCACTACACAAAGATTTTCCATTATCGAAGCAATAATTTATATTATCTGAATAATATTATTAGATAACATTATTGGCAATGTCTAGAAAGTTACATACAAGGAGAGGTTTGGTCACCTAATTGCGCACCAAGATGAAGAAATTCTTATTGAAAGCCCTCTTTCTTAGAACTACTGGTTGCCAAGATCTTGTGATTCTGTAATATTATTTGTGAATAATTAATTATTGATTTATATGATGAGGAAAATATTAATTTTATGTGGATATAGATGGAGAAAATTTTTAAAGTGACAATTGTTAAAAATTGATATTTTATCTTTTCTGATAAAATAATATTTTATTATATTATTATAATATAATAATGATGATATTTTTACAATGAATGTGTGATATATGAGTATATAAGGAGGAAGAGTATTTTTGTTGCAAAAGTTGTTTAACACATGTTTTGTGTGTCGGTGGACCCCATTTCTTGACTGAAATTTGATTATAGCTTGTAAAATCATCCGTTTATGGATTTTGGTCAATTTCTATTTGGAATTTGGAAAACTTTTTCTTCTGCAAAGTTGTAGATAATGGAATTTCCTATAGAAAGTCGCGAGTTTCGAATTTTTCTGATAAAAGAGCTAATTATTATGAATTATTGAAGTTCTGAAGTTCCGAAATAATTATTTTTTAAAAAGTTTTAAATTTGTTTTAAAAGAAAAACGTTTTTGTGGTTGGTTGATGGGCACATGTGTTGCAAAATATGCTGAAATCAGAATTTCCAAGTTTGCGGATGATTTATATAAATATATTAATATTTTATTAAATTTTCTGCTTTGGCGTTCTAAGCATTTTCCTATAAATAGGGTGCTTAGGTTAGAATTGAAAATCACACCAGAAACTACAAATTTCTCTCTCTTTCTCTCTCTATATATTGAGCGTATTTTTGTGAGTATTTTAGTACTTTGAGTATTGCTATACGGTGCAAGTTCTTTCAAAGACTATATCCAATATTCCAAATGAAGTACTATCTCTTTCGAGGTAAGGATGTTATTTTATTCGAAAATGATATTATTTCTTCAATATCATTATCTTAAAATATTGGTGGAAATTTTTATCAAATTTGGAACTTTTTCATGTAAAGGTTACTATTCATGAGTTACTATTCATGAGTTACTATTCACGAGTTACTATTCATGAGTTACTATTCACGAGTACTATTCATGAAGCATGATGATGTTTTTTTGTGAAATTTTATCTTTTGGTGTCGAGTTACTATTCACGTATACGACCTTTATTCACGTATCTGACACTATTCACGAATCACGACACTATTCGCAGAAAAATTAAATTTTCATTTTTCGTCCAAAATATCTCTTATGGATACTAGCTTTGATTGTATCCATGTTTTGATCATTCTTGAATTTTAATCCACTCTGATTACTTATGAAGTATTTTTGAACTTGGATTGTTTAAAATACGAATCCTTAATATTTGTTCTTTTGTTTCATTGGATTCGTTTCCTTTAAAATATTTTTCATCATCCTCAGTCCTAAATGATGATATTCTTTGAATATCTTTGGCACATGGTGCAAAGATGAATGATTTCTTGATGAATATCTTTGGCCCGTAGTGCAAAGATGAATAGGTGTTGAGATGAACATGACCGATCGATGAAATATCTTTGGCACATAGTGCAAAGATGAATATTTGATTCGATATATATTGATTGATGTTACGAGGATAAAATATATCGACGATGAACTTTTAAATTCATATATAGAAGATAGTAGTTTGCATTCTCTACTTAACTCTTCTAATGAATTGTTGTTTCCATTGCAGATTGTTGATTTAAAAGCTGGTTGTCTATTGTATTCTATTAGATTTCTCCCTGTTGAAGACTAACGATAATTTGTTGTATATTATCTTAGTCATAATATTCTTTACTGGCCTAGTTGAGCTCACCCTTTTCCTTTTTGTTCCATTTTTCTTCTCAGGAGGCGAGAATGTAGCGAGTACTAGTCGGGGTATGGAATGAAGGTTCTAGAGAGAGTTGTTTAGTAGTGCTCACCATTTTTGTAAAATAATGTATCAATAATTATGATGGGGATTTATTTGCGTGTGGATATTGTCTAGATGGCAATATCTGTATTTAAACTCACAGTTTATATGTTGTAATAATAAAGTTGTAGTTATTTATGTACCATGTATTTGGCGACTCAGAATGAGTTGGATGGAATGGACCTATTTTGGGGGCATCACAGTACGGCAGAACTGCAGAACTCCACTGTGCTAGGATTAAGTCGGTGAACGCCAACTGTTAGGACCAGAACTAGTACAACAAACTGCTAAAGTTGTCAAACTCATCAGGACAAGATTGGTAGCAGCCCACGACAGACAGAAAAAGTATGTCGATCAACATAGGCAGAATCGCGAATTTGAAGTAGAAAATTTCGTTTTCCTAAAAGTTTCTCCTTGGAAGGGGAAAATTCATTTTGGCAAGAAAGGAAAGCTCAGCCCAAGATTAATTGGACCTTTTGAGATACTACGAAGAGTGGGGGAAGTGGCTTATGAGGTAGCTCTACCTCCAGAATTGGAAAACATTCATAATATTTTTCACATTTCGGTGTTACGACCGTATAAACCTGATTACAAGCACGTGATCGAGTACGAACCATTGCAATTCAATAAAGATTTGTTTTATGAAGAGACTCATATCCAGATAGTCGACAGGAAAGAACAAGTGCTCAGAAATAAAGTGATATCTTCTGTGAAGGTGATATGGAGAAACCACAATGTCGAAGAGGCAACGTGGGAACTCGTTTGAAATGATGAAAAATTACCTGCGTTATTTGTTTAATCTATGTCTTCAATTAGGGGATGTAATCTTTGTAAGTAGGGAAGAATGTGACGATTTGATTGTTTGAATTGTGATTCTGAGGACAAAATCCTTTTAAGGAGGAATGATGTAACATTCCAGAATTTTAAATGTAATATTAAATATTTATTTATTTATATAAATATTTAATGGATGTGATTATCGTTGAATAAATATTTGTTCAATTGATTTAATTTTATTTAGTTAATTATTTATTAAATAAATAATTGATGAATTAAGGAAATGATTATTATATTGATATTTCAATTTAATGGTTAATTATTTTTATTGAGTTATGTGATTAAAGGATTTATTTAATTAATTGTGATTTGATTAATTAAAATAAATATGAAAGTTTGATTAAATATAGTGTGACAAATAACTATATTATAAGGAGTTATTAAAATAAATTAAAGTAGTTTAATTTAGTTTTTGCCAAACAAGGCTTAATATATTAATTCTTTAAAATTTAGAGGGTTTTTGCCAAACAAGCCTTATGGCTTTTGGAATTTCTAGATTTTTAAAATATATAAAATAATAAGTATAATATAATTATAATATATACGTTTATTTTTGTAACTGTTATTATATTTATGCGTATTAATGTGTATCAGTTTCTTTTGTTTACGCTTACTATTCAGTTTGGGTTTTTACGCTTAAGTTGGTATGTGTTGTGATACTGAGAACTCTGAGAAAATTGAGAATTTCTTGAGAGAGAATTGGAGAGGAGTCTAGGAAATTTTCACGTCAATTTCAGTGTGTTTAGCAAGAAATTCTGTTAAGCAACAAAAGGTATGGTCATAACTGTGATAATATTTATGTATTTGTGTTGGACGGCAAGAATTTTCTCATGTTCTGTAATAAGCAATTGTTGAATTGTTGATTTATATAGTTGGTAATTGCAATTGTATATGTTTATAATGCTAGAGTTTATGTCAAATAAGGAAATCACATGTTAATTTTCGGATAACAGTAAAAGAAAATGACGTTAGTGTTTATGTTTTCATATGTAGCTATGTAAGTACCAAATTTGATGGTTAAATTGCATGCTAAGATGTTAATTGAGTTTTGTTTATGCTAGTTGTTGAGATACGAACATAACGTAATTTGAATGAGATGATTTGGTCATGTTTTGAAATCACAGTGATGATTTTTAGGATGAATGTCAAGAAAATTGAGTTTTTCATGAAAACATGAAAATTGAGAAATTAAAATAGTTTTAGTGATTGTTAAATTGTGCTAAGTGGTTGAATATGTTAGCAATCATGTCTATGATAGTTGTATATTTATTTTACGTGTTATTATCACTGTTTGGTGGGTGAAATTCGTGTTAGTTGACTTAAGAAAAGTGCCAAGCTCTACATTATGCAAAACTCAGTTAATAATAAATCCATGCATGCCTGCGATCCTTAGGCGTGGGCCGCGGTGCCGCCAGCGTGGACTCAATACAAACTTCATGGCGGTCGCGCGTGAGTGCCCATTCTAGAACAATCGAAGTCTCGCTAATTGCGCAGACTTTGGTGGTTCTTTATTGGCTTAGCTAAAAGTTATGGTAATGTGTCCAACATGTAACAACAAGGCTAATACAGAGTTATGTTATATGTATTATGAATTCAAAATTGCAAAAATGATTAGTAAATCAAAAATGCGTTATGTGATAACCTAGTTTATACAATGAACGTTAGTTATGTGTTGTGATGATTAACACTTGGGAATTCTGAAATGTAAATGGTAGCTTAAGACTTGTGCTAAAATAACAAGTTTAGCTAGTAATGCGTTTTATATTGAAAAGTGAAATTAGTATGTCTAATAGATGTTGTGGTTTTAATACTGTGTATAGGTGAACGTGAGTTTTAATATTTTAGCTTATGCTCGAGGCAAGTTTTCTAACTCTACACTTTCGTTGAGCTAGTTCATTTATTACATTGTGCATGTTTTCTAACTCTACACTTTCGTTGAGTTAGTTCTATTATTATATTGTATAACTTCATGCTTTTGATTGAGCAAGCTTCTTATCTTAACTGTTATTGAATAAATCAATTTTATTGATTGATTCATTCTAAGTTTCTTAAGTTCTATTATTGTATAATGAACGTAATTTTGAACTCTCGTCTCTATTATTGAACTGTTATAATTCTTTGCATGAGTTAATACATTGTTGGGCAAATTTTTAGTTTCGACTTCTTTATCGCTTAAATGTACATTCGGAATATCATTTCTAATGTTATAAGACTCGAACCTTAGCTTATTTTCTTTGTTCAAGCAAAAGGTTAACCATTTTATTCATTTTATTGAATGCTTATGCTCTATAGCTATTTCAAGCATGAGTTTGATATGTAGAATCAGTTCATTTATGGTTGTCAAATGTTCTAAGCTATGTTGTTATTAAACAACTATTGTATTATCAATCATTGTTGATTCAACTAGTTCCCTAGTTGATGATCATTAAACTTCAATTACCCTTGAAAGCTTATCCAAACCAAACTTTCTTTGGTTCGAACTTGTACTCTAAATACTGAGATGAACAACCCTATGTTTAGGGGTTTACGCTTAGCGTTGAAATGGTTGTGCACAATACATTTATACGAAAGGATTGATCCCCCAAGTGCGTGGAGTCCTTATAGTCATATGATTTGTTAAAGTTAAAGTTGAAAGATTACTTATAACTGTGGACATGGTTCGTGGTCATTAGACCCTCAGTAGTATATTTAAGAATGTTAATAGAACATATCATTCAGTTCTATTGAGCCTATGAATTGGCAAATGTTGTAATGTTAATAAAACATATCATTCAGTTCTATTGAGCCCATGAATTGGCGAATGTTGTAATGTTAATAGAACATATCGTTCAGTTCTATTGAGCCTATTATTTGGCAAATATTGTAAAGATATTTATTCTTATTTTAAGTGAGCTTTGTTTGCTCACTCTTGCATATTTATACACTTATTGCAGCTATGGTTGAGAAGGTAGATAAACCTACAACTAGCAAAGGAAAGGAAAAAATGTACAAGTGATGAAGACTTGTAATTTTGCTTTATCGTTATGATGATAGACTTTTAATAATGACGTGATGTAATAATTTAATTTCCGCACTTGAATGATTGTATTAAAGATTAGAGAACCTGGGAGATAATGTTTTATTAATGTAATCCTGTATGGGCAGGTTTTATTATTCAATTTATTATGATTGGGTAGTTAGATATGAATGTTTTGATTACGTGAACACCAAATCTTGAGGTAATGAAGTACCAGGATTTGGGGGTGTCACAATGGTTGATGTATCTCTCAAACTCAAAGAGAGAGATAACATCTATCTGAAAGTTAAGAATGATCAGAAGGCAAATGTACTACAAGCAAAGAAGGCCAATGAAGAGCAGATCCAAGCCCTCTCTCCCAAATGATTAATGACAAAAAGGGGGAGAAAAGAGGCATATAAAGAGGCAGAGCAAGAGGCTTTCAAAGAAGAGCAAGAAGAAGAAGCGGAAGGAAAGGAGAGAAGAAGTCAAAGAAGAAGATAGCAAAAAGAAGAGAAGTCATCTTCTTACGAGGGGAGCCAAGAATGATGAACCTATGTATCTATGCCAAGTTTGGGTGGGAGCCGAAGGAGGAGAAAATAGCATACATCTGAGGAGGAGTAGGAGCGAGCAGAACAAACAGATGATTAGTTGATAAACAGACATTCTGGAAACATACATGGAGCCAAAGAGGTATATCTCTAACTAATTAGGTATGTTCTGGATCCAGGATGTAAAATATGAGTGTATTAAATTCCACATCATTATAAATGACATTCATGATTATCTGTTTTAGAAATACAGCTGCTCACTCTATATAAGATTAATTCATAACATGCATATGCACTTATTATTTTTGTCATAATCAAATAGGGGGAGGTTGTCAAGAATAAGCATGTGAATGTTATTCCTATTTATATATGATTTGATTATGATATATATGAATGAATATGCAAGTATGTTTGCATTAAGAAAAGTTGTAAAGTTCTTTAATCAATAATAGAAATATGTGTACAAGGACTTAGAATGAATTGATCAAGTATGTTAGGTTGATCCTACATAAGCAAAACAGCTTTGTAAAGTCCTTAAAAAGAAATGATGTACAAAGACGATAAACATAGAAAGATCAAGCATGTTAGGTTGATCTTATGATGTAATAGATAGGCTTGTCGATCAAATTAGAACCGCACTGAAATCGTGATCCGCCAGAGAGTCAAAGAAAACTCGAGAGCTATCGAGGCGTAATCTTAGTCTGCAAGATAGTAGATCTCGGAGTTAAGTAGAGCGCCAAGAGAGACGAGGAAGGATCGTGGTGTCGTAGGGAGAACTTCCTCGGTAGTGAGTCTGCTGTGGAAGTTATGTTTAGAATCGTAGAGACAGTCTGCCAATGAGCCGACCAAGTATCTGCCGAAGCGAAGTCAAGAATAGTAGACTACACTCAGAGTCGTAGAGTCTACTGATCATACTAGAGGTAGAGATCGTAGTCGAGCAAGATCATATGAAGACAACAAGCACAAGGCAAAAATCCTAGTGTCAAGATCTGATCTCGGAGTCGTAGTGTCTGCACAGCCAAAGTAGAATCGTAGAGTGCAGAACTAAGACCTCAATAGATGTGCTCACAATGCCAAGGTAGAATCATAGAGCAAATACGATTCTCAACGAATGAGCACTCCCAGAATATCCAAAGGAATGAAGCCTCTGGTTGGCACTGCAAAGATACATCCCATCATAAAGGAAATCAGTGAGCACTCAAAGATTGGCATGCAAGCTAACAGAAGATCTAAGCACCAACCCAATCAGCATCCAGATTGAGTTGTGAAGCCATTCAGGATGAAGTCTTCCACAAGGAGATCAGAAGAAGACTTTAATGGCGACTAAGGAAAGTCGATAAGTGCGATTCTTTGTCAAATAGACAGAAGACGATGATCTTGGAAGCAACTAGGATCATAGTGTTTGCCAAACAAAGGAAGAACTGATGAAGTGCATACAGAGACACTGGACATCTTCTGAAGAACAAGGCTAAAGTGATTAAGCATTGGGTCAGTCCATTGATGATAAGTGAATGGGAGATCACAAGGAGAAAGTGAGTTGGACACGCCACAAATCTTAAGTGTCTTGCTATTCAGAAGGGGCCAGAACAAAGAAGTTAAGTCATTAGTCTCTGGGAGCTGTTGAGGCAAACAGAAGTGTTGAAGCACTGCACAAAAGAAGGAAGAGGTGTTATACATTGAAGATCCAATCAACACTCTTCAAGATCGTAGTGTTGTCTCTACCAGTCAACAAGACACTACGATCAGGTCCATGAAGACATGCATCAAAATCGTAGAGTTCGAACAGCTGAAGATTGAAGCATTGGCAATGGTTCAATCTGAAGGTTGATATTTGTACAAGAGCTTATTGAGAGCATCGATGCAAAAGGACAACCTCTGATCGAGAAATCAGAAGGAGGAAATAAAGTCTTCAACCTGCCCAAGACATTAAAGTGACATCTCTGACGGGGTAGGTGAAACAGTAGACTGCAGTGTCAGAAAAGTAAGACATGTCACATCTGCAGTCTACACCAAATAACTCGAGATCTGCGAAGCATTTCAAAGAGCTTCTAACAGCTACTTCTCAACGGAAAGATTGGGAAGGAGTATAAATAAGCCAGAGCTTCAACGATCAAGAGTTGCTGATGATTGCGATGTTACAGAATCGTTGAGTGGGTTAAAATGCTATCGTTGACTCTACGAATTCCACCTGAGCTCAAATAGAACAAGTCTCAATGACAGTGAGACTACGAAGGTGGAAGTGAAGCAACTTTGAAGATGGACTTGAATAGATCAAAGCTTCACTCAAAAAAGATAAGAATGCTCACTGAATTGGCATCTAAGCTGAGAGCCGAGAAGGACAAGAAGATAGCATTCAGAAAAGTGGCAAAGCACAAGGCAGATCCCAAGAGCCACTCTACGATTCACCATGAACCCAAAACTGAAGCAGAGCAAGTGCAGAACCATGTCTGCCAACATGTTGAGAAGGGTTCAGGAAATGGTGATGGTGCGCAGCTGACAATATACAAATATGAGCAGAACGTAAAAAGATTAGTTGCACCAAAGATGATATGGTCCATTCTCAAAGAAGAATGCAAAGAGGACCACACCAAGTTGCTAAGTACAAAAGATGATCAAGCTTAAAGACATCTTAGCAGCTCAGCACCAACTACAACAACAATAAGAAGCCAGGGCCTGAGGGGTCCTTGTCGTGAGGACTAAATGAAGTTCAAAGCTCTTTGGACTTTAAGAGTTCTAGGGAACTAGAGACGTTCTAAGGCTGCTGGCCTTAAAGAGTTCTTAGTGAACTGGAGTCCCAAGGCTGCTGGCCTTGAAGGAATCTTAGTGATTCAGGGTGCTGCCCTTCTTTAGTGGAAATCTACTAGTTGAAAACAGAAGAATGGATTAGGAGCTTGAGTCTTTGAACCACTTAAAACCCCTTGTGTCTTTTACATTATGTCATTTACATTATGTATATTAACTGCTATAACTGCTATGTATGTTCTAACTGCTTACAACTGAACTAACTCTACGAACAATGTATGTATGATTATGAATATATCAATGAAGGGGATCTTTTACTTATTCCGCTGTGCTTGAAAAGATTCTTATGTTTGTCATATGCTAATTTAATAGCAATATAAAATAAAAGAGAAAAGTATTTGAAATAAAAAGGATCTATTCAACCCCCCCCCCCCTTCTAGATCTATTGTGCCTACTGGGAACTAACATAAAGTCCTTCAAGAAATATATGTACAAGGACTTAGTGATAGATCAAATTTGTTAGGTTGGTCTACATCTTGAAGTGTAGTAGATAGGCTTCAACAAGAATCGAAGTGTATCAAGCTGATCAAGACTATAGAAGCCAAGGCAGAAATGTAGAGCTCAGAGGATCGTAGTGTGCCTACCTTGAAAGACCTCTTCGGAAATTGTAAAGTGGTCCCAACATTTGCCGAGCCAACTCAAAGATCGTAGTGTGCTCTCAAAAGCGTAGAGCTTGCAAAACAAGTATGTGAAGATCGTAGTGTGCAAGTCTTTAAGAGAAATCATAGTGCTCTTATTTGACAGTATCAAACCAAGCACCAAGGTGACAAGACACCACGATCTGGATAGTAGAGTATCATCTGCCTTGTGTTAGAAGCATCGAGCCCCACCTTTTATCTAGAGACAAGTTCCAACAAATGTGGAATGGGTTTTAAACGTTGAAGTCCTCATCAATCCCAATGGCACAAAAGATATCCTTAGTATATAATAAAATGAACGTATTCAAGAAGCTAAGGAAAGGACCAAGGACAGAGGAAAACACCTTTTCAGGTGTTAGGTGAGAAAGCAGTCTGTTGTGTCAGTGGGCCAGAATGCAATTCAGAAGGTGTGCAGAAAAGTCTCCATCAAAGTTTAGAAATGTCAAACGCATTTAATGCTTCATCAAATGGCTTCAACGGATAGATTTCAAGGATCACATATATGCAAAACATATTCAGATGAGAGAAATAAGCAAGCATTGAACAAAACATACAAGAACACTCAACGCTCAACTCTACGATCTGAGAAAAAGAGAAAGCTTGCTCAGCTACTCAGTTCTTTCGAACAAGTGCTTAAACAGCAACTGAGTAGCACCAATCAAGAACTCAACAACTACCAATCAACTGAAGTAAGAGTTCCAAGTCAGAAGGACTTGAAGAGTTCTAAGTGAACTGTAAAGAGCCAAGTCTGCTGGACTTGAAGAGTTCAAGAGTGAACTAAGAAGTACCTAGACTGCTGGTCTAGAAGGAATCTATGAGATTCAGAAAGTGTAAAAGACATCCTTAGTAGATTTCCTACTCAAGGAGTAGAAGAGTGGACTAGGAGATTTAAGTTCTCTAAACCACTTAAAACGACTGTGTCTATTACATTCTTGCTATAACTGTTATATTTGTCATAACTGTTATAACTGTCTCACTCTCATTAACTCACTATCTTAAGGGAGATTAAAACAAATATTAATTCCGCTGTGTTTTAATCATTATCATTCTAACAAAGTAAAACGAAAAGATTTTTTAAATATCTATTCAACCCCCCTTCTAGATAACAATTGTGCCTCCGGGAACTAACACCATGTATTTGGCGACTCAGAATGGGTGATGTATACTTATTTTGGGGGCGTCACAGTTGGTATCAAATCTTAGGGATATGATCCATGGCTGAGATGTGAGACTAGAACTAGGAGGGCAGAGACGGGTAATTCCTTCGCTGGTATGACCTACCTAAGTTTATTTGTTATTTAATTGGTAGGTCAGAATATAGGGATAATATGTTGCATGTCAATTAACCCTTGTTTTGTGGCAGTATTTGAAAATGACATCCGAGAATATTGAGAATAGCAATGGAGCACAGGAGACCGTTGAGTCACCACAGATCAATACCCAGGATAATGTGCAACAGGAAGAAAATAATCCTTAGGTAAACAACAACATCGATCAAATGATGAATGATGGGATGTTCAGAGGCTTTATGGAATTCATGCAACATCAAGCGAGAGCGGCTCCTGCCCAAAATACAGGTGGAAACACTGGAAACTCTCGGACGGTCACCACTAAGTAGTTCAAGGAGCTGGGACCACCGGAGTTTATTGGAGAGCCAAAACCACTAAAGGTAGAGACGTGGATAAAGTAGATCACCAAGATATTTGATGTCTTGGGATGCTCTGAGGAGCAAAAGGTTCCCTTTGCCAGCTTCATGTTGCGAGGAGAGGCAGATTACTGGTGGGAATCTGTAAAGCGTATTCAGCCTGCCGCACTCAAAATGTCTTGGGAAAAGTTCCAAGAACTGTTCAACGACAAGTACTTTCCCGAAAGTATTCATCACATGAAAGAGGTAGAGTTCATTAAGTTGGAGCAAAACAATTTGACTGTGTCGCAGTACGAAGACAAGTTTGCCGAGTTGTCCCGGTTTGCATCCCACTTAGTTGATAACGAGGAGAGAATGACGCGAATGTTTATAAGAGGTTTGAAACCCGAGATATGTCAATACCTTATCTCTCATAAACTGTGTTTGTATTCAGATGTTGTAAATATGGCTCAGTTATTAGAGTTTCATAATGAGTCAACCCAACCAAGAGAGAGCAGCCGACAAGTCGATAATACCGATGGTAGCGATCATTGAAAACAAAGGACAACAAACGTGGAGGGAATCAATATGCCAGAAATGGTAACCACTTCGATGGTAATTATGGCCAAGATAATAAAAGTGGACATTTCAAGAAGAGGAGATTAAACAATGATGGAAAGACGTCAGTACCAACACCCGTTGTTAAGGAAGGAGAATGACCACCTATCATATTCTTCAAATACGGAGGGGAGGGACACATCAGTCCAAACTGTGTACAGCAGTCCAAAACGTGTTACAATTATGGAAGAGAAGGTCACCTTGCTAGATTTTGTTGTACATGGAAGTCAAGTCCAGTTGGGATGGTGACACCAAATGTCGTCCCAGACAAGGCAAAACTAGTAGTTCAAGGGAGAGCGTTTGTTGTGACCTCCTAGAAAGTAAGGAACCCAAATGAGGTCATCACGGGCAAGCTTATCATAAACTCTAGCGAAGTATATACCTTATTTGATACCGGTTCTACCCATTCTTTTATTTCTCCTACTTACGCTCAATGTTTAAATTTAACTACGGAGAAATTAGACTTTGACTTATCTGTTGAAACTCTGTTAGGAGAAACCTTCAATACATCCACTGTTTATAAGTCTTGTTTGGTTCAAATCGGTACCCTCACATTACCTATCGATCTTATTTCATTGAAAATACTTGTATTTGACTTAATTTTAGGGATTGATTGGTTAACTATTCATCATGAAAAAATTAATTATTTTTGTAAGGTTGTTAGCTTCCATATTCCTAACCAACCTATTATGTGAATTCATGCAACCAAACCATTAAAATATATCACTATCATCTCAAGCCATAAAACTATTCATTTATTAAAAAATGGATGTCAAGCTTTCTTAGCTCATGGCACAGATTTAAACAAAAATACGTCAATTTTGAATGATATTTCTATTGTTAATAAATTCCCTGACGTATTCCCTGATGAACTTCATGGCCTACCCCTAGAGCGTGAAATTGAATTTTGTATCGATCTTGAACCTGGTACAAAACCCATTTCCAAATCCCCATATCGAATGGCCTGTATTGAACTTCAGGAGTTAAAGACCCAACTGCAGGACTTGTTAGACATCGGTTTCATTCGTCCTAGTACGTCTCCTTGGGGTGCTCTTGTTCTATTTGTAAAGAAGAAAGATGAGAGTATGCAAGTTTGTATTGATTATCGGGAGTTAAACCATGTCACTATCAAAAATAGGTACTCGTTGCCTCGTATTGATGACCTGTTTGACCAGTTGCAAGGTTCTAAATTCTTTTTAAAGATCGATCTTCATTCCAGATATCATCAATTAAAGATTAAAACTGATGACATTCCAAAGACTGCTTTCAAAACTCGGTACGGGCATTATGAATTCCTAGTCATGTCCTTTAGATTGACTAATGCTCATGCTGCCTTCATGGATATGATGAACTGAGTATTCAAGGAATATTTGGATCACTTTGTAGTTGTCTTTATTGATGACATCCTCATTTACTCCAAAAGTCGTAAAGATCATGAGCAACACTTGAGGCTGATACTCCAAAAGCTTCGTGAGAATAAGTTATATGCCACATTGAAGAAATGTGAGTTTTGGCTTGAGGAAGTAGCATTCATTGGTCATGTAGTATCAAGTCATGGAATATCTGTTGACCCGGCAAAGATTGAAGCAATTCAAAGTTGGGAGCAACCTAAATCAGTGACCTAAGTACGTAGCTTTCTCGGCTTAGCTAACTATTATCGGAGATTCGTAGAAGGGTTTTCTCGAATCGCTACTCCATTAACTCAGTTGACTCAGAAAGATACAAAATTTGGTTGGAGCGAGGAATGTGAAAAGAGTTTTCAAGAACTCAAGAGGAGACTCATTTCAGCACTTGTTCTGACAATACCATCTGGCTCGAAGGGATTTGTCATCTATAGTGATGCTTCGGGCAAAGGGTTATGTGTGTTCTCATGAAATATGGGAAAGTCATAGCCTATGCCTCTCGACAACTCAAAGAATATGAGAGGAATTATCTTACTCATGATCTAGAGTTGGCAACTGTTGTCTTCGCACTTAAAATTTGGAGGCATTACCTGTATTAGGAGAAAGTGGAGATCTATACGGATCATAAAAGCCTCAAATATTTCTTCAGTGAAAAAGAACTCAACATGCGGCAACGACGTTGGCTCGAACTGTTGAAAGATTATGATCATACTATTCAATACCATCCTGGAAAAGCGAACGTAGTAGCTGACACATTGAGTAGAAGATTATATGCAGGTAATAGTGCGGTATTGTCAATGCAAATGCCCATTTTGTATGACTTGCAAAGGATAGAGATAGAGTTAAAGACTCTAGGGACCCATGTGATGATGGCAAATATACGAGTTGAATTGACTTTAATCGATAAAGCTAAAGTTGCTCAAGATATAAATCTGGAGCTGATGCGTATAAAAAAAAGGTGCAAGAAGGTGATATCCTGGAAGCAAGAATTGATGAAGAAGGAATACTTAGAGTCAACTCCAGACTTTGTGTTCCTAACGACCCTGATTTAAAGTATAAAATCATGATGGAGGCACACAACACACCATTTGCAATCCATCCTGGGAGTACCAAAATGTATCGTTATCTTTGACATACATTTTGGTGGAGCAATATGAAGAGAGAGATTGCAGAGTTTATCTCAAGGTGTTTAACTTATCAACGTGTCAAGGCGGAGCTTCAAGTGCCAAAAGGTCCGTTGCAACCACTTAAAATTCCAGAATGGAAGTGGGAACACATTACCATGGATTTTTTTACTGGTCTTCCCAAGGTTTCTCAAGGCATAGATGTAATTTGGGTCAATTTTGATAGATTGACCAAGTCTACTCATTTCTTACCTATACGAGAAACTTATTCACTTAAACGTCTTGCTCGTGTGTACATAAACGAGATTGTAAGACTGCATGGTATGCCAGTATCCATAGTTTCTGATCGAGACCCAAGATTCACTTCACGATTTTGGGTTAGTTTGTAAAAAGCTATGGGCACGGATTTACGATTTAGTTCAGCATATCATCCTCAAACGGACGGGCAGTCAGAGAGGACTATTCAAACTATTGAAGATCTATTAAGACTTTTTGTCCTTGACTTCAAAGGAAGTTGGGACAAGTTTTTTCCATTGGTGGAATTCTCCTACAACAACAGTTATCAAGAAAGTATCGGCATAGCTCCATTTGAGGCGTTGTATGGAAGAAAGTGTCATTCTCCAGTATTCTAGGATGAGGTGGGTGAAGCAACGTTATTGGGATCGGAATTGGTACGCATGACTACGGAAAAGATTCAAATGATTCGGGAACGTATAAAAATCTCACAAGATCGATAATAGAGTTATGTTGATCTTCATCGAAAGAACGTAGAATTCAATGTTGGAGAACATGTGTTGTTACGTGTTGCTCCATGGAAAGGAGTTACAAGATTTAGAAAAAGAGGAAAGCTCAATTCTCGATTCATTAGCCCATTTGAAATCCTTGACCGAGTAGGAACTGTAGCCTATAGACTCGCTTTACCGCCAAGTATGTCTCGTGTTCATAACATTTTTCACATATCCATGTTAAGTAAATATGTGGAAGACCCAAACCATATTATCGAGTTAGAACCGGACGAAATAGCGGAAGATTTAACGTATAAAGAGGTTTATGTTAAAATCTTGGATAAGAAGGAATAAATTCTACGCTCCAAGGTTATACCTCAAGTTAAAGTTTTTTAGATAAACCACGATGTTGAGGAAATGACCTGGGAGTTAGAATATCCTGTTTGTGCGTATTACGCATGACCTGGTTCCATTCTTTATTATTACATTTGGAATATCACATGCATGCGGAGTTACGCATGACCTAGTTCCATTCTTTATTATTACATTGGAATAATCATGCATGCGGATGATTACTCACGCCTGGTGAATTCTTCTGTTATTCGATTCTTTATTATTCTATTGGAATAACCTGTCTATGTGGATTACCGCATGCATGGTGAATGATCCTTCGTATTCATTCCTTATTAAATTGTGGAAATGATCTGTCTACGTGGATTACCGCATGGCGGGCAAAAATCCATTTGCGGTTTCATATATTCTATTATACTCAGTTGGTTAAAGTTTTGGCTTCTATACTCTATGAAATTGGTGGAATATCCTTGATATTTGCGCTTCATCCAGTATCTTTTCATGAAAATATTCTTCTGAGCATTCTTGAATTTTACTCCATAAAGAAGTATCATGTTGACAATTTGGACGTTATTAATTTCTAGATAAATTAAAATTATAAATCTTTAAAATTTATTCTTGAACTTGTTTTATTGAATTATTATGTCATTGTCATCATCCTCATGCTTATATTGTGATTAAAGTCATCTTTGGCTTACGTGCATAGATGGACTTGGTATGATTATGACCAGGGATTATTCGGTCTAATCATGACCGTAATGTGATGAATGATGTGGTAAAAGTCCTCATGGGCCTATAGTTCATTGATGGACAGTTGTTGGTATAATTATGACCAGGGATAATTCGGTATAATCATGACCATTGATGATTACATGAATATCCTTGGCCGTGATGCAGGGATGATTCAATTTTATTTATTAAACTGAGTCTCAGTAATAAAGTTGATGAAAAACTTTTTAAATCATAGAAGATAGTAGATTTTATGCTCTACTTGACTCTTCTAATGGATTGCTTGTTCCGCTGCAGTTAAACTTGTTGTCTATTATATTCTATCAGTTTTAACATTGTTGAAGGCTAATGATAATTTATTCTGCATTATCTTAGTCATAATATTTCTTATTGGGCTAGTTGAGCTCACCCTTTCTTTCACTGTTCTCTTCAGGAAATGAGAACGTAGTCGGGACTAGTCGGGGAACGAAGTGATGGTCTAGATGATAGCATTAGTAGTCCTGACTATTTTGTTAAATAGTGTGACAATAAATGTAATGAGGACTCCATTGAGTGTGGATATTGTCTAGATGACAATATTCTTATTAAAACTCTTAGATTATGTTTTGGCGTATTTTACACGATTGTTGTATAATTAAGTTGTATTTGAATTTTGTACCATGTATTTGGCGACTCAAGATGGGTGATGTATACCTGTTTTGAGGGCGTCACAGTTGGTATCAAAGCTTAGGGATATGATGTGAGACAAGAACTAGGAGGGGAGAGACGGAGAATTCCTTCGCTAGTATGACCTACCTAAGTTTATTTGGTATTTAATTGGTCGGTCAGAGTATAGGGATAATATGTGACATGTCAATTAACCCTTGTTTTGTGGCAGTGTTTGAAAATGGCAGCTGAAAATGTTAACAATGGAGTGAATGAGACCGTGGAGACACCTCTAATCACCAGCTAGAATAATGTGATGTCAGGCGAAGAAGGAATTAGTGATATCCATGTGATGAGTGAAGAATTAATAGTTGCACCCGAGCTAGTCACAGAGGTAGCAGCTGAGAGTGAGGAAGAAGAGGAACCTGAGGAGAATATATTAGAAGAACTTTATGATCAAAATATAAAATTGCAAAATCGTATTCATGAGTTAGAAGAACAAGTTGAAGAACGACAGGCGGTCGTGGAGCAAAGGGATGCAACAATTCAAAATTGTGTTACCCGATGTGTGATGCTTGAACAGAAGCACTCTTTGGCAGAGTATAAGATATTAGAGCTGGAATCTGAGAATTCTATAATCAAAATTCTGATGAAAGAAGAAACAACTGAACGAATGAGAATGGAGGATACATGAGTAAAAGTCGCACGACGTGCTGATATTGTAGAAAAAGATGTCCGATCCAATAAGGCTAAAATAGATGAAATGGATTTCTCTTTTTGGACAACAATTGGGAGAATCCAACATCGAGTTCAGAATTACCCTGTGCAGAGCGGTCAACCCCAATTCAATATGGATCGGAGATTAATGATTCAAATCATGGATCAGAAATACGACGAAGCAATTGAGGGTGGAATGTACTCCATAGCGAAGTTAAGTCCAGTTGAGACGATGACACCAAAGGCGGATACGGACAAAACAAAGTCGGTGGTTTCAGGAAGAGCGTTTTTTGTAACGAGGAACCCGAACGAAGTTATCACGGGTTAGTTAATTATAAATTCTTGCGAAGTTTATACCTTATTAGATACCAGTTCTACCCACTCTTTTATTTCTCTTGCTTGCGCTCAACGTTTAAATTTGACTCCGAAGAAATTAGACTTTGACTTATTGGTTGAAACTCCGTTAGGAGAAACCTTCGTTACCTCCATTGTTTGTAAATCTTATTTGACTCAAATCGACACTTTCACGTTACTTGTCGATCTTATCTCTTTGAAAATACTTGCCTTTGATGCGATTTTAGGAATCGATTGGTTAACTACTCATCATGCTTTTTGTAAGGTTGTTAGTTTTCATATTCCTAACCAACCTGTTATGCAAATTCAAACAACCAAACTACTAAAGTCAATCATTGTCATATCAAGCCATAAGTAAAGAGTCCCGAGCCTTTATCTGGTGACTTCCTTGTGTGGAATGTACCGAAGCCAGACTTTCCGTAGGCGATGCTGTGAATGATGGTGGCAAGTTGATAGGTATCAATGTGACGTACTATCCAAGTCTTGGATGAGAGTAATAAATTTCCTGATGTATTCCTGAAGAACTTCCTGGCCTACCCCCAGAGCGTGAAATCGAATATTGTATTCACCCCAGTACAAAACCCATTTCTTCAACCCTTAAATATTTCTTGAACCAAAATAAACGTATAATGCGCCAAAGATGTTGGCTCGAGCTGTTAAAGACTATGACTATACCATTCAATATCATTGTGGAAGAGCGAACGTGGTAGCTGACGCGTTGAATAGAAGATCGTATGCGTTTACGAGTGCGATGTTGTTAACACAAAAATCCATTTCGTATAACTTAATTACAAATGATGAATATAGAGTTAAAGACTCTAGGGACCCATGTGAAGATAACAAATGTACGATTAGAATCGACTTTAATCGATAAATTTAAAGCCGCTCAAGCTACATACTCAGAGCTGATGAATGTGAAGAAGAAGGTTTAAGAGGGCGTTATTCTAGAAGCAAGTGTCAATGAATAGAGGCAATCTCAACCCTCAATTTAATTGGCCCATTTGAAATCCTCGATAGAATAGGAACTGTGGCCTATAGACTCGTTTTACCGCCAAGTATGTCGCGTGTTCATAACATTTTTCACATATCAATGTTACGTAATTATGTGGACGACCCGAACCACATTATTGAATTAGAACTAGACGAGATAGCAGAAAATTTAACGTATGATGAGATACGTGTTAAAATCTTGGATAAGAAGGATCATATATATTCGACACTCAAAGGTTATACCTCAAGAGTTGGAATATGAAATGAAGTCAAGGTATCCTCACATCTTGACATACCACCAGTAATGACGTAAATTTCGAGGCGAAATTTCATAAGGAGGGAGATTGTAAGACTCAGAATTTTATGAAATGAAAGTATTCAATTTTCTTATAATTATTATTTTATTTCGTAAATGGTTAAATTGATAAAAGGTTAAAGTTAAGGGTGATATGTAAAATTTTTTGCAAAGTAAGTAAGTTGTTATAAAATATTCGTTTGGTCGGGGAATATTCTTTTTGTCGGGGAATATCCGTACGACGGCACAATCAATGGTGGACCCCACAACGGAAGTATTGTCGTAGTTAGAAAATGACAGAATTATCTTTTTATAAAAATAACGGCGAAAGTGTTACCGTTAAAAAGCGTTGAACTACCCGGTAGTAAAAGAAATGCGATGTCTGCATGGTTGCATAGTAGCACTCGGTATTGATTATTGATGCTTACGTGAGAAGTCACTCAGTTATACTCAATTATTGCTACAATAATTGCTGCATCATAGCTCTCATATTATTGATTCAATTATTGTCACAGTATCATCTGCATAAAATTTTATATTATTAAATTAATAATTGAGATGACAAAGTTATTCATATTATTATTTGCAATATTGACAATGTCTAGAAGTTCTATCAAGGAGAGGTTTGGTCACCTAATTGCGCGCCAATAAGGAGAAATCCTTATCGGAAAGCCCCCTCTTTCCTGGGAACGACCTGGTTGTTAAATATTGTGAATTATAATATTAATGATGAATAAGTTCGTATTGATTAAAGATGAAATTGATAGTTCCATTGTGTTGGAATTACTAGTGTTAGTGAAAATTGATATTTATTTCGATAATAATTGATGTCTGGAGGTTATATTGACCAATCGGGTAATTAATCGAATAAATGAGCAATTAATTGATATTAATTCACATGATTATACCTATGTGTTCACATGTGTGTACTATTGATTCACATGATTTACTATTAGGGGAGTTGGTGCAAGATTGATAATACTTGTATGACTAAATTAGAAATGGAGGTATAGTTGAAGGTATTATACTGTAATTAATTTTTTCACATGATTATACTATTGAGTCACATGAATGAACTATTAATTCACATGATTTACTATTAGGGGAGGTGGTGCAAGTTTGATAATACTTGCAGGACTAAATTAAAAGTAAAGAAAAAGAGGAAGGTATTATACTGTAATATTTTGAGCTCCAAAACGTGCAATTATCGAAACTATATTTTCCTATAAATAGAAGCTCATTCTTCCTTCATTTCTCACCAATTCACTAAAGCTATAACATGAATTATTATAGAGAGAAATTATAGAGAGAAAGAAGAAGAAAGTCCTGCTACTTCACTATTCTAGTATCCGGTTTTCTTACAGGTAAGGGGTATTATTCTTTCGTATTCATGAAGAGAGATATTCTTTCAATACTAAGTAAGGGTTGTTATTCCATTCTTTATTATTATGTTGGAATAACTTTTGTCTATCTGAGTACCACATACATGGTGAAATTCTTCTATTATTCCATTCTTTATTATTCTATTGGAATAACTCCGTCTGCGGTACTATCTATCGCATGCACAGTGAATTCATTGTTATTCCATTCTTTATTATTACGCTGAAATATCCTCATCTGCATGCAAATTACGCATGACCTAGTTCCATTCTTTATTATTACATTGGAATATCACATGCATGCAGAGTTACGCATGACCTAGTTCCATTCTTTATTATTACTGTTGGAATAACTCATGCATGCGGATTACGCACTCTGGTGAATTCTTCCATTATTCCATTCATTATTATTACATGGAATAACCATCTATGTGGATTACCGCATGCATGGTGAATGATCCTTCGTATTCATTCCTTATTAAATTGTAGAAATGATCTGCATCTGCGTGGATTACTGCGCACGGCGCAAAAAATCTATTTCATGGTTTCATATATTCTATTATACTTAGTTGGTTAAAGTTTTGGCTTCTATACTTCATGAAATTAGTGGAATATCCTTGATATTTGCGCTTCATCCAGTATCTTTTCATGAAAATATTCTTCTGAGCATTCTTAAATTTTACTCCACAAAGAAGTATCATGTTGACAATTTGGACGTTATTGATTTCTGGATAAATTAAAATTATAAATCTTTAAAATTTATTCTTGAACTTGTTTTATTGAATTATTATGTCATTGTCATCATCCTCATGCTTATATTGTGATTAAAGTCATCTTTGGCTTACGTGCATAGATGGACTTGGTATGATTATGACCAGGAATTATTCGGTGTAATCATGACCGTAATGTGACGAATGATATGGTAAAAGTCCTCATGGGCCTGTAGTTCATTAATGGACAGTTGTTGGTATGATTATGACCAGTGATAATTCGGTATAATCATGACCATTAATGATTACATGAATATCCTTGGCCGTGATGCAGGGATGATTCAATTTTATTTATTAAACTGAGTCTCAGTGATAAAGTTGATGAAAAACTTTTTAAATCATATAAGATAGTAGATTTTATGCTCTACTTGACTCTTCTAATGGATTGTTTGTTCCGCTCCAGTTAAACTTGTTGTCTATTATATTTTATCAGTTTAACATTGTTGAAGGCTAATGATAATTTATTCTGCATTATCTTAGTCATAATATTTCTTATTGGGCTAGTTGAGCTCACCCTTTCTTTCACTGCTCTCTTCAGGAAATGAGAACGTAGCCGGGACTAGTCAGGGAACGGAGTGACGGTCCAGATGATAGCATTAGTAGTCCTCATTATTCTGTTAAATAGTGTGACAATAAATGTAATGAGGACTCCATTGAGTGTGGATATTGTCTAGATGACAATATTCTTATTAAAACTCTTAGATTATGTTTTGTCATATTCTACACGACTGTTGTATAATTAAGTTGTATTTGAATTTTGTATCATGTATTTGGCGACTCAAGATGGGTGATGTATACCTGTTTTGGGGGCGTCACAGACGGTCCAGATGTTTGCATTAGTAGTCCTCACTATTCTGTAAAATAGTGTGATAATAAATGTATTGAGGACTTATTTTGAGTTTGAATACTGTCTAGAAGACAATATTTGTATTAAAACCACAGCTCATGTTGTATATTTAAGTTTGTATTTGTATTCTGTACCATGTATTTGGCGACTCAAAATGGGTGATGTATACGTATTTTGGGGGCGTCACAATTATTTTTTATTATTATAATCATTATTTTATTATTATTATTATTATTATTATTTATTTATTAATAATAAAAAAAATTGGTATATACCGGTCCGGTTCGGTAATACCGAACCATAAAAAGATCGTACCGAAACCAGACCGGTTCTTTTTGTACCGAATCGGCTGGTTCTGTTCGGTCCGAAAAAATCAAAAAATCGAAAAAATTGAACAATTTACCAGTCGTAAGAGCAACTCCAGCTGGCCGGAGTTGCCAAATTCGTAGACTATATTTAGTCTAGGACGCCAAAATCGCTCCAACAGATGGACCAAATTTAGTCGACCAACTTTTTTGGACGCTCAAAACGACCAAATCATGCGAACCAAAAATCAAATTTGGCACTATAATTTAATATAATTAAATGGGAAACTCTATGTTGAAGAAATTGAAGAAAAAAAAAAGAAGAGAAACTCTGTTGAAGAGAAGATCTGTCGAAGAAGAAGAAGGAGACGAAGTGAGAGAACTGAAAGTGAAGTGAAGAAGAGATGAACGATAATAAAATACAATCCAATGGATAGAAAAAAAATTTCAGAACGGTAATAAAGAGTACAAACGGATAGAAATTGAAAGCCTAATTGGAAATCTATAAATATGTATAATAATTCAATTTATTTTATATCTTTCAATCAACTACTCCAACATTTAGCAATTGTAAGTATTTTATTAATAATAGTTTGTATTTTTATTATATTTGATTTTTGTTTTTTATTGATAATATCTCTTTAATTTATTTTTTAGATGGAAAATCATGATCCTCCAATGTATTATTCTTCATTATTATTGATAAGTGGGTTTTATACCTACTTATCCGGTATCTATTACTTAAATTATTTGCTTAATCTCATGTTTCTTAGTTACTTTTCATGCATTTTGTATTCGTTTTGTAGATTATATGCTTGGGAGTTGAAATCGCAAAGAATTGGTATGAAAACGCAAAGAAAAGCAATCCGGACATCGTTTGGGCTTTTATGTTTATTTCATGTTCTTGGTTTGGAACTTGGATTACATTTTAGAGCTTCTTCTTAGCTTTCCAGAACATCTTGAATCATCAAAATCGGAGTTCGGATGCAAGAGTTATGACATTTGTACCAACGGACGTCGAACGTCACTGTTTTGGGTGGCCATTTGCATAGCAGTCACTTCCAGCCCAATTTTTACCTTCATCCTTTCATTATTTCTGAACGCTTAAATAATAAAAGTTGTAGATCTCGTCGATATCTTCAATTTGATAGGTGGCAGGCCTCGTAACTCTTCCCGGATCAAACGTTATGGCCGTTTTCCCAAGGGACGTCAGAGCAGAAAATTTTCCGTCACAAAACCGCCAGCCGGTGGGCGTACCACCACAAGTCGTAACCCTAACTCTTGCCGGGCGGGCCCAAATCAAGCATAAACCCCCGCCGGGGTGGGGGTAGCCCAGAAAATGCGCGAAAAGTGCGAATTTTGATCCAATTTGAGTCCGGGAAGGATTGTTTCGATCCGATTTACACAAGGACTTCCAAGAGAACTTCCAAGATGACTTAAAGACATATGAAGAGACTTATAAAAGGAGGAGAATCACAAGGATTGAGGGATTTTTAGAGACTAGATAGAGGATTCAATTAGATTAGATTATAGTAAATTAGATCAAAACACTAGTTCTAATTAGATTTGGAGATTGAAGCGAAGACCATTGAAGATCAAGAGTAGGAGCTTGAGGAAGATGGAGATTTGCTGACAACAGATTTATTCTTTACTCTACTCTTATTTTTATCTTTTAATGTTATTTCAAGTGTGGATTCTTAGTTTTAATTCAATGAACTAATTCTTTGTTTGAGATTACAATGGATCTTATTATGTAGTTTATTTTAATATGCTTCGCTATTAATTATTATGTTCTATCGTGAGGATTGTCTATTATGATTTGGACTTAATTGTTTAATTAATTGGCCATCAATTACCGTGATAATCTATATGAACTTGAGAGATGAAGTATTGATTTAGATCTTATAATGATAGCATGTGTCATGAATTTTGTCAATAGCAGATTTTTGATTATTGTTAAGGTAGAGATACGCTTGACATCACATGTAATCGGATAGAGAACTTATTCTTCAACCTTCTTTAATTGTAATTCACATAGAGATATAGTGGGTTAGTTGATTAAGGTGTTTAACGGATTTCTATCTTAATTGTGGATTGACGTTAATATGGGTATTATGCATCGAGAGGTGGTTTTATCTGCTTTAGTGTTCTTGATTAATAATTCAGGATAGAGAATAATTGATGAAAAGTGTGTTAACTTAAATGAAGCAATAAGTGAAGTTGTGATCTTAAATCTCCGTTATCTTAATTTAACTAGTGGTAATTAGAATTAGTTTACTTATAAATTGAAATTCCTTCATTTAAATAAGATTGAGTTGGTTACGGGTTAGTACTTGGTGATTTTTATTAAACAATTCCTCGTGGGAACGATACTCTACTTTCACTTTATTACTTGTTGACCACGTATACTTGCGTGTTGTGCGTAATTAGATTTTTACCCAACAAGTTTTTGGCGCCGTTGCCGGGGAATTAGTTTAATTTTTTTTTTACAAATATTAATTTCAATCAAATTAGTCTTAATTTAAACATTTTTATTTTTATTTTTAATTCTCTTCCTATATTTCTCTCTTCTTAGGTACCATGGATGACTTTGCGTATCAATGGCCATACACGAACATGACTCAACCAAGGGAAACAGGGATTGATAGACTTAAAGCATTTTTCGCAATGCAGCACAGATTGAAGAACTATCGAAGAGGAAGTTGGACGTTTTTGTAGCCCAAAGGAGTCGAAGGATTGCAGTTATGTGTGATTATTGTGCTGGCAATCACCCGAGTAATCAATGCACCATCAATCTCGGGCCGGTACAGTATGGTGGTAATTACCTCAATCAGTATGCATATGATAATTATGATCACGTTTGGGGGTATCACCCGGATTCTTCATGGAGCTATACTTATGAAGACCAATACTCTACTCCAAATCCAACATACACGCCGGAATTCTCATATCCACCTCCAATGCGACAAGAAGACAATTTAGGGTTGAAGGAATTCATGTTAACGATTATAGCAAACCAAGAGGAGAGGATGATGAGTTAAGAAATATTGAGCCACAGTTTTCAGCACCAGATGGAACAACTCATCACCACTTCAACTTATAGTCCTCAATACATGGATTCCAAAACTGAGATAGATAATTCAAGTTTGGAGGATTTGTGGTTCAAATTTGTAGCATCAACTGAGGAGAGGATGATTAATCAAGAGCGGTCAATTAAGAATCAAGAGATAACAATTCAAAATCTTAAAAATAAGATAGATCAATTGACCAAAGCCGTAAGCAACCTTCCTCGAAACAATTGGTGTTATGATGAGGATTCCGAGATTGATGAAGTGCCCAAACCAAATCTGCAACTGGATGAGCCACAAGATATAGGAAGTGTGAAGACAATTGGGGATAATGAAATAGAGGTCCACGAAGATCTAAATGGGTCTCCACCAAATATCAAAGAGTCAGCCATATTTGCAAAATCATGCCCACTTGGTAGTCATGTTGTCGGCGAAACTCTTGATGACATAAGAGTGAGTACAATTTTCAATCCATGGTGGGAAGAGAAAGAGAAGATAGACGAAGAGCTCATTGTGTGTGACAAACTTCTATGTCCCAAAGTGATCACATACACAATGGAGAAAACACCTAGCTGTGGGACGTTCTTGATTGAGATCATACCAAATCAGAGCATGCTAGGTGACTTGGAAGCGATGGCTATCATAATTGGGAACCTACCAAAAGCTAAATTATTTTCGATGGATGGAGGGTTCCTCAATTACCGAAGAGGAATTGGATAGCGTTGACCAGACAAAGTCAGGCTGAAAGACTATAATTCAAGCGCTAACTGGGAGGCAACCCAGGAATTTTTATTTATTTATTTATATGTTTTCCTATAGTAGATAGGAATCCAAGTGTTATTCTAATCCA
Organism: Panax ginseng; assembly: GCA_020205605.1. Taxonomy (NCBI): domain Eukaryota; kingdom Viridiplantae; phylum Streptophyta; class Magnoliopsida; order Apiales; family Araliaceae; genus Panax; species Panax ginseng. The sequence goes on from CM035141.1 coordinate 82,586,303, forward strand.
TGTTGTCTCTCTCTTCATTGTAGGTATTGGAGGTTCAATGGATAAGAAAATGATCGTCGCCGCCAGCTCCATCATCACCACAAGCTTAAATGATTACAGGGAAGTCCTCGTCCACTTTATGCTTTATTTTACAATGAGGACATTGTAATTATTAAGTTTGGGGGAGTTAAATAATTTAGGGTTATTTATGTTTGCATTCATGTAGTGTAATTGCATAATAGTTTGCATAGTAGAGTAGTTGCATAATAGTTTTTATTTATAACTAAAAAAATAAAATAAAATTACGGCGCCGTTGCCGGGGACAATTTAGCCGAGATTTTAATACTTTTTTTTATGATATCAGTTTAATTAGTCCAATTTTACTTAAACATTTTTTTTGTTCTTGTTTATCCTATTTCAGGTTTTTGATATTGGTTTATGCAAACGCGATCCAAACATCCAGACTTGCTTCCTTTTGAGGACGACATTGAAAGAAGATTTCAGAGGTTAAGTAAGTGGATTGAGGACACGAGGAACGAATTTGAAAATTCTGATAAGGAAGAAATCATGGCTGCCAAAAACCAGAAAGCGTTGAGGGATTTTGCAACACCTAGGGTGACTGATCTGCAGTCGAGCATTACTAGGCCTGCAATAGCTGCGAACACTTTTGAAATTAAGCCTGGGACCATTCAGATGATGCAGAACTCATGTCAGTTTGGGGGAATGGCGAATGACGATCCGAATGAGCATTTGATCAGTTTTCTGGAAATGTGGGACACGTTCAAGTACAATGGGGTGTCAGATGAGGCAGTGAGACTTTGCTTGTTCCCATTCACGTTACGGGACAAGGTGAAGAGTTGGTTACATTCTCTTCTACCGGGGTCGATCACTACGTGGGAAGACTTGGCTCAAAAATTTCTTGCCAAATTTTTCCCACCGGCGAAGACTGCGAAAATGAGGAATGACATCACAATGTTTGAGCAGCAGAATGGGGAGTCACTATATGAGGCATGTGAGCGATACAAGGAATTACTCAGAAAGTGCCCACATCATGGATTGCCCAAGTGGTTACAAATGAACACCTTTATAACGAAATTACATGGAAATGTCGAAACCATTGATCACGCGCATCGGTGGTGCATTCATGGCTAAGAGTTACGAGGATGCATATAATTTGATCAAAACAATGGCGAAAAATAACTACCAGTGGCCCACAGCAAGAATGACACAGGCAAAGGCGGCTAGGATCTTGGAATTAGATGGAGTAACAGCTATACAAGCATAGCTTTCTGCACTATCCATGAAGTTTGATACTATGAATGATAGGGTTAATACGATGACAGGGGCTCAAGTTCAGCAGGTTATGGTAGTATGTGAATTGTGTGCGGGGGATCATCCGACAGATCAGTGCATAATAAATCCATCATTCGTTCAGTTCATAGGCAACTACAATAAAATTCTGCAAAATACATACCAAAACACCTACAACCAGGGGAATAGGAACCACCCAAACCTCTCGTGGAGCAATAGCCAGCAAAATCAAGCTCCACGACCATCATATCCCCCTGGTTTTCAGAGTCATCAACAACCGGTTCAACATCAGGAAAGGAAATCCGATTTCGAGGAAATGGTGTCAAAGTTCATAACCAACACTGATGCATTAATAAAAAATCAAGCAATGGTGATGAAAAGTCAAGAGATATCAATCAAGAATTTGGAAAATTAGATTGGACAGATGGCGTTAGCAATGAATAATAGACCACAAGGAACATTACCTAGTGATACTAAGAGAAATCTGAAGGGTAATCATGAGCAATGTCAGGCAGTTATGTTAAGAAGTGGAAAACATCTTGGGGGTAATAGTGCAGAAAATTCAGCAACACCGGAGGAAAAAGTTGATGACAATAACGTGGTGGAGGGTAACAAAAATAAAGAAAACAATGAGCCGATTGTTTATCCTCCACCGCCGTTTCAGCAAAGGGTCCAAAAACAGAAATTAGATAAGCAATTCGCAAAGTTTTTAGACGTGTTCAAGAAACTCCAGATTAACATCCCATTCGTAAAGGCCCTAGAGCAAATGCCGAGTTATACGAAGTTTATGAAGGGAATTTTGTCGAGGAAGAAGAAATGGGAAGAATTCGAAACAGTGGCACTAATAGAGGAGTGTAGTGCAGTGTTATAGAAAAAGCTACCACTAAAACTCAAAGACCCGGGGAGCTTTACTATCCCGTGCACGATCGGAAAGATGTCGTTTAACAAATGCTTATGTGATTTGGGGGCGAGTATAAACCTGATGCCATTGTCGCAGTACTTTCGAATTGGGTTTGCCCGCCGCCAAAGCTTCACGAATATTTCATCAGAAGTTGGCGGATAGTCACCACATATCCAAGAGGAATTGTAGAGGACATTCTGGTAAAAGTGGATAAGTTTATATTCCCTGCGGACTTTATCATACTGGATTTCGATGAAGATAAGAACATCTCGATCATCCTAGGGAGACCTTTCTTGGCCACGGGAAGGACACTCATTGACGTGCAAAAAGGAGAACTTACTATGAGAGTCCAAGACCAAGAAATAAAATTTAATGTGTTCAAGGCCATGAAATATCCTACGGACGAGGAAGAGTGTTTTCGATTGGATTTAATTGAGCAAATTACCAGCGAAGATATGAGCAAGAGTTTGATCAACGATCCGTTAGAAACAACCTTATTGGGGGATGAAGAAAAAGACGACCCAAAATTTGTGGACTTATTACAGATGCTAGACTCGTTGGCACGAGTTAGCCGATTCAGAACACCGGTTGAACCTCTGCACACCGAGGAGACAGTTGCAGAAAAATTGAAACCATCATTGGAGGAGCCACCAACATTAGAACTTAAGCCACTCCCTAAACATCTCAGGTATCCGTATTTAGGCAATTCAAATTCTTTACCTGTAATTATTTCTGCTGCACTTAACGAATTGCAGGAAGAAAAGTTGCTGAGGGTGCTTAGGGATCACAAATCAGCGATTGGATGGACGATTACAGATATAAAAGGAATTAGCCCATCATTTTGCATGCACAAGATTCTGATGGAGGATGATGCAAGTCCATCGGTGGAGCATCAATGTCGACTTAACCCAATCATGAAGGAAGTGGTCAAGAAGGAAATTCTGAAATTATTAGATGCCGGTATCATATATCCAATTTTCGATAGTAAATGGGTAAGTCCGGTTCATTGTGTGCCGAAAAAAGGGGGAATGACGGTGATACAGAATGAGGACAACGAGTTAATTCCAACAAGGACAGTGACAGGTTGGAGGGTGTTCATTGACTATAGGAGACTGAATAAGGCAACCCGAAAGGACCATTTCCCGCTACCTTTTATCGATCAAATGTTAGACAGGTTAGCGGGATATAAGTTTTACTGTTTATGTGATGGATACTCGGGCTATAATCAGATCACCATCGCTCTTGAGGATCAAGAAAAGATAACATTTACATGCCCTTACGGCACATTTGCATTCAGGAGGATGTCATTCGGGCTATGCAGCGCACCAGCAACTTTCCAATGGTGTATGATGGCTATTTTTTTAGACATGGTGGAGAAGAATGTTGAAGTCTTCATGGATGATTTCTCGGTCTATGGGGACAATTTTGATATTTGCCTAGAAAATCTGGTCATGGTGTTGCAGCGATGTAAGGATACAAACCTCATACTCAATTGGGAAAAATGCCACTTCATGGTTGAAGAGGGCATTATTTTGGGGCATAAGGTGTCGGCTCAAGGATTGGAGGTGGACAAAGCAAAGCTGGATACGATCGAGAAATTGCCTCCACCAAGCTCAGTTAAGGGTATTAGAAGTTTTTTGGGGCATGCTGGGTTCTACAGGAGGTTCATAAAAGACTTCTCTAAGATTGCAAAACCTCTATCATCTTTTTTAGAAGGATGCTACTTTTAGCTTTACTGCGGAATGCAAGTCCGTGTTTGAATTGTTGAAGAAGAAATTAACTACATCCCCGTGATAGTCGCACTGCATCGGAAAATTCCATTCGAGCTTATGTGTGATCACGGCGATTATCTATTAGAAACATTTTGGGACAAAGAAGAGACAAGGTGTTTCACGCCATATACTATGCAAGCAAAACACTCACAGAGACACAAATGAACTACACTACCACGGAAAAGGAATTGCTTGCAGTGGTGTACGCGTTCGACAAATTCCGGGCATACGTGATCGGGACTAAGGTAATAGTCTACACGGACCATTCGGCGATTCGGTACCTAATAGCGAAAAAAGATGCTAAGCCACGCCTTATCCGATGGATTCTCCTAATTCAAGAGTATGATTTAAAAATTAAAGATAGAAAGGGGACAGAGAATCAAGTTGCCGACCATTTATCAAGGCTTGAAAATCCGAAGAAAAAGGATGAAGATAGATGCACGATCAACGAGTCATTCCCGGATGAGCAACTATTTGGGTTAAATCGCAATTTCGTGGTATCAGATTTTCATGAATTTTGTGGTAAGCAAAATGCTTCCCGGATCTTACACAACAACAGAAAAAGAAGTTTCTTCATGACGTTAAGTGGTACATGTGGGATGAGTCGTATCTATTCAAGCAGTGCGCCAATAAGATGATTCGATGATGTATCCCCTACAGTGAAGTCCACAACATACTACAAGAATGCCACTCATCGGCATATGGTGGACATTATGGGAATGAGCACACCGCGGCAAAAATGCTTCAATCCGGGTTTTATTGGCCTACATTGTTCAAAGACGCCCACCAATTTGTGAAAACATGTGATAGATGCCAAAGGGTGGGAAACATATTGAAACGGAATGAGATGCCCCTACAAACAATTCTTGAAGTGGAAATTTTTTATGTATGGGGCATTGATTTCATGGGACCATTCCCTTCGTCTTTGAGTAATCAGTGTATTCTTCTCGCGGTGGATTACGTCTCGAAATGGGTCGAAGCTGCAGCACTACCATCTAACGATGCCAAGGTGGTCCTCAAATTCCTACAGAAAAACATTTTCACGAGGTTTGGTACACCAAGAGCAATAATCAGTGACGAAGGTAGTCACTTCTGCAATAAGTCGTTTACAACTCTTTTGGCTAAGTATGGGGCCAACCATAAGGTGGCTACATCATATCACCCTCAAACAAATGGACAAGCTGAGGTTTCGAACAGAGAAGTTAAGAAAATATTGGAAAAAGTCATAAATCTGAGTCAGAAAGATTGGTCACTTCGGTTGGATGACGCATTATGGGCGCATCATCGCATACAAAACACACCAATCGGGATGTCACCTTATCAACTCTTATGCGGAAAAGCATGTCACTTACCGGGAGCTACAACACAAGGCTTCTTCGGGCGTCATGAAAATTGAATTTTGATCAAGCTGCTGTAGGAGAAAAGAGACTACTCCAACTAAATGAGCTCGACGAATTCCGACTCCAAGCCTACGAGAACGCCAAGCTATATAAAGACAAGGTTAAAAGATGGCATGACCAGAAAATTGTGCAACGAACATTCGAGCCGGGTCAATTAGTCCTCTTGTTCAACTCACGGCTGTGATTGTTCCCAGGAAAGCTTAAGTCGAGATGGTCGGGACCATTTACTATAAAACGCGTATTTCTTCATGGCGCCGTTGAACTCTACAGTCGTAATCCGTTAGAAACGTTCAAGGTCAATGGTCAACAGATAAAGCATTACTGGGGTGGCGAGTCAAACTGGGACGCCGACGACATTACCTTTGCCGATACATAGTAAAATAGGAAGTAGTCAGGCTGAATGACTTCAAATCAATCGCTAATTGGGAGGCAACCCAACTTTTCGTTATTTTTAATAGTTCATGTTTAATTGTTAGGATGTAGTTTTTATTAAGCAGTAGTCAGGTCTTATCAAGTAAAACTTTTGCTAAAAATCTCAATGAATCTCCAAGTCGCTATTAATATAACAGATTGCATGTTTATGGTTGCAGGAGGGATCCAAAATGAGTTAGAGCAACAACGGGCACGAAAACAAGCAAAATCGGAGAATTTTGATCTTCACTTTTTTTGAAGCACAAAAGTTGAAGTCGGTGCACCCACCACGAAAGGTGATATTTTGTTGCAGACACCTTCACGGGCGGGGTCCTGAATCTGGGCATATACGCTTTTTAAAACCCTCCATATATTTCCCACACACACAAGCATAGTGCCATCTCAGTTTTCTCTCCTAAACTCAACCCACGTTTGACATCTCCTATCAACCTCTTCAACCCATACCTACATAAAACCCTCATCCCCACTACTAATTCCCACGATCTCCATTACCCAAACTTCTCAATCACACATTACTTCCAAACCACACCACCTCTATATATATCACTCCATCTCATCTCTACTTCTTCCACAATCTATTTTTGAATTAGGGTATTTTGAGAGGTTGTTGTTGAGAGCAAATTAGATTGCTTACTTGGGGCTCCAACTCATCCATTACACATACACCAATTTCCAAGTTCAGATTTCAAAATTGGGTAACCTACCCCAACTGCACACCAAGTGTTTGATTAAGTGACTGAACCACATTTTAGGGGGAAGGTAGTGTTTACTAGCAAGAGTTAATTGCTGAAATTCAATGGCTTCTCAACCGACACCCAAACGCCAACGGGGGGCGAGTTCAAGCGATGCTCCACCGCCACCAACTTATGATCGACGAAAATTTGTGAGTGCCGCCGCCGCCGATCGGTATGAGTACATGCTAACCAATGCACTTACGCCAGAGCGGGGATTGGCCCCCGAGGGGAATGATGGGGAGATGATGTCTCAGATCTACCAAAAGGGGTGGCTTCACTTCACTGAACATCCGATACCCGCCGTTGTTAACATTGTCAAGGAATTTTATGCAAACGCTGAAGATAAAGCTCCTTTCAAAGTGTTTGTGCGGGGTCGAATGGTTCCGTTCAGTGACGATGCCATTAATGCTTACTATCAGTTGCGAGTACCACGACACTGTCAGTATGCCCAATTGAGGGATTCTTACCCGGACTATGAGGAGGTTATTAAAAACATGACAAAGCCGGGCACATCGTGGATCAAAGGTAGAAAGGGAGGAACGGTGTTTAATAGCAAGGACCTTAGCCGGTATGGAAAAATATGGTACGCATTCTTATGTGCGAAATTGCTTCCGTCCCAACACACTTCGGACGTCACAAAAGAGAAGACGTTACTGTTATACGCCATTGTACAAGATTTCATTATTGACGTCGGGGCCATTATCAATTTTTCGATCCGCCGGTGCTTACGTGGAAATTTTTTGGGCGGTTTGCTTCACCCATCACTTATATGTGCGTTGTGCCGCAACGCCGAGGTGAGGTATTCTGATGATGAGCCCACTCAAATACCCCTCACTTTGCTTGATTCCAGAATGATTGAGCGGTATTCAGTTTGGCTTGGAGGAGAGTCACATCCACGAGGTTTGGGATTTATTTTTCCATCGGCGTCGGAAGACAAGGTCGATGCCGAAGATACCTCGGGGGATGAGGATGAAATGATAAGAGATCAAGGAATTGAGCAGGTACCGCAGACCAAGGCAATATCTAGTCCTCAGTTCATTAAGTTCTAAAATCAGATGAATGCGCACAATAGGGCAGCACGTCGGGAAATGCGGCGATTAGCGATGCACCAAGATCATATGTTTGATACCATGAACGCATCCTTTGCTTCATTCAACACAACACTCCAAAGTTTCAACCCGGCGGCTCAGTTTCCATATCAACAACCCGGACCATTACCTCGATTTCCTCCTAGTGATTCCGATGAAGAAGAGCACCAACCACCTCCCCAGACTTAGACGATTCCAGGAAAGTCCTCATGCACTTAATTTTTATCCAATGAGGGCATTGTCTTATTTAAGTTTGGGGGATTTATTTGTTAGTTGCATGCATGCATTTTGTTATTTTTATTTTCATATCTAGTTTTGCATTATAGATTAGGTATTTGCATAGTAGTTCGGATTTTGCATTGTTATCTTAAAAAATATATATATATATATAATAAAAAAAATTTAGTTAAATAGAGTGTTTGCATATTTCCAATGGTGTCGTATTTTACAGTTTATTTTGGCCAATGATGAGATTGTGAACAAGTTAACCAATATAGTATGGATTATTAGAACTGTGATATAATTTCTGTTATGAATCGATTCTTGGACTTCTTTGAAACTGTTATAAAAAGGTTAGCACTAATAACATCTTGGTTGACCAGTCAGTTCAAATTGATACATAAATAGTGTCTAAAGGATAATGCTAGGGTGAACCAGAAAATGACAAGGATAGGCAGTGAATGCTTAAATTAGGCAAGAACCTAAGTTTGGGGGAATATATGTAGGGTATATAAGCTTTGATTCAGTTTATCTAAAAATAAAATATATATATATATATATAGGGTATACATGATGACTAGTCTTGTTTCGGGGCCTTTGTTACTTGAGCAAGTATGCCCGAGGGGATTGTCTTTACACCTAGCGCCCTAAGGTCTTTTATGGTCTAGGAGTCGTTGGTTGAAAGCTCGCTAAGGGGTAAAATTGTTAGCCTAATGGGATGAGACATTGTACAGTCAGTTATGTATATTTAGAAGAAAAAAAAATAAGAATAAAAAGGGAAAAGTGCAAATAGCCCCCGTGTTGGAAAAAAAAGAGACAAAGAAGAAAGCATAAGTATCCTGCATGTGCCCTTGAATTTGGTTTTGTTTAATTTTAGTTGAGTTGTTCCTATCGTTGAGATTTTTAAGTTTGCACTGTATGATTCCTTCTAAGAAGTTGTTTGTGTATTGAATTTAGGTCCGTATCAGTTATCTTAGATGTTGATCACACACGCACGTTATACCAGTGATAATTGTTCAAGATTTGAGAATTATTACGTAAGTGTGGATTGGTTTTGATAATTCGTATTGTAAAGTTGCTTGTTTTCTCTGAGGCTGATGGGATAAGTTAGTCTATGCGATGTTGTTGGATTTTTAGGCATTTAGATTATTATTGCATTTCATTGCATTGCATAGCATGCAGTTTGTTTTGTGCTCGAGGACTAGCACGATTTAAGTTTGGGGGATTTTGATAAGTTGATTTTATATACACGAATCGATATTCATTTCAAGTTTAATTCGTAGTTATCTTCATGTTTTGTGTTCATTTTTACACGTTTCATGTTATTTTATGTGTAGGGTGGTCATGGATGCAAGTGGTGAGGAAAGGCGGTCTTTTTGGAGCAAAAGTGGAAAAAATTGAAGAATGAAAAATTGGAAGACAGTGGTCATGCCCGCTAACGGCGCACTTTTCTGTTTACACCCCGTAAGAAATGGGTCCCGATCTGGAAGTGTCTGTGTTGAGTTCGACTTCTGCTGGTGCTCGGTTTGTGGGACTTTAATGATGCGTATGGACTCTACAAAAGGGGAGTTCAGCCAGGAGAGAAGGGGAGCTTGCTATTACTTGAAAAAAAAACAATCTTATACACACGGGGCATAATTCAAGAGCAATTTCCAGGAATTCGAGAGCAACTTTGGAGGAGTAATTTTCAGAGATTGTTACGACGGTTGCAAATCAAGGCTACGTGAAGGGGTTTTCATTATTCTTCTTCTCTTTAGTCTTATTTGTAATTGGAAGGATTTTTTCAACAAATTATTCAGTTTTTAATTCATTCGTTATTAACTAATTTACTTATTAGACTTGTGATGGATCTTTGGGTGAAATAATGATTCTATAGCTTTGATTTCCAATTCAATAATATATTTTCAGTTTATCTATGTTAATTTAAGTATGAATTTATGAATTGCCTGATCAACAGTTCTTATGGATTTGAAAGGAATCGAGAGAGGAGATTCGAATCTAGACCTAGTTAATATAGCATGTGTCAGGAATTTTGTTAATAGCAGATTTTTGATTATTGTTAAGGTAGAGATACGCTTGACATCACATGTAATTGTATAGAGAGCTTAAACGTAAACCTTCTTTAATTATAGTTCACATAGAGATATAGTGAGTTGGTTAATTTAGGTGTTTAACGGATTTCTATCTTAATTGTGGATTGATGTTAATACGGTATTAGTGCATCGAGAGGTGGCTATTACTACATTCGTGTTCTTGATTAATAAATTTGGGATATTAAATTGAGTTGGAATAAAGGTTTGAAAATCGAGTGAAGCTCGGGGTGAAATCATAAGTCTAATTCTCCATTAATTGTTTGAAATTCGGATTTTGATATTGGTATTTGTTTTGTGATAATTCATTTATTAATTTATTAAGCTTAGTTTCTATAATTTAAAACCATTGAATTAATTAGTTTAATAAAATTAGGATTAATAGAAAATTGATAATTGTGAAGTTAGAATTTTTTTCTAATTTGTCTTCGTGGGAACGATACTCTATTCACTACTATATTACTTGTTGACCACGTATTCTTGCAAAAACTTGTTGGGTAAAATCTAATTACGCACAACACGCAAGTATACGTGGTCAACAAGTAATATAGTAGTGAATAGAGTATCGTTCCCACGAGGAATTGTTTAATAAAAATCACCAAGTACTAACCCGTAACCAACTCAATCTTATTTAAACGAAGGAATTTCAATTTATAAGTAAACTAATTCTAATTACCACTAGTTAAATTAAGATAACGGAGATTTAAGATCACAACTTCACTTATTGCTTCATTTAAGTTAACACACTTCTCATCAATTATTCTCTATCTTGAATTGTTAATCAAGAACACTAAAGTAGATAAAACCACCTCTCGATGCATAATACCCATATTAACGGCAATCCACAATTAAGATAGAAATCCGTTAAACACCTTAATCAACTAACTCACTATATCTCTATGTGAATTACAATTGAAGAAGGTTGAAGAATAAGTTCTCTATCCGATTACATAAGATGTCAAGCGTATCTCTACCTTAATAATAATCAAAAATCTGCTATTGACAAAATTCATGACACATGCTATCATGATAAGATCTAAATCAATACTTCATCTCTCGAGTTCATATAGATTATCACGGTAATTGATGGCCAATCAATTAAACAATTAAGTCCAAATCATAATAGACAATCCTCACAATAGAACATAATAATTAATAGCAAAGCATATTAAAATAAACTACACAATAAGATCCATTGTAATCTCAAACAAAGAATTAGTTCATTGAATTAAAACTAAGAATCCACACTTGAAATAACATTAAAAGATAAAAATAAGAGTAGAGTAAAGAATAAATCTGTTGTCAGCAAATCTCCATCTTCCTCAAGCTCCTATTCTTGATCTTCAATGGTCTTCAAGTTGCTTCAATCTCCAAATCTAATTAGAACTAGTGTTTTGATCTAATTTACTATAATCTAATCTAATTGAATCCTCTATCTAGTCTCTAAAAATCCCTCAATCCTTGTGATTCTCCTCCTTTTCTAAGTCTCTTCGTATGTCTTTAAGTCATCTTGGAAGTTCTCTTGGAAGTCCTTGTGTAAATCGGATCGAAACAATCCTTCCCGGACTCAAATTGGACCAAAATTCGCACTTTTCGCACATTTTCTAGGCTACCCCCATCCCGGCGGGGGTTTATGCTTGATTTGGGCCCGCCCCGGCGGGCTAGGGTTCTGACTTGTGGCTGGTACGCCCACACCGGTGGCAGTTTTGTGACGAAAAATTTTCTACTCTGACATCCCTTAGGAAAATGGCCATAACTTTTGATCCGGGAAGAACTACGAGGCCTGCCACCTATCAAATCGAAGATATTGATGAGATCTACAACTTTCATTCTTTAATATTTCAGTAATAATGAACGGATGAAGGTAGAAATTTGGCTGGAAGTGACTGCTATGCAAATGGCCACCCAAAACAGTGACGTTCGACGTCCGTTGGTACAAATGTCATAACTCTTGCATCCGAACTCCGATTTTGATGATTCAAGATGTTCCGGAAAGCTAAGAAGAAGATCTAAAATGTAATCCAAGTTCCAAACCAAGAACATGAAATAAACATAAAAGCCCAAACGATGTCCGAATTGCTTTTCTTTGCGTTTTCATACCAATTCTTTGCGATTTCAACTCCCAAGCATATAATCTACAAAACGAACACAAAATGCATGAAAAGTAACTAAGAAACATGAGATTAAGCAAATAATTCAAGTAATAGATACCGGATAAGTAGGTATAAAACCCACTTATCAAATACCCCCAAACTTAAACCTTTGCTTGTCCTCAAGCAAAAACACAAAACAACAATGCTATGCAATGCAACTAATCTACATGCCTCTTAATCCAAAGAAATAATGATAAAAACAAGTCTATTCAACCGGCCTTAGAAAAATCAAGTAAACACGATAATACATCATATCAAAACTCATTAGTAACTTCTCAATCAATCATCAAATCTTAAACTGTTATCACTAATATAGTGCGTGTGTGCTCCACAACAATGTTAACTGATATAAAATCAAATTTAACACATAACAAGTCTCTTCGAAGGCATCATACGATGTAAACTCAAGAAATCCAAAAATAAGCTAGATCCAACTAAAATCAAACAATTACCAATATCGAGGGTCAACATGGGATACTTATGTTTTCTTTTTCATCTACGGGGGCTTTTTGCTCTTATTTCCCGTTTTATTTATTCTTTTTTTTCTTTTTCTTTTTCTTTTTGGATAGTGAGTGCGTTTTACGCTCCATCTCACGTCTGTGTTTATGAGGAGTGCACTTCACGCTTCTTCTCGACCCACCACAGGACTCAATTTATTCAACTCAATATCTTTTTTTTAGAAGCTTATATACCCCACTTTTCCCCCAAACTTAGGTTCTTGTGTAACTTTAGCCATCACTACTTGTTCTTGTCATTCTTTCATTCAAACTAGCATTATCCTTTAGAATCCCATTATGTATCAATTTAAACTCAATCATTCAACAAGTTGTTTTTACTGTGCTATCCTTATTATACCAGTTTCAAACAGAAAAAGACTCAATTCATAACAAGAAATCACATCAAAGCTCTAATATTCAGTACTATACTTGTCTACCCAATTCCAATCTCATCATCGGCCAAAATAAATCAGAACTATCTAACAAACAGGAATCATGCAAGATGAATCGTATATCCGCTCATCACGGATGACCCGGGTTCGATCCAACAATTCAAGGCCAAAAATTTGTTGGGTAAAATCTAATTACGCACAACACGCAAGTATATGTGGTCAACAAGTAATATAGTAGTGAATAAAGTATTGTTCCCACGAAGACAAATTAGCAAAAATTCTAACTTCACAATTATCAATTTTCTATTAATCCTAATTTTATTAAACTAATTAATTCAATGGTTTTAAATTATAGAAACTAAGCGAATAAATTAATAAATGAATTATCACAAAATAGTCACCAATATCAAAATCCGGAATTTCAAACAATTAATGGAGAATTAGACTTATGATTTCACCCTGAGCTTCACTCTGATTTTCAAACCTTTATTCCAACTCAATTTAATATCCCAGTTTATTAATCAAGAACACGAACGTAGTAATAGCCACCTCTCGATGCACTAATACCGTATTAACATCAATCCACAATTAAGATAGAAATCTGTTAAACACCTAAATTAACCAACTCACTATATCTCTATGTGAACTGCAATTAAAGAAGGTTTAAGTTTAAGCTCTCTATACGATTACATGTGATGTCAAGCGTATCTCTACCTTAACAATAATCAAAAATCTGCTATTGACAAAATTCCTGACACATGCTATATTAACTAGGTCTAGATTCGAATCTCCTCTCTCGATTCCTTTCAAATCCACAAGAACTGTTGATCAGGCAATTCATAAATTCATACTCAAATTAACATAGATAAACTGAAATTATATTATTGAATTGGAAATCAAAGCTATAAAATCATCATTTCACCCAAAGATCCATCACAAGTCTAATAAGTAAATTAGTTCATAACGAGTGAATTAAAAACTGAATAATTTGTTGAAAACATCCTTCCAATTAAAAATAAGACTAAAGAGAAGAAGAATAATGAAAACCCCTTCACGTAGCCTTGATTTTCAACCGTCGTGACAATCTCTGAAAATTACTCCTCCAAAGTTGCTCTCGAATTCCTGGAAATCGCTCTTGAATTATGCCCCGTGTGTGTAAGATTGTTGTTTTTTTTCAAGTAATAGCAAGCTCCCCTTCTCTCCTAGCCGAATTCCCCTTTTGTAGAGTCTATACGCATCATTAAAGTCCCACAAATCGAGCACCAGCAGAAGTCAAACCTGAACAGGACACTTCCAGAATCGGGACCCCTGCCTCAACAGGGGGTGTAAGCTTGAAAAGGCCCGCCCCGGCGGGCATGGCCACTGTCTTCCAATTTTTCATTCTTCAATTTTTTCCACTTTTGCTCCAAAAAGACCGCATTTCCTCACCACTTGCATCCATGACCACCCTACACATAAAATAACATGAAACGAGTAAAAATGAACACAAAACATGAAGATAACTACGAATTAAACTTGAAATGAATATCGATTCGTGTATATAAAATCCACTTATCAATTATCTGAAGGTTTCTCACTTGATGATCCAAATTTGTTGGATGAATTTTTAATTCAAACTGATGTACCAATTCAGACTCCTAAAAATGAGTCCAATAAAAGATCAGGGCGAAAGGGAAATTACACAATTGAAGAAGATGTTCTTCATGTTTCCGGATGGCTTAATGTAAGTATGGATCCAATTCAAGGAAACGATCAGAAACATGGAAGATATTGGGAAAGAGTTCACGAATACTTTCACGAATACAAAAAAATTGAGTCTGAACGCAATTCTACTGCTTTGGCGAAACGTTGGTCAACAATTCAACTCGCGGTGAACAAATTTTGTGGATATTATGCTTCAATTGAAAGAATGCAACAAAGCGGTGTAGGTGAACAAGATAAGGTATTTCAATTTTTTCATGTAAAATTTCATTAAGTATTATTCTTATATTTTATATTTAATACTTTGTAAATAAATTTTCAATAGATATGTCAAGCATTAGAGATGTTCAAAAGTATGCAAAATCAACCATTTGGATTTATGCATTGTTGGAGAATATTAAAGGATGCACCGAAATGGAGAACAGATAATAGTGGAAAAAAATAGAAAAGTAATAGAAAGTCAAGTCCAACAACATCTTCTCCATCAACCGCATAAAAAGTCAGTTTGGGTGAAGACGATTGTATTGAAGATACAATCTCTGCAAGATTAGAGAGGCCAATGGGAAGAAAGGCTTCGAAAGCATTATTTAAAAAGGGCAAAGGAATTGGTGATACTAGTACACCTATGGAGTTGAGGTTTGAGAAGTTTGAGCATCAGATGAAATTGAACCAACAAAAGAGACAAGAAAACATGCACAAAATATATTTTCAAGAGCAAGAGAAGTTGAATATACTGAAAGCACAAGAGGATGAAAGGATCATGATGATTAACACTACTAACATGGAGTCTGAAGTAGCTGAATATTACAAACAACGTAAGAAAGAAATCATGAAAAGAGTTACATCTAGTAGTTGACTTGCTTATTATTGTAGTAGAATGTAATGGAGCCTGAAGTAACTTAATTTGCTTATTATTGTAGTAGAATGTAATGGAGCCTGAAGTAGCTTAATTTGCTTATTATTGAGGTAGAATGTAATGGATTAGGCTCCGCCATGTAGTGTCCACAAGTGTTGAATAATATCTTCTTGCAGTTTAGAATGAACTTGTTTATCCCTTATGCGATGATTTGCTTCAATGAATTCAAGTAATTGTGGGGTACGCTCATGAGACACTTCTACAGTTGGAATCTTGTCATGTGTATCGTAGGTTGTTGGTTCTTGATTTTCATCTCGTTCATCTTCAACGATCATATTATGTAATATTATGCATGCAGTCGTAATTTCTTTTAGTGTTGTTTGATCCCAAAATCGTGCAAGACCACGAACTATCGCAAAATGTGCTTGCAGTACCCCAAATGCTCGCTCAACATCCTTTCTAAGCGCCTCTTGAGTCTTAGCAAATAGTTTTCTTTTATTTCCCCGAGGTGCCGAAATGGTTTTAACAAATGTTGCCCATGGGGGATATATACCATCAGCAAGGTAATATCCCATCGTGTAGTCATTGCCATTAATTGAGTAGTTCACTGGTGGAGCACGACCTTCAGTAAGAGCAGAGAAGATAGATGATCTCTCTAAAACGTTAATATCATTATGAGAGTCTGGTAATCCAAAAAATGCATGCCATATCCAAAGATCGTATGAAGCCACCACTTCTAAAATAATTGTTGGCTTATGCACATGTCCAGAATACATACCATGCCACGCAACCGGACAATTCTTCCATTTCCAATGCATACAATCGATGCTCCCCAACATCCCAGGAAAACCACGCTCTTCAGCTTTTGATAACAATCTAACGATGTCATTACTATTGGGTGATCTCAGATATTCATCACCAAAAATTGAAATGACTACTTTTATAAACCTTTTAAGACTTAATATAAGCGCAAGTACTTTCACCGATTCAAGACATAATCATCAACGGAATCATTTGAAACACCATAAAGTGAAGCATCCGCGTTGAGCGATTATCTTTTGTAGAGAAGATAAATTGAGATATCCTGCGAGATTCATTTTTGAATGAAGTATGAATCATACGCTTAACCGCTTCTTTGAATTCTATTGAAAAGCTAGCGCGATTCTAAACCTTCTCCGAAATAGATACGGGGGGTATGTAGGATGTTCTGCAAAATAATCACGAAAAAGTCGATTATGACCTTCATGTTTACCACGATCAATGGTAATACGACCTTGCACAGAACCACGATGACGTGATGTATGCCTATTGACATTTTGTTGTTCTTCTTCAATAGCCGCCATGCCTAATAATTGTCCATATGCTTGTTCATCTTCTTCTTCATCGACGTGCAACATAGCTAATTCGAATTGACGAGACATATTTAAAATAACTTATTTGACTGGAAGAATGAAGTTAAGATGAGTGAATATGAGAGACTAGATATGACTTATATTTATAGATGTTATTTGTTTATTAAAATATAGCCGTTGGAATATGGCCGTTGGAATATGACCGTTAGAATATGGTCGTTGGATTATGTCCGTTGGAGTTTTTTTTTGAATGAATTGATTATTTTAATCATTTTATATTATAGTCCACGGGATAGTCCACGAGATAGCCCATCTGCTGGAAGGAGTGAAGACTAAAAGACATTTGCTGATGTCAGATGAACTAAATATAGTCCAGCAGATAGTCCATCAGTCGGAGATGCTCTAAGTATGTTGTTATGTAATACCCCATATAAATTCTAAATTTATTTTTTGTTGGTGCAAAAAAAATCTAGTAGTATTATCAAATTTTGATATTCTATTTCATTAAAACCTAACCAACATTTTCTAGGTCTCTTTCAAGATTACAAATTTACAATACAACTAATAAAATCCTTGAACCGCGAGCCTCAATTTGAATTTGAAACACACCCTCTGCCGCAAGTTATAGTGTTATATATATCTTCTTATATTCTCAACCATAGAATAACCCTACGACGAAAAACCCTAAACCTCTCATCTCTAATCGCAATCTGTGCGCCGAACACCACTGAAAACTAAGCGAAACCCATCAATCAATGGCCAAAAAAAAAGTGACCCACCAGGAAAAACCTTCCCAAAACCCCGAAAAACAGACCAATCAAACTGCCGCAGCCATGGAAGAAGCTTCAGAGAAGCTTGAGAGCTTGAAATACCTCAATGCTATGCTTCTTAAGGAGACCGTTGAACGCCGCCAACAGGTGGATTCACTGAAACAGTCAAATGTGTCACTGGAATCGGAGCTAACTCGGTTCAAAATGGAGAAAAAGGAGTTGGAGTCCGATTTGGCTCGGTTGGGTGATTTTGCTGTACTGATGGAGCTGGAGTGGGACTTGATCTTTGTTTTTGTTGGGGTTCAAGTGGGTGAACAGGCTGAAATGATTGCGAAAGAGAGGGCCGAGTTTGGGAGAGAGAAAATGGAGATTGAGATAAGATTGGGAAGTTTGGAGAGAGAAATGGGAGAATTAATTACGGAGAAGAGTGAGATTGAGAAGGTGAAGAGTGAGAATGAGTCTCAGATTAGGTTATTGAAGAATAAATTGAGTGAACTTGTGGTTGAGATTAAGAATGAGAAAGATGTATCGAATCAGGTGACTTGTGAGAGGGATGAAATGAGGTCTGAACGTGATATTCAAATCGAGGAGACAAATGGGTTGAAACAGAAACTGATTGAAACAGAGAGGAGAGAGAAAGTGATTCAAGAGGAGGTTGAGAAATTAAGGGTGAACTATGATAACATAGTGGAGGAAAAAGAAGATAGAGAACAGAAGATCGAGTCGATTACAAAGGACAAGGATGCTATAGACAGGAGCATAGTGGAATTGAATCGGGTGATTAAGGGGTTGAAGAGGGAGACTGAGGAAATGGGTAGAGAGAAGGGAGCGGTTGAGGCTGAGAGGAATGCACAAGTGGTGAAGATAAATGAATTGGAAAATTCAGTTACTCTTCTTAAGGATATGGTATTGACTCTGCAGAAGGAAGAAGAGAAGTTGCTAGGAAATGTTGCTGGTTTGGAGAAGAAATGTGGTGAATGGCAGGAGAAGGAAAATCAGATGGTTATGGAAATTAATGTGTTGGTGGAAGAAAATAAAAAGAGGGAAAAGAGTTTAGAGAGCTTGATTGATGAAAAGGGTTTGATTATGAAAGATTTGGACAAGGCTTTGAGGCAATTAGATGAACAGAAGGGTAAGCTGGAGGAGATTACCAAAGCGAAAAGTTTTGTGGATGAAGCTAAAGATATAGGGGAGAGTGAAATTGCTGAACTAAAAAGGCAAGTGGCTGACTTTAAGGATACTATACATTCATTGGAAGAGGCTAGCAGCGGTGAAATGGAAAGAATTAGAGGATTGGAGTCTGAAGTTAATCAATATAGAGCTGCATTTGACCGAATTACAGCTGAGAAGGATGAGGCTAGAAAGGGATTGAATGAGGAGAAAATGAATAGGATGAAGTTGAGGGTAAAGATTAGTGAATTGGAGAAGAGTATTGAAGCAACTCAGAAAGTGGTGGGAAAGATGAAGGATGAAGAAAGCAACTTAATTGAACAAAAGAAAGAGTTGAAAAGCCACTACACAGTGTTGAAACAGGACTTGGCTTCTGTGGAGAATAAACTTACTGATTCCCGAAATGAACTTGATAATATGAAGGCTAAAGTAGGACTAGCAGAAGCTAACTCAGAGATAATCTTGAACATGTTGAGGAACACGGCTACTTTGGTTTCTCAGTCCACAAATGAAAGCGAGATGGTTGATCAAATGGAGGCTGGAGAAGAGATTAAAGCATACTTGACAGAGTTGGAATCGATAAAGAATGCTTTCAAGAGTAGAGAGAGTATAGTAGAAGACATGAAGCGACAGCTAGAGTCCCTGCAGCATTCTGAAGCAGCGCATAAGAAGAGCTTCTGGACTTTGCTTACCTCTGCAACTACACTCTTTGCTGCAGCTTCTGTGGCGTACGTTGCTCGTGGGCATTAACTAATTTGGTCTCAGGATGACTCCTTTTTGTTGGATCAATTTAAAGTTGGTTTTAGGACTAACATGTCTCAAGTTTTAACCTCTTTGGCAAAATAAAGCTATTTGGGTATTTTAATTTTTAATCAAGCTGTTGCCTATGCAAGAAGATAATGTTCCTATATGCTATGATCATGTCCTCGTGATGTTTAGTTGCTGTTAGTAATAATTAACAATCAGCTATTCCTATGCTTTATTATGTTAATATGCAGTACTATGATGTCTTGCATTTTCCTTTTTTAAAGGTTTCAATCACTGGCATTCATGCATTTAGCCTGCTGGTATCTGTAACTTTCTGATTCAAGTAGTTAGACAGGATTGCAGCAGTTTAGCAAACTACTACGTTAATATGTGATTTTGGAGAGGGTGCAATTATATGAAGCTACCGGGGATGTCGTAAATCTCAGAATTGCAAATTGAAAGAGAATTTAAGTTTCTTAATGGCCAGTTGAGAACCTTGAGGTAATGTACCAGTTCATGCTTAATTGATCATAGTAATAATCATCATGCTGTTTACTACCTTATTTCTAAAAGTAAGTTGCATCGTTTATGTAATTGTTAGAGCTATACGCTGAATGAATGAAGTAATTTGAAGCAGTATGATAACAATTATGCTATTTGTATTTGATATAACAGCTCTTATGTAGTGTTCCCGTGTTTATGGAATCTTTGTCTTACCTAAAGTAAAATTTACTGGTTGTAAACTGGTTGTTAATAAATTAGAAGCTAGGTTTGGTGCAACACTTGGATGCAATGGAGAAGTGACAATAGATAAGAATGTGCAAAGATCAATTGCCTTCCCATTTACTACTGAACTGAAAATTTTAATTTCATACATTGGTATGGCCGTTTTAATTTTGTTAGTAATTTACACTTCCTCCATTCCATAGAAAGAGTCCCATTTACAAAATTTGCAAACTTTAAGGATATGTTTCCATTCCGTGTTTATCCTTAAATATCAATGTGTAGCTTAGTATTAGTGACATGGTAGTGAAATTGTGTTGTTATACTTGAGGACATTATGTCATTAATTCCTAACATTAATAAAAGAGATGACTCTTTATGTGGTACAATCTTTCTTTTTGTTGTACAGAGGGAGTACATTTAGCTGAGGTGAGATAAATCATCTATCTAAGCTTGTTAAACACTTGTACATTTGATGATCAATAGAAATATCTGGCCTCAGATGAGAAATATAAAATGCATCTTGGATGAGTGTATTTTTCCACAGAAAAGGCCTCATATCTTCATCAAATGGCCATAAGGATTTCCTGCACTGACAACTAGTAAAATGCCTCATAATATTATCTCCTATTTCCCATAGCCCTAAGAAGCTCCCAGCAGTATGCAAAAGCATTGACCTAGACTAGAAGCTGCAAAAGCTCGACATAGAATAGGTACTGCAAAACCCTTGCTAGATGAAGTTTACAGTCCTAAGCCATTTGTTTAGGTTATTTCAGTGCTTTTTTGCTGCTTCTTTTTTGTCATTTTGCCATAGCACTAAGCAGCTCCCAGAAGTGAAGGAAAGGCCTCGACATAGAATGGAAACCAGAAAAGCTTTGAACCTTTGACATAGGTTTTGCTACAAAGTTTATAGTCCTAAGGCATTTGTTTAGGTTATTTCAGTGATTCTTTCTTGCTCATTCTTGTAAGTATCGTTTCTTGTTTCTCTTTTTGATTGCATTGGGATTGGCCAATTCAAAATTCGGCAAGTGAAGAATAACTGTAGTAAGAAAATTGGCAGGTAAAATGTATGGTTTAAAACTATAGCCTCCACCCACCTGGGAAAACCAGCTTAAAATACGAAAACATGCTGATGACATTGACACTGTCAATATCTTCATTTTTTGCTTTTTGAAATTGTTCAAGTGTCAAGTTGATGATCTTTGTGAGTCAACTTGATTACAGTACAGTCCAATCTACATTTGCCTTCTGTTAACGTTGGAGATGCTATAGTAAATCCGTGTACCCATAATCCAAATCTATGAAGCCTAACCCCCCCCCCCCTCCCCTCTCCCCCCACCCCCCCTAGTTGCTGTTTTAGGTACATTCATGTTTTGTTTACAGTAGAACATTATAGCTAAACTGTACAGTAGGTGTTGGAACTTGTGACTCATAACATAGAAGTCACTGGAAAAGGCTAATGCAGAGCATCGAAGGTTGCACGGGGGTGCGGTGGTGATGCGTGGCGCGCTGGGTGAAGGCTTGTAGTGGCGCGAGACACGCCATCGAAGAGTTATCGTCCAGTGGCCTTGGGCGCTGCCATGTTATGCCTGTGATGGCCTTGAGCCATGACGGTCGTGAAATGAGATTTTTCTGGGTTGTTTTTTGGAAAGGTCATTATGGGTAATTGAACATAATGTGAAGTAGGGTTGGAATATAATTAGTAGGTATATATACTATCTATTGTAAAATCCTAATCATCAATAAATAACAAGCTGCCGTAGAGTATTCAAATTGGGAAACTACGTAAATCTCTTTGTTATTCTTAATTCTCTATCGTTAGTGTGCGTGTGTGTGATCCTATATTCTACTATTGTTATTGAAATTTTATGACTTGCAGCCTCACTATCAACGAGATTTGCAGTTTGTTAGAGACATAAGCTCGGTGGTAGGAAGTGCACAAAGCCTGTCCCGGGTCAGGCTCCACACGGTTTGACCAGGCCATGCTTCAAGTCGGGCAAATCTGGTTGGGTCGGGTCAGGCTTAGTGCCCAAAGAGATGGATTGTTCTTAGGCCTTGAAGTTAAGGCTAAATTCATTGATCGGGTTTTGGACCCTTTTAAAGTTTTTTTTCAAGGAACAATTACATATTTTATTACATTTTTAAAAATAATTAGAACAATAGTTCACTCATAAAATATTTACATAATTAATACACTTTTATATTTATTTATAATATTAGTGCAATTAGGAATCTTTAATTTAGAGAATTAGTATGCAATTAGGATTCTTTAATTTAGGGGATTAATATTGATTTACTTATTAAATTAAGTAATTAATAAGTAAATTATATAGCACACCTTCTCTTTCCTTAATAAAAATCACGCTTTCTTCACAGTCTTCTCCTCCTCCATTAACAGTCCCAACTTGTTAACGCCATCCGCCGCCCTCCTCCACCATTAACGCCATCCTCCACCATTAACCTAGACAGTCCCCATCCTCCGCCCTCCTCCACCATTAACGCCCTTTTCCTCTGCCCTTCTCCTCCGCTCTCCTCCACCATTAACCTAGACAGTCCCAACTTGTTAACGCCATCCTCCACCTGCGATTTTTTTTTTCATAAAATACGATTCTTTGCGATTTTTTTATAAATACAATTTGGTAGCCAAACATTCATACCAAGGTAACCAATTCAGTGTTATTAGGTTTCTAATTTATTTTAAAAAAATCTATTATAGATTTTTTTATTTAATAGTGCAGTTGGTAGCTAACACTTTATACAAATATAACCAATTCAGTTTTATTGGGTTACCAATTAATTAAAAAAAAATATTATAGATTTTTTTTTATAATGCAGTTGGTAGCCAAACCTTAATACAAAGGTAACCAATTCAGTTTTATTGGGTTACCAATTAATTATAAAAAATCTATTATAGATCTTTTTTATAGTGCAGTTGGTAGCCAAACCTTAATACAATGTAACCAACAAAAACTAAAATTGTTACCTTTGAAAGTTTTGGTTACCAACTGCACTGAAATTTCTCTTGATTACCCACAAAAACTAAAATGGTTACCTTTGTATAAATATTTGGATACCAATTGCATTAAAATTTATCTTTTTCTCCTTTTAATTTCTGGACTAAATCAACCTTCGTCACAATGGCAGTTGTGGTCGTAATGGATGAGGAGATCGGCGTCCATGGTGTTGAAGCGGCGACGAAGGGGAGGAGGAAGATGACCGGCGAAGGGGAGGAGGAAGATGACGTTGTCAAACTTTGAATATTTGAATTTTAATTATTATTTTTGAATTTGAATTTGAATTTGTTGTTAGATCCAAGATATTTGAATTTGAATTATTAATTATGGTAGTTATTTCTCCTTGATTTTAGGTTTCCTTATTATTATGAATTGAATCCTAATTGCACTAATATTCTAAATAAATATAGAAAGTGTATTAATTGTGTAAATATTTTATGAGTGCACTAATAGTGTAATTACTTTCTAAATGTTGTATATTATTATAAAGGACCCTTTCAACTCTTTAATGTTTTTAATACGTTTATACTCTTATTTACTTCAAAAAAAAATACTCTCTTCGTCCCATAATAAACGTCTTAGTTTAATTTTATTGGTCAATTTTTAATTAAAAATATTTGTATAGAAGTTTTAAATTACAAAACATGACACTGGTAATAAATTATCCGTAGTTTATTATGATCATAATCATTCGGCATATATTGATTTTTTTATATTTTATTAATTTTAGAAATAGTCAATTTTATCATTAAAGCAAAATATGACATTTATTATGGGACCGAAAGATCCAAATTGATTTGTGCAATGTCTAATTTCCTTAGACTTTTCAAAATTATCCATGTAAAGAGTGTTTGATCAATGACTCTTAACATTAGGTGTAAAGACAACTCTAAGGATCTATTAAATTGAGCAACGAATGCCACAAAACTAGGCTAGTTAAGCTAAATTTATCTAAATTTTTTATTTTTATTTTTTTACACAATAAGTTTTAATAATCTCAAGACAATTTTCCTAAATCACTTCCCCTAAATTATATTATACCTCATATTTCACTTTATGTTATGATCAACAAAATATAAAGTTCATGAATATCTTCCAAAAGAATTCAACATATAAACTTCCTCAAAGTTTAAAACTAACTCAATCGAATGGATATGGGCATAAAATATTTAAAGGGTCTCAAATAAAAGCAAACTAACAAAAAGTCAAAATCCAAATTAAGCAATATTATCGCTTTTCCAAGAATTATTAAATAAAAATTAAAATTTTATCATGACCAAAATCATTAAATTCAATTAATTCATTGTTCACAAGACACTACCTACAAACAACACTATCCCATTTTCGTAGGAAACACGATTTCACTTAGCATGTGCAACAAGCCTTTAAACTCCAAGATTACCCCAAGTGATGAGTTGTGTCTCGTGAGGGTTTGTAGTGAATATACTCACAAAATTTAAAATATTACTAAAATTACAACATAAACCTGCACATCAAAACAAAATATAGGGAGACCCCCTTGAAACTGACATTATCCTTAAAATATGCAATAAAATAAATTATTACAAGAACTTCCCTGAAAATAGGTCAATTGTTGCTCTTCGCAACCGTCTTTTATTATCTGCTAAGACACATGATCTGAAATAAAAATTAAAATAAAAAAAAATAACTACACAACAAAAAAATTACAAGTTTAAATTAAGACCAACTTGATGGAAATCAATATTGAAAAAATATTAGAAAATAATTCCCTGGCAACGACGCCAAAAACTTATTTGCCTAAATATACACTTAGCAAATACATGTAAGTATACGCGATCGACTTAGTAAAATAGAGGCAAGAAGAATATCATTCCCACGAAGAATTAATTCTAACGTTTTTCAAAGTACCAATCTTATATCATGTCAATCTTATTTAAACGGATGAATTAACTAAAATTAATAATTAAATTAAATAATAAAAATAAATAACTAAATAAACAAAATATACATAAATAAGTCTAAAAGTTCAAATTTCATCTCATGCTTCATTCAAATCTCATAACTTTTCATTCAATTATATGGTCCTGATGAATAAGAGTTTAGAGAAAAAAGATTGTCTCCCGCCATTATTCTATCTCTAAGCTTCATCAATCCATGGCCTCCATATCCGATTATATCTTGCTTACTCTTGAACTGGGAAGAGAATTAGCCCCACATGGCGTTCTTTGGCCTTTTCCTCACACCCTTATACAATCCCTAAATAAGACTATTTATAGGAGTTATTCCACATAACCCTAATATAATTAAAATTCTTTTTTAACCCTAGGTGGAGATATTTGTATTGAAGTCAGCCTTGTAGTCTTTGTAACTCTTTTGGCTTCAGTTGAAAAGTGTCTCATCTTATTTGGAAAACAAACAGCAATTAAATCCTTTAGCTATGCCAAGCCACACGCTTAACAGAACCCCCACAGCCTTGCCATGACTTGGGACTCGAAAGGTCTTAGTATTCTAATGAATGAGCGCCATGACTCAAGACTTCTTGTCTGCAATTGCTTCAAATATTCAAAATTTTGCCACTTAACTCCTTTATTCCTACAAAATAAATACAAAATCTATAAAATAACATAAAATACTTAAAAACACACAAACTATTAATCCTAAAGGTACCTAAATAGTAGGAATAAAACCCACTCATCAGGAGTCTTATTATTAATATTACTATTACTATTATTTAATTCCTAAAAGAGTTTGGGAATTACTTAATAAAAGTACTCTCATTAATTCCTATTTGGATTAGGAATATAATTAATTAAAAGAGTTTAATTAATTAAAATAAAATATTATTCCAAAATAGTTAGGAGGGTTGCCTACATCTATAAATAAGAGAAGCCTTATTATGGGTTAGGGTTACAAAGACTTTCAAGAGTTAGGAGAGTACTGATATTTCTATATAGATAGAAACTAGAGTTTTGCCAACAACAATCATCTTGAATATATACTTCGTTCGTGGATCACCTCTAGAGGTCAAACACTTGGGTGGCTAACGTTGATCTAAAAAAATAATCTCATCGGTGTAATTTAAGGAGAGCATGAAGAACTTGGAGTTGAACTCGTATCTAAGGAAGCTCATTTCTACAAGGGTATGAATCAGATTCTCCATCTCTTTCATATTATTGATAATTGAGCACAAAGTATGATCATGGTGATAGTTTGTATAAAATTTTAAAATTTGATTTTATCGCACTTCTACTTTGTTTATGTTATTTGATTTCATGTATGCGTAATATACAAACCTAACTGTTGTATCAGAGCCAAACTTTGTGCTAATTGTCGATCATGATGATTCCATATATGCATTGCTATGCGATTCTTCGAATTTTATTTGAAAAAAAATTAATTTTCTAGTTTTGCTACGCGGCACGACCGCGCCGTCTCTAGTTCATTCTGGAGCGATGCCGCGCCATAACCTAAAAAATGATTTTAGGTTGCAGTACGACCACGCCCATCTACAAAAAATGATTTTTTTTGTTTTCTTCAATTAATGTAAATGGTTTATTTAATTGATAAAAGTTTAAAATAAAGATTTTTTTATTTGGAATAGGATTCCAGGTTGCTAAAATTAAAGGAGTTTAATTTTGATTTGGTTTTTGATTAAAATAAAAGAGTTTATTTTGTTTCAAAACTAAATTTTAGTAATCTTTTCCCAATTAAATGATATCGATAAATATATGTAATGTATTTTTTATTCATGAGATAAATGTTATTTATTGATGCATATCGTGGTATTTATGATAATA
This sequence comes from Panax ginseng, assembly GCA_020205605.1. Lineage (NCBI taxonomy): Eukaryota > Viridiplantae > Streptophyta > Magnoliopsida > Apiales > Araliaceae > Panax > Panax ginseng. Next base: position 82,613,383 of record CM035141.1, read on the forward strand.
AATGAGATTGATTATGGACTATTGACCAATGTAATTGGATTTTATTTTAATTAGATTTATGAATGAGTTTTATAAATGGGGTCTACGTATCTCGCCTTCCGTGCGACGCCTCCCAAATTCGCATTAACATTCCCGTGTTCTTTATAATCAAGTATTTGTCCTTGTCATAATATCAAATATTATTCTTATAAAACTATACTATTACATAAGTAATCTACGTTCGCTTTCGCCATCCCTTTATCCTCGCTTTATCCATCGGTCTGCTTCAATCTTAGCTGCATTGATATGGTTCAAGCAATAGTGAGCCTAACTATCTCAGCAAGTACAACAATTCTAGTAAAATAGCATGCTTGACACATAGGAATCTTATATCTTCAATAACTGAACAATAGTTACAAAGTACTATCGATAATTCAAAATAGCACTTCTTTTCATTCAAAACGTTTTACAATAACAATATTCAGTAAAACATCAATTCCGGTCCAAGACCATGAGCATTTCATAAGTACTTTGAAAAGGACATCCCGACACTAAGTCCGTAAGTCCGATATAGCTTACGAGCAGACGCCTCTAGGTGATCAAACTTCTATAGTACTCTCTATGTTGATCAACACTACATTCATTAAACGTGTATACGTTTAAGTGGTGGCAACCTCACGTGCCTGTCGTTTGACGACAAAACAATTTAGCATACTCAGTCTCTTTTTGAAAACCACACCAATATTAGTTTGGTAAATCCTTGTCAATACTTGATAGATTATAAGAAATCCAACATAGCATAAGTCTAGCCGAAAGAATTGGCTTTGACTTCATCAGACATTAACTCATGCGTAAGAATATATGAATTAAAAAGCTTGTCTAGATTTAACTGGAACAAGGGTTAAAATACTTGCCTTCAGCGTCTGCTACAATTATAACACGTGCACTTTAAGTCTTTAAGGTCTCTACAGTAGATGATAACATCACATAGCACATTAGGTCATGAATAAACATACATGGTTCCTAAAGAATCTTACCCTTCTTCTTAATCAAATTACGTATTAGATTTGTTATTATTGGTTCCGGCTTTCCGCTATGTCATTCTTATATTCACATGCAATTGACTTTCTTTAACCCTAAGTGATCATACTTAAGGCTTAAATATGTCTTAACAATGTTACATTAAGATCCTTAGTTAATTGTTCATCAATTACTATTCATGCTCCACATATAAAATTTCTTTATTGTTTATATCCTAAGGCTGGCGCTGCGGCACCAATGTTTCTTCGTTATGCCGCGCTACGGCGCCATGCAATAATGCTAGAAAACCCGGACTCGGCAATGCGACGCGAGTCTCCTTAGTTATGGCCGTGCTACATGGCTACTAACTAACAGTAAGATCATGCCTGGCCTCGTCTTTGTCAAGTCACAAGGAGCCTTTATGCCTTGAGTCACGCTGCGGCGCGGACTTTGTGCAATAGATAATTTTGAGAGATTTTGAAATTTTGTGAAACTCCCGGGCTCGTAACTTTTTCGTTATAAGTCCGAATTGGCTCGTTCAAGAGCCTACGGTACATAAATCACATACTCTACGTGTTCATACTAGAATTTTATCTATTTGACTTCGTTAGCTAAAAATTCACCTATTAGTTCATTTTTAACAAAAACGATAAACGTTCGTGAACGTTCAACGCTCGTTTCTTCGTTCTAAGTCGGAATACGACCATTTTTGAGTCCGTAACTCTATAATGCCAAATAAGACTTGTCTCCATCAACAATTAACATTTCCGAACTCAAACACAAAATTCGACTTCCATTCCGAGAATTTCACGAATTCGACGATTATCGTCCAATCGTGTGAATTCTGGCAAAACTTCGTTACTAACGATTTGTTCATCATTCCAAATGGATTCATTTAATTAACTAGATATCTCAACCTACATATTATAACAACTTCTCTTTAAATTAGGTTATGGCTTATTCTTCATAAGTTCATAACTTAACCAATTATACAATACAAGCTTTCATTTCCTTATGACTTATTGTTGATTTATGTCCTTTAAATAACATTCTTGCATCTTATCAATCATACTAACTTCTTAAAGTAAACATATGACAAGTTCATTATTTTTCTTCTTAAGTTCATAAATTATCCATGTTTGAAATACTTAATCATTACTTATACGGCTTGAGTCCATTGCTTATCCAATCCTTATAAGTTCTTAGCATACATGATCATTAAGTTACATTTCTCTTATCACCCTACAATGGTAGAGATGGAAGATATAAGATCACAAGATCAATACCTTTGATGACTAGCTTCTCCTTCTTGAAAATCTAACAAAGGATGTTGGACTTAAAAGTGCTTATTCTTTCTAACCAATAAGTTGCTTTGTAAGGAAGTTGTTGGGTGAAATTTGAACAAGATAAATAATGAAATCTAACTTGCTATTTATAGAGCATCCAAGGTTAGGGTAAAAGGGTCATTAAAACCTCCACCTCCTTAAGTAACCTCCTTACTATTCCATTCTTAATGCCTAAGTAAACTTTCTCCCTACACAAATTGCTTGGCCACCACATAAAGATCTTGGTCAACACAACACTTGGGCTCCAAGATCACCCATGGGTTTCCCCATGGATCATAATTAGCTAATGGATCATTAATTAGGCTTAGGTCTTAAATTACTTTGGGCTTGTTTTTAATTGCTTTGGGCTTCATATTAACCATCCCTTGGGCTAATCATTGCTACATCATGGGCTTGCCCCTTAATGATATTTGACTTGCACATCCTACAAGATTACACAAGTTCATTTCATTAGACTTTAATTCTTAACATTCTTAATTTTAAGTCCGCATGTGAAATATTGCGTTTTCCATACTTAGATTGTTATTATTACATAATCCATCTCACCTTGATATTTTAACGTTACGTATTTCTCGGAAGTTCAAAAATAATTCCCGAGCGGAAAATGATGAATAGTGTTTTTCAGAAACTTTCTTGGAAAGCTTTTATTTTTCGTCTCGGACATTCAAACACTTTAATTCCTTCACATAGTTAAAATACTACGACGTTCCGACGTTTCTAGGTTATAAAACGACATACATCTTATTAACACGTAATAATAACAAATTGCATGACCCCAACTTTTTATAAATAAAATCGAATTTCCTCTATTTATTATTGTGAATAATAAAGTGTTAATTTGATATAATGTTTTGGTTATGAGTGAAACGTGCAAATTTTGCAAAATAAGCAAGTAGTTATAAAATATTCATTATCATTTGAGAATATTCGCATTTACGCCAAGCAGCCCATTGTGTGGGCCCCATAACGGAAAAACTATTTGATGAAGAAAACGACAAATTTGAGTTTTTACAAATAATGGCGTAGTTGTTACCGTTAACACTGTTGGAATACCCGGTGGTTAAAATACAATAATACGCATGGTTGCACAGTAGCACACGATTTTGCATAGTATTTTTGAATTATTGATTCTTACGTAAGAAGGCACTACTCAATAATTGTTATAGTAATTACTGTTCAATATTTTATTTTATTGATTCAATAATTATTGCGTTGATATTTTATATTATTGTTGTTTCAATAATTATCATTTCACAGTATCTCTATTATTAGATAATAATTCATATTATTTGAATAATATTGTTAGATAACATTATTGGCAATGTCTAAGGAAATTCTATCTAGGAAAGGGGTTTGGTCACCTAATTGCGCGCCAATAAGGAGAAATCCTTATCGGAAAGCCCCCTCTTTCCTGAGAACGACCTGGTTGTCATAATTGTGATTCTGTAATATTATTTGTGAATAATTAGTTATTGATTTATATGATAAGGAAATATTTATTTTATATGGATATAAATGATAGATATATTTATTTTATGTGGTTATAAATGAAGGAATAAATGTTGAGGTGTTTTATCAGTATCTTATCGGAATAGAGGTGTTGAAAATCGTCTGTATGTGAATTTCGGATATTTTCTGTTTAGAATTTGAAAAAACTTAAACTTACAAAGTTGTAGAGAATTTAATTTCCTATGGAATGGACATAAAATTCATATTTTTCTGATAAAAGAGCTATTTATTATGAATTATTGAAGTTTTAGAAATTAAATATTTTTATTAAAATTATGGGTGGGACCCACTTTTGTTTTTAAAACATGTGGGATGCTGAAATTATTCCAAGATGGCTAGCTTTGATGTTTCAAAGGTGATGGGCGTAGAATGAAAAAAATAAAATATTATTATTTTATTATTTAATCTGCTTTGGCGTTCTAGCATTTTCCTATAAATAGGGTGCTTAGTTAGAATTGAAAATCACACCAGAAATAAGTTTTTTCTCTCTCTCTATACATTATCGAGCGTAAAAGTGGGAGCATATCACTATGGACTTTGTGGTGGGAATCTGTGAAGCGTACCCAGCTTGCTGCACTCAACATATCTTGGGAAACGTTTTAGAAACTATTTAATTACAAGTACTTTCCTAAAAGTATTCGTCATATGAAGGAGGTGGAGTTTATCAAACTGGAACAAAACAACATGACGGTGTCCCAGTACAAGGCAAAGTTTACAGAGTTATCCAGGTTCACACCTCATTTGGTCGAGAATGAGGAACGAATGACGAAGATATTTCTGAGAGGTCTAAAACATGAGATTCGACAAATATCTTATCTCTCATAAATTTTCTTTATATTCAGATGTTGTAAACAAGGCTCAATTATTAGAGTGAGATAATGAGTATGTTCAACCAAGGGACCACAACCAGGGTCATACCGGTGGCGGCAGTCATCGGAGCAATGAAAACCAATAGGGATGAAAACATTCGGACAAAAGTGGTAACCACTCTGGTGGTAATCGTGGCCGTGAAAATAGAAGAAGCGAGTCGGGAGGAGATTTCAAGAAGAGAAGGTACAACAATGATAACTTAAAGACGTCATCACAAACATCAGTTGTTTTTAGGGGAGGAGAACGAGCACCGATCGTTTGTTAAATTTTCGGGAAAGAGGGACACATCAGCCCAAACTCCCCACAACAATCCAAGGTGTGTTATAACTGTGGAAAGGAAGGTCATATAGCTAGAGATTGTCTAGTTGCGAAACCAAGTTCAACGGGGATGGTGACTCCAAAGGCTATCCCAGACAAGTTAAAGTCGGTGGTTCCTGGAAGGGCGTTTGTCGTGACTGCCCAAAATGTGAGGAACCCAAACGAGGTGATCACGGGTAAGATAATCATAAACTCTTGCGAAGTTTATAACTTATTAGATACCGGTTCTACCCATTCTTTGATCTCTCCTGCTTGTGCTCAACGTTTAAACTTGACTCCAGAGAAATTAAACCTTGACTTATCTGTTGAGACTCCGTTAAGAGAAACTTTCATTACATCTACTGTTTATAAATCTTGCTTGATTCAAGTTGGTACCATCACATTACCTGCTGATCTTATTTTGTTAAAAATTCTTGCATTTGATGTGATTTTAGGGATTGATTGGTTAACCACGCATCATACTAAAATTGATTATTTTTGTAGGGTTGTTAGTTTTCATATTCCTAACCAACCTATTATGCGAATTCAAACAACTAAACCATTAAAGTCAATCACTGTCATATCAAGCCATAAAGCTTTTCGTTTATTAAAAAATGGATGTCAAGCTTTCTTAGCCCATGACACGGACTTGAATAAAAACACATCAGATTTGAATAATATTTCTGTTGTTAGTGAATTTCCCAACTTATTTCCTGAAGAACTTTCTGGTCTACCCCATAGAACGTGAAGTTGAATTCTTTATTGACCTTGAACCTGGTACAAAGCCCATTTCTAAAACCCCATATCGAATGGCTCCTATTGAACTTCAAGAGTTAAAGGTCCAACTAGAGGAGTTGTTGGACATCGGTTTTATTCATCCTAGTACATCTCCTTGGGGTGCTCCTGTTTTATTCGTAAAGAAGAAAGATGGTAGTATGCGACTTTGTATCGACTACCGAGAATTGAACTATGTCACTATCAAGAATAGGTATCCGTTACCTCGCATTGATGACCTATTTGACCAGTTGCAAGGAGCACAATTCTTTTCAAAGATCGATCTTAATTCGTTCTGGATATCATCAGCTGAAGATTAAAACTGAGGATATTCTAAAGGCTGCCTTTAGAACTCGGTACGGGCATTATGAATTCTTAGTCATGTCTTTTGGATTGACTAATGCTCATGCTGCTTTCATGGATATGATGAACCGTGTGTTTAAAGAATATTTGGATCAGTTCGTTGTTGTCTTTATTGATGACATCCTCATCTATTCCAAAAGCCGTGAAGATCATGAGCACCATTTAAAGCTGGTACTTTAAAGGCTTTGTTAACAAGCTATATGCTAAGCTAAAGAAATACAGGTTCTGGCTTGAGGAAGTAGCATTTCTTGGGCATGTGGTGTCAAAACATGGAGTATCTGTCGACCCGTCGAAAATTGAAGCAATACAAAGTTGGGAGCAACTGAAGTCGGTGACCGAAGTACATAGCTTTCTGGGCTTAGCTGTATATTATCGAAGATTCATGGAAGGATTTTCTCGAATCACTACTTCGTTAACTCAGCTGACTCATACAGATACAAAATTCGGTTGGAGCGAGGATTGTGAGAAGAGTTTTCAAGAACTCAAGAGAAGACTCATTTTGGCACCTGTTCTGACAATACACCATCTAGTTCGGATAGATTTGTTATCCACAACAATGCTTCAGGCAAAGGGTTAGGATGTGTTCTCATGCAATATGGGAAAGTCATAGCCTATGCCTCGCGACAACTCAAAGAATATGAGAGGAATTATCCTACTCATGATTTGAAGTTGGCAGCAGTCGTTTTTGCATTGAAGATCTGGAGACACTACCTGTATGGGGAGAAAGTGGAGATCTATATAGATCATAAAAGCCTCAAATATTTCTTCACCCAAAAAGAACTCAACATGCGGCAACGACATTGGCTTGAGTTGTTGAAAGATTACGACTATACCATCCTGGAAAAACAAACGTGGTAGCTGACACATTTAGTAGAAGATCATATGCGGGTACTAGTGCAATGTTGTTAACACAAAGGCCCATTTTGTATGACTTGCAAAGGATGTAGATAGAGGTAAAGGCTCCAAGTACCCACATGATGATATCAAACATACGAGTAGAACCGACTTTAATCGATAAAGTTAGAGCTGCTCAAACTACGGACATGGAGCTGATGCATATGAAGAAGAAAGTGCAAGAAGGTACTATTTCAGAAGTAAGAATCGATGAAGAAGGAATACTTCGAGTCACCTCCAGACTCTGTGTTCCTAACGATTCTGACTTGAAGCATATAATCATGATAGAGTCACACAACACACCGTTTGCAATCCATCCTGGGAGTACCAAAATGTATCATTGTGACAACCCCAAAATAGGTCCATTCCATCCAACCCATTCTGAGTCGCCAAATACATGGTACAGAAAACAACTACAACTTTATTACAACAATTGTCGTGCAAAATACAACAATACATATACTGTGAGTTTGGATACAAATATATATACCAACTGTGACTCTCATCCCAACCTTGGATAGCACGTCACAATGACACCTTACATAAAGGTATAGTCAAAAACTGTTTTAGAAATTAGAATCTTTGTGAAGTGCTCGAGGAAACCTTCGTACATGGGAGGCCATGCTTCTAGGTTATGACAGATATCATATGGCAAATGTAATTATCCTTGGTTGATCTAATAGACCCCAAAGAAAAATGAGAAGATTACTATCACATTCTTCCCAATGGTGAGTCTTCTCTTGACTTATCATTATCTCCACCGCCTCAAATTGAGAATTATACTTCAAACAAACACCAAGATTATATAGGTAGTGCTCAGAAATATACTCAAAGAAGTGAATGAGCACAACCTCGCCTTATGATGACACGAGGTCAGTATGTCATTAGACATCTTGTATGATAGTGGCAAAACACCCTTCCAACGTTGGGTTCGCCTCTCCCTATATGATTCACCAAATATAACTGCTAAAAGATGTATACAACACACTTGTCTATACTGTTTAGGGAGAACTCCACAGCTAGAGACCACCGTTCTATTCCCTTGTTACCCCCGCTCGACCCAGCTACACTTTTATTACCTGAAAGGAATTATGAAGCAAAAGGGTGAGCACAACTAGCTTAGTAAAGAATATCATGACTAAAGATAATTAAATTATCAATAGCCTTCATCAATAACAAATCAGAGATTTATAACATATGTTAGATGATAAAAATTTCAACCATAGTTGCAGCGGAACGAGCAATCCATTAGAAGAGTCAAATAGACAATACAGTCTATTATCTTCTCCATGTTAAAAGTCCACCAACAATGTTTTATCCCTATAACATCAATCAACAGTTCCTTTCCACAATCATATGAATATCTCATAATCATAATTGTGATTCTAAATTCTCTTCGCACCCGTGATTTAATATAATTTTCATCACATGTCTTTACCTCAAACATCAAAGATCATGGTTATACCAAATCACAGCCTCCTGCTCATAATCATACTAATAAATTCATCTTTGCACTACGGGCCAAAGATATTCATCCACGCTTCATCTTCGCACTAATCGCCAAAGATATTCAACAACAGTCATCTTTGCATTACGGGCCAAAGATATTCATTAATGCCATCTTTGCACCATCGGCCAAAGATATTCATCAATAATTCATCTTTGCACTACAAAAAGCCAAAGATATTAATATCACAAAGAAATATATAATCACTTGAATTTATATAAACAATAATTATAACCATGTTGATCAATTCACCTTTGCACTTAAGCTAAAGATATTCAATTATAAATTCAATGGTCATGATCATACAAGTCACAATTCAACTTTTCACCATCGCCAAAGAGAACCCTAGTCCATGATCATACCAATAATCTACTCATCTTTACACTCCAAAGAAAGAGAATTTTAACATCGTGGTTATAAAAATGTTATATATGATAATAAAATCAATATAATCAATATATAGTTTTAATCTCCGTAGTAATATTCATAAATCAACTATAATTTGGTTAGAAAAAGAAACCAATTTTGTAGTGAATAGTAACTCGTGAATAGTAACTCGTGAATAGTAACTCATGAATAGTAACTCATAAATAGTAACTCATGAATAGTAACCCTGACATAAAAAGGTAGAAATTCCACAATAAAGTCTATACCAATATTTCGGTATAATGATATTGAAAGAATAACATTTCTTAAACTTATAAACAATTTGTTTTAATTGTTTACACTTTACTAAATAATGCATTTAATCATCATAAAATGCCAAACTTATAAGGTTTCATCACCAATAACTAAAACCCTCATCAAAAATCTGCATATACCACATATATGATTCTCAAGCCATAAAATCATATTTTTCAATTTTCTTTCTTCACATAACATATTTAACTCATTTATTCATAACTAGTCCATTTTCATGAAAAATACCAAATCAGTTCCAAAAATATTTCTTTTCTGAAATTTAGCAGAATATAGTCCCATATTGAACATATATTTTTCTTAGAATTTTTAAAATTCATTTACTATTTTTCATATGGCCAAAACCGTCGAATATTTAGACATTTATCATAAATTGTACTTTTATCCAAAAATTCCCAAATTCATAGAGTACACTGATATTATATAGATGTACTCCCAATAAAAATTTCATCAATTTTGGAGTTAACCACAAGGAGTTATAAGCGGTTACTTTTAAAATAGTCTTTTCTCATAAAATTTATAACTTTTAATCTATACATCCAAAAATCACCATTTTTGGACACAATCAATAAAACTCATCAACATATCATTTCAAATTTTTTCCAGAATTTTCTGAAGATCAAAAGAAGTACGAACTGAAAAACATAATAACCCTTAAAATCCTTTACCTCAAAAGAGCAGTACTTCTGACTGGAATATCGGATGAAAAACCGAAGGAAACTTCTACTAAATAGCAACTCTCAAAGCATCTAAATACTCTCAAAATATGCTTGATAATATAGAGAGAAAGAAAAACTTGTTTCTGGTGTGTTTTTCAATTCTAACTTAGCCCTCTATTTATAGGAAAATTTTAGCAGACTTGACCTGCAACCTGATGGTTTTACCTGCTACTATTCCCACCCACCATATTTGAAATAAAATTCAGCACATTTCTTCACCAACCACAAGTGGGGCCCACTCAATTCTAGAATTTTCCACCAAAATGCTAAATTCGGATACTTCAACAATTTCTGAACCATTCACCTCTTAAAATTCATAACAAATCATACGTTCATTTTTAACGGTTCAAAATTTGTGGACATATACTCAACTTATATATGTATAACATATCCAAAAATTACAATGATCCAACAGTCGGATTAAATATTATAACTCACGCAATTTATCTCAAAAACACTGGTTTAATTTTTAATACCTTCATTCCGACAAAAAATACTGATAAAATACCTCAACATTAATTCCTTCATTTATAACCACATAAATAAATCCATCATTTATATCCATATCAAATAAATATTTCCTTATCATATAAATCAATAATTAATTATTCACAACTAATATTACAGAATCACAATAATGACAACCAGTGCGCTTCCTGTGAAAGAGGGGGCTTTCCGATAAGAATTTCTCCTCATCATGCCGCGCAATTAGGTGACCAAACCTCTCCTCGATGTAACTCTCTAGACATTGCCAATAATGCTATCTAATAATATTATTCAAATAATATGAATTATTGATCCGTAATGGAAAATATCATATAAAGGACAATTATTGAACAACAATAATATAAAATTTCAACGTAGCAATTATTGAATCAATAAAATAAAATATTGAATAAGAATTACCGTAACAATTATTGAGTAAAGCCTTCTTACGTAAGAATCAATAATTCAAAATATTGTGTAATACCGTGCTACTTTATGCAACAACGCCAGACATTTTATTTTACCAACCGGGTATTCCAACAAAGTTAATGGTAACAATTACGCCTGTTATTTATAAAATCTTAATTTTGTCATTTTCTTCATCCGACAGCTTATTCTCACATGGGGCCCACAAATGGTCACACGCCAGTATTTAATATTCCCCGACGTAAAGAATATTCCACGACCAAACGAATATTCCCTACAACAATGACTATTTTATAACCACTTGTGTATTTTAAAAAAATTCATATATCACCCTTAACTTTAACTTTTATCAATTTAACCATTTACCGAATAGTAATTATAAGAAAAATTGAATACTTTTATTTCATAAAATTCGGGTCTTACAATCTCCCTCCTTATGAAATTTCGTCCCTAAATTTACGTGACTGTATTTCAAAAGTTGAGAATACCTTGCTTTCATTTCAGATTCTATCTCCCTTGGCCATCATGATTTCTCTATTGCTCATCTCCGTGATAACTTCATTTGGGTTCCTCATTTGTTGGGAAGTCATGACAACCGCCATCCCTCGAACTACCCGACTTTTGACTTGTCTCAAGATTTTAAGCGCCATCACTACCGTTGGAATATACTTTTCTATAGGGCATATTCCTCCCTCAATCGCCTCGTCAGTACTTCTCGATTCATGATTTGAATCATCAATCTTCGATCCATATCAAATTCAGTTGACCGCCTGCATGTGGTAATTCAAAACTCGATGTTGGGTTCTCCCAATTGCTTTCCAAAAAGAGAAATTCATGTCATCTATTTTAGCCTTCATAGATCTGGACATCTCTTTTGCACAATATCCACGTGTCGTGTGGCTTTTACCCATGCATCACTCATTCTTACTCGCTCGCTTTTTTTCTTCTTTCACCAGATTCCATCTTTATCATCTTATACCGCCAAAGAATGTTTCGCTCAAGCATCACATATCGGGTAACACAAGCTTGAATTGTTGCATCCTTTTGTTCCACGATCACTGCCGCTCTTCAAATTTCTCTTCTAACTCATGAATAAGATTTTGAAATTTTACATTTTGATCATATAATACCTCTAATAAACTCTCCTCGTGTACCTTCTTCTTCCTCTTCTTCCTCACTCTCACCGTTACCTCTGCGACTATCTCTAAAAAACTATCAATTCTTCACTCACCATATGGATTTCTCTAATTCCTTCTTCGTCTGATATCACATTATCCTGGTTGGTGATTAGAGGTATCCCCACTGTCTCATTCACTCCATTGTTAACATTCTCAGCAGCCATTCTCAAATACTGCCATAAAACAAGGATTAATTTAAACAAATTAACATATCACATAATATCCCGATATTATGACTAACCAAAAAATAAGCTTAGGTAGGACACACTAGCGAAGGATTTACTCATCTCTCGCCTCCTAGTTATATTTCCCGATCTCCGCCAGAGACCATATCCCTAAGCTCTGATACCAAATGTGACAACCCTAAAATAGGTCCATTCCATCCAACCCATTCTGAGTCGCCAAATACATGGTACAGAAAACAACTACAACTTTATTACAACAATTGTCGTGCAAAATACAACAACACATATACTGTGAGTTTGGATACAAATATATATACCAACCGCGACTCTCATCCCAACCTTGATAAGACGTCACAATGACACCTTACATAAAGGTATTGTCAAAATTATTTTAGAAATTAGAATCTTTGGCAAGTGCTCAAGAAACCTTCGTATACATGGGAGGCCATGCTTCTAGGTTATGATAGATATCATATGGCCACAAAATTATCCTTGGTCAATCCAATAGACCCCAAAAGAAAAACGAGAAGATTACTATCATATTTTTTCCAATGGTGAGTCTTCTCTCGACTTATCATTATCTCCACCGCCTCAAATTGAGAATTATACTTCAAACAAACACCAAGATTATATAGGTAGTGCTCAGAATATATACTTAAAGCAGTGAATGAGCACAACCTTGTCTTATGATGACACGAGGTCAGATGTCATTTAGACATCTTGTATGATAGTGGCAAAACACCCTTCCAACGTTGGGTTCGCCTCCCTATATGATTCACTAAATATAACTACTAAAAGATGTATACAACACACTTGTCTATACTGCTTAGGGAGAACTCCACACCTAGAGACCACCGCTCTATTCCTTGTTACCCCCGCCAATTCCAAATTACACTTTTATTACCCGAAAGGAATTGTGAAGCAAAAGGGTGAGCACAACTAGCAATAAAGAATATCATGACTAAAGATAATTAAATTATCAATAGCCTTCATCACTAACAAATCAGAGATTTATAACATATGTTAGATGATAAAATTTCAACCATAGTTGCAAATGAACGAGCAATCCATTAGAAGAGTCAAATAGACAATACAAATCTATTATCTTCTCCATGTTAAAAGTCCACCAACAATGTTTTATCCCTATAACATCAATCAACAGCCCTTTCCACAATCATATGAATATCTCATAATCATAATTGTGATTCTAAATTCCTCTTCGCACCTGTGATTTAATATAATTTTTATCACATATCTTTACCCTAAACATCAAAGATCATGGTTATACCAAATCACAGCCTCCTGCTCATAATCATACTAATAAATTCATCTTTGCACTACGGACCAAAGATATTCATCCACGCTCATCTTCGCACTAATCGCCAAAGATATTCAACAACAGGTCATCTTTGCACTACGGGCCAAAGATATTCATTAACAGTTCATCTTTGCACTACTGGTCAAAGATATTCATCAACAATTCATCTTTGCACTACATGCCAAAGATATTAATATCACAAAGAAATATATAATCACTTCAGAATTTATATAAACAATAATTATAACCATGTTGATCAATTCACCTTTGCACTTAAGCTAAAGATATTCAATTATAAATTCAATGGTCATGATCATACAAGTCACAACTCAACTTTTCACTACTAGCCAAAGAGAACCCTAGTCATGATCATACCAATAATCTACTCATCTTTACACTCCAGTGAAAGAGAATTTCAACATCAGGGTTATAAAAATGTTATATATGATAATAAAATCAATATATAGTTTTAATCTCCAGAGTAATATTCATAAATTAACTATAATTTGGTTATAAAAAGAAACCAATTTTGTAGTGAATAGTAACTCGTGAATAGTAACTCATGAATAGTAACCCTGACACAAAAAGGTAGAAATTCCACAATAAAGTCCATACCAATATTTCGGTATAATGATATTGAAAGAATAACATTTCTTAAACTTATAAACAATTTATTTTAATTGTTTACACTTTACTAAATAATGCATTTAATCATCATAAAATGCCAAACTTATAAGATTTCATCACCAATAACTAAAACCCTCATCAAAAATCTGCATATACCACATATATGATTCTCAAGCCATAAAATCATATTTTTCAATTTTCTTTCTTCACATAACATATTTAACTCATTTATTCATAACTAGTCCATTTTCATGAAAAATACCAAATCAGTTCCAAAAATATTTCTTTTCTGGAATTTAGCAGAATATAGTCCCATATTGAACATATATTTTTCTTAGAATTTTTAAAATTCATTTACTATTTTTCATATGGCCAAAACCGCTGAATATTTAGACATTTATCATAAATTGTACTTTTATCCAAAATTTCTGAAATTCACAGAGTACACTAATATTATATAGATGTACTCCTAATAAAAATTTCATCAATTTTGGAGTTAACCACAAGGAGTTATAAGTGGTTACTTTTAAAATAGTCTTTATCCATAAAATTCATAACTCTTAATCTATACATCCAAAAATCACCATTTTTGGACACAATCAATAAAACTCATCAACATATCATTTCAAATTTTTTCCAGAATTTTTTGAAGATCAAAAGAAGTACGAACTAAAAAACATAATAACCCTTAAAATCCCTTACCTCAAAAGAGCAGTACTTCTGACTGGAATATCGGATGAAAAACCGAAGGAAACTTCTACTAAATAGCAACTCTCAAAGCATATAAATACTCTCAAAATATGCTTGATAATATAGAGAGAAAGAAAATTTGTTTCTGGTGTGTTTTTCAATTCTAACTTAGCCCTCTATTGATAGGAAAATTTTAGCAGACTTGACCTGCAACCTGATGGCTTTACCTGCTACTATTCCCACCCACCACATTTGAAATAAAATTCAGTACATTTCTTCATCAACCACAAGTGGGGCCCACTCAATTCTAGAATTTTCCACCAAAATGCTAAATTCGGATACTTCAATAATTTCTGAACCATTCACCTCTTAAAATTCATAACAAATCATACGTTCATTTTTAACGGTTCAAAATTTGTGGACATATACTCAACTTATATATGTATAACATATCCAAAAATTACAACGATCCAACGGCTTGGATTAAAAATTATAACTCACGCAATATATCTCAAAAACACCGGTTTAATTTTTAATACCTTCATTCCGACAAAAAAATCGATAATAAAATACCTCAACATTAATTCCTTCATTTATAACCACATAAATAAATCCATCATTTATATCCACATCAAATAAATATTTCCTTATCATATAAATCAATAATTAATTATTCACAAATAATATTACGTAATCACAATAATGACAACCAGCAGCTTCCTGTGAAAGAGGGGCTTTCCGATAAGAATTTCTCCATCGCGCGCAAATTAGGTGACCAAACCTCTCCTCGATGTAACTTTCTAGACATTGCCAATAATGCTATCTAATAATATTATTCAATAATATGAATTATTGATCCGATAATGGAAATATCAGGCAAAGATAATTATCGAACAACAATAATATAAAATTTCAATGTAGCAATTATTGAATCAATAAAATAAAATATTGAATAAGAATTATCAGTAATAATTATTGAGTAGTGCCTTCTTCACGTAAGAATCAATAATTCAAAATACTGTAATACCGCAAGTGCTATCGCAACAACGCGTATTACTTTTATTTTACCAACCGTATTCCCAAATAGGTTAATTCAGAACGATTACGCTGTTATTTATAAAAACTTAATTTTGTCATTTTCTTCATCCGACAATTATTTTGTTATGGGGCCCACAAATGGTTGCGCCGTCGTACGAATATTCCCCGACAGAAAGAATATTCCACGGCCAAACGAATATTCTCCAACAACAATGAATATTTTATAACCACTTGTGTATTTTGAAAAAAATTTCATATATCACCCTTAACTTTAACTTTTATCAATTTAACCATTTACTGAATAGTAATTATAAAAAAAATTGAATACTTTTATTTCATAAAATTCGGGGTCTTACAATCATGATCTTCGACATACATTTTGGTGGAGCAATATGAAGAGAGAGATCGCGGAGTTTATCTCGAGGTGTTTAACTTGTCAACGTGTAAAGGCGGCGCATCAAGTGCCAAAGGGTCCATTTCAACCACTTGAGATTCCGAAATGGAAGTGAGAACACATTACTATGGATTTCTTTACGGGCGACTTATTCCCTTGAACGTCTTGCTCGTATGTACGTGAATGAGATTGTGAGATTGCATGGCATGCCAGTATCCATAGTTTTGGATCGTGACCCAAGATTCACTTCACGATTTTGGGTTAGCTAGCAGAAAGCTATGGGCACAGATTTACGATTCAGTTTGGCATACCATCCTCAAACGGACGGATAATCAGAGAGGACTATTCAAACTCTTGAAGATCTATTAAGACTCTGTGTCCTAGATTTCAAATGGAGTTGGGATAAGTACCTACCATTGGTGGAATCCTCCTACAACAAGTTATTATGCAAGTATAGGTATGGCTCCATTCGAGGCGTTGTATGGAAGAAAATGTCGTTCTCCAGTATGTTGGGACGAGGTGGGTGAAGCAATGTTGTTGGGACCAGAGTTGGTACGCATAAATACAGAAAAGATCCAAATGATTTGACAACGTATACAAATGGCACAGGATCGACAAAAGAATTATGCGGATCTTCAACGAAAGGACGTGAAATTTAATATTGGGGATCATGTATTGTTACGTATTGCTCCATGGAAGGGAGTTACAAGATTTGGGAAGAGAGGAAAACTCAATCCAAGATTTGTTGGTCCATTTGAGATTTTTGACCGAATAGGAAATGTGGCCTATAGACTCGCATTACCTCCAAGCATATCTGGTGTTCATAATGTTTTTCACATATCTATGCTTCGTAAATATGTTAAAGACCTGAACCACATTATTGAGTTAGAATCGGACGAGATAGCCGAAGATTTAACGTACGAGGAGGTACCTGTTAAGATCTTGGATAGGAAAGAGCATGTCCTACGAACGAAGGTTATACCACAAGTTAAGGTTTTGTGGAGGAACCATGCTATTGAAGAAATGACCTGGGAGTTGGAATCATAAATGAAAGCGAGGTATCCTCACCTTTTTGAAACACCAGGTACGTACGTCAATTTCGAGGACAAAATTTCATAAGGAGGGGAGGTTGTAAGACCCCAACTTTTTATAAATAAAATAAAATTTCCTCTATTTATTATTGTGAATAATAAAGTGTTAATTTGATATAATGCTTTAGTTATGGGTGAAATGTGCAAATTTTGCAAAATAAGCAAGTGGTTATACAATATTCATTGTTGTCGGGGAATATTCGTTTGGTCGTGGAATATTCTTGCTGTCGGGGAATATTCATATGATGGCGCAACCATTTGTGGGCCCCATAACGAAAAATGGTCGGATGAAGAAAATGACAAATTTGAGTTTTTATATATAATCTACAGTAGTTATTACAATTAACAATCGTTGAATACCCTTAGTGGTTAAAATACATGTCTGGCGTGGTTGCACAAAGAGTGATACACGCTTTTGCAATGCACGTATTTTTGAATTATTGATTCTTACGTAGCAAAGGCACTACTCAGTAATTATTACAGTAATTACTGTTCAATATTTTATTTTATTGATTCAATAATTGCTGCGTTAATATTTTATATTATTGTTGTTTCAATAATTGTCATTTCACAGTATCTCCATTATCAGATCAATAATTCATATTCATATTATTTGAATAATATTGTTAGATAGCATTATTGGCAATGTCTAAGGAAGTTCTGTCTAGGAAAGGGGTTTGGTCACCTAATTGCGCGTCAATAAGGAGAAATCCTTATCGGAAAGCCCCCTCTTTCCTGGGAACGACCTGGTTGTCATAATTGTGATTCTGTAATATTATTTGTGAATAATTAGTTATTGATTTATATGATAAGGAAATATTTATTTTATATGGATATAAATGATGGATATATTTATTTTATGTGGTTATAAATGAAGGAATAAATGCTGAGGTGTTTTTATCAATATTTTGTCAGAATAGAGGTGTTGAAAATCGCCCGTATGTGGATTTCAGATATTTTCTATTTAGAATTTGGAAAAACTTAAACTTACAAAGTTGTAGAGAATTTAATTTCCTATGGAATGAACATAAAATTCGTATTTGTCTGATAAAAGGGCTATTTATTATGAATTATTGAAGTTTCAAAAATTAAATATTTTTAATAAAATTATGGGTGGGACCCACTTTTGTTTTTAAAACATGTGGGCTGCTGAAATTTTTCCAAGCTGGCTGGGTTTGATGTTTCAAAGGAGGTGGGCGTAGAATGAAGAAAATAAAATATTATTATTTTATTATTTAGTCTGCTTTGGCGTTCTAGTATTTTTCTATAAATAAGGTGTTTAGTTAGAATTGAAAATCACACCAGAAACAAGTTTTCTCTCGCTATACATTATCGAGCGTATTTTGTGAGTATTTAGATACTTTGTGAGTTGCTATTCAGTGCAAGTTTTCTTCAGCCTTATACCGATATTCCGATCAGAAGTATTGTTATTTTGAGGTAAGGGATGTTATTTTCTTCATAATGATGTTATTCTTTCAATATTATTATACCGAAATATTTGTATGGATTTTATTGTGGAATTTCTACTTTTGTGTCAGGGTTACTATTCACGAATACGGCACTATTCACCGAAAAATGAAATTTTCTCCTTTTTGTCCAAGATGTCTATTATGGTTACTATCTTTGATTGTATCCATGTTTTGATCTTTATTTTTGAATTTTGCTTCAAAATTTGTTATTATGGAGTATTATTGAACTTGGATAAACTGTAATACGAATCTCTAATATTTGTCCTTTTGTCTCACTGGATTCATTTTCTTTAAGATATTTTTCATCATCCTCAGTCCTAAATGATGATATTACTTAATATCTTTGGCCTATAGTGCAAAGATGAATGATTAATTGATCAATATCTTTGGCCCGTAGTGCAAAGATGAACATGTGTTGGGATGAACATGACCAACTGGTGATACAAATGAATATCTTTGGCATGTAGTGCAAAGATGAATATTTGATTCAAGATGTATATTGATTGATGTTACATGAATAAAATATTGATGATGGACTTTTAAATCTTAGAAGATAGTAGAATTCATTCTTTACTTGACTCTTCTAATGGATGGCTGTTTTCGCTGCAGTTGTTGATCTAAAACTTATTGTCTGTTATATTTTATCAGATTTTTCCCTAGTGAAGACTAATGATAATTTGTTGTATATTATCTTAGTCATAATATTCTTTACTGGGCTAGTTTAGCTCACCCTTTTCCTTTTTGTTCCATTGTTCTTCGTAAGAGGAGAGAATTTAGCAGGAACTAGCCGGGGTATGGAGTGATGATTCAAGATAGTGGTTTTAGTAGTCCTCACTATTTTGTAAAATAGTGTATCAATAATTTTAATGAGGACTCATTTTGAGTTTTTATACTGTCTATTAGACAATTTTTGTATTCAAACTCACAATATATGTGTTGTCGTATTTTGCACGACAATTGTATTACTGAAGTTGTATTTGTTTCTGTACCATGTATTTGGCGACTCAGAATAGGTGAGGTATACCTATTTTGGGGGCGTCACACAAATAATATTATTTTATTCATTATTTAATTCTTTCAAGTATTTTACAAAGGATCCGAATTTCTCGGTTGTTATATTCTTCTCCCCTTATAAAGATTTCGTCCCCAGAATCTCGCCTTACATTATGAAAACAAATGAGGGTAATCCTTCTTTATCTTTTCTTCCAATTCCCACATTGCTTCTTCGGCATCGTGGTTCTTCCATAACACCTTTACCGACGATATGACCTTGTTTTGCAGAACTTGCTCTTTTCTATCGATGATTTGAATCGGCATCTTTTCATATGTTAAGTCCTTCTCGATTTAAATAGGCTTAAATTATATTACATGTTTATAATCCGGTTTGTAAGGACGTAACACATATATGTGAAATACATTATGTATTCATTCTAAGTCTGGAGGTAACGCTACCATATAAGCTACCGCACCTACCCGTTTTAACACTTCAAAAGGTCCTATAAACGTTGGGCTTAGTTTCCCCTTCTTTCCAAAGCGTATCTTTCCTTTCCAGTGAGATACCTTTAGAAATACGTACAAGCCTACCTCAAACTCCCTATTCTCTCGATGTAAATTTGCGTACTTCTTTTGTCTATCTTGAGCTGCTACGAGACGTATTCGTATCAACTTCACCACTTCCGCTGTTCGCTGTACCAATTCTGGTCCTAGCATTCGGCGTTCTCCCACTTCATCCCAACACAATGGTGTTCGGCACTTCCTCCCATATAAAGCTTTATAAGGCGGCATACCTATGCATGTATGGTAACTGTTGTTATACGTAAACTCTACTAATGGTAGATGATCATCCCAACTACCCTTGAAATCCATGACGCAAGATCTCAACATATCTTCTAATATCTAAATTGTCCTCTTGCTCTGTCCATCAATTTATGGATGATATGTCAGACTCAACTTCAATCAAGTCTATTTCGCTTCTTGCATACTTCTCCAAAAGTTCGACGTGAATCGTGGGTCACGATCTGACACAATCGAAACTGGTACTCCATGTTTGAAAATAATTTCCATAACATAAAGTTTAGCTAACTGATCTAAGTTATACTTGACCCGAATTGGCAAAAAGTGAGCCGACTTTTTCAACCGGTCCACTATTATCTAAATCGCATCATACCCCTTCTGAGTAGTCGGAAGTCCCACCACAAAGTCCATAGTGATATGCTCCCACTTCCACTCTGGAATCTCCAATGACTGTAACAAGCCACTTGGTCGTTGATGTTCGGCCTTAACTTTTTGACAAGTCAAGCACCTACTCACATACTCGACTATTTCTCTCTTCATGTTTGGCCACTAAAAACTCTATCGAAGGTCTTGATACATCTTAGTGCTACCAGGATGAATCGAGTACCTTGAACTATGAGCCTCTTGTAGAACTTGCTCCTTTAATTTCGTCTCATTTGGAACCCAAATTCTTCCTTCAAATCTTAATAATCCCTCATTATCAAGACTGTACTTTAAATCTTTTTCATTGGTTAACTGCTTCTTCATCTGGTCACATTCATCAGTTTTGAGCTGCACCTCCTTGACTCTCTCTACGATGGTAGATTGAATCTGCGTCGCAAATAATTTATGTCCCGTTTCACTTGGCAATTTCACTTCTATCTCCATCCTAGCCATCTCTATTATTAACTCAGTTTGAGCCGTTAACATAGACAACTTTTCCCGACCCTTTCTACTTAAGGCATCGACAACTACATTGGCTTTTCCAGGGTAATACAGGATTTCACAGTCGTAATCCTTTATCAACTCCAACCATCTCCTCTATTTCATATTTAACTCCTTCTGTGTGAAGATATATTTTAGACTTTTGTGGTCCGTGTATATCTCACATTTTTCCCCGTAAAGATAATGTCGCCATATCTTTAAGGCAAACACTACCGCGGCTAGTTCCAGATCATGAGTAGGGTAAACTTTCTCATAATCCTTCAACTGCCTAGATGCATATGCAATGACCTTGCCATGCTGCATGAGCACGCAACCAAGTCCTCTATGCGAAGCATCGCTATATACTACGAAATTTCCTGTGTCATCGGGTAATGACAAAACATGTGCTTCACTTAACCTCTTCTTCAGTTCTTGAAAACTGTCCTCGCATTTCTCCGTCCACGCATATTTTACCGTCTTCCTTGTCAAGTTAGTCAATGGAGTAGCTATTATCGAAAAATCCTGAATGAATCTCCGATAGTAACCCGCCAACCCTAGGAAACTCCTCACCTCAGTCAGTGTTTTTGGTTGTTCCCAATTCATCATGGCTTCCACCTTCGTTGGATCCACTGAAATCCCCTCATGGTCAATGACATGACCTAAAAATCTGTATTCTTGTATCTTCCAACCCGATGATGGTGCTATATCAGACAACATTCATACATTCATTCAATTGAAAAGTCTCAAAGAATGAACATAACTTCTATATATTTAAAGTAATATTTACATTTCCCAAGTTCTAAACCCATTACAAAGGTTCTTTGTCATAATATCGCTTAAATTACAACAATAGACCTATACTATTACAAGACAAATTTTAGTAATCATTTTTAGCTTTTCCTTTATCCTTTTTCGATCCTTCTAGACGCTCAACCTTAGTCGCATTCATATGGTTCAAGCAAGAGTGAGCATAACTAGCTCAAATTAAGTATAACAATTTAATAACAACATGCTTTTACACATACAAATCAGATATCTTCGATAATCGAATAATAGTTATGAAGTACTATTGATAATTCAAAATAGCACTTCATCTTTTCTTTCAAAATGTTTTACAATAACAACAATATTTAGTAAAACATTCACTCCTAGTCGAGACCTCGAGTATTCATTCTTTATTGAAAAGGACAACCCGAAAGCAAGTCCAGAAGTCTGATATCACTTACGAGCACTTCTAGGTGATCAACCTATTGTACTCTATGTCGATCAACACTACATCCATTAAACGTATGCACGCTTAAGCATTTGGCAACCTCACGTGCGTTCGCTGCTTTACCGACAAAACATTTGTTTAACATTTCACTTTCTTTTGAAAACCATATCAAGTAGTTGACAAAAGATAACAACATTTGATAATACATGAATAGATTATCAATACATCAAGTCTAGCCAAAGGAATTGGCTTCAACTTCAACATACTTCAATTCATGCGAAAGAATACATGAACTCAAAAACTTGTTCAGATTGAACTCGAGACAAGAGTTAGAATACTTGCCTTTTTAGCGCCCTACTATGTATTTTTAACTTTATGTTCAAGTCGCTCAAGTCTCTACAATACATGATCACATAATGCCTTACATTAGGTCACATATAATCAAGTATGTATATGACTATATCATACCCTTCATTTCAATCTAATTGTGTATTAGATTCATTTACTTATTCATTCCGCTTTGTCATTATGCTTGCATTATATTTGACTAGGTTATCTCAACCTTTATATTAATATCCTTAAGGTTTAACAAAGTTTAAACAATGTTACATTACCTTCCTTAAGTTATGTTTACTTCCATTTCTTTTCTTTGTACTTAGAAACTTTCATTACTATCTTTGTTCTCGAGATCTGTCATCATGGCACCAGATTTTATACTCTACATCTCAAGCACCATGACAGGCGAGCTCTTAATGCCATTGTCCCGACTTGGTGCATGCACATGAGTCCTTATTAATAATGGTCACATGCACACCCACACTCCAGAGGATTTTGATATCGTTTCACGCACACCAACACCACTTATTGAACTAAGGTTCATACCAAGCGATAACTCTTCTTAAGAGAGGCTCTATCGTTCATGTCGCATGCATGGTTTTTTTTTTTTGTGGGGTGAGCTATGCCACCACCAACTCTATGCACCGTATATCAATTTCAGCTTTTGAAATTTTTGTGAACTTCCTGACGATAACTTCTTCAAGTAAGTCCGAATTGGCTCGCTCAAAAGCCTACGGTTCACAAATTACGTACTCTACATGATCATTCAAGAATTTTATCTATTTGACTTCGCTTGCTAAAAATTCACCTATTGGTTCATTTTTAACGAAAACGATAAACGCTCGTGAACGCTCAACGCTGCTTTCTTCGCTCTAAGTCGAAATCCGGCCATTTTCGAGTCCGCAACTCTTAAATGCCAATTATGACTTGTTTCTATTGGAAAACAATGGTTTCATGATCAAACACAAAATTTGATTTCCATTCCGAGAATTTTACGATTCGACGCTTATCGTCCAATCGTGCAAATTCCTAAATTCTTCATTCTTATGATTTGTTCAACATTACAAATGAACTTCATTCATCATGTGAACATTTTAACATACTTAATACAACAACTTATATTCATTGTTGGATTTTTGACTTATTCTTCAAGAGCTTATAACTTGTCATTTATAAACTACTTAAGATTTGATTATTCATGACTTATTTATGACAATTAAGGTTTCTTAATCATCATACTTTACATGCTCTTCACATATAACTTTACTTAGGTATACATGATACATATGATCATATAAATTCTTTTACATTCATATCATTTCTCTTAATAAACTTCTTACAAGTTCATATTATTTTCACATAAGTTTATAACTTATGCTAGCTTAAAATGACTTATTACCAACTTAATTGGCTTAAGTTCATTACTTACTCATTCATGTTTCTTAATCCAACTTTTCTTATCATCCTATCATGGTAGAGATAGAAGATAATTGAGAAGAAGTCTTACTTTTTTGTAGTCTTGGTAAGTAGCTTCCTTCTTCTTCTTCTTAGCTTATGGAATGACTTATGTAGCTTATTCTCTCTAACACTTAAGCAAGCACTTTAGATGTGTTTAATTAATTGATCAACCAACAAATGGCTAAAAAAGCTCTTCTATTTATAGATTTTCCAAGGTTAGGTAGATTGGTCATTAAATCATCCCACCTCCTTAAGCCACCTCCTTACTATTCATTACTTGTCTAACACAAACACTTATCCTACACTTGGGTCATTACTTCAAAGTCTTGGTCAATACTCCTACTTGATCATCACACTTACTTGATCACCACATCACTTGTCACCACACATTACACATATTAATATGGTTTTTTCCCATGGGTCTATACAACCCATGGATTCTAGCTTGGGCTTGATTAATAAACTTGGGCCTTATATTAACAAACACTAGTTGGTTCATTAATTAATAGTTGGGCTTCTCTTTAATTCACTTGACTTGTATATAATTGTTAACCAATCATCCAAGTCCATTAACATTTTAATACACATATTGTTGTTGTGTATTATTTTCAGATTCTAATTCATATAGAATTTATATACTATATTTCATCCTTCATATAAACTCTCAGATAATACTACTCAGATTATACTCGCTTTTTTTCATTACTTCGCATAATACCAAGTATCATACCATTATTACTTATTCTTTAACACTTCGCTTTACTTAACGCTCATAAATTAAGTCCATGTTTAAATTATTACATTTTCCATAACTAGATTTTTATTACATAATCCATCTTACCTTGTTATTCCATCATTACGTATTTCTAAAAAACTCAAAATTATATCCCGAGCAAATACCGATGAATAGTATTTTTTCGAAAATTTCTCTAAAAACTTTTATTTTCGCCTTGAAATTCAAACACTTTAATTCATCCACGTAGCCCAAATACTACGATATTCTAACATCAATAGGTTATACAATGACAACCATCTTGATAATATATGGAATATGATTTTATTATTATTTAATTTAATAAAATCATTTTACAATAAGATCCGAATTTCTATTGCGTTACATTCTTCCCCTTATAAAGATTCTGTCCCTCGTAATCTCGCCTTACTTTTAATCAAATAGATGAGGAAAATTTTTTTCATCTTTTCTTCTAGTTCCCACGCTGCTTCTTCAAATACGGTGTGGTTCTTCCATAATACTTTTTTTATCGATGGTATTACCTTGTTCCTCGTAACTTGTTCCTTTCTATCAATGATCCGTGACGGCATGACTTTTCATATGATAAGTCTTTCTCGATATGAATCGCTCATACTGATTACATGCTTATAGTCCGCTTTATATGGATGTAATACGATACGTGAAACACGTTATGTATTCGTTCTAGGTCCGGAGGTAATGCTATCATATACGCCACCTCCCCCACCCGCTTTTAATACTTCAAAAGGTCCTATAAACCTTGACTTAACTTTCCTTCTTTCCAAAGCGATCTTTCCTTTCCGTGGAGATACCTTTAAAACACATACGAGCCCACCTCAAACTCTCGACTTAGTCTATGTGAGTCCGCATACTTCTTCCTCGTCTCATCCCCGATGTGTGACGAGACGATCCGAATTAACTTTACCACATCCATCATCCCGCCGCACGCACCAATTCGGTCCTAGCATCCTGCTGCTTCTCCCACCTCATCCCAACACAAAGGTGTTCTCGCACTTTCTCCCATACAAAGCTTCATACGACGCAAGATGCCTATGCTTGCATGATAACTGCTGTTATATGCAAACTCTACTAGTGGTAGGTGATCATCCCAACTACCCTTGAAATCCATGACGCAAGACCTCAACATGTCTTCTAACGTCCAATTGTCCTTTCGCTCGCCCATCAATTTGTGGATGATAAGTCGTGCTTAACCTCACCGTGTTTCCCAACCGCTTCTTGCAAACTCCTCCAAAAGTTCGATGTGAATCGTGGATCACGATCCGACACAATCGATACCGCAGATCCATGTCCGAAATGATTTCTTAACATAAAGTTTAGCTAATCGGTCTAAGTTATACTTGACCCTAATTGGCAAAAGTGAGCCGACTTCGCCAACCGGCCCACTATTACCCAAATCGAATCGCACTTTTTTCAAGTCCGCTTAAGTCCCACCACGAAGTCCATCGTGATATGCTCCCACTTCCATTCTCGAATCTCCAATGACCGTAATAAACCATCTGGTCGTTGATGTTCTACTTTAACTTTTTGACAAGTTAAGCACCTACCACATACTCGCTATTTCTCTCTTCATGTTTGGCCACCAAAACTCTCGTCAAGGTCTTGATACATCTTAGTGCTACCAGATGTATCGAGTACCTTTAAACTATGAGCTTCTTGTAACACTTGCTCCTTTAATTCTCGGCCTCATTCGAACCCAAATTCTTCCCTCAAATCTTAATAATCCTCATTATCAAGACTATACTTAACCTCTTCCTTCTCTGATAAACCGCTTTCTTCATTTGGTTACACTCATCCGCCTTGAGTCAGACTCCTCGACTTTTCTACGATGGTAGATCGCATCTCCGTCAAGAAAGAGTAATTGCCTCAATCACTCGCATCTTTACTTCTATTTCCATCCTAGCCATCTCTCGTTATTAACTCATTTTGAGCCGCTAACATAGACAACTTTTCCCGACCCTTCCTACTTAAGGCGCTTCAAGAACTACATCGGCTTTTCCAGGTGATACAGATTTCACAATCATAATCCTTTATCAACTCCAAATCATCTTCTCTCCTCATATTCAACTCCTTCTCGAGTGAAGAGATATACTTTAGACTTTTATGGTCCGTAGATATATCTCACATTTTTTCCCATAAAGATAATGTCTCCATATCTTTAGAGCAAACACTATCATGGCCAGCCTGCATCATGAGTCATGAGGGTAAACTTTCTCATAATCCTTCAATCGCCGAGATGCATACGCAATGACTTTGCCATGTCGCATAAGCACACAACCAAGTCCTTTATGCGAAGCATCACTATACACTACAAAATTTCCCGTGTGTCATCCGGCAATGACAAAACAGAGCTTCACTTAATCTCTTCTTCGCTTCTTGAAAATCGCCTTTCACATTTATCCGTCCATACGATTTCACCGCCTTCCTTGTTAAGTTAGTCAACGAGGTAGCTATCTTCAAAAATCTTGATAAATCTTCGATAGTACCGCTAACCCTAGAAAACTCCGCACCTCACCGGCATTTTTTGTTGTTCCCAATTCATTATCGCTTCCACCTTCACCGATCCACCGAATCCCTCTCGTCAATGACATGACCTAAAAATCGCAGACTTTTCCAAACCAAAATTCACATTTGTGAATTTCGTGATATAACTTCTCCTCTCTTAGTGTCTCCAACACTAATCTTATGTGTTCTATATGATCTTCCGCATGCCTTAGAATAGACTAGAATATCATCGATAAACACCACGATGAACTTGTCCAAATATAGTTTGAACACTGCTCATCATATCCATAAATGCAAATTGTGCATTCACAACCCAAATGACATCACCGTAAACTCGTAATGACCATAACGAGTCCTCAATGCGCCTTTGGTACATCTTCCTTCCTAACCTTCAACCGATGATACCCCATCCAAGAAATCTATTTTAGAAAATACTTTGCCCTTTCAATCGATCAAAGAGATCATCGATCCCGGGCAATGGGTATTTATTCTTTATCGTTAACTTGTTCAACTCCCGATAGTCGATACAAAGCCTTAACGATCCGCTTTTTTCTTGACAAACAACACCGGTGCTCCCTACTACGAAAACACTTGGTTGAATGTACTTCTTGTCCAATAGTTCCTGTAGTCAACCATTAGTTCTTTCATTTCCACAGCGCCATACTAACGACGCAAGTGTCCTCGAGACCGGTGCCGCCTCTCGCACAAAGGTTCATCACAAATTCGATCTCCCTATCCGGCAGAACCCTAGAATTCACTTGGAAATACATCCATGAATTCGCTTACTATAGGTATTTGTTCCATGGTTGCTCCCACTCTCCGTCATCAACAACATGGCATAGGTAACCTACACAACCCTTCCTTAAAAGTTTTCTAGTTTGTGTCATCGTAAGGCAACACGGACGTCCCGCAATTTACTACCGTAAAATACTACAGAGGTTGCTTCAACGTCCCGATGCTCACACACACTTTTCCTTTTGGCAATCTATAATTGCTCCATGGTTAATCAACCAATCCATTCCGAGAATTACGTCAAATTCTCCTAACTTTATTCCAGATTAAATCTACCGATAACTTACAACCACGCATATCTACGCAACAACTCCTATGAATATCTTCAACAGAATTATCTCTTCGCTTGCTACCTTAATGTTCAAAGGTATAGGCAATTTTTCTAGAAATAATTCTAGTCGCCTAGCAAAATCACATGCTATAAACGAACAAGTAGCACCCTTAATCAAATAAAGACGATGCATTTATATTGTTGATCGAATAATACCGCAACTACATCCCCGATGCCACCGCATCTTGGACCGTCATATTAAAAGTGCGGGCCATTGATTTCCCTACCGAGTCGGACCACTAATAGCTAACTTCCCGCTATTAGGTCCCTTTATTTCCTTCTATCCCTTTCTTCGCAGCTTTTTTACATGTGGTCATTGATCCACATACAAAGCATCCGTGATTCTTTTCTTCGATTGGGACAAGCTAGCTAAATGTGCCCTTCCTATCCACAATTATAACATACCGCTTTACCTTTGAGATGATGACTCCTAAGTGAGTCTTCCCACAGTTTTACAGCCTCCATCCTCCTCTTAGAGTCCCTTTGTTTTACTCCCAGATTCCTGCAGTTAAAGCCCTTCCTTTTCTCGACTCGCCGCCACTCCCACCGCCTCCCTGGCCTTGGTTCCTCCATCAACCCCGCTTTTGGTCTTCTTATCTTTGTGGTAATCGCTAAGAGCCTCATTCCCACCTTCTAATTATTGCCTTTTTCTAGTATGGTTCCAAAGGAAGTACTTTGGAACACAGAGATTCTGCTTATAGAGCTGCCAGGTTTCAAGCCCCGCTCAACCTTCTAGCCTTTCTCACTTCAAAGGTCCACTTGATGTGGAGCAAATCGTGCTACTTCATTAAACTTGGCAAAGATACTCGGGAACTCGCTATATCCCTCGTCTCAATTCCAAAACCTCATCTCCATCCTCCTCAGATACTGTGGGAAAATAGTTCTCAAGAAAATCTCCTCAACCTCTCCCACGTTAGGTTTCCTATATCGCCCTAGCCCGGGTTTGCCTCCCACCGTAAGTTGGCCTCTCCTTTTCATCAAATAGGTTGCAAAGGCAACCTTTTGATCTCTCCTCAACATTTGCTATAACAAATGCTTTCTCAATTTCTTTTACCCATGTCCGGGCTTCTATAGGTCCGTAGAGTTCCTTTGAACTCCCATGACCTACACTTTTAAAATCCTTAAAAGTAGTAGCTCAGATTACTCTGTGAATTACGGTACATTAGCCCCTCGTTTATTAAATGCAACCATAATGATTAACGAACTCCTCGTGATTGATTAACTGACCACCTCCTCCTATTGTTAACATTAGCGCCTTTATTTCGCTTGTCTCCTTCTTCATGCATTTTGTCGTTAAGAAAACAACACATCATTATTACTTTATTCTTGTTGGTTTGTTATTATTTGTAATAAAACAACAACTCATACTCATTACTCAA
Organism: Panax ginseng; assembly: GCA_020205605.1. Classification (NCBI taxonomy): domain Eukaryota; kingdom Viridiplantae; phylum Streptophyta; class Magnoliopsida; order Apiales; family Araliaceae; genus Panax; species Panax ginseng. The sequence continues at coordinate 82,643,742 of CM035141.1, forward strand.
CATATTCCATAAAAAGATTTATATTGATTCATAACTTGTAGTATAATACTACATTGTTTACATTACTCAAATTTTTAGCCGATTACATTTCCATCCCGCAATTACTTTCCAAAAATTGGGATTTACAAAAGACTACCCTTTGTTATACAAAAGAGGGTTTTACGTCACTACTAGATACATAATATTTACATATCTATTCTACTCTAGCTATTGCTAGATTACATCCGCCAGAAGGCATTCTCAAAATCTGCTCCGCCAAACCTAAGAATAACATCTCTACCGATGGTACGACGGGTCCGTCTCGCTTCTACCTCGATATCCAAATACCACCTCATCATTGAAATCTACATGAGAACTCCTATGAATATAGGACATCCTCTCCAACTTCCGCTTTCTTAGTCTTTAGCTCCCGCTGAGCTCAAAGACTTCACCTCTCAAATCTCTGACTTTGTCCATAGCTAGACTCTATCATCGTGCTCCTCTTCCCACATTCCTTCCATATTAGCCTTGTCCTCACGGACAACTTTTGGAGTTCCTCTTTCAACTCCTTAACTTCTCGGCAAGAATGGACATTCCTATCCAATACCGACATAAATAAAGGCTTTCATTGATTCCCCCAGCAGACATTTCCTCCGTAGGTGGAACTCGGTCCTCTCAGAGGTGGAACTCCGGTCAAAGGACATCACGCCCACCTCCTCCTCTAGCATGCCATCAAATATAGACATGTAGTCTAAGTCGCCCCGAGTCTCCCCACTCGATGGTCACCAACTCGGGTTCTACTACCACGGATTTGGTAGTATTCTCACCCGATTAATCAATCCTCGCTACTACATGTATATCTCTTTTCTCTTCGATACATATCATTTTCTCCCCGACATCTATACATATATCATTTTTTCCTCCCCGACATCTACAATAAAACAATATAGTTTGATTAGTACATCAAGAAGAAATAATAAAAAATACATAACATAATATAATGCATTTTTATAAGGTTACTTTCCATCTTTTACTTTTTTCTTTCAAGGTTATGACTTAAGGTTCTACTTTCCCCTTAAGTTTTATAACCTAGGCTTTGATACCAACTTGTAGCGCTTCCCAAATCCGGTATCTTCCAACCCGATGATGGTGCTATATCATATAACATTCATACATTCATTCAATTGAAAAGTCTCAAAGAACTAACATAACTTTCTATATATTTAAAGTAATATTTACATTTCCCAAGTTCTAAACCCATTACAAAGGTTCTTTTGTCATAATATCATCGCTTAAATTACAAATAATAGACCTATACTATTACAAGACAAATTTTAGTAATCATTTTAGCTTTTCCTTTATCCTTTTCGATCCTTCTGGACGCTCAAATTTTAGTTAGTGCATCATATGGTTCAAGCAAGAGTGAGCATAACTAGCTCAAAGAAGTATAACAATTTAATAACAACATGCTTTGATACATACAAATCAGATATCTTCGATAATCGAATAATAGTTATGAAGTACTATTGATAATTCAAAATAGCACTTCATCTTTTCTTTCAAAATGTTTTACAATAACAACAATATTTAGTAAAATATTCACTCCTACCAAGACCTCTTAGTATTCATTCTTTATTGAAAAGGACAACCCGAAGCAAGTCCGTAAGTCTGATATCACTTACGAGCACTTCTAGGTGATCAAATTTATTGTACTTATGTTGATCAACACTACATCCATTAAACGTATGCACGCTTAAGCATTTGGCAACCTCACGCGCTCGCTGCTTTTACCGACAAAACATTTGTTTAACATTTCATTTTCTTTTTGAAAACCATATCAAGTAGTTGACAAAAGATAACAACATTTGATAATACATGAATAGATTATCAATACATCAAGTCTAACCAAAGGAATTGGCTTCAACTTCAACATACTTCAATTCATGCGAAAGAATACATGAAACTCAAAAACTTGTTCAGATTGAATCGAGACAAGAGTTAGAATACTTGCCTTTAGCTGCCCTACTACGGTATTTTAACTTTATGTTCAAGTCGCTCAAGTCTCTACAATACATGATCACATAATGCCTTACATTAGGTCACATATAATCAAGTATGTATATGACTATATCATACCCTTCATTTCAATCTAATTGTGTATTAGATTCATTTATTATTCGCTCCGCTTTTCATTATGCTTGCATTATATTTGACTAGGTTATCTCAACCTTTATATTACATATCCTTAAGGTTTAACAAAGTTTAAACAATGTTACATTACCTTCCTTAAGTTATGTTTACTTCCATTTCTTTTCTTTGTACTTAGAAACCTTCATTACTATCTTTGTTCTCGAGATCAATCATCATGGCCGCCAGATTTATACTTACATCTCGTCATTGCGGCATCGAGCTCTTAATGTATATTGTCCCGACTTGGCATCATGGGCGCGAGTCCTTACTTAATGGGTCACGCATGCACACACACCCAGAGGATTTTGATATCGTTTCATGCAAGCATGCTGCCACCACTTATCGAACTAAGGTTCATACAAGCATGGCACAACTCTCGCAAGAGGGCTTTCGTTCATCGCTCACATCAAGGCGCATGTCTTTTTTTTTTAGGGTTGAGCCATGCATACCAACTCAGGCACCAGATATCAATTTCAGCTTTTGAAATTTTGTGAACTTCCTGACGATAACTTCTTCAAGAGTAAGTCCGAATTGCTCGCTCAAAAGCCTACGGCTCACAAATTACGTAATCTATATGATCATTCAAGAATTTTATCTATTTGACTTCGCTTGCTAAAAATTCACCTATTGGTTCATTTTTAACGTAAACGATAAACGCTCGTGAACGCTCAACGCTGCTTTCTTCGCTCTAAGTCGAATCCGCCCATTTTCGAGTCCGCAACTCTTAAATGCCAATTATGACTTGTTTCTATTGGAAAACAATGGTTTCATGATCAAACACAAAATTTGACTTCCATTCCGAGAATTTTACGATTCGACGCTTATCGTCCCAATCGCAAAATTCCTAAATTCTTCATTCTTATGATTTGTTCAACATTACAAATGAACTTCATTCATCATGTGAACATTTTAACATACTTAATACAACAACTTATATTCATTGTTGATTTTTGACTTATTCTTCATAAGCTTATAACTTGTCATTTATAAACTACTTAAGATTTGATTATTCATGACTTATGACAATTAAGGTTTCTTAATCATCATACTTTTATATGCTCTTCACATATAACTTTACTTTAGGTATACATGATACATATGATCATATAAATTCTTTTTACATTCATATCATTTCTCTTAATAAACTTCTTACAAGTTCATATTATTTTCACATAAGTTTATAACTTATGCTAGCTTAAATGACTTATTACCAACTTAATCGGCTTAAGTTCATTACTTACTCATTCATGTTTCTTAATCCAACTTTTCTTATCATCCTATCATGGTAGAGATAAAGATAATTGAGAAGAAGTCTTACTCTTTTGTTGTCTTGGTAAGTAGCTTGCTTCTTCTTCTTACTTATGGAATGACTTATGTGCTAGCTTATTCTCTCTAACACTTAAGCACTTTAGATGTGTTGATTAATTGATCAACCAACAAATGGCTTGTAAAGCTCTTCTATTTATAGACTTTCCAAGGTTAGGTAGATTGGTCATTAAATCATCCCACCTCCTCAAGCCACCTCCTTACTATTCATTACTTGCAAACACAACACTTATCCTACACTTGGTCATTACTTCAAAGTCTTGGTCAATACTCCTACTTGATCATCACACTTACTTGATCACCACATCACTTGGTCACCACACATTCACCATATTAATATGGTTTTTGCCCTACGGGTCTATTAATCCATGGATTCTAGCTTGGGCTTGGATTAATAAATCCTTGGGCCTTATATTAACAAACACTAGTTGGTTCATTAATTAATAGTTGGGCTTCTCTCTTTTAATTCACTTGACTTGTATATAATTGTTAACCAATCATCCAAGTCCATTAACATTTCTTAATACATATATTGTTGTATTATTTTCGTATTCTAATTCATATAGAATTTATATACTATATTTCATCCTTCATATAAACTCAGATAATACTTCATTATACTCGCTTTCATTACTTTTGCATAATACCAAGTATCATACCATTATTACTTATTCTTTAACACTTCGCTTTTTTAACGCTCATAAATTAAGTCCACAAGTAATTATTACATTTTCCATAACTAGATTTTTATTACATAATCCATCTTACCTTGTTATTCCATCATTACGTATTTCTCTAAACTCAAAATTATATCCCGAGCAAATACCGATGAATAGTGTTTTTCAAAAAATTTCTCGAAAACTTTTATTTTCGCCTTGGAAATTCAAACACTTTAATTCATCCACGTAGCTCAAATACTACGATATTCTAACATCAATAGGTTATACAATGACAACCATCTTGATAATATATGGAATATGATTTTATTATTATTTAATTTAATAAAATCATTTTACAATAAGATCCGAATTTCTTACTGATTTGTAGAGCCAGTTTTTCAAGCCATGCTCAAACCGTCAGTGCCTTCCTAACTCTTGGTGTCCACTTGGTGTGGAGAGAATCCTCGCCAGCTTCATTAAACTTAGCGGCAGACAGGGAACCGCTCATGTCCCTCGCTTCAAGTCCGTAAACCGTGATCTCCATCCTTCCTCGCATGCTCATGGGAAAGTAGTTCTCGAAGAATATCTCCTTGAACCTCACCCACGTTAGAACCTCTATTTCGGCCCTAGCTTGATTGGCCTCCCACCAAAAGTTGGCCTCTCCCTTCATCATATAGATTGTAAAGGCAACCTTCTGAGCCTCGTCGACATTTGCAATCGCAAATGCCTTCTCGATTTCCTTCACCCATATTTGGGCTTCGATAGGGTCCGTAGTTCCTTTGAACTCCGGCGGACCCACGCTTTTAAAATCTTTAAACATAGTAGCTCGTACTACACTGGGATTTACAGGGATGTTAGCCCCAGTTCTATTAAACGCTGCTGTTAAAAGATTTAGAAACTCCTGCATGGGGTTAACCGGACCTCCCTCCGGTTGATCGGCGATTATCGCCTTCTCTAATATAGTTCCAAAGGAAGTACTTTGGAACACCGAAATACGATTGTAGAGCCAGGGTTTCAAGCCATGCTCAAATCGTCGTGCCTTCCTAACTTTGGTGTCCACTTGGTGTGGAGAGAACCTCTCCAGTTCATTAAACTTGGCGGCGTATTGGGGAACCGTCATGTCCTCTTGCTTTAAGTCCAGAAATCGTATATCCATCCTTCCCTGCATGCTCATTGGAAAGTAGTTCTCAAAGAATATCTCCTTGAACCTCACCCACGTTAGAACCTCTATTCCGGCCCTAGCTTGATTGGCCTCCCACCAAAAGTTGGCCTCTCCCTTCATCATGTAGATTGCAAAGGCAACCTTCTGAGCCTCGTCGACATTTGCAATCGCAAATGCCTTCTCGATTTCCTTCACCCACATTTGGGCTTCGATAGGGTCCGTAGTTCCTTTGAACTCCGGCGAACCCACGCTTTTAAAATCCTTAAACATAGTAGCTCATACTACACCGAGATTTACGGGGATGTTAGCCCCGCCGCCTTCTATAATATTAAACTTTTCTTTGTTAAAAGATTTACAAACTCTCTGTATGGGTTAATCCGGACCTCCTCTAGGTTGATTTATGTTAGCGCCTTGATTACGTGGTACTCTTCTTGGTGGCATTTTTGCGGTTATAATAAACAACACATTTCGTTATTATTCATTTCCTGGTAGTTAGTTATTATTCAATTTTAAACAATAACTTAAACATTCATTACTCGACATGTTCCGTAAAAGGCTTATATTGATTCATTCATTTTAGTATAATACTACATCATTTACATTCACAGCCTAAGCTGATTACATTACTTTCCCGCAATTGCTTTCCAAAAATTGGGATTTACAAAAGACTACCCTTTGTTATACAAAAGAGGGTTACGTCACTACTAGATACACTATATTTACATATCTAATCTACCCCATCTACTAATTAATTACATCTACCTTAAGGCATTCTCATAATCCGCCTTGGCAAGACCGACGATAATATCATGGCTGATAGTATGTCGCGTCTCCCCTGTTTCTACGGGATAACTAGTTATCTGCAGCTTGAAGTCCGCATGAGAACTCCTATGAATATAGGACATCCTCCCTATCTTTTGCTTCTTGGTCTTTAGCTCCCCCCTGAGCTCAAAGACCTCCTGTTTCAGCTCATGGACCTTGTCCTTGGCCAAAACCCTCTCATCGTGCTCCTTCTCCCACATGGACTCCACGTCCGTCTTATCTTCTATGACAGCCTGAAGCTCTGCTTTCAGCTCTTTAACCTCATGACAGTAATGAATGTGTCTATCTAATACTGACATAAAAAGTGACATCATCGACTCCCCCAGAGCCATCTCTGCTACTATAGCTACTGGGTTGAAGGACACCACCTCCACCTCATCTTCTAGCATGCCTTCGAACACGGACATGAGGTCTAGGCTCTCTGAGTCTCCAGACTCAACCACTACGACTTCGGGCTCTACTGCTATGGGGTTTGGTATAATCGCTATCTGATTAACCGACCCTTCGCTAACTACCTATACGTATCTATTTTCTCCTGACATCTTCAACAACAGAAATAAGTTTGATTAGTACACGTCAGTAGAATAATAAAACACATAACATATATAATGCATTTTTATAAGGTTAACTTCCATCTTTTATTTCTTTGACTTTTCTTAAGGTTATGACTTAAGGTTTAAATCCCCCCTTAAGTTTTATAACCTGTGACGCCCCCAAATCCGGGTATCTTCCAACCCGACAGATGGTGCTACAGTTCACACAAACATTCAATTAAAATGCCTTAAAAGAACGAATATGTCTTCTATATAATCAAAAAAATATTAACATTCCCCAGGTTCTTTATAACTATTACATTTGTCCTTGTCATAATATCAAATATTATTCTTATAAAACTATACTATTACATAAGTAATCTACGGGTTCGCCTTCGCCATCCCTTTATCCTTGCCGGATCCATCGGTCCGTTCAATCTTAGCTGCATTGATATGGTTCAAGCAATAGTGAGCCTAACTAGCTCAGCAAGTACAACAATTCTAGTAAAATAGCATGCTTGACACATAGGAATCTTATATCTTCAATAACTGAACAATAGTTACAAAGTACTATCGATAATTCAAAATAGCACTTCTTTTCATTCAAAACATTTTACAACAGCAATATTCAGTAAAACATCAATTCCGATCCAAGACCATGAGCATTTCATAAGTACTTTGAAAAGGACATCCCGACAATAAGTCCGTAAGTCCGGCAGAGCTTACGAGCACGTCTAGGTGATCAGGCTATAGTACTCTTTGTTGATCAACACTACATTCATTAAACGTGTATACGTTTAAGTGGTGGCAACCTCACGTGCTTGTTATTTGACAATAAAACAATTTAGCATACTCAGTCTCCTTTTAAAAACCACACCAATATTAGTTTGGTAAATCCTTGTCAATACTTGATAGATTATAAGAAATCCAACATAGCATAAGTCTAGCCAAAAGAATTGGCTTTAACTTCATCAGACATTAAATCATGCGTAAGAATACATGAATCACAAAGCTTGTCCAAATTGAACTGGAACAAGGGTTAAAATACTTGCCTTCAGCTTCTGCTACAATTATAACACATGCACTTTAAGTCTGTGATGCCCCCAAATCCAGGTTCCTTCAAACCTCGGATTCGGTCCGCCACGATACTACTATCGTTAAACTATTTATATTTTTCATTCATAACTTAATGAATATAACTTTACTTATTACAATTTAGAATATAAATTTTTTCCATTTCCAGGATCTATGTAATGACCCTGAACTTCTATAAGTTTCTAATCTTGGTCATTTACTATTCCTGTTTTACATCACATTCGATGTTATACAAATATGCGAAATAATTTAAACTTTTTCAATCTCCTTTGAAAATAAATCTTGTATTGATATCTTAACTTGAATTAATCAAATTATGTTATGATTCCTTCTATTCGAATTACTGTATAAATATTTACATCTCGATTCGAATTTCTCTATGTATCACATAGTACAACTTAACATGTATTACACATTGTAAACTACTGTCAAGTATATCTACTAGAACTTAAACATGGTTCAAGAACATCTATTTAAATAATAAATCAATCTCTGTTGATGTGATTGAAATTTATCAATCAAGTTGCAGGTAACCTTTACCGTGTATCCTTAACCTGCAAAAGTGGTTATTTGCAAGGGTGAGCTCGACAACCCAGCAATTCTAACAGTTTCCATGTAGCACATAGCATATAATAGCATATTCAGTTCATGCATTTATAATCAATTTATATTTACTACGCATGTTACTTCTCACATAACAGGCATAGAGATTTACTTCACAAGTATATCATCAAATATCAACTTTCAATTTCATACATATCTCATATGCATTTCATATATATACATCAACATTTGCATAACATAATATAGCTTAACTAGCAGTTATCGTATTCATATATCAAATAGGAACTGAAAGACTTGCCTGATTCGTTGTTTATCAACTACGACTTACTGCTTAAAGCTTATCTGCACTTCGTGTATTCCTACACAGTTATATAATCATGGATTCATATCCATTAGTTACATATTCATACATTCTCAATGTAATAATAATGTTACATTGTTCTCTATCTTGGTTTTTAAAACCTTCCCTTTTTGCTTTCTTAGTAAACTCTTATAATAGCTATGTATATAGTACACCTTAGCTACACATGCTTAATATCAACATTCACAAATCTCTAACACACACTTGACTCGTTATGTGTTCGACACATATTTAAAATTTATAGATACGCGATCTACATTGTCTTTACTTTTTGCAAACTTAATAAATTTTAACACATTTGGGTTTCATATAACCATCACTTGTTCATATACTTAAAACATTATCTATGTCAAGTATTATAGCTTTAGACATTCATTACACATATGCTTTAAAGTTCAGATGATTATTAAAACAGTTTGGCAACATTGCTCACATGTAAATAATTTGTCTTTGGAATTAGGCATGGGATGGGCGCAATGCTACCAGTCCCTCAGCTAGTCCAAAGTTGAGTTTTCATTTTCTGTTTTCATCCAGGTTCTTAGCATACATGACTGTTATCACATAAATTATACATATGTTAAGAGGTCTTAGCCCAAGTTGGGTGTCTCTTGTGTTTTACTTTAAGTTATTTTCACTAAGTAGGTTCATGTACACGGAATGAACTACTTTAACCATTTCATCGCTTATAACGCGTATACTCGTCTTTATTCAACTCATTAGTATAGTTCATCATTTAAGAACTCGTTACAATTCATACTCGCACGACTTATACGGTGTCTAGCTAGATGAGCACACATGTAAGCCATGTTATACAAGCTTAGTTTTGCAAGAAAATCAAGTTCATTTTTAAAAGTCATTCTAGGCCAAGTGAAAGCAACTAGGTGCAACTCTAAAACTCATTACATAGCTAACTAAGCCATGTATGTATGTTATTACATTTAGAACTTTAAGTCCACAAGTTACTTTAAGTTCGTCCCTCTTAGTTTCAAAACTTCAAAACTTTATTCTCAAAGTCAATATCATACTAAACTAATCATGCAAGGCAACTTCAACTCACACATCATACTTGTTTGTACATGTTTCTACGTACGTTTCCAAGGGCAAAATATAACAACTCCATGTTTATAAAACTTCATTTGTAAATGATATATGAGCGGGCCTTTGAAATCATTTTAACCAAATCAAAGTATTCTAAGACACCTATTATACAACTTTGAATCTTACATCATGCGTAATTAGACCTCATATATACGTTATCAAGGTCAGAGTTAAAGGTACATAAGTTCGTCAATGTTTGTTTTCAAAATCTTTATATATCTTCGAAAAATAACCATCTAGGCAACTCATAGTATACAAAGGTACTCAAGGCCATGTGTCACACCTATTTATATGCATGACTAAACCCTTTACACATGCTATAAATATCAGAATTCAAAAGACTCAAGGTTCGTCTAAACTTGTTTTTAAAATCTAAAGTTTCTTTAAAAACATACTTCATCATGATAAGGCATTCTATTTATAAGTAAAGAAATCTTGCATGTCATTTCTAATATCATTCATTTTCATGTTATATTACTTAGGATAACATATTCCATCGTCGGGAGCACTATACTTGCGTATGTGCTCGTTCGACGCCCTCCATTCGCCTCCTATTACGTAACAGTCATGAAGATGACTATTTTAACCCTTCCCAACTACCTTGAATAGAAACACTTAAAGAACAAAAGTTGTAGCTCTATCCGTCCTCGTTCCGGATCATCTTGAATCACCTCAATCGGAGTTCGTATGAAAAAGTTATGCCTACTTTACTACAAAGAAGTCACAAAGATTGCACATTAACGATGTCCGGTAGCAAGTTGCGCCCTAAATGGCCTTGGGGGTAGCGCAGCTGCACCCCAAGTCATAGAACAGCCCCTCAGGCTATTCTCTTCGCGGTTTTGCAGACCCATACACCTTCCGATTTTCATAACATGAGTTATACTCATCCAAATCAGTCCATTTTCGATTCTATGAGCTTGTAACTCATAAAACTACAACATACCAAATATCCAACAATTAGCATAAATATTAACTAACTCAAATATGAATCTATAACTCATGTTCATGCTTAGTTTTCATATTTTGAAAAGTTTAGCGAATTCGTTCACTACGAATTCGTTTCTCAACCAAATTGGTTCGTTTAACTTCCGTTGTTTCTGTTTTTAACTATATCAACAACATCTAGCAACAATTCAAGGATTACAACAAGTTTTAGTCATCAATTTTATGACTCAAAAAGTTACTTTTTCATGACATTTTCTAAGAAATGAATAACTTGAATTCAAGAACATATATGTTAGCAAGATTACCTCTTGAATGCTTGGAATTGGTTAGTTATAGCTCCTCAATCCTCCCATTCTACTGAATCTCCAATTCTACTGACTTCCAATAGTTCACTTCTCAGACAACTTCAACAAACGAGAATAAGAGAGAAGGAGCTCTATTTATGGAGAATTGATTGACTAGCTTATAACTTTGCACCCAAGTTTGATTCTATGGGAAATGAGAGTAACCAACAGATTTTCAAGAGTTGGCCAACTGCTCCCTTGTAGCCATTATCACATCTAACTCTAGCCTTTTGGAGAATACGTGTTCTAGTTTTCAGCTACTGTTCATTGTACTTGGTGACACTCAATTTGGGACAAGATCAAATAAATCACAACAACTTGTTAGTCTAAGGCTTGGTTTGGTTCTTTAATTCCCATAATGTAATATTAGGGTATAATTGTTACCATATTAGGAATTTAAAGATAAATTTTATACTCACATCATATAATCCATGTACATTAAATACATGTAATAAAATATCACAGTCAGGTATTACTGTTCGAGTAGTTCCATAATTATTTCTACTACTCACATAACCACATTATAACTTTATTTAATATTAATGTTTATTCAAACATTTAATTCCTTTATCGGTTTCTAGAGTACACAGATATTTAATTATTTATGTATTAAAAGTTACATATGATTTCACAATACAGCTTGATACCTCATATCATTAGTCCCAATTAAATGTCACACTTCATGTATTCTTAGGCCATAGATATTTTATATCACTACTGCCCACATTTTCCATATTACACATAGTAATACTATTTACTGATAATTAATATTTTAATTTGCTAAATATCATTCAGTTGGGTAATTTCAACCCATTATCACATTTTAATATCACAACGATTAATTAATATTAATCATTTATCTTTCAAATATCAACCCTTTGATATATTACAAAACTAAGTAATATATTAAAATATCAAATATTAATTAACATATTTCTTTCATCCTCTTATGTTAAACACATATGTTAACTCACTATCTTATACAAGTGAACTAACCCTTTTTCATTTAATTTATTATCACGCCATTGCTATACAAGGATTATAATATTCCATAATCTCACTTAATTAACCATATTTATTTCAGTCTAACTAATCAATTCTTATTCAAATCCATTCATGGATAACTTAATCATCATTTAAGATTTTTATTATCCTTATGAGTCCTTAATACCCATTTGTTAGATTTTAATTCCAAGAACTGATTTTTTAGAATCTACCAATACTTGCTACCGGTCATAAAAGTTTAGTAATGGCGTTAATTGCGCCATACCAAATTCCCAGGCAGACAAGTTCTGCATTAGCAGAACTGAAACCTTACACTTCTAAACACTTTACACATCCTCCTTAAGCCTTAACTCGCCTAACATCAACCCTCTATTTGGTTTCACATCATCGATTACTATTTTCCTTAACAATTTAAGGATCACGCTTCAAGTTTTAAAACTCTATTTTTCCTTATTAGTTTAACCAACTATACATCTCCTTTATGGTTTCATACCACCAATAACACAACGCTCAAATACAACACATACATGCATACCTTTAATCTTCACTTCTCGTCGTGTATCAATTTACTCAATAATTCTTTAACCACTTTAAAGGTATATCGATTCTCTTTTCTCGTCGATAACGTACAAGCATACAAGTCCAAACCTAACACACCTCGAGTCTTTAATAGTATTCAATATAGTACACTGAGTGTTTCTCACAAACAACCAACAAATTAGTTTTTGTCTCGTCTACACTATTTTTATAGTGAGTTTGATCGGTTACCAATTCGTATATACCTCCGCTCTCTGAAGGAATCATTTAGCCCAGCTACTATACATCAACCATTAAAGAGTACGATTGCACTACCTTAGACTTGATACGTACTCGTACAAATACTCAAGAAATTGGTGATTATCAAAGATATTTTAATGTCACCAACTTACTATTATAAAATAATTTCACATAAATTATTTAATATCAATAGATAAATTTTATCCACTTCTTTTATCTCAACTGAATTTTCTCTGCGATCAATAGCAATATAATAATAATATATTTATTAATCACAAAAATCACAAATTACATGGTTCATATTACCCTATGTAACACATTCCTACATACCTCGTATCACATAAATATTTTTATTCGAACCCATTTCACACTTAAGAATTTTATTCATTAAATTCTTATTTAATAATTTCTGAAAATCCGGGTTCTTACAAAGTCTTTAAGGTCTCTACAGTAGATGATAACATCACATAGCACATTAGGTCATGAATAAACATAATGGTTCCTAAAGAATCTTACCATTCTTCTCAATCTAATTACGTATTAGATTTTTTATTATTGGTTCTGGCTTTCTGTTATGTCATTCTTATAATCACATGCAATTGACTTTCTTTAACCCTAAGTGATTATACTTAAGGCTTAAATATGTCTTAACAATGTTACATTAAGATCCTTAGTTAATTGTTCATCAATTACTATTCATGCTCCACATATAAACTTTCTTTATTGTTTATATCCTAAGGCTGGCGCTGTGGCGCCATGCAATAATGATAGAGAACCCGGACTCGGCGGCTGGCGCCGAGTCTCCTTTATTATATATACAGTGCGGCGCCAACTAACGATGCATCATGCCACGGCCTCAAGCACACGACGCAGCCTTTATGCCTTGAGTCACAACTTGCGGTAGCGGACTACATCTGTGCAATGATAATTTTGTGATTTTGAAATTTTGTGAAACTCACGGGCTCGTAACTTCTTCGTTATAAGTCCGAATTGGCTTGTTCAAGAGCCTACGGTTCACAAATCACACACTCTACGTGTTCATGTAAGAATTTATCTATTTGACTTCGTTAGCTCAAAATTCACCTATTAGTTCATTTTTAACAAAAACGATAAACGTTCGTGAACGTTCAACGCACGTTTCTTCGTTCTAAGTCAGAATCCGGCCATTTTCGAGTCCTCAACTCTATAATGCCAAATAAGACTTGTCTCCATCAACAACTAACTTTTCCAAACTCAAACACAAAATCCAACTTCCATTCCGAGAATTTCACGAATTCGACGATTATCGTCCAATCGTGTGAATTCTGGCAAAACTTCGTTACTAACGATTTGTTCATCATTCCAAATGGATTCATTTCATTAACTAGACATCTCAACCTACATATTACAACAACTTCTCTTTAAATTAGGTTATGGCTTATTCTTCATAAGTTCATAACTTAACCAATTATACAATACAAGCTTTCATTTCCTTATAACTTATTGTTGATTTAAGTCCTTTAAATAACATTCTTACATCTTATCAATCATACTAACTTATTAAAGTAAACATATGACAAGTTCATTATTGTTCTTCATAAGTTCATAAATTATCCAAGTTTGAAATACTTAATCATTACTTATACGGCTTGAGTCCATTGCTTATCTAATCCTTATATGTTCTTAGCATACATGATCATTAAGTGACACTTCTCTTATCACCCTACAATGGTAGAGATGGAAGATATAAGATCACAAGATCAATACCTTTGATGACTAGCTTCTCCTTCTTGAAAATCTAACAAAGGATGTTGGACTTAAAAGTGCTTATTCTCTCTAACCAATAAGTTGCTTTGTAAGAAAGTTTTTGGGTGAAATTTGAACAAGCTAAATAATGAAATCTAACTTGCTATTTATAGAGCATCCAAGGTTAGGGTACACGGGTCATTAAAACCTCCACCTCCTTAAGTAACCTTCTTACTATTCCATTCTTAATGCCTAAGTAAACTTGCTCCCTACACAAATTGCTTGGCCACCACATAAAGATCTTGGTCAACACAACACTTAGGCACCAAGATCACCCATGGGTTGCCCCATGGATCATAATTAGCTAATGGATCATTAATTGGGCTTAGGTCTTAAATTACTTTGGGATTGTTTGTAATTGCTTTGGGCTTCATATTAACCATCCCTTGGGCTAATCATTGCTACATCTTGGGCTTGCCCCTTAGTGATATTAGACTTTCACATCCTATAAGATTACACAAGTTCATTTCATTAGACTTTAATTCTTAACGTTCTTAATTTTAAGTCTGTATGCAAAATATTGCGTTTTCCATACTTAGATTATTATTACATAATCCATCTCACCTCGATATTTTAACGTTATGTATTTCTCGGAAGTTCAAAAATAATTCCCGAGCGGAAAATAATGAATAGTGATTTTCAGAAACTTTCTCGGAAAGCTTTTATTTTCATCTTGGAAATTCACACGCTTTAATTCCTTCACGTAGTTAAAATACTACGACGTTCCGATGTTTCTAGGTTATAAAACGACATACATCGTATTAACACGTAATAATAACAAATAATATTATTCTATTCATTATTTAATTCTTTCAAGTATTTTACAAAGGATTCGAATTTCTCGGTCGTTACATCTTCTCTAGTTTTTCTTGATGTAATTTCTATCTCCCTCCTATGTACTTTTCCTTGACTGCTGATCAAGGTTTCTATTTGTAGTAAATAGTTTATGTAATAGGATTAGTTAGAATTACTTGAAGAATTAGAGACTAAGAAGCAAGGAGTGCTTGAAGGCTATTTTGTAATGGAGCCCTAGTTTAAATGTAATAGTTATATTTAAATTTAATTCTTGCACCCTAGGCTTGACCTTTTAGTTCACTTAGTAGCTCTAGTGAACCAAACTAGGATAAAAGTCTATAATCAATTCGGGTAGAATATAATATTCTATAGGTGCATGCTTACTATATATATATATATATATTGTATTATACAACGTGCTTCACATATTAATTAATATGATGCGTATTTTATATATATATATATATATATATATATATATATAAATATGTGCATGCGCGCTAAACAAGATGAGACAAATAATACAAACCCCTCAAAGATATTATATTAAGTTGTAACGTTTAAATATATTTGGAATATCAAAAGTCGCCTTCTAGCCTTGTAAACCGATAAAGTATTAAATATTTAATATGAGTTTGTTGTGCACACACAAGGCAAGTATTATATATTTAAGATGTTGTTTTATTACATATGACATTTAAAAGAAATTGAACATTACCGATTTATTGTGCACACATAAGGGCTGTAGTTAGGACTGAGGAAAAAACGGATATAACCGAATAACCGAAGTGAATCGAATTTTTTTAACCGAAATTTCTTGATAATTTGGTTATTTTTTGTAATTTGGTTATATCTGAATTCTTATTCGGTATTCGATTCCGGTTATTAAAATCATCATATTCGGTTACCCGAATAACCGAACATATTCATTAGAAAAAAGAAATTTAATATTTGTATTGTGACAACCCCAAAATAGGTCCATTCCATCCAACCCATACTGAGTCGCCAAATACATGGTACAGAAAACAACTATAACTTTATTACAACAATTGTCGTGCAAAATACAATAACTCATGTGTTGTGAGTTTTGATACAAATATATATATATATATCAACTGTGACTCTTGACACCAACTTAGGTAGCACGTCACCATGACATCTTACATAAAGGTATAGTCAAAAACTGTTTTAGAAATTAAAATCTTTGGGAAGTGCTCAAGAAACCTTCGTGATGGGGAGGCCATGCGTCTAGGTTATAATAAATATCATATGGCCACAGAATTATCCTTGGTTGACCCAATAGACCCCAAAGAAAAATGAGAAGATTACTATCATATTCTTTCCAATGATGAGTCTTCTATTGACATATCATTATCTCCACTGTCTCTAATTGAGAATTATACTTCAAACAAACACCAAGATTATATAGGTAGTGCTCGTAGATATACTCAGCAAGTGGATGTGCACAACCATGTCTTATGATGATACGAGGTTGTATGCCACTAGACATCTTGTATGATAGTGGCAAAACACCCTTCCAACGTTGGGTTCGCCTCACCCTATTTGATTCACCAAATATAACTACTAAATGATGTATACAACACTTTTCTATACTGCTTAAGGAGAACCTCCACAGCTGGAGACCACCGTTCTATTTTCCCATTACCCTCGCTCGACCCAGCTACACTCTTATTACCTGAAAGGAATTGTGAAGCAAAAGGGTGAGCACAACTAGCTCAGTAAAGAATATCATGACTAAAGATAATTAAATTATCAATAGCCTTCATCAATAATAAATTAGAGATTTAGAACATATGGTAGATGATAAAAATTTCAACCATAGTTGCAGCGGAACGAGCAATCCATTAGAAGAGTCAAATAGACCATAAAGTCTATTATCTTCTCCATATTAAAAGTCCACCAACAATATTTTATCCCTGTAAATTAGTCAACAGTTCCTTTCCACAATTATATGAATAACTCATAATCATAATTGTAATTCTAAATTCCTCTTCGCATCCACGACAAAGATAATTTTCATCACATGTCTTTACCTGAAACATCAAAGATCATGGTTATACCAAATCACAGTTCATGTTTATAATCATACTAACAATTTCATCTTTACATTACGGCCAAAGATATTCATCAACAAACCATCTTTGCACTACGGGCCAAAGATATTCATCAACAATTCATCTTTACACTACAGGCCAAAGATATTCCTCAACAGTTCATATTTGCACTACAGGCCAAATATATTCATCAACAGTTCATATTTTTACTACAGGCCAAATATATTAATATCTCAAATAAATATATAATCATTTCAGAATTTATATAAATAATAATTATAACCATGGTGATCATTTCACCTTTGCACTTAAGCTAAAGATATTCAATTATAAATTCAATAGTCATGATCATACCAGTCAACAATTCAACTTTGCACTACTGGCCAAAAA
The DNA here is from genome assembly GCA_020205605.1 of Panax ginseng. Taxonomy (NCBI): domain Eukaryota; kingdom Viridiplantae; phylum Streptophyta; class Magnoliopsida; order Apiales; family Araliaceae; genus Panax; species Panax ginseng. Next base: position 82,661,647 of record CM035141.1, read on the forward strand.
GAACCCATAGTCATGATCATACCAAAAATCTACCCATCTTTACACTCAAGTCAAAGAGAAATATCATCATTAGGGTTATAAAAATGTTATATATAATAGTAAAATCAATATAATCAAAACATCTAGATTTAATCTCAAGAGTAATATTATAAATCAACTATAATTTGGTTAGAAAAAGAAACCAATTGTGTCATGAATAGTAACTCATGAATAGTAACCCATGAATAGTAACTTTGTGAATAATAACTCGTGAATAGTAATTCATGAATAGTAAAACCAACACAAAAAGATAGAAATTCTACAATAAAATCCATACCAATATTTCGGTATAATGATATTGAAATAACATTTCTTAAACTTATAAACAATTTATTTTAATTGTTTACACTTTACTAAATAATGCATTTAATCATCCTAAAATTCCAAACTCATAAGATTTCATCACCAATAACCAAAACTCTCATCAAAATCTGCATATACCTCATATAGGATTCTCCAAGCCATAAAATCCTATTTTCTAATTTTCTTACTTCACATAACATATTTAATTCATTTACTCATAACTATTCCATTTTCATGAAAAATACCAAATCAGTCCCAAAAATATTTCTTTTCTGGGCTTTAGCAGAATATAGTCCCATATTGAACATATATTTTTCTCAGAATTTTTAAAATTCATTTACTATTTTTCATATGGCCAAAACCGCCGAATATTTAGACATTTATCATAAATTGTACTTTTATCCAAAAATTCCGAAATTCACAGAGTAGACTGATATTATATAGATGTACTCCCAATAAACATTTCATCAATTTTGGAGTTAACCACAAGGAGTTATAAGCGGTTACTTTTAAAATAGTCTTTTTCCGTAAAATTCATAACTCTTAATCTATACATCCAAAAATCGCCATTTTTGGACACAATCAATAAAACTCATCAAATTATCATTTTAAATATTTTCAGAATTTTTGAAGGTCTGAAAAGTTACGAAACATGAAAAACATAACAACCCTTAAAATCCCTTACTATCCTTTACCTCAAAAGAGCAACACTTACACTGGATATCGATATGACGGTGAAGGAAACTTGCAATTGATGAATAGCAACTCACCAAGTATCTAAATACTCACAAAATACACTCGATAATCTAAAGAGAAAAAGAGAGAAAACTTATGAATTCGTGTGTGTTTTTCAATTCTAACTTATTTTCTATTTATAGGAAAATGTTAGCACAATCAAGCAGACTTAATCACACTACACATGGCTTTACCTCGCTACTATTCCACCCACCAAAAATCAGCCATCTTCCCCAACAACCAAAAGTGGGGCCCACCCATTTCTAGAATTTTCCACCAAAATCATTTATAAACCTAATTTCCTAATCACCACCTCTTAAAATTCATAACAAATCATTCGCTCATTTTAACGGTTCAATATTTGTGAACATATACTCAACTTATATATGTATAACATATCCAAAAATCACAACGATCCAACTATTGATTAAAAATTATAACTCACACAATGAAGTCAGTAAGAACAATCGATTTGATCTTTTAATACCTCAATCCGATAAAATACTGATAAAATACCTCAACATTAATTCCTTCATTTATAACCACATAAATAAATCCATCATTTATATCCACATCAAATAAATATTTCATTATCATATAAATCAATAATTAATTATTCACAAATAATATTACAGAATCACAATAATGACAACCAGGAAGTTCCCAGGAAAGAGGAGGCTTTCAGATAAGGATTTCTCCTTACTGGCGCGCAATTAGGTGACCAAACATCTCCTTGACATAACTTTCTAGACATTGCCAATAATACTATCTAATAATATTATTCAAATAATATTAATTATTGATCTGATAATGGAGATACTGTGCAGTGATAATTATTGAACAACAATAATATAAAATATCAACGTAGCAATTATTGAATCAATAAAATAAAATATTGAACAAAGAATTATCGTAACAATTATTGAGTAGTGTCTTCTTCACGTAAGAATTAATAATTCAAAAATACATCTCAAAACCGGTATGCTTTCTTCGTGGCAACCACGCCAGACATCGTATTTTAACCACCCAAGGGTATTCCAACAATGTTAATTCAGTAACAACTACGTTTATTATTTGTAAAAATTCAAATTTGTCATTTTCTTCATCCGACGGTTATTCACATTATGGGGCCCACAAATGATTGCGCTCAATGCATTTAATATTCCCTACGTAAAGAATATTCTACGACTAAAGGAATATTTCCCGACAACAAGAATATTCTATAACCACTTGCGTATTTTGAAAAATTTATATATATCACCCTTAACTTTAACCTTTTATCAATTTAACCATTTACTGAATAGAAAAATTGAATACTTTTATTTCATAAAATTCGGGGTCTTACATGTATGATGGGCCTGATATAGATAAGTCAAATAAACTTATAAATTTGGACGGGCCAATTCCTAATTCCATGGCCCATCTTGGGGAAAAATAGATCTATAATTCTATTTCAGTTCCATGCCCAATTCCCAATTCCATGGCCATAGATCCATAATTTTTGGGGAAAAAAAAGCAGATCTCATTTCCTAATTCCATCTCACTATCTCGATTGTTTCTCTCACGGATCTACTCCAAAGGTGTTCTTCGAGATCCCAAATGACTCCTCCCTCTCGATCTCTCATCTCTCCTCCCATCCTTCGTCCCTTCATTCTCTTCCTCGATTCCTATCGCTTTCTCTCTCCACCGAATACAAGCACCTTTGAACCCTCATATTTCGGTTCTCTCTGGTTCAACTGAACTCCACGCCGTAGTAGTCGTCCCAGGTTTTGGGTGGCGCCCATCACGGCCGCCATGGTGGTGGCGGTTTGATTGGTGGCGAGCGGAGGAGATAAGAGGAGAGAGAGTAAGAGAAAACTATAAGCGAAAAGAGATGATAGAGGTATGGGGTTTCTTGGTCTTAGAAATGATATTCTCAAAGGAGTGGGTTTTCAGTTAAAAAGTAAAAACAAAATAGAGTACAACACCTTTATACTTCGGTTTCTGTGCCAGTAACAATTATACACTAGCAATAGTAATGTTGTGGTGTTTTCTGTTCAAAGTAGTTCACATTTGTTGCTTTTGTGGAATCATTTTTGGGTGTTATTTTTTATTGTAGTGTTCGGTTATTAACCGAAATACCGAATTTATAATTCGGTAATTCGGTATTCGGTTATTATCAAAATTCGGTTATTAGTTCGGATATTGAAAATATGAATATTTTGGTATTCGGTTATAACCGAATAGACTATTCGGTTCGATTATAAACGAATGATCAGTCCTAGCTGTAGTTTTCTCTTCACTTATATGAAAATGTTGGGTCTGACTTAACTTTAGATTATTTTAGTTCGGAAGTGCACACACTTGACCATTATGATCTAAGATGAAAAATAAAATCAGTTCCATGATGATGTAATTGACAAGAGTTGTCTATCTACTTATTTATATATAGTTTGTTGTGCACACATAAGACTATATACATTTGAAATGAGATCCTTATTCTCACTAGCAGATCTTTAATTAGATTTTGTCGAACTATATAAATGAGGGTAATATAGTTTGAAGAAAATAGTGGGAGAAACCAATTTAAATAATGACCTAATTTATTTTGGTAATTAATTAAAACAATATATGCTAAAATGTTTTCTTTTTCACATGCAGAATTTGAAAATGTCAAACTCACTAATATCACTGCGTAGCATAATTGATGCTAACAAACTGACTAGAACGAATTATACAGGACTGGATAAGGAATCTAAGAATTATTCTCACTGCTGAAAAGATTTACAGACTCAGCCTCTGAGAAAGAGATTGTTACTTTTAGAAAGTGGAAAGATGATGAAATCGTGGCTCAATGCATCATGCTCGCATCCATGAGTAACGAGCTTCAACCTCATCATCTACTATACTGTTGCACCTCAAAGAGTTGTATGGTGAGCAAAGTAAGACTGCTAGATCTCAAATATCTAAGAAGCTCTTTCGATCTCGTATGACTAAGGGCACTATTGTTGAGACTCATCTCCTAAAGATGATTAATTTGATTGAACAACTTGGACAATTAGGGTTCATAATGGATGGTGATTTAAGTCAAGATTTGATCTTGCAGTTACTCCCAGACACCTTCTCACAATTTTTTTGTGAATTTTCACATGAATAAATTGGATGTTAGCTTGCCTGAATTACTTAACATGTTGAAAAATATGTAAGGTCACTTCCTATCGAAGAAGCATCAAGTCTTATTGGTGGATGATTCTTCCAAGAAAAGGAAGAGACCCAATGTATCTTCTGAAAAGAAAAAAAACAAGAAGGCTAAGGGTAAGGCAAAAGTGAAAAATAATAAGAAAAATGATCCAGATAGCAAAGGAATATGCTTCCATTACTATAAGTCGGGTCACTGGAAAAAGAATTGTGAGAAGTTTCTTGCAGAGTAAAAGCAGAAGAAGCTTGGAGAATCTTTGACATCCGATAAAGGTTTGTTTATAATTAAAACTAATTTTTTTTGAAAGTCAAAATTCTATATGGGTATTGCATATTGGTTGTGGTTCTCACATATGTAACACTATGCAGGGACTAAGAAAAAGTAGAAAGTTGAACAGGGATGAGGTCATCCTACGAGTGGAAAATAGAGCAAAGGTTGCTGCATTAGTAGTTGAGACTTATTTTTTAGCATTGACTACAGGCAAGTCTATTAGTTTAAATATTTGTTTTTATGTTCCAACACTTATAAGAAATATTATTTCAATTTATGTATTAGATATGGATGGTTTTGATATTATAATAAAGAACAACAGTTGTTCTTTTTATAATAAAAATGTTTTATATGGTGTTGGCAATTTACTGAATGGACCGTAGACACTCGAAATTTTGCATTCTTGTTACTAACCCTGCAGGAGGGCAACATCGTCTTCTAGAGATAACCTTGGATGTCAAATCAGCTCAATCTCAGAGACAACCCCGAGATACTTAGTTTTCAATCTCGGAGACAACCCCGAGATACTCAGTTTAATTCCCTGAGACAACCCTAGGAGGCTCAGTTCCAAACCTTGGAGATAATCCCGAAGGATGTAGTTCTAGTTCCGGAGATAACCCCAGAATAGTCAGTTTTAACCCCGGAGACAACCCTAGGACACTCAGTTCCAACCCTTGAGATAATCCCGGGAGGTCAAGACACCTCAGAGATAACCCTAAGGATATTCAGCACTCACAGCGGCCCAATCTCAGAGATATCCCTGAGCAACGACTGTTACATCAGTACAGAGCCGGAGATAACCCCGATGAGGGGCAAAATCATCATTTCGCCACCTCAATACTACATTCACGTTGTCTCAAAATCATTTCATCCCGCATTTTATACAGAAGTATCCCACAAGAACCATAGCTCAAAATCCCGAGTGACTACTGCATAAGATAGCACACTGGATAGCAATCTGGTCATGGGCCCATCTTCCTAGCTTTGTACAACCTCTTATCCCATGTCATTGTGTAGCTCTCGACAACAGCATTCCGTAAAGGTACAACACACCTTAATCGGATGCCTGGATTGAAAGTTATGAAGGTTTGAGCGGATAGCGCATTGCACAAGTACACGTACTTCGAGACGATGGGACCCGCAAGGTCCGGGGAAACCCGGGCAGCCGCAGGTAGACCCGCGGCCATCTGGTCTATAAATAAAGGCCTTTGGTGGCTCATTCGAAAAAAAAGAAATAGAAAAAGGAGAGAAAACTCTGTCCATTTCAGTCTGTAAACACTTCTAGAGTGCTCTAAATTGAGTGATTCTTCTTTCTAAACACTTGTGAGCTCGTGTTTTACTACATACTGAAATTTAACCGATGGAAACCGAGTTTTCAGGTGCAAAAGCTATTTAAAGTTTTCTTGGCAGCCCACTGAAAGATATTTCATATTTTAAAGATTTTTATCACTTATATATATATATATATATATATATATATAAATACTATATATATATATACTTCTTGTCATCAAACTCTGCTTGATTGAGCCCTAATATACATCCAAAGGCATTTAATGCTTATATATATATATATATATATATATATATATATATATATATATATATATATATTTTACATTTTAGTAAGGCCTCAAGATCATTTCGTGACCATTTACTGCTTATATATATATATTTAAATTTTAGTCAGGCCTGGAGATCACTTCGTGGCCATTTACCGCTTATATATATATATACATATATATATTTACATTCCTGTTTGACCTGGAGATCACTTCGTGGCCTTTTACTGCTTTTATATATATATGTACAAAAGCAGTAATGGACATATTACATAGTATGTAACATTTCCACGTTTCCCCCAGACTAAACTACATAAGTCTTTATGTAGGGAAATGATTGATCCCGTTACCCGTTCAAAGTCCAAGAAGGCACTAAGCCTACAGCCAAACATGGCTACATCTGGCCAGCCGAATCCTACTTATGTCTCTCGTGAGGAGTTCGAAGGATTAAGCAATCAAATAACAAAGTTGGTTGTTCTGCTCAAAGAATTACACAAGTCAACTAAGGGTCCAAAAATACCCATCCACGCAGAATCCTTTGCACATAGAGGAATCCAGGGTCCGGATAAAGAAGTTCCCGCACCTGAGTCTCAGTTTGATAAGACCAACAAAACCCCTGAAAACACCCATCTTAAAGAAGATCAAGACACCGGTGATATTCGGAAGAAGGTTCTACAAATGGAAGAGACCATTCGGTCCATCAAAGGGATTGGAACACACGAAAGTGTTTCATATCCAGACCTTTGCATCTTCCCCGGGGTTCATTATCCAAAAAAATTCAAGACTCCCAATTTTGAGAAATATGATAGATTGGGAGATCCTTATACCCACTTAAAGATGTTCATTGGAGAGCTCAGATCTTATACCAAGAATGAAAAGCTCAGAATGCAGCTATTTCAGAAAAGTCTAACTGGAGAAACCAGAGCATGGTACACCAGTTTGGATAACTCCAAAATTCACAGTTGGGATGAGTTAGCCCATGTTTTCCTCAGTCAATATAGCTTTCAAACTCAGATGGCTCCAAACCGGTATCAAATTACTAAGGTCAAGAAATAATTCAATGAGTCATTCAGAGAGTATGCCCAAAGATGGAGGCGTCTGGCTGCTCAAATTATCCCATCCATGACAGAGTCTGAAATGGTGATGACTTTCATAGATATTCAAGAAGCTCCATTTTATGAGAGGGTCCTAGCTGGAATAGGAAATCCATTCTCAGAAATGATCAAGCATGGAGAAATGGCCAAAATGGGATTGAAGTCTTGGAAGATTCAAGACCTCGCCGCATTATAAGCTGGAAGTTATGGGAACAACCTTCGGAGGGTCCATAAGAAGAAAGAAGAGGATGTTTCCATGATACTGTAAGGACAAAAAGGCAATCAAAACTTGCCTATTCAGAGGAGAAACTATTCCCCTTTTTAAGCACAGTCTTTAAACCCTCCCATGCCAAAGAGTGGAGAAGTCAGACGTACAATAGTGTTCACACCTTTAGGGGACTCACTCAAAAACATTATCAAACTTCTGACAGCTCAGAAGAAAATCACTCATCTCCTTCCACCAGTCAACCCGAGTGGAAAAGGTTTCAATACAAGTAAGAAATGTGCTTACCATGCTGGAGCTCCAGGTTAAGAAACTCAGGATTATTGGGCCCTTAAGCATAAGATCCAGGATTTAATTGATAGTGGTGAGATTGTAGTGGCCAAGCTCGACCAACCACATGTTCAAGACAAACCTCTCCCTCAACAGAAGGAAAAGGAGGTTAACATGATCAACATGGGCAATGGAGAGAGTTCCAAATACCTCAAATATATGGGTGGTTCATTCCAAATCATCAAGAATAATTCCGATAGATGGGATTATTCAGAGTTCCAATTCATGATGGAACAAGAGTTAAAGTCTCTTGGCGAACAAGTCAATCAATTGGCAGAACTGGTGATTCATCAACACCAAGTCACACGTCAGCTGTTCAGTTAGGAGCATGCTAGCCTCCTTTCTCTTATTACAAATACTCCACCACTTACTCCAGAAAGTGAAACATTGGAGGAAATGCTTTCCAGAAAAGCAAAAGCTAAAGCCCATCGGGACTTTGCCAACAAAAGGGAATTCACCTATTTAGGCCAACCGATGGAAGACATATTACATATGCTGATCAGTGAGGGAAAAATCACAGCACTGCTACCTCCAGTCAACCCTCGCTCAAAAAGGTTTGATGCTACTGGAGTATGTCAATACCACTCCCACTCTCGCGGTCACAACACTGAGGAATACTAGGCACTTTGCCATCTTATTCAAAACATGATTGACAGCGATGACCTGCAAATGGAAGACAATGACGCTGTGTCATCTGATAGTGGGGACACATTTCCTCCAAGATAGAAAGAAGTTGTAGTAGTTATATCCTCTGAAGGAGATTTGGCTGGCACACCACTTATAAATCAACCAATTCAGCTCAAAAGAGTTGAAACCCCTTTGAAAGTGGCAGCACCAAAGCCAATCATATTGCCATTCATGCCTTTATATCTTATTATCAGCCTTAAGAAAGTCCTGTGGAATTACGGAGAGACTAAATGATCAACATCAAATACAATCGATGCAAAGGTTCATGTAAAATCCAATCGTATCAGAATTAACGAGAATTTTGTAATTAATTTTAAATATTTATGGAGTTAAATAAATATTTTAATTAATTTATTTATTGAGATATATAAATAATAAATGAAATTGTGGTGTAATAATTTAGTTAAGTGTGTTTGTTAACTAAATTAATTAATGGCAATTTTATTATTTGAAGATTTGATTTAATGAAATAATTAAATGAAATAAATTCTTTAATATTTAAGTAAATAATTAAATTTAAATAAAGTAATGCTCTAGTTTAATTTAATAATTAAATTAGATATATAATAATTTGTTAAACATAAATGTAATTATAATGGAAATTATAATTGTAATTGTAAGTTATTGAAATTAATTAAAATGTGACAAATGGTACTATATAATATAAATGTTATCAAAACAAATTAAAAAGGGGTTTTCTTTTTATGTGTAGCCAAACAAAGCCTTGTGGCTTTTGGTTAATGTAACAGCCAAATACTCTTGGCTTAATAAAACTAATAACCACGTTTATCAGTTTATTAAGCGCTCAGTTGTGTTATATCACGTATTTTCCTAAAAACTTAGAACAGAGGCTAGAGAAGAAGAGCTAGGGTGAATTACAGAGAATTGATAGTTGGAGAAGAGGGGTTTATGGAAAGGATTGCTGTCAATTTTTGTAAGAACCCGAATTTTATGAAATAAAAGTATTCAATTTTTCTATTTAGTAAATAGTTAAATTGATAAAAGTTTAAAGTTAAGGGTGATATATGTAAATTTTTCAAAATAAACAAGTGGTTATAAAATATTCATTGTTGTCGGGGAATATTCGTACGATGGCGCAACCATTTGTGGGCCCCGTAACGGAAAATTGTCGGATGAACAAAACGACAAGAATGAGTTTTCTAAAAATAAAGGAGTAGTTGTTACCATTAACACTGTTGGAATACCCGGTGGTTAAAGTACAGTAATACGCGTGGTTGCACAGTAGCACACGGTATTGCACAATATTTTTGGATTATTGATTCTTACGTAAGAAGTCACTACTCAATAATTGTTACAGTAATTACTATTCAATATTTTATTTTATTGATTCAAAAATTGCTACGTTGATATTTTATATTATTGTTGTTTCAATAATTGTCACTGCACAGTATTTCCCATTATCAGATCAATAAATCATATTATTTAAATAATATTATTAGATAGCATTATTGGAAATATCTAAGGAAGTTCTCTCTAGGAAAGGGGTTTGGTCACTAAATTACATGCCAGTAAGGAGAAATTCTTATCGGAAAGCCCCCTCTTTCTTGGGAACGACCTGGTTATCATTATTGTGATTTTATAATATTATTTGTGAATAATTAATTATTGATTTATATGATAAGGAAATATTTATTTTTTGTGGATATAAATGAAGGAGTTAATGCTGAGGAGTTTTATAAGTATTTTATCGGAATGGAAGTATTGAAAATCATCCGTATGTGGATTTCAGTCATTTTCTGTTTGGAATTTAGAAAAAATTTCTTCTACAAAGGTGTAGAGAATTAAATTTTCTATGGAATGGACATAAAATTCGTATTTTTCTGATAAAATGACTATTTATTATGAATTATTAAAGTTTCGAAAATAAATATTTTTATTAAAAACATGGGTGGACCCTACTTTTGGTTGTTGTGGAATTTTCTGAATTTAGTGGGCCCCACTTGTGGTGTGCTGAGTTTGGTCAAGTGGTGTGCGTGAATTTTTTTTATCAAAATATTAATTTATTAAATAATAGACTGCTTTGGTGTTCTGGCATTTTCCTATAAATAGGGTGCTTAGTTAGAATTGAAAATCACACCAGAATCATAAGTTTTCTCTCTCTATAATATCGATCGTATTTTTGTGAGTATTTAGATATACTTTGAGAGTTGCTATTTAGTACAAGTTTCCTTCAACATTATATCCGATATTTCAGTCAGAAGTACTGTTCTTTTGAGGTAAAGACAGGTGATGAAAATTATCTTCGTCCAGGGTGAAAAGAGAAATTTAGAACCACAATTATGATTATGAGTTAGTCACATGATTGTGGACATGAACTGTTGGCTGATGTTACAGGGATAAATATTGTTCGTGGACTTTTAACATGGAGAAGATAATAGACTTTATGGTCTTTGACTCTTCTAATGGATTGCTCGTTCCGCTACAACTATGGTTGAAAAGTTTTATCATCTACCATATGTTCTAAATCTCTGATTTATTACTGATGAAGGCTATTGATAAGTTAATTATCTTTAGTCATGATATTCTTTACTGGGCTAGTTATGCTCACCATTTTGCTTCACAATTCCTTTTAGGTAATAATAGTGTAGCTGGGTCGAGCGGGGGTAACAAAGGAATAAAACGGTGGTCTATAGCTGTTGAGGTTTCCCCTAAAACAATATGAAAATAGTTTTATTGAGAATTTTAGATAAGTGTATCGTATTTTATACGTCATTTAACCGTTAATTTTGGTGAACCGAATAGGGTGAGGTGAACCTAACTTTGGAAGGGTGTTTTGCCACTATCATACAAGATGTGTAATGACATACAACTTCGTGTTATCATAAGATAGGGTTGTGCACATCCACTTGCTGATTATATCTATGAGCACTACCTATATAATCTTGGAGTTTTGTTGAAATATAATTCTCAATTGGAGACAATAGAGATAATTATATGGCAAGAGAAGACTCACCATTGGAAAGAACATGATAGTAATCTTCTCATTTTTCTTTGGGGTCTATTGGGTCAACCAAGGATACTTCTCAACTCATATGATATCTATTATAACTTAGATGCATGGCCTCCCATGTACGATGGTTTTCTTGAGCATTTTCCAAAGATTTTAATTTCTAAAACAGTTATTGACTGTACCTTTATGTAAGGTACCATTGTAAGGTGCTGTGGTCGAGGCACCATGAGAGTTACATATATTTGTATTAAAACTCACAGCTCATGTGTTGTCGTATTTTGCACGACAATTGTATTAATGAAGTTTGTATTTGGTTTATGTACCATGTATTTGGCGACTCAGAATGGGTTGGTTGGATTGGACCTATTTTGGGGGGCGTCACAACTTTGCTAATATAAAACAAGGATTAAAGGTATAATCTACCCCTAATTCTAACATGTAGTTTTATAATTTCTATTCTCTCAAATTGAGTTTTTGTTGAATTGTTGTTTAAGATGTTGATTATATGTATGTATGACCTTGTTAAACCTGTTATTTGTCATCTATAATCTTATGTTAGTGATCAAATTCATGGAAATTGGTTTGAAGAAGAAGATTTCAATAACAATGTTTTATGTGTACAAAAAATGGCTTAATTGAGCCCAAATGTTTATGTTTAATCCTTGTAGTAATCTGTAAATTGATTGAAGATTGTGTTAGTATATCAAGAAACGAAAACAACGCAATTGGAATGGTGTCAATTGGTTAAGAAACAAAGATTTGGCGATTTAATTCGCTAAAAGTGTTGAAATATGAAGAAATTGGTAAAAACTAGATTTTGATCCCTAAAAGTTCATTTTATATATAATGTTTATTTTGGTAGAATCATGAAATTCATGCTAAGTGATGTTTTTACCAAATTCTAGTTGTTGGGGTGTGTGAATTTCACTAGTAATTAGGAAAAAATGGAGTTTGGGTTGTAATGAGGGAAGTCATTGCGGTTTACACAGATCACAAGAAAGCCAATTCATTTGCTTGCATTAAAAAGCGAAAATGGCGCAATTGCTACCGTTATTTCTAAGGTCGTGCACCAAAGACAATGCACTGTTGGTGCTTAAGGCTTGGGCGGCCTTGTTTACTGCATTCGACTACAATGACAGAGAAGCGCAGTGTTTTTTCGTTTATTACAGTCTAAAATATGATGATCTAACCTAGTGTAGTATGCATGATAAGATGTTAAACCATGTCATAGGATATAATAATAGATTATAATGCATTGTGTTATCAAATATGAAGATTTTAAGTAATTATTACTTAATAAGTTATGCAATGAATGAAATTCGATGGTTGTATAAGGTAGAGAGGAGAATTGAGTGCTAAAGCTTTATATTATATGATAGTAAGTTTTCAAATTCGTGTGAGTAGTAAACTAACATGGTTAGACCTTAAGTTAAGGGTTATGACTTAAATAAAATGGTGAAGTGAACCTATAGAGCTAACGATGGTATAACTAATCGATATTGCAAATCGTAATGGTATATGTAGGGTATTTGACAAACGTTTATTAAACTTGTGTAGCTTACACACGAGGTGTGACGCCCCCAAAATAGGTATATATCACCCATTCTGAGTCGCCAAATACATGGTACATAATACAACTACAACTTAATTATACAACTGTCGTGCAGAATACAACAAAACATAAGCGGTGAGTTTTAATACAAATATTGTCTCCTAGACAATATCCAAACTCAAATTCAATCCTCATTACAATTATTATCACACTATTTCACATAATAGTGAGAACTAATAAAGCAACCATCTAGACCGTCACTCCATTCCCCGACTAGTCCCAACTATATTCTCATTTCCTGAAGAGAACAGTGAAAGAAAATGGTGAGCTCAACTAGCCCAGTAAGAAATATTATGACTAAGATAATGCAGAATAAATTATCGTTAGCCTTCAACAATATACCAACTAATAAAATACAATAGACAACAAGTTTTAGATCAACAACTGCAGCGAAATAAGCAATCCATTAGAAGAGTCAAACAGAGCATGATATCTACTATCTTCTATGATTTAAAGTTTATCATCAATTTTATCACTGAGACTCAACTTAATAAACAATCTACATCACTGAATTATCCATGTACTACGGGCCAAAGATATTCATTAGTATTGTAACATTCAAGAATTTTAATTGTAATATTAAATATTTATTGAATTATATAAATATTTATAGATGTGTTTATCGTTAAATAAATGTGTTTAATTAATTTGATTTTAGTTGGTTAATTATTTGTTAAATAAATAATTAATGAGTTAAGGAAATTATTATTATATTGATATTTCAATTTGATGGTTAATTATTTGTATTGAGTTATGTGATTAAATGATTTATTTAATTAATTGTTATTTGAATTAATTAAATTAAATATGAAAGCTTGATTAAATAAAGTGTGACAAATAACTATAGTATAAGGAGTTATTAAAATAAATTAAAGTAGTTTAATTTAGTTTTACCCAAACAATGCTGAAGGATATAAACTCTTTAATTTTAAATGATTTGCCAAACAAAGCCCTATGACTTTTGGATTTCCTTTTTAATTTTAAATTATATAAATAAATAAATAAAATTAAATAATAAATATAATATAATTATAACTTATACGTTATTTTTATAACTGATATCTTAATAAGTACGTATTATTATTATATCAGTTTATTCTTTTACGCATACTTGTTAGTTGTTTAAGTCTAAGCCTGAGTAAGAAAAGAGAAGAAGTTCAGAGAGTTTTGAGAGAGAATTGAGAGCTGTGGATTCCAATTATTCTAGCAAAGTTTTCTTAAGCAACAAAAAGGTATGTGTTGAAACCCTAACATATATGTTTTACGTTAAAATGTTTTGTATTCTTGAACGTCATTCACTGTGTATAAGTTTTTACCAAAATTATCTGTAAACAATGTTCCAGAATTAGTTATGCTGATTACATGTGTTTATGATGATTAGAAATTATGTTTAAACAAGAATTGCATGCTAATTTCGATTTACAGTAGAAGAAAATTTTCGACAGTGTATGTTTATATCTATTTCTCATATGGCTCATGTAAGTACAAATTTTGATGGTCAATTCATATGTTAAACTATAAATTGAGTCTTGTATAGGTTAGTTCATTAAGAAACGAGCATAACATAATTTAAACGGAGCAATTTGGTCAAGTATAGAGATTACAGTGATGATTTTTGTGAAGAAACTCAAAAATGGAGTTTTAGTATGAAAATATGAATTTTGAAAAATTAAAATAGTTAGAAGTGTTAATTTGTGCTAAGTGGTTGAATATGTTAGCAATCATATTTATGATAGTTGTATATTTATTTTATGTGTTAATTTCACTGTTTGGTGGGTGAAATTCGTGTAAGTTGGGCTAAAAATGGCTACTGTTCATGTCGAGTCTACCTGCAATCACGCACCAAATAAATTTTGCTACCGGTGCCAAGGCTAAAAGCTTCAACAATTTGCCACAGTAGCGGTTAAGATCAGTATGTGGCTTAACTACACCACACAATCGATATGAAGCGAGAGCGATCTGGCGATGCTACTGCTTCGGGATAATGACGTCGCGTTGGTCTAGTGATGTATTAGTATAATAAACATGTAAAAATATAGCTAAAACAGAATCGTGTTATGTGGTTAGTAGATTCAAAGTTTGAATGATTAGTAAGTGATGAACGTGATATATTCCAAAATTTTAATTGATATATTCCAGAATCCTTGTAAGGAGGGAATGGTGTAATATTCCAAAATTTTAATTGTAATATTAAATATTTATTGAATTATATAAATATTTATAGATGTGTTTATCGTTAAATAAATATTTGTTTAATTGATATGATTTTAGTTGGTTAATTATTTGTTAAATAAATAATTAATGAGTTAAGGAAATTATTATTATATTGATATTTCAATTTGATGGTTAATTATTTGTATTGAGTTTATGTGATTAAATGATTTATTTAATTAATTGTTATTTGAATTAATTAAATTAAATATGAAAGCTTGATTAAATAAAGTGTGACAAATAACTATAGTATAAGGACTTATTAAAATAAATTAAAGTAGTTTAATTTAGTTTTACCCAAACAATGCTTAAGGATATAAACTCTTTAATTTTAAATGATTTGCTAAACAAAGCCCTATGGGTTTTGGATTTTCTTTTTAATTTTGAATTATATAAATAAATAAAATAAATTAAATAATAAATATTGTGACGCCCCCAAAACAGGTATACATCACCCATCTTGGGTCGCTAGATACAAGGTACTGAATACAAATACAACTTAATTATACAACAGTCGTGTAAAATACGACAAAAACATAGACTGTGAGTTTTAATACAAATATTGTCATCTAGACAATATCCATACTCAATGGAGTCCTCATTACATTTATTATTACACTATTTCACAGAATAGTGAGGACTACTAATGCACCATCTAGGATCATCACTCTGTTCCCCGACTAGTCCCAACTACGTTCTCATTTCCTAAAGAGAACAAAAGAAAGAAAGAAATGGTGAGCTCAACTAGCCCAAAGAAGAAATATTATGACTAAGATAATGCGAAATAAATTATCATTAGCTTTCAAATCTGTTAAACCGATAAAATATAATAAACATCAAATTTAACTGCAGCGAAACAAGCAATCCATTAGAAGAGTCAAGTAGAGAATAAAATCTACTATCTTCTATGATTTAAAAGTTTTTCATCAACTTTATCGCTGAGACTCAACTTAATAAATAAAATTGAATCATCCCTGCTCCACGACCAAGGATATTCATGTAATCATCAATGGTCATGACTATACCGAATAATCCCTGGTCATAATCATACCAACAACTGTCCACCAATGAACTACAGGCCAATGAGGACTTTTACCACATCATTCGTCACATTACGGTCATGATTATACCGAATAATCCCTGGTCATAATCATACCAAGTCCATCTATGCACGTAAGCTAAAGATGACTTTTAACATAATATAAGCATGATGATGATGACAATTCAATAAAACAAGTTCAAGAATAAATTTTAAAGATTTATAAGTTAATTTATCCTGAACTCAATAACGTCCAAATTGTCAACATGATACTTCTTTGTGGAGTAAAATTCAAGAATGCTCAGAAGAATATTTCCATAAAAAGATACTGGATGAAGCGCAAATATCAAGGATATTCCACTAATTTCATGGAGTATA
Organism: Panax ginseng; assembly: GCA_020205605.1. Lineage (NCBI taxonomy): Eukaryota > Viridiplantae > Streptophyta > Magnoliopsida > Apiales > Araliaceae > Panax > Panax ginseng. The sequence goes on from CM035141.1 coordinate 82,678,279, forward strand.
GAAGCCAAAATTTTAACCAACTGAGTATAATAGAATATATGAAACTGCAAAAGGATTTTCGCCCGCCATGCGGTAATCCACGTAGACAGATCATTTCCACAATTTAATAAGGAATGAATACGAATGATCATTCACCATACATGTGGTAATCTACATAGACAGGGTATTCCAACAGAATAATAAAGAATGGAATAACAGAAGGATTCACCGTGCATGCGATAGACTGCACAGACACGATATTCCGATAGAATAATAAAGAACGGAATATTAGAAGAATTTCACCATGTATGCGGTACTTCGCATAAATAGGTTATTCCAACAGAATAATAAGAATGAAATAATAGAAGAATTTCACCAAGTATAGGGTATCCCGCGTATATAGGTTATTCCAACAGAATAATAAAGAATGGAATAACAGAAGTTCTCTTCATGAATAAGAAAGAAAGAATACCTCTTACGAGTACAACAAATAATATCCCCTACCTTAGAAGAAACTGGATATTGGAGTAGTGAAGTAGCAGAATACTTTTCTTCTTTCTCTCTATAGTTTCTCTCTCTAGAGTTTCAGTTAATTCGTAAGAAATAATGAAGGAATGAACTTCTATTTATAGGAGAATGGACTGAATAGTAACTAATTCATGAATGGTCCAGATTGATTTACTTTTAAACGGACGGTCCATATTGGTTTACTATTAAAACTTAAAGCAACGGTCCATACTGATTTACTATTAAAACTTTAAACCAACGATCCATATTGATTCACTATTATAACTTTCCACCAGCGGTCCATATTGATTTACTATTATATCTTCAACCAACGGTCTGAAAAATTAGAACATCTCCTCATGGAATAATATTGTACCCAAAAATGATTTGGACCAAAAAGAAATATATCTTACGGGTGAATAGTACCCTATGAATAGTAACTCGTGAATAATAACTCGTGAATAGTAACTCATGAATAGTAACTCATGAATAGTAACTCATGAATAGTAACTCGTTAATAGTAACTCATGAATAGTAACTCGTGAATAGTAACTCGTGAATAGTACTCCAACACGAAAAGTGCCCCGAATACCCGATTGAACAATATAACCTCCAGACATCAATTATTATCGAAACAAATGTCAATTTTCACTAACACAAATAATTCCAACACAATGGAACTATAAAATTCATCTTTAATCAACACGAACGTATTCATCATTAATATTATAATTCACAATATTTAACAACCAGGCCATTCCCAGGAAAGAGGGGGCTTTCCGATAAGGATTTCTCCTTATTGGCGCGCAATTAGGTGACCAAACCTCTAATTGACAGAACTTCTAGACATTGTCAATATTGCAAATAATAATATGAATAACTTTGCCGTCTCAATTATTGATTTAATAATATATCATATTATGCAGATGATACTGTGACAATAATCGAATCAATAATATGAGAGATATGATGCAACAATTACTGTAGCAATAATTGAGTATAACTGAGTGACTTATCACGTAAACATCAATAATCAATATCGTGTGCTACTATGCAACCACGCGTATTACTGTACTTTTACTACCGGGTAGTTCAACAGTTTTAATGGTAACACCTCTGCCGTTATTTTTATAGAAAGATAATTTTGTCATTTTCTAACTACGATAATACTTTCGTTGTGGGGTCCACCAATGATTGTGACGTCGTACAATATTTCCTGTTAAAACGAATATTCCCCGACCAATCGAATATTATATAACCACTTGCTTACTTTGCAAAATTTATAAATATTATCCACAACTATAACATTATATCAAATCCACACCATAATATTAAAAAATTTATTTCGAGAAAATTAAATATTTATTCATAAAATCTGGGGTCTCACAAATATAATATAATTATCACTTATACATTATTATTTATAACTGATATCCTAATAAGTATACGTATTATTAGTATATCAGTTTTATTCTTTTACGCATACTTGTTAGTTGTCTAAGTCTAAGCCTGAGTAAGAAAAGAGAAGAAGTTCAGAGAGTTTTGAGAGAGAATTGAGATATGTAGATTCCAATTATTCTAGCATGGTTTTCTTAAGCAACAAAAAGGTATGTGTTGAAACCTTAACATATATGTTTTTTGTTAAAATGCTCTGTATTCTTGAACGTCATTCACTTTGTATAAGTTTTTAACAAAATTTTCTGTAAACCATGTTCTAGAATTAGTTATGATGATTACATGTGTTTATGATGATTAGAAATTATGTTTAAACAGGAATTGCATGCTAATTTCAGTTTACAGTAGAAGAAAATTTTCGACAGTGTATGTTTATATGTATTTTTCATATGGCTCATGTAAGTACCAATTTTGATGGTCAATGCATATATTAAACTGTAAATTGAGTCTTGTATAGGTTAGTTCATTAAGAAATGAGCATAACGTAATTTGAACGAAGCAATTTGGCCAATTATAGAGATTACAGTGATGATTTTTGTGAAAAAACTCAAAAATGGAGTTTTAGTATGAAAATATGAATTTTGAGAAATTAAAATAGTTATAAGTGTTGTTAAATTGTGTTAAGTGGTTGAATATGTTAGCAATCATATTTATGATAGTTGTTTATTTATTTTACGTGTTAATTTTACTGTTTGGTGGGTGAAATTCGTGTTAGTTGGGCTAAAACTAGCTCTCATCGTTCATGCCGAAGTCCGCCTCTGTTCACATGCACCATCGCAGACGCAATTGCCATAATACACCGATATGAAGAAGAGCAATCTGCTGCTGCTACAGTTTCCGGATAGTGACGTACGTTGGTCTAGTGATGTGTTAGTATAATAAACATGTAATAATATAGCTAAAACAGAATCGTGCTATGTGGTTAGTAGATTCAAAGTTTGAATGATTAGTAAGTGATGAACGTGATATATTAGAACTTAGTGAGTATGATGAATAGTAAACATGTGTTGTGAAGGTTAACACTTGTAATTTCTGATTTTTGCATGGTATCTTAAGACTTGTGCTAAAATAATAAGTCTAACTAGAAATGCGTGTTATGTTGGAACGTGAATGTTAGTAAATCTAATAGATGATGGTTCTAAACCTATATTTGGTGAACGTGAGTCTAATATAATAGCTTACACTCGAAGCAAGTTTGTAAACCTATCTTTTTAAATTGAGCAAGTTCTTTAACTCTACTCTTATAATAATTATGCAAGTTTCCTAACTCTATACCTTATTGAGCAAGATTACTTTCGTTGAACAAGTCCTTGCATCTAGATTGTTTATAATGACGCAAGTTTTTCTAAAATCTTGTCTCTTAACATTGAGCAATATTATTGTTTCTAAATCAATTACAATTACACAATTTCCTCTAACTCTACATTTTCATTAAGTTAGTTCTATTATTAAATTGGGCAAGTTTTTCCTAAACCTAAACTTGTTATTTTAGCATGCAAGTACCTTTATTCTGATGAACAAGTTTATCGTTCAAGTTATTACTTATTATGCATGCTTAATATTAAATTCTAAGATTTTAACCTTAGCTTAGTGTTGTTCAAAGCAAGGTATATGAATTATTCAACACTTATGCTATTAGATTATTCCTATAGCATGAACTTAGAATGCAATATTTATTCAGTTATGATTATTCCATAACATAGTATTGTTACCTTTTATTAAACTAATCCTTAGTTGATGTCCGTTGAATTTCAAATTACCTTAAGTGTATCCAAACTAAACTTACTTTGGTGCGGACTTGTAATCTAAATACTAAGACGAACAACCCTATTATTAGGGGTTTACGTTCAGAGTTGAAATGTTTGTGCACAATACATTGTACGACTGGTTGATCCCCCTAAGTACGTGGAGTCCTTATAGTCATATACCTGTTAAAGTTAAAGTTGAAAGATTACTTATAACTGTGGACATGGTTCGTGGTCATTAGACCCTAAGTAGTATATTTCAGAATGTTAATAGAACATATCATTCAGTTCTATTGAGCCTAGTATTTGGCAAATGTTGTAAAGTTTATTTATTTTTATTTCAAGTGAGCTTTGTTTGCTCACTCTTGCTTATATAACCATTACATCTAAGGATGAGAAGGTAGATGTACCTAGTACCAGTAAGGGCAAGGGGAAGATGAACAAGTATTGAAGACTTGTAATATTTTGATAGTTAATTATCAGACTTTAATTTGATTGATGTAATGAAGTATTTATTTAATTTCCGCATTTGAATAATTGTAATTAAAGGTTAGATAACCTAGGAGATAATGTTTTTATTAATGTAACCTTGTATGGGCAGGTTTTATTATTCAATTATATTATGATTGGGTAGTTAGATATGAATGTTTTGATTAAGTGAACACCATATCTTGAGGTAATGAAGTACCGGGATTTGGGGGTGTCACAAGTTGGTATCAAAGCTTTAGGTTATGAACCTTAGGTGGGGAAAAGCCTTAGGAATTAACTTTTGAAAAGATAGTGGTGATTAACTCTTATCGAGTTTTAAGGAAGAAGTAATAAAACACTTATGTACATGCAATAGTGAAGTAACAAAATACTCTTCTTCTTTCTCTCTATAGCTTCTCTCTCTATAATTACTCTTGTGAGTCTTAGTGAATAGGTGAGAATGAAAGAAGAATGAGCTTCTATTTATAGAAAAATATAGTATCGATAATTAAACGTTTAGGGGATCGAATTATTACAGTATAGTACCTTCATCTATTGTGACGCCCCCAAAATAGGTATACATCACCCATCTTGAGTCGCCAAATACATGGTACATAATACAAATAAAAACTTCATTATACAACATGAGTTGTGTGTTTTAATACAAATATTGTCTTCTAGACAGTATACAAACTCAATGCGGTCCTCATTACATTTATTATCATACTATTTCAAAGAATAGTGAGAACTACTAATGCTATCATTTGGACTGTCACTCCGTTCCCTGACTAGTCCCTGCTACGTTCTCATTTCCTGAAGAGAACAATGAAAGCAAAATGGGGTGAGCTCAACTAGCCCAATAAGAAATATTATGACTAAGATAATGCAGAATAATTTATCATTAGCCTTCAACAATGTTAAACTGATAAAATATAACACACATCAAGTTTAACTGCAGCGGAACAAGCAATCCATTAGAAGAGTCAAGTAGAGAATAAAATCTACTATCTTCTATGATTTAAAAGGATTTTCATCACTTTTATCACTGAGACTCAGCTTAATAAATAATCCACATCATCAAATCATCCCTGCACTACAGGCCAAAGATATTCTTTAGTATCACGACCACGAATTATTCATGCACTACGGGCCAAAGATAATCGTGTTTTCATCAACAGTCCTGATCATGCCATAAAACAATTCATCTTTGCACCCTTGGCCGAAGAGAATCCATAGCCATAATCATACCAAAAACTGTCCATCAATGCACTACGGGCCAATGAGGATTTTTTTCCACATCATTTGTAACATTATGGTCATGATTATACCGAATAATCCTTGGTCATAATCATACCAAGTCCATCTATGCACTACAGGCCACATATGACTTTTAACATAATATAAACATGAGGATGATGACAATGATATAAGAATTCAATAAAATAAGTTCAAGAATTAAATTATCCATGAACTAATAATGTCCAAATTGTCAACATGATACTTCTTTATAGAGTAACACTCAAGAATGCTCAAAAGAATATTTCCATGAAAAGATACTGGATGAAGCGCAAATATCAAGGATATTCTACTTTCATGGAGTATAGAAGTCAAAACTTTAACCAACTGAGTATAATAAAGAATTGAAACACAAAAAAAAATCACCAGGCATGCGATAGACCACACAGACAGGTTATTCCAACATAATAATAAATAACGGAACCAGGTCATGCGTAAACGCACGGACAGGATATTCCAATAGAATAATAAATAATGGAACCAGGTCATGGGTAAATGCACAGACAGGATGTTCCAACAGAATAATAAATAACAGAACCAGGTCATGCGTAACGCACAGACAGGATGTTCCAACGAAATAATAAAAAAATAGAATAACATAAGAATTTCACCATGTATGCGGTACTTCGCATAGACATGTTATTCCAACATAATGATAAAGAATGGAATAAAAGAAGAATTTCACCAAGTATAGGGTAGCCCGCGTATACAGGTTATTCCAACATAATAAAGAATAGAATAACAAAAGTTCTCTTCATGAATACAAAAGAAATAATACCCCTTACGAGTACAACAAATAATATCCCTTACCTTTGAAAGAAGAGTATTCCAACCGGTAGGCGAGGATATACTCAAGAAAACTTAGACTACGCCAAGGCTTTCTTAAACTCTAAAGAAATACGCCAAGATTATAGAAGAAGAACTCTCTATAGTTTCTCTCTCTGAGTTTCAAATGAATTCATAAGAAATAATGAAGGAATAAGCTTCTATTTATAGAAGAATGAATGGACCATAGTAACTAATTCATGAACGGTCCAGATTGATTTACTTTTAATCGTATGGTCCATATTTAAAGCAAAATCTTTTAAATAAAATATAATATATTCTATTTATAATCTAATAACTTTATAAAAGTATTCATTTTATATAAAAAGATTTTACTATGCAAAATATTATGCAGTACTTTATATGCAACACTACGCAGCACTACGCAACACTACGCGCATAATAAAATATAATATATTCTATTTATAGTCTAATAAAACAAATAACTTTATAAAAGTATTTTGTTTTATATAAAAAAAGATTTTACTATGCAAAATACTATGCATAATAGAATATAATATATTCTATTTATAGTCTAATAAAATGAATAATTTTATAAAAGTATTTTGTTTTATATAAAAAGTTTTTCTGTTTTATTACATTAATAATACTAATAAAACAAAACTGAGTGACTAATCACGTAAGCATCAATAATCAATACCGTGTGCTACTATGCAACCACGCAGTATTCTTCGTACTTTTACTACCGAAAGTAGTTCAACAAAGATAACGATAAAACTTCCGCCGTTATTTTCATAAAATATTTTTGTCGTTTTCTCAATTAGACAATAATTCTGTTGTGGGGTCCACCAATGATTGTACCGTCGTACGAATATTCCCCAACAAAAAGAATATTCCCCGACCAATCGAATATTATACAACAACTTGCATACTTTTCAAAATTTATAAATACTACCCACAACTATAACAATATCTCAAATCTACACAATAATATTAAAAAAAATATTTCGAGAAAATTAAATCTTTATTTATAAAATTTAGGGTCTCACATCTATACCTTTATTTTTAATTTAGTCCTTCAAGTATTATCAATCTTGCACCACATCCCCTATTAGTACATGCATGTGAATCAATTGTTCCACATATATGAACCAACCGTAATTTGCATGTGAATCAATAGCAATTAATTACTCATTTATCTGATTAATTTCTCGTTTGGTCAATTATAATAATAAAACCAACAAATCACAGAATTACCTCCTTAGAGGGTAATTGGGTCACGGAAGAATTAAAGAAAACTAAATGAACAAACATATTTAATCAAGACGAACTTATTCATCATTACTATTATAACTCACAATAATTAACAACCTGATCATTCCCAGGAAAGAGGGGGCTTTCCGATAAGGATTTCTCCCTATTGGTCCGATAAGGATTTCTTGACATCGCCAATAATGCAAATAATAATATGAATAACTTTGTCATCTCAATTATTGATTTAATAATATAAAATATTGTGCAGATGATACTATGACAATAATTGAATCAATAATATGAGAGATACTATGCAGTAATTACTGTGACAATAATTAAATAAAACTGAGTGACTTCTCACGTAAGCATCAATAATCAAAGATACTGTACAATACCGTGTGCTACTATGAAACCACGCGTATTACTGTTGTAAGACCCCAACTTTTTATAAATAAAATCAAATTTCCTCTATTTATTATTGTAAATAATAAAGTGTTAATTTTATATAATGCTTTGGTTATGGGTGAAATGTGAAAAATTTGCAAAATAAGCAAGTGGTTATAAAATATTCATTGTTGTCGGGGAGTATTCGTTTGGTCGTAGAATATTCTTGTTGTTAGGGAATATTAAATGCACTGCAAGCGACATTCAGGGCCCATAACGGAAAACGGTCGGATGAAGAAAACGACAAATTTGAGTTTTATACAAATAACGGCGTAGTTGTTACCGTTAACACTATTGGATTACTCTGTGGTTAAAATACAGTAATACGCGTGGTTGCACAGTAGCACACGGTTTTGTACAATATTTTTGAATTATTGATTCTTATGTAAGAAGGCACTACTCAATAATTGTTACAGTAATTACTGTTCAATATTTTATTTTATTGATTCAATAATTACTACGTTAATATTTTATATTATTATTGTTTCAATAATTGTCATTTCACAGTATCTCCATTATCAGATCAATAATTCATATTATTTGAATAATATTGTTAGATAGCATTATTGGCAATGTTTAAGGAAGTTCTATCTAAGAAAGGGGTTTGGTCACATAATTACTCGCCAATAAGGAGAAATTCTTATCGGAAAGCCCCCTCTTTCCTGGGAAATGACCTGGTTATCATATTTGTGATTCTGTAATATTATTTGTGAATAATTAGTTATTAATTTATATGATAAAGAAATATTTATTTATGTGGATATAAATAATGGATATATTTATTTATGTGGTTATAAATGAAGGAATAAATGCTGAAGTATTTTATCAGTATTTTGTCAGAATAGAGGTGTTAAAAATCGTCCATATGTGGATTTCAGATATTTTTTGTTTGGAATTTGGAAAAACTTAAACTTACAAAGTTGTAGAGAATTTAATTTCCTATGGAATGGAAATAAAATTCGTATTTTTCTGATAAAAGGGCTATTTATTATGAATTATTGAAGTTTCAGAAATTAAATATTTTTATTAAGATTGTGGGTGGGACCCACTTTTGTTTTTAAAACATATGGGCTGCTGAATTTTTTTCCAAGATGGCTGGCTTTGATGTTTCAAAGGAGGTGGGCGTAGAATGAAGAAAATAAAATATTATTATTTTATTATTTAGTCTGCTTTGGCGTTCTATCATTTTCCTATAAATAGGGTGCTTAGTTAGAATTAAAAATCACACCAGAAACAAGTTTTCTCTCTCTCTATACATTATCGAGCGTATTTTGTGAGTATTTAGATACTTTGTGAGTTGCTATTCAGTGCAAGTTTCCTTCAACCTTATACAGATATTCCAATCAGAAGTGCTGTTATTTTGAGGTAAGGGGTGTTATTTTCTTCATAATGATGTTATTCTTTCAATATCATTATACCGAAATATTGGTATGGATTTTATTGTGAAATTTCTACCTTTTTGTGTCGGGATTACTATTCACGTATACGACACTATTCACGAATACGACACTATTCAACGAAAATAGCAATTTTCTCCTTTTTGTCCAAGATGTCTATTATGGTTACTATCTTTGAGTGTATCCGTGTCACTACTAGAAAACAGTAAATAGACAACACGGAAAAAACGTTGTGGTTTCAGTCAGGAAAACGTCGTGGTTAAGGGTGTCATCTATTTGACACCCTTACACAACGTTTTAAAAACGTTGTAGTTAAGCACAATACACAACATTTTTTAGGGAAAAAACGTTGTAGATTTGTTTTTCAAAAATTAACAGATGCTTAAAAACGTTGTAGTAGGTATGATTCCACAACGTTTTCTGAATAAAAACGTTGTAGTTTAGTATATCTAACAACGTTTTTAACCAATTTATACAACAATTTTAAAATGTTGTAGATAAAGAAAAAAAAAGAAAAAAAAATATTGTGGTTCACCTATATTACCAATGCACCTACAATGCCATGATATATAGCTAAAAGGTCTAAATTCTCATTTAAATTTAAAACAAAAATGTATCAACCATTCAAAATACATCCCAATAATACCATTTGTTTACAGTTTCAAATGTCTTAAGCATTGATTATGAAATAACATGAATTAAAAAATACATGTGAAACTAAATTAGTGATATGGCAACAATGAACCTCCTCTTCAATTAGTGATATGGCAACACTAAACCTCCTCTTCATACCTCCACTGTACTTTCCAGCCTGCTTGTCAGCAACTCCTCCATTGAAAAGATTAACACTCCTAAGAGATTCTTCCACTGCCTGCAATAACATAACAAAGAATTAAAATAGTTTTTTTTTGCTTTGTAGCCTAGTTTAGTAAACAAAGGCAATCTGGGGTTGTATCAACATGGCAAGATTAATTAAACCCAAATAAACCAACAAAAACACACAACCATATCTTTATTTTTATCTACTAAGTTACTATATAGGAAAATAAATAAATATAAAATAATTAATTAATTTGTTTGCCTAGCTGTTGGTTGTGGATCATAATATATATGGGAATGGGAAGTCGGAAATGGAGAAAAAGCTAGCTAGCTTACCAATGACATCACCAACTTGGCAGGTCTTAGGAGCAGCCCACTGTTTGTAATCAACATTGGCAATGATGGTCCAGCCAGCAGAGTCCCCAACCTTGTACACATCTCCAATGGAGACCTGCAGCATGCAACCAAATGTGATCAGCCCCAAAAACAGATTATCAGCCACAGTACCATTGAACGAACCCATGGCCAAGAACTATATATATTGTGTTTAGTATTGTGTTTAGTATTTCAATCCATCAAAATTACTGGTGTACAAAGTAAGCAGTAGATCATGACAACTTTATATTTCTTTAAGATAGAAAAACTTTATTAAATGAAAACAGATAATACAAGCATGGGGAGGGGGGACAAAGGAATCCAAAAACTCTATAAATATATTCAAAATAGGTCAACTCTCCAATCTCTACAAAGATAAACACAAAAATACCCCTATACGCACCCACAACAGAGATCCATTAAGAAGCAATAGATAAGAGATGCAAGAAAGAGAAAGATAAATAGTTCTGTGTAAAAAGTTGAGCACAAAGCCAAACTCTATAACCAGTGGAAATAAAATAAATACATTCAGAGACAGCTCTCCAAACTCTACAAAAATCAAACTCAGAGATACCCCTATAGGCACCCAGGGCAGAGGACCATAAAGAAGCAATAGAAAAAAGATCCTATCTTGCAAGAAAGCCAAAGATACATAGTTATCTGTAAAAAGTTGAGCATTAATATCAGTCTAGAACCCCCAAAATAACACACAAAAGACGAGCAATTGAGCATAATAGCAAAACACAAGTCTAATATGTATCACATGTCATATATTAACTGAAGCATAGTACTTAAACGTGTTACAGTAAATCATTCCCACAAGCATGTACTGGAGTTTTGAGTATCCCATGAACTAAACCAAGCATGAAAGTCTTATTTTTCAATCGAACACATGAAAATTACAAAGAAAATGCCATTTGCCTCGACAGAAAATACAACAGAATTCGATTTTTAACTCTGAGAACCTGCAACAAAATTGCAAATGAACTAATTTTAAGAAAACCCCTGCAAAATATGGACTCATTATAAGACCTGATGAGACATTATAATCAGCAGTGTTTACACTTGCAGATTTAGCATCTGGAACCCCCTCTCAGCTCTACATCTATATTATTAATCAATGTTTTCGCTCGACAATTTCTGGTTCACTCTTAACCACACAAAGCATATGCACACGCACACTCACACTCACACTCAGCATAATCCCAAACAGAATGTTTCAAAGCCGAAGCTGCAACAAGTAAAGATAAGAGAGCGACTGGGACATAGGTGAATGAGATGTCCCAACTTTTGCTCAATATGAAAAATGACCAGATTTGTATGGTATCACAGCAAGCAAGTAAAAAGAGCCAACCCCAAATTTTAAGCCATTGTGCTCTATAGTTTCTCACACTTTACACAAATTTGCAGAAATTGAAGCAAAACCAAAACTAATATCATAAAAGCAGCAAGAATAATTGATAGACAAAAACATGAGCACAGGCTATATATTCCTTAAAAAACAAAACCACAACCAAAAACCTTCACCCCCATGGCTCAAATTGGATACTCTAAAAGCATCATAAAACAACTCTACACTGTACAAATAGAGATGCATTTCATAACTCAATTCGCATTCTAAAACCCAATTATATTTGAAACTGCAGTTGGTTAGAACATCGAAACTAATAAATTATCAGACTTGCACTACCTTACCAGCATGAATGCACAAAAAATGCACAAAAATGAGCCAAAGAATGCACAAGGTAGTCCATCTCAGCTTCAAGTTCATCAATGTTTTTGTTAATCAAGGAAGTAATACTTGGTATTCTTGCCTTAATGACAGCCTCCAAATGCTGAAGTTAAAAGTACAAATCATTAAAAAAAATCAAGGTTCTAACTGAGATAAACACGTCAGATAAATAACAAATAGAATCCCACCATGGAAAGAAGTTTCACCAGATACGTACTCTGAACCCATTTTACTAGCCAAATGCCCATAGTCAGGACTTTAAGCCTTTATTCTCGTTCTCTCCTTCTTGCAGACATCATGTCAGTATTCTTATTTATATCAGCTTGTGAGCGGTTCATAATTCCCACCCATGGGTGTTGTAAACGTAAAGCTCGTCCTTCAAGAACCTTTCAGAATAAGAACTTTAGAATATAAAATGCCAAAAAACTAACAATTTACACCTACTACAATAAGATAATTTTGTAATAGAGAGGAGGGGAGAGAGAATGAGAGTGGTGAGAGTACATCTAATGCGTATGTTCCTTTATCCATTAAATCAAGCTTTGTCAATACTCCAAATGTCCGTTCACCAACACATATTATTTCAGAAAACCGCAAGGAAAAGAAAACATGATACTTATGTGATAGATTTTATCCAAAGATTCACGGACCATCGGAATAAAGGAGGGTTACCTGCTGGATCCACTTCCTTAGCAAGCTTGATAGCATCTGATGTCGCTATATCTTGGTTGGCAGGAGATATTTCTAGTATGATGCAGTTGGGCTTGAGACACCATATATAAACCAATCAAAAAGGCAAAATATTGCAAGAGTTCAAAATCGAGGACATACCAGTTAGGGTTTTCTTAGATTAATCCTCCGTTCGACTGATTTGAGGGCAGAAATCGATCAATTTGCTTCTTAAGGAGGTACAAAGAGCTTCAGTTGCTTAAGTGGCTTCATGCTCTTCATGATTTTAGCCTCTTTTTATGGTTTCTTCGAGACGATTTATGGCTTATGTCCAGCTCCTCCAAGGGTTGATCCCGTATAATTCTGGAACAAATCCAAAGAGATGAAGAACTTACGAATGAAAATCTAGCCCCAAAACAGAAGAAAAAATGAGTGAAAAACCGAAAGAGACGAGTAAAATTGAAGAAAGGAACGAAATTGAACTTACGAGCACAGACAAAAGACTTTTTATCTTTTAATTTTAAGTTTTCACTTAAAGGCCTATTTTTTGCTCCGTGTTTTTGACTTGCACAACGTTTTTTAAAAAAAACGTTATCTAGTTAAAACTAAAAAAATGCCCATTTAAATAGATAACGTTTTTTTATATATATCTACAACGTTTTTTTTAAAAACGTTGTGGAAAAAATACCACAACGTTTTTTTAAAAAACGTTGTGGTTTAAGTGTTGTCTATTTACTGTTTTATAGTAGTGTGTTTTGATCTTTATTTTTAAATTCTGCTTCAAAATTTGTTAGTATGGAGTATTATTGAACTTGGATAAACTGTAATACGAATCCCTAATATTTGTCCTTTTGTCTCACTTGATTCATTTTTTAAAGATATTTTTCATCATCCTCAGTCCTAAATGATGATATTACTGAATATCTTTAGCTTGTAGTGCAAAGATGAATGATTAACTGATGAATATCTTTGGCCTGTAGTGCAAAGATGAACATGTGTTGAGATGAACATGACCAACTGGTGATACAAATGAATATCTTTGGCCTATAGTGCAAAGATGAATATTTGATTCAAGATGTATATTGATTGATGTTACAGGGATAAAATATTGATGATGGACTTTTAAATCTTAGAAGATAATAGAATTCATTCTTTACTTGACTCTTCTAATGGATGGATGTTTCCACTGCAGTTGTTGATCTAAAACTTGTTGTCTATTATATTTTATCAGATTTTTCCCTGTTGAAGACTAATGATAATTTGTTGTATATTATCTTAGTCATAATATTCTTTACTGGGCTAGTTGAGCTCACCCTTTTCCTTTTTGTTCCATTGTTCTTCTCTGGAGGAGAGAATTTAGCGAGAACTAAATAAAGGGTATGGAGTGATGATTCAAGATAGTTGTTTTAGTAGTTCTCACTATTTTGTAAAATAGTGTATCAATAAATGTAATGAGGACTCCTTTTGAGTTTGTATCTCGCCTATTAGACAATATTTGTATTCAAACTCACAGTATATGTGTTGTCGTATTTTGCACGATAATTATATTACTGAAGTTGTATTTGTTTATGTATCATATATTTGTCGACTCAGAAAGGTGAGGTATACCTATTTTGGGGGCGTCACAGTTGGTATCAAAGCTTAGGGATATGATCCTTGGCTGAGATGTGAGACAAGAACTAGGAGGGGAGAGACGGAGAATTCGTTCGCTAGTATGACCTGACTAAGTTTATTTGGTATTTATTTGGTCGGTCAGAGTATAGGTATAATATGTGACATGTCAATTAACCCTTGTTTTGTGGTAATATTTGAGAATGGCAGCTGCAAATATTAATAATGGAGTGAATGAGACCGTGGAGACACCTTTAATCACCACCCAGGGGAACGTGCAACAGGAAGGCAATATTCCTCCTGTAAATAACACTACCAAACAAATGATGAATGATGGGATGTTTAGAAGCTTTTTGTAGTTCATGCAAAATCGTATTGATGGAGACTCAGATACAAAATACTGGTGGAAATGATAATGAATGCGCTTTTGTCACAACCAAGCGATTCAAAGAGTTGGGACCACCGAATTTTTGCGGAAAGCGGATCCGATCAAGGCGGAAACGTGGGTCAAACAAATTATCAAGATATTCGATGTCCTGATGATGCGGAGGAACATAAGGTTCCATTCGCCGCCTTTATGTTCATGCGGTGAGGCGACATTGGTGGGAATCATGAAGCGTACCTAACTGCCGCTCGACTCGACATGTCTTGGGAAATGTTTCAAAACTATTTAATGACAAGTACTTTCACAAAGTATTCATCATATGAAGGAGGTGGAGTTTATCATACTGGAACAAAATAACATGACGGTGTCCCAGTACGAGGCGAAGTTTGCAGAGTTATCCAGGTTTACACCTCATTTGGTCGAGAATGAGGAACGAATGACGAGGATGTTTCTCGAGAGGTCTAAAACCCTAGAGATTGACAATATCTTATCTCTCATAAATTTTCTTTATATTCAGATGTTGTAAACAGGGCTCAATTATTAGAGCGAGATAATGAGTATGTTCAACCAAGGGACCACAACCAGAGTCATACCGGTGACGACAGTCATCAGAGCAATGAAAACCAGCAGGAAGGAAAATATTTGGACAAAAGCGGTAACCACTCTAGTGGTAATCGTGGCCGTGAAAATAGAAGAAGTGAGTCGGGAGGAGATTTCAAGAAGAGGAGGTATAACAATGAAAATGTAAAGACGTTAGCACAAACATCAAATGTTTCTAGGGGAGGAGAACGAGCACCGGTCGTTTGTTATAAATGCGGGAAAGAGGGACACATCATTGAAACCAAACCCCACAACAATCCAAGGTGTGTTATAACTGTGGAAAGGAAGGTCATATAGCTAGAGATTGTCTAGTTGCGAAACCAAGTTCAACAGGGATGGTGACTCCAAAGGCTATCCTAGACAAGTCAAAGTCGGTGGTTCCTGGAAGGGCGTTTGTCGTGACTGCCCAAAATGCGAGGAACCCAAACGAGGTGATCACAGATAAGCTAATCATAAACTCTTGCGAAGTTTATACCTTATTAGATACCGGTTCTACCCATTCTTTTATCTCTCCTGATTGTGCTCAACGTTTAAACTTGACTCCGGAGAAATTAGACCTTAACTTATCTGTTGAGACCCCGTTAGGAGAAACTTTCATTACATCTACTGTTTATAAATCTTGCCTGATTCAAGTTGGTACCATCACATTACCTGCCGATCTTATTCCGTTGAAAATTCTTGCATTTGATGTGATTTTAGGGATTGATTGGTTAACCACGCATTATGCTAAAATTGATTGTTTTCGTAAGGTTGTTAGTTTTCATATTCCTAACCAACCTATTATGCGAATTCAAACAACCAAACCATTAAAGTCAATCACTGTCATATCAAGCCATAAAGTTATTCGTTTAGTGAAAAACAGATGTCAAGCTTTCTTAGCCCATGTCACGGACTTGTACAAAAACACGTCAGATTTGAATAATATTTCTGTTGTTAGTGAATTTCCTACCTTATTTTCTGAAGAACTTCCCGGTCTACCCCTAAAACGTGAAGTTGAATTCTTTATTGACCTTGAACATGGAATAAAGCCCATTTCTAAAACCCCATATTGAATGGCTTATATTGAACTTCAGGAGTTAAAGGTCCAACTACAGGAGTTGTTGGACATCGGTTTTATTCGTCCTAGTACATCTCCTTGGGGTGCTCCTGTTTTATTCGTAAAGAAAAAAGATGGTAGTATGCGACTTTGTATCGACTACCGGGAATTGAACCATATCATTATAAAGAATAGGTATCTGTTACCTCGCATTGATGACTTGTTTGACCAGTTGCAAGGAGCACAATTCTTTTCAAAGATCTATCTTCGTTCTGGATATCATCAGCTAAAGATTAAAACTGAGGTTATTCCAAAGACTGCCTTCAGAACTCGGTACAGGTATTATGAATTCTTAGTCATCTCTTTTGGATTGACTAATGCTCCTGCTGCTTTCATGGATATGATGAACCGTGTGTTTAAAGAATATTTAGATCAGTTCGTTGTTGTCTTTATTGATGACATCATCATCTATTCCAAAAGTCGTGAAGATCATGAGCACCATTTGAAGCTGGTACTTCTAAGGCTTCGTGATAACAAGCTATATGCCAAGCTAAAGAAATGCAAGTTCTGGCTTGAGGAAGTAGCATTCCTTGGGCATGTGGTGTCAAAACATGAAGTATTTGTCGACCCGACAAAAATTGAAGCAATACAAAGTTGGGAGCAACCGAAGTCGGTGACCAAAGTACGTAGCTTTCTGGGCTTAGCTGGTTATTATCGAAGATTTGTGGAAGGATTTTCTCGAATCACTACTCCATTAACTCAGCTGACTCGTAAAGATACAAAAATTGGTTGGAGCGAGGATTGTGAGAAGAGTTTTCAAGAACTCAAGAGAAGACTCATTTTGGCACCTGTTTTGACAATACCATCTGGTTCGGATGGATTTGTTACCTACAACGATGCTTCAGGCAAAGGGTTAGGATGTGTTCTCATGCAATATGGGAAAGTCATAGCCTATGCCTCCCGACAACTTAAAAAATATGAGAGGAATTATCCTACTCATGATTTGGAGTTGGCAGCAGTCGTTTTCGCGTTGAAGATCTGGAGACACTACCTGTATAGGGAGAAAGTGGAGATCTATACAGATCATAAAAGCCTCAAATATTTCTTCACCCAAAAGGAACTCAACATGCGGCAACGACGTTGGCTCGAGTTGTTGAAAGATTACGACCATACCATCCAATACCATCCAGGAAAAGGAAACGTGGTAGCTAACGCATTGAGTAGAAGATCATATGCGGGTACTAGTGCAATGTTTTTAACATAAAGGCCCATTTTGTATGACTTGCAAAGGATGGAGATAGAGGTAAAGGCTCCAAGTACCCATGTGATGATATCAAACATACGAGTGGAACCGACTTTAATCAATAAAGTTAAAGCTACTCAAGCTACGGACATGGAGCTGATGGATATGAAGAAGAAAGTGCAAGAAGGTGCTATTTCAGAAGCAAGAATCGATGAAGAAGGAATACTTTGAGTCAACTCCAGACTTTGTGTTCCTAACGATTCTGACTTAAAGCATAGAATCATGATGGAGGCACACAACACACCGTTTGCAATCCATCCTAGGAGTACCAAAAATGTATCATGATCTTCGACATATATTTTGGTGGAGCAATATGAAGACAGAGATCGCGGAGTTTATCTCGAGGTGTTTAACTTGTCAACGTGTAAAGGCGGAGCATCAAGTGCCAAAGGGTCCATTGCAACCACTTGAGATTCTGAAATCGAAGTGGGAACACATTACTATTGATTTCGTTAAGGGTCTTCCCAAGGTTTCTCAAGGCATAGATGCGATTTGGGTTATTATTGATAGATTAACTAAGTCTGCTCATTTCTTGCCTATACGGGAGACTTATTCCCTTGAACGTCTTGCTCGTATGTACGTGAATGAGATTGTGAGATTGTATGGCATGCCAGTATCCATAGTTTCGGATCGTGACCCAAGATTCACTTCACGATTTTGGGTTATGTAACGACCCCAAAATAGGTCCATTCCATCCAACCCATTCTGAGTCGCCAAATACATGGTACAGAAAACAAATACAATTTTATTAATACAATTGTCGTGCAAGATACGACAACAATTAAACTGTGAGTTTAAATACAAATATATACCAACTGTGACTCATGTCCCAACCGTGGACAGCACCTCATAATGACACCTTACATAAAGGTATAGTCGAAAACTGTTTTAGAAATTAGAATCTTTGGGAAGTGCTCAAGGAAACCTTCGTACATGGGAGGCCATGAGTCTAAGTTATGATAGATATCATATGGCCACAGAATTATCCTTGGTTGACTCAATAGACCCCAAAGAAAATAAGAAGATTACTATCATATTCTTCCCAATGGTGTGTCTTCTCTTGACATATCATTATCTCCACCATCTCTAATTGAGAATTATACTTCAACCAAACTCCAAGATTATATAGGTAGTGCTCGTATATATACTCAGCAAGTGGATGAGCACAACCCTGTCTTATGATGACACGAGGTTGTATGTCATTAGACATCTTGTATGATATTGGCAAAACACCCTTCCAAGTTAAATTCACCTCACCCTCAACATCTATAGACCATCATTCTATTCCCTCGCTATCCCCTGCTCAACCCAGCTACACTTTAAATACCTGAAAGGAATTGTGAAGCAAAAGGGTGATCACAACTAGCTCAGTAAAGAATATTATGACTAAAGATAAATAAATTATCAATAGTCTTCATCAGTAATAAATCAGAGATTTAGAACATATGGTAGATGATAAAACTTTTCAACCATAGTTGCAGTGGAACGAGCAATCCATTAGAAGAGTCAAATAGACCATAAAGTCTATTATCTTCTCCATGTTAAAAGTCCACCAACAATGTTTTATCCCTGTAACATTAATCAACAATTCCTATCCACAATCACGTGTATAACTCATAATCGTAATTGTAGTTCTAAATTCCTTTCCTCATCCAGGACAAAATTAATTTTCATCACCTGAAACATCAAAGATCATGGTTATACCAAATCACAGTTCATGTTCATAATCCTACTAATAAATTCTTCTTTGCACTACGGGCCAAAGATATTCATCAACAAGTCATCTTTGCACTACATGCCAAAGATATTCAACAACAGGTCATCTTTGCATTACGAGCCAAAGATATTCAACAACAGGTCATCTTTGCATTACGAGCCAAAGATATTCATCAGAAATCATTCATCTTGCACTACAGGCCAAAGATATTCAGTTATATCATCATTTAGGACCGAGGATGATGCAAAATTTTTTAAAGAAAACGAATCCAAAGGAAACAAAAGAACAAATATTAAGGATTCGCACTTTAAACAACCCAAGTTCAAAAATACTTCATAAATAACTGTGAGTGGAGTAAAATTCAAGAATGAAGACCAAAACATAGATCCAATCAAAGATAGTATCCAGAATAGATATTTTGGACAAAAAGAAGAAATTTCATTTTTAGATTGAATAGTCCGTAAACGTGAATAGTAACTCAGACACCAAAAAGATAGAAATTTCACAAAAAACATCATCACATTTAAATGAATAGTACTCGTGAATAGTAACTTATGAATAGTAATTAAGTGAATAAGAACTCATGAATAAGTAACCCAAAAATGAAAAAGTTCAATTTGATAAAAATTTCCAACCAACATTACGCATAATGATATTGAAGAAATAATATCATTTTAAAATAAAATAACCTCCCTTACCTCAGAAAGAATAGTACTTCTGATTGGAATATTGGATATAGTGCTAAAAGAACTTGCACCGTATAGCAATACTCGAAGTACTAAAATACTCACAAAATACGCTCGATATTATAGAGAGAAAGAGAGAAATCTTTAGTTTACGGTGTGATTTTCAATTCTAACCTAAGCACCCTATTTATAGGAAAATGCTTAGAACACCAAAAGCGTAAAATTTAATAAAATATTAATATTTATAAAAATATTATACGTACTCCTTCAAATCTGAATTTCAAAGAATTCACACATGCTAACCTTCTAGAAAAGTAAGAAAAACGTTTTCTTAAAATAATTATTTAAAACTTCCAAAAATCAATTATTTGAACTACGAACTTCAATAATTCATAATAAATAGCTCTTTTATCAGAAAAAATTCTAATCTCGCGACTTGTTATAGGAAATTCAATTCTCTACAACTTTGCAGAAGAAAGTTTTTCTAAATTCCAAATGTAAATTGACCAAATCCATATACTGAGACGATTTTACGAAAGTATAATTAAATTTCGATCAAGAAATGGGGTCCACAACACACAAAAACATGTGTTAATCATTTAATGCAACAAAAATACTTTTCCTCCTCATATACTCATATATCCCACATTCATTGTAAAAATATCATCATTATTATATTATAATAATATAATAAAATATTATTTTATCAGAAAAGATAAAATATCGATTTTCGACAATTGTCACTTTAAAAATTTTCTCCATCTATATCCACATAAAATGAATATTTTCCTCATCATATAAATCAATAATTAATTACTCACAAATAATATTACAAAATCACAATAATGGCAACCAGGCAGTTCCCAGGAAAGAGGGGGATTTCCAATAAGAATTTCTCCTTACTAGCATGCAATTAGGTGACCAAACCTCTCCTTAGACAGAACTTTCTAGACATTGCCAATAATGCTATCTAATAATATTATTCAAATAATATGAATTATTGATTTGATAATGGAAAATACTGTGCAGTGACAATTATTAAAACAATAATAATATAAAATATCAACGCAAGAATTATTGAATCAAAATAAAATATTGAATAGTAATTCATTGTAACAATTATTGAGTAGTGCCTTCTTACGTAAGAATCAATAATTCAAAAATCTTGTGCAATACTGTACTACTTCTTGTGCAACAACGCGTATTACTTTTACTTTACCCAATTATTCCAACAATGTTAACGGTAACCACTACGTCGTTATTCATAAAAACTTTAATTTGTCTTTTTTTTTATCCGAGCGCTATTACATTATGGGGCCCTGAAATGGTCGCTACCGTCGCATACGGATATTCCCAAGCGGAAAGAATATTCCATGACCAAACAAATATTCCCAACAACAATGAGTATTTTATAACCACTTGCTTATTTTGAAAAAAAACTCATATATCACCCTTAACTTTAACCTTTTATCAATTTAACCATTTACTGAATAGTAATTATAAGAAAAATTGAATACTTTTATTTCATAAAATTTGGGGTCTTACAATCTCCCTCCTTATGAAATTTCGTCCTCGAAATTTACGTGCACGGTATTTCAAAAAGTTGAGAATACCTTGCTTTCATTTCGATTCCATCTTCTCTCATCATCATGATTTCTCCATTGCTTTCATCTCCGTATATTTGGATATCATTCTAGAATACATCTTCAAAACAAGGGTTAATTGAACAAATTAACATATCACATAATATCCGATATTATGACCGACCAACAAATAAGCTTAGGTAGGACACACTAGCTAAGGATTTACTCGCTCTCCCCTCCTCAGCATTACTATTCCCCGATCTCGCCAGAGATCATATCCTAAGCTCGATACCAAATGTAACGACCCCAAAATAGGTCCATTCCATCCAACCCATTCTCGAGTCGCCAAATACATGGTACGTAAAATAAATACAACTTTATTAATACAATTGTCGATGCGAATCGACAACACTTAAACTGTGAGTTTAAATACAAATATATACCAATTGTGACTCATGTCCCAACCGTGGACAAGACACCTCATAATGACACCTTACATAAAGGTATATTCGAAAACTGTTTTAGAAATTAGAATCTTTGGGAAGTGCTCAAGGAAACCTTCGTACATGGGAGGCCATGAGTCTAAGTTATGATAGATATCATATGGCCACAGAATTATCCTTGGTTGACCCAATAGACCCCAAAGAAAAATAAGAAGATTACTATCATATTCTTCCCAATGGTGTGTCTTCTCTTGACATATCATTATCTCCACCGTCTCTAATTGAGAATTATACTTCAACCAAACTCCAAGATTATATAGGTAGTGCTCGTATATATACTCGCAAGTGGATGAAACCACAACCACGCCTTTATGATGACACGAGGTTGTATGTCATTAGACATCTTGTATGATATTGGCAAAACACCCTTCCAAGTTAAATTCACCTCACCCTCAACATCTATAGACCATCATTCTATTCCCTCGCTATCCCCTGCTCGACCCAGCTACACTTTAAATACCTCAAAGGAATTGTGAAGCAAAAGGGTGATCACAACTAGCTCAGTAAAGAATATTATGACTAAAGATAAATAAATTATCAATAGTCTTCATCAGTAATAAATCAGAGATTTAGAACATATGGTAGATGATAAAACTTTTCAACCATAGTTGCGAAGGGAACGAAGCGATCCATTAGAAGAGTCAAATAGACCATAAAATTCTATTATCTTCTCCATGTTAAAAGTCCACCAACAATGTTTTATCCTGTAACATTAATCAACAATTCTCATCCCACAATCACGTGTATAACTCATAATCGTAATTGTAGTTCTAAATTCCTTTCCTCATCGAAGACAAAATTAATTTTCATCACCAAACATCAAAGATCATGGTTATACCAAATCACAGCTTCATGTTCATAATCCTACTAATAAATTCTTCTTTTACTACTGGGCAAAGATATTCATCAACAAGTCATCTTTGCACTACAGGCCAAAGATATTCATCAACAAGTCATGTTTGCACTACATGCCAAAGATATTCAACAATAGGTCATCTTTGCATTACGAGCCAAAGCTATTCAACAACAGGTCATCTTTGCATTACGAGTCAAAGATATTCATCAGAAATCATTCATCTTGCACTACAGGCCAAAGATATTCAGTTATATCATCATTTAGGACCGAGGATGATGCAAAATATTTTAAAGAAAACGAATCCAAATGAACAAAAGAACAAATATTAAGGATTCGTACTTTAAACAACCCAAGTTCAAAAATACTTCATAAATAACTTGAGTGGAGTAAAATTCAAGAATGAAGACCAAAACATAGATCCAATCAAAGATAGTATCCGAATAGATATTTTGGACAAAAAGAAGAAATTTCATTTTTTCTAATTGAATAGTCAGATATCGTGAATAGTCTTGGTATCGTGAATAGTAACTCCTACACCAAAAGATAGAAATTTCATAAAAAACATCATCACGTTTCGTGAATAGTACTCGTGAATAGTAACTTGTGAATAGTAACTAATAAATAGTAACTTGTGAATAGTAACTCATGAATAGTAACTCATGAATAGTAACTCCGACATAAAAAAGTTCCAAATTTGATAAAAATTTCTAACCAACATTTTGGCATAATGATATTGAAGAAATAATATCATTTTAGAAGAAAATAACCTCCCTTATCTCAGAAAGAATAGTACTTCTGACTGGAATACTGAATATAGTGCTAAAAGAACTTGCACCGTATAGCAATACTCGAAGTACTAAAATACTCACAAAATACGCTTGATATTATAGAGAGAGAAAGAGAGAGAAATCTTTAGTTTCTGGTGTGATTTTCAATTCTAACCTAAGCACCCTATTTATAGGAAAATGCTTAGAACACCAAAGCAGAAAATTTAATAAAATATTAATATTTATAAAAATATTATACGTACTCCTCGAAATCTGAATTTCAGCAATTCACACATGCTAACCTTCTAGAAAAAGTAGGAAAAAACGTTTTTCTTAAAATAATTATTTAAAACTTCCAAAAATAAATTATTTCGAAACTACGGAACTTCAATAATTCATAATAAATAGCCCTTTTATCAGAAAATTCGAATCTCATGACTTCTTATAGGAAATTCAATTCTCTACAACTTTGCAGAAGAAAGGTTTTCTAAATTCCAAATGAAATTGGCCGAAAAATCCATATCTGAGACGATTTTACAGTAATAATCAAATTTCAGTCAAGAAATGGGGTCCACTGATACACAAAACATGTGTTGATCATTTAATGCAACAAAAATACTCTTCTTCCTCATATACTCATATATCCCACATTCATTGTAAAAATATCATCATTATTATATTATAATAATATAATAAAATATTATTTTATCAGAAAAGATAAAATATCGATTTTCAACAATTGTCACTTTAAAAATTTTCTCCATCTATATCCACATAAAATGAATATTTTCCTCATCATATAAATCAATAATTAATTATTCACAAATAATATTACAGAATCACAATAATGGCAACCAGGCAATTCCCAGGAAAGATGGGGATTTCCAATAAGAATTTGTCCTTACTGACACGCAATTAGGTGACCAAACCTCTCCTTAGACAGAACTTTCTAGACATTGCCAATAATGCTATCTAATAATATTATTCAAATAATATGAATTATTGATTTGATAATGGAAAATACTGTGCAGTGACAATTATTAAAACAACAATAATATAAAATATCAACGCGGCAATTATTGAATCAAAAATAAAATATTGAACATTAATTACTGTAACAATTATTGAGTAGTTCCTTCTTACGTAAGAATCAATAATTCAAAAATATTGTGCAATACCGTGTGCTACTGTGCAACAATGCGTATTACTTTACTTTACCCACCGGGTATTCCAACAGTGTTAACGGTAACCACTATGTCGTTATTCATAAAAACTTTAATTTGTCTTTTTCTTCATCCGATAATTATTCTTTTATGGGGCCCATAATCGGTCATACCATCGCATTTAATATTCCCAAGGCGGAAAGAATATTCCACGACCAAACGAATATTCCCCGACAACAATGAGTATTTTATAACCACTTGCTTATTTTGAAAAAAAATTCATATATCACCCTTAACTTTAACCTTTTATCAATTTAACCATTTACTGAATAGTAATTATAAGAAAAATTGAATACTTTTATTTCATAAAATTCGGGTCTTACAGTTAAACTGCGAAGAAAGCTATGGGCACGCAATTTATTTATTCGGCGTACCCATCCTCAAACGGACGGACAATCAAAGAGGACTATTCAAACTCTTAAAGATTTATTAAGACTCTGTGTCTTCGATTTCAAAGGGAGTTCGAATAAGTACCTACCATTGGTGGAATTCTCCTACAAAAATAGTTATCAGGCAAGTATAGGTATGGCTCCATTCGAGGCGTTGTATGGAAGAAATTGTCGTTCTCCAGTATGCTGGGACGAGGTGGGTGAAGCAACGTTGTTGGGACCAGAGTTGGTATGCATAACTATAGAAAAGATCCAAACGATTCGATAACGTATACAAACGACACAGGATCGACAAAAGAGTTATGTGGATCTTCATCGAAAGGATGTGGAATTTAATATTTGGGATCATGTATTGTTACGTATTGCTCCATGGAAGGGAGTTACAAGATTTGGGAAGGGAGGAGAGCTCAATCCAAGATTTGTTGGTCCATTTGAGATTCTTGATCGGATAGGAAATGTGGCCTATAGACTCGCATTACCTCCAAGCATGTCTCGTGTTCATAATATTTTTCACATACATATGCTTCGTAAATATGTTAAAGATCCGAACCACATTATTGAGTTAGAACCGAACGAGATAGCCGAAGATTTAACGTACGAGGAGGTACCTATTAAGATCGTGGATAGGAAAGAGCATGGCCTACGCACGAAGGTTATACCACAAGTTAAGATTTTGTGGAGGAACCATGCTATTGAAGAAATGACCTGGGAGTTGGAATTAGAAATGAAAGTGAGGTATCCTCACTTTTTCAAAAAATC
Source organism: Panax ginseng (assembly GCA_020205605.1). Lineage (NCBI taxonomy): Eukaryota > Viridiplantae > Streptophyta > Magnoliopsida > Apiales > Araliaceae > Panax > Panax ginseng. The sequence continues at coordinate 82,704,623 of CM035141.1, forward strand.
AGGTACGTACGTCAATTTCAAGGACAAATTTTCATAAGGAGGGCAGGTTGTAAGACCCCAACTTTTTATAAATAAAATCGAATTTCCTCTATTTATTATTGTGAATAATAAAGTGTTAATTTTATATAATGTTTTGGTTATGGGTGAAATGTGCAAATTTTGCAAAATAAACAAGTGGTTATAAAATATTCATTGTTGTCGGGGAATATTCGTTTGGTCGTGGAATATTAAATGCAACAAATATGACCATTTATGGGCCCCTATAACTGGAAAAAAACGATCGGATGAAGAAAATGACAAATTTGAGTTTTTACAAATAATCTGGCGTAGTTATTCTGTTATTAAGCTAACACCGTTGGAATACCACATGGTTAAAATACTGATACGCCGCGTGGTTGTTAAAGAATAATACACGATTTTGCACAATATTTTTGAATTATTGATTCTTACATAAGAAGGCACTACTCAATAATTGTTATAGTAATTAATGTTCAATATTTTATTTTATTAATTCAATAATTGATGCATTCATATTTTATATTATTGTTGTTTCAATAATTGTCATTTCATAATATCTCCATTATCAGATCAATAATTCATATTATTTGAATAATATTGTTTGATAGCATTATTGGCAATGTCTAAGGGTTATGTCTAGGAAAGGGGTTTGGTCACCTAATTGCGCGCCAATAAGGAGAAATCTTTATCGGAAAGCCCCCTCTTTCCTGGGAATGACCTGATTTTTATAATTGTGATTCTGTAATATTATTTGTGAATAATTAGTTATTGATTTATATGATAAGGAAATATTTATTTTATGTGGATATAAGTGATGTATATATTTTTTTTTATGTGGTTATAATTGAAGGAATAAATGCTGAGGTGTTTTATCAGTATTTTGTCGAAATAGGGGTGTTGAAAATCGTCCGTATGTGGATTTCAGATATTTTCTGTTTGGAATTTGGAAAAACTTAAACTTACAAAGTTGTAGAGAATTTAATTTCCTATGGAATGGACATAAAATTCATATTTTTCTGATAAAAGGGCTATTTATTATGAATTATTGAAGTTTCAAAAATTAAATATTTTTATTAAAATTGTGGATGGGACCCACTTTTGTTTTTAAAACATTTGGGCTACTGAAATTTTTTCCAAGATGGCTGGCTTTGATGTTTCAAAGGAGGTGGGCGTAGAATGAAGAAAATAAAATATTATTATTTTATTATTTAGTCTGCTTTGGCATTCTAGCATTTTCCTATAAATAGGGTGCTTAGTTAGAATTGAAAATGACACCAGAAATAAGTTTTCTCTCTCTTTATACATTATCGAGCGTATTTTATGAGTATTTAGATACTTTGTGAGTTGTTATTCAGTGCAAGTTTCCTTCAGTCTAATACCGATATTCCGATTAGAAGTACTGTTATTTTGAGGTAAGGGATGTTATTTTCTTTATAATGATGTTATTCTTTCAATATCATTATACCGAAATATTGTTATGGATTTTATTGTAGAATTTCTATCTTTTTGTGTCGGGGTTACTATTCACGAATACGGCACTATTCACCGAAAAATAAAATTTTCTCCTTTTTATCCAAGATGTCTATTATGGTTACTATCTTTGATTGTATCCATGTTTTGATCTTTATTTTTGAATTCTGCTTCAAAATTTGTTATTATGTAGTATTATTGAACTTGGATAAACTATAATACGAATCCCTAATATTTGTACTTTTGTCTCACTGGATTCATTTTCTTTAAGATATTTTTCATCATCCTCAGTCCTAAATGATGATATTACTAAATATCTTTGGCCTTTAGTGCAAAGATGAATGATTAACTGATGAGTATCGTTGGCCCGTAGTGCAAAGATGAACAGATGTTGAGATGAACATGACCAACTGGTGATACAAAATAATATCTTTGGCCTGTAGTGCAAAGATGAATACTTGATTCAAGATGTATATTGATTGATATTACAGGAATAAAATATTGATGATGGACTTTTAAATCTTAGAAGATAGTAGAATTCATTCTCTACTTGACTCTTTTAATGGATGGTTGTTTCCGCTGCAGTTGTTGATCTAAAACTTGTTGTCTATTATATTTTATCAGATTTTTCACTGTTAAAGACTAATGATAATTTGTTGTATATTATCTTAGTCATAATATTCTTTACTGGGCTAGTTGAGGTCACCCTTTTCCTTTTTGTTCCATTGTTCTTCTCAGGAGGAGAGAATTTAACAGGAACTAGCTGGGGTATGGAGTGATGATTCAAGATAGTTGTTTTAGTAGTCCTCACTATTTTGTAAAATAGTGTATCAATAATTGTAATGAGGACTCCTTTTGAGTTTGTATACTGTCTATTAGACAATATTTGTATTCAAACTCACAGTATATGTGTTGTCGTATTTTGCACGACAATTGTATTACTGAAGTTGTATTTGTTTCTATACCATATATTTGGCGACTCAGAATAGGTGAGGTATACCTATTTTGGGGGCGTCACAACTGTACTTTTACCACCGGGTATTTCAATAGTTTAACGGTAAAACTTTCACCGTTATTTTTATAAAAAAATATTTCTGTAATTTTCTAACTCTGACAATACTTCCATTGTGGGGTCCACCAATGATTGTGTCGTCGTACGGATATTCCCCGACAAAAAGAATATTTCCTGACCAAACGAATATTTTATGACAATTTGCTTACTTTGCAAAATTTCAAATATCACAGTCCAACTACATAACACTTACAAGATTCAAACTGGTCAAACCCTGTCAGAAACATTGTTCATACGTTTTCTGAAATTCCAAAAAATAGAAATCGTTATCAGATGGGCTACTTTGACCATCCACTACTTCAATCCTATTTTTGATATAAGGGATGTTAAGGCATGGATCTATAGTCCATATAACATACTACAACCTAGTTACAACAACATCATCAAATAACATAACACCTGACATATCTCGACCTAGCAAAATCCTGTCAAACCCTTTATGGGCAGTTTCTGGGTTACCCAGAATTGCTTGGTCAAGGTCGGTCAACCAACTTTGACCATCAATAACTTGTAATCTGGACATGGAATGGCCATGATTCCACTTCCAGATTCCTCATGGCATACTACAAATATAAAACATAAAAAATAAAAAATCATTAACAAGGAAAGATCTAAGGCCTCTAACATATGCTTGTCAGACCACTTTTTAGGGTTCTAGGCAGTTTTCAAAAACTTTAATTTTTACCCACTTTGATCCTATGGATCTATGATATAACATCATAGATCACCTAATAACATCTTCTAGCACTTAAATAAACACATAAACAACATTTTTATCTTAGCATACAAGATCAAAGATGAGTTAGGATTTTGTACCTTCTTGTTCAAGCTTTGATCTTTGCTTTTCTCCACTGATCTTGATGATCTAGGGGCTTGGTTAGTGACTGAAACACTTAATATTTTCGTGGGTTTGGGTGATAGAGAAGTTGGTTGAGTGTTAGAACACATATGAGTAAATTTTGTGAACTTTCTCTCTCTTTATCTCTTAGATTTTTGATACAATGTATCTACACTTGCAAGGTGGCAATCTAGATAAGATATTAGTTGATATTTTAAGCACATGGGAGATCCACAAGGTGATAACTCATAGATTTGGTCATATCTCTTTACTTAGATTTTAAGTAAAGGGGTATTTTTGTCCTTTTTCCCTCAAAAGGATATTTTCATAATTTCCCTCATAAATTTAAGGGTATTCTAGTCATTTAACATCATTCTCTTTAATTCTCACCATTAGGGTTTGATAATCTCAGTTAGGGTTTCCTAATTAGGGTTTAGGGTTCCCAAATTTAAAATTAGGATTTATAGCAGTGCGTTAGGGTTCCTTAATCACAGATTAGGGTTTCTAATCTTTTTTTAGGGTTTACTAAGTTTATACCATATCTGATCAATCATTGATCATCAATTCTATACAGTACAAGCAAATATTCATCAATACAAATATTATAACTGTATTTTCTATCGAATCCCTATCCGTAACTAGGGTTAGGGTTTCTATTCACTGTTAAGCACAACTCTACTCATATTTCTCAGTCAACACACAAATTGACTACTTCTCTAAACTCGTATCACAGATACTCAGTACAATATTGATAGTCAATATCAATATTAAATATAAAAAAATTAAATCTCAAATTTGAATTATTCGAAATTCTAGGTTCTCACCCTGTATGTGCTATGTGTTAATAACTTATGTGCTCGCGAGTATCGAAGAGTATCATGTAATAAATAAAACTTAAAAGTATTTTATTGTCAGGATGTCTAACGTTGAAGGATCCAGTCAAGCTAGGGAAGTGATACCTCAGATACCTGGAGATGAGGAACCCTGAGATATTCATGTGGTTCGGGAACAGTTGATTCAGAGGGAGCCTTCTCTGATGGTCGCTGAGGAAGAATAGGAGGATGAGCCTATGTCTGATCCTGAGGAGGAGAACTCTGAGGAGATAGAGGTGGAGGATGAGGAAGAGGATCATGTGGAGTTTCCACCAAACTCCATATCAGCTGAGATGTACGATGAGCTGTATGATCGAAACAAAGAATTACAAGATAAGATTGAGGAGCTGAAAGAGCTAGCTGAGATGCGTCAAGCCACTATAGAGCAAAAGGATGCGGAGATTCGGGAACTCGACTCACGACTTGGAAACACGGAGTGGAACCTAGTTCACACGGAGGGACATCAAGAGGAGCTATTGGCTGAGAACGAGAAGATGAAGACTGAAGTTGGAAAGCTAAAAGATGACTTGAAAGAGGAGTCAGCTAAGCGTGCGAGAGCAGAAGATGCTTGGATGAAAGTTACTCAGCGTGCAGATCGTGCTGAAGCCAAGGTTCAGACAAAGAAGGCTAAGATGAATGAGATGGATTATACTTTTCATTCTGGGATTGATAGGGCCAAGGACTGAGTCTTTTATTACCCACCTCAATTTGAAGACTTGCTATGGTACATGATGGATCGTAGGACGGCGTATCGTATTATGGAGGAAGAGCGTAGAGAAGCCTCTCGACATCTTAATATTCCAAGATAAGAAGGATAATAATAATATGTGATTAAGTATTTGAATAAATAAATTGTAAATCCCTTATTTTGAGATAAATAAAGAGGTATTATGAGTATGTAATCCTAAAACTTATTTATTTCATGAAAGTTGATGTTGATAGAAGGGATGCTATCCTTAGTATATTATAAAAAAATGAATTAATAAAATATCAAAGTTTATTGAAATGTTATGTGTTAAGCTTTAATCTTAGAATGTTTAAGTTAAACTTTAAATATTCAAGAAGTTGAGTAATGAACTAATAAACACATTTTAAATAGAAGATGCCTCCTAGAAGAAGACAACCACGCCAACAACCACCTCTTGAGGGGTCTACTAACAATAACAATAATGAGGCCAACGCTAACCCGGTTCAACAGTTGGTGACTTTGTTAACGGGAGCACTTGCGAATCAGCCGCAAGCTCAAGTCACGACTTTCAAGGACTTTAAAGTGATTGGACTGCCGGAGTTTCAAGGGTCTATGAATCCAGTTGAAGCCCAAACTTGGATCATAGAAATGGAGAAGGTGTTCGACGTTGCCAGAGTCAACGAGAATCAGAAGACCAATTTCACGACATTTATGTTGAAGTCTGAAGCTAGCTATTGGTGGCAGGCGAATAAGGTTCATGGGGGACAGGAAATAATAGTGTGGGATCGGTTTAAAGAAATTTTTTTCGAGATGTACTTTCTAGCGAGTTCTCGAAATCAGTTGGAAGTTCAATTTTTGGAGCTAAAGTAAGGAAAAATGTCTGTGCTAGAGTATGCTACAAGGTTTAATGAGTTTGCAAGGTTTGCTACTTATCAAGTTAATATCGACGAGCGTAAGGCGAGAAGGTTCGAACAAGGGTTGAAGCCCTGGCTGTATAGCAAGATCTCAATGTTCCAGTTAAACATGTTTGCAACGGTATTGGAAAAGGCAATTATCGCGAAAGGTGGAAGCGATGCCTTAACCAAATATAATCAAGAACAGAAGAAGAGAAATAATGAGAATAAAAACAAGGTTGGTGGAAACAACGATGGAAGTAACAACCAAAAGAGTAAATGGAATGAAAACTCGAGTGCGGGAGGACAACAAGGAAGTCAACAAAAGAAGAAGTTTGAAGCTTGTGCTACTTATGGGAAGAACCACACTGGGGTATGTTTGAAAAGAAAACGAGTATGTTTTAATTGTGGTCAGGAGGGTTACATTGCACCAAATTGTTTTAGTCCAAAGAAGGGAGCATGTTTCACCTGCGGGTCGAAGGATCACATGGCTCGTGAGTTCCCTAAAAAGACAGCGGGAAGTGTAAGCGGAGGAAAGGGAAACAATGGTAGTGGTACATTAACTATCACTGGACCAGTGTAATCAAGTTGACCAACTGCTAGGACTTTTAATATGACCGTGCAAGATGTTGTGCAGTTAAAGGATGTGGTGTCAGATATCATTTCGATTAATGGTATTAATGTTTATGTGCTATTTTACTCGGGTGCTACTTGTTCATTTATATCCGATGAATTTTCCCAGAACTTAGATTTGCCTCAAGAAGAATTAGATTTCCCTTTAAGCATAGAGATTGCGAATAGGGAAGTGATTCCTGTTAGGTTTATATACAAGAATTATAGAGTGATTATAAAGGGTCACGAGATGATAGTGGATTTGATACCAATTAAACTTGGAGAATTTGATGTTATACTGGGAATGGATTGGTTATTCAATTATGGGGCAGTAATTGATTGCCAAAAGAAATGTGTTAACCTTATGACTCCATCAAAGGTGGTGTTTTATGGCAGCAAATCGCCTTGACAAGCAAGTTGTCTGACGGTGATGCAAGCCAAGAAGTTACTGAGACAAGGATGTGTAGGATAATTAGCCAACATAGTTGATACATAGAAAAAGAGTGCGAAGTTAGAAGAAATACCGGTCATTAAAGATTTTGCAGACGTATTTCCAGACGATTTGCCTGGACTTCCGCCAGATCGAGAAATCGAGTTCGTGATTGATTTGATGCCAGGAACGACCCGATATCTAAATCCCCATACTGAGAATGGCCCCGATGAGATGAAAGAGTTGATGGTGCGATTCTGAGAATTACTCGACAAGAAGTATATCCAATTTGAGTATATCGCCATGGTAGGGAGTCTGGAGATGTTGTTTGTTAAGAAGAAAGATGGATCGATGCGGCTCTGCATTGATTACCGAGAATTGAATAAGGTCACGATTAAAAATAAGTATCCATTAGAATCGATGACTTGTTCGATCAACTGAAGGGGGCAAGATATTTCTCAAAGATAGACTTGAGGAGTAGTTATCATCAGTTGAAGGTGAGGCCAGAGGATGTACCGAAAATAGCGTTCAGAACTCGGTATAGTCATTACAAGTTTCTGGTTATGTCATTTGATTTAACCAATGCACCTGCAGCGTTCATGAATTTGATGAACAGGGTGTTTAAACCATTCTTAGATAAATTTATGGTGGTGTTTATTGATGATATATTGGTGTATTCCAAGACCAAGGAGGAACATGTTGAACACTTAAGAGTAACGTTGGAGACCTTGAGGAGAGATAAGTTGTACGCTAAATTCTCAAAATGTGAGTTTTGGTTGGAACGTGTACAGTTTCTTGGGCACGTTATTGATAAGGACGGAATCTCGGTAGATCCATCAAAAGTTGAAGCTGTACTGAACTGGGATCAGCTGAAGACACCGTCAGAAGTAAGAAGTTTCTTAGAATTGGCAGGTTGTTATAGGCGTTTTATTTAAGACTTTTCCAAGATCGCAACTTCGTTGACAAATTTAACTAGGAAGGCAGTTAAGTTTGTTTGGACGGAAAAGTGTGAGGAAAGTTTTTAAGAATTAAAGAGGAGATTGAGTTCAGCACCTGTGTTATCATTGCCTGATGATATAGAGAATTTTGTGGTATATAGTGAAGCATCGCATAAAGGACTAGGTTGTGTGCTTATGCAGAACGACAGAGTTATTGCGTATGCATCACGTCAATTGAAAGATTACGAGAAAGGATATCCGACTCATGATTTGGAGTTGGCTGCAATGACGTTTGCCTTGAAGATTTAGAGACACTATCTTTATGGAGAGAGGTGTGAGATATATACCAACTATAAAAGTCTGAAGTATATCTTTACACAGAAAGATTTGAATATGTGACAAAGAAGATGGCTGGAGTTGATTAAAGACTATGACTGCCAGATTTTCTATCATCCCGAAAAGGCGAATGTTGTTGCCGATACCTTAAGTAGAAAGGGACGGGAGAAATTAATGATGTTGACTGCTCAGGAGAAACTAGTATCAGAAATTTCAAAGATGGAATTGGAAATTAAATATCCGACAGAATTAGATGAAAAATTATTCCAGATGGGAAACAGTTCAATGTTGGTAGATAAGGTGAAGAATGCACAACTCCAGGATGAAAACTGTGAAGACATAAGAATAAATGTGTCTAAAGGTGAGGAAGATAAATTTAAAATTGATTCGGAAGGGTTATTTCGATTCGAAGGAAGAATTTGGGTTCCTTCAGTACCAGAAATTAAAGAAGAAATTTTAAGCAAGGCATATAACTCAAGATATTCGATTCACCCTGGAAGTATGAAAATGTACCAGGATCTCAGACATCATTTCTGGCGGTCGAATATGAAAAATGATGTTACTGAATGTGTGGCGAAATGCTTAACGTGTCAGAAAGTTAAAGCTGAACATCAAAGGAAAAGTGGATTGTTGCAATCGTTAGAGATACTAGAATGGAAATGGGAGCATATCACAATGGATTTTGTGGTAGGTCTTCCAACGGCTCAGCAAGGTTACGATGCGATCTAGGTGATTGTCGATTGAATGACGAAGTTGGCACACTTTTTGCCAATCAAGATTAGATTTAACCTAGATCGGGTGGCAAAAATATACATGAAGGAAATTGTTTCAAGACGCGGTGTCCCGGTGTCCATTATATCAGACAGAGATTCACGTTTCACATCAAATTTCTGGAAACGACTATAAGAATGCTTGGGAACGCAATTGAGAATGAGCACAACGTATCATCCTTAAATTGTTAGAGTTTATGCCCTAGAGGCCAATTATTTGATATAATTGCTTAACGTTTTGATATTATATTTTATTGAATAAATGAATGATTTTATTATAGTTTTATTTACTGCGTTATATAAATGTTAACATAATAAAAATTCTTAGAATATTGATACAAATTATATAGTTTCAAGTATGTGACTTGAACATGAGATTATATATTTACAATTAGTATCATTGTTCTTAAATGTCCGTAGTTGAGTATCATTGTTGATAGGACAACAATGATACATTAAGACTAGTATGTGGATTGACTGATGACCGAATCGCATTGGTCATAAATATATGAGATATTAAGTCAATGCATAGGTATATGTTGAAAACGATGTCTTTGGACGGACCCACCATGAGAATTCTATGTGGAGCATTATGCGAAGTGTCATTAGCAATTCTCACGGTGTGATGATGTAATGGTCCTCCCGGTGAAATCACTATATTTCTACACGGGAATTTATGTACTTTGATATCATCAAATGTCACCTTTAATAGAATTGGACTATAAAGGTGATTATTGGGTACATCATGAATCATGTGAGGAATATGAGTGATCTAGATGGAATTTAACCCTCCCATGTATTAGGGGTGATATCCATAGGCCTCTTGATTGAGTAGGACTATGAAATGCATGGCCATGCTCAAATAGTGATTTGTTTCATATAGTCACTCATCGATGAAGAAAAACTTCAGATTAAATTATGAAGAGTATGACACGTTCCATGACTCGAGTTTAATCTAGGATATTAAGGTTAAAAGGATTAAATTACATTGAAACATTGGTCACTAAAAGGTTGCATCGAATCATCGATCTTATTATTACTTGGGTAGCGATGATGCATTACTTAGATGCCGCTCACTTTTTTATAATTTTATAATATGATTTTAAAATTATTGCCAACATAATAATAACATATAGGGTCACACACATAGAACGTAATTAAAAGGGAATTAATTTAAATTATAAACATTTAAATATGTCAATATGATTGATAGTATTTAAATTACGAATTTAAATTAATAGGATAATTATATATAGGTATATTAATTAAGTAAGACTTAATTAAGATATATATATAAATTCGGATTTTATTAAATTAGGTTTTGAATAATTCCTTTTAATCATGATATATATGATATGTAGCAACCATTTTAGGGATTATTCATTAACAAAACCCTAGCCATTCTTAGAGAGAGACTAGAGAAAAGCAGTTTCATAAAATCCTCATCCTTGGTGGCTAGTCTAGTGTTTCCTTCTTACTGCGATCGTAGGACGATTCATGTGGAGCGTTCGTGTGGATACCGTAGAGAAGCAGTCCGTTTAAATTACGTTGGAGATTCGACCACATTGATTCTAGCTTTAACAATCGGTATAATTTCTAACCTCTGAATTAATTGAATTATTCGCATGGATCCTGTTTTAGGGTTTCGGAATTGCCTTTAATTGGTTTATTTCCGCTGCGTTTCTATGCAGAAACTCAACAGTGGTATCAGAGCTACTTGTGAAACGATTAATTCAGATAATGTGTTTAGTTGTTTTCAATATATATGATATGTGATGATACAATTTTACCGATCTGAAATTGATTATATTGTTTTCGATATATATGATATATGATGATACAATTTCTTTGAATCATTAATTGAGTATATGATATTACGTAATCGATATATTACGGTATTATGAATATCGATTAATAGATATGCATGTATATGATGTTCTGTTAATTGAGTATATGATATTCTGTAATTGACATATTCTGGTATTATGAATATCAGTAATAGATATGCATGTATATGATGTTTTGATAATTGTATCTTATATGACGTAATAACAGTATACAACTTATGTTCTAATTGGATTAGAAGTATGCAGATTCATTTAATATGATTAATTGAAGCGGACATATATGATATGTCTTAGGTGTATTGTTATTATGACTATTTTGGTGGATTAAATATATGATTAAAAGCTGTTTTTAGATTCAGTATGGAAAAATTCTGCAATCACATTTTGACGACCGCCTTGAGGAGACCCCCATGGACCCCCGTAAATGGCGCTTTGCGATGGTCGTGTCCCCTATATGTTATATATAGTTTTCTTTAATTATATATAAATTGTTATGTCTTTATTGTGATATGCATGGTGCCTGATTATGGCCTTTTGACCCATAGGTTAGTGGTTTTGGTTTTTGAAATACGGCTTGCATGTCGTGCCTTTCTATAAATTCTAATGTAATATTCTCTTCTCATCTAAATCCCTCGAATGTAACTTGAGGTTTCTTTATGTCATGTAATAATCCGTGTCGATGAAGATGTCAAGATGGAGAACACGATGGAAAGATGATGATGGAGAGGAGGCACATGCTTGAGGAAGATCCAAGGAAGCTATTTATTTTATGATCTTTTACCACCTTAGAGTGACCTTCAATCTTTCATTAGCTTGAAAAGATTGACAGTGGATTGGGCCATAACTATGACACATTTAATTTCACACTTTATTTATGCTTGTATGTGATATGATATGATAAATAATAATGCATGCTTAATAAGATTAAAATTGGTGAGATCTAAATTAATTTATAAAATCCCTCAATAAAATATTAAGTCTAAATCGGATGCCTTCCAATGAATAACACTCATCAAGACCTTGATCGATAGGCGTGGGTTTGCTAAAAGCAAAGTACCCTATCTATCTAGGTAAGATGCGATAGGATAATTATGATATCCAAACTGTTAAAATCATTGGGCTGACTTAACTAAGTTATCTCAATAGGATTGTGGACTTAGAGGCATGGAGTTTGGTAGGTACCATTAGATGGACTAGAAACAAATATTGTTTACCAAACTATCCAGGAGTTATATATGATATAATTGACAAGGGGTTGTCTACCTAAATAATTGTGTTTTAAGAGATTATCCAAAGCTAACTTAAGGCATAATGAAATTAGAATCTTGGCTCACTAGAAAAATTTAATAGAAAATGCTTTCCGAATTAATGGTGAGGGCTACTAATTTGAATAAAATAGTGGGAGGTATATTTTGAATGTACTATTATCAATTACATAATATCAACTCTGCAATTTGACTTATTATTTTTGCACTTATAAATTGTAGATATCAATGGCAAACAACAACAACACAAATAGTCTTTCATTACGATCAGTCCTTGAAAAGAACAAGCTGAGTGGAATTCATTTCCTTGACTGGCATAGGAACTTAAGGATTGTCCTCAAACAAGAGCGTAAGCTATATGTCCTTGATGGGCCCATTCTGCGACCGGTTGTCATTTGCACAACGTCACGAGCATAATGTTTACAAGAAGCATCAAGATGATGCTCTGGATGTGAGTTATGTCATCTTAAGAACCATGAGCGCCGAGCTTGAAGCAACATGAGTTGATGGATGCTTATGAGATGATCAAGCATCTCAAGAAATTGTTCAAGGGCATGCTCGACGGAGAGGTATGATACAAGCAAGGCGTTGTATCAACGAAAAATGGGTGAACGTGATCCAGCTTGGTCCACATGTCTTTGAAAATGATTGGGTATATTGAGTACCTTGATAGGTTGGGTTTTCCAATCACTCTGGAAGCCCAAAGCGATCTTGTTTTTGCAATCTTTGAACAATGAGCCTACTCTCAATTTGTTATGAACTATCTTATGAATGAAATTGAAAACCCCTTCTTGAGTTGTTGAGCATATTAAGAATCGCTAGAAACAACATAAAAAAGGCGGACCCGCTCCCATAATGATGGTGCAAAAGGGAAATGCTAAGGGAAATGGAAAGGCGAAAGAAGATATGATCTAAATCTTTTGCCAAACCCAATTCCAAAACCAAACAGAACTTTAAAACCTAAAGGTGGGGTGGCTAAAGAAGGTGAGTGTCACTTACATGGAAAACACCGGACACCGGAAAAGGAAGCTGTCATGCTTATTTGGAAGAAGTGAAGAAAAGGAAAGGAAGTCGACTTTTGATTCGGTATATATATATTATAGTAGTCAACTTGTCTACTTCTACATCATGGGTATTGGATATTGGATGTGGTTCTCACATTTGTGTTAATGTGTAGGGACTCCGAAGGAGTAGGACTTTGGCGAAAGGAGAGGTTGACCTACGACTTGGGAATGCAGCAAAAGTTGCTGCACTGGCCGTAGGAACTTATCATTTATCTTTGCCCACTGGGCTAGTTTTAGAATTAGAAGATTGTTATTTTGTGCCTGCTATAAGCAAAAACATTATTTCTGTTTCTTGTTTGGACAAGAAAGGTTTTTCATTTATAATAAAGAACAATAATTGTTTGTTTTACTTAAATGATATTTGTTATGGTGTTGCACAATTGTTTAACTGTCTCTATATTCTTGATTTAGAAATGCCTATCTATAACATAAATACAAAACGATTTAAATCAAATGATTCAAATTCGACATATCTCTGGCACTATCGTTTAGGCCATATAAATGAGAAACGCATATCAAAACTCCATAAAGATGGGTTCTTGGATTCATTTGATTTTGAATCATATGAGAAATGCGAGTCTTGTTTATTAAGCAAGATGACTAAAGCCCTTTCATCGGACACGATTGAGCAGACTAGCGATGTATTGGGACTTATACATAGTGATGTATGTGGACCCATGAGTTAGATTAGCAAGAGGTAGGTTTTATTACTTCATTACATTTATTGACGACTTTAGTAGATATGGATATGTGTATCTTATGAGACACAAATCCAATCCTTTGAAAAGTTCAAGGAATTCAGAATGAAGTTCAAAACCAATTTGGCAAAAGTATAAAAGCCCTTCGATCCGATCGAGGAGGTGAATACTTAAGCCAAGACTTTGATGACCTTCTAAAGGAGTGTGGTATTATATCACGACTCACTCTACACCGAACACCACAATGGAATGGTGTATCTCGAGAGGAGGAATCGAACCTTGTTGGACATGGTACGATCAATGATGAGTCATCACAGATCTTCCAATAAGCTTACGGGGTCATGCCCTGTAGAGGCAATTGCATTCACACTTAACCGTGTTCCTACAAAGACGGTTCGAGAAGACACCATATATGAGATGTGGACCGGAAACATCCTAGTATGTCGATTCATGAAGATTTGGGGTTGCGAGGCGTTAAGTAAAAGCGTTTGGATTCTCGACAAGCTCGGACCCAAATCGACAAATGTAATTTTGTGGGATACCCAAAGGAAACAAAAGGGTATTATTTCTACAAACCTTCTAAGAACAAAGTATTTGTTGCTCGGTTCGGTATTTTTCTAGAAAGAGAATTTGTCTCTAAAGAAAGCGATGGGGAGGAAAGTAGAACTCGAAGAAATTCGAGAACCACAAAATATCATTGAACTTTGAGGTTTGGAACGTGAGCAGGAACCATAAGATATTGTGGAAAATGAACCTGCTCAAATTACACAAGGAATTCGTAGATCTGGTAGGACACGCCAAGAGCCTGAGAGATATTATGGATATCTTGTGACTCAAAACGGCGATGTGATGCTCATAGATCAAGATGAGCCTACTTCCTACCAAGAAGCTATGAATGGACCAGATTAGAAATGGCTTGAAGCCATGAAATCTGAGATGGACTCCATGTATACTAACCAAGTATGGACTACGGTAGATCCACCAAGGGGTAAAACCAATCGGTGCAAGTGGGTTTTCAAGAAGAAAATCGATATGGATGGTAATGTACAAAACCTATAAAAGTATTTGGTAGCAAAAGGTTTCAAACAAATTCAAGGTGTTGACTATGATGAAACCTTCTCTCCGAAGTGGCAATGGTTAAATCCATCGAGGATCTTACTTGTTATCGCGACTTTTTATGATTACGAAAATCGGCGGATGGATGTCAAAACCGCTTTCCTTAACGGAAATCTCCTTGAGGATGTGTATATGACACAACACGAGGGTTTTGTCACTCAAAGGATGCCGAAATGTATGTAAGTTCGGACGATCCATTTATGGATTGAAGCAAGCCTCTCGAGTTGGAATCTTCGAATTGATGAAGCGATCGAAAGAATTTGTTTTTATTAAAAATGAAGATGAACCTTGTGTATATAAGAAGGTTAGTGGGAGTCACATTGTATTCCTAGTATTATATGTTGATGACATATTAATTATTGGGAATGACATTCCTTCCTTCAGTCAGTGTAAAAATATGGTTAGGAAAATGTTTCTCCATGAAAGATTTGGGCGATCTTTTACATTTTAGGTATCGGGATCTATAGAGATAGATCGATAAAAAATGCTCACCTAAAGTCAAAGTACATATATTGATAAAGTGTTTAAACGGTTCAGCATGCAAAAGGAGAAAAGAAGAAACTTACCCGTGACTCATGGTGTAAAGATCTCTAAGGCCCAATGTCCTAAATCACAAGATGATGAGGAGCGTATGAGAAAGATCCCTTATGCTTCGGCAATTGGATCTATCATGTATGCAATGATATGTACTCATCCGGATGTCTCGTATGCTTTGAGCATGACGAACAGATACCAGTCGAATCCAGGTGAAGGTTGTGACGCCCCCAAATCCAGGTTCTCTAACCTCAGATTCAGTGCTCACGATCTATCATCATCATAAGCATTCTATAACTACTACGAAATAATAAACATACATTGTTCATTATAATAAAGTCTCATAAACTGGTCCCAAGGTCTCCATAACCTTAACTTTAAATACACCATTCATAATACAAACAGTTTACTTAAGAAATTCCATCAGATAATAGTTAAATTGACATTCATTCTAAATTACTCCTGGATCTTGCCCTTGCCCTTGTTCTTCGTGTTGGATCCTTGAACTTAATCAAATAGATGTCATGATATAGCAAGAGTAAGCAACTAATTTGCTTCATGAAGTTTATATACAAGAAAGATATATCATGACTTAGAAAGAAATATTGCGTTCAATGTTCAACAATAGTATAAGATTGTAAAAGAACATGAATTAATAATCAACAATTGGTTATTCGATAATTGAATAACATGAACTGAGTGGTTTTGAATAACCATGGACATTTGCCAAGGTGCTCAGTGATTTAAACTGGACCTCTTAATAAGTTTTGGTATTCAAGGGGATCAGCCTTTCATACCTTGTGATTTATGCATAAACACTTAATAATCCTAAGCATTGATATCATGCCTTAATCAAATTAAATCTTTTTTTCGATCAAGAGTTCTTACTATATCAATTTAATAAGAACAGTTATTTAAAACACATTTGATTTAACAAATTTAGACATGTTTGATCTGGCTGATACAATTAGCATAGATCTATTTCATAAATAGTTCATAAATGAAGAACTTTAATTTAATTCACAGTTCAATAGCGATGAAGCGAATTCAATTGCACAAAGTGCTAATTTCAATAATCAATATAGACGTGAATAATCATCAATAATTATTCATTAACATGCCTTGAAAATAATAACTTTCGAGCTTGAGTTAGAAACTTGCCTCGATCGTGAGTTACTGACTACTGAAATTAAATTTCAATCCACTATGCGCTTAAATTATCTTCATTTGAGAGACCTATAATTAATCTTTCAATTAGTCAAAGCATAACATTAGATTATGTAATCACATAGATATTATACATTACATTTAGTTCTTATAAACATTATCCTGCTAGATAGATAGTGTTACTATTAATTAATGACTAGCTTTAATTCACATAATATTATTAACTTAGATAATATTTAATTCACCTTCTAGTATTATTGGTTTACTAATAATACTTTCATTCACTTACTAATATTATTATCATCTTAGTAATATTTCAATACTTTACTAATATTATTAATCCTCTTAATAATATTTTAATCATGCATTAATATTATTACCATAATAATATCTTACTTATGCTTTAACATCATTAATAATACTTTCAATCATTTACTAATATTTTATTCACTTACTAATATTATTAATTATTTAATAATATTTTATTCATTTACTAATGTTATTATATTTAATAACATTTTATTTAATCTAGAATATTATTATTTAATAATATTTTAATCATTTAATAATAATACTTTAATCTAATATTATTAATCTTTTAATAATATTTTACTCTGAGATTAATATCTTAATCTAATATTATTAATTATTTAATAATATTTTAATGAAATTTTAATCTTAATATTTTTATTTACTTAAAAATATTATATTCTAATATTATTAACATCATAATAATATTTTAATGAATTATTGGATTAATAAACAATTTATTATAATTGTTCACCTTTTATTAAACTCATTATTATTTAATATCCATAAAAGGTCATAAATGATATTTCTTATCATAAATTACCAAAGTGCCTTAAGATAGTCATGATATAATATATTATGAGCATTCAAGCATAAAAATCACATTTTTCTCATTAAAGACATCATTTAACTATTTATTTCCTTTTATTCATAACTTAACCATTTTTTAGGAAAAATAGCAAACTGACTTCAAAAATTCTCAACTTCTGGATTTTGACAGAATATGAACCAACAATGATCTCCTAATTTTTCTGGAATTTTAGAAAATGATTTACTATTTTTAAAGTGTCTAAAACACTCAAATCTTGCCCTATTTTTCATAAATTGATTTTTGCTCAGAAAACTCTGACCTTTTTAGGGTATGCTCTCGTAACATATATGAAGCCACTGTAAAAATTTCGGAATTTTCCAGTGTATACACAGTGAGACATTCGAAGGTTAATATTTCGGAGTCCTTTACGGAAATAGTCATTACGCACAATATATAACTCGAAACGTGTCCGTTCTTTTTCCTTCATGTACATAACTTCTCAAGGTACCTCTGTGATTTTTCCCAGATTTTTAAAAGACAAGCAACTGACCGAAACAGCCTCATGAAAAACGGATCAGTAGCTGATTTAGGGTTTTCAAAGCCTCAACATGCAAAGTGGACTGTTTTGGGAAAAATAGTCTCAAAGGTTTCAAAAATTGCTAGATTTGTGTTCTACCACTTGGGTTTACTACATAACTCAAGTATCTAGTACCCCCCTTCGACGGATCACAATTCCAAGTTGTAAAACTTGAGTTACACAAGATTTAGTGGAAGAAAAACAAGAGTTTTCACCCTTGGAGAACATATGCTCATTTTCTTCCTCTAAGTCTTTGATCTAACACTCAAGATACTTAGTTCCATACATAATGATATGTAGAACTAGTGTATCTTGAGTATTTGTACATAACCCCATCAAAACTCAAGCTAGTAAAACAAAGTAACAGAAGAAGATGAAGGTAATTTATACCTTGACTTAGTTGCTACCTTTCTTGATTTTCCAAAGTAAGTAATATACTTAGGAGGCATGAACAACTAGCACTCCTATCTCTTCTCTCTATAGCCGAAACCCTCTCTCTCTTTTCTCTCTATGAAGTTGGCTAGCTTGGGAGCAAAAGATAGAAGAAGAAGATGGAGAGAAAATGAGATGTTGGAAGAATGAAATGTGATTACAAAATGAAATGGACAATTCACTAATAATCCTCCCATAACTATTTTGTTGTCCATTGGGTAAAAACTTTGTATTATTATTTCCATTAGGCTAGACATGATTAAATGTGCATAATGGAGTGGCAACCAATGGGAGGTTGACAACATTGTCCTTGTGTTTAATAATTTCTACTAATGGACAAGTTAGCTTAATTATTCCACTTAGGATCCTCTAGCCCATAATATCCTCCATTTAGCTTTTATTTTAAATGCCCAATTTTGATTAATCAAATGTCTAGAATACCCGTAATCAAGTTGGCTAAGTATTGGATTGTATTTTATTTTCTTTGGGATTCTCCTTTAATTGTTTTGGGCTATGTACTAAACATAGTCTAGCAATTTTAATAATGTTACCCAATTTGATTATTTAGGGCTTCCATTTCCAATCATATGAAGTTTAATTACTTATACATGTGACTTTATCACATAACCTAATTAGATTTACAAGAATTAGGTTTAAAATTATTAGTCACTTGAAATACTAAGTTTACCCACTTAAGTTAGTATACATATTAAATACTAACTTTTTCGTATTACCATAACCCTTAGGTTATTTAATAGTCTTACCTAATGTATAATTAGGTTACGAAGCTTTCATTTTATGAAATCTATAAATGTATGTATCCATAAGTATAGTATATATGTTAATTGCCCCATGCACCACTTCACATATGTGGTCACATATTAAATCCTTATATAACACAAAGTTTTAAAAAAAAAATCGATAATGTACATACATATATGGTGACTTAAAATTCACGGTTATTACAAAAGTCACTGGACAGCAGTCAAGAATATCCTTAAGTACCTGAAAAGGACTAATCGCGTTCGTAACTTACTAATCATTTTTGAAACTTTGATATTACTAACCACATAACACGATTCTGTTTTAACCTTGTTGTTACATGTTTATTACATCAACACATCATAAGACTAAGTTATAATGGTATCCAAGGGTATGTTACACGATAGTAGAAGCCATCATCACAGATCGAGGGTATAGTCACAATTACCCGATACACGATCTTGGAACCGCAGATTCGCGTCGTTTACGGCCTTGCACACCAGTAGCAATTACTTATTGCATGTACAAAAACAAAAGCAAAGATAAATAAGTAGCCTTTTTAGCCCAACTAAAACGAATTTCACCCACAAAACAGTGAAATTAACATATACAATTGGTACAGAACTATCACAAACATGATTGCTAACATATTCAACCACTTAGAACAATTTAACAACACTTTTAACTATTTTAATTCCTTGAATTTCATGTTTTCATACAAAACTCCATTTTTTTATATTCTTCTCAAAATTTGACACTATGATCACAATTCTTGTCCAAATTACTTCGTTCAAACTACGTTATCTTCGTTTCTTAATGTACTAGCATAAACAAAACTCAATTCACAGTTTAACATACAAATTGACCACTAAAATTGGTACTTTCACAAGCCACATGAGAAAATATATATTGTCATTACTTTTCTTCCTTTTTAACTGTAATTAGCATACGAATTCTTGTTTACATACAAACTTAAACATAACCAACATATATAATCATCACAATTTAGTTGTATAGTAACAATTCGAAACATATAAAATTCACAGAGTTTAGGAATTATGCCATAAAACTCACATATATACATATATATAAATATATAACATTAAGGTTAAAGAAAATGCCTTCAAATGGTTGAACAATTCTTGCTAAACACAGTAATTTGTTGTTTTTCTCTTCCCAATCTCTCTCTCAAATTCTCTTAGAACTCTCTATAATTCTCAGAACTCTCCGTTTTCTTCTTAGGCTTAGCAAATAATAACATGCGTAATCCCAAAACTGATAACCAATAATACGTCTAATTATTAGAATGTTAGTTACAAATATAACGCTTAGGTTATAAATATATTATATTTATTATTTATTTTATTTTATTTGTTTTTATTATAATTCAAAATTTTAAAAATCCAAAAGTCATAAGGCTCCGTTTGGAAAAACTCTTTAAAAAATAAAGACTTAATATATTTAAGCCTTGTTTGGGTTAAATCAATTTAAAACTACTTTAATTATTTTAATAAACAATTTAG
This sequence comes from Panax ginseng, assembly GCA_020205605.1. Taxonomy (NCBI): domain Eukaryota; kingdom Viridiplantae; phylum Streptophyta; class Magnoliopsida; order Apiales; family Araliaceae; genus Panax; species Panax ginseng. The sequence continues at coordinate 82,725,386 of CM035141.1, forward strand.
TTTATAATTTATAATCGCATATTATTTATTTGGATTTCCATATCCAACATTAATCAAATAAATTAACTACACAAACTATATTTTAAATAATTATTCCACTTAAATAATTATCACAAAATTATAATTTTATTTAATAATTTAACACACCAATTTAAATTAAATAACAATATAACATCTCATGTTATATTACAACTCTCTAAATTATAAATTAATTTAATTTAGAATATTATCTAATAAATTTAATTCATAAATATTTACTAATAATAACCACATTAATAAAATAATTATTTCATCAATTTCAACAATCAACACATCAAATAAATATTTATATAATTCAATAAATATTTAATATTACAATTTGAAATTTCGGATTGTTACATCCTTCCCTCCTTACAAGGATTATGTCCCCAGAATCACAACTCAAATAATCAAATCATCACATTCTTCCCTTCTTACAAAGATTTTGTCCCAAGAATCGAAGACACAGATTAAACAAATAACTCAGGGTAATTTTTTATCATTTCATCTTTGAGTTCCCACGTAGCCTCTTCGAAATTGTGGTTTCTCTATATCACCTTCATAGAAGGTATCACTTTATTCATGAGCACTTGTTCTTTCCTGTCGACTATCTGGATATGAATCTCTCCATAAGACAAAACTTTACTGAACTGCAACGGTTCATACTCGATCACATACTTTGTGACGCCCCCAAAATTAGGTATACATCACCCATCTTGGGTCGCCAGATACATGGTACAGAATTCAAATACAACTTACTAATACAACTGTCGTGTACAATACGACAAAACATAAACTGTGAGTTTGAATACAAATATTATCTACTAGAGATTATACAAACTCAAAAGGAGTCCCCATTATAATTATTATCACACTATTTCACGTAATGGTGAGGACTACTAATGCTATCCTCTGGACCATCACTCCGTTCCCGACTGGTCCCGCCTATATTCTCATTTCACAAGAGAAACGGTGAAAGAAAGGGTGAGCTCAACTAGCCCAAGAAGAAATATTATGACTAAGATAATGCGAAATAAATTATCATTAGTCTCCAACAATGTTAAACCGATAAAATATAATAGACATCAAGTTTAACTGCAGTGAACAAGCAATCCATTAAAAGAGTCAAGTAGAAAATAAAATCTACTATCTTTTATGATTAAAAGGTTTTTTCATCATCATTATCACGAGACTCGACAATAAATATTCCACATCATCGAATCACCCCTACTTCTACTTCGACGATATTCTTTAGTATCACGAACACAATTATCCATGCACTATGGGCCAAGAATATTTGTGTATTCATTAATGGTCATGATCATGCCAACAACGTCCATCAATGCACTACGGGCCAATGAGGACTTTTACCACATCATTTGTAACATTACGGTCAATGATTACACCAATAATCCTCAGGTCATAATCATACCAAGTCCATCTATGCTACACAAAATACGGATGACTTTCAACATAATATAAACATGAGGATGATGACAATGATATAAGAATTCAATAAAAACAAGTTCAAGAATTAATTTGTCTAAGAACCAATAACGTCCAAATTGTCAACATGATACTGCTTTGTAGAGTAAAATTCAAGAATACTCAGAAGAATATTTCCATGAAAAGATACTGGATGAAGCGCAATTATCAATGATATTTCACTAATTTCATGGAGTATAGAAGTCAAAACTTTAACCAACTGAGTATAATAAAGAATGCAATAACAAAAGAAATCACCATGCATGCGATACTTGCATGTATGTGTTACTCCAATGAATACTAAATAATCGGAACGGTCGGTAGTAAATTATACCGAAGCGGGATGTTCCAACGTAATAATAAAGCATAGAATAACAACGAAATCACCATGCATGCGGTGCTTCATGCAGACGAGTTATTCCATAGAATACTAATAAGGGCGGAATCAAGTCCCACAGAAATGCATGTATGTGATATTCCAACGGAATAATAAAGATTTTAATCGTCCGCCAGTAAAAGCGCCTGATGCGAGATATTCCAACGTAATAGTAAAAGACGGAATCAGTCCGGTAAAATGCATGACGTGGATATTCCAACGAGAATAGTAAAGACGAAATAATAGAAGAATGTCACCAAGTATAGGGTAGGCCATGTATGCGAGTTGTTCCAATGAAATAATAAGCAATGGAATAACAAATGTAAATCACCATGCATGTGATAGACCGCACGCAGACGTGTTATTCCAACGTAATAATAAATAATGGAACCAGTCCCACGTACGCACGCAGACGAGGATATTCCATGTAATAATAAAGAACGGAATATTAGAAAAATTTTACCATGTATGCGGTACTTCGCATAAACAGGTTATTCCAACATAATAATAAAGAATGGAATAACAGAAGTTCTCTTCATGAATAAGAAGGAAAGAATACCCCTTACGAGTACAACAAATAATATCCCCTACGAGTACAACAAATAATATTCCCTACCAGTACAACAAATAATATCCCCTACGAGTACAACAAATAATATTCCCTACCTTAAGAAGAAGCGTACTGGATATATAAGTAGTGAAGTAGCAGAATACTTTCTTCTCTCTCTATAGTTTATCTCTCTGACAGAGTTTCATGAATTCGTAAGAAAATAATGAAGGAATGAGCTTCTATTTATAGAAAAATGGATCAGATAAGTAATTAACTCATGAACGGTCGAGATTAATTTACTTTAATCTGACGGTCCATATTTAAAGCAAAATCTTTTAAATAAAATATAATATATTCTATTTATAATCTAATAAAACGAATAACTTTATAAAAAATTTACTATGCAAATACTATGCGAGCCTTATGCAAACACTATGCATAATAAAATATAATATATTCTAATTATTGTCTAATAAAATGATATAGCTTTATAAAAGTATTCATTTTATATAAAAAAGATTTTACTATGCAAAACATTATGCACCTACACTATGCAACACTATGCATAATAGAATATAATATATTCATTTATAGAATAACTTTATAAAAGTATTCATTTTATATAAAAGATTTTCTCAGATTATTACATTAATAATACCAATAAAAAACTGAGTGACTTATCACGTAAGCATCAATAATCAATACTGTGTAATGCTCTTATGCAACCACAGCGTATTCATCGCTTTTTAACACCGTGTTTCAACAGTTAACAGTAAAACTTTCATAGTTATTTTCATAAAGTATTTTTGTCATTTTCTCAATCAAACAATAATTCCGTTGTGGGGTCCACCAATGATTTTGTCGTTGTACTAATATTCCCTGTTAAAACGAATATTCCCCGACCAATTGAATATTATATAACAACTTGCATACTTTGCAAAATTTATAAATACTACCCACAACTATAATATTATCTCAAATTCACACCATAATATTAAAAAAATATTTCGAGAAAATTAAATCTTTATTCGTAAAATTTGGGATTTTACAATCTCCCCTCCTTATGAAATTTCGCCCTCGAAATTTACGTACGTACCTGGTATGTCGAACAGATGAGTACACTTCACCATATTCCAACTCTTGAGGTATAACCTTTAAGCGTAGAATATATTCCTGGATTTTAATAGGTACATCTTCATACGTTAAATTATCCGCTATCTCGTCCGGTTCTAAATCAATAATGTGGTTCGGGTCATCCACATATTTACGTAATATCGATACGTGACAAACGTTATAAACACGCAACATATTTGGCGGTAAAACAAGTCTATAAGCCATAGTTCCTGCTCGATCGAGGATTTCAAATGGGCCAATTAAATCGAGGGTTGAGATTTCCTCTTTTCATCAATTCTTGTTTCTACAATAACGCCCTCTTGAACCTTCTTCTTCCCATTCATCAGCTCTGAGTGTGTAGTTTGAGCGGCTTTAACTTTATCGATTAAAGTCGATTCTAATCGTATATTCGTTATCTTCACGTGGGTTCCTAGAGTCTTTAACTCTATCTTCATCACTTGTAAGTTATATGAAATGAGTCTTTGTGCAACATCGCACTTGTAAACGCATCTGATCTTCTACTCAACACGTCGCCTTACCACATTCGTTTTCCCACAATGGTATTGAATAGTACGATCGTAATCTTCAACATTTCAGTCAACGTCTTTGCACGTTATCGTTCGCTTTAGTTGAAGAAATATTTGAGGGTTTTAGAAATGGGTTTTGTCTTTGAATTCAATACAAAATTCGATTTCACGCTTTCTAGGGTAGGCTAAGAAGACTTCAAGAATACGTCGAAATTTATTAACAATAGAAATATCATTCAAAGTCATGACCCTCATCAAAGACTTGGATAGTACGTCACATTGATACCTATCAACTTGCCATCGTCATTCACGGCGTCGCCTCTGAAAATTAAAGCGGCTTTGCATTCCAATCAAGGAAGTCAACAACGAAAGGATAGGGGCTCTTTACCTGTGGCTTGATATGACAATGATTGACTTTAGTGGTTTGGTTGCTTGAATTCGCATAACAGGTTGGTTAGGAATATGAAAACTAACAACCTTACGAAAAGCATGATGAGTAGTTAACCAATCGATTCCAAAAATCCCATCAAAGGCAAGTATTTTCAAAGAGATAAGATTGACAGGTAACATGAAAGTGTCGATTTGAATCTACAAGATTTATAAACAGTGGAGGTAACGAAGGTTTCTACTAACGAAGTTTCAACCAATAAGTCAAAGTCTAACTTCTCTGGAGTTAAATTTAAACGTTGAGCGCAAGCAAGAGAGACAAAAGAATAGGTAGAACCGATATCGAATAAGACATAGACTTCTCAAGAATTTATAATTAACTAACCCGTGATAACTTTGTTCGATTCCTCGTCACGAAAAACGCTCTTCCTGAAACCACCGACTTTGTTTTGTCCGTATCCGCCTTTGGTACCACCGTCCCAGCTGGACTTGACTTCACTATACGACAAAATCGATCTAAATGACCTTCTCTTCTTGAAATTTCCACTTCTATTATCTTGGCCAGGATTACCACCGAAGTGGTTAACATTCTTGGCATGATATTTTTCCCCACGATGGTTATCATTGTTCCAATGGTCGTTGCCACCAGTATGATTATTATCATGTTGTTGGTCGTTACCTTTTGGTTGAGCTGACTCAACGGTCTCATGTGCTTCATTGCTTATCTCAGCATTTTCATATGCCATTTTCAAACACTGTCACAAAACAAGGGTTAATTAACATGTAACATATCATCCCTATATTCTAACCGACCAATTAAATACCAAATAAACTTAGGTAGGTCATACTAGCGAAGAATTCCCGTCTCTCCTCCTAGTTCTATTCTCACATCCTGGCAGGGATCATATCCTAAGCTTTGATACCAATGTGGCGCCCCCAAAATTAGGTATACATCACCCATCTTGGGTGCATGGGATACATGGTACAAAATTCAAATACAACTTACTAATACAAGCGTATGGTGTACAATAATAACGACAAAACATAAACTGTGAGTTTTAATACAAATATTATCTACTAGAGATTATACAAACTCAAAAGGAGTCCTCATTATAATTATTATCACACTATTTCACGAATAGTGAGGACTACTAATCTTATCCTCTAGACCATCACTCCGTTCCCACTCTCGTCCCATTATATTCTCATTTCACGAAGAGAACGGTGAAAAGAAAGGGTGAGCTCAACTAGCCCGAAGAAGAAATATTATGACTAAGATAATGCGAATAAATTATCATTAGTCTCCAACAATGTTAAACCCGATAAAATATAATAGACATCAAGTTTAATTGCGGTAACAAGCAATCCATTAAAAGAGTCAAGTAGAAAATAAAATCTACTATCTTTTATGATTAAAAGGTTTTTCATCATTTGTTATCGGCGAGACTCGACAATAAATATTCCACATCATCGAATCACCCACATTTTCTGACTGACGATATTCTTTAGTATCACGACCACAATTATCCATGCACTACGGGCCAAGAATATTTGTGTATTCATTAATGGTCATGATCATGCCAACAAGCGTCCATCAATGCACTACGGGCCAATGAGGACTTTTACCACATCATTTGTAACATTACGGTCATGATTACAATCGAATAATCCTCGGTCATAATCATACCAAGTCCATCTATGCACCTGAGCCACAGGATGACTTTCAACATAATATAAACATGAGGATGATGACAATGATATAAGAATTCAATAAAAACAAGTTCAAGAATTAATTTGTCTAAGAACCAATAACGTCCAAATTGTCAACATGATCTTTGCTTTGTAGAGTAAAATTCAAGAATACTCGAAAGAATATTTCCATGAAAAGATCTTTGGATGAAGCGCAATTATCAATGATATTTCACTAATTTCATGGAGTATAGAAGTCAAAACTTTAACCAACGAGTATAATAAAGAATGCAATAACAAAAGAAATCACCATGCATGCGATACTTTCGCGTATGGGCAGAGTTACTCAACAGAATACTAAATAACGGAACCCGGTCGGTAAATTACATGCCGGACGGGATGTTCCAACGAATAATAAAGCATAGACTAACAACGAAATCACCATGCATGCGGTGCTTGCGCAGAGCGAGTTATTCAATAGAATACTAATAAGGGCGGAATCAAGTCCGCGTAAAACGCATGCATGGATATTCAGCAGAATAATAAAGATTTTATCGGTCCCACGTAAAAGCGCATGACGAGGATATTCCAACGAGAATAGTAAAGACGGAATAATAGAATAATGTCACCAAGTATAGGGTAGGCCAGCGTATCTGAGGTTATTCTAACAGAATAATAAGCAATGGAATAACAACGAAATCACCATGCATGCGATAGAACCGCTTGCAGACGAGTTATTCAACAGAATAATAAATAATGGAACCGGTCGTTGTAAGCGCGCGACGCAGGATATATAAAGCGAGAATAATAAAAAGCGGAATATTAGAAGAATTTTACCATGTATCTTTGTCAGATTAGCATAAGCAGGTTTATTCCAACATAATAATAAAGAATAGAATAACAGAAGTTCTCTTCATGAATAAGAAGGAAAGAATACCCCCTACGAGTACAACAAATAATATCCCCTACGAGTACAACAAATAATATCCCCTACCTTAAGAAGAAGCGTACTAGATATATAAGTAGTGAAGTAGCAGAATACTTATATTCTCTCTCTATAGTTTATCTCTCTAGAGTTTCAGTGAATTCGTAAGAAAATAATGAAGGAATGAGCTTCTATTTATAGAAAAATGGACTGCATAGTAACTACCTCATGAACGGTCCAGATTAATTTACTTTAATCTGACGGTCCATATTTAAAGCAAAATCTTTTAAATAAAATATAATATATTCTATTTATAATCTAATAAAATGAATAACTTTATAAAAGATTTTACTATGCAAATACTATGTAAAGGCCTTTATGCAAACACTATGCATAATAAAATATAATATATTCTAATTATTGTCTTATAAAAAGCAGATAGCTTTATAAAAAAGTATTACATTTTTATATAAAAGATTTTATTATGCAAAATACTATGCAGAACACACTATGCAACACTATGCATAATAGAATATAATATATTCTATTTATAGAATAACTTTATAAAAGTATTATGTTTTATATAAAAATATTTTACGTATTATTACATTAATAATACCAACAAAGCCGAGTGACTTATCACGTAAGCATCAATAATCAATACTACAGGTGTTACTAACTTATGCAACCAGCGTATTCTTTATGTCTTTAACACCGGGTGTTTCAACGATTAACGGTAAACTTCCGCGTTATTTTCATAAAAAAAGTATTTTTGTCGTTTTCTCGATCAAAATAATAATTACATTATAAGGTCCACCAATGATTGTCTTAGTTGTACTAATATTCCCTGTTAAAATGAATATTCCCCGACCAATCGAATATTATATAACAACTTGCATACTTTGCAAAATTTATAAATACTACCCACAACTATAATATTATCTCAAATTCACACCATAATATTAAAAAAAATATTTTGAGAAAATTAAATCTTTATTCATAAAATTTGGGATTTTACATACTTGTAATCGAGTTTATATGGTCGCAAACCTTGCCAACTCGTTCAATTTTGCGGCATATTCCGATACCGTCATCGTTCCCTGCTTCAGTTCTAAAAATTGCACCTCTAGCTGACTCTTCGAACTCTCTGGAAAATAAGTCTCAAAGAATATCTCCTTAAACCTATCCCAAGTCATAACCCCTTGACCTCCTTGAGTTTTATTGGCCTGCCACCAATAACTAGCCTCTACTTTCAACATGAATGTTGCAAAAGCGCGATCTTGATCCTCCCTACTCTCAAACATCGAATACTTTCTCTACCTCCATAATTCAGGTCTGTGCCTCCACTGGATTAATGGACCCACAGAATTCTGGTGGTCCAACCGCCTTAAAGTTCTTAAACGTTGTAGCTTGATTCTACGGTTGATTCTGCAGTGCACCCGTAACTAACGTCACCAGCTGCTGAACTGCGTTGACATTAACATTGTCGTCATTGGTGGTTCCCTCATTGGTTCTTTGTCGTGGTTAACGTCTTGGAGGCATTTTCTGTAAAATACACTCATTAGATTATTACTCAACTCCTTTAAGTATTTTCTACTTAACTTGCATCTCATAAAGGAAATCATCACATAACACATAACACTTTGAATAAAATAAAATAATAACTTTTATTCATTCATAATCTTTCTGAAAACATAAGAACAATAGCATCACTGCTATTTACATTACTTTTCTGAACTTACTAAAGTTTCAGGATAACATCATCATCATATCCCATAGGTTACATAACACTTGGGATTTACATATTATTTAACATTTTTTTAATCGCATATCAGGTACATTCCCTATGATGTTCAACCAAGATATTGTGTAGCCTTATGATGCTCTTCCTTCATAATCCGGAACATTGTTCTACGATCTAATATGAACGATGGCAGCGTCTCGAACTGAATAGGATAACCCATGACCCGATCTTGAGCTCGATTAATCACGGTGTCTAATACGATATTCATCTCTTCCAACTTCATTCTCTTTGCTTGTGCGTCTTTCACTTCTATCCCGGCTCATTGAAAAGCTTCCGCATATGCATCTTCGGCTCTTGCCCTCTTAGTAGATTCTTCCTTCAGCTTGTTCTTCAGTTCTGCGATCTCCTCGGTCAGTTGTTCATTCACTCCTTCCGTGTGAACCAGCTTCTCTTCGACATTATTCAAACGTTCATCTCGATCCTGGATCTCATCGTCCTTCTGTTTCATCTAGGTCTATTGCTCAACTACTATCTCTTGCAACTCTTCGACGGTATCCTGAAGTTCCACGTTGCGGTCGTAGACCTCATCGTACATACGAGCATCAATCGCGGTCAGTGGAATCTCTTCATCCTAGTCCTCGTCATCCTCATTCGCCTGCAACAGCTCAACGGGATCTTCCTCATCTGTTTCTACATCATCATCCTCATCTTCAACCACTGTGACCAACGGGGCTGACTCCCATGGAAGTAGTTATTCCCAAACCACCTGAATGTCACGAGACTCCCCTTCTCTAGGCATCTGAGGTCCTTTATCCCTATCCTGACTTGATTCTCCGACATTAGTCATCCTGATAACAAAATTTTTAAGTTTTAATTATTAATCATTACTACTCGACACTCACGAGCACATAAGTTGTAATCACATAAGCACTTAAGTGTTTTATTACTTCTACCTTAAAACTCGATAAGAGTTTATCACCACTATCTTTTCAAAGGTTACTTCCTAAGGCTTTTCCCCCACCTAAGGTTCATAACCTAAAACTTTGATACCAACTTGTGACACCCCCAAATCCTGGTACTTCATTACCACAAGATTTGGTGTTCACTTAATAAAAACATTCATATCTAACTACCCAATCATAATAAAATTGAATAATAAACCTTCCCATTAAAGGATTACCTTAATAAAAATCTCCCAGGTTATCTAACCTTCAAATACAATCATTTAAATGCAGAAAAAAAATATCTTCATTACAATCATTAAAAATAAAGTTTGACAATAAAATGTCAACATGCTACAAGCCTTCAATACTTGTTCATCTTTCCCTTTCCCTTACTGGTGTGTTAACCTTCTCAACTTTACCGTAATGTTTATATAAACAAGAGTAAGCAAACAAAGCTCACTTGAAATAATAATGAATAAAATCTTTACAACAACTATCGAATGATAGGCTGAACAAAATGCTTTATCAATGATAATCAGAATCATGAAATATTTAACTGAGGGTCATAAGATCACGAACTATGTCCACAGTTATAAGTAATCTTTCAACTTAAATTTTAACAGTCATAAGACTATAGGGACTCCACGTACTTAGGGGGGTCAGCCCTTCGTACAATGTATTGTGCACAAATATTTCAACGCTATACGTAAATTATCCCCTATAATAGGGTTGTTCTTCTCAGTTTTAGAGTACAAGTCCGCAACAAAAAAAGTTTAGTTTGGATAAGCTTTCAAGGTAATTTAGAGTTTCACAAATCATCAACTAAGGGATTAGTTGAATCAACAAGACTTAACAACACTACGAGTGACCAATAATAGTTTGATATTGGAAACGAATAATCATAAGGAAACTAACTATATATTAAACTCATGCTTATAAATAACTAAAAAGCATAAGTATTGAATAAAACAATAAACCTTGCTTGAACAATATTAAGCTAAGGCTATGATCTTGAGACAAAAGAGTTAAGTTAAGAACATGTACTAAGGAATCACAAGCTTAACAATGAAACTTGCTCAAACTAACAATAATATTTCGATTTGCGATAAATAAATGAAATAGAACAACTAATTAGAGATTTGAGATCAAGAATAGGCATTTATCACAAAAGAATAGAACTTAAGAAAACTTGTTTAACTATAAACAAGTTATAACAACTCAACAATGATTAGAAGTCAAACTTGCTTGAATAACATTAGAATTAGAGCTTGCTCGAATAAATAATAGGAATAAAAGTATTCGATTAATCAAAGTTTTAAAGTAAGTAACTTGCTCAAAGTAAAGAGGTAAGATTTAGAAACTTGCCTCAAGTGTAAGCTATAATATTAAAATTCACGCCCACCTACATATTTTAGTGTAATCACAATATCTATTAGACATATTAACATCCACTTCCAAAATAACATCCATTTCTAGCTAATCTTGTTAATTTAGTACAAGTCTTATGCTACTAGGTAAATATCAGAAATTTCAAGTGTTAACCTTCACAACACTTGGTTTAGTATTCATTATATACACTAAGTTCTAACATATCGCGTTTGTAACTTACTAATCATTTTTGAAACATTGAAATTACTAACCACATAACACGATTCTATTTTAACCTTGTTGTTACATGTTTATTACATCAACACATCATAAGACTAAGTTATAATGGTATCCAAGGGCTTTATTCTGATGTGAAGCCAACATCATCATCGAGATCGGGTATAAGCAGCGACTACATATACACGAAGCTTGGAACCCACCTTGCAATTGTGCCATTTCGGCCTTAACAAAGAAATTGCTTATGTTGGTGCGAGCGAAAAACAAAAACGGCATGAACAGTAGCCGTTTTTATCCCAACTAACATGAATTTCACCCACAAAACAGTGAAATTAACATATACAATTAGTACAGAAGTATCACAAACATGATTGCTAACATATTCAACCACTTAGAACAATTTAATAACACTTTTAACTATTTTAATTCCTTGAATTTCATGTTTTCATACAAAATTCTATTTTTTTACATTCTTCCCAAAATTTGACACTATGATCACAATTCTTGTCCAAATTACTTCGTTCAAACTACGTTATCTTTGTTTCTTAATGTACTAGTATAAACAAAACTTAATTCACAGTGTAACATACAAATTGACCACTAAAATTAGTACTTTCACAAGCCACATGAGAAAATATATACTGTCATTACTTTTCTTCCTTTTTAACTGTAATTAGCATACGAATTCTTGTTTACATACAAACTCAAACATAACCAACATATATAATCATCACAATTCAGTTGTATAGCAATAATTCGAAACATATGAAATTCACAGAGTAGGAATTATGCCGTAAAACTCACATATATACATATATATAAATATATAACATGAAGGTTAAAGAAAAGACCTTCAAATGGTCGAACAATTCTTTCTAAACACGGTAATTTGTTGTTTTTCTCTTCCCAAGCTCTCTCTCAAATTCTCTCAGAACTCTCTGTAACTCTCAGAACTCTCAGTTTTCTTCTTAGGCTTAGCAAATAATAACATGCGTAATCCCAAAACTGATAACCAATAATACGCTAATTATTAGAATGTCATTTACAAATATAACGCTTAGGTTATAAATATATTATATTTATTATTTGATTTAATTTATTTGTTTTATTATAATTCAAAATTTTAAAAATCCAAAAGTCATAAGGCCCCGTTTGGCAAAACTCTTTAAAAATTAAAGACTTAATATATTTAAGCCTTGTTTGGGTTAAATCAATTTAAAACTACTTTAATTATTTTAATAAACAATTTAGTTTATAATTTATAATCACATATTATTTATTTGGATTTCCATATCCAACATTAATCAAATAAATTAACTACACATACTATATTTTAAATAAATATTCCACTTAAACAATTATCACAAAATTATAATTTCATTATAATTTTATTTAATAATTTAACACACCAATTTAAATTAAACAACAATATAACATCTCATGTTATATTACAACTCTCTAAATTATAAATTAATTTAATTTAGAATATTATCTAATAAATTTAATTCATAAATATTTACTAATAATAACCACATTAATAAAATATTTATTTCAACAATCAACACATCAAATAAATATTTATATAATTAAATAAATATTTAATATTACAATTTGAAATTATGGATTGTTACATTGAACATGGTTCAAATAATAATAATTCAGCCAAAGTGTATAAATCTTCAAGTATCACATCTGATTCATGTCTTTCAAGTATCACATAACTTTACCTTGAATCTTTAATCTGCAAAAGTGGTTATTTGCAAGGTTGAGCTCGACAGCCCAACAAAATCTAACAATTTTCATGCATCACGTAGCACATATAACATGCTCAACATATAACTCATAAACATTGGCCTAACATGACATACATGCTACAGTTCATATAACAAGTATAATGATTGAGTTCCTTACTCAATCAGCATGCTTTACTCAATCAACGTAGTCATAAATTGACTTTAACATTCCATACTTTCAACATATATATAGCACATCATACTCTTTGTAATAAAGATTTAAAATAGTTAATCATCAAGTTCAAGTAGCAAATAGGAACTAAAAGACTTGCATTGATCGTTGTTTACCAATAACAGTTTAATAGCTTACAACTATCTGCATTTCACGTGCCCTACACAACTATATAATCATGCACATCAACTATTAGTCACATAGCAATGCGTAGTAGTTGTAATATAACTTTACTCTACTTCTCATAACCCTTCCTATTAATTAATACACAGTGTTCAATTTGATTGTGTTAACTTTTGACTTATATCTCACTATACTTCTTCTTAGTCATACTGGAAGTTCATTCAAATGTTTAAGTCTTACTAGGACTACTTATTGGTTTTATATTAACCCCATATCATATCTTATAATATTCATTTCATTTGACTTAAAATACTTTTTACATTCATTAACACTTGTCACGGCGTTCCGACGTTCATTCGTCACATGCCCGATTTGTCTCTCTTGTGTGTGCATATTATGCTTATACAACTTATCTAATATATCATTTATTAATGTTAAGAATTATTATGCTTCATAATATTCATGTCTTATAACTTAGAACAATATCTTTTATCGTCAGAAGCACTACACTTGCATATGTGCATGCCCGACGCCCTCCAACTATCCCCGAAAACACAATAGTCCTAAATTTGACAATTTTAACCCTAGTTACCGACCTCAAATTTCAAAACTTAAAGAATAGAAGTTATAGGTCTAATCGTCCTTTGTTCCGGATCATTTTGAATCGCATCAATCGGAGTTTGTATGAAAAGGTTATGGTTGTTTTACCAAAACATGTCAAAGTAGTCACACTTGATACACTATAAAGGCCAAGGTAGCATTTCATTTCCTTCACAAATACTGGTACCAAGACCATCTAAAGAATGGCCTTGACTCACGTACTGCAACGCTTACAGGCAACATGGCAAGACTTTTCGGCCGCCCGAGATTCTGATTTTGTGATGTTTTTACTTCAAATCTTCATAACTTCTTCATTTTAAGTCAGAAATAGTTGGTTTTCGATTCTATGAACTCATCTACAGAATAATTTTAACATTTTAAAAACTTTAACAAATCAATTTAAGGATTCCAATTCACTGTTCATGCTATACTTTTATATTTTAAACATGTTTAGCGAATTCATTCACGACAAATTCGTTTCTTAACCAAATTGATTCATTTAACTTGCGTTCTTTTCGTTTTCCACCGTACTAACATATTCTAGACTCAATTTACATTTTAGTTTACAAACTAACTACCAATTTTTATATTTTCACAAGCCATATACATAACCATATACACTGTAACGATTTTCTTTCTTTTTGAACATAATTAGTACACTAATTCCTTGTCTAGATGCTAATTCTAACATCACAAATACTTACAAACTCAATAATTCAGTTTGTATAACTACAATTCATCAAACATGCAATTTATAGAAAATTTTGAAAGTGAAGAACATGAACTCTTTTTATAAACATACAACTCAAGGTTGAGAGGTTATACCTTCAATTTCTTGGAGATAATCCTCGATAAAACATAGTGAATTGCCTTGGAATCATAGAAATTCTCTTTCAAGTTTTCTCAAACTTCTTTGTAAACTCTCTCTTCTCTTTTCTTCTTAGGCTTAGGTCAAACCCTTTTCACGTAAAACTAACAGACACTAACATAAAAAAAATGACATAATAATAAGGCTACTAAATACTTAGCAGCTATTTTTATTTTAAATTTAAAAGCCATAAGGCCTTGTTTGGAAAAACCTATTAAAATAATGACTTAATCATTCCTTAAGCCTTGTTTGGCAAAACAAGATTAATATAAGAATTTCAACTCTAGGGCTTTGTTTGGTAAAACCAAATTTAATTTCTTTTAATTTATTTTCATAAGTCATTTATAATATAGTTTATTGTCCCACATTGTTTACTTGGATTTCCATATCCAATCTTAATTAAATAAATAAAACTAATTACCACAAAATTATAATTTTCATTATAATTTTACTTAATAAATTAACATATCACTTTAATTACTAAATTAAATTAAAACAACATTCTAGTAAACTATATAATCCTTAACAACTCTCTAATTTAGTTATTAAGTTAAATTAGAATATTATCTCATAAATTTAATTCATCACTCTTTTATCTTAATTAAGTTAATTTCTATAACTCATGAATTATTTACTTACTAATAAATAATCCAACAAATATCTACTAAATAACAAACACATCAATTAAAAATATTTATTTAATTCAACAAATATTTGAAATTATAAATAAAATTCTAGATTACAATGATAGTTCAGCAACACCATCAGGACAATACACACCAATCATGGAGGATGTATTTTGATGGAGCTGTAAACACGGAAGGTTTTGGAGCTGAGGCAGTTCTAGTATCCATTTCAGAGAGCGCGATCCGTTGCTTGTCAAATTACAAGATGCCAAAGACCAACAACATACGGTGAGTATGAAAGGCATATCATGGGGTTAAAATTAGCCCAATCCATGAGCGTCAAACGGTTAACTGTCTTTGGAGATTCCGAGTTGGTAATCAGACAAACCACGGGGATCTATCACACCAAAGAACAACATTTATTGCCTTACCATCGGCAAGTTATCTAGATGGCTTCGGAGTTTGAAGAAATATCCTTCCTCCACATTCTTCAGAATAGGAATGACTTTGCGGATGCACTAGCAACTTTGGCCTCCTTGATCAACATACTTGATAAGGAAGGCATGACAAATATCACATTTGCCCTGCAAAAGGCTCCAGCCTACGGGAATTACATTTGAGAAGTATCAGATGAACTGCCTCCCATCCAACACCATTGGTATCAGCATATCAAGGAGTATCTGTGAGATGGATCTAAGTCAAGCTGAAAGAAAGAGGATCCATCGAATGGCTAGGAAATTCTACCTGAGCGGAGACGCACTCTACAAAAGTTGGAGGAGTATGAGTGGTTGACAGCTTTGCCCTTAGACAGACCTTACGCTTTTATGGCTGTCGGAGATATGCGTCGACAGTTCATGACCCTCACCGGGTTACGGCGTAGAGTAGTAGAGGATGAGATTACATCCGGTCATGTATTATCCCAGCATTTCCTGATAGATAGGTTTGGCTCATTGGACAGCTACGCACGGTATTCTGGGGATTTCACCACACCAGAGGATCAGTGGCATTTGGCCAGAGTGGATGTATTCGTGAAGCAATCAGCAAAGGAGTACATGTCATATTGAGCAGTGTTGTCAAGGAGGATGTGGATAAATGGCACGGGAAAGCTATCTTTAAGGCAAGCTTTATTCAGATCCCAATAATACATGCAAACTCACACCTTCCCTCCTGGTTTAGGCACGGGGACTATGTTGGATAGCCATTCAGGGTATGTGGACACCATGATGATGCCTTCTTGAAATTTTTTCACAATTTGCTCTTTAACCTTTAAGCTCCCCTCAGGTTTTAATCACCTGAGCTTTTGCTTGATTGGCTTGTATCCCTCTTTGATGGGGAGGCGATGAATGACAATGTTAGTGGACATACCCACCATGTCTTCATGACACCATGAAAACATATCCTGGAATTAGGTTAATAGTGTAAACATGTCATTCTTTTGGTTTGGAGTGAGGTATAAACTAATCTGGATTAGCTTAGGGTTTTCTAAGGTTCCGAGATTGAAGGAAGTGGTTTGATCAAGGTTGGGTTTAGGTTTGTCTTCGACTTCGACCCATTCTTTTATCTCCTGAGGTATCTTAATGTCTTCTTGTATATCCATCATGTCTGAGTCCAACTTTTCATCAAAGTTACAATCCTTGTAGAGAAAAGGCACCTTATCAGCAAGTATATGCACATCTAAATTCAGAGTCCTGAAACAAAATATGCTTTCACTTAATATATATGAAAATATTCAATCATACAAAGTGTTAGCATGTACTGACAAAATAACTGCTAATACTGTACAGAAAAGTAAGCAGTTATGATTATCTACAAGGCAGAAGGAGTTTCTGCCCGTTTTACCCTTGTCGACCAATGAAAGGAGTGCTGCTCCAACTGTCAAGGGTGAAGTCTTGATGGACTGCAGTGATGGAGGGACTTTCATCGTCCTTCTTTTCCCGAATGATGACCATTACATCTGGGCAATCATTGTCTTGGGTGTATCTTTTTGTATGTTCATCATGGACAATGATGCGTACGTTTGACATCATCATGAAGATGTCTTGTTTACGTCTCTGTTCCTCTTCTTCCACTTCAAATTGTATCCTGTATCTATTTTGAGCACGCAGAAAGATATGCAGAATGTATATGGACCAATCTCTATTGGCAGTTCAATCTCCCCGACAAAGTTTCGTTGGGATCCGTCGAAAGCTTTAATAACCGTATGGCTACTTCGGATCCGATTGAGATTGATGTTCATTTACACCAGAGTAGCATAAGGACAGATATTCAGAGACGAACCTCCATCTATTAAGACTCCTCCCACCATATATCCGGAGGACAAAACCGCAATGTGCAACGGCTTGCAATGACCAGTCCCTTCGGGAGGTATATCGTCATCAGTAAAAGATATCACATTGTTGTTAAAAATGTGATCCACCATATGCTGGAATTTCTCAACATCTATTGACTTAGGCAGTTGGGCTTCTTCCAAAACCCTGAGTAATACCTTCATGTGATCTTCAGAGGAGAAAACCAAGTCCAGTATAGCAATTTGATGTGGAGCTTCTCTTAAGCTTAAAACCACCTTGGCTTCATTATGGCCCATAGTACGGAGAAATTCTTCCACCTTTTCCATGGGAATCTTCCCCTTTGACTTGATGGTAGGTTTCATTACCCGTTGGGGAAGATACAGTGGATTATCCTTCGATACTGCAGCAGTCATATGAGATATGGATCCTTCAGCCCCTCCATAATCCCATGGAACTTTTCGTAGGCTGACAATAGGATATTGTGGTCTAAATGGCAGGATAATTAGCTATGGCACAGCCACTTTCAAAGGATTGTCAATACCTTTGAGCTGAACGGGTTGGATTATATGTGAGGGTGTAGCTTTATCTGCCTCAGAAGATATGATTGCTACGACTTCCTTCCACTTTGTAGGAAACGTGTCCCCACTCTCTAATACCACAGCATCATTGGCTGCCATCTGCAGGACACCGCTGTCAATTAAATTCTGAATAAGGTGGCATAGTACCCAACATTCTTCTGTGCTATGACCGCGAGATTGGGAGTGATACTGGCACACTCCATTGAAATCAAACCGTCTTGAACGCGGGCTGACTAGAAGTAGCAGAGTTGTGATTCTTCCTTCATGTATCAACATCTGCAGTATTTTTTCCATCGGTTGGCCTAGGTATGTAAATTCCATTTTGCTGGCGAAATCCCGACGAGCCTTAGCATTTGATCTTTTGGAAATTTTGTCTTCCAGTGTTTCCTTTTTTGGAGTACGCGGTGGAGTGTTGGTAACAAGATGAAGGAGACTGGCATGCTCCTGACTAAGTAATTAGCGTGTGACCTGGTATTGAGGACCACCAGTTCTGCCAATTGGCTAAGTTGCTCATGCAGAGCATTCATTTTATGTTCCATTATAAACTGGAACTTTGCATAGTCCCACTTGTCAGCATCATCCTTGCTGGTCTGGGAAGATCCACCCTTAAAATTAGAACTCTGTCCACTGCTCTAATTAATCATATTAACCTCCTCTTCTTTGTGTTGAGGAAGAGGGTTGTCTTGCACATGGGGTTGATCGAGTTTGGTGACCACGATCTCACCGTTGTCTATTAAATCCTGGATCTTGTGTTTCAAGGCCCAGCAATCCTGAGTATCATGTCCCGGAGCCCCGGCATGATAAGCACACTTTCGAGTAGCATTAAAACCTCTCCCATTCGGGTTGGCTAGTGGAAGAAGATGCGTAATTTTCTTCTGAGTGGTCAGAAGATTGAGAATGTTCTCTAGTGAGTCCCCTAAGGGCGTGAACACTCGAGTGCATTTAACTTCTCCACCCTTAAGCAATGGAGGGTTAGAAGACTGTGCTTGAAAGGGAGTGTAATTTCCCCTTTGGATAGGAATATTCTGACTGCCTTTCTGACCTTGTAGTATCAAGGAAACATCCTCCTCTTTCTTTTTATGGACCCTCCGGGGGTTATTTCCATAATTTCTGGACTAGATGTGCTCAGCAACAGCTTTAAGGGCAGCTAGGTCTTGAATATTTCCTGACTTCAATCCCATCTCAACTATCTCCCCATGTTTAATCATTTCAGAGAATGGTTTGCCAATACCAGCTAAGACTCTCTCATAGAAAGGAGCTTCTTGTATGTCTATGAAGATCATCACCATCTCTGACTCATTCATAGAGGGAATAACTTGAGCAGCAATGCACCTCCACCTTTGAACATACTCTCTAAAAGATTCATCGATTTGTTTCCTTACTTTAGTAATTTGGTACTGGTCAGGGGTCATTTGAGACTGGAAGCTGTACTGAGTGAGGAAGGCATAAGCTAGCTCCTCCCAACTATGGATCTTTGAATTGTCTAATATGGTATACCACGATCGGGCTTCTCCAGTTAGACTTTTCTGGAACAGCTGCATTTTGAGCTTCTTATCCTCGGCATAAGATCTGAGTTCTCCAATGAATACCTTCAAAAGTGTCTCCTAACCCGTCATACTTTTCAAAGTCAGGAGTTTTGAATTTCTCTGAATAATGCACACCAGGGAATATACAAAGGTCAGCATAGGAAACACTCCTATATGCTCCAATCCCTTTAATAGAACGGATGGTCTCTTCCATTTGAAGGACTTTCTTTCTGATATCACCGGTGTCTAGATCTTCTTTGAGATAGGTGGTATCATGAATTTTGTGGGTTGGATCCAACTGAAGCTCAGGTACTAGAATGGCTTTATCCGGACCTTGGGTTCCTCCTTGTGCAGAGGATTCAGCATGTACGGGTATCCTTATACCCTGAGTAGATTGGTGTAGTTCTTTAAGCAGAACAGCCAAATCTGTGATTTGTTTACTTAATCCGTCGAATTCTTTGTGAGTGACTAGATTAAGATTAGCCTGGTCAGATGAAGACATAATTGGTTGTAGGCTCATGGCCTTTTTGGACTTTGAACGGGTAATAGGTCCGATTGTTTCCCTGCGAAAAACTGACGTAGTTTAGTTTTAGGGAGTGTATAAATGTTTACATGCTATATAATGTATCCGTTTTAGGAGTATTATCCTGCAAAATGGAGGTTAGTTGTTTATAAAACAGGATAGCATGTAAATATGCGTGTACACATATTTCTTCATATTTCTCATTACATGGAGATGAATATGGAATGAAATTACCAGTAATTGACTTTACGAGTAATTTGAAATGAGAAAGCATGAAGAGACTTTCCTCCGTGTTTGGTTTATCAGAGGCTGACCTATCTTAGGCTACTCTCACGGCTTTTTGGCATGAAGGTTCCCAAATTATCGCAATTTACTTGACGGGAAGTTAATCCGGTCTTTCAACTGGAGCGAATTTGGGTGGTGCCTTTCCTAAGCCTCATTGGAATTAGTTTTCCTACGAGTCCAGTAATCAAACACTGATATGATAGCCTCCTGATGGAGGAACCACACAACATACATTCACATACAACGTGTCTCACCGTTTATGAAAATGATGACATGTCCGAAGCACTAATATCACAAGCAGATATAGTGTAAAGCATTAAGTACAGTAAGTAAATGCATCCTTACATATTCATCAAATGTAAATGCAACATCCACACACAAGCATATAACAGTTTTAAAAATCTTGTAATAGCGGCTTAAGTCCTCTTACTAGTGTCCCCAGCAGAGTCGCCACCTGTCGACGTTGGGATTTTTATTTGTCTCTTTCCTATTCTTGCCTTTTGGTGTTCTCATGTTAGGTGAGATTTGTTTGAAAAGACAAGTTGTAAAAAGGTCCGAAATTTATATGTCGACGATTTGACTGTAAGAGTCGCCAGTTGGTTTTTTAAATGGTTGTACCACCACAACCGAGAAAAGGTTTCCACATTGACCCAGTGATGTGACACTGCTTAACGGGTCTGTGAAACCGAGATTCGTCCTGGAACTTGGTTATGCGGAGGGAAGGTGTTAGGCACCACCCGACATCCGTGTTGCCACGGTGATCGCCACTTTTCAATTAAACTATTATATGAATATGTGTGTGGGGGGGGTCAATGTGCTGTTATTTGGAAGTAGCGTGAGGCCTCGTTCGCATCTATATACACAGGGTTTGAATTTATATAAAAATTCAGTTTTAAACAAGATATAGTAGTGATGTTTTGTAAAAGAGGTTTTTCAAACCCTTATGCTCAATAGTAATTGAGACCTTTTACACTTCCATTTTATTAAATGTTCGGTTGGATTGCTTTTATTTTTCAAGATGCAAAGCATCTTCGAGAAAATAATGTAAAAAGCAGTGCCGAACTCCTTATGGGCATGGGAGCCATCTAAGGAAATCCAAACACCGTGAATAAATTTACAAGCTACTTACAGCTGAAAATGTCCATCACGGAAACAGAATCTAGATTCAGTAAACTGAATCTGTGATCACATGATTCCTAGGCTCACATGATGCCACAATTTATATGAAAAGCAGTAAGCAATTATATATATAAAAGTTGTAAATATATATATACAGACATGATCAACCACCACGAAGCACCTCCATGGGGGATCGAAAATGTAAATATATAAAAGAGGTAAATATATATATAGAGAGAGACATGATCAACCACCACGAAGCACCTCCATGGGGGATCGGAAAAGTAAAGAAAGCTGTAAAAGACAATCAACCGCCACGAAGTAAACTCCAGGTGGGATGAAATGTAAATATATATATATATATATATATATATATATATAAACGGTAAATCACAGGATATATATTGATCCCTATCTTGGTTTATCATTTACATGATTTATCATTATATATATAGATATAAAAGTAGTAAACGCACCGGATGTAAAATCTTTGCTCAATCAAACAGAGTTTGATGGCAACAAAATCTATATATAAGTATTTATATATATATATATAAACAATAAACGCTCTGGATGTAAAATTCAGGCTCATCGAACAAAGTTCGACCACGGTTTATATATAAGTATATATATATAAGCAAATAAACGCTCTGGACGTGAGTACAGGCTCAATCGAGGCATAACTCGATAATGTTAGTCCATATATATAAATATATATATATTATATATATATATATATATACAAACAAATATAAAAGTCGCGGACCGAAGTTCGGGCATACACACGCAACACGACTCTCAACGTGAAGAACGGTGTGTGCAAAGATGAAGACAAAGGCTTTAAGGTGTGTAAGAAGGCTTACAGTGGACTGCCAAAGAAGACTTTAATGACTTTAAAGGTATGAACACTTGGCTCTCGCCGGTAAAATATAGCAATATATAAGCTCACACGTGTTTAAAATAAGAAAGCACTCAGTTTATAGTATGTACAAAGAAAATTAGACAGGGCTTCCTCGCCTTTTCTCTATACAAAATGGCTGCCCCAAGCCCTCTATTTATAGAGGGGGGGAGCCGCAGGTGTACATCCGGCAGCCACAGATGCACCTACGGCTGCCCAGGGTGCCCCGGGTTCCGCGGGTCCCGCCGTCTCGAAGTACGTGCACTCATGCAACGTGTTGTCCGTTCAAACTTTCAGAACTTCAATCCGAGCATCCGATCGAGGTGTATAAGACCTTTTATAGAATGTTGTTGTCCAGAGCTACACAATGACATAGGATTAGAGGTTGTACGAAGTCAGGAAGATGGAACCATGCCCTATGTCTTCAAGCTTCAAATTCTATCCGGTGTGCTGTCTTGTGCAGTAGTCACTCGGGATTGGCGCTCTTTGGTTCTTGTAGGACATTTTTGTGTAGAATGTATGTATGATGTTGTTGAGACGGTGCGATGTGGGTTTGGGATGGAAAAATAAAGGTCCTGCCCTTCACTGGGGTTATCTCCGATTTGAGCTATTTTAGCGGTCGTTGCTCAGGGTTATCTCTGAGATTGGACTGCTGTAGGTGTTGACCGTCCTCAGTGTTGTTTCTGAGATGTGCCTGACTTCCTGGGGTTATCTTCGGACTTGGTAGATGAGTGCCTCGGGGCTTTTACCGAGTGTTTGAAGTTGTTTGCATAGGTTTGAAACAAGCATTTCCAGGGTCATGATCTCCGGAACTGCAACTGCATGCCTCGGGGTTATCTCTGAGGTTGATAATATCTTTCCTGGTGTTGTTACCGGGGCTGAGACTGACTATCTCAGGGTTATCTCTGAGATGAAACGGTTTTCTCCTGTGTGATTTCTGGTATTTGAACGGCATTCCTCGGGGTTATCTCCGAGGTTGAAATTGAAACTCCCGGTGTTGTTTCCGGGACTGAGGTTGAAACTTCTTGTGGTATTTCCGGGTCTGAGCTGGATATCTCGGGGTTATCTCTGAGATGTTAATACTGAATATCCCAGGGTTATCTTTGGGATTGAACTGAGCTGTCTTCCAGGGTTATCTCTAAAAGACGATTCTGCCCTCATACAATGTTAGTAATAGGTATGCAGAAAATTTCGAGTGTCTACACATCCTACAATCAAGTTTAATAACTTAATTAGTACTACCCAATAAAATCTTTGTTATAACAAAATATTATACTCCAATATTTATTCTATAAATGAATCTCCTTGATTCATCACTTAAAACTCTATATGAGTTCATCTCTTGATTTTCAAATGTCATTTTCAAATACTACCACAAAACAAGGGTTAATTGACATGCCACATATTATCCCTATATTCTGACCGATGAATTAAATAACATACAAGCTTAGGTAGGTCATAATAGCGAAGGATTTACTTGTCTCTCCCCTCCTAGTTCTAGTCTCAAATCTCAGCCAAGGATCATATCTTTAAGCTTTGATACCAACTGTGACGCCCCCAAAATAGGTATACACAACCCATTCTGAGTCGCCAAATACATGGTACAGAATTTAAATACAAACTTCATTTATACAATATGACAAAAATGTAGCTGAGAGTTTTAACACGAATATTGTCTCATAGACAATATCAAAACTCAAATGGAGTCCTCATTACAATTATTATCACACTATTTTATAGAATAGTGAGGACTACTACAGCCATCATCTCGGACTGTCACTCCATTCCCTGACTAGTCCCGGCTATGTTCCCATTTCCTGAAGAGAACAATGAAAGCAAAAGGTGAGCTCAACAGTAAAGAATATTATGACTAAGACCATGCAGAATAAATTATCGTTAGCCTTCAACAGTGTAAAACTGATAGAATACAATAGACAACAAGTTTAACTGCAGCGGAACAACAATCCATTAAAAGAGTCAAGTAGAGCATGATATCTACTATCTTCTATGATTTAAAAGTTTATCATCAATATTTTATCGCTGTAACACAGCTCAATAAATAATCCACATCATCGAATTATCCATGCACTATGGGCCAAGGATATTCGTTAGTATCACATCCACGAATTATTCATGCACTACGGACCAAGGATATTCGTTAGTATCACCAATGGTCATGATCATGCCAACAACTGTCCATCAATGCACTACGGGCCAATTAGGACCTTTACCACATCAATTGTAATATTACAGGCCATGATTATACCGATATATAGTCATAATCATACCATTCAACAATCCATTTATGCACTACGGGCCAAAGATGACTTTCATCATAATATAAGCATGAGGATGATGACAATGATATAAAAATTCAATTATGTAAGAACAATGATAAATTTTAAAGATTTATAAATCAATTTTACTAGACTTCAAGAATGTCCAAATTGTCAATATGATACTGCTTTGTGGAGTAAAATTTAAGAATAATATTCATGTATCAAAAATAATTTGAATAGAAAAGAAATTAATTTTTTGTCATAAATAGTACTCCGGGTGAATAGTACCCTGTGAATAGTAATTCATGAATAGTACCCCATAAATAGTACCCCATCATGAAAAGATTAAAATTTTAACAAGAATGTTCAGAAACATATTTCCGTGAAAAGATACTCGATGAAACGAAAATTTCAAGGATATTCTACTAATTTCAAGGAGTATAGAAGCAATACTTAACAAAATAAGTGTAGAATTGGGAATATGAAACAAAATAATATTACTTACATACTACAGAGTATGGAATAAAATATTATTTCTTACGAATATTGAACAAAAATAATGTCCCTTACAACTGTTAAACGAAAATAATATTATTTACGAATATTGAACGAAGATAATGTAAGACCCCGAATTTTATGAAATGAAAGTATTCAATTTTCTTATAATTATTATTTTATTTAGTAAATGGTTAAATTGATAAAGGGTTGAAGTTAAGGGTGATATGTGAAAATTTTTGCAAAGTAAGCAACTTGTCATAAAATATTCATTTGCTCGGGAATATTCTTTTTATCGGGAAATATTCGTACGACGGCACAATCATTGGTGGACCCGCAACGGAAGTATTATCGGAGTTAAAAAATGACTGATGAGTGGGATTTATACCTGTGAATCAGGTCCTTTGTGGCTTAAGATATCGTTTGTTTTTTGTTATTTAGTTAGCTTTTATATATATATATTGTTGTTATTATGTTTAACCTCTATGATGCAAGGCTAATTAGGTCATTTCTAGCTTTAAGGGGGCAAAATAGTCATTTTCCATCCTCTGGCGCCGCAGCAACATCATCAAGCCTTAGCTTGGCGCCACATTCTGAGGGTATTTGGTTTGCATCGCCGACATCACTGGCTATGCAAATGACACGACTCCTTTAGAAGTTTGTCAGAAGCGCCACCTCCGGTGTTTTTAAGCCTATATGACGCGGCAACGCCACCCACTAGCTCATTGCTCGCGCCGCAACGCGAGCTTCGGTGTCCAGGCAATAAATTGCTTTTAATGACCTAAATAAAGGGAGAGAAAGAGATATTCAGACAGTCGTCATGAGAGTTAAGACACAGAGTTTAGAATAGGTTTTTATTACAGTATTAATTAGTTAGAGGGAAAAAAGTTGCGCTTCAAGGAGGAAGAGTTTATTGCATCCGATAGAGCTCAGAAGTTACCCGGAGAAGAGAACATTTGAAGACAGAAAACTTCACAAAAGGGGTTTTCTTATTCCTAATCTTCCATTTATTTGTGTATTACTGAGAATGTTGAATGTGTTAAAAATGTGTATTAGCACCATGGATATGAACTAATTCCATTTTTAGGATTGCAATGTAACCTTTTGTTTTGCTTAATTAAGTTTCTTTCCTATTTATATAATGAATCATTTTGGAATGGGTTGTTGTATTTCTTGCTTATTGACTGATTGCTTGACAGGGTAATTGGTATAGATATTGATGGATATTGAAAAATGGATATTTTTGTCTAACCTTCAAATACAACAACACCTTTTATGACCATACCTATGGAATGTGTGCATAAACTGCTAATAGGATAGACATATCTCTATTTGCCTTGTGTAGCCTTGAGACTAAGCTTAATGACCCTAGCCTAGTTATTTTCACCAATAGACATATTGTGATTTATCTAGCTAGGGATGTGCATTTGTTCTTTGACAGAAGCTTATGTGTATTTATCGTTCTCGGTTGACCATTCCTCGATTCGTTTGTAATGTGGAGAGTTAGGAGATTAGGCGACGCATTAGGGGTATTGTAATCCTAACTTGACTTCCTAGCACAACCACTTCTCTTATTTCTGCACTTTTAATCTAATAGATTAACACACCATCTCTTTTCACTTGTTTAGATAAAACAGTATAGACTTTATCGTAGTATTTGATTATCACTTAAGACTTCATCCTCGTGGGTACGACACTCAACTTATCTTATATTACTTGTGGACCGCTATTCTTGCGCGCGATTTAGCGATAGCGAAATCGACCAACAAGTTTTTGGCACCGCTGCCGGGGACTTAGTATTATTTGTTTATCAATATTAACACTAAGTTAATACGATCTTAATTTAAACTGATATATCTGTCTAATTCTCTTTCTAGGTAATCTCTACTGTTTATGCCACCACGAAGGGGTCGGAATTTAATACCTCTCGATCTCGAGGTTGATTAAACATACAGACGACTGCAGAGAGAAAAATCTCAGGACATACCTACTCCTGTGATAATGGCTGAGGAACTTCAGAAATCTTTAAAGGAGTATGATATGCCTCATATCGAAGATCTCCAAGCAAGCATTCTCAGGCCCGCGATCCAAGCAAATAACTTTGAGATCAAGTCGCGCACCATTCAAATGTGCACTAACATTCAATTCAGGGGATTGCCAAACGATGACCCGAATGATCATTTGATAAACTTCATGGAGATCTGCGATACGTTCAAGTGCAATGGAGTTTATAACGATACCATTAGACTCTGATTGTTTTCGTTCACTTTGAGGGACAAGGCCAAGAGATGGCTACATTCACTTCCGTCAGGCTCCATTACCACATGGGCTGACTTGGCTCAAAAGTTCGTGGCGAAGATCTTTCCGCCCGCTAAAACTGTCGGGCTCAGGCACGAAATTACCTCATTTATCCAGTTTGATTCAGAATCTTTGTATGACTCATAGGAGCAATTCAAGGATCTTCTGAGAAAATGCCCCCACCATGGACTGCCAGAATGGCTTCCCATACAGACATTTTATAATGGGTTATCTGGATCTACTCGTTCGAGTATAGATGCCGCTTCTGGATGGGACTTCATGTCTAGGCATCACACAGCAGGGTATAAATTGGTGGAAACAATGGCGGGCAATAATTATCAATGGCCAAATGATAGGCAGGCCCCTAGGAGAGCAACAGGGGTTTATAAGGTTGACTCAGTCACAGAATTAGCGGCTCAGGTTGCAGCGCTAACAAAAAGACTAGACACTATGGGAGTGCAAGCTGTGCAGAATGTTCAGAATGTCGAAGTGTCATGTGAATTGTGTCAAGGGAGCCACCCAACTAATCAATGTGCCATAAGCCCTGAGTCAGTTCAATTTGTTTCCAACTATGGGCGGTAACAAAATGCGAATATCCCCACTCATTACCATCCGGGCTTGAGGAATCATCCAAACTTCTCCAGGTGCAACAATAATAGGTGGTGCAAGTTTGATAATACTTGCAGGACTAAAATAAAAATGAAGGAAAAGATGAAGGTATTATACTGTAATATTTCGATCCCCAAAACGTGCAATTATCAAAACTATATTTTCCTATAAATAAAAGCTCATTCTTCTTTCATTCTCACCAATTCACTAATACTCACAAGAACAATTATAGAGAGAGAAACTATAGAGAGAGAAGCTATAGACAGAAAGAAGAAGAGTATTCTGCTACTTCACTATTGTAGTATCCAGCCTTCTACTAAGGTAAAGACAGGTGATGAAAATTATCTTCGTCCTGGATGAGAAGAAGAATTTAGAACTATAATTATGATTATGAGTTATATACATGCTTGTGAACAGGAACTGTTGATTGATGTTACAGGGTTAAAACATTGTTGGTGTACTTTTAACATGGAGAAGATAATAGACTTTATGGTCTATTTGACTCTTCTAATGGATTGCTCGTTCCGCTACAACTATGGTAATAAGAGTGTAGCTGGGTCGAGCGGGGGTAACAGGGGAATAGAACGATGGTCTATAGCTGTTGAGGGTGAGGTGAACCCAACTTTGGAAGGGTGTTTTGCCACTATCATACAAGATGTCTAACGACCTATGACTTCGTGTTATCATAAGACAGGATTGTGCACATCCACTTGCTGATTATATCTACGAGCACTACCTATATAATCTTGGAGTTTGGTTGAAATATAATTCTCAATTGGAGATAATTATATGTCAAGAGAAGACTCACCATTAGAAAGAACTTGATAGCAATTTTCTCGTTTTTCTTTGGGGTCTATTGGGTCAACTAAGGATAATTCTCGAGTCATGTGATATCTATTATAACTTAGATGCATGGTTTCCCATGTACGAAAGTTTCCTTGAGCATTTTTCAAAGATTTTAATTTCTAAAATAGTTATTGACTGTACCTTTATGTAAGGTACCATTGTAAGGTATCACTATGAGGTGTTATCCAAGTATAGAGATGAGAGTCACAGTTGGTATCCACATCATATGTGTTGTCGTATTTTGCACGACAGTTGTATGAGGAAGTTTGTAGTCAGGGAACAGAGTGATGGTCTGATATGGTGGCTATAGTAGTCCTCACTATTCTATGAAATAGTGTGATACTAAATGTAATGATAACTCCATTTGAGTTTGAATACTGTCTAGAAGACAATATTCGTATAAAAACTCTTAGCTACGCTTTTGTTATACTGTATAAAAGAAGTTTGCATTTGATTCTGTACTGTGTATCTGGCGACTCAGAATGGATAATATATACCTATTTTGGGGGCATCACAGATAATATTCCTTACGAATATTGAACGAAAATAATATTCTTTACGAATATTGAACGAAAATAAAATTCCTTACAACTACGAAAAATAATATCGTAAGCGAATATGAAATAAATAATACCCCTTACCTTAAAAGGAGAGTATTTCTAACTGGTATGGCGGGAATATTCTTGAAAAAAATTTGCACTATTTTCTATACTCAAAGCTTCCTTAAACTCTAAAGAAATACGCTTAATATTAAAGAAGAAGAATTCTCTGATTCTGGTGTGATTTTCAATTCTTAACTAAGCATCCTATTTATAGGAGAATAACAAGGTACTATTTAAAAAGAATTCACGGGTGAACAGTTTAGAAAACTCACGGACGCAGTTCAGCCGAATTCAATAAAAAAATTTGATTTTACTATGCAGCACTATGCATACACTATGCAGTACTATACAAACACTATGCAGTACTATACAATCAAATAAAATATAATATATTCTATTTTATATAAAAAAATAAACTTATAATATATAAATATATATATAAGTAATAAAATAAAATTGAGATAACTTTCTACCGATAATTTTGCAAAAAATGGGTAAGTGGGGGTCCATGTAATAAGCAAAATTTACAATAAATACTTCATAAAAAACCCCTCCATTTTTTTGGGCTATAGCGAGTTCACTTGTCATTCATAGCGACTATGTATTACGCATACGTGTATATACATTTTCCCCTATATATATATATATATATATATATATATATATATATATATATATATATATATATATATATATCGATCCGCTTCTCAAATGATCTAAAAAACCGAACAAATAAAAGAATCGGCTATAGTAACGATTTTGAGCTATATCGACGGTTCGAACCATCGTCATAGCTATGTCGTTGGCTTTGTATTCTATAAAAAGGAAAAAATTGCCGCTATAACCTAGGTTAGTTTTTGTTCACTCCATCCGATTCATTTGGAAAAGAGGACGTATATATATATATATATATATATATATATATATATATATATGTAAACACTCAAATTTTTACATACTCATCATCACTAATATTGCAGGAGGACAGATAAATCTTTAAGAGGAACCACGAAAGACAATCCATATCCATACCGGATACTACCGAAAAATCACCATCAACCCCGGAGCCCACTCTGGGAGTAACAATTCCAACCTCGGAGATAACCCCGAGACGTGCAGATCTGATACCGGAACACACACCGAAAAAGACCGATTAATCTCGGAGATAACCCCGAGGTATCTAGTCTCAATCCCAACAATGGGAATAGCCACCAACCTTGGTGATAACCCCAAGGAATGCAGTTTCGGCGATAACCCCGGAAATGCTTGTTTCAAATGCGACAAGCTTCAATCTCGACGCTCATAACGAGATACATTGTACCAACCCGGCGATAACACCGGGAGGACAGGCACACCTCAAAGATGACAATGAGGACCTTCAACAAATATAGTAGTCCAATCTCGGTGAGCTCTCGAGCAACGCTCGCTTTTATCATTGAACCGACGATAACAGCGGTGAGGGGCAACATCATCATCTAGCCAACACGATGCCATGCCACATCATCTCAACATCTCAACACAACGATGTCCCAAAAGACTAACCAATCCCGAGTGACTATTGTGCGGGGTAACGGATAGAATTTGAAGCTTGAAGACCAGAGGGCATCATCCCATCTTCAATGACTTCGTACAAACTCTAATCCTATGCCATTGTACAACTCTCGACAACGGCGGTCCAAAATAGGTCCTTTATACCTCAATCGGATGCCTGGATTGCACTTTTGAAAGTTCGAGCGGATATTACAGCGCTCGAGTACACGTACTACGAGACGACCAGACTCGAGAAACCCGGGCCCACCCGAGTTGCCTCTGGTACACCTGCGGCTCTATCCTCTATAAATAGAGGGCTTGGGGTGGCCATTTTGTAAGAGAAAATGGCGAGGAAGCCCTGCCCAATTTGCTCTGCACTCACCCTATACAGTGTACTTTCTCATTTTAAACACATGTGAGCTCACATATAGCCTCTTTTGTACCTACAAAAGCCAGTGTTTACCCACTTTAAAGATATATAAGTCTTCTTTGGCAGTCAACTGTAAGCCTTCTCACACACTTTAAAGTCTTTCTCTTCATCTCTGCACACACCCTTCTTCACGTTGATAGTCGTGTTGCGCGCATTTGCCCGGACTTTGGTCCGTGGTTTTCATTTCAGTTTGTATATAAATATTATATATATATATATATATATTTATATATATGGACTAACATTATCGAGTTATGCCTCGATTGAGCCTAGACTTCGGTCTAGAGCATTTATTTGCTTATATATATATATATATATATATATATATATATATATATATATATATATGAACTGTTGTCGAACTCTGTTCGATGAGCCTGGATTTTATATCCGGTGCGTTTATTCGCTTATATATATATATATATATATATATATATATATGAACTGTTGTCAAACTCTGTTCAATGAGCCTAGATTTTACATCCGGTGCGTTTATTGCTTTTATATATATATATATATATATATATATATTCGTCCCACCTGGAGTTCACTTCGTGGTGGTTGATCATTTTTATAGCTTTCTTTATGTTTCGTCCTGCCTGGAGTTTACTTCGTGGTAGTTGATTACTTTATACAACTTTATTTACATTTTGTCCTTTGGAGTTCCCTTAAGTGGCGGTTGACCATATTCTGACTTTATTTATGTTTTGTCCCGCTTGGAGTTTCCTCCGTGGCGGTTGATAACTTTTACGACTTTATTTACATTTCGATCCTCCATGGAGGTGCTTCGTGGTTGGTGATCATGTCTTTATATATATATATATATATATATATATATATATATATATATATATATATATATATTTTCTAGCTTTTATATATATATAACTGCTATCGCTTTCATACAAATTGTAGTATCTTTATGCTTTAGGAATCATGTGATCACAGTTGACCTATTGGATCTAGATTCGGTTCCCGTGATGGACATTTTCAAATATAGGCGACTTGTAAAATTATTCTGCGATTATGCGAATTTCCTCGAGATGGTTTCCATACCCATGAGGAAGTCGACATTATTTTGTACATTATTTTCGCATTTGGATGCCTCGCATTCGTAAAAATAAAATCAATCAAGCCGAACACTTAATAAAATGGGAGTGTAAAAGGTCTCAATTACTATTGAGCATCAGGGTTTGAAAAACCTCTTTTATAAAACATCACTGCCATATCTTGCTTAAAATTGAATTTTTACATAAATTCAAACTCTGTGTATATAGGTGTGAACGAGGCCTCGCACTACTTCCAAATAACAGCACATTGACCCACACACACACACATTCAGATAATAGTTTGTTGAAAAGAGGCGGTCACCGTGGTAACACGGATGTCGGGGGGTGCCTAACACCTTCCCTCCGCATAACCAAGTCCCCGGACCCTAATGAATCTCGGTTTCATTGACCCGTTTAGCAGTGTCGCATCACTGGATCAATGTGCAAACCTTTTCTCGGTTATGTTGGTACAACTATTTAAAAAACCAACTGGCGACTCTTAACAGTCCCATCGTCGACATTATACATGTCAGACCTTTTTCACTTGTTTTTTCAAACAAATCTCACCTAAAATGAGAACACCAAAGAACAAGTAATGAAAAGGGACATTTAAAAATCCCGACGTCGACAGGTGGCGACTCTGCTGGGGACTCCAGTAAGAGGACTTAAGCCGCTATTTCAATCTTTTCAAAACTGTTATCTGTTTATGTGTGGATGTTGCATTTATATTTGATGAATGTGTACAAATGCATTTTCTTATTGCACTTAGTGCTTCGCACCATAACTGCTTGTGATATTAGTGCTTCGCACCATATCTGTTTGTGATATTATTGCTTCGCACATGTCATCATTTTCATACGGTGAGACGCGATGTATGTGAATGTATATTGTGTGGTCCCTCCACCAGGAGGTTATCCCGTCGATGTTTGATTACTGGACTCATGAGAAGACTAATTCTCCGAGGCTCGGGAAAGGCACCACCCAAATTCGCTCTAGTTGAAAGACCGGATTAACTTCCCGTCAAGTAGATTGTGATGATTTGGGAACCTTCATGCCAAAAAGCCGCGAGAGTAACCTAAGATAGGTCAGCCTATGATAAACCCAAAACGGAGGAAAGTCTCTTCATGCTCTCATTTTAATTACTTGTAAACACAATTACTTGTAATTTCATTCCATATCTATCTCCATGTAATGAGAAATATGAAGAAATGTGTACACATACATATTTTAATTAACATGCTACAAACAGCTGACATCCATTTTGCAGGATAAAATTCCTAAAATGGACGCATCACATAACATGTTATTATACACATATTCCCTAAGGACTAAACTATGCAAGTCTTTCACAGGGAATAGGCCTACAGTCAATCATGTCATCATCCGACCAGACTGAACTTAATCCAGTTTCTCGCAAAGAATTCGATGGATTAAGCAAACAAATTACAGATTTGGCTGTTCTACTCAAAGAATTACACCAGTCCAATCAGGGTCCAAAAATACCCGTACATGCTGAATCCTCCACACAAGGGGGAACCCAGGTCATTACAATACCTGAACTACAGTTGGATGCGACCAACAAAACTTATGATCTTTGCCCATCCCACTTTGGAGATCCGGACCTTCGGTGACATCAAAAAGAAAGTCCTCCAAATGGAAGAGACCCTTCGTGCTATCAAAGGAATTGGAACACACGGGAGTGTTTCATATGCTGATATTTGCATTTTCCCTGGTGTTCATTATCTAGAAAAGTTTAAAACTCCTGACTTTGAAAAATATGACAGGTTAGGAGATCCTTACACACATTTAAGGGTGTTTATTAGAGAACTTGGATCTTATGCAGAGGACGAAAAACTCAGAATGCAATTGTTCCAGAAAAGTCTAACTGGAGAAGCCCGTTCATGGTACACAAGATTAGACAATTCAAAGATCCATAGCTGAGAAGAGCTAGCACATGCTTTTCTCACTCAATACAGCTTTCAATCACAGATGGTTCCTGATCGGTATCAAATTACCAAGATCAAGAAACAGTCTAACGAGTCTTTCAAAGAGTATGCTCAAAGGTGGAGACGCTTAGCTGCCCAAGTTAGTCCTTCCATGACAGAATCAGAAATGGTCATGACTTTCATAGACATACAAGAAGCTCCGTTCTATGAGAGAGTTTTAGCCGGCATCGGCAAACCATTTTCGGAAATGGTTAAACATGGGGAGATGGCTGAGATGGGATTGAAGTCCGAAAAGATTCAAGACCTAGCTGCCCTTAAAGCTGTGGCTGATCACATCCAGTCCGGAAATTATGGAAACAACCCCCGTATGGTCCATAAAAAGAAAGAGGAAGATGTTTCTCTGATACTGCAGGGTCAAAAAGGCAATCAAAACATGCCTATTCAAAGGAGAAACTACACTCCTTTTCAAGCACAGTCTACAAACCTTCCAATACCAAAAGGTGGAGAAGTCAAACGCCCTCGAGTGTTTACACCCTTAGGGGATACCTTCGAGAACATTCTCACTCTTCTGACAACACACGAAAGAAAATTACATCTTCTTCTTCACCAAATTTTAATGGACGAGGTTTCAATCTTTGCTTTCGAAAATGTGTTTATCATGTCGGGGCACCTGGACATGATACTCAGGATTGTTGGGCCTTGAAACACAAGATCCAGGACCTGATAGACAATGGTGAGATTGTGGTCACCAAACCAGATCAGCCTCACGTTCAAGACAACCCTCTTCCTCAACACAAAGAAGAAGAGGTCAACATGATCAATTAGAGCAATGGACAGAATTACAATTTCAACTGTGAATCCTCCCAGACCCCCAAAGATGGTGATGACAAATGGGATTATGCCAAGTTTCAGTTCACAATGGAACGAAAGATAAAAGCTTTAGGCAAGCAAATTGAACAATTGGCAAAAATTGGTGACTTATCAACATCAAGTTACACGTCAATTAATCAGCCAGGAGCATGCCAGTCTCCTACCTCTTGTCATGAATATTCCATCATCACTTTCAGAAAATAAAATGCTGGAAGACAAAGTGGCAAAGAGAGCAAATGCCAAGGCCCGTCGGGATTTTGCCAACAAAAGGGAATTCACCTATTTGGGCCAACCTATGGAGGAAATCCTTCATATGTTAATCAATGAAGGAAGGATCAATTCCCTTCTACCTCCAATCAACCCCCATTCAGGATGGTACAATTTCGATGGAGTATGTCAATATCACTCCCAGTCTCGCGGTCACATCACAGAAGAATGTTGGGCACTCCACCACCTTATCCAAAATCTAATTGACATGGTGTCTGCACTTAGCTTAAGCGGGATTTATCTTACATGTGTTACGTGCAAGTGAGAATTCAGGTCCTACTAAGTGAAAGAGTGTGGTAGCAGTCATATCCACTGAAACGGATGGGGTTAACAAATCACTCACAATGCCAATAATTCAACTCAAGGGAAGTAACAATCCTTTGAAAGTGGTCGCTCTCGAGCCAATCAACTTGTCGTGCAGAGCACAATATCCTATTGGTAGCTTACACAAGGTTCCGTGGAATTAAGGAGAAGGTGAAGGATCCACCTCACATATAACTGCTACAGTGTCGAAGGAAAATCCATTGTATCTTCCCCAACGAGTGATGAAGTCTACCATCAAATCAAAGGAGAAAATACCCATGGAGAAGATTGAAAAATTCCTCCGCACTATGGGTCATAACGAAGCCACGATGGTTTTAAGCTTAAAAGAAGCTCCACAACAAATATTAATTCTGGACTTGGTCCTAACTTTCGAGAATCACCGGAAGGTCTTGTTGAAGGTTTTAGAAGAAGCCTATCTACCAACATCAGTTGATACGGAAAAATTTCAACATCTGGTTGATCACATTTTCAACAACAATGTGATATCCTTCACTGATGATGACATACCGCCCGAGGGGACCGGTCATTGCAAGCCTTTGCACATTGCGGTCTTATCCTCTGGATACATGCTAGCTGGAATCTTGATAGATGGAGGTTCATCTCTTAATATCTATCTATATGCTACCTTGGTGAAGATGAATATCAATCTCAACCGAATTCGGAGTAGCCATACTATCATCAAAGCTTTTGATGGAGCTACGCTCAATCTTAATTCGAAGTAATGAATCGTCATCGAAAAATGGTCCTCATACATTCTGCGTATCTTTCCATGTACTCAAGATAGATTCGGGATACAACCACGCTCTTGGGGCGACCTTGGATTCATATGGCGAGGCGGTCCCTCCACTCTTCATCAACAATTTGAAATACATTATCAACAATAGCACAGTCACGGTCCAACGTTGAACCGATATTCCTCAACACGGGGACATGCCATTCATCAATGCCAATGCAGATGTTGAACCAGTCAGTTTTCATGCCTTGGAAATAAGCAATATCCAATACCATGCTATTGGAATGCCATTAACCGAACCCAAGATTTCTGCCGAGGTAATGTCGGCTACTCAAGAAATGATGTCATTGGGTCATCATCCGGGACAAGGGTTGGGTAAAGATTTCCAGGGTATCAAGTACCCAATTCGATTAACCAAGAAAACTGGAATAGCTAGGCTAGGCTATTCTGCCAGTTCTAGTCAAAGGAATCTTCATAAGCATCGGCAGATTCCTTCAGCTTCAACCATGCGTCGTTTATCTTCGCCTTCAAACTTTGAGTCCGCACAACCTCCTGTAAAGGTGCCAGCCAATGTAATGGCTATGTTATTTCCCAAGCCGGTACCGATGAAGGAGAAAGAAGTCTTTGTTCCAAATCCCGCAGTAGAAGAAGAGGAGCGAAGAATTAAGCAAGACGTCATCCGAATGATGTCAGGCATATACATCATTGTTCATGACGAACATACCAACAGATACACCCCAGACGATGATTGCCCAGACATAATGGCCATCATTCGGGATAGGGAGGACGATGACAATCCCTCCATCACTGCGGTCCACCCGGACTTTACCCTTATCAATTGGAACAGCATTCCTTGCATTGGTCGACAAGGGTAAAACGGGCAGAACTCTTTCTGCCCTGTAGATATAGTTTATTTTGCCAGTATATGCTAACAATGTGTATGATCAACACATTTCATATATACTAAGTGAAAGCATATTTTATTTCAGGACTCTGAATTTAGATGTGCTCAGATTTGTGCTTACGTCATTTGCCTCTTCTCCACAAGGATTGTACCTTTGATGTAGAGATGAATTGACCTTGATGGATATCTGAGGATGACATTGAGGTGCCTCCGAAATTCAAGAATGGGTCAAAGACAAACCTAAACCCAACCTTGATCAAACCACTTCTTTCAATCTAAGAACCTTAGAAAGCCCTAAGTTAATCCAGATTGGTTCAAATCTTACCCCAAACCAAAGGAATGACATGGTTATGCTACTAACCCAATTCCAGGATGTGTTTGCATGGTCTCATGAAGACATGGTGGGTTTGTCCACTGACATTGTCCTTCATCGCCTTCCCATTAAAGAGGATTTAAGCTTTAGTCAAGCAAAAGCTCGAAGCGATTGAAACACGAATGGAGTTTAAAGGTGAAAGAAGAAATTATGAAACAATTTCAAGCTGGCATCATCATGGTGTCTACATATCCTGAGTGGATATCCAACATTTTTCCCGTGCCTAAACCTGGAGGGAAGGTGCGAGTTTGCGTGGATTATCGGGACTTGAACAAAGCTTGCTTAAAAGATAGCTTTCCCGTACCATTTATCCACATTCTTATTAACACTACTGCGCAATACGATATGTACTCCTTTGCTGATTGCTTTGCGGGGTATCATCAGATCATGGTTGCTGAGGAAGATCGTGAGAAAACTGCTTTCATCACGCCTTGGGGAACCTTTTGTTATAAAAGGTTGTCATTCGGCCTCATCAATGCCGGAGCTACCTATCAACGAGCTATGATGGCTCTTTTCCATGACCTAATGCACAAAGAGATCGAGATCTACGTGGATGACATTATTGTCAAGTCCCGGAAGGAGGATGACCATATAGACCATCTCAAAAAGTTGTTCAACAGGTTGCGTAAGTACAACTTGAAGTTGAATCCAGCTAAGTGCGCCTTTGGCGTTAAATCAGGCAAGTTGCTAGGATTTCTAGTAAGCCACAAAGGGATTGAGCTGGATCCTGCCAAAATCCAGGCCATCATGAAAATGCCCATTCCTCAGACAAAGAAGGAAATACGGGGATTTTTGGGAAGAATCAACTTCATTAGCAGGTTTGTCTCTCAACTCACAACAACCTGTGAGCCAATCTTCAAGCTATTAAGGAAGAACTCCTCCATGAAATGGAATGATCAGTGCCAAAATGCCTTCCTTACAATTAAAAAATAGCTAGTCAAAGCTCCTGTGTTGGTACCACCCAGGGATGATGTTCCCATGTTCATGTACCTGTCCATAGGTGACAACGACATGGGCTGCATGCTGGGATAAAAAGACGATAGAGGCCAAGAACGAGCCATCTATTACCTCAGCAAAAGATTTAGCAACAGTGAACACAAGTACACTCTGATCGAAAAGACGTGTTGTGCTTTAGCATGCGCTTCCATGAGGTTACAACATTACCTCCATAGTCACACAACCCATCTCATATCTCGCGTGGATCCTCTCAAATACGTGTTCAATAAACCCATGTTAAATTGTTGGCTGTCCAGATGGCAGTTGATCCTACAACAATTTGACATCGTATATGTGACTCAAAAGTCCATCAAAGGTCAAGGAATTGTGGATCAATCGGGCGCCGCTTTTTCGTGGGATTTCAAACCCTTGGAAACATATTTCCCGATGAAGGAGTAATGACAATGCAAAGAACACCATCGATGACGATCTGCGCCAATCATGGAAGATGTATTTTGATGGAGCTGTTAATATGGAAGGTTCAGGAGCTAGAGCAGTTCTAGTATATGGAACGGGGGAGCAGTATCCTGTCGCCGTCAAATTGCAATTTGTCAGCACCAACAATACGGTTGAGTATGAAGGCTGTCTCATGGGGCTAAAACTTGTCCGTTCAATGGGCATCGAGCGATTAATCGCTTTGGAGATTCAGAGTTGGTAATCAGATAATCCACCGGAATCTATCAAACCAAGGAACTACATTTGCTGCCTTACCATCGGCAGGTTTTGACGATGG
The DNA here is from genome assembly GCA_020205605.1 of Panax ginseng. Taxonomy (NCBI): domain Eukaryota; kingdom Viridiplantae; phylum Streptophyta; class Magnoliopsida; order Apiales; family Araliaceae; genus Panax; species Panax ginseng. The sequence continues at coordinate 82,765,432 of CM035141.1, forward strand.
CTTTGGAGTTAGAAGAAATCACCTTTCTACACGTTCCTCGTAATAGGAATGACTTTGCGGACGTATTAGCAACTTTGGCCTCCTTGATTCGCATATCAGACAAGGAACACTTGCCAAGCGTCACAATTTTCCTGCACAAGGCCCCAGCCTATGGGAATTACGTTGGAGAAGTATCGGATGAGCTACCTCCCATCCAACATCCTTGGTATCAACATATCAAGGAATATCTACGAGATAGATCTACACCCGCTGAGGCGAGCCCGATTGAGAAAAGGCGGATCCATCGACTTGCTATGAAATTCTACCTGAGTAGAGATGCACTCTATAAAAGAGATGCAGGACTAGGTCTCCTCAGATGTTTAGACAAAGATCAAGCCCAAAGGCTTATGGATGAAATCCATGGTGGAGTCTGTGGCCCCCACATGAGTGGGCCCCTCCTTGTCAAGAAAGTCCTCGGGGATGTGACATTATTATCACATCTCTCAAAGTTGATTGCAATGGCCACGTCAGAGATGCTATCGATTGCGATTCATGGGAATGCTATACCGCCCTCCACCTTGAACTCCACAATATGAGTTCACCTTGGCCCTTCTCAATGTGGGGAATGGACGTTAACGGGCCCATTGAGCCTAAAGACAGTAATGGACATCGATTTATCTTCACCATGATCGACTACTTTACCAAGTGGGTAGAAGCAGCCTCCTTCCCCAAGGTTATTAAAGAAGTTATCATTGCTTTCATCAGAAACAATGTCATTTGTCGATATGGACAACCAGAGGTTATTGTGTCAGACAATGTTAAGAACCTCAACAACAAAATGATGGAGGAATTATGCAGTAAATTCCACATCAAACATCTTAACTTTGTCATCTATCGTTCTAAGATGAATGGTGCTGTAGAAGCGGCTAACAAAAACATCAAGAAGATTATGCAAAAAGATGTCCACCAACCACAAAGATTGGCCTGACCTATTGCCTCTGTCTCTGTTAGCCTACAGAACCTCAATGCGTACTTCCACTGGGGCAACCCCCTATGCATTAACCTATGGGATGGAAGCAGTGCTCCCCATAGAAGTTGAAATGGAATCCCTCAGAGTGTTGATAGACGCTCAGCTAGATGAAGACCAATGGGTACAAGACAGGTATCACCAATTGTTTCTAATGGACGAAAGGCGAACCTTGGCTATCTTCCATGGTCAGTTATATCAACAAAGGATCGCCAGATCCTACAACAAAAAAAGTTCGGCTACGGCAGTTCAAACAACACGACTTGGTTTCAAAAAAGATCCTTGACAACCAAGATCAATCTAAGAGAAAATTCGCTCCTAACTAGGAAGGCCCGTTTGTTGTCAAGGAAGTATTGACAGGAGGTGCTCTCAGATTACAAGAAATGGATGGCGATGAATTTCCACAACTCATCAACTCAGACACCGTGAAACGGTACTATGTCTGAAGTTTCCATCAAGCAAACACCCTGGTGCTGGAACATTAGATCACCAGACATTCCGGTTCTTTAACCCCTTTACCACATACAACTTTTCTACACTTTGCCCCTCAGGGAAACATACTTTTCAAGCCAGCAGCCTGGCTTCTCTGCGTTCCTACGACTACGATCATCCCACTACAGATTGAACTTTTCGCGTTTGCAGTTTGGCTACCCATACCTGGGATCAAACTTCTCATACCTGCAGTTTATCCTCAACCTAGGATTAAACTTTCTCCTCCCCGCACTCTGACCTGCATATGGGATTATGCTTTTCCACTCGCCCTAAGGGGCGAACTACGTCGACCTGATCTCCTCTTCAATAGGAGTACATAGGCAACCATTTTATATGGCCCGGTCGCAATAAAAAAAAACAACAAAAACATTTCTACCCTTACAAAAACAAAAAAAAACAAAAACATTCCTACACCATTTCTGGCATATACAGCGTTGAACCTCTTACACCAGGTTCGAACTACGCAGACCTGATCTCCTCTTCAATAGGAGTACGTAGGTAGCCATTCATGGTTCGGTCTCACCCCCTACTAAAACACAAACCCTTGTCAGTTGGTACTGGGATCAAACATCAATCCACTACATTTCATTCTTGGCCTGGATCAAAGGGTGGAATTACACGAACTCCTCCCAAATAGGAGATTACGACCATCTAAGTTAACGGTGCAATACGTTGAAGAGCAACACCAATCCATAAGAGATGGAATTAACTAGACTTCTCCTAAATAGAAGTACTGGCAACCATCTGTAGAATGGTCAATCTCAGAGAGGAAAGCCATACTCCTCTCCACATTTTCATACAGAAACCAGTCCCAAGACACCAAAGATGGTAGGGATACATAAAGATCAATGATCCATTCTGAACTATCTAGAGACAATCCAATGTCCATCCACCCAGGAGGAATTCAGAATACATCAAGATCACAAGTCCTGAAGCAGCAGGCAAAATATCAAGCAAGTATTCAGGCATATCTAAAAGGGAAGTGATCAAAAATATATTTCTCTGTCATATATATAATGTTGTTTGATATACACAATGTAAACTATACATGATAAAATGGCTAAGTTATCCTGTGCAGGAAAATACAAATCCATCTACAAGTCAGCGTGTATGCGAGCTAACAAGCCCAACATAGCATCCCTCTCAGAAGAAGGAGGTAAAGTTGTGGTCTCTTGTATGAGGACATCCACACGACCTAACAGATCTGCAGCCATCTGCATGGTGACCATATGATCATCAATATATGCGCTCATCTCTGCGATCATGCCAGTGGTAAGGGACCTCACCGCAGTATTATCTGTGACGGCTACATCCCGGGCAGATATAGCAATATCCCGCTCAACTATCACTGCGTCTCTGGCTGATCTGGCCTCATCCCTCTCAACAACAGTGATATCTCTACGAACTAATGCCTCGTCTCTCTCTAATAGAGCTGCATATCTCCCATCAAGGGCAGTGAACATCATAGATCGAGCCTGATCTCTCTCAAAGGTCATCAGATGAAGACTCTGCTCAAAGTCTTGTCTTTGAGTCTTTGAATCACAACATACTAATCTTTGGGAGAGAATCTGGAGGAAATCTTGGCAACCCAAAGAAGTGAGGCTCCTCCTCGATGTAGGAATCGATGTCCTTCATGGGCTCTATATCATCCGACTCGCTATCCCAAGACTCAGAATCTTCTGCGATCGATAAAATCTCCGTCTCCATCCATGCGGAATACTCGCAAGAACAACCCGGATGGCTCACGTAAAAGCGACTATCTCCTGCGATCCCAACAAGCATACACACGGGATCGGTCCTCTCTTGAGAGATATCGAGAAGTCAACGCTAACCTATCGCCCCCCGAAAGGATGAAAATCTCAAATCGGTCAAATCTGCGACATCACGGCCAAAGGGTGGTAAGTAGTCACGCCTCAAACCACCCGGAGGAGGTAGTCCATTTTTTTGTCCTGACGGGCAAAGAGTCCCCGACGGAGTTTTAACGTGAGTCCCGACGGGTTATATAACGTGAGCCCCCGATGGGGGTTACAACGTGAGTCCCCGATGGGGGTTACAACATAGGTCCCCGGTGGGGGTTACAACGCATGCTCATCCATTGACACATAAATCAACGAAGGTTAAGCAGCCTTGACATCATGATAACCGTTGGAAGCAAACCCAATAGAGCATCGAAAACCATCCAATGACCAGCCGCTGCTACACACATCAGCGATGGTTACAACGTGAAGCCCCGGTAGGGGATTCCAACGTACATTCAAGCTGTTGACATACATATCAACGAAGGTCAAGCAGCCTTCACGTTATCTCAGCCAATAGCGATTAAACCTATCAGAGCTCTAGAGTTATTCGAGGATTGCATGCTCAATTACTCATATTCCCCAGCGGATCCCCGGCGGGGGTCACAACGCAACGTTCCGTTGATTCACACGTCAGCGGAGGTCAAGCAACCTTGACAATTTACCTCTGAGTATCGGTAGTTGATTCACATATCGTGAAAGGTCAAGCAACCTTGATAAAGATATCCCACAGAGATTTTTCAAACCATTGATTCACATGTCGGTGAATTACACGTCAACGGTTGTCGAGCAACCCCGACAACATTTGTTGTTGGCGATGAACAAACAGAATCTTGACATGTCCTGGCGATACCAACCAGGAAAAGTCAATGTTATCAAAGAGGATTGATGATGGAATATGTTATACACATCCTCAAACAGACCAAGCTTTATCCCCACAGATCTCTTGCACATAAGAGGTACATCTTCAGGATCAAGTCATTATCAAAGACACAGGAATTTGGTGATAACTCCAACATCAAAATCCTAACAGATTCGGATTACACGTCAAATCTGGTCAGCATTGCCTATCCCCAGTTGAAGCAACAGGGAGCCAACAATCATCCCCAGCATGTTGGGCTACAACCCCGTACACATGTATCATACATTTGCATCATGTTGCTACACATAGTACCATATTTGTCTTGTTGTATTTCGAGTGTCTAGGATTCTTTATCCTACCCATGCATCGCCATGCATGAGTATGATAAAGAGGGCATCTGTGAACACTTTCGAAATTTTTTTATACTCATCATCACTAACATTGCGGGGGAGGGATTCGTCTTTTTAAGAGGGAACCACGAAAGACAATCCATATCCATCTGGGATACTACCGAAAGTTCAAAGATCAACCCCGGAGCCCACTGGGAGTAACAATTCAACCTCTGAGATAACCCCGACACATGCGGATCCAATACTGGGAACACACATCGGAGAAGACCGATTAATCTAGAGATAACCCCGAGGTATCCATCGAGTCCCAACCATGGAATAGCCACCAACCTTGGTGATAACCCCGAGGAATGCGCTTTGGCGATAACCCCTAAATGCTTGTTTTAAATGCGACCGGCTTTAATCTCTTGCCTTCTATGTAGAGATAAAGCTACCAACCAAATGATAACACCGGAGGATAGGCACACCTCAAAGATGACAATGAGGACCTTTCAACAAATCGCAGTTAGCGATCCAATCTCAAATGAAGCTCGAAAGAACGCCTCCTTTATCATTAAATCGGCGATAACACCGGTGAGGGGCAACATCGTCATCTAGCCAACACGATGCCACGCCACGTCGTCTCAACATCTCTACACAACTATGTCCCACAAGACTAACCAATCTCGAGTGACTATTGTGCGGGGTAACGGATAGAATTTAAAGCTTGAAGACCGGAGGGCATCATCCCATCTTCAATGACTTCGTACAAACTCTAATCCTATGCCATTATACAACTCTCGACAACGGTGGTCTGAAATAGGTCTTGTATACCTCAATCGGATGCCCAGATTGCACTTCTAAAAGTTCGAGCGGACATTACAAAGGCTCGAGTGCACGTCTTGTACGAGACGACCAGACCCGAAAACCCTGGGCCCACCCGGGTTGCCTCTGGTACACCTGCGGCTCCATCCTCTATAAATAGAGGGCTTGGGGTGGCCATTTTGTAAGAGAAAATGGCGAGGAAGCCCTGCCCAATTTGCTTTGCACTCACCCCATACAGTGTACTTTCTCATTTTAAACACATGTGAGCTCACATATAGCCTCTTTTGTACCTACAAAAGCCAGTGTTTACCCACTTTAAAGATATAGAAGTCTTCTTTGGCAGTCAACTGTAAGCCTTCTCACACACTTTAAAGCCTTTCTCTTCATCTCTGCACACACCCTTCTTCACGTTGAGAGTCGTGTTGCAAGCATTTGCCCGAACTTTGGTTCGTGGTTTTCATTTCAGTTTATATATATATATATATATATTTATCTGGACTAACATTATCGAGTTATGCCTCGATTGAGCCTAAACTTCGGTCTGGAGCGTTTAATTGCTTTAATATATATATATATGAACTGTTGTCGAACTCTGTTCGATGAGCCTGGATTTTACATCTGGTGTGTTTATTCACTTATATATATATATATGAACTGTTGTCAAACTCTGTTCGATGAGCCTGGATTTTACATCCGAATGCGTTTATTCGCTTTTTATATATATATATATATATATATATATATATATATATATATATATATATATATATATTCATCCCACAGGAGTTCACTTACGTGGTGGTTGATAAACTTCTGACTTTCTTTACGTTTAATTCTCGCTTGGAGTTTACTTGGGCGATTGATTGCTTTATCTGACTTTATTTATATTTTGTCCCTTTGAGTTCCTTTGTGGCGGTTGGTAGTATTCTGACTTTATTTACGTTTTGTCCACTTTGAGTTTCTTAGTAGCGGTTGATACTTTTAAACTTTATTTACATTTCGATCCCCATGGAGGTGCTTCGTGGTTGGTGATCATGTGCGTATATATATATTTGACTTTTTTATATATATACCGCTTCTCGCTTTCATACAAATTGCGATATCTTGTGCTTTACAGAATTATGTAATCACAGATTGACTTATTGGATCTACATTCGGTTCCGTGATGGACATTTTCACCGTGTAGACTTTGTAAATTATTCTGTAGTGTCTCGAATTTTCTCGGATGGTTTCCATATCCATGAGGAAGTCGGCATTATTTTGTACATTATTTTCGCATACACCTACCTGATTCGTAAAATAAAATCAATCAATAGAACACTTAATAAAATGGGAGTGTAAAAGGTCTCAATTACTATTGAGCATCGGGGTTTGAAAAACCTCTTTTATAAAACATCACTTTGCCATATCTTGCTTAAAATTGAATTTTTACATAAATTCAAACCTCATATATATATAGGTGCTGAACGAGGCCTCGCACTACTTCCAAAATAACCGCATTGACCCACACACACACACATTTAGATAATAGTTTCTTGAAAAGAGACGGTCACCGTGGTAACACGGATGTCGGGGGGTGCCTAACACCTTCTCTCCGCATAACCAAGTCCACGGACCCTAATGAATCTCGGTTTCACCGACCCATTTAGCAATGTCGCATCACTGGGTCAATGTGCAAACATTTTCTCGGTTGTGTTAGTACAACCATTTAAAAAACTAACTGGCGACTCTTAACAGTCCCATCATCGACATTATACATGTCGGACTTTTTTCACTTGTTTTTTCAAACAAATCTCACCTAAAATGAGAACACCAAAGAACAAGTAATGGAAAGGGACATTTAAAAATCCCGACGTCGACAATATATATATATATATATAGCCTGACTCTCTCCAGCGAACTGGAGGGAGTGAACAAAGAGCGAACCGGTTATAACGACGATTTTTTCCTTCGTTATAGCATAAAAATCATTTTTACTGATCTTTATGATTTTAAAAAAAAGCGTTATAAATTTCTGCTCGTTTGGTCCATTTCTTTTCGATTCATTTGGAGAAGCTCTCTCTCTCTATCAAAATCTTATATGCAATTAATAACAAGAAAACAAAATGGAGAAAACTTGTATAATAATGAAGGCACTGACAATATTATCCACGTTGTGATTTAAAAAGGTCCTTTGAACAGCTTTTGCGTGCATTATGTTTCTGTCCAAAGCTTAGCTGTTGCATTGGAGTTTCAAATATTTATACTCTCCTATCATTCAAAAATAAAGCATATACATACTCCTATTCCAGCTTAGAAAGCATCATTTGTGGCTCTCATATGGTCCCCTCTCTAATACATCCAAATCTCCAACCACTATTCTCTTGGTTCCCCTCATTTCAAAACAAGCCAAATTTTGTATTCCTTTTCATCCAACAAGTTCCTCCCATTACTAATCTAGAACAAACCATTCAAGAACTGATAAAGAATGAACCAAATAATTCTTGAAATATGCCGATTTATGAACATCGATAATGTCACAGTAATATTTATGTTACTAGAACAAATCTATATTTCACGATACTTTTACACTTATTTTAACGTATATTCAAAATTTTTAACCATACTTCTTGTTATTGTAACATAATTATTGCTCTAACATTATCAAATAACCTTTTTTAGATTTAAAATTTATTTATTACACATTTATCGAGACCATTTAGGCTTATTTAGGCATAGTCTAGGAATCCGTCTTGACAAGTTTCTTGCCAATGTTTTCTTGAGGCGAAGGTCAATAATCCATTCAAATTGTGGTAATACAAGCATGAATAGTGTGTCTATATATATATATATATTCCATTTCAAGGGCTCTCACCCCCTTTTAGCGAATGAAGCGATGGTATCATCATTATAAAAAAATCGTCGTCTTTAATTTTTAGTGAAAAGACCGAACCGTCATTAAAGCGAGATATGCAAGATCAAAGGTATGTCCTTGATCCTTTCCACAGATCGGTTGAATCTTAAAATTTCACTTTATTCAACTCACTTGAAATTATTCTTTTTAGCGACGGATACGACGACAGTTATTTATACAATAAAATGCTACTATACTTTTAGCGACGGTATATGTTGTCTGTCGATTAAAAGTATAGATATGACGACTTGTATGACCGAACCGTCAGTCCCGATCCGTTAAAGAAAATTCAGCTGAAATGAATGAAAGAGAAACTTAAGATCCGAATATATATATATATATATATATATATATATATATATATATATATATATATATATATATATATAATCTAATAACTTCAGATGACAACAATGCAAATATACCCATTTACATTAGCCACTTATTTTCTGGATAGACAAAGGAATAAGTTAGAAAATATTTTCTAATTTATTTTCTAACAACAATTTAAATACCCTCTTACATCAACCACTCATTTTCTTGCTTCATCTGTCCAAAAATATGCATCATTTTAGGCTTAGGTAACAAAATTTATAATTCTAGTTATTTTTGTGTTATGAATGTCATCAAACTATCACCTAGGTCTAGAATGAATAAGTTCGAAAATATTTTCATACTTTCCTCGGTCCAATTTTAGGATTTAGATCTCCTTCATTACACCTATTCTCCAATTTCTCCCGATATACATTTAATAAACACTTTCTGCGACATAATTATTTGCGACGAATTATTTATCGCTAATTTTTACGAGGAATTGTGTTTCATCATTTGTAAAGTGAATTGTGTATTTAGAGAAATTAGATGATAGGTGCAAGGGGATCCTAAACACATTATATAAATTTACTTTCTACACATCCCAAAATACATTCCAACAAAAAAAATTAATACTTACTACAATAGGACATTTCAAGACTGCTCAGATCCAGTATTTTAGTTCCAGTACCAGAAAAACACCCTACACTTCAAACATTATTCCACTTATGGCTGACCCTCTCTTTTATTTGTATTGACCATAAAAACAGAGTCTCTATGAACAGACCCTTTACTAATTGCTTCAAGCATTCTTCAAGCAGGACCTGCCTCAGACAATTACGGAATTTGTAAACTTGTGCATTTACCACTATAACATCTACATTCAACCTTTACAATACAATTAACCACAAATTTCCTTTTTTACCAAAAAATAATGGAACAAATATAAAAGGAACAAAAATCAAGTCTTAGGAACACAGCATGTAAACGTAGATAAGCCAACATTTTTATATATATAATTCTAAACATATGTATAAACATTGTATAAGTTCACTAATACAATGGATGTTTCTCATCCATGCCCTAAAATTAGCATATATATAAACATTAGCCAGGCAAGCTCCGATCCCAAATTGAAGGGCCCTGGGATAGTACCTACATTTTCCTGTCTTTCTCTCCTTCGGGGCAAGAAGTCAGAAAGGGTAATCTTAAATTGCTGGAAGTGGTAAATAAAGTCAAATGGCTATTGTCACAACAGTTTGCCTCTGCACCCTACAGCCAAATCAATCCATCTCCAGAACAATAACAAGCGTAGCGCAAGCTGAATCCAAGTAACACCACGAGCAATAAAGCAGTAATTAGTAGTAGGATAGCAAATTTAAAAACTCAAACAAGTTAAAAGAAAATAACCTTGAGCAAAATATTATCCTTCCGAAACACCACTGGCCATTGTCTTTCTTTCCTATTATCAGTAGGAACATACAAAACTTTTTATCTCATTCATCACAGTGTAGAAGTGGTCATTGTTGGGCAACAAGTAGAACCCAATTGTTGCCTGCTCTAAATATAGAAGTTTCACCTCTTGGCCTGCCTTCTTAAGCCCTTCCGCATAAGCCAACTGCCAGTCCTGGACAAGGTCCAAACCAGCCACGACAACAAGACTCTTAGGGAAATTCATTCCTTCAATGCTTATTGCCTTAAGACCAAAAGGATTACATGCAGCATGGTCCCTATCTTCCCCTTCTGGGAGAAAGGCTTTCCAATACCAGTCTCGATCTTGAACAGTGACAAAATATTTCCCATCTAGTCGCTTCTCTGATTCAGTTCTCTCTTTCCCGCCAAACATTGGATTGAGTAGTATATTTCCTAACACTTCAATTCCTGTTCCTGATTCTATAGCCCTCAAAGAAACATTATGAACAATATTACCACCAGAGCTATCACCAGCTAAGTATATGTGAACTTTAGAGTCCTTCTGACTTTGAAGCCATGTCCTTGAACTAACCCACTTAAGCGCAGTCCAGCCATCTTCATAGGCACAGGGGTAAGGGTACTCAGGAGCACGCCGATAATTTACTGAAATTACAACAGCCTTACAAAGGCCCACTAGTCGACGACATAGAGTGTCATAGATAGCACTGTTTGCAGAGGAATGTGCAAAGCTTCCACCATGGAAGAAGATTATGACAGGGACAACATCAGAGTTCAAGGGTTTCTCAAGGTCAGCAATACTAGGCATACCCTCGTCAGCATTTGCTGGCCGATAAACTCGAATAAGTAGGCTGGTTCCACGGTCGATAATGACATCAAAAGAGAAAACCCCGTCAACAGGATTTGCATTGGCCTGGACTTTGCGGTCAAGGAACTCAGCCAAGTGGCGGTTAAAAGTCCCATCAGGGCGACGAAGAAGATTATATGCCAGCTTGAAATTGGAGATGAGGATCCATGTATTCAGTGGAACCACCATCTATACACAAAGCACACTTGACAATTGAGAAATGGTATAAGCCCAAGATAACCTGCACCTATAAATAGTAAATTTCTTAACCTATGTCTTCTGAGCTACTACATCTAGATTCCAAAATATCTATTATAAAAACTAGTTCACTTGCAATATTTGCAGTAAGCCTTCCCTACAAAAGGGATTGAGGAGACAAATGAGGGGGGGGAGTTAGAAACTTAGAAAAATCCTACAAGCCCCACAAATAATTAGGAAATAGCAAAAAACTCCAAACTCAAATAAAAATTAGCAGGAATATAACTTTCCTAAGAAAATATATTTACAAACTAATTCCCAAAACTACAAACAATGAAAACTGACCCATTAACGGTTTATGGCTTGATCTTCAGCCTCAACCAAAACCCTAAACTCAGCCCAACAAAGTTCAAACTTCCAAAGAACAAAATCACAAACCCAAAAGGCCAACACCCATTTAGCAAATCTAAAAATTACAAAAAACTAAACAATCAACACATCTAAGAAGTTGTAACAAAATCATGAATATACATGTGAGTATGAAAACAAATATGAGAGTACATACCTTGGAGTCATTAAGATTAATTTCATTACTCCCAGCCATGTAACTCCTACTTGATTTGAAGATGGTTTCACCAACAAAATCCAAAAACCCAAAGACCCAATTCAAGTTTCTTTCAAAACTACGCACTTCACAAAGAGATCAAATTTCTAAGGATCAAATAAGCATACCCTTCTCCCTAATCTTGATTTTCTTTATAATATAACTAGTCCTTTAATTGAGCAAAGATTCTTATGTGTAGTATAAGAATCATCAGATAATAGGAGCTTTAATCTTTTTTGAGTAGTTTTTGTCTGGAGAATATTAAATGCTTAAATCAGTCTGCAAGAGAAGAGGCGGAGGGGGGCTATACGAGGGAGGATGCGAGGGAGCGTGACAAGAGTAAAGTAGAGGCTGAAGGATAACGTGGGATCGCGCACGTTAGTGTGAGTAGATAGGGAAATGCTAACGTGTTAGGAGAGTGAAGAGAATAACGAGAGAGACGACAAAATGAGCTGCCTAAAGGATACTGTTTCAGTTACTTGCGGGACCCGCTTTCTTAAATTAGCTTATTTGTCAAATAGTAGAATCTCAAATTTATATTTTTTTACACAAATAGAAAATGAGAAGAATTAGAGTACATTTAATATGAATATATAAAAAAAAGAAAATAATACATATTACGAATGTTCAGGTCGACCTTTTTTATTGTTAGTTTACATAAATAAGTATTAATAATAATTTTTTTAAATAGATGTATAATAAATGAAACTCTTTTAGAATTCATATCAATTTCATGTCTTGATAATTTTTGCAATTATAATCTGACATAAATTTATTACAATACAAATATGACTCATAAAGATAAAGATAAAAATAAAAAGATAAAATATTTATGAGTTGTTCTTTTCATTTTAGCTTTTTGTTTCAATTTCTATTTCTATTTCTTGATGTTCAAAAAATGTCAAATTTACTTTCTTCCTAAAAAAAGGGAAATAATGCGTAGTAGTTTGCAATATGACAAGGTTCGTGACTGAGGTTTTAGCTTTCAGTTTCAATTTTCATTTTAGTTTGAGATAATTTTTTTATTATGAAATTTTGTACTCTTACCTATTGACTATGAAGTTTGGTGATATTATAATTAAGAAAATTGATATTTTCACAATATTTTTTAATATTTTTACATGAAAAGTGTCGTTATAGATGTATAATAATTGTAAAATTCGTCGCTATAGAATTTACAGCGACGAAAAATATCATTTTCTGTTACGAATTTATCAATTTCTTATAGTTAATACTATTTATATTTATAGTAATATTCCTTAAAGTGGGGTTTCGACAAAAGGAAAAAAAAATTCGTTAATCAACAAGCTATAACGGTTGTTCTAGTATTTCAAAAAATTATTTACATTTTCAATCTAATAAATATGTTTTCAAATGAAAATTAATTTTCAAAAATTAAGTGTGCAGAAATTTATTAATATTTGTTTCATATTTATTTGAAACTTTGATAGTTTGTACATATTAAGAATTGAATTAACTTTAAATAATTATAATTACATATTAGTATAATATTTTCAAAATAAAAATAATATTACTAGAGCAATAAAAGATCGTTCAAGTGTTAAGTGTCATTAGTTTACCTGCCAAAAAAATATATCAATAAATGTATATCACTTCAAACAATTTTTAATGTAGAGTTTTTGATAAAAATATTTTCATAAAAAATAAAAATACAATTTAAATGTATAATTGAAAAGTGCTTTTGCAAAGAAAATGACTAAATTATACATAAATACGTGATAAAAGAATTAATTTATTTTTTAATAATTTATGGATGTACGGGTATATATTATTTAGAATTCTGATAATATTTTCCCTAATATCGAGGAAAAGCCAGAAAATGGAACGGAGTAGGGACAAAAGCTTGAAAGCGTGTGGCCAACGCCAAGCCATGTGACGACAAACGGGTTCCTGACGGTCTTAGATTGCGTTTTGTAGGCTGATGGAAATTGGAATGACACAAATATTCTTCTTAGTATATCTATTTACGGAAATGCCCCTCAACAACTGTTGTTTAAGTGCTTGGTGTGTAGAGTAGGCTAGAGTGAAGGCACGTGGAAGTCTCAAGAAGTCGGGAGCATTCATTTATTAGTGATAAAAATTAAAAAAAAAAATAAATAAAATAATATATCTAAAGTTTTCTAAGAAAAAAAAAAAGAAAAAAGAAGATAAATGTGACATAAAATTACCAAAAGCTAGTAATGATTGTTACATTATATTGTTTGTTTCCACTTATTTTTAAGAATTTTTAAAAAATATTCTATTAAAAAAATAAATTTTAATTTATTTGAGGGACAAATACAACAAAAATTTTAAATAAAGAAAAAGATGAGAACACTTGCAAATACAAATAAACAAACTAGATAAGGAATGCTTTATATTAGAAGCATATTCTGAAAAAATAAATTGGTTTAAAAAGAGAGACTGATATCAATAAACTATGATTTTTGGTCTACATATTATTTGATTACAAAGAAAACTTTAATAATGATATAGTTAGACACGATAAAATATGAGTTTAGTTTACATAAAATAGTTATAAATCTAAATAAGAATTAAAATTATATTATTTATTTTAATATAGTTTGTATAGTTTGAATCCAAATAATTATAACTTTAATATAGGTCGATTCATATTTTACTTTTATGAGATTTGTGTATATTCTCTCTTTTTATCTTCCTTTAATTAATTATCTCTTTCTAATTTTTCTAATACATTATTATCTTTCTAAAATACATTAATATATTTTCTCTCTTTGAATTTTTTTGTGTTTCTCTAAACAAATTAATATAAGTTTGTCATGTTAATAAGGAGCTGGACGCATTGAATCTGAACACATACTATAGGCTAGTGATATTTTCAATCTTTGTTTTTGTTACCGTTTCATAATAGTTATACCGTAAATATCATAATTCTAATTATTTACATTAATAAGTCTTAGGTTGTGTTTGATTGTCTCTTATCGGCTCTTAATAGATTTGCCTCTGATTCGATCAGAGAGAAATTTTGTTTGACAATTTTTTTTTTCCTCTTAATGGCTCTTAATTGATTAGACATAAAAATAAATCTGTAGTATTCAGAGCAACCTCTGAGCGGGGAAAAAAATTTAGGAACAATAATAACCTCTCTTTTATCCCAAATCTAACCTAATCGTTGCTACTACTCTGCTCTTCTCCTTCACTTCGTTGCTGCTGCTTTTCTCCTTCGCACTGCTGCTCCTAACCTAAACTTGTATGCTCATTTTTATGTGCATGATGCCATGATTGTAAAATATGGTTGACATAAACAAGAAACGAGAAGTGATTTTAATATGTGTTGTGCGGTGCTATAAGGAGGAAAAACATTGATGAAAACTTAACTAATTGGCTATGAAGTCAGTCCTTGAAATGGGCGCTCGCATTATGTTCGATTAAATTCCTAAAAGAGAGATTTTGCCTAAAAAACTAAAATTAGGAGAAGTTAAGACCCGAGATGTTAGATTTATGGTTGAACAATTAAGCTATCGACCTACTATAATTTGTTCTTTATTGTTCAAACTATTTAAATTTTTGTTTTTTATTGTTTAAACCTTTTATAATCTATGTACTTTAGGTATGGAACAAACCAGTGAAACTCAAAAACCAAAAAGGATTAGAGTGAGTTGGAGGAATGAATTACTAGTGAAAACGTTTTTAGAAGCATGTATTCGTGAGGTTGTGGAAAATGGTAGGGAAGGTGCAAGTCTCAAGCCACAATCATGGAGAAAAGTAGGAGAAATACTAAAAGATACCTACAACATGATTGTTGATAAAAAACAAATGAAGAATCATTTTGACTACTTGCGAGGAAAATATGGTGCATGGTGCAAACTCAAAAGTAAGACAGAAAATGTATATGACCCGTCAACGAATAGGTTCAACCTTTCTGATGAGGAATGGACACAAGAGATAAATGTGCATTTTTAATATATGTCATTTATTATGATTTATAATATATGTCATTTATTATGATTTTGATTTTGCTTGATTAAGAATATTTTGGTTTTGACTTAACTTTTCTTTTATTAAATATTAGAGTATTTTAAAATTGTTATGTTTAATGTAGGTAATATGGATATCGAGGATCAAATTTTATGTTTGATGATTATATATTGGTATTTGAAAAGACAATCTTCAAGGAGAATACCAAGGATTATGGATAATACTTCGGCATTGAGCGGGCATGCTTACACATTAAAGTTGTTAAATGGATCAAATACATGCGGTTAATCGAGAGTTGATGCGTCTTTTCTCGTGATGCATATAAAGCGCTCATGTGAACACTTCAAGGAAAAACAATGGGTACACAATAGTAGATACATAACAGTTGAGGAGAAGATGGCAATCTTCTTAACCATCATAGGCCATAATGAACGCTTTAGAGTTATAAAACGCAGATTTCAACATTCTACCCAAACAATACATAGATATTTTTATGAGGTGTTAAATGGGATGATTGAGTTTTCAAAAGAAATTATAATGCCTACATCATTTGATCCAAATCCAGATATTCCGGGGAACCATAAAAACTTACGACAAATATTTTCAGTAAGTGACATACAATTTTTTTTTCTTTTTTACTTTTATTCCATACAATAAAATACTTTGAGAACTCTAAGTTTTTTAATGCAGGTGCAATAGGTGCATTAGATGGTACTCTTGTACATGCAGATTGTTCTGCTGATCAACAAACGCATTCTGAGAGGAAGAGGAAGGGGTGAATGTTATCAAAATGTTTTAGGAATATGTGATTTTAACATGATATTCACATTTGTTTGGGGCTAGGATGGAAGGCATTGCACACGACTCACGAGTTCTAAAAGAAGTTGCATTTGATCCATCTTCCGGTTTTCCTTCCCAAGGTATATATTACAATTTCTTTTACCATTTCTAATTATTATTTATTTTTGTCATAAAATTTCATCATTCAATTTATTAATAATAATCATTATTTTTGTCTCAATTACAGATAAATATTATCTTTGTGATGCTGCATACATAAACACTCGAGGATTTTTATCTCCATATCGCAATACAAGGTATTGGTTACCTGATTTTCAACGCAGACGCGCTTTGAATAAAGAGGAAAAATTCAACCATGCTCATGCACAACTCAGAAATGTTATCGAGCGTGCTTATGGTGTGTGTTGAAAGCAAGATTCCCAATTTTGAAACGAATGGCTCCTTACCCTTTTACAAAGATAAAGGGATATAATTATCGCTTGCTTTGCATGATCCATAATTTCATAAGGAAGCATAACATTGAGGATGAATTATTTGCTCAATATGATCGAGATAACATGTTTGACAATGAAGCGGAGCAAAATGAAGGAAGCGAAGAAGAAGGACAAGATGAACCACAATGGGGTGATCAAGGCGTAGAATTTATGGTTAATCTACGTGAACAAATTGCACTTTAACTCTTAACAACTGTTTGAAGTTAATTTAATTTGTATGGTTGAATTATTATACTATGTTGATATTTTTGGGACATGATACTATGTTTGAAGTTAATTTAATTTGAACGTTTTCATTTTTATTTTATCATATTGTGGTCAAATTATTATAAATATGTATTTAAAATACTATTCAGACCTTCTGATTATCAAACAGATTTTGTTTAAACTGAGCAGAGGGTTAAAATGGTAAAATACTGTTATTCAGACATTTTGGAAAAATTAATTATCAAACAGCATTTTTTCATTCAGACACAATTCTATTCAGATATTCTATATTATTCAGACGTCTAAACTGTTCAGGTCTTAACACTCAATTTTATCAAACACCACCTTAGTTGTTAGCTATACGTCTATACATTTTGACATGAACATTTGCTCATTAATTTTTTTAAACTTTAAATTAATAAAATTCTGAACCTTGAAATTAATGTGAATTTATTAATTAAATAATACTTCTTTGACTTTACTTTTTTGTGTTTCAAAATGTCAAATATTAAATAAAAATGCTTTAAATTAACTATTAGAAAATTAATATTTAAAATATATTTTTAAATAGATGGAGTATATCTTTTATATATTCATAAAGTCTACCATATTAGTAAAATGGTACTTCCTCTGTTTCAAAAAAATAATCATCATTTAAAATTTATTATTTTTGTACAGTGCAGTTTGTTTTTCAAGTTAAGCTTTGTTCCAATTACATAAACAAGATAACACGTGACAAAATTTTGTATATATATCCTGGACAAGTGATTTGTAGTCAATATGGATCAAAATTAATTGATTAATTTGAAAACTAAACAAATTAAAATGTGTTGATTAATATGGGCCAATATTAGTTAAATTAATTTCAATCCATATTTCTACTTTTTAATATGGGTCTAAAACTAAATCAACTCATAATATAAAAAGGGTAAATTACATATTTTATTACATTTTTGAAAATAATTACAACAATAGTGTACTCATAAAATATTTACACAATTTATACAATTTCATATTTATTTACAATATTATATAGTACAATTAGGATTCTTTAATTTAGGGAATTAGTATGCAATTAGGATTTCTTAATTTAGGGCTTCTTCTCTCTCTCCTCATCTATAACAACTGCATTAGTTAGTCATTGTGACAACCGAGATTTTGTAATTAATTTTAATATTTATTGGATTGAATAAATATTTTTTGATAAATTAATTATTAGATTAAATAATTAATTGATAAAATTGTGGCGATTAATTTAATTATATGTGTTATATTTATTAAATTAATGTGGAGAATTTTTGTTATTTGAAGTATGTCATTATGTGAGCTTATTGTATTAAAAGAAATATTTAATAAGCCTAATGTTATTTTAATTAATTTAATTATTAATTAGAGATTTAAGAATTTGACATTATTAATCAATGAGAATTTGAATTATGTGACTATGTGAATTAATGAGAAATTATTATATTTTATTTAAAATAAATTAAATAAGATATTTGATTTATTTCGTAAAAGGGGTGTGACATGATTTAAACTATAGTATAAGAGATTTATTAATTTAAATAAAAATGAGTTTTTAAAACTAGCCAAACATGGCCTTAGTGGGAGTTATTTAGCGATTACCTATGATCAAGTTAACTGACCATTATCTTGCGTCGATTCTCTTTTCCTTTATTATACGTATTCTTTTTCTATTCATTTTTCTAAGTCTGAAAACAGAGAGGGAGAGAGAGTTTGAGAAATTGTCAGATAAAAATTGTGAGATTTAGAGAAATTGTGAGTGTGTAATCAACAAGTTTTTGTGAAAGAGTCATCTGTGATCATCTCTTCTAAATTATACTCTGGGTAATTTCTCCAAACCCAATTTCTATTTCACGTCATTTAGTTTTTATGAATATGGCTTTCAAGCTTTTGTAAAGTCTGTGTAATTGGAAAAGGGTATGATTATGAGTTTATATATGTGTTAAATGTTACCATATCTTATTTGATTATATATATTTTATAAATCATGTCACCAGTTTCATGAAAATACATCGTATATGTTGATCAAAACTTACAGAGTATGGGTTTTGGCCATATGGCTTATACGTAACTTTAATATGTCAACCATAAATTTTTCTACAAAATTTCCACTTATATGTGATTATGCATGCTAAAACGAACAAAACGAAACTTGAATGATTGGATTTGGTCTTATAACGAATCTGTAGTATTAAATTCTATGTTTTTGTTCAAAAACCTTCAAGAACATCAAGAACAGTACAATTTGCATAATTTAATTCTGTGATTATGTGTTTTAATGGGTTAAAATTACTTTTTAAGTGTTGGGTAATGATTGTGTATGAATTATAACATGTGGGTATGTGTAATTTGGTGAAATTAATGTTTATGTTATGTTTATTTCGCTTGATTCTGTGTTCTTCGCGAACTGGAAATTCAGAATCTGGAGTGTCGCACCACGGCGCCAACTCCAGGCCTGAGACTCGCGTCGCAACGCCACCGCGCCGCAACGCCAGACACCTTAGCCGCAGCGCCAAGACTAAGATAACAAGTGGGCGGTAAGCGCACGCCAATCGAAAGCGTAATGTCCGAAAATGTTTTTTTAAGTATTCAAGTATAGAAATGTGATAGTAACTTAGTCTAATGAATATAAAAACTTGTTAGACATATAATGAGGTGTTAAAATAAATTCTTAACATGTCCATAACACAATTACGTGTGAATTGAATGATTGAATGCATAGTTAACTTATTGTTCGTGAAGTCTTAATTTTTGACAATAAGTCTAGTAACTGACTAAGTATAGTCATGAATTTGAGTTAGACAAAGAATAAACTTATGATGTTTAGTACGTTGTAATTGACTGGTATTGTGAACGTAATTGATATGTAGGATTTAAATCAACGAACGAGTTTAGTTAAAGTGTAATCTACGCGAGGCAAGTTTCCTAACCAAACTTGTTATCGTTATATAAGTTGATTAATTCACCTTTCTACATTGAGCAAGTTCTCATTATTATTGATCAAGTCAGTCTTGTATATTAAAGTTATTAATCTTTCAAGCATGATGTCATTATACAATACTTATTCTATTGTATACCTTTTGAGATTCTATTCAAGTTAAGTTATCAATTATTGTTAAACCTTGTTAGACTAGCGAACCCTTTATGATTCGACTAGTCCATAGTTGATAAGCGTTTCAAACTTCGTAACCCTCGATGAATTATCCAAACCAAACTTCCTTTGTGCGGACTCGAATGTCAAACCGAGATGAACAACCTCAGATAGGGGATTACTTATCGTTAAGCGTTAAGATATTGTGCACGATAGATAGTACTAAGGGTTTGATCCCCTAAGTGCGAGAAGAAGAGTCCATAGTCTTATGATCAAGTAAAGGTTTCAAGTATAACCCTTGATAACCTAGGACATAGTTCAAGGTCTTATGACCTCAAAAAATCTTTTGATTCTTGTTATTCATTCTTGATTCAAAAGTTGAGCTTTTATTTCGAAGTCTTTGATTTATTCGCATGTTATTATTTCATTATTATATTGTTATACTTGTGGGCAATCGTGCTCACTCTTGCGTAATAATAACATTACGCTTAAGAACGAAAGAGCGCATTTAACCTTCCACTAGTAAAGGTAAGGGCAAGCTTAGCAAGTAATGAAGATTGATTATTTATGTGGTTATGTAATGATAATTAGAGTTGATGTTACTTAAGACTTATTTGTTTATGTTTTCGCACAGATGATTTAAGGTTAGAGTAACCTGGGATTTATTTATTATGTAGTTGATGTAACCCCATAAGGGGAGATTTATTATTATTTCTATCTATTGCATGGTTTGCATTTATTTATGGATAGATAGATGGATGATGTTTGTACAGTGAACACCAAATCCTGTGGAAATGGAAGTACCGGATTTGGGGGTGTCGCAGTCATCACCCTTCTTCTTCATTCTATATATTCTTTCTTTCTCTCTCTCTCTCTCTCTATATATATATATATATATATATATATATATATAAACTCAAGGTTAAGCCTCCGAGCCTAAAATCCCCATGAAATCTCCTTCCTCGTTAAGCTTAGGGGTTTGGGGCACCCTTATCACAATCTTTGAGAGATGCAAAGAATTCTGCTTGGCTCGATAGGCTTGAGACTTCATCTTATTGGGCTTAGTTAGATCAAATTGGCGATGCATCATTGGGAAGCATTTCGTTTTTACCGCTTTCTTTCAACTTGCCTTGGAATTCCAGTGCGAGAGGTTTGCGATCGAAATTTTAAGTTTTATGTTTTTTCATACGAAATTTAATTAATTGATTTAGATTCCTCCCGTTGCGGCTTTAGCTTTTCATCAAATCTTTGAAGGCATGGGTGGAAGTTGGGTCGGTATTTTGTTTGATGAGACGTGTTCAATGTGTTCTTTCAAATACTGGATGATGGTAACCAAACTTTCATACCAAGGTAATCAAATTGTCATATCAAAGTAACCAATCAACCTCCACACTTTTCATTTTTTCTTAGTGTAGTTGGTAACCAAACCTTCATACTAAGGTAAGCAAACATTCATACCAAGGTAACAAAACCTTCATACCAAGGTAACCAATCTATATGCACACCTGCAATTTTTTCATAGTGCAGTTGGTAGCCGAATCTTCAGACCAAGGTAACCAATTCAGTTTTATAACGTTACCAATTTCGTTTGAATGTGATGCAGTTGGTAGCCAACCATTCCTACAAAGGTAACCATTTTAGTATTTATGAGTAACAAAATCACTTACTGTTGAATATATATTTATATATTGTTTTACAAATTCACTTCATATTGAATATATATATATATATATATATATATATATATATATATATATATATATATATTGATTTCTTGCAAAACCACAAGAACCTCCTATCAAGGCAGTGGACCGTGCAAGTTCATTATATTCCCCAGTATGCAAATCAAAGTATTAGAGAGAAATCTGAAGTTATTTTAGAGTATGGAAGATGCAGATTCAGATCTGCTATGAACGAGCTAGATGAAATTTCTTAGTTATAAAGGACAGAGAAAATATGGAAAGGGAGATGAAGATTTGAATTTGAATATTTGAATTTGAATTTATTTTTGTTGTTAGATTCCAAATATTTGAATTTGAATTATTAATTATGGCAGTTATTTCTTCTTGATTTTAGGTTTCCTTATTAATGTGAGAATTGTACTATTTTTGTAATATGGGTCCTAATTACATTCTTTTTGTAATTATTTTGTTCATTTACTATTCTTGTAATTACTTTCTATTTGTTGTATACTTATGTAAAGAACCCATATAAAAACTAATTAATTAACCCACTAAAATCTAAATAGTTTTAATTAATTAGATGGTTGTCAACCTAATTTGGAAAGAGTAGATATAGTTATAAATTTGCTAGCAAATCCCAACTTTTAAAGCGGTTGCAGGAGGCAAGATTGTATTCCCGTGTGCCATATATGCTCCAAATTCAGTTTAATACACATCTATCACATATATAAACACATAGTAGAAGAATTAAAACCAGCAAAGCACATTTTGACAAAGTGAAATAGAGAATTAATATTTTTACATAAAAAATTGATATTTCTATATGATCCTTCTCATATGAATAGTGAGTGAATTTACCTTCATGTGAGAAAGACTCGTATGAAAATATCATTTTAACACGTGAAAAAATTATTTTAACATGTCAATATATCACTTTCTTACATATATACTTACACGAATAGAAAATCCAAACACAACTATCTAAGAAAACATGTAACAAGAGATGGAAGTACAATGGTGTAACTTGCACGTTCCGCAAATATAAGAGGGTTAATACACAAGCATATAAGAAAAATGCATCCCTATAAGCAAACGAAATATGACACTACAAGAAAATTGGTTAGTTCTGACGGAACTATTTTCGACGGAATAAATTCAATTGAGAGTAAGTTAATTACGACGGAATAAGCCGTCGAATATAATTCTGTCAGAAATAAGTTAATGTCCAAGGAATTCTGCTGGAAATAAGGAGCAATCCTTGGCGCCAAGGTTTTCGCCAGCGCCAGTGCTATGTTCGACAGAATTGAAACTAATTTCGAATGAAGTTCCGTCGGGATTACGGTATTTTCAACAGACCTATGTTTGACGAAAAGTCCGTCTAGAATAAGCTTTAAAACCTAAAATCAGTCTCATTTCTTCAGCCACATCATCAGTCCATCTCTCTCTCTCTCTCTCTCTCTCTCTCTCATATCTCGCTACCTAGCCTCTCTCTCTCTCTCTCTCACTCTTCCAACCACCAGTCCCTATGCCGTTGCCCCCCTGTCGTCGCTGTAACGCTTGAAAAAAATTAGATTATTATGTGAATTAAATTTTATTTGATTAAATGAATTAAATGAATTTAATTATTTATTAAAGTGAGTACGTTGTTTAAAGGTCGTTCTATGACCTCGAATGTGCGAATGTGGTTAGGATTCTGCCTGTGTGCTAGAATTAAATGATTTGAATTTTCAAGGCAAAAATAAAAGTTTTCCGAGAAATTTTTGAAAAATCACTATTCATCCGTTTCTGGTCGGGATTTATTTTTGAAGTTCCGAGAAACGCGTAATGCTAAAATTTTAAGACGAGATGGAATATCCAATAATATTTCAGTTATGACAAATGAAGTTTTTGCCTGCGGACTTAAAACACTAATGTCATGAGATTATAATCTCAAGACTATTAATCCTAGGATTAAATAGTTCTAGTCACGTGTTTATTTTTTATGGGATTATTAATGGGATAACTTACAATAATCTCATGTTATGTTTGTTTTTTTCAAGATTAATTAAAGTATTGGATTAAAAAAATATCGTTTGGACTATTATATCCTTTCCAATAATAATATAATTTAAACTTATTTATACATAAAAAAAAATAATAGTTACTGATTATATGTACAACCTCCATGCTCACCCCCACCCAATTTTTTTTTACTAATTATATATACACTCCCACCCACCTCCACCACCCACCATACCCCCACACCCACACCCCCACCCCCCCACAAAGAATTTTTTTTTTCGATTATGTAAACACCCCCCCCCACCCACCCCACCTACACCCACCCACCCACCCACCCACCTACTCACCCCCCAAACATAATATTTACTTGATTATGTATACACTCCCACCCCGCCCACCCCCAAAAAAAAATATTTACTTGATTATTTATACAAACCCACCCACCCCACCCCCAACTCTACCCCATCCCACCCTACCCCTACACCCTACCCCCACCCCCACCCCAAAAAAATAATATTCAAAGATTATGTATACACCCACCACTCTACCCTCCCCAAAAGAATAATATTCAATGATTATATACCCACCCCACCCCACCCCACGCCCACCCCACCCCAAAAAATAATATTCTTGATTATGTATACAACCCCACCCCACCCCGCATGTAGAGCCCACCCTCAAAAAATAATATTTATTTATTATGTATACACGCACCCCGCCAAGCCCCCAAATTTCACCCAAAAAAATAATAATATTTATGGATTATGTATACACCCCCACTCGCCCATCCTCACCCCACACCCTTCCTAAAAAATAATATTTAGTGATTTTATAATCCCGGGACTAATAGTATCAAACTCAAATTTAAAACAAACAAGACATTTGAGATTAATAAATCATATCTCAAGTGTAATACTTACAAACAAAAATAGGCTAAAGGTTAGGAAAAGTGAAATCTAAGAAAAGAAATGATTAAGTATAATAAGAATTATTATTATACGTGAAGAATACGAGTATAATACTAGATATTTTAAAAGTATAATACAAAGATAATACAACGTATAATATGAATATCATACAAAATATATAAGAAGAGAATACGAGAATAATACGATAAGAATACGAATTAGTTTTAATGGACTTTAGCTATTGGACCTAGACTTTGTCAAGCCCAATTGTACAATGAATGAGGCCCAATGATGAATTATATCAAGGCCTAATGATAAGTTAAATCAAGCCCAAGACTAGGCCCGATATTGACTTAATTCCAAGCCCGAACCAAGAACTGAACCTGTGGGTCAAACCAATGGGTTAATGGGGGGGTAAATGGGTTGGGGAGACCCATGAGGGCCCCACAACCCCATAGATCCGACCACTTGGTGGCCAAGTAAGTTAGTTAGCTTCCTTTGGAAGCTTTGAAGAGGATGTATGAATAGTAAGGAGGTGCCATAATGACCATTTTCCCCTCACTTTGATTTTCTATAAATAAGAAGCTTAAGAGTTCATTTGTTAGTTTACAAACATTGAACACTTATATTGAGAGAGAGAGAGAGAAGAGTTATAACAAGGAATCAAAGAAGAAACGAAGCAAACTAAACAAGCTTTAAGCAAGAACGCGAAAAATGTAAAGGTAAAAACACGTAAACTTAGACTTTCAATTATATTTGATCAAGTTTTTATAAGAGAGTATGAATTGGCGGAGCATGTCTCTTCTGGAGTAATAAGGATGGCTATTAGTGAACAAAAATGTTAATAAGTCATGTATAAGTGAGAATCATAATCGACTAATTAAGCATTAATCGAAGAAAACCATCATAACTTAGGAATTGTTGTTGATGGACAAATTGAAAACCATCACATATAAGTTAGGTGAAAACTGATTGGTTAAGATATAGATGATTAACCAATGGATTAATTCCATTTGGTTTGGCATAAAAATTTTTAGTAACGAAGTTATGACACAATTTACAGGAAAAAACATTAATCGTCGAAATCGTAGTTAACTATGAATTTCAGAACGATAGTCAAACGTTATCGTTTAACTAAGAAATCTAGGTTTTTAGTGCAGTATCGATGAAAAATATATTTAAGAGTCGTGGACTCATGAACGGTTGAATTCGGACTTAAAACGAAGAAACGAACGAAGAATGCTCACGAACATTTAACGAACGCGTAATGAAAATTTAAACAATGAGTTTGTCGTTAAAGGATTCAGAAACTTATTTTGTCAGGATAAAATCTTAGTACATGAGATATATGGGATAATGGCTTTTGAACGAGCCAATTTTGAGTTATAACAATCGCGTTACAAGCTCGGGAATAAATCGTATTGAAAATTGTAAAAAAAAATCAAAGGCTCAGGGGAGCACTTTGCGGTATACCCCCATGCCTTATAAATCTCCAACATGGCGCCAATTTCGGACTCGATCACTACTAACTTCATGCTGCGACACAAGTATTAGACCTAAAGGTGGTATGCAATTTTCTTAAGGCAAAAAATTTCGACGAGCTTTTGTTAATCCAACTTTTCGTGTGGTAATTATGGGGCATGCATATACTTAATATACATGAAGAAAGACTTCCTAAATAACATGTATAACTATGAATTTAGGAATTAAATGTTGATGAAAGATAATTAAATGAAGAACGTAAAATGCAAATACATGAACCGTGAATCATATTCGAGTTTAATGTGTGTCATGAGGTTATATAGAATGTAATAGACATGCGTAGTACTTAAACGATGATCGATGAGTATTAGTTTATGACATGTAATGTTAATAAGCCGTCATAAATGTTAATAAGCAGTAATGAACGTTAACTAAGCTTGAATGAATATTATTAATGAAATAAATTCGATTAAGACATAGAAGAGAAAGAAGTTAGTATAAACAATGTGTTTAGATTGTTTGGTATCTAATTTCAGTGTGCTGTGTGAATATATCATGTAGATACTGTAAAGACCGAGAATGGTTGAACTTAAAGTAGAAGATGCTTGTCGACGTCGGGATTTTTGGGTGTCCCTTTCCGTTACTTGTTCTTTGGTGTTCTCATTTTAGGTGAGATTTGTTTGAAAAAATAAGTGAAAAAGGTCCGACATGTATGATGTCGATTTATGGACCGCTAAGAGTCGCCATTGGTTTTTAAATGGTTGTACCAACACAACCGATAAAAGGTTTGCACATTGACCCAATGATGTGACAATCGATATACGCCTCGGCAAAAAAACCGAGATTCGCTTTAGGGTCCGGGACTTGGTTATGCGGGGGAAGGTGTTAGGCACCCCCGACATCCGTGTTACCACGATAGTGCCGCTTTTCAAGAAACTATTATCTGAGTGTGTGTGTGTGTGTGTGGGGTGGGGGGGGTCAATGTGCTGTTATATGAAAGTTGTGCGAGGCCTCGTTCGAACCTATATACACAGGGTTTGAATTTATGTAGAAAATTCAGTTTTTAACAAGATATGGCAGTGATGTTTTATGAAAGAGATTTTTTCCAAACCCTGATGCTCAATAGGAATTGAGACCTTTTACACTCCTATTTTTATTAAGTGAGCGGCTGAATTGATTTTATTTGACGGATGCGAGGCATCCATACGAAAATAATATACAAAAATAATGCCGACTTCCTCATGGGTATGAAAACCATCTGAGAAAATTCAGACATCGTAGAATAATTTACAAGCGGCTTACAGCTGAAAATGTCCATCACGGGAACCTAATCTAGATTCAATGGGATGAATCTGTGATCACATGATTCCTAGGCTCACAAAATACTGCAGTTTATATGAAAGCAGTAAGCAGGTATATATATAAAAGTTGTAAATATATATATATACGCATGTGATCACCAACCACAAAAGCACCTCCATGGGGGATCGTAAATGTAAATAAAGTCAAAAAGCTATCAACCGCCACGAGGAAACTCTAAAGGACAAAACATAAATAAAGTTGTAAAGCGATCAATCGCCACGAAAGAAAACTCCAGTAGATGGAAATATATATATATATATATATATATATATATATATATAAAAGCGATAAATGCACCGGATGTAAAATCTGTGCTCATCGAATAGAGTTCACCACGCTTCATATATATAAGTATATATATATATAAGCGAGTAAACGCATCGGATATAAAATTCGTGCTCATCGATATAGAAGTCCGACACACGCTTCATATATATAAATATATATATATATATATAATATAGCGAGTAAACGCACTGCATCAAAGTCTAGGCTCATCGAACAAAGTCCGACACACAGCTTCAGGCTGATATATATATATATATATATATAAGCGAGTAAATGCACCAAACCAAAGTTCAGGCTCAACAAAGTCCAAAGTCAGATACACAGTTGATATATATATATATATATATATATATATATATATATATATATATATATAAAGCAATAAATGCGCCTCCGCATCAAAGTTCAGGCTCAATCGAGGCATAACTCGATAATGTTAGTCAATATATATGTAATATATATATATATATATATATATATATATATGAAATGAAATGAAACCACGGACCAAAGTCCGCAAAAGTAAACAACACGACTCTCAACGCAGGTAGAAGGGTGTGTGCAAAGATGAAGAGAAAGACTCTAAAGTGTGTGAGAAGGCTTACAACCCGATCGCTAAAAAGGCTTCTATATCTTTAGAGTGGGTAAACACCGAGCTTTTGTGGGTACAAAAGAGGCTATATATGAGCTCACAGTGTTTAAAAGTGGGAAAATACACTCATGTGGAGAGTGCAGAGCAAATTGTGCAGGTTTCCCGCCTTTTTCTCTTAGAAAATCAAGCACCCCAAGCCCTCTATTTATAGGCAATATGAGCCGCAGGTACCGTACCGAGGCGGTGGGTACCGTAGGGGTTTGTCGGGTTTGTCGGTCGTCGCCTCAACGTGTACTCGTGCACTATAATGTCCACTTGGTTTTTTGTAAGTGCAATCCGCATCCGCTTGAGGTATTCAAGACCTATTTCGACCGGGCCGCTGTCGAGAGTTGTACGATAGCATGGGATTAGAGTTTGTACGAAGTCATTGAAGATGGGACAATGCCCTCCGGTCTTCAAGCTTCAACTTTCATCTGTTACCCCGCACAATAGTCACTCGGGATTGGTTAGCCTTGTGGGACATCGTTGCGTTCAGACGTGACGTGGCATCGTGTTTGACGAGATGACGATGTTGCCCTCACCACCGTTATTATCGCGGATTAATGATAAAGACATTGCTCGGGACTTCACCGAGATTGATCACCGAATTGTTGAAGGTCCTCATTGTCATCTTTGAGGTGTGCCCGCCTTCCCGATGTTTATTGCCGGGTTGGTGCGAAGTATCTCTCGTGTGAGCGCTTTGAGATTGAAGTGGTGGCATTTGAAACAAGCATTTCCGGGGTTATCTCTGAAACTGCATTCCTTGGGGTTATCACCAAGGTTGGTGGCTATTCCCATGGTTGGGACTGAGACTGGATACCTCGGGGTTATCTCCGAGATTAATCGGTCTTCTCCGGTGTGTGTTCCGATATTGTATCTGCATGTCTCGGGGTTATATCCGAGGTTGGAACTGTTGCTCCCAAAGTGTGATCTGGGGTTGATGCTGAACTCTCGGTAGTATCCGGTATGGATTTGGATTGTCTTTCAGGGTTCTCTCTTAAAAGACGAATTTGTCTTCCTGCAACGTTAGTAACAGTAGTACAGAAAATTTCGAGTGTCTACAGATGCCCCTCTTTATCATACTCATGCATGGCGATGCATGGGTAGGATAAAGAATCCTAGACATTTGAAATGCAATAAGATAAACATGGTACTATGGATAGCAATATGATGCAAATGTATGATGCATGTGTACGGGGTTGTGGCCCAACATGCTGGGGGTGATTGCTGGCTCCCTGTTGCATCAACTGGGGATTGGCAATACTGACCAGATCTTATGTGCAAGTCGGATCTATTAGGATGTTGATGTTGGAGTTATCACCAAATTCATGTGTTCTTGATAACGACTTGATTCTGAAGAGTTATCTCTTATGTGTAAGAGATCTGTGGGGATAAAGATTGATCTGTTTGAGGATGTGTATAACATATTCCATCATCTATCCTCGTTGATAATGTTGACCTCTCCTGGTTAGTATCGCCAGAATATGTCACGATTCTATTGGATTTACTGCCAACAACAAATGCTGTCAGGGATGCCTGACCTTCGTTGACGTGTGAATCAACGACTGAAACATCCTTTGGGATATACTGTCAAGGTTGATTGACCTTCGCTGACGTGGGGAATCAACGACCGAAACTCGTGGAGAGATCGTCAAGGTTGCTTGACCTTCACCACGTGTAGATCAACGGAGCATCATACAGTGACTTCACGGGGGGATCCATTGGGAATATGAAAGCAAATTGGGTATGAGAACCTCAAACAACTCTATAGCTCTGATAGGTTTAAACGCTATCGGCTGAAATGACGCCAAGGTTGCTTGACCTTCGCTGATATGTGAGTCAACTACCGAGCATGCGCTGCTACTCCCACGGAGATATATCGCTTGTAACCCGGCTCGGGATCTACCGGGGACGCATGAATACGCATGCACGCAACTACCGAATGGTTCTCAACGCTTTGATGGGTTTACTCGCCATCTACCAAATAATGTCAAGGTCGCTTGACCTTCGCTGATAGAGTTGTCAACGGATGAACGTGTTCAGAACCCCACCCGGGATCTTTCGTTGTAACCCGCCGAGGACTCACGGATTTGTAACCCCGCATCGGGATTCACGTTGTAACTTCCGTCGAGACTCACGTTATAACCCCGTCGGACTCATTGTAATCCCCCGTCGGGATCGTTGTAACCCCTGTCGAGATCTACGTTAGAACCCCTACCGGGGACTCATTTAGGTAACGACCCGTTGTCACAGATCGGACCTATATAAGGTATTGCCATATGTGATTCGTGACAATTGGAGTCATCTGCCAGGGTATACCTTGTGTTCAGCGACTACCCAATGAGTGATGTATGATTCAAAGTCTCATCCGAGAGGACCAAGATCAGATGCGCTTTTGCTCAATCGCGGGCATTTTTATTCTCGATTTGATCTTTCTAGTCCGTAGAACTCCATTTCAACTCGAATTGACCGAGCCGAGGGGTGGGACCCACATAGGGTGCCGCAGTGCACTCCGCCGCAGTCACCAGTAGGAGCTGCTGCCAAAGCGTGGATCATAAATTCCAAAGAAGGGCTTTACTTCACAAGTCACTTTCAACTTGTTTCACTTAGAAAAACCGCGAGCCATCTTCGTGATCTCACCGAGTTCGGGCCGCTTTCCGCAAATTCTTTCATCATAAGTGTTATCTACACTATCCCGTAACGCATGCATGTATTTTTTTTCCGCTTTCTATCCGTTAGATTGTGAGATATTGCAGAAATGCATCTAAACACATAGTAGTGATTATGTATGCACATATGACTTAATAAAAAATATTCAACATAGTAAATGTTAGTATTAAACCATGTTGAACATAATAATGTGAAAAATTTAACTTCCGAGATAAAAATCGCACCTTTTTTTTTTTATCCTATTTGAGGTCCAATGAGCAAAAGGTAGAAAGGCAAAGTACTCCTAGCATTGAGGTTGGCCTTATGCATGATGATTTTGATTTTTAATGCACATATTATGTATATGACTTTGGGGCAGGTGTGTTACTGAATGGCCACTTAGACATGCCTGCGTGCATGTGGATAGTCCTATTTTCAAAGGGGACTATGGCAAAATTTTTCCAAATGTAGGCATTGGGTAGTCATGCATTCTAACTCTATTATATGTTAAAGTAAATGCATGCATGCATATAGTCATAAATGCATTTTGAGAAGCTCCAGCTAAGAAAATACCACACCCTTTCTGAGGTGATTTGGAGACTTGTTGTCCAGATATTATGGATCCGGATCACCGAAAGCCCTTATAGGACCACTTTTTTGGCGTTTGGCGGAGGGCTTCAAGTTCCTCGTCCCGTTTCACGTATGACCTCATCATTTGGTGGAGGTCGTGATACGCCCCGCCCAGTGCAGATGTTCCAGATGTTGAGGACGAGGAGGCAGATATTTCGATTGAGGATCCCACTCCTGTTGCACATGTCCCTCGTAGGGAGCTCCCGAGCATTTAGGTGGTGAACCCAGAGTTGTTGGGTGATTTGGGCAGACATCCATCGATGTATTTGCATGCTAACGAGGTACGGCGTTAGACTTTGATCTTCCTTCTTTCCTAATGATGAGGATTAAAGGGTTCTCGATGTTGATCTCGCATTTCATGCGGTGTTCCGTGATTTACACAAACTCGAGGGAATCTGGTTTAGCATCCACCCATGTACTAGCGCTTCACCCCGACTATAGAGCAAGAGAGTGCATAAGTGGGGGGATTTGGGGCATTTTTCTCCATCCTTCCCCGTCATTGCCCCTCGGGTTACCTCGGGGCATTGTCTCGAGCGATGGTTTCATCGACTCACCACTCCACCCATCGGATTGCGAGGTGATGATGACGCCTTTATGGATCGGCGATTTATCACAAGTGTATGGAGTTTGAGGGGAGCCAGCTTGCCTTGCATGGCGAATATCACCCCTATCGCCGTCCAGATCCTTACTAGGAGTTTTGGGGGAGCCAAGGCGTGGACGTCTGCTCGTGTCCTTTGAGCGTAGATGCTATGAGTGGGCTATCGAGTGAGCCCATGCCTCGATGACGTCAAGATCGTGGATCGCGCTCATGGCGATTGTTCCCGATGATCATTCGAGGATGTTTCATAGTAGATAACTCTTCCACAAGATCTTTCGCTTTGGTCAATGCCACACGCTGATGTGGACCGTATTGAGAGAGTACGATTGGGGCTCTTACACCTTTGCCTATTTCCTCCGGGCATGCGTATGCGCTCATGTGGTTTGACCGAGGCTTGGCTAGGATTTTACCCATTTCACCGGGGTGAGTATTTCTCTCTGTCTTTTCCCATTCATAAAGTTAAGAGTGTTTATCGATAGCGAGATGTTTTTCCATTGTGTTGGCGCTTTGGGCCCATAAGAGGCTCCCATGTTTGCGTCCCCATGAGTGTGTTAGGCTTTAGATACCTATCTACGAGGACGATTTATGGCACCATTCTATTTTCACCGAGAGGTCCTCAGATCTCGAGGGATTCACTCACCGCCAGATGCAAATGGAGTTGCTTGCTACGGGTACCATTACGTGGATTCCCTATTCAGGGGAGCATTTGACCATCGGCTTTGAGGATGGACATCCGACCGGAGTCGAGTATTTGATCTCTACCAGGAGAGTTCCTCTCTTCACTGATGGAGGCTGGGAGCTCTATTTAGGAGAGCGTGCTATTAGGAGCACTACAGGGGAGATCCGTGTACCGATCTTGCCTCCTGCCAGGCGTCATTAGCCTATATCACAGTCACTCGTCACTGATATCCCATTGTTGGGGGTTGACGGCTTTGCATTATCGAGGGCCCATGTACTCGTGGAGACGCCCAACCAGCAGGTGGTTCCCCAAGACTATTGGAGCCCAAATTCCCGCCACACACAATTTATGGGGATATGGTTCCGTGATCTTTGATGATGACGGATTGGGTAGCTTGTGTCCGAGCTCCACTCTCATTCGACCTGATTGATAGCTTGACCCTTGCAGCTGGATCTCGCACATGTATTTATTCTAAGATTTGGGCGTAGATCCAATGAGGCGAGTCATTTGTTCCTTCCAAATTGTGTGTTTGGTCCTCGACGACCCATTTGGTTTTGCCGACGCAGATCCTCCTTTTTATAGGCCCGACATCCCTCGCTGATAGAGATCCAAAGACTCGAGGAGTTACATCAAAGGACAGATTGAGGATGTGGACATCGAGACCCCGGTCTTCTTCTCGATGTATATTCTCATTATATCTTTTGATAGGCCTCATTAGATATTGGGTGGATTTTCCCCATTCTCGCTATATCTTTTGATAGGCCTCTATTAGTAGTAGGGCTCAGCCCCCCATTTCCATGTATTTGTAGTCATACAGAGTCGATGTATTAGATGATGATATATTTAGGAATGTATGAACCATTTTTCATTCCCTATATCATATTGCCATCCATTATCTCATTATGCATGTATCATGTTATGCATATATATGTATGTCCGTAGATATTCAAAGATTGACCGGATGGTCTTACGACACTACCGCATGATGTCTTCTTCGACAGCTTAGTCAGATAGATCATACCCCACCGCTGCTGATGGCATTGGGTATGCGATCGTGGTACGATAAAGATGTCACCACCGCATGTGGTGATCAGAGATCCGCTGGTCGCAAAGATACCATGACCCTTTTGGCATTTCGTGTTCCTCGCAGGATTCGTGGATGGGATGATAGAGCATCGGCTACCGATAGGCGGTATTCCGCTTTGGCACCCATAAGTCGACTCCTACTGGAGGAGTATGACGCTTGAACGATGTCGCCTTTTAGATGACCTCTTGCGCGGCACCTAGCTTTGGGAGACATGAGTAGACGATTCATGACTCTCACAGATTGCGGCACAGAGTAGTAAAGCAGATGAGTCGACATTTGCCACGTGATCTCTCAAAGATTTTCTCGTATGATGATTTGGCGCGAGGATAGCTACTCACGACATTCCGGGATTTCACCGTGTTTGAGGATCATCATGCATTTGGCCGTAGTTGATGTAATCGATGCTATGTGTACCGCCATACACGTATATGCCGCGAGATATGGATGAGATAGATATAGGGTTTATCATGGTCGTGAGAGCTCTCGTGGAGGGTCGTACCATCAGTACCTATGATCGTGGCAGAGACCCCGCGATCAACATCCCATCATAAAGATTTTTACCCGTTAGGCGTGTTTACCGAGTTCGTTCATCATCTTTGTATGTGTGGTTTATGTCACACTTATGACCGGCTGGTACCCTTAGACTCGCATGGGTATTGCTTTTCCCATGATGTGGCTATGTCATACTCCTTTCAACCATCGGAGTGTACAGATGCTCACCCCGTCCGCATTTTTGGCAGATATCGTAGATCCATTTAGCATATTGTCGCGTTTCGGCTTTGCTCACCCATACACCTTCATTACTCATGCTCCGCATGGATTTCCTCCCTTTGGTCGGGTTTGAGGGCGTGACTACTTATCACCCATCGGCCGTGATGTCGCAGTCGACCGCCCTGTGGATTTTCATCCTTTCGAGGGGGCGGTAGGTCAAGATTCACTTTCTCGATACCTCTCACCGAGGACCGATCTCGTGTATACGCTTATCGGATCGCCAGAGCTAGCAGCTTTTTTTCCGCCACCGTCCCAATTATTCCGCAGAGTAATTCGCATGGATGGAGACGGAGGTTTTATCTACAGCAAGATTTTGCGCAGATCGAGAGCGAAGTTATATACGATGTAGAGCCTACTTGAGGACATTAATACCTACATCGAGGAGGATACCGCCATTGGGTTGCCAAAGATTTCTTCCGATTCTCCTAGTACCAAAGATTTTTGTGATTCAAAGACTTCAAGACAAGATTTAGAGCGTAGTCTTCATCCGATGACCTTTGAGAGAGATCGATTCGATCTATGATGTCGAATGCTTCTTGATGTGAGGGACGCCGCCTATTAGAGAGAGACGAGGCATCGGTTCAGAGAGATGCCGCCGTCACGAGCGTGATGAGGCCAGTCACCCATAGACGCAGCGGGTAGTTGAGCGGGATATCGCCATATCTCGCCCGGATGTGGCTATCACAGATAAGATCTACAAATGAGGTCCCTTACCACCGGTATGATCGCAGAGATGAGCGCTTATATTGATGAGCATATGGTCATCATGCGATGGCTACAGATCCGTTGGGTCGTGTGGATATTCTCGCATAGAGACCACAACTTCACCTCCATCTTCTGAGAGGACGCCATGTTGGGCTTGTTAGCACGCATATACCCCGATTTGTAGATGAGCTTGTATTTACCGCATGCACTAGCTTAGCCATTTTGTCATGTACAGCTTTATATTGTATATATATCAAACAAAGATTATATATGCCAGGAAATATATTTTTGGATCACTTCCCTTTAGATATGCCTTGCTATTTGTTTGATATTTTGCCCGCCGCTTGTGGCTTGTGGTCTTGATGTATTCTCAATTCCTCCCGGTGGATGGACATCGAGTTGTCTCTCGATAGTTTAGAATGGATCATCGATCTATGTATCCCTACCATCTTTGGTGTCTTGGGACTTGTTTCGGATGGAAATGTGG
The DNA here is from genome assembly GCA_020205605.1 of Panax ginseng. NCBI lineage: Eukaryota > Viridiplantae > Streptophyta > Magnoliopsida > Apiales > Araliaceae > Panax > Panax ginseng. The sequence continues at coordinate 82,801,564 of CM035141.1, forward strand.
AGAGGAGTGTGGCTTTCCTCTCTCGATCGACCGCACTACGATGGTCGCCAAGATTTCTATTTAGAGAAGCCTAGTTAATTCCATCTCTTATGGATTGGTATTGCTCTTCAAGGTATGACCGCAGCCTTAGATGGTCGCCAATCTCCTATTTGGGAGGAGTTCAGTAATTCCATCCCTTTGTCCGTCGAATGTAGTGGATTGAAAGAGAATCCCAGCATCAAATTTAATGGTTTGTGTTTTGGTAGGGGTGAGACCGCACTATGAATGGTCGCCACGCATCTCTATTGAAGAGGAGATCAGTCATGTAGTTCAACCTCGTGTAAGAGGTTCAACGTCAGATATGGGCGATATGGTGTAGGAATATTTTTGGTTGTTTTTGTTTTATGTTTTGCGTTGTTTTTGTTTTGTATTTAAGGGTAGTAGAAATGTTTTTGTTGTTTTTGTTTTATCATGACCGCCATGTAACATGGTTGCCTACGCACTCCTATTAAAGAGGAGATCGTCGACGAGTTCGCCTCTCGTATGAGAGAAGAAAAGCACAATCCCATGTGCAGTCGAGAGTGCGGGGAGAGAAAGTTTAATCCTAGGTTGAGGATAAACCGCAGTATGAGAAGTTTGATCCTGTAAGGGTAGCCAAACCGCAAACGCAAGAGGTTCAATCCGTGGTGGGATGACCTAAGTTGTAGGAACGCAGAGGAAAAGCCAGTCATTGGGTTTGAAGAGTACGCTTCCTCGAGGGGCAAAGTGTAGATAAGTCAGATGTAAAGGGTTAAAGAACCGAATGACCGGTGACTCGATGATGATGCACTGTGGTGTTTATCGGTTACTTCGTATATAATACTATTTTCACTGCCCTCGAAAGTTGATGAGTTGTGGAAATTCATCGCCGTCCATTTCTTGCAATCTGAGAGCGCTCCGTCAATACTTCCTCGACAATAAACGGCCTTCCCAGCTAGGGAGCGAATTTTCCTCTCAAACCGATCTTGGTTGTCAAGAATCTTCTTCAAAACCAAGTCATGTTGTTTAAACCGCCAGAGTCGACTTTTTTGTTGTCAGGATCTCGCGACCCTTTGGCCGATATAATCGACTATGGAAGATAGCCGCGGTTCACTTTTCGCCTATTAGAGACAATTGGTGATACCTGCCTTGTACCCATTGGTCTTCATCCAAATTGAAGGCCGATCAATACTCCGAGAGATTCCATCTCAACTTCTATGGGGAGCACCGCCCCATCCCATAGGTTAAAGCGTAGGGGTTGCCCCAACTGAAGTACACATCGAGGTTCTCAGAGGCTAACAGAGTCGAGGCAATAGGTCGTGCCAATCTTTGTGGTTGGCGGACATCTTTTGCATAATTTTCTTGATGTTTTTGTTAGCCGCTTAACAAAGACCGCTCATCTTCTGGACGATAGATGACAGAGTTGAGATGTTTGATGTGGAATTTATCGCATAATTCTCTCCATCATTTTGTTGTTGAGGTTCTTTGGCATTGTCTCGACACAATCACCTCTCGTTGTCCATATCGACAAACGACATTGTTTCTGATGAAAGCAATGATGACTTCTTTAGTAACCCTGGGGAAGGAGGCTGCTTCCACCCACTTGGTAAAGTAGTCGATCATGGTGAAGATAAACCGATGACCATTACCGCTTTAGGCTCAATGGGCCCGATAACGCCCATTCCCCACATCGAGAAGGGCCAAGGCGAACTCATATCAGGAGTTCCCGTGGAGGGGCGGTATAGCATTCCCATGAATCTGGCATCGATAGCATCTTTTGACGTGGTCGCTGTAATCGCCTTTGAGAGACAACCAATAATGTCCCATCCCCGAGGACTTTCGACAAGGAGGGGGCCACTCATGGGGGGCCACAGACTCCACCATGGATTTCATCCATAAGCCTTTGGGCTTGATCTTTGTCTAGACATCCGAGGAGACCTAGTCCTCGCATCTCTTTTGTAGAGCGATCTCCACTCGTAGAACTTCATAAGAAGTCGATGGATCCGCCTTTTCTCGGGCCAGTTTCGCCTCAATGGTGTAGATCCATCTCGCAGATATTCCTCGATATGTCGATACCAAGGAGGTTGGATGGGAGGTAGCTCATCCGATACTTCTCCAACGTAATTCCCATAGGTCAGGGCCTCAGTGTGGAAATTGTGACGCTTGCAAGCGCCCTTGTTCGATATGCGAATCAAGGAGGCCAAAGTGGCTAACGCGTCCGCAAAGTCATTCTTATTACGAGGAATGTGTAGAAAGGAGATTTCTTCAACTCCGGCCATCTTCAAAACTCCGCCGATGGTAAGGCAAAGAAATGTAGTTCCTCGGTTTGATAGATTCGGTGGATTGTCTAATTACCAACTCAATCTCCAAGGACAATTAATCACTCGATGCCCATTGAATGGGCAAGTTTTAGCCCCATGAGATGTACCTTCATACTCACCAGTATTGTTGGTGCCGATAAACTATAATTTGACTCAAGAACGGATACTTCTTCCCCATACCGTATACTAGAATCGCCTCCCCGCCCCGTAACCTTCCATATTAATAGCTCCATCAAAATACATCCTCCATGATCGGCGCAGATCGCATCGATGGTGTTGTTGCATCACACATTACTCCTTCATCAGGAAATATGTTTCCAAGGGTTTGAAATCCTCAAAGGTGCGGTGGCTAGTTGATCCGCGATTCCTTGACCTTTGATGGACTTTTTTTGAGTCACATATACGATGTCAAATTGTTGTAGGATCAACCGCCATCCGGACAACCGACAAATTAAACATGGGTTTGTTGAACACGTATTTGAGAGGATCCACGCGGATATGAGATGGGTTGTGTGACCATGGAGGTAATGTTGTAACCTCATGGAAGCCCATGCTAAAGCACAACACGCCTTTTTCGATCGAGTGTACTTGTGTTCACCGTCACCAACCTTTTGCCGAGGTAATAGATAGCTCGCTCGCCTCTATCGCTTTTCTGTCTCAAAGATGCAATTTCATGGCGCTGTCACTTATGGATGATACATGAACAGGGGAACATCATCCTCGGGTGGTACCAAGACGGAGCTTTGACTAGTCATTTCTTGATTGTAAGGAAGGCCTTCGACACTCGCCATTCCATTTCATGGAGGAGTTCTTCCTTAATAGCTTGAAAATTGGTTCACAAAGTCTTCGTGAGTCGAGAGATAAACCCACCGATGAAGTTGATTCTTCCCAAAAATCCCCGTATTTCTTTCTCCGTCTCGAGGAATGGGCATTTCAAAGGATGGCTTGATTTTGGCAGATCCACTTTTCATCCCTTTGTGGTCGACTAGAAATCCTAGCAACTTTCTCGATTTAATGCCAAAGGCGCATTTAGTCGGATTCAACTTCAAGTCAGACTTACGCAACCTCGCTGAACAACTTTCTAAGATGGTCTATATGGTCATCCTCCTTCCGGACTTGACAATGATGTCATCCACGAGATCTCAATCTCTTTATGCATTAAGTCGGAAAAGAGCCATCATAGCTCACCGATAGGTAGCTCCGCATTGATGAGGCCGAATGACAACCGCCTATAGCAAAAAGTTCCCCAAGGAGTGATGAAAGCGCTTTTCTCACGATCTTCCTCGGAACCATGATCCGATGGTACCCCGCAAAGCAATCAAAGAAAGGAGTACATGTCGATCAAGGCAAAGATTGTCAATGAGAATGTGGATAAATGGCACGGAAAGTCATCTTTTAAGCAAGCCTTGTTCAAATCCTTTAATCCACGCAAACTCGCACCTTCCCTCCGTGTTTAGGCACGGGTACAATGTTGATATCCACTCGTGATATGTAGACACCATTATGATGCTGCCTTGAAATTATTTCACAATTTCTTCTTTCACCTTTAAACTCCACTCGTGTTTCAATCGCCGAAGTTTCGCTGACCGCTTAAATCCTCTTTACGGGAAGGCGATGAAGGACAATGTCAAGGATAAACCCACCATGTCTTCATGAGACCATGCAAACACATCCCGGAATTGGGTTAATAGAGTAACCATATCATTCCGCTGGGTTGGGGTAAGGTCCGAACCAACTGGATTAACTTAGGGCTTTCTAAGGTTCCAGATCGAAAGAAGTGGTTTGATCAAGGTTGGGTTTGGGTTTGTCTTTGACCCATTCTTGAATTTCGAGGCACCTCAATGTCATCTTGTATATCCATCAAGGTCAATTCATCTCTACATCAAAGGTACAATCCTCGTAGGAGAGAGGCATCGACGCAAAGTACAGTACACATCTAAATTCGTAGTCCTCAAACAAAATATGCTTTCACTTAGTATATATGAAATGCGCTGATCATACATAGTTTAGCATATATCGCAAAATGAACTACTAATATTGTATGTAAAAGTAAGCGCTATTATATCTACAGGCGTAAAGAGTTTCTTCCGCTTTACCCTCGACGACCAATGCAAGGAATGTCATCCCAATTGGCAAGAGCAAAGTCCGGTGGACCGCAGTGATGGAGGGATTGTCATCATCCTCCTCGTCCCCAATGATGGCCATTACGTCTCGGGCAATCATCGTCCTGGGTGTATTTGTTGGTATGTTCATCATGAACGATGATGCGTATGCCCGACATCATTCGGATGACGCTCGCTTGATTCTTCGCTCCTCTTCTTCCACCGCGGGATTTGGAACAAAGATTTCTTTTCCTTTCACCGCATCGCTTGGGACATAACATAGCCATTACATCGGGCCGCACCTTTACGGAGGTTGTGCGCGACTCGTAGTTTGAAGGCGAAGATGAACGCCACATGGTTGAAGTCAAGGAATCACCGATGTTTACGAGGATTCCCGTGACTAGAATCGGCAGAATAGCCTAGCCCAAATTGCTCCAAATTTGTCTGTTAAGCAAATTGGGTACTTGATACCGCAATCTTTACCCAACCCTTGTCCCGCTTATGACCCAACGATATCATTTCTTGAGTGGTGGTCGACATTACTTCGGCAGAAATCTTGGGTTCGGTCAATGCTGCTTCAATAGCATGGTATTGGGTGTTGCTTATTTCCAAAGTATGAAAACTGATCGGTTCCACATCTCAGATTAGCATTGATGAATGGCATGTCTCCGTGGCCGAGGAATCTCCTGCTCAAAGGTCGATCGTGACTGTGCTATTGTTGATAATGTATTTCAACCGTTGGTGAAGAGTGGAGGGATCGCCTCGCCATGTGAATCCATGGTCGCCCCAAGAGAGGTCAGTATCCCGAGTCTATCTTGAGTACATGGAAAGATACGCGAATGTGTGAGGACCAATTTCGATTGGCAACTCAATTACTCCGACCGAAGTTACGGCGGGCTCTATCAAAAGCTTTGATGATAGTATGGCTATCCAATTCGGCTGAGATTGATATTCATCTTTACCAAGGTAGCGATGGGCGATATTCAGAGAGGAACCTCCATCTATTAAGACTCCAACCACCATATATCCCGAGGACAAGACCGCAATGTGCAATGGTTTGTAATGACCGGTCCCTTCGGGTGGTATGTCATCATCAGAGAAGGATATCACATTGTTGTTGAAAATGTGATCAACCATATGTTGAAACTTTTCCGTGTCCACTGATGTTGGTAAATAGGCTTCTTCTAGAACCTTTAGCAAGACCTTCCGGTGATTCTCAAGTTAGACCAAGTCCAAAATTGATATTTGTTGTGGAGCTTCTTTCAAGCTTAAAACCACCGTAGCTTCATTATGACCCACAACGCGGAGGAATTTTTCAATCTTCTCCATGGGTATTTTCCCCTTTGACTTGGTGGTGGGCTTCATCACCCGATGGGGGAGATACAGTGGATTTTCCTTCGACACTACAGCAGTTGTATGTGAGGTGGATCCTTCACCTTCTCCATAATTCCACGGAACTGTGCGCAAGCTAACAATAGGATATTGTGCTCGCACGACAAGTTGATTGCCTCGGACCACCACTTTCAAAGGATTGTTTCTCCTCGAGTCAATTGTTGGCATTGTGAGTAAGGTATTAATCCCATCGGGCCAAAGTGATATGACCGCTACCACACTTTTCCACTTAGTAGGGCCTCGCATTCTCACTTGCACGTAACACAAGATCGCCGCCCGCTAAGCAGGACACCACCGTCGATCGATTTTGAATAAGGTGGCGAGTGCCCAAAGATTCTTCCGTCATTGTGACCACGAGATCGGGAGTGATATCGACATACTCCATCGAGTTGTACCATCCCCGAACGGGGTTGATTGGCAGTAGAAGAAGGAACCGATCCTTCCTTCATTGATTAATATATGAAGGATTTCCTCCATAGGTTGGCCCAGATAGGTGAATTCCGCTTGTCATGCGAAATCCCGACGGGCTTTGGCATTTGCTCTCTTCATCACTTTGTCTTCCAAAGATTTCATTTTCTGAAAGTGACGAGGGAATATTCATGACAAGAGGTAGGAGACTGGCATGCTCCTGGCTGATTAACTGACGAGTCACTTGATGCTAATAAGTCACCAATTCTGCCAATTGTTCGATTTGTTTGCAGAGAGCTTTCATCCTTCGCTTCCATTGTGAATCGAACTTAGCATAATCCCATCTCGCATCACCGCTCTTTGATGGTCCGGGAAGAATCACAACCAAATTGGAACTCATCCATTGCTCCAATTAATCATGTCGACCTTCTTCTTCTTTATGTTGAGGAAGAGGGTTGTCTTGAACATGAGGTCGATCGGGTTTGGTGACTACGATCTCCCCGCTTGTCTATCGTGTCCTCGGATCTTGTGTTTCAAGGCCCAATAATCCTCGAGTATCATGTCCAGTGCCCCTAAGATGATAAGCACATTTCCTAGCAAAGATTGAAACCCCGCCCCATTAGGGTCAATGGGTGGTGGAAGAAGATGCGTAATTTTCTTCCGTGTTGTCGTCAAAGATTGAGAATGTTCTCGAGGGTATCCCCTAAGGGTGTAAACACTCGAGGGCGCCGACTTCTCCACCTTTTGGTATTGAGGGTTTGTAGACTATCTTTGAAAGGAGTGTAGTTTCTCCTTTGAATGGGCATGTTTTGATTGCCCTTTTGCCCCTCGTAGTATCGTGGAAACATCTTCTTCTTTCTTTTTATGGACCCTCCGGGGTTGTTCCCATAATTTCCAGATCGATGTGATCAAGAATAATGCTTTGAGTGCAGCTAGGTCTTGAATCTTTCCCGACTTCAATCCCATCTCACCATCTCCCCATGCTCACCATTTCAAAATGGTTTGCCGATGCTTAAAAACTCTCTCATAGAAGGAGCTTCAGATGTCTATGAATGTCATGACCATTTCGATTTCTACCATGGCAGACTAACTTGGGCAGCCAAAGCGCTCCACCTCCGAGCATACTCTCTAAAAGACTCGTTAGACTATTTCTTGATCTTGGTAATTGATACCGATCATCAGAGCCATATGAGTTTGAAACTCAGATTGAGTGAGGAAGGCATGTGCTAGCTCTTCCCAAATATGGATTTTGAGTTGTCTAATCTTGTGTACCACGAACCAAGCTTCTCCAGCTAGACTCTTTTGGAATAATTGCATTCTCGAGTTTTTCATCCTCCGTGATAGATCCAAGTTCTCCAATAAATACTTTTAAATGTGTATAAGGATCTCCTAACCCGTCATATTTTTCAAAGTCGAGTTTTAAATTTTTCGGGTAATGAACACCGTGAAAAATACATGTGTCAAGATATGAAACACTCCCCGTGTGTTCCAATTCCTTTGATAAAGACGGGCGGTCTCTTCCATTTGAGGACTTTCTTTTTGATGTCACCAAAGGTTCGGATCTCCAAAGGGATGGGCAAGATCATGAGTTTTGTTGGGTCGATCCAACTGTGGTTTAGGTATGGTAATGACCGGATTCTCCCTCATGTGGAGGATTCAAAGATGTACGGGTATTTTCTCGACCTCGAGTAGACCGGTGTAATTCTTTTGAGTAGTAATGTACCAAATCAGAATCTGCTTGCTTAATCCACAAATTCTTTTATGAGAAATCGATTAAGTTCACCGAATCGATGACGACATGATCGATCGTAGGCCTGCTTGCCTTTTTGGACTTTGAACGGCAAGTAGTCCGATTGATTCCCCGCGAAAAGACCGGCATAGTTTAGTCTTTAGGGAATGTATATAATAACATGCTATGTGATGTGTCCATTTTAGGAATTTTATCCTCGCATAACGATGTCACTGCTTCAGAAATTATGTATGTACACACATTTCTTCATATTTCTCATTACATGGAGATAGATATGGAATGACATTACAAGTAATTGTGTTTACAAGTAATTGAAATGAGAGCATGAAGAGACTTTCTCCGCTTTGGGTTTATCGTAGAGGTCGACCTATCTTAGGTTACTCTCATGCTTTTTTGGCATGAAGGTTCCCAAATCATCGCAATCTACTGACGGAAGTTAATCCGGCCTTTCAACCGAGCGAATTTGGTGGTGCCTTTCCGAGCCTCGAGAATTAGTCTTCTCACGAGTCCAAAGAATCAAACACCGACGGATAGCCTCCCCTCGTGGAGGGACCACACAACATACATTCACATACATCGCGCCTCACCGTATGAAAATGATGAAGCACTAATATCATATCAAAGCAGCTATGGTGCGAAGCACTAAAGCATCACAAGCGCTATATGGTGCTAAGCACTAGTATCACAAGCAGTTATGGTGCGAAGCACTAAGTGCAAATAAGGAAATGCATTCGTACACATTCATCAAAAATATAAATGCAACATCCACACACAAGCAGATAATAGTTTTTGAAAAGATTGTAGTAGCGGCTTAAGTCCTCTTACTGGAGTCCCCAAAGCAGAAGTCGCCACCGTCGACGCGCTCGATTTTTGGGTGTCCTTTCCGCATTTGTTCTTTTTTGGTGTTCTCATTTTAGGTGAGATTTGTTTGAAAAAACAAGTGAAAAGGTCCGATATGTATGATGTCGATTTATGGACCGCTAAGAGTCGCCATTGGTTTTTTAAATGGTTGTACCAACACAACCGATAAAAGGTTTGCACATCAACCCAAAGATGATGTGACATCGATATATGGGCTCGGCAAAAACCGAGATTCGCTTAGGGTCCGGGGACTTGGTTATGCGGGGAAAGGTGTTAGGCACCCCCAACATCCGTGTTACCACTACGACCGCCTTTTTTCAAGAAACTATTATCCGAGTGTGTGTGTGTGTGTGGTCAATGTGTCATATATGAAAGTTATGCGAGGCCTCGCTCAACCTATATACACAGGTTTGAATTTATGTAGAAAATTCAGCTTTTAACAAGATATGGCGTTGATGTTTTATGAAAGAGGTTTTTTCCAAACCCCGATGCTGCAATAGAATTGAGACCTTTACACTCCCATTTTTATTAAGTGAGCTATCAATTGATTTTATTTGACGGATGCGAGGCATCCGCATTTAAAATAATATACAAAAATAATGCCGACTTCCTCGTGGGTATGAAAACCATCTCGAGGAAATTCGTACATCGTAGAATAATTTACAAGCGCCTTACAAATTAAAATGTCCATCACGGAACCGAATCTAGATTCAATGGAATGAATCTGTGATCACATGATTCCTAGGCTCACAAAATACCGCAGCTTATATGAAAGCAAAGCGTATATATATAAAAGTGTATATATATATATATATATATATATATATATATATATATATATATATATATATATATACATGTGATCACCAACTACTTAAGCACCTCCATGGGGATCGAAATGTAAATAAAGTCATTAAAGTTATCAACCGCCACGGAGGAAACTCCAAAGTGACAAAACATAAATAAAGTCAGAAGGCGTATCAACTCGCCACGAAGAAAACTCCAGTGACGTGAAAATATAATATATATATATATATATATATATATATATATAAAATATATATAAAAATGCACCGGATGTAAAATCAGTGCTCATCGAATGTAGTTCACCACGCTTCATATATATAAGTATATATATATAAAAAGTACATAGTAAATATATATATATATATATAAAATCCGTAAGTCATCGAATGTAGTCCATACACGCTATATATATATATATATATATATATATATATATATATATATATATATATATATATAAGTAAAGGCTCATCATCGCACAAAGTCCAGACACACATCGAACAAAGTCCTATATATATATATATATATATATATATATATATAAAAGTAAACACACACTGCACCAAAGTTCAGGCTCATCGAACAAAGTCCGACACACGCTTGATATATATATATATATATATATATATATATATATATATATATATATATATATATATAAAAGCAATAAACGCCTCCGCATCAAGTTCAGGCTCAATCGAGGCATAACTCGATAATGTTAGTCAATATATATATATAAATATATATATATATATATATATATATATATATATATATACAGATCGAATGAAACCACTGAATCAAGTCCTGCAAAAGCAAGCAACACGACTCTCAACGTGTAGAAAGGGTGTGTGCAAAGATGAAGAGAAAGACTCTAAAGTGTGTGAGAAGGCTTACAGCTGACTGCTAAAAAAGGCTTCTATATCTTTAGAGTGGGTAAACACTGGCTTTTGTGGGTACAAAAGAGGCTATATATGAGCTCACAAGTGTTTAAAAGTGGGAAAATACACTGTATGGCTAGTGCAAAGCAAATTGTGCAGGGTTTCCCCGTCTTTTTCTCTTAGAAAATCAGCACCCCAAGCCCTCTATTTATAGGCAATATGAGCCGCAGTGTACCGCAGTACCCAGAGGCGGGTAGGGTCCTGGTCGGCTTGTTTGCCGGTCAGTCGTCTCAAGACGTGCACTCGTGCACTATAAATGTCCACTCGGTTTTTTCGTGCAATCCGCATCCGCTTGAGGTATTCAGACCTATTTCGGACCGCCATTGTCGAGAGTTGTACGATGGCATGGGATTAGAGTTTGTACGAAGTCATTGAAGATGGGACGATGCCCTCCTGGCCTTCAAGCTTCAACTTTCATCCGCTACCGCTACCCCGCATAATAGTCACTCGGGATTGGTTAGCCTTGTGGGACATCGTTGCATTGAGACGTGACATGGCATCGTGTTTGACGAGATGACGATGTTGCCCCTCACCGGTGTTATCTCCGGATTAGGCTGATAAAGCAGACGTTGCTCAGACTTCACTGAGATTGGACTGCTGCAATTGTTGAAGGTCCTCATTGTCATCTTTGAGGTGTGCCTGCCTTCCCGATGTTTATTGCCGGGTTGGTGCAGTGTATCTCGTTGTGAGCGCCGAGATTGAAGTTGGTGGCATTTGAAACAAGCATTTCCAAGGTTATCTCCGAAACTGCATTCCTTGTGGTTATCACCAAGGTTGGTGGCTATTCCCATGGTTGGGACTAAGACTGGATACCTAGGGGTTATCTTCGAGATTAATCGGTCTTCTCCGGTGTGTGTTCCAGTATTGTATCTGCATGTCTCGGGGTTATATCCGAGGTTGGAACTGTTACTCCTAGAGTGTGATTTGGGTTTATGCTGAACTCCCGGTAGTATCCGGTATGGATTTGGATTGTCTTTCAGGGTTCTCTCTTAAAAGACGAATTTGTCTTCCCGCAACGTTAATAATGAAGAAGATGTGAAAAATTTCGAGTGTCTATATCTTGACCAGATCTTATGTGCAAGTCGGATCTATTAGGATGTTGATGTTGGAGTTATCACCAAATTCATGTGTTCTTGATAACGACTTGATTCTGAAGAGTTATCTCTTATGTGTAAGAGATCTGTGGGGATAAAGATTGATCTGTTTGAGGATGTGTATAACATATTCCATCATCTATCCTCGTTGATAATGTTGACCTCTCCTGGTTAGTATCGCCAGAATATGTCACGATTCTATTGGATTTACTGCCAACAGCAAATGCTGTCAGGGATGCCTGACCTTCGTTGACGTGTGAATCAACGGCTGAAACATCCTTTGGGATATACTGTCAAGGTTGATTGACCTTCGCTGACGTGGGAATCAACGGCTGATACTCTGTGAGGAGATCGTCAAGGTTGCTTGACCTTCGCTTACGTGTAGATCAACGGAGCATTGCGTTGTGACCCCCGCCGGGGATCCACTGGGGAATATGAGCAGCTGGGTATGAGAAACTCAAACAACTCTATAGCTCTGATAGGTTTAACGCGCTATCTAATGAAATGAGCGTCAAGGTTGCTTGACCTTCGTTGATATGTGAGTCAATCTACCGAGCATGCGTTACTTCTCCCGCCGGAGATATACGTTGTAACCCGTCGAGATCTCTTTGGGGCAGCATGAATACGCATTTAACTGACCGAATGGTTCTCAACGCTTTGATGGGTTTACACGCCGCCATTTGAAATAATGTCAAGGTCGCTTGACCTTCGTTGATAGAGTTGTCAGCGGATGAGCGTGTTGTAACCCCCAACGGGGATCTACGTTATAACCCCGTCGGGACTCACGTTGTAATCCCCGTTGGGGATTCACGTTGTAACCCCCGTCGGGGACTCACGTTGTAACCCCCGTCGGGGACTCACGTTGTAACCCCCATCGGGGATCTATGTTGTAACCCCCGTCGGGGATCTACGTTGTAACCCCTGTCGAGGACTCATTTAGGGTAACGAGGAGTCGGCGGCATCGAACCTATATAAGGTATTGCCATATGCGATTCGTGACAACCGGAGTCATCGGCAGGGTATACCTTGTGTTCAAGCGACTACCAATAAGTGATGTACAGATTCAAAGTCTCATCTGAGAGATCCAAGATTGTATGCAGTTTTGCTCAATCGCGTGGCATTTTTCTTCTCAATTTGATCTTTCTAGTCCGTAGGAACTTCGTTTCAACTCGAATTGGACCGAGCCGGAGGGGAATAAATAATAACAAACTTTATTTATTTAAATAGAAAATACCGTCAAGAAGAAGGCAGCTTAACCAGGAAGCAGAATCCCGTAATGAGAATAACCAAGAGGGTCAGAACAACCCTATGAAAGAATTCGTTAATTTATTCACGGCTGCATTTAACCAAGCTGGGGGTAGAGTGAAAGTAGTATGCACACAAGCTAATCATGTTTGATGATAAAGCATATACTTTGTAACAATCTTATTCATTTATTAATAAAAAGTATTAATTTATTAAAGCCTTTTAATTATCTAGCTATATGATGTTGTTTTATAATATGTGATAAACCCATAGTTTTAAGCAATGCTTTTAGAATAATGATGATGATCATTCTAATGAGATCTAAATTCTTAGAAAGCTTAAAACTAAAATAGTTCCCAATCGTTGGATTACTAAATTGGGGATTAGTGAATTCGGATAGATTGGTACATACATTGCTTGCTCATTGAATGAGGATGATTAATCTCATGATCATTTGTGTGGAGATACTAAATCAAGTATGGTATGCTTGGGTATAATAAGTCGTACATGGAGATAATGTATGATTAATAAAGAATCTACCACTTCTAGTAAAAGAAAAGAAATGTCTTATGTGATTCGATAAATGACAACCCAGTCGTCACCCAGTCGTCCTTGGCCAAAGCAGAATGAAATTAGAAAGGAGTTTCTAATTTGCATTATATGGTGTTGTGCATTTAAGAGTCGAAATACATATAATTAAATAAAATAAGACTTGACAGTAATTCCATGTCTTATATTTAATTGAGACATTGTATGGTGGAAGGATTGAATTGTACGGTAACTATTTACTCAAATATTCTTTTATGATTAATGTTAAAATCTATATTATCTGAAAAGTCGTTGATCGCTAGGGAGGCTTATCCCTATTATAGAATAAAAATTATTTATTTAAATAAATTAATAATTTAATTTATTTATTTAAATATGATTAGAATTGTTCTAATTGATTTATTCACAACCTATTTAATATGGAGAACCTAAAGGATCACACCATAAAAGGAAGAATAATTATTTAAGAAGTTAATGGCATAATCGTAATAATAAGTTAAGTATATTTAATTTAATCTACGGTGATAAAATAAATTAAATAGCTTAATATTTATTATTTAATGTTTTGAAAATATTAAATATAAATTAATAAGAAGAGTCTTATTATTATTATTACAATTATTATTATTTAATTCCTAAAGGAGTTTGGAAATTAATTAATAAAAGTACTCTCATATATCCTAATAAGATTAGGAGGCTAATTTATTAAAAGATTTTAATTAATTATTTCTAATAAGATTAGGAGCATAATTAATTAAAGAAATTTAATTAATTAAAATAAAACTCAATTCCTTAATTGTTAAGGAGGGTTGCCTACATCTATAAATAAAAGAAGTCTTATTATGGGTGAAGTGTTGTTGTTGACTTTTTCATAACAGACGTGATTCCAATGGTTGGAGAGTACACCCTTTTCTATGAGAGATAGAAAAACTAGGGTTTTGCCAAACACACATCTTCTTGAATCTTTCTTCTTCCTTGGTGGATCACCTCTAGAGGCAAAACACTTGGGTGGCTAACGTTGATCAAAGAAAGGAACCAAACCCGGTGGATTCAAGTTGAACGCGAAAGGAATTGGATGTGAACTTGTACCTGAGAAAGTTTGAATCTTCAAGGGTATGATTCTTGTTCTTTATCTTTTCGTTTAATTAATAATTGTGCATAAAGGATGATCCAGGTATATGGTTTGTAAAATTTAAAACTCTGATTTTGCATGCTTCCGCTTACTTTGTGCAATTTAATTGCGTTCATGAATATTACAAACCTAACAATGGTATCAGAGCCAAACTTTTATGTGAATTATTAATTGTTTGATTTGATATGTATATTGATATGTGTTTAGAATAATTTAATTGGGCATAATTTATTGTATAAAATTTATTTTTTTTAAAAAAATCGTGAATCTTTTCGCTGAATCCGTTGTTATTGAAGGTTACATGAGAGATTCTCGGCTTCGGTTAATATATTATAATATATATTACTCCCTCCGTCCCAGGATACAAGTCTTTATTACTATTTTGGGTAATCTCATGTTAAATGTCAACTTTCCTTTAATAACCAAAATTTTACACATTTTTTCTTATTAAGCCCGTAGCATTAAATATCTCATATTTTTTTTATTTTAATTCTCTTTCTATATTTAATAATATTATTATGGGTAATTTTATCATTTTATTCTTCTTTTTAATATGCGTGAAAAGTCCACTAGAATTTTTATCCTCGGACGGAGGGAGTATATATGTTCAAGGACATGCTATACTTCGGTTACTGTTAACAAGAGATTTTCGCTGGTTATAATCAAGGGATTCTAAGAGTCAGGATTCATAAAGTTACATGATTCTTCGTAACTTATTATATATATAATATATTATATTATGATATTTACCAAGCATGATTCATCGTGAAACATTACATATTATCATGTTGTAATCTTAAAAAACTAAGTGCGGTAATTATATATATATATATATATATATATATATATATAACTTAATAATTTTATAATTAAAATAAAAGGTTTATTTTAATCTTAAAATAAAAAGTTTATATTAATATTAACATATAAAGTTTATTTTAATTTTAAAATAAAATTTCATGCTAACTAATTAGAGTTGGAATTGGATTCCATGATAACTAATTGGAGTTGAAATTGGATTCCATATTTTCTTAAATAAAGGAGTTTATTTAAATATGAAATAAGATTTCATATTATTCAAAATAAAGGAGTTTATTTGTGAATAAGAAAAAGAATCCGTATTTTCTTAAATAAAGGAGTTTATTTAGATATAGAATAAGATTTTATATTATTCAAAATAAAATAGTTTATTTGTGAATAGGAAAGAGAATCCGTGTTTCCTTTAATAAAAGAGTTTTATTTTGACTTGGAATTGGATTCCATAATTAATTAAAATAAATGAGTTTATTTTGATTA
The DNA here is from genome assembly GCA_020205605.1 of Panax ginseng. Lineage (NCBI taxonomy): Eukaryota > Viridiplantae > Streptophyta > Magnoliopsida > Apiales > Araliaceae > Panax > Panax ginseng. The sequence goes on from CM035141.1 coordinate 82,817,459, forward strand.
AAATAAAATAGTTTATTTTATTCAAGATTGGATAAATTAAAATAAAAGAGGTTTATTTTGATATAAATTTGGATTAAAATAAAGGAGTTTATTTTGATTCAAAATTAGATTTTATACTAACTAAATTTTCCCATTAAATGATATGAATATATATATTGAATGTTTATTATTCATGAGATGAATGTTATTTATTGATGCATATGGTGATGTGTATGATAATAAATGGGATTAATTATGGACTATTGACCAATATGATTGAATTTTATTTTAGTTGGATGTTTGAATGTATGTGTTTTATTAAATGGGGTTTGCGTACCTCGTCTTTGCTAATTTTTTCTTAATGTAAATTCTATCTCCCTCTTATGTACTTCTCATTGACTGCTGATCAAGGTTTCTATTTATTTTAAATAGTTCTGTAATAGAAATAGTTAGAATTAATTTTGAAGAATTGGAGATCAAGGAGCAAGGAGCGCTTGAAGACCCGTTTGTAATGGAGCCCGGGTTTAAATATAATAGTTATATTTAAATATTAATTCTTGCGCCCCTAGGGTTTGATCTTTTTGGTTCACTTGGTGGCTCTAGTGAACCAAACTAGAATAAAAGTCCATAATCAATCCGGGTAGAATATAGTATTCTATATGTGCATGTTTATATATATATATATGCATGCGCGCTAAACAAGATGAGACAAATTAATTACATGCTAACCCTCAAATTTTTTATATTAAGTCCTAAGCGTTCAAAGATATTTGGAATATCGAACGTCGCCTTCTAGCATGATAAAAATAATAGAGTATCAATTAATTATTATAAGTTTGTTGTGTCACCACAAGACTTATCTTAATTCTTTGAGATGTTAATTTTATCACATTTGATGTTTATAAAGAAAATTGAACAATATTGTTTTGTTGTGTCACCACAAGGACAATATTTTTTTTTTAAATATATGGAGTACTAGGTTGGACTTAACTTAAATCATTTTAGTTCGGATGTGCACACACTTGACCATTATGATCTAAGAGGCAAAATACAAGGAGTTGTATAGTTGATGTAATTGACAAGAGTTGTCTACCTATTTATTTATATATAGTTTGTTGTGTCACCACAAGGCTATATACATTTGAAATGGGATCTTTATTCTCACTAGAAAATCTTTAATTAGATTTTGCCGAACTATATAAGTGAGGGTAATATAGTTTGATGAAAAGAGTGGGAGATACCAATTTAAAACAAGACCTAATTTATTTTACTAATTAATAAAAGAATGTATGCTAAAATGTTGTTAAGAACAAATTCATTTATAGAATTTTATAAAGTCTAAAATTACTATCACTGTGTAGCATATTATATGCTAAATTAATCGGACCGAATTAAACAGATTGGTTAAGGAAATTGAGAATAGTTCTCACAGCTGAAAAGCTATCTTATGTCCTTAATACGCCTATCCCTACAATGGTTGCAGAAAATGCCTCTGAGGAAAAGATTGCTACTTTTAGAAAGTGGCAAGATGATGCACAGTTGGCTCAATGTATCATTCTCGCATCCATGAGTAATGTGTTTCAACGTCAGCATGAAACTATGGATGCTCCTACTATATTCACGCACATCAAGTAGTTGATGGTGAAGAAAGTAGGACTGATAGATATAAGATATCTAAGGAGTTCTTCCGATCTAGAATGACCAATGGCACTATAGTACAGACAAAAGTCCTTTATATACTCAACTTGATGGATCAATTAGGACAACGGGTTTTGTCATGGATGGAGAGTTGAGCTAAGATTGCACTCACTCCCGAACTCCTTTCATAATTGTTGTGAATTTTTCATATGAATAAGCTAGATATCAGCCTCGCTGATTTGCTTAACATGTTGAAAAATGTTGAGAGTCACTTTCTAACCAAGAAAGACCATGTCTTACTGGTAGGGGCCAAAGGATCTTCTGAAAAGAAGAATGATTCAAAGAAGGAAAATAGAAAGGCAAAAACAAAGGATAATAAGAACAAAACTGATACAGATAGCAAAGGAGTTTGTTTCCACCGAAATAAGCCTGGACACTGGAAAGAAACTGCAAGAAGCATCTTGCAGAGGTTAACCAAAAGAAGCTTAGTGAAGTTTCGGTTACAAATACCATTTTTTTCATGATTTAAATTAATAAATTTTTCTTTAAGTCAATGTTCTACTTGGGTATTGGATACTGACTTTGGTTATCATAAATATAGATTTATGAAGGGACCAAGCAGAAGTAGAAATCTAAACAAAGGATAAGTAATCCTATGTCTGGTAAATGAAGCAAAGGTTGTTGCATTAGCCATAGGAACTTATAGTTTAGTAATGCCCACGGGCAAATCTATTAAGTCAATAAGTTGTTATTGTATTCTAGTACTTGTTAGAAACATTATTTTTATTTTATTAAAGGACAATGAAATCTTTGGTATTATATTTAAGAACAATTGTTGTTCTATTTATAATAATAATGTTTTATATAGAACTGGAATATTACTTAATGGATTTTGTATACTTGACTTACGTGAAAATAATTTTGCATATTGAACAAATTAGTATAAGAAAAAGAGATGATCATTCAAAGAGTTGAATGTGTGTATTTGATGAAATATAAGTGTGAATTATTTGAAAGGTTCAAAGAATTCAGAAGTGAAACAAATTGGCAAAGTATTAGGATTCTTTGATCGGATCAAGGAAGGAATTCTTGTGTAATAAGTTTCTAGATCATCTCAAATGGTTTTCTCATAATGGACGCATCCTGATACGCAATAATTGATTGATGTATCTGAAAGGAAAAATCGTACCTTGTTGGACATGGTACGATCTATAATGATTTTACCGACACTCCAGTATCCTTCTGGGGTAATGTCCTAGAAATGGCTGCATATCTACGAAAAGGGCAACCTCAAAATCCAGCCACAAGACTCCATAAAAGTTATGGACATGGAGGATTCCTAATCTTAAGTATGTTAACATAATGGGTTGTCCAACTTATGTGAAAAGGGTTTCAAAAGGATAAGCTTGGGACAAGATTTGACAAATACAAATTTGTGGGACATCCTAAAGTAAGTTTAAGATATATGTTCTATAATTCTACTTAGCAAAAGGTGTTTGTTATGAAACATGCTGCCTTCTAAGATAAAGATGTTTATCATTGAAGGGGCTAGTGGGAGGACAATACATCTTGAAGAGTTCAAGAACCACAAAATACTATAAGTTAAATAAGAGGAACTTGTAGATAGACCTATTGTACCACAATCGAATTATAAATCTGGAATAGTGCCAAAGATACCTAGGAGGTATGGATTCATCATAGATGATGATGATGAGGTACACATCATAGAAGATGATGATCCAGTTATATACGATGAGGTAAGAGTTATAGACATTCAGAGAAATGGATTGAAGCAAGCTTCTCAAAAATGGAACATTCATTTTGATGAAACAAATCAAAAGAGTTTGATTTTATCACAAATAAGAATGAACCTAGTGTGTACAAAAGGGTTAGTGGGAGCATCGTGACATTCCTAGTATTATATATTGATATACTACGAATAAGGAATAACATACTAATGCTACAATCAGTAAAGATAAAGTTGTCTAAACATTCATCTATGAATGATTTGGGAAGAATGTCTAAATTGGGGATACAAATCTATATAGATAGATTTAAGATGATGCTCGACTTAACCCAAGGAACGTATATTAATTTGATGCTAAAGTCGTTTAGCATGGCAAACTCCAAGGGATGTCTCATGTTGATGAGCCCTGGAGTGTATCTCTCTTAATAGTTCTCATAGACTCCTAAAAAGAGAGATCGCATGAGTGACAATCATGTATGCAATGAAATGCACGAGACCTGATGTTGATCAGTCATATTCTAGAGAAGTTCACTGTAAGACAGTGAAAAACATCTTAAAGTACTTTCTTTAACCTAAGCACTAAGGATGTGATCATATTTATGGTGGAGTCCGAATTAAAACTAGAGGGCTTAATGCACTCAAGTTTTTTTTTTGCATGCACTCAAGACGACGAAAATCCATTTTAAGGTAAAGCGTTACCTTGAATCGGAGGTGCAGTGAAATTGGAAAGGTTTTAAACAGCAAAGAGTTGCAAGTTTAGTGATAAAGATAAAGTATATAGCTACAAATGAAGCTGCAAGTTGATTGTTTGGATAACAGTTCATTACAGAACTAGGAATAGTTCCTATGTCTCATCTTGGATCTAAACATGTGTTGTGGCACTTTCATTTGATTATAAGAATCATTGAAAGATGGGAAATCACTATAGAGATAGTGAACTCTCAAGAACAACATTATATATCCATTAACTAAAGCTTATCCAATGTTAGGGATAATCGTCACTTAGAGAAGAAGGGTATGAGATACCATGACGATTGGCTTTAGTGCGAGTAGGAGATTGAAAGCAGTATGCACACAAGCCAATCATGTTTGCTGATAAAGCATATACTTTGTAACAATCTTATTCATTTATTAATAAAAAGTATTAATTTATTAAAGGCTTTTAATTATCTACATGATGCTATTTTATAATATGTGATAAACCCATAGTTTTAAGCAATGCTTTTAGAATAATGATGATGATCATTCTAATGAGATCTAAATTCTTAGAAAGCTTAAAACTAAAATAGTTCCCAATCGTTGGATTACTAAATTAGGGATTAGTGAATCCGGATAGATTAGTACATACGTTGCTTGCTCATTGGATGAGGATGATTGATCTCATGATCATTTATGTGGAGACACTAAAGCAAGTATGTAGGTGCTTATTAGAGAATAAGTTCACTGAACGTGGCTCGCTAAGGAATACCTAATGGAATTTTACTTGCCTGTCAATAGGAATTCCTGTAGTGATAGTAGTACAAGTGATCCTTGGACTTGAGATCATCATAGTATCTTATGTATGATGAATTATACTTTGACTTATTCCTTAAGACCCTTAGGGTATATCAAAGGGTATGCTTAGGTATAATAAGTCGTATATGGAGATAATGTATGATCAATAAAGAATCTACCACTTCTAGTAAAAGAAGAGAAATGTCTTATGTGATTCGATAAATGACAACCCAGTCATCCTAGGCCAAGGCAGAATGAAATTAGAAAGGAGTTTCTAATTTGCATTATATGGTGTTGTGCATTTAAGAGTCGAAATACATATAATTAAATAAAATAAGACTTGACAGTAATTCCATGTCTTATATTTAATTGAGACATTGTATGGTGGAAGGATTGAATTGTACGGTAACTATTTACTCAAAGGTTCTTTTATGATTAATGTTGAAATCTATATTATCTGGAAAGTCGTTGATCGTTAGGGAGGCTTATCCCTATTGTAGAATAAATATTATTTATTTAAATAAATTAATAATTTAATTTATTTATTTAAATAAGATTAGAATTGTTCTAATTGATTTATTCACAACCGGTTTAATATGGAGAACCTAAAGGGTCACACCATAAAACTCTGATTTTCCATGCTTTCGCTTACTTTGTGCAATTTGATTGCATTCATGAATATTACAAACCTAACATAGAGCACCAGTGGTCCCTAGGGTAGCTCAAGCAACTACCTTTAAGGACTTTAAGAGCGTGGGTCCACCGGAGTTCAAGGAAACTACGGACCCTATTGAGGCCCAGACGTGGATGAAGGAAATAGAGAAGGCATTTGTTATAACAAATGTCGAGGAGGCGCAAAAGACTTCTTTTGTGACCTATATGATGAAAGGAGAAACCAACTTCTGGTGGGAGGCTTACCAGAGTGGGGCTGAAGCAGGTGCGCTTACTTGGGAACAGTTCAAGAAGGTCTTTTTCGAGAACTAATTTCCTACGACTATGTAGGGTAGGATGGAGATTAAGTTCCTAGAACTTAAGCAGGGCGACATGAAGGTTCCCCAATACGCAGCCACGTTTAATGAATTGGCGAGATTTTCTCCATATCAAGTGGACACTGATGAGAGGAAGGCTCATAGTTTTGAGCAGGGACTAAAGCCCTGGCTCTATAGCAGGATTTTTGTGTTCTAGAGCGCTTCGTTCGGAACAATCCTGGAGAAGGAAATTATTTCCGAGGGTGGTAGTGAGGTTTTAAGCTAATACCAAAAAGAGTGGAAGAATAAGAATAAAGGAGAAGGAGTATCCAAGACTGAGGGAGCTATTGGCAGTGGAAGTGCGTCCAAGAGGAATGGTTTTAACTCTGGGAATACCGGAGCAAAATAAGGGGATCCTAAGCGTAGGATCGAAGCGTGCAAGACATGCGGGAAGGATCATCTAGGAGTCTATCTCCAGGGAAAGTCAGTTTTTTACAACTGTGGGCAGAAAGGTCATATTTCACCCAATTATCCTAACCCTAAGAAGAACTAGGGGTGTTTTGTATGTGGGTTGATGGACCACATGGCGAGGAATTACTCGAAGAAGGGGTCGAAGGGTAACAAGGTTACTAGTAGTGGTAAGTTAGCCATTACTGGACCAACACCACTGGGTAGACCTACAAACCATAATTAATATGACTGTCCAAGATGCGGTTGCATTAGCCGATGTAGTGGCAGGTATTATCCCGGTCAATGAAATAAATTCTTATGTGTTGTTTAATTCGGGTGCTACTTGTTCTTTTATAGCATATGAATTTGCTAAACGATTAGGATTACTCCCGTAAAGATTGGAAATCCCTTTAAACATTAAGGTAGTAAACGAAGAGATAATTCCCATTGAACGCATTCATATGAATTGTTGCGTAGATATTAGAGGTAAAAAAATGTCAGTAGATCATATACAGATAAGGTTGGGAGAATTTGATATAATTCTTGGGATGGATTGGTTGGTTAACCATGGCACGATAATAGATTGTCAAAAGAAAAGTGTAAACCTTCAAATTTCTAAGAAACTCAAGGTAGTGTTCTACGATAGTAAATCACCGGGACGCTCTTGTGTTTTAACCATGACACAAGCTAGGAAGTTATTAAAGAAGAGGTGTGTAGGATATCTGTGTTATGTTATGGATACCCAGAGAGTGGGAACATCATTGGAACATATACCTATAGTGCAAGAATTTGCAGATGTATTTCCAAAAGAGTTACCAGGTCTTCCGCCGGATAAGGAGGTAGAATTTGTGATTGATGTGGTACCAGGAGCGGCACCAGTTTCTAGGGCACCATATCGTATGGCACTGATAGAACTGAAGGAGATAATGATTCAACTATAAGAATTATTAGACAAAAAGTATATTCAACTGAGTGTTTCTCTGTGGGGAACACCCGTATTGTTTGTAAAGAAGAAGGATGGATTGTTATGACTTTGTATTGACTATAGGGAGTTGAACAAGTTGATGATCAAGAATAAATACTCATTGCCCAGGATCGATGATCTATTTGATCAGTTGAAATGGGAAAAGAATTTTTCTAAGATAGATTTGTATACATGGTATTATAAACTGAAAGTAGGGAAGGAGGATGTACTTAAGACGGAGTTCAGGGCTCATTTTGGTCATTACGAGTTTCTAGTTATGTCGTTTGGGTTGACAAATGCGCCAGCCGCATTTATGGATATGATGAACATAGTGTTCAAGAAATACTTGAACAAGTTCGTCATAGTGTTCATTGATGATATTCTAGTCTATTCTAAGATGTCAGAAGATCACGCTGAACATTTAATGTTAGTGTTAGAAACACTACGGAAGGAAAAGTTGTATGAGAAATTCACTAAGTGTGAATTTTGGCTTGAAAGTGTATATTTTTTAGGGCACGTTATCGACAAAGATGAGATTTCAATGGATCCAGCGAAGGTGGAAACAATTATTAATTAGGAACAGCCGAAAATGCCAACCGAGGTGTGGATTTTCCTAGGGTTAGCGGGATACTATCGAAGGTTCATCCAGGACTTTTCTAAAATAGCTACTCCGTTAACAAGTATGACAAGAAAGACTGTGAAGTATGTGTGGATGGAGAAATGTGAGAGTAGTTTTCAAGAACTAAAAAAGAGGTTAAGTGAAGCACCTGTATTATCTTTACCAGATAATACATGAAATTTTATAGTTTATAGCGATGCTTCGCATAGAGGACTGAGGTGTGTGCTCATACAGCATGTCAAGGTCATTGCGTCTGCATCACGACAGTTAAAGGATTATGAGAAAGTTTATCCTACTCAAGATCCGAAACTGGCAGCGTTAGTTTTTGCCTTAAAAACATGGAGACACTATTTATACGGGGAGAATTGTGAGATATACACGGACCATAAAAGTTTGAAATATATCTTCAGGCAGAAAGAGTTGAATATGAGGCATAGAAGGTGGTTAGAGTTAATAAAAAATTACAATTGCGATATCTTATATCATCCAGGGAAAGAGAATGTTGTGTCCGATGCCTTAGGTAGGAAGGGTTAGGAGAAGCTATCAATGTTAACGACTCAAAACGAGTTAATGGCAAAGATGACACGTATGAACATAGAGGTTAGGTTGTCGAGTGAATCTGTAAAAAAGTTATTTACGATGGAGACTCGACCAACAATTGTGGAACGAGTGAAGGAAGTACAACTCAAAGACGAGGAGTGCAAGCTAATGAAGAAGAGAATTGAAGATGAAGAGAAAATTAGGTATAGGCTTGAAAAGGAGGAAGTGCATAACGCCACTGTGCTGGGATGAAGTAGGTGAACGTCGAATGTTGGGACCCTAAATGGTAAAACAAACGACAGATGTAGTGAAGTTAATACGGACACAACTGGTAGCAGCTCAAGACAGAAAGAAGAAGTATGCGGATCCTCACCGTGAAAAGAGGGAGTTTGAAGTTGGTTCGTACGTTTTTTTGAAGGTGTCACCCTGGAAAGGGAAGATACGCTTTGGTAAGAAAGGGAAGTTGAGTTCGAGGTTTATAGGACCTTTTGAGATCTTAAGGAGAATTGGAGAGGTAGCTTATGAAATAGCTTTACCTTCAGAGTTGGAGCATATATATAATGTGTTTCACGTGTCAGTATTACGTCTTTATATACAGGATTATAAGCACATAATAGAATATGAACCTATTCAGGTTGAAAAAGACTTAACGTATGAAGAACTTCCAATTCAGATTATTAATAGGAAGGAACAAGTCTTAAGGAATAAGATAATACCTTCGGCGGAGGTAGTATGGAGGAACCATAATGCCAAAGCAGCAACGTGAGAACTCGAGAGTAAAAAGAAGGAAAATTTTCCCCATATATTTACTTAATTGTGTCGAGATTCTGGGGACAGAATCCTTATAAGGGGGGAATAATGTTACGCCAGAGAAAAATTAAATTATTATGTGAATTAAATTTTATTTGATTAAATGAATATAATTGTTTATTAAAGTTAGTAAGTTGTTTAAAGGTCATTCTATGACCTAGAATGTGCGAATGTGGTTAGGATTCTGGTTGTGTGCTAGAATTAAATGATTTGAATTTCCAAGACGAAAATAAAAGTTTTTTCGAGAAATTTTCAAAAAATCACTATTCATCCGTTTCTGCTCGGGAATTATTTTTGAATTTCTGAGAAACGCGTAATGATAGAATTCTAAGATGATATGGAATATCCAATAATATTTCAGTTATGGAAAATGAAGTTTTCGCCTGCGGACTTATAACCCTAAGGGTTGGGGAAAGTGAATCTAAGAAAAGAAATGATTAAGTATAATAAGAATTTTTATTATACGTGAAGAATTTGAGTATGATAGTAGGTATTGTACAAGTATAATACGAAGATAATATGACGTATAATATGAATATCATACGAAGTATATACGAAGAGAATACGAGAATAATACAGTAAGAATACGAATAAGTCTTAATGGACTTTAGCTATATGACCTAGACTTTGTCAAGCCTAAGTGTACAATGAATGAGGCCCAATGATGAATTATATCAAGGCCCAATGATAAGTTAAATCAAGCCCAAGACTAGGCCCGATATTGAATTAATTCCAAGCTCAACCAAGAACCCGAACCTGTAGTCCGGATCAGATGGGTTAATCTGGGGGTAATGGGTTGGGGCAACCCATGAGGGCCCTACAACCCCACAGAGTCGGCCGCTTGGTGGCCAAGTAAGTTGGTTAGCTTCATTTAAAAGTTTTAAAGAGGATGTGTGAATAATAAGGAGGTGCCATAATGACCATTTTGCCCTCACTTTGATTTTCTATAAATAAGAAGCTTAAGAGTTCATTTTTTAGTTTACAAACAGTGAACACTTATATTGAGAGAGAGAGAGAGAAGAGCTATAACAAGGAATCAAAGAAGAAATGAAGTAAACTAAACAAGCTTTAAGTAAGAACGCGAAGAACGCAAAGGTAAAAACACAAAAACTTAGACTTTCGATTATATTTGATTAAGTTTTTATAAGAGAGTATGAATTGGCGGAGCATGTCTCTTTCGGAGTAATAAGGATGGATATTAGTGAACAAAAACATTAATAAGCCATGTCTAAGTGAGAATCATAATCGACTAATTAAGCATTAATCGAAGAAAATCATCAAAACTTAGGAATTGTTGTTGATGGAAAAATTGAAAATCATCGAATATAAGTTAGGTGAAAAATGCTTGGTTAAGATATATATGATTAACCAATGGATTGATTCCATTTGGTTTAGCATAAAAATATTTAGTAATGAAGTTATGACAAAATTTACGGGAAAAGACGTTAATTGTCGAAATTGTAGTTAACTAAGATTTCTGGAACAATAGTCAAAAGTCATTGTTTAACTTAAAAATCTAGGTTTTCGATGGAGTAACAAAGAAAAATGTATTTAAGAGTCGTGGACTCAAAAATGATCAAATTCGGACTTAAAACAAAAAAAACGAGCGAAGAACGCTCACGAGCGTTTAACAAATGCATAATGAAAATTTAAACAGTGAGTTTATCGTTAAAGGATTCAAAAACTTATTTTGTCTAGATGAAATCTTAGTACATGAGATATGTGGGATAATGGCTTTTGAACGAGCCAATTCCGAATTATAATGATCGCGTTACAAGCCCGGGAAGTAATCATATTGAAAACTGTAAAAAAAAATCTAAGGCTCAAGGGAAGTGTACATGCCACCCATGCCTTGTAAAGTCTTACCGCAAAGACCGACTGGGGCTCAACATCGCTAATTCAAACAAGAAGCGATCGAGTATTAGACCTAAAGGTGGTGTTGCACCACCCTTAAGGAAAAAAATTCCGACGTAAGCTTTTGTTAATCCAACTTTTCGCGTTTTAATTATGTGGCATGTATATACTTAATATACATGAAGAAAGAATAATATTCAGTGATTATGTATACACCCACCACTCTACCCTCCCCAAAAGAATAATATTCAATGATTATATATACCCACCCCCACCCCACCCCACCCCACCCCCAAAAAAATAATATTTACTGATTATGTATACAACCCCACCCCACCCCGCCCACCCCTCAAAAATAATATTTATTTATTATGTATACACCCACCCCTCGCCAAGCCCCCACCGCCACCCACCCAAAAAAATAATAATAATTATGGATTATGTATACACCCCCACTCGCCCATCCCTCACCCCACACCCTTCCTAAAAAAATAATATTTAGTGATTTTATAATCCCAGGACTAATAGTACCAAACTCAAATTTAAAAACAAACAAGACACTTGAGATTAATAGTCATATCTCAAGTGTAATACTTGCAAACAAAAAAGCCTAAAGGTTAGGGAAAGTGAAATCTAAGAAAAGAAATGATTAAGTATAATAAGAATTATTATTATACGTGAAGAATACGAGTATAATACTAGATATTTTAAAAGTATAATACAAAGATAATACAACGTATAATATGAATATCATACGAAATATATAAGAAGAGAATACGAGAATAATACGATAAGAATACGAATTAGTTTTAATGGACTTTAGCTATTGGACCTAGACTTTGTCAAGCCCAATTGTACAATGAATGAGGCCCAATGATGAATTATATCAAGGCCTAATGATAAGTTAAATCAAGCCCAAGACTAGGCCCGATATTGACTTAATTCCAAGCCCGAACCAAGAACTGAACCTGTGGGTCAAACCAATGGGTTAATGGGGGGGGGGTAAATGGGTTGGGGAGACCCATGAGGGCCCCACAACCCCATAGATCCGGCCACTTGGTGGCCAAGTAAGTTAGTTAGCTTCCTTTGGAAGCTTTGAAGAGGATGTATGAATAGTAAGGAGGTGCCATAATGACCATTTTTCCCTCACTTTGATTTTCTATAAATAAGAAGCTTAAGAGTTCATTTGTTAGTTTACAAACATTGAACACTTATATTGAGAGAGAGAGAGAGAAGAGTTATAACAAGGGATCAAAGAAGAAACGAAGCAAACTAAACAAGCTTTAAGCAAGAACGCGAAAAATGTAAAGGTAAAAACACGAAAACTTAGACTTTCGATTATATTTGATCAAGTTTTTATAAGAGAGTATGAATTGGCGGAGCATGTCTCTTCTGGAGTAATAAGGATGGCTATTAGTGAACAAAAATGTTAATAAGTCATGTATAAGTGAGAATCATAATCGACTAATTAAGCATTAATCGAAGAAAACCATCAAAACTTAGGAATTGTTGTTGATGGACAAATTGAAAACCATCATATATAAGTTAGGTGAAAACTGATTGGTTAAGATATAGATGATTAACCAATGGATTAATTCCATTTGGTTTGGCGTAAAAATCTTTAGTAACGAAGTTATGACACAATTTACCGGAAAAAACATTAATCGTCGCATTCGTAGTTAACTAAGAATTTCGGAACGATAGTCAAAAGTTATCGTTTAACTAAGAAATCTAGGTTTTTAGTGCAGTATTGATGAAAAATATATTTAAGAGTCGTGGACTCATGAACGGTTGAATTCGGACTTAAAACGAAGAAACGAGCGAAGAATGCTCACGAACATTTAACGAACGCGTAATGAAAAATTAAACAATGAGTTTGTCGTTAAAGGATTCAGAAACTTATTTTGTCAGGATAAAATCTTAGTACATGAGATATATGGGATAATGGCTTTTGAACGAGCCAATTTGAAAGTTATAACAATCGCGTTACAAGCTCGAAATAAATCGTATTGAAAATTGTAAAAAAAAAAAAAAAGGCTCTCGGGAGAAGCCGCAATACCACCCCTACCTTGTAAAAAGCCACCGTAAGCGCCAACTCAGGGCTCATCCACTACTAACTCAAGACTGCAAAGACAAGTATTAGACCTAAAGGTGGTACTTAAAGGCTTTTTAAGGCAAAAAATTCCGACGAGCTTTTGTTAATCCAACTTTTCGTGTGGTAATTATGGGGCATGCATATACTTAATATACATGAAGAAAGACTTCCTAAATAACATGTATAACTATGAATTTAGGAATTAAACGTTGATTAAAGTAATTAAATGAAGAACGTAAAATGCAAAGTAGTGAACTGTGAAATGTATTCGAGTTTAACGTGTGTCATGAGGTTATATAGAATGTAATAGACATGCGTAGTACTTAAACGACGATCGATGAGTATTGGTTTATGACATGTAATGTAAATAACCCGTCATAAATGTTAATAAGCAGTAATGAACTTAAAATAAGCTTGAACGAATATTATTAATGAAATAAATTCGATTAAGATATAGAAGAGAAAGAAGTTGGTATAAACAATGTGTTTAAACTATTTGGTAGCTAATTTCAGTGTGCTATGTGAATATATCATGTAGATACTGTAAAGACTAAGAACGATTGAACTTAAAGTAGAAGACGATTGAAGGCAAGTTTTACTAACGCTTGTCTGACCTTAGTGTTAGTTATATTTCTGTTATTCATGTTATAACATGCATGAATTTTTTTTACAAAAGAGTCGATGCCAGTTTTAACTCGCCTAGACAAATCTTAAGTTTGATTGATTTGTTTACAAGTCTTTCAATATAGTATTGATAACGCTATCCTAAGCCAATTATTTGATACGAATTCAAAGGTAAGTCTTAGTATGAATAAACAAAGGTGTTTTATTCGTTTACTCGACAGGCACACGAGGTTGCCAAAAATTAAATGTAAATACGTTTAACAGATGAATGTTGATCAACATAGAGTACTATATGTTGATCAACTAGAAGTGCTCGTAAGATATATCGGACTTACGGTCTTAGTGTCGGGTTGTCCTTTTCATGAATGAAAACGAAATGAGAATGTTCATGGTCTTTTGACCTACTCAGAATTCTTAAGCATATATATATACTTTGGAACTATTTTAAATGAATGAAAAAATGCTATTTCAATTGTTCATAGTACTTTATAACTATTTATTCAATTAGTGAAGATAAATAATATGATTCTTGATGTTGATATTTTATTATATTGTTAGAATTACTGAGCTAGTTATGCTCACTTCTTGCTTGAATTATATGATTGCAGCTAAGAACGAATGGACCGAGGGTTCCATTATGGATAAGGGAAAAGTCAAGATAGATAAATAAGTTATCCTGTAATAGACTAGTATATATTTGTATGAACTTATACTATGACAGTGAAGAATGTAATGGTTAACAGAACTTGGGAAAGATTTATTATTATTATTTTAATAAGAACTTAGCAAATATATTCCTTTTGATATAGTTTTATTGGAATGAATGTATAGTTAGTAGTACCGTGTAACATTATATCCGTCTATTGGAAGTACCCGTATTTGGGGGTGTCATAGTCGCTGCCCCCCCTTCTGCCATCGTAACCCCTCTATGTCGTTGTCGCCCCCCCTCTGCCGTCGCAACCCTCTGCCTCCTCACCTCGCCAGTCCGGTCGCCACTACAAGGTAAGTTGAAATTATTGCTTCAATAGTTATGGTTAATGGAGAATCTGAAATTAAAATTTGTGAATATTATTGTTGAATGGAGTTTTACTATCAGAAATTGGGAATATAGTTTTTCTATCTGAAATTTGTGTATCTTTGTTTTGGAATGTTATATATAAAAATATATCAGAAAATGGTGCATATTATTGTTGACTCTTAAATTAGTATGTATTATTGTTGAATATAAAATTAGAGCATATTATTGTTGGATATGAAATTTGAGATTACTGATAATTTGGATAATTTGAGATTATTGAAAGATTGTTTAATTATTTGACTTCTTGTTGATGTTGTTGAAATTAGGAATAAGCTTTGGTATTTTTGTTCATGTTGCTGAAATTAGTAATAATTTTGGACTTCTTGTTGTTGTTGCTGCTGAAATTTTGTTTTAAATTTTGCTTAAATTGGGATAAATGTATATGCTGAAATTGGGATTCATATGCTTTGATTTGAGACTTCATATTATTTAAAAATTTGGAACTTCAGAACATTGACATTGATATTAGGGTTCTGTCTGTCTATTGAGCACTCAGATAATGGTTTCATCAATTTGTATGTTTGTTTATAGTGGTTAGCTTAGGATTAAAAATGTGATATTTGATATTTCCGACAGAATTTCTATTAGAATTCTTTAATTGCAAAATTTGTGGGCCATGCAAGTATATTTATTTATTATTTAATTAGTTTTCCAATATTAAAATAAACTAAGTAGCATTTACTTAGTTTCTTACTACTAAAATAAAATGAAATAAATTTAATTTAATTTAGTTTATTAAATAAAATAAATTTAAAAAATTAGATAATATAATAATAAAATAAAATAAATAATATTTATAAATTAAATTATTTTGAATAAAATACAAATTTGTTGTGATTTAAAAATTAAATTAAATTAAATAAAAATATTTAAAAATATATAATATAATACAAATAAAATACAATACAATAAAACATAATAATAAAATTATAATAAATTAAATTAAAATAAATAAATAAATAAAATAATTTAATTTAATAATTTTTTTTAAAATTATATAATATAATACAAAATAAAATAAATTACAATAAAATATAATAATAAATACAATAAAATATAATAATAAACTATGTAGCATTTGCTTAGTTGGGATGCAATTAAAAGAAACTGAATAAGTGTCTAAATTAAATAATATAATTTGGAACTTAATTAGAAACCCCACAGACAAGTAGGAGTGAATGCCAAGCAGTGGTCCCTATATATATTCCAAATAATAGTTTTCATAAACTAAGTAGCACTTACTTAGTTTATCATTGTCAAAATAAACTAAGAAGCATTTGCTTAGTTTGTCGCAATATTCAATAAACTCAATAAGTACTATATGTATATATATACATATATGTACTATACTTTAAAATTTAGAAACCCGTTTGACAATTAGAAGTGAATGTCGAACAGTAGTCCCCATATATATTCCAAATAACAGTTCTCATAAACTAAGTAGCATTTACTTATTTTTGCATTTGTAAAATAAACTAAGTAGCATTTGCTTAGTTTGCCGCAATATTCAATAAACTAAATAATTCTCTCTCTTAGAAACCCGTTTGACATTCACTCATTAAGAGTGAATGTCGAATAGTTCCTAGTGTTGGGACTGTTACTAGATGTTATGTCTCTCACTTAGGCCGATGCTAATACGAAACGGTTCATTTTTTGTTGTTTTGAGGATTTTTCGGCTGTTATCTCTACTTGTTCTTTGAGTGCATACTTAGATTAAGTTATCTTAGTCTATTTTGTGTTCTTGGAGACCATGGGGAGGTGCTGTCAAAATTTTCTTAAAACATATGAAACGTGCTCAACGTGTTGGCACTAGTGAGGAGAACCATCTAGGAACGGGATAGAAGCCTTAATTACCCCTATCCTGTAGAGTGGAGATACTTGGAAAATATAATTCATGCATGGACCACATACATGAACATCCATGTACTGAATGTGTTTTCTATGCAGTTAAAGATGTCAGCCGACCGGAGTTGGATGTACCGTAGGATACCCAGTGATGGGAGGGGATTAGTCTCAGCTTATCGTGATGGGGTGTCTAATTTCTTGAACAAATCAATAGAACATGCTGATGAACCGAACGGAAAGATGTGATGCTCGTGTGTCAAGTGTAAAAACCTAATCTAGAAGAAAGTCGACTAGATTAAATTTGACTTATTTTTCCGTGGCTTTGTGGATGGGTTCTTCATATGGACTCATCACGGGGAATCAACAGAGTTGAGAGAAGTGATCGATAGTACTGTAGCACAACCAATTCAACGGGATTCATACGTCGAAAACTATGATGCCGTGGAGATGTTAGTCGATGCTTATGGCCTTACCAATATTGAGTGGGCTGAAAATGAGCATTCTTCAAGCAGTGCTCAACATGTGCCAAATGTTACAGTTGCTACCTTTTACAAGTTGCTATCTGAATCTGGGGTCTTGTTGTATCCGGGAAATGTTAAGCACACCAAGCTTTCTATAGTGACTCATCCCTTACACTTCAAGAATGAGCACGACTATAGTGAGAGTGGTTTCAACGATTTTCTTGCTCTATTTGGACCGTTCTTACCCAAGGATCATACTCTTCCTTTAAATTATTACGAAGTTAAGAAGATGGTCAAGGGGTTAAATATGGGGTATTAAAAAATTGATGCTTGTGAGCAGGATGACATGTTATACTATGGGGCGGACAGAGAAAAGGGATAGTGTGATATATACAACTTGCCTCGCTATAAGGTGACAAAACGTGGGGGGAAGGAGAAACATGTGCCCAAGAAGATCTTACGGTACTTTCCTTTTGCGCCGAGGCTTTAACAGCTATTCATGTCGTCCCATACAGCTCAACATATGAGTTGGCATAGAATAAATGATGTCGTGCCTGGTCAGCTGACTCACTCAGTGGATGGAGATGAATGGAAGAGATTTGATAAAAATTATTCATAATTTACGGAGGAAGTCAGGAATGTTAGGCTCGACATGACTACTGATGGCTTTTGCCCTTTTAATAATTTTAGTCAGTCGTACTTAGTTTGGCCAGTCATTATGGTTGCTTATAATCTTCCACCTTCAATGTGCATGAGGGATCCGTATTTGTTCTTGACTTTACTCATACCAGGGGATAAAAGTCCTACAAAAGACATTAATGTGTATCTTTGATCGTTAGTAAAACTAAAGATGTTTTGGGAGACAGGGGTCCAGACATATGATAAATTGATATACAAAAATTTTGTGATGAAGGCAACCTTGTTATGGACTATCACTGACTTTCAAGCTCTTGGGATGGTTAGTGGTTGGTCAACTCACGGGAAGCTGTTATGTCCAGTGTGTATAGGGGGATGTGCAAGGCAATCAGTTGCAACATGGGCGAAAATATAGTTTCTTTGGAACTGTTCATAGATTCTTGCCGCTTGATCACAATTACAGAAAGATATCTGCATTGTTCATGCATGGGTGGAAATGATGTTTAACGCACCTCCGGATAGGAAGTGAATGCGCTTCATGACTAGTAGTATCTGCATTGCGATGCCACATTTATGCATCGCCTTGCGAGGATTTTCACGTAAGTTAATCATATTATATTAGTACATAGTTGTTAAGTTTGACAAAATCAAGTGTTCCTAACTTTAAAACTTTTGTTATAGATTTATTATATATATAACCTGAGTATCTCTCAGACAGCTGGCGACGATGTGATTATTTCACATGTCACTAAGAATTACTCTAAATGGCTGTATGAGATGCAACAGAGGGCAGCCCGTGTAGTTGAGGACCAGCCCGGGACCACCATCAGAGATCACCAGTCCCGCATAGTCTCCGATTAGCCTAGTAGGCTATGTGTGCGCACTGGGATGCTGATGACTTCAAGAAGAAGTCTGAGCAGGCGAAGAAGAACCGTGGCCAGCTTCGCATAGTACACACCACTGGTTCTAAGTCTTTCGAGGAGGCGAGGACGGTAAGTGCACTATATTTAGTTGTTTAGTTATCAAGTTCTCACACAAATACTTAATACATGTTTTTTGAATGTCTTTATTTGGTCTTGGGGAGGACCTTGGGTCGAGATCCGACCATGTTAGAGTTTTGGGATAGAGCCCACACGTCTAAGGACGAGCGTGCTTTGTCTCAGGCAGCATTAGCTATACGGGTAAAATTCATTTACTATTTAGCTTTTATTAATAATTAATAGTTAATAAAATGATATAATTAACTCACGTGTACACAATAAATTACATGACCGATTCTAGAAACTTCACAACCAGCGTATAGCTGAGTTCGAGGCTATTAGGAGGGGTTATGAGCCATTAGATTCCACCACCCCCTTCCCGATATTATATTATTTCGGGATGAGGAACTAAGACTATGGGTCACGTCTTAGGATCCCCCAACTAGTAGTACTGGCAGGTATAAGTGTTGGGTCTGCCGAGAATTCCCGCATATACACTACCTAGAGGTAATAATATTTTTTATGTTTCACGGAATTATCATAATTTATCACATTATATAAATTATTATTAGTAATGTTACAATATATTTTTGTAGGCTCTAGTCAGCGCCAGCGTCAACGTCTGAGAGCACATGTCAGACCATCTCATACAGGTGCTGGCTTGGGTAACGAGTTATTCTAGAGGTTGATAGCGGCCGTGTCGGATATGTTAGTTCCCAGAGGCACAATTGTTATCTAGAAGGGACCATCTCATACGGGCGCTGGCATGATCTTGTCATCGGCTTATGTTTTGCATATATAAGGCCTTTGAAATGTATCCGTTGAAGACATCTGTTGAAGCATTAAATGCTTTTGACATTTCTGAGCTTTGATGGAGACTTT
Organism: Panax ginseng; assembly: GCA_020205605.1. NCBI lineage: Eukaryota > Viridiplantae > Streptophyta > Magnoliopsida > Apiales > Araliaceae > Panax > Panax ginseng. The sequence continues at coordinate 82,837,123 of CM035141.1, forward strand.
CTGCACAACTTCTGATTAGCAGTCAGACTCACTGACACAACAGACTGTTGTCTCACCTAACACCTGAAATGTGTTTTCTGCTGACCTATATTGCTTTCCTTAGCTTCTTCAACACGTTTCTTTGTTATATACTAAGGATGACTGTTGTGTCATTGGGACTCTCGATGACTTCAACGTTTATAATCTATTCCACATTTGTTGTGATTTATTCTTAAACAAATGGGCAAGGCTCGATGCTTCTGATGCAGATACTCTACGATTCTGATCATAGTGTCTTGCCACCTTGGTGCTTGATCCGGTACTGATAGAAGAGAACACTAAGATTTCTCTTAAGCACTAGCACACTATGATCTTAACTTGCTTGACTTACAGACTCTACGATACCGAGAGCACTCTACAATTCTTGAGTTTGACTCGGCAGGCATTTGGACCACTCTACAATTTCAGGAGAGGCCCTTCAAAGCAGACAGACTATAATTCTCGATGCTCTACGATTCTGCCTTGGCTTCTGCAAGCTTGATAGACTACGATTCTGTTGAAGCCTATCTATTACATCTCAAGATATAGATCAACCTAACAGTTTTGATCTCTTCATCTATACATTCATTTACATAATGATAAACATTAAAAGCTCAGATCAACCTAACAAATTTGATCTATCACTAAGTCCTTGTACATGTATTCCTTGAAGGACTTTACATATAATCATGAATATTTACTTTCAACATCAAATTTAAATATGCAATCTCCCAACAATCTCCCTGTGACGCCCCCAAATCCGGGTCTCTTTCAACCCGACATATGGTGCTCCACGGTGCTACAGTTCACACAATCATTCAATTGACATGCCTCAAAAGAACGAATATGTCTTATATATATTCCAAAACAATACTACTATTCCCGGGTTTCTTTATAACTGCTTACATTTGTTCATGTCATAATATCAAATATTATCATTACAAACCTATACTATTACATAGGTAATCTAAACGTTCACTTTAGCCTTCTCTTCATCCTTGTAGAATCCTTCGGTCATATCGTCTAGGCTGCATTCATATGGTTCAAGCAAGAGTGAGCATAACAAGCTCAGTAAGTACAACAATTTCATTTTAAAAGCATGCTTGAAACATAGGAATCATATATCTTCAATAACTGGATGATAGTTACGAAGTACTATCAATAATTCAAAATAGCTTTCCTTTTTTCTTCAAAACATTTTTCAATAACCATATTCCATGAATCATCAATTCTAGTTCAAGACGTGAACGTCTTATAGTTTCTTTGAAAAGGACAACCCGACACGAAGTCCGTAAGTCCGGCATATCTTACGAGTACATCTAGGTGATCAGCCTATAGTGCCCTATGTTGATCAACACTACATCCATTAAACGTGTATACGTTTAAGTTTTGGCAACCTCACGTGCCCATCGAATACTCGATGAAAATACATTTGTTTATTCATTTTCAGGCTTACCTTGAATCCGTACCAATTAGTTAGCGTAGGATAGCGTTAGCAATTTTATATTGAAAGACTTGTAAACAGTTCAATCAATCTATCAAGATTAGTTTAGCCGAGCTAAAACTGGCATCAACTCTTTCTTCAAAACCATACATGCATTTCATAATTTGAATCATTTGAAAACCTGGCTAACACGAAGGTTAGACAAGCGTTTAAGAAAAACTTGCCTTCAGCGTCTGCTACCGAATAATTACGTTTCCTTTGAGTCGTTACAATCTCTACAATACACAATCACATAATATACCACATTAGGTCATGAATGAACATACATAGTTCCTAAAGAATCTTACCCTACTTCTCAATCTAATCCCGTATTAGATTTGTTATTATTGGTTCCGGCTTTCCGTTATTCTTTACATCATTCTTACCGACTTCTGTCTCTTCCATAACTTAAGTGAAGTTATTTTATTAGTACAACTCGGTTCAAGTTAATTATCTTTCCTCACATCTTACTAACGTCCTTACGTTATCATCCGAAACTCGATCGTCATTGATTAAGTACGTTGATTGCATACCGTTTGCGGTCATCTTCAATTGACTTTCTTTAACCCTAAGTGATCATACTTGGGGTTTAATTATAACTTAACAATGTTACTTCATGTTCATTAAGTTTGTATCACTTCATTGCCATTCTTTTTATCTTCATAACCAATCATCTCTATGCAAAACCCTAGAATGACCTTTACGGCATGCCATTTTCTTTGTTTGTGCCACGTGCTGCGCAGCCTATTGGGGCTTGGAGACTGGACTTACATTTGCGGTGCGAGTCCTTTGTTAACTATCGCGCTGGTAGCGCCGAGTTTGTAGTGTCTCTGAGCTCACTTTTTGCATCGCTGGGCGCCGATCATTTAAGCTTGAGTCGCCATGGCGCGGACTGAGAGCCACGAATAGTTTTGATGATTTTCAACTTTGCATGAGATTCCCAAACTCAGTAACTTCTTCAAGATAAGTCCGAATTGGTTCGCTTCAAGAGCCTATGGTTCACAATTTATGTACTCTATGCGTTCATGCAAGAATTTTTATCTATTCGACTTTGTTTGCTAAAATTTCACCTATTAGTCTCTTTTTAACGAAAACGATAAACGTTCGTGAACGTTCAACGCTCGTTTCTTCGTTCTAAGTCAGAATCCGGCCATTTTTGAGTCCGCAACTCTATAATGCTAAATAAGACTTGTCTCCATTGAAAACCAATGTTTCCAAGCTCAATATCAAAATTCAACTTCCATTCCGAGAATTTCATGAATTCGACGATTGTCGTCTAATCGTGTGAATTTCGGAGAAACTTCGTTACTTGAGATTTTTAAATCATTTCTCTTGGATTCAATCCATCATGCTACCATCTTAACATACATGCTTTGTTAACTTATAAACATGATAAGTTATTAATTTTTCTTAATAAGTTCAAAACTCATAAACTTATAAACTACTTATTAAAGTATAACATACTTAATTTCATTGCTTATGACTTATTAATAAGTTAAGTCCTTTAATCCTTATTCTTACCTCTTATTAATCATGCTAACTTCTTAATGTAAACATATTACCACTTCTTACAAGTTCTTATACTTTCATTATTGTTCTTCACAAGTTCGTAACTTAAATGATTACGAATAGCTTATTCATGATTTATACGGCTTATTAAGACTTAAGCCATTTGATTCGTCATTTCAACCCCTTCTTAGCATGCTTGTTCTACCAATACCCCTTTCTCTATTAGTGGAAGAGAGAAAGAAACATGGTTTAAGATCACTTACTTTTGAATAACACTTGGTAAATCTTTAATCTCCTCCTTGATTCCTAAACTTCAAAGATTAACTTGCTAGCTTATTCTCACTTACTCTCTCTAACCAATAAGCTATAAGTTATAGGTGGAAAGGCTAACAAAGAAAGTCTAACTTTATAAGTGCTTATTCTCTCAACCAAATAAGCTCTCAACTTTTAAGTGGGATGAAATGAACAACACACAAAATGAAAGGCAAGCTTGCTATTTATAGGAAATCCTAGATGAGGGTATAATGGTCATAAGGCCACTCCACCTTCTTACTATTCCTAACTTAGGCATTAAGTAAACTTGCTCTCCAAATAATTTACTTGGCCATCACAACACTTAGCCCTTAAGTTATCTTGCTCCCCACACTTTTTGCTTAGCCATTAAGCTACTTGTTTATCACTTAAGCACTTTGTGTGTTCACCACACTTACTTAGCCACTAAGTTTACTTGTTCATCACCTTGGATCATCCATGTTTTGCTCTATGGGTTTAAACCATCTCATAACCCATTGGTTCTTACTTTGGGCTTTAGCTTAATTAACTAACATACTTAATTACTTGGGCTTCTAACATAATTTGCTTCACAAATTTTAATTCATAAATTAGGCTTGCATTTAAATTACCTTGGCTTGTAATTAAACAAACATTGGGCTTAACCATTCAATACTTGGGCTCACATAATACTTAACAAATCCTACCAATTCTACAAATTCAATACATTGAGCTTAAAGCCTTATAACGTATAATCACGTATTCATCTCAGTATTCCCTCGATATTTATTCAATATATACGATATACCATCATTCATACGTCTTCATATAATACCTCGTATCATACTCAGTATTCTCTACCTCGCATAATACCTACGTATTATACAATCATCATTTAATTCATTAATCGCATTACATTTCCTTCTCAAATCATTTTCCTTAAACGTTAGGTTTTAAGTCCACAGCGAAATATTACGTTTCCATTCTTCAAATATTATTGGATATTCCATCTCACATCGGTATTCTATCGTTACGTATTTCTCGGAAGTTCAAAAATAATTCCCGAGAAGAAATGCGTGAATAGTGTTTTTCAAAAACTTTCTCGTAAAGCTTTTATTTTCGTCTTGGAAATTCAAACACTTTAATTCTACCACGTAGCCAAAATACTACAACGTTCTGACATTTCTAGGTCATAGAACGACCTTCGATTAGCTTGCTCCATAAATAATTAATTAAATTCATTTAATAAAAATAAAATTTAATTCTCAAAATCCGATTTTCTCGTATGCTACACTCTTCCCTCCTTATAAGGATTCTGTCCCCAGAATCTCGCTAATAATACCTACACCACAGAGGATAATTTTTCCTTTAGTTTAATCTTGAGTTCCCACAATGCTTCTTCGACATTGGGGTTCTTCCATTTCACCTTCATCGAAGGTATTATCTTAATTCACACATGACTTATCACTTCCGGTCAATAATCTGAGTTGGAAGTTAAACACTTATTAACACATTACGCGATTTCTATATCATCTTAGTTTATTCTTTTAACTTATATTTATATGGAACTCAAATTCCTCCCTCAAAATAAGACTATACTTAGTCTTCTACTTATCCTGCATCATCTTCTTCATTCGCTTGCATCCCTTGTTACTTAGTTGTACTTCATTAACTCGTTTCATTATCGTGAATTGAGTCTACGTTTTAAATAACAATTCTACCCCTTCATTCCGTAATTTAACTTCTAACTCTGATCTTACCATTTCCGTTATTAACTCATTACGAGTTAGTTAGCATCGATAGCTTTCCCTACCCTCTCTACTTAACGCCGTCGGCTACAACGTTTACCTTCCCTGAATGATATAAGATATCACAGTCCTCTCTCTACTGCATATTCAACTCCTTCTGTGTGGAGATATATCTCAGACTCTTAGAGTCCTTGTATATCTCACTTTTCTCCCCGTATAATTACTATCTTCAGATTTTTAATTCAAAAACTACATATGCCAATTCTAGATCATAAGTAGGATAGACCTCCTCATAGCCCTTTAACTGGCGTGATGCATACACAATGACATTGCCATGCTATAAGAGCACACAATCATAACATCTATGCAAACATCGAGATACACTACAAAACTTCCTCGTATCATCTGATAAAGATAATACTGGTGCCTTAATCAACCTTTCTTTTAAATCATGTGATGCTAATGGTACCTTCAACCATAACATCCCACAAGGGTAACTATCAAATTGGCCACCGACTTGATTGGCGCCCCTTACAGAAAAACCTACTTCCGCACATTAGTCAACCTAAATGACATAACCAGAAACTTGTCATAACCATAACGAGTTCTGAACGTCATCTTAGGCACCTCCTCCTTCTTCCTTACTTCCAACCGACTATACTCCATACATACATCTATCTTTATAAAAATTCTTTGCCCCTCTCAACTGACCAAATAGATCATCGATCCTGGGCCATGGGTATTTATCCTTAACCGCTATCTTACTCCTATTACGATAGTTGATATGCAACCGTAACAACTCATCCTCTTCCTTAACACCAACCTAACTTGTATCATGGTTCGACAAATAATAATGTCGCGGTATTTTATTATCAGTAAATTACTACCTTAGATTTTCCGAGAAAACTAAAGGTTCACACTTTTCTTATAATTATTTGTTATAGCTCTATGGTTAATCAACCCATTCATACCGAAATTTTCTCAAATTCTCTCAACATGAAACGATCTTTATCTCACGATACCTACTTACTTCTATTATCCATGAAATAATTTTCACGAATATAATTTAACGAAAGTTATTTCCTCCTTCTCTACCTTAATGTTTTAAAGGTATTTATAATCCCTTCCAGACAGACTCGTAGATAAGTCTTTCCACATGTCTTACACACTATAGAGCTAGGGTCTCAGGCCCTACTCCAACTTACGAGCCTTTACCTCCTCCATGTCCACTTAATATGAAACAAACCTGCTTGATTCATTTGAATTTGGTCACAGACGTCTTTGAAATATCATATCCCCTTTGTTTAAGTTCTAAGAATTCAATCTCTATCCTCCTCACATATTTGTAGGGAAATAATTCTCAAAGAAAACCTTCTTGAATTGTTTCCACATTCTCGCATCTGTTAACCCCACCACGGTGAGCCTTCTACCAAAAGTTGGCTTCACTCTTCCTTGTAAGTCACAAAAGAAAACTTCCAGCATCTCACCCACGCTTGTAATAACAAACGCCTTTTTTTATTTCCTTTACCCTTTGGCCTGCGGGACTCTATTAGGTCCGTCGTTCCTTTGAACTTCGACGGACCTACGCTTTTAAACTATTTAAAGGTAATCGTTCTAGCTACCTTAGGTTTCGCGGGTATTCTACCCCCGTTTTGGGTAAATACAGCCGTTAATAACTTAACGAACTCTTGCATAGGGTTGTTTTAACCCCATTAATTATCATTATGTGATTCCGCTTCCTTATTACATTATCTTCTCCCTGGCGACCTTTTCTGATTAAATAAATAAAATTTCATTATTATCTATTTACTTACTTCGTTATTAATCGCCACATACCAACTCGCACCAGAACAAATCATCTCAATGAAAACTTATTTATATTCATATGCTCTTTCATAGTTTGAAACTATTTACAACTTGTTCTCTATAGCTAAAAGCTATTACATTTTCTATACCACAATTGAACTTCACAAAAGTTGGGATTTACAAAAAGACTACCTTTTTTTTACAAAAGAGGGCTTCACATCACTACACACATATTTATAACTCTAACGTTCTAATAATGCATAACAACATCCTCGTGTTTCTCATTCACAATCATTACTACAGTATCCCGACTAATCATATGACGGGTTTGACCTGACTCAATGGAATAACAAGCAACCTTCAGCTTGAAATCCTTATGTGCACTCTCATGGATGTAAGACATCCATGCTATCTTTCAGTCCTTTTCCCCCAGTTCTCTACGAAGCTCATCGGCTTCTGCCTTATAATTTCTAGCATGCTCTGCCATAAGCACCTGCTTATCGTGCTCTAACTCAAAATCTGCTTCTGCAGACATCTTAGCTTCATGGAGATAACTAATCTCTTCACTCTGATTCTACACAACTGTACCCAGTTGCACATTCCTGTCAAGCGTTGCAAGATACAATGGTTCCATTGCATCTAGAGGTGATGACTCCAATGTAGGTACCACCGTAGTAACCGATGTTACCTCTCTTTCTTCCTCCATATCATTCATCATACTAAGGTATGACGATATATCCATCTCTCCCCTCGAGTAGTCTTCCTCGAAAAGTACTCATCCGCCTCCCGACTCATTAGAATCACTAATGGTACCTCCACCCACCGGCGTAGGTACGAGCTCTACTGGTTCACAAGCTCTTCGTTCACCAGCGTGTATATCTCTATACATCAAGCTATCGATCGACATCCTACATAACACATATGTTGATTAGTACATAACATGTAAATCGTATAAGCACAAATCACATTTAATTTATTTAGGGTTACTTTCCATCTTTTAAATCTTTTGATACTGAGTTTCCTCAATACCTTATTGACTAATTCAACTCAAGTAAAGCTCAAGTTTTTTCTTCCTTTGAACTTCTCTTCCTTAACGAGGTTATGAGCCTAAGGTTCTTCCCCCCTTAAGTTTTATAAACTAATGCTTTGATACCAACATGTGATGCCCCCAAATCCGGGTCTCTTTCAACCCGACATATGGTGCTCCACGGTGCTACAGTTCACACAATCATTCAATTGACATGCCTCAAAAGAACGAATATGTCTTATATATATTCCAAAACAATACTACTATTCCCCAGGTTCTTTATAACCGTTACATTTGTTCATGTCATAATATCAAATATTATCATTACAAACCTATACTATTACATAGGTAATCTACACGTTCACTTTAGCCTTCTCTTCATCCTTTTAGGTCCAATTCGGTTACAAACATGTGTTTTAATGCCTTGTGTAACAAGCAGACTCCCCAAACAGAAATCTGTTGGAAATAGGTTTGATAAAATATATATTTATGTGTTCAAATCCATTAAGAATTAAATGAAAAATTAACTTTACTAAGATTAGGATTGAGATTGCCTGCCCAGTCATAATATATATCTTTTTGGGCAAAATCTGTTTATCAGATTTTGTTTAAACTACGTAGTTTTAATGGCGGTTGCTCCCATATGCTGTATAATTATTCTATAAATAAACGGTGTGGGAACATTTCAAAAATAACATTTTTTTCTTTCTTCCCGTTCTGTTTCTGCAATTCCCGTTCTGCAGTATATTAAATCCCGTTCTACTTCTGCAATCCCGTTTTGCTTCTCGCAATCCTGCCTCCTTCCCTTGTAAATCGTGCCCTTCCTCATTAATCCTGCTTCCTTCCTTGTTAATCCCGCTTCCCGCTTCGCAAATCCCATTATCTCACAAAATAGTGTTGCACTAAAAGTAAGTCCTAGTTTTCTTCATGCATGCATTTTTAATTATCAATGTTAGTTTAGTGCATAACATAGAAATTGGTTTGATGAATTCTTAATTTTGTAATGCTACTAATTAAGAATTGAAATCCGTTTTATCTTAGGAAACAATTATTCAATTAACCCTTAGCATCTGTGGGGGAATAAATTTGCTTTAAGGAGACTTTGTGAATTCAAAGGACTTTGATTTATATTTTTCATTTTACACATTGTTTCGCATTTTGCATAATTTATTATTATTATATTTATATGCATTATTAAATAATACTATATATTACGTATAAAAATCTTAAAAAGCAAATTTAATCTTTTGTAATTATAGTATTATTTGATGTGAATAGAAAATTATTTTAACATAATATTTGTTGCATTTTAATATACATGATATTTTGTTTTTGATTAATGTAATTTTTGTTGCATGTATATATATTAAATTACTATTTCTAATTTAGTTTAAAATATATATATATATATATATATATATATATATGTGTATATATATTATATGTTAATATATATATATATATATATATATATATATATATATATATATATATATATATATTACGGAAATAACAATCCAAAGACACAATTCCTTAAGTCAAGTATTTGAATTTAAAGTGGGTATTTGAATTCATCGAGGTCAAGTACACAATTCTCAGATCCTGTAATCATCCACATTATTTCTTACTCAAGCACGATATATTTATAAATATAATAAAGCATGTTATATATTTTATATAAATAGTGTAAAAGTTATATATTTCGTGTTATATTCATCAATATGATGCAAATGATTCTCAAGACAAATCCTCATGATGTTAGTATCACTTCTTTGATTAATATAATATATTATATATTTATATTCATACTTATTAGAATATATATATATATATAATATCTTATATATATATATATCGGTATATTTATAATGTTAATACTGTTAGTGCATGAAAGTTATATCCTAATATGATATTGCATGAAAGTTTAATATATGAGTACGTGAAAGTTTAATATTAATATATGCGGTGTAAGTAGTGTGGTGCATGATACATGCAGAATAATATATAATATATAATATATATGAGTGTAGTAAATATTGCATGGTGCATGTAATTATTATTGGTGTAAAAAAAATAAAAAAAAATTCTGTTTCTATCCGTTCATAATCATAATTTTGTTATCATAACAAATTATTAAACTAAGTTACTCATTATAACAGTTTATTTTATTTTGTTGCATGTTTATATGTTTAGGAATATTACATGTTAGTAGATATATAATATTCTGTTTATATATATTCTGTAATTGTAGTAGTGTTTTATGTAAACAGAAAATTGTTTGCATATTAAAAGATATTATTTTGTTATTGTTTTCAAATTTATATAACAGTTTATTTTGATTGTTAAGATATATTATTGTATTCTGCAAAAACAAATTTGTAAATAAAATTTTTTACATCTTGTATAAACAGAAATTTGTTTCTGTCTATTGACAATTGTCTTCCTTGTATAACAGAAATGACATCTACTAGTACCATTCCTGCCGTGAGTATGTCTCATGGAGAAAAGCCTGAAAGGTTCAATGGAACTGATTTCAAGCGTTGGCAACAAAAAATGCTATTCTATCTCACAACATTGAATTTGGCTCTTGCTTTCTACAAGAGGATCTCTCCTACTTTGTTGAAGGAGAAACCGACAAAAGAAAAGGTGGTCATAGCTTGATGCATGGAAACATCATGCATTTTCTTTGTAGAAATTATGTAATGAATGGTTTAGATAATGCATTATATAATGTATATTGTACTATTCAAACTGCAAAAGAACTTTGGGAATCTTTAGATAAAAAATATAAAACTGAAGATGTTGGCATGAAAAAATTCATAGTCAGAAATTTCTTGATTATAAAATGATAGATTCCAAAGCGCTTATCACTGTGTTCAAAAATTACAGATAATTCTACATGACATTCATTCTGAAGGAATATCATTAAGTGATTCATTCCAAGTTGCTGCAATGATTGAGAAGCTTCCACCATCATGGAAAGACTTCAAGAATTATCTGAAGAATAAACGCAAAGAGATGAATCTTGAAGAACTGATTGTGCGACTTAGGATTGAAGAGGACAATCGAGGATCTGAGAAGAAGAGTGGAAAGAATTTCATTGAAGCAAAGGCAAATGTTGTAGAACAAAGGCCAAACAACAACAAAAGGAAGCGTGAAGGCAAAGAAGCCTTCAAGGCCAAGAAGAAATTCAAGGGCAAATGCTTCAATTGTGGCATCCAAGGACATAAATCAAGTGAATGTCGCAAGCCAAAGAAGTTCAAGAAAGAACAGAAGTCTCAAGCAAATGTGATCGAATCGAAAAGTTATCTCAAAGATGTTTCGACATTAATCTTTCTGCAAGCTAGATCCGAATGCAATTTGGTAGGAAACCCTAAAGAGTGGTACGTGGACACTGGGGCTACTCGCCACATATGTTCCAACAAATGGATGTTTTCTACTTACAAACCAGTAGAAAATGATGATCAACTCTTCATGGGAAACTCCTCAAGTTCAAAGGTTGAAGGACGTGGAAAGATTATACTGAAAATGACATCTGCAAAGAACTGACTTTGAATGAAGTGCTTCATGTGCCGATATATCTCAAGAATCTAGTTTCTGGGTCACTACTTAGCAAGAATGGCTTTAAGTTGGTGTTTGTGTCTGATAAGTTTGTACTTACAAAGAATGATATGTTTGTAGGAAAGGGCTACATGAATGATGGGCTCTTTAAGATGAATGTTATGATCATGTAAATCAAGTCTATTAATAATAATAAAATTAATTCTTCCGCTTACTTGTTAGAAAGTCTTCAAATATATGGCATGCTAGATTAGACATGTTAATTATAATACTTTATGAGATTAATTAATTTAGAATTCTTGCCTAAATTTGATATTAATCAAAAACATAAATGTGAAATTTGTGTGGAATCAAAATGACAAGATTACCCTTTCATTCTCATTGAAAGGAAAATCGAACCTCTAGATTTAATTCACAATCGATATATGTGACTTAAAGTTTGTGGCAAACTAGAGGTGGGAAAAATATTTCATAACCTTTATCGATGATCGCACAAGATATTGTTATGTATATTTGCTAAGAAGCAAAGATGAGGTCAGAGAAAAGTTTCAACTTTATAAAATGAAGTTGAAAATCAACTTAGCAAAAGATTAAAGCAATAAGAAGTGATAGAGGTGGTGAATATGAATCACCATTTGAAGAGATATGCTCTACTCATGGTATTATTCACCAAACTACCGCCTCCTTATTCACCTCAATCTAATCTAGTATTGCTAAACGCAAGAACCGAACATTGAAAGAAATGTTGAATGCTATGTTAAATAGCCTGAGCACCCCCTGCAATTTGTGGGGGGAAGCTTTGCTTTCGCCAATTATATTCTTAACAAAGTGCCTCATAAGAAAACTCACAAAACACCTTATGAATTATGGAAAGGTCATAGACCTTACTATAAATACTTAAGAGTGTGGGGTGTCTAGCAAAGGTAATGGTTCCTAAACCTAAAAAGGTTAAGATAGACCAAAAACAATTGACTCGTGTTTTCATTGGTTATGCAAATAATGTTAGTTGTGCTTATCGCTTTCTTGTTCATAAATCAAATTAACGATATTCATGTTAATACATTTATCAATCAAGAGATGCATCATTTTTGAGAATGTTTTTCCATATAATGGAAATAATGATTCAAATTCAAACAAAAGACCTTTGGATGCTACTAGTGATAATCCCGAAAATATATGTATAAAGAGTCTCAGAGTGGATGAGCCTGTACGTAAGCAAAAGGGCAAGGACTTCAACGTTTTTGGTCCGGATTTTCTAACATTTTGTTAGAAAACGATCCTCGAACGCATAAGGAAGCAATATCCTCTCCGTGATGCTTCTCATTGGAAAAAAGCAATAAATAGCGAAATTGAGTCCATTATGCAAAATCATATATGGGAATTGGTGGACCTTCCACCGGTTCAAAACCCTTAGGGTATAAAATGGATCTTCAAAAAGAAGATGAAAGTCGATGGCTCAATTGATAAATACAAAGCAAGGCTTGTTGTTAAAGGCTATAGACAAAAAGGAAGGATTGGATTATTTCACACTTATTCACCGTTACAAGAATTACATCTATTCAAATGCTAATAGCAATAACATCTTTAAATAGACTTGAAATACATCAAATGGATGTAAAGACTGCATTCTTAAATGGTGAATTAGATGAAGAAATATATATGGAACAACCTGAAGGTTTCACTGCTCCTGGACAAGAGAGGAAAGTATGCAAACTTGTTAAATCCTTGTATGGATTAAAACAAGCACCAAAACAATGGCATGAGAAATTTGATAATGTTATGTTATCAAATGGATTTAAAATTAATGAGTGTGACAAATGTGTTTATGTCAAAAGCACTCAAAAAGAATATGTCATTGTTTGTCTTTATGTTGATGATATGTTAATCATGGCTAGCAACAATGAAGTTATCAACTCTACTAAACGTATGTTGTCAAATAGGTTTGACATGAAAGACTTGGGGGTTGCTGATATAATTTTAGGAATCAAGATTTCTAGAACCTCTGATGGAATTATATTATCTCAATCTCACTACATTGAGAAAATACTTGAAAATTTTAACAAGTATAATATAATTCTAAATAAGACCCCAGCTTGATATAAATCTTCATCTAGCTAAAAATGAAGGTGATAAAGCATATCTCAACTAGAATATTCTCGTATAATAGGCGCTTTAATGTATGTCATGAATCAGATTAGACCAGATATAGCTTATTCTTGGTAAGTAAGCTAAGTAGGTATACAAGTAATCCGTAAAGATCATCGAAAGCTATTTTGAGAGTTTTGGGATATTTAAAACATACTCAAAAACTATGGATCGCACTATACAAGATATCCAAAGAAGATTGGAAGGATATAATTGATGTTAATTGGATATCCGATACTAAAGATTCAAAATCCACAAGTGGATATGTATTTACACTTGGTAGTGCAAATGAGATCTTGGAAATCCTCAAAACAAACGTATTGCTAGTCTACAATGGAATCGAAATTCATTGCGTTAGACAAAGTCGAGAAGAAGTTTGTGGCTTCGTAATTTCTTAGAGGATATTCCAAATTGGTCAAGACTTGTGCCAACCTATATGTATACATCGTGATAGCCAATCGATTGGAAGAAAGCACAGAAGTCATTTATATAATCTAAAAGTCACGCCATATACGACGAAGACATAATACTGTTAGACAATTGCTCTCAAATGGAATTATCTCAATTGATTATGTAAAGTCAAAAGATAATATTATGGATCCGCTTTACAAAAGGTTTAACAAGAGAGCAAATGGAAAATCATCAAAGGGAAATGGGTTTAAAGCCTCACTGCTTAAATAAGAGTCGCCATAAGGGCAACCCAACCTAGTCGATCGAGATCCCAAGATCTAGGTTCAATGGGCAAACCGAACTATGTAGTACTCGAAGAAAGCACCGAGGAGATATTTACTCCTAACCATTCCTAAAATGAGACAAAGGTACATCCGCCATGCGAGAATTAGGATAAGTTACGCTTTTAATGACTTTTATATCTTGAAATATGTTCAAGTGGGGGTATTGGATACTCTTGATAGAAGTCACCTACGCGAGTAAGAAGGGGGGGCCACTTCGTGAGAATTTTGAAGGTCAATTCTCTAATATACTTACTGGAAACCAAGAGGTGTTTCAAGGCCAAAATGAACACAAACGTGAGAACCAACTATGTCTCAAGAGATATTTTGTGAATTCTATTGTCTTGGTTTACACAAAAAAAAAGTCGATAGCTCAAAGACATCAAGTTCATCGATTAGCCAAGTAAATCCGATAGATTTTACTAGGGCAAGTTCAAAGCCACTAGGCTACTTAACTCGATGAAATATCTTTTCTTATGTACTCAAACTAGTGTCTCGTGATATTCATAACATATTTTGCATATTGTAAAGCCAATTTTACATTCATGTGGGGATTGTTGGAAATGGGTTTGATAAAATATATATTTATGTGTTCAAATCCATTAAGAATTGAATGAGAAAATTGATTATGGCTAAGTTATTATGCACCACAACCACCAATGGTTATGGTGTATAGTCTATCTAATCAGCTATATATAATACATACTTGTTGATTACATGTATAAGTTCAGAGTATAAACCAGATTTAAACTATCATATATGTTGATTAGCTAATTATAGTTAACATAACATACAACATATAACCATTAATGCCAGATAGTTGAATAAAAACCTACTAATAATTGTTGAGATATGTTGCATTAACCTTTATAACCCAGACCGATAAGTTGTTGGCGAAGTGTAAAGCAATTTAACAACACCATATGATGGTCTGGATGTAAGCAAACAATTGTGATTGAACATACAACTAAGTCCAAGTTGACATAACAAGTTGCAAATTCAATAAACTACCTAAATACAACAATTAATTAAGGCAAGTGTTGGCGTAACAAGTTATTGTTGTAGAAACTAAGCAAATGCTACTGGAAAATTGAAAAAAATGGATGGTCTGAATTGGATGTGTATGTCTTTGTACAAAATGGATTTCTCTTATTTATAGAGTTGTTTGAAGCTATTGCACCGACTTAACTGCCCACTTAATCATGTTCCCTTGAAACTCAACCTACTAACTCACTTTCTACTGGTGCATCAGTTACTTGAACGTGGTCTGCCCACTTTATTGATTTGAAGGAACGTGGGTTCACTTGTTCCCTTCGTTTATTTGACTTAACTGTTACGTCCCTTAAATTTCGGTCAACTCTATTAGTGCACCGGTTAATTGAACCTGGGTTTTCCATGTTGTTGATTTGAAAGAACGTGTGTATCTAATTGATGCTCCATTTGTTCGACTACTTCAAACACCTCTTCAACTGTCCTCCTTGATTTTCTGCTTAGCTGGTAATTCTTGTCTAAACATTTTTAGTTAACTCATCAGCTACTGTGATCACCTTATTAACGGATAACTTTACTCTATCGAAAATCATTTAACCCAAAACTAAATTTTTGGAATTTGTGTGCAAACAAACATTTTTTTTTATTTTGATATATTGAACCTTAATATCCCTAAACTAGATGTGTCCGTAAAAAGTCTTAAAGATCTGTATGGGCAAGTGAAATTTATTTCAAACTTGAATGTTTAAAATAATTTATTGAGTGAGCAGAAAATTCAAAATCATTTATATTTTATTAGATAGATAGATAGATTTTATTAGATAGATGGATGGTGGGATTTATCCCAAACTTTGGACAGTCCAGATGATTTATTGAGTGAGCAGAAAATTCAAAATCATTTGTATTTTATTAGATAAATATATATAGTTAAAATCTTTCGATCACGGTGTGTAACAATTGATCAGTATAAGAGTATTTTTGAATAATTTCACTCTTATATATATATATATATTTGAAAGTATATATAATTATAAACATGTTATTAGTGTGATGGAAGGAAAAAAAGAAGAAAAAAATTAGAGCCAATATAGACATATATCCTTAAAATAGTAAATTACTCTTTCATTTTGAGTCACGTGATTTATTCTGACAATTAATGTTAAATCTAGTGGCTAATAGGTTTTACATTATAAAATTCAAAGATGTTAAAGTTCAATATCTTAATTCTTAAATTGAAATGTCTATGTTCAAGTTCTAAAATTCGAAAAACTTAAAAAATTAAAATGTACTTTGCATTTCATGGAGTTTATTGTTGTACTCCGTTGGTCCCGCTAAAAGATGACTACAACACACACATATATAAGATGTCTAAAGTACACAATTCAATTAAAAATATAATATTAAAATCCATTTCACATTCAAAAATTCTAAAGTAGATTTCACTATTTTCTTAAATAAAAGAAAATCTTTAGTGCAATTAGATACCATCATTAGGAAAAATTAAAACATATTTATTTCCTCATTTACTTTTGTATTTCTTTAATTTTGTAAAAAGTGTATTGAAGACAACTTTTAAGAGACGGGAAGAGTAATATATTCGCCTAAATATGCATACGTATATACATATCTAACGTCTATGTTTAAGTTCTAAATGTGAAAAACTTAAAAAAAATAAAGAGATAATTTACTTTTTAGTTATCAAATAATTTTTTAAATTCAGACCTCATAATTAATCAGATGATTTAATTTATTAAGACATCATAATCATTCAAATCTTAATTCTCAAGTTTATCAAATACAACCTAAGCTTCATCAAGTTTATTGTTATACTCCATTTGTCTCACATAAGTTTAGTGCAATATAATTTTTTGGCTGGGAGTTAAGGGATCGATGGTTGAATAAAGTAGTACCATACATTAATTAAGAGATTGTCATGTATTTAAAAAATAAGTAGACTTGGATTCGACTCATAACAATTTAAATTCAAACCACATAATTCATATTAAATACTCCCTCCGTCTCGAGATAAAAGTCTTGGTAGATTTTTCAGGCATATTAAAAAGATGAATAAAATGATAAAATTGTCCATAATAATGTCATTAAATATGGAGAGAGAATTAGAATAAGAAAAGTATGAGATATTTAATGCTACGGGTATAATAGGAAAATATATATAAAAATTTGGTTATTAAAGAAAAATGAATATTTAACATGAGACTACTCAAAATAGTAATAAGAACTTTTATCATATGACGGAGGAAGTATATCTAATATGGTTTTAGTTCCTTAACTGACCCATAACTATTTTATGTAATTCAAAACCAACTCAAACTTATTTTTTACCAATTCTATACCCAATTCAAAAAGTTCATTTCATGTTCAAAAGTTCTCAAGTAGATTTCACTATTTTCTTAAATAAAGAAAAATCTTTATTGTACTTTCGTAGGGTCCATTATAGAAAAAATTAAAAACATATATATTTTTTTATTTACTTTTGTTTTTCTAAAATTTTGTAAAACATATACTTTGAGAGAGAGAGAGAGAGAGAGAGAGAGAGTAGTATACTAGCCTAAATATATATACACAAACAAACACACACATAATTTTATTTTCAAAAAAGAAGTATGACTCATTGATTTTAAAAATTATCAACTTGACCATAAAAGTTAATTATTATTGTAGAAAAAATGGCACAAAGAGCGGAATTGCAAATGGAGATAAAATTATAGGGCAAATATAAAACTATTAAAAGATAAGTGGCTCAACAGTCAACCCATCCAAATAGATATACCATTCCTTTCCAACTTGACTTTACAACCGGTCTTCTCATTCTCTGCCTCCGCTGCTCTGCTCTGCTCTGCTTATGGCCGTACAGTGGCTTCTAGTGTGCCATGGTTTGGTGACACTGCTGGTAATTATATCATTCCTCTGCGGTCAGTGGCCAATTTTTGAGGGTACCTTCGTTCAACGCATCCATATCTTCCTCACCTTCGGTGCTTACGACTATTTCCAGTAAGTATATACTTTCTCGATATGTATATGGATTCATAACAATCTGATAAACTATTTCCACTCGCGTACAGGCGATTCATTGCTTTTGTTTGCGGCAAAAAAGGCACAAATGCCATTCTTTCAATTGAGTACTATTGCTGCGATCGACCAAACCCTATCTTACAGGTTGGAGTAATTTCACCATTTAAGACATGACTTTTTGAAGTCATTTCTATAAATCCTTGATTCGTGTTAGTTTTGAAAATAATAAATTTTGTAGTTAGACTTTGTTTTTTGGTAGTTTACAATAATTATGATTAACACGAAATGAATCTCTCATTTTGTAATTTATTGCTATGCCCTTTTATGTTACTCTTCTAATACATGAAGCTATTACTTTGATAGTCAATTTATGTAAAGGGAGAATTGCAAGCTCTTGTGTGGATCTGATAAGTAGTTTATAATTATAATACATGAAGCTATTACATTGATAGTCAATTTATAGAGGAACCTTTTTGTGATCCTGGAAGGTAGGGTGGCCGTCAACTTGACTACCCTCCGCGTTTTATTTCTTCCATACAAATGATCAGCATGTTTTCCTTTCAATTGAAGGTTATTGAAGTCAGTGTTCTCCCATCCAATCAAAGGACCTCTCTGTTGTATCCCTTTTAACTTTTAAGTTGACTAGTCTTGCCTCCTTTACAGGATTTACTTTGCATTCCTTTAATTAGAAAGTAATTTGTCACAATTACCAAATGATGCAAATCGCGACAGAAAAAAAACCAGAAAAACTTAACTTGCACTTATATTAAAGGGGCAAGGCTCTTGTACAAGGGAATGTCTTGGGGGTTAATTTCTCCTTTTTCTTTTTCTTGTGCATTTCCAACAGCTCTCTCATTTATGCTTGCTTAAAATCGATTTTGATGCTTTACTACTAAAGCTATTCCTACATTCAAAAGGAATGTTGGGAATACTCGAACTTTCAAACTTATTAATCCTCTTTTGAGTCAGCAGTGAGAGGTTTTTATTATTTGTCTTCGTCATCTCCACTGTCTTCTTCACATTTGACTTCTTCTTGTATGTATATGTTATTACTATCCAGTTTAAACCCCTTTCAAGTTTGCATTGAATTTCGTTTGCTTTAACAAGTTGTGATGTTGCGACTAGAAACCAACACAGCGCTTTGAATAACTTATAATTGTCATACATCAATTACGTAGTTTCGTTCAAAAGATTTGGCTGAACATGAAATTAATTGCTCCAGTCAAACTCGTGTTGCAGGCCATATATTTGGCAATCATTGGGGCTACTTATTACTTTATTGTAAAGTCATCCTTTAGCTATATTCCAGGGCCTTATATTAGTGGAATTCACAGGTTTTCTCTCTCTCAAACTCTCTGTGTTCTTAGGTTTCATTTTCAATAACGTTATAATTTCATAGATATTATATCTTTTTGCAGGTACACAAGCTTGTTGGCAGTTGGTGTGGGTATTATACTCTTTCTATTGACTAGCTTTACTGATCCAGGAACTGTGAATAATGAGAACTTTTCCCGTTATATGTCTGCTTATCCCTATGACAATATCATTTATTCGGAGAAAAAATGCTCAACCTGCAAGTTTTCAAAGTGAGTGCATTAGTTTAGTGTAATAGACACTTGACTTTTTTTAATAAGTAATAGGCACTTACAACCCTTTTTTTCTTTTGGTAATATATGCTGATTGGATTGTTCCCTTGCTTATTTAGACCTGCTAGGTCCAAGCACTGCAGCATATGTGGCCATTGTGTTGCTCGGTTTGACCATCACTGCGGATGGATGGTTAGCTTTACGAATTTGTATTCTAATCTTCGTTCTAAATATTGGTGGCTTTCTATGTACCTAATTTTCCCTTTATTTATATATTGGTGTTTTAGTTGGCATTTATTTTCAACTATTTTATTTTCTAATATGGATTCAAATATATTTCTCATTACTGCAGAATAATTGCATTGGGGAGAGAAACACCCGATATTTTGTGGCTTTTCTTCTCTGGTTAGTTAATTGAATTTAGCAGCATTTAATTTGCAAGCAACGAAAAATAATATTATAGTTGAATTAATTGGTGGCCTTCTGCATTCTTCTAGTCCAATTTCATGGCATAATTTTTGTGAAAAATGTTGGTGTTCACGGGCACTTCATCTCAGAAAACATACATATGATTCTTATTGTTCTAAAAAAAATTAGATTATGCCTGTTATAAATGGTATGGTCATATTACTCATTTAGTAATTAAATTTATGATTCTCACACATATGGAACTGGCCATTTGGTAGTGTCATATATGGTCTTAACTTTTAACTTCAACACTAAACCTTGTTCAGTTGAAATGTTTCATAATTAGACTTTGATAATCAAGGAGATCTAAATCTCTAAATCCAATCCATGCTATCGCAGTTTGGTGCTTGGAGCATGGAACTAATATATTTGTCCTATTCTGACCATTCTGTCCTGAAGCACATATGCTGCAGTATATTTGACTGTGGTTTTATAGATATTAAACCTTTTCTTCAGTGATTTTGTAGGCATTTCGTTCTTTGCGTTTATGGAACCGTAGCCATTGCATTGATTCTTTCTGGTCGACTGAAAGAACTACAAGTCATATATATTCTAACTGGTAAAATCAATCTGTTTATAATATCTTTTAATTGGTGATTTTGTTGCTTATGATATACTCCCTCCTTTCAACTTAAACATGTTTGGAAAAATTCTAAGACATACGCACCGTTGACATTTCTAGATAATGTTTTTGTGTCTCTATTTTTTTATTTATTTAGTATTTCACTTTGTGTTGAACAATAATTTGGATAAAATTAAATTTCAGAAGATTGTTTCTAAAACATGTTCTTTAATGGTTAAATGACGCTTCTTTGTCCATTCAATTATAGGTCGTGTCGCAAGTGAGCTCAGGAAGTATAAAAGCTTGCAATACAAGCCCCAAACACATTTAATGAAACAATACAGACCCCGAAGCCAATTCCATTGGCTTTTTTTTTTGGTTGCCGGAATAGTGATATGCATCAGCTACGTGACTTCTTATATTGTTTGACTGCATTTGTTACAACTTACTGTATTCATTTAGTATAAAATATTAAATATACATATTTGAGAATTTTGAAGTATAATCAAAATGAGATCTACCAACCGGAACTTCTGGCAAACACCTTGAAGGACACGAACTTTACCAAACCTAACAGCAACAACTGTACCAACTTGAAATTAATCTGATGTAGGTGACCTAAGCTAGAGAGGCCAGAAGAATTAGTTCCTCACATTCACCAACCACATTCTGACATCATGATTTAGAGAGCCCATATCAAATAAAGAGATAGAATCAATTGAACCACCAATACTGTGAATCTAATAGACGGAATTTCCAGCCAAAACCAAGAAAACTCATATTAGAAAGGGATTCAGTTGAATGTATTAACACTTTCAAATATGTATATTTAGGTTATATAGGTATGACATACGTCAAATTGTATAAAGTGAGACATGCCAGTTACACGTCTGTTTCCAATTAAAAAAAACCTATCAAAGTTGCCTTTAGGGTTCATGAATTTCATTTAATGTACTTGGGGATCCCTGGTTCAAGTTTTATTACTTTTTGAGCTCATTTGTAACAAATTATACTTGGAGGGACAGAAGTTTCATTAGCCCTTTTTTGAATGTCCTTAAATTTGAACTATGCCATTCAAAGTGGAATGGAGGGAGTAAACTTTTTATCAAATGATTTTGTTTTTTATGATGTTTAACCACCTTGATATCGGCTTTCCAGAGTATTATGGAATTGAAAATACATTTCGTAGTTTGGCTCCACATGTTGTTCAGGTGAGTACTTTATGTTCACCAATTTGCAACCTCGTGACTCCATTTCGTTCTTCTTTTTCCTTTATTTATTATTTTTGTTATGTGGATTATAGTTCGTCTTTCGAAAATAATGGTTTTTTGCGTGTTTGTAATGAGTTGTGAATTCTGTATGTTTCTTGAGAACTTGAATAATATGTTTATGGTGGTACCACATGTGGATATAACTTTTTAAAGAATAGTTTGTGTTTTTGATATATGCTCCATCCGTCCAATAACTAATTGCGAGAAAAAAGACATATTCGAGCAAAGCAGATAGGACTACGCCTCCTCCTGCTTGCTCTTGTCACAAGATAAACCACCGCCTCTCAGGTCCCCAGATTGATTCTGCCATAGAGACCATCGATAGACAATAACTCCCCCTCGTTAGGATCTTGTTTGGGAGGGAACTCGCAGAGGTGATTGCCTCGATTCCTTTGACTGTGCATGGATCTAGGGACAAAGTCGGTTGGGGTGCTTGATCCATAAAGTAGTAAAGACTCTGTCTAACTCCTGGATGGTTGTCCTTGCTTGCGTGAAGCCGCTCCCTATTTTCCTAGTCACCGTCCTTGCTTTGAGACCGTGGGCCCCAATAGCTCAAACATAGTTCAAGTAAGATGATTACTTAACTTGACACAATTATTTAGAGAGAAGAATTTAAGCAAGAGGGGGGGGGAGGGGAGGGGGAGGGGGGGGGGTGGGGGTGGGGGTGGGGTGGGGTGGGGTGGGGAAGTTAAAATAGAATTGTGAAGTGTGAAAATGAGAGGTTAGATCTTATTTAAGATAAATAGTTTTCAATTTCTGAATTGAGTAATTTCGTGTTTAAGTAGGAAATTGCCCTATTCGAGATTTTAAGAAATTAAAATTGGATATTTCTTTAATTGGACAATTTATGCAATCAAACAGTCATAATAACTTCACTTATAAATGGACCAAATGTCAATGGCCCACTTGACAATTGCGGAGACAAGTAAATGGGCTTTGGCCTTTCCATCATCTTTTCCTCCCACTTTCAGCAGCAAAGAGTTTGTGGGCCCTGATGGGGAGGAACCACTATTCACCACCCATACTACTATACCAAACAAGGGAAAAATTCTTTTTGCTTTCAGTTTTACTTCCATCCCCTCAACCCCTCCAATTTTGTAGCCTCCCGCTATGTGGCACAAGGACATCATTTTGGTGATGCCCAAATTGTTCATTAGATAGGTGATTTAACTCTTTTTATTCTAAAATTTACCTTAAGAGTACAGCAATGTCACCGTTGTTTCTTTTTGTATATGTGGGTGTGTGTCATATATAGTCATTCTTTTCTCTGTTTGCATTCAATATGTCATGGTAACTTATTTTATACTTGTTTGTTGCTCGTCTTTAATTTATACGGTAATAGTTTTGTTTCTTGTACCAGTGGTTGTTGGGCTCCTATAACACACAAATACTTCTTATGGTCTTCCTGGCCATAGTTTCTCTGCTACTTGCTGGTTTCTTTGGATATCATGTGAAACTCTGTCTCACAAACACCACAACAAATGAGGTCTATCTCTTACTTCTGATTTTGTGATTTTGTTTGTCTGGGTTGTCATGGTAAACTGAGAAAGAGATTTGGATCTTAACACTTCAACAGTTCAACTGTGCTCTAGGATTCTTGAGCTTTTTTGTGCAATAAAATGCATATTGTAAAAAGAAAACAACATAATTAGGAGATAGTTATGTGCAGTAAGATTTTGTTATGTGTTGAATGATTATGACTCTGAAGCTTGTTTACATATCTAAATTCTAAATACCGAGACATGAAGTCGGTGCGACGGTTTGGGAGCTTGTCACGGAGACTCAACCTTTGCAAACCTCTGATTCAAGCTAAATTCCTTATTAATTGGCTCTAAACCTTCCAAAATGGATAGGAAACCACCTGATAAACCTCTCAATCGATATTCTGTGTCTGAGAGAACCATGGTTACAGCAGATTTGAGCAACTTGGATACCGATATGGAGCTATCTGGGGCGGTTGGATTGAAGTCAACTCAGGAATTTGCTGTAGCTCGTGATTCTCTGCATATCTGTGCGGGATCTTCTGCTAGCCCTAAAGGTAATAATTCTCTTCGTATCCTTCAGAGATCTATTGATAATTTGGGTGTTCGTTCATTATATGGATCTAGTGGCGAATTTATGGAAAATAAGTGTATGGAAACAGATATTAATGAGGAATTTATGGCTGATTTTCCTGAACTTTCCAAATTCGTCTGCTAAATTGGGACTGCATGGGAAAAATTTGAATGGAAATTGGGCCTCAGTTGTTTCTAATAATCGTAGTAGAGCAAATGGTATAGATTTAAAGTTCATTGAGCCTACTGTTTTAAATGGTGTTCGTGTAGTAAAATACAAAATGGATGATATAGAAACTGAGTTGCTAAATTGGAAGAATGTTGTTGTGGATAAATTTTGGGAGGTAAACCCCCTTTCAAAGTAGTTGAGGATTTTTTTAGGAAAAATTGGAAGCATTATGGGCACATTCATGTTTTTCTTCTCAATTCTAGGGTTTTTATTTTCAAGTTTGGGGATACAGATATGAAGGAAAGGGTCTTGTTGCAGGGGCCTTGGACTTTTGAAAACAAACCTTTTCTTTTAAAGCCTTGGTCTCCTTCGGTTAGTTTGGAGAAAGAGGGAGTTACCACTATGCCTATTTGGATTCGTTTAACGGGTTTGAAGCTACATTTATGGTCTGCTCATATGATTAGTAAATTGGTGAGCTACTTGGGAATACCTTTGTTTACGGATAAGTTGACTGCAAGGCAGGAAAGATTGGCTTATGCTAGGATTTGTGTGGAAATTGAAGCTGGGAAGGAGCTTCTAAATAGTATAAAAATACTAAATGAGAAAAATGTTTTGGAAACACGAACTGTTGAATATGAATTGATTCCCCCTCAATGCAATGTTTGCAAGGTGTTTGGACACAAACCAAGTAAATGCCCTAAGAAACCTGTGATGAAACAATAGTGGATAGTTGTGAATAATAAAAAAGAAGGTCCTGAAAGTGGAATTGTTGAAACTTCAAATTCTTATGTGCAAAATGTAATGCAAATCCTTATATGGAAAATCTTGTTCGTAATGAGGTTGATAAAAAGGATGAGGGACAGATTATCTGTGGAAGTGATTGTTTAAATAAGACTGGTATGATGTTGCAAGATGAAGCAATAGAATTTTCACAAGAGAATGTGTGAATTGTTTTAGTGGACAAAGGCAAAGCTATACAGTTAAATAACTCTTTTGAAAGTCTTGTTTTGGAGGAAGGGGATTCTCATAACTCAATGGTCGGGGCACTTTCCTTAGAGAATTTAACCAAATCTGCAAGAAAAATACTCAAAAGGGAACAAAAAGGATTGGCTACTGCACAAACTGGGATTTCGGATGCTCTCTTGAGGTTGCAAGGTAATGGGGGTAGGAATTTAATACCTAAAGGAGTGGGGATTGTTACTGATAGTGGGGGTAATAAGCGTTTACCTCATTCTCAATGATTAAAATGTGTGCTTGGAATATTAGGGGTCTTAATAAATCCCATAAACATAGAGATGTTATTGATTTTATAACTGTAAATAGAGTTTCTTTATTATGTTTGGTAGAAACAAAAATCTCTCAAGTAAAAGTTGGAAAAATTATGAGGAAATTTAGTGTGGGTTGGGAATATGTTCATAATGCTCCTGTAAATGAAAGGGTCAGAATTATTGTTTGTTGGGATGGACATGAATTTGATGTATCCATAATTATGATGAATACTCAAGTTATTTTCTGCAAAGTGACTTTGAAGGGCTTATCTAAATCCTGGTACATGTCTTTTCGTCTCTATGTTTTAATTTACCTGAAGATAGAATGAGTTTTATGGGAATTTTTTGAGGACTAATGCAAATGTAGTTGGTGACACTCCTTGGGTTGTAAACCTGGAATAATAAGCAAGAGGGTGAAAACAATATTCTTAGCAAACTTGACAGGATTATGGTAAATGATCATTGGAGAACTATCTATCCTGAAACAGAAACTGAATTTATGGCTCCATTACTCTCAGACCATTGCCTTGCGGTACAGTATTAAAATTTGTTCCTCATAAAGTAGGTGGGAAAAGCCTTATAAATTATATTCTTATTGGATGAAGAATGATGATTTCAAAGATACTTTGCAGAAAGCTTGGGATTGTGAGGTTGTGGGGAAATCCTATGTTCAGACTTGGTAAAAATTGAAGAATGTGAAATATGTTTTGAAAGATTTAAACACCAGGCAGTACAACGATATAAGTATTAAAGTGAAATTACAGCAGGCTATTCTCAAGGAAGCTTAGGATAATTTGTTTAATAATCATGCAAATGATACGCTTAGTATTATTGAAAAGGAAGCTGCTGCAAAATACTCAGCTGAGGGAAACTGAAGAAATTTTTTACAAAGAAAAATCTAGGAATCAATGGTTGAATTTTGGGGATGGTAATACTGCTTATTTCCATAAGATGATGAACTCTAATAGATCTAGAAGCAAGATTCTAAGTATAAGGGCTGCTGACGGAACTATGTTGGAAGATTGTGTTGAGGTTACAAATGCTTTTGTGGGTAATTTCTCTAATATGTTTACAACTCAACAGGTGTATCCTATAAACAATAAAGAAAAACTTAAAGAAGTTATGGCAAGGAAGCTTAATGAGGATCAACAAGGGGATCTTGGTGCTAATGTAATTGAGGCTAAAATTGTTCCAGCTTTAAAAGACCAAAAAGGGGAAAAGGCCCCTAGCCTAGATGGGTTTAGTGCGTCTTTCTATTTGAAAAATTGGGATGTGGTGAGTCAAGATGTCATTGAAGCAGTAAACTATATTTTTAGAAAAGGATAATTAGTAAGGGAATGGAATACTACTGCAATTGCCTTGGTACCTAAAGTGCAGAGTCCAGAATTTGTGAAGGACTAGAGATTTCCTACAAATGTCATTAGTTGGATAAGAGAGTTGGTTACTACCGCAAAATTCTCTATGAATGGTTCGTTTAAGGTTTTTTTGAAAGTACAAGGGGTATAAGGCAGGGGGATCCCATATCCCCATACCTTTATTTTTTATGATGGAGTCTTTTTCTTGCTTACTGCAAAAGAATGTTGATGTGGATCTTCAGTTCAAGTACCATTGGAGGGGTCAAACTCAAAAAATAGCTCATTTGAGCTTTTTCTGATGACCTCTTTCTATTGTGTTATACTGATTGTGTATCCTTACTAGTCATGAAGAATACTTTGGAGGAGGTTGGAGTTATGGCTGGCTTATATCCGAACCTTAGCAAATGTGTTGTATATGCAGCTGGAATCACGGAGGAGGACAAAAATTCTTTGGCAGATCAAATGGGTATGTCAAGAGGTGTGTTACCTGTTAAATATTTGGGTGTGCCTCTAATTTCTACTACTCTCCTTTATTGATTGCAAGCAGTTAATTGAGAATATTACAAGGAGAATTAAACACTGGACTTCGAAATTTCTTTCTTTTGCTGGAAGATTAACTTTGATAAAGTCTATTCTTTTCAGCATTCAAATTTATTGGAGTTGTTTGTTTGTGCTCCCTAAGGCAGTGTTTAGATCAATTAATTCTATATTGAGGACATTTTTATTGTTCGGTCGTGAGTTAAAAAGAACCACTGCTAAGGTTAGTTGGGAGGATGTTTGTCAACAAATGGCTGAAGGTGGCCTGGGAATTAAAAATGTTATTATTTGGAATGAAGCTGCTATGATGAAACATCTATGGAATGTATATAGTAAGAAAGATTCATTATGGGTCAAGTGGTGCCATTCCTATACATTAAAGGGTCAGTGTTTGTGGACTTGCAAAACTCCTACTAATGCTTCTTGGACGTGGTTAAAACTAATGAAGTTGAGGGGCAAAGCTCGGAAACTAATAAAGTATGTCATTGGTAATGGATGTTATACTTTTCTGTGGCATGATAATTGGCATCCTTATGGTCCTCTTTTGTTAAGATATGGTACAAGAATATTGAGATATACCAGCCTGACTGAATCGTCAAAAGTGAAAGATGTGATCTTTGGTGGAAACTGGGTATGGCCTTGAGCAGCTATCACTGATCTACAAGTAATTGTAGATGAAGCTAGGAGGGCCATGGATACCACAGATCATGTTAAATGGAAATGGGGATTATTCCATTAAATCTACTCGGGAAACTATTAGGGAGAAAAAACCTACAATGGGGTGGCATAAAAATGTTTGGTTCAACCAACACATTCCTAAACGTGCATTTATCTTCTGGTTAGCTTTCAGAGGTAGACTTACCACAAAGGACAAGATGGTGAAATGGGGAGTCTTGGAGCATAATAGGTGTGCTATATGTCAATATGGCGAAGAGGATTTAAATCGCTTAGTTTATAGTTGTCTTCAATCAAGACAACTTTGGGAATCAATTAAAAGAAGAAGCAGTCTTACTGAATGTCCAAACAGTTGGGATCAAATTTGTGCTTTGCTTCCTTGGAATGTTAAAGGAACTTTACTTAAGTTGGATTAGATTACTTGCTATCCAGGGCATTATCTACTACATTTGGCAAAATAGAAATAAAGCTGACCATGGCGAAAGGTTGAATTCTGCTCTGCAGATGGTTGATTGCATCCGGCAAGATATTAGAGATAAAGTTCATCACATTAAGAAAGTCCCAAATACTTTTGAGAATTGGTTGCTATCCATGGAATGGGGTACTAAGCAGGAAATTTTAGTTTAGTTTGACTTGGAGTGTTTTCCTTTTGGTTTGTTTGTCCAGTTGAGGCTAGGCATGCGTTTACCTGTTTGTTTTGTTTTAGCTGAGCTAGTTTTTGTTGGAGGGTTATCCTCTGTTCCTTTTGTTCAAATTTTTAGATTTATTTTCTAATACAAAATTTACTTTCACCAACCAACAAAAAACTGAGACATGAATTCTGTTGGAAAGCTAATTATTTTTGACCCAATGAACTTTCTTGAAGAATTGGTCATTCCCTTGAAGCTTGAGTTTGATTTTAACCATTAGTTTTCAGCACTTCTATCAACCACTATCGTTGTTAAAACTGTAAAGAGTACCTCAGAAATATGTATTAAACTTCAAAACATTTGCTGGGTGGCGATTAACTGACATTATCCAGTTAAACAGTAACCATCACTCACACCCACACATCTTCGTAGTTTCACGCATATATAATTCTGAATTACGAATTTAACATTCTTTTTGTAGCGTATTTCAAAACTGGTTGAATATAAATATCTCAATTTCTCAAAATTTACATGGTAGGAAAAAAATATTAAATATTTTTTTGGAGGGGTGTGTGGGTGGGTGTGTGTGTGTTTGTTTGGTGGGGTGGGGTGGGGTGGGGTGGGGTGGGGTGGGGGTGCTGGGGCTCGTATTGCATGCTAATCCGGCTCCCATTTCCATAGACTGAAAAACTGATTATTATACTAGCAAGAACATTCAGTGATGATCTGCCATCTACTGTATTTGGTCACTACTAAAACATCAAGCTTTATATGTTTGTCTTCTGGAATTTCAGACTTTTAAGTGGCAAGAGTATTTGAGCTGGCAGAGGAAGGTCAACGAGGCAAAGTCAAGTGCTGTAGCACTCAAAGCGAGTTTAAGCGAACTGACTCCTGAAGGGAAGCCTCCAGAGAGCAAATGGAAGGCTTTCTTGCGAACATCTCGACTAAAGGATGTGGAGGTTGTTAAGAATAATATCTACGATAAAGGGTTTCTCCACAATCTTGTTGAGATTATCTTACCTATGTCGACAAGACGATCATTTTCACAAACTAAATCAAAATCAGGTTAAGTTTAGATTGCCCATAATTCTTTCTTTATGTTGATTTAGTGGTGCTTGGTCTTGTATACTGATTCAACACATGGACATAGCTTTATAGGGAGAGATTAGCTTAAATTTTTAAGTTACAAGCCTTTTAAAAATTTCATCTTCATGATGTACTATGATGTATGTAATTTAGTTTTGGTTTATTTTTTTCCTTTAGCTACTGTAGTTTATGAATATTGTTTATAGCAGGACCAAAACCTGAGAACGAAAACCCGTTGCCTTAACACGTGGCAACGCCCTATTTAGATTTCTATTCAACAATTTATAAAATAAAGAATTCCATTTTTTAAATATGCTGATGCAGCTCTTGCTCACTGGTCTTTTGGATCACACGTCGTCCTCCAAGGTTAGGGAGACATCCACAAGAGTAGGTTTGTGGAGGTAGTTGCAGTTAAGAAAATGCTTAGTTCTTGAGTCTCGACTTTCCTGCTGCTTCTTCATTTCCTTCCACGTCCTTGATTCTTGTAATATTATTTTCGTTATTTTGCTTTATTTATTCAGTTTCTTCTTCTCTTTGATTTCCGAATAATGTCAAATATCCATATCTATAACGAATTAATGAGAGTGGTTAGCATGAAGTTAACTTTGGTCAATTGTTCAATACATTGTTAAAGTAAAGCTATCTATAATAGTAGTTATTAGTGAAATTTGATCCAAATTTTAATTTAATGGAGATTGTAAAAGTAAAACTACATAAAATGTAATTAAGCTTGTTCCTGGAGGCTAGTAGTTTTGTACTTTCTAGTAGAACTAGGATTTCTTACGTTTTTATTATATGTGGGGATCTTGAATTTTATGATGTATAAAAATTCTAAAGAAAGTAAAATTAATGTCACTAATCGTGAACTAGCACAATGTTTGGGTTAATTATGTAAATTTTAGGGTTCTTAACATTAATATACAATAATTAGAAAATAATTACAATATTAGTTCATCCATAAAATAATTACAAAAATAACGCAATTCACATTAATAAGGAAACCTAAAATCAAGGAGAAATAACTGGCATAATTAATAATTTAAATTCAAATATCTGGGATCTAACAACAAAAATAAATTCAAATTCAAATCTTCATCTCCCTCACAGTAGTCCTCTCTTCCGTTACTCTGCCGCGAATCTCCTTCTTCACAGGTTGCCCTCTCCTCCGCTACTCCGCCACGAATCTCCGTTGTCCAAAACGCCAATGAGAAGAAGAAGAAGATTCGCCCTACAAAAAGTTTAACAATAAATAGATATAACTCTTCTGAATTTTTTTATGACTATTTGGTTACCCACAAAAACTAAAATGGTTACCTTTGTATGAATGGTTGGCTACCAACTGCATCACATTTAAACTAAATTGGTAACTTAATAAAACTGAATTGGTTACCTTGGTCTGAACGTTTGACAACGTCATCTTTCTCCTCCCCCTTTACTGGTGAGACAGAGAGAGAGTCAATCACAAAATGGTCGATGAGATGGAGAAATGAGGTGAATATTTGATTTTTCATAATTTTTTCATGTCCGGAAATTCCAATTCTAATTTCATGTCCAAAGGAAAATAAGAACACTGCATAGAAAAGAGAGAGATAAGAGAGTGATGTGTAATGTAATATTGATAACCAAACCTTCGTACCAAGGTAACAAAACTTTTATACCAAGGTAACCAATCTACCTCCACACCTGCAGTATGAATTGGTTACCTTGGTCTGAAAGTTTTTAACAACCAATCGCACGTGAAGGTTTGGCTACCAACTGCATCACATTCAAAATAAATTGGTAACTTAATAAATCTGAATTGGTTACCTTGGTATGAAGGTTTGGCTACCCACTGCATGAAGGTTTGGCTACCAACTGCATCACATTCAAAATAAATTGGTAACCTAATAACACTGAATTGGTTACCTTGGTATGAATGTTTGGCTACCAACTGTTCTATGAAAAAACTGCAGGTGTGGATGTGAATTAGTTACCTTGGTATGAAGATTTTGTTACCAAAAATCGAAATTGCATTGTTTTGAATATCCGAACAACTAACCGAAATACATGATAACCGAATAACCGAATTAATTACTCGGTTATTCGGTTAATAACCGAATAATAACAGAAGCTGCAAAATACCCTTTCAATTGATAAGAGTGAGAAAAATGAAGCAGCAGTAGCTAGGATTAAAACTGGGGAACGAAATTCATATATTATTAGTACTTCTTGTAAAGAGCAGAGGATTAATACCCCTGTTAGAAAGTCGTCCGTGAATAATTCACCAGGAGTGAAGCTGAGGACTAATTCCCCAAGATTAGCAAGCAAGAGGTTTCTTCAAGTTCATGGCCGGAAAAGCGTGTCATTGGGCGGCGGCACATGGAGAAGCTTATCGGAGAGTTTTGCAGTTGTGAAGTCGTCTCAATACCCGCATAGAGTTTTGCAGTTGTGAAGTCGTCTTAAGACCCTGTGTATACCTAAAAGAGGGAGGAGAAGAGTAGCTCTCTCTTTTTCTCTATCAATTGATGATGGGTCAGTTTTTCTAAATTAACCATTATAAGGCTCTGAATTTCTCTCTCTCTAAAAGTCAATGGATGATCACGGTTAGAGATCGAAGAGATAGTGACGATTGAGAAAGCGAGAAATGAAAATTTGAGATGTCAAGTTATTATTTTAAGTACTTAGCAAGGCTTATCCGGTTATTTACTTAATGTCTTATTCGGTTATTCGGTTTAACTGAATAACAAGAAATGAAACTCGTATAAACTAACCGTAAACCGTAAATAATTTTGGATATAACCGAAATATCAAAAATAACCGAATTATAAAAAAAAAAATCGGTTAATTTATTTCGGTTCAGTTCAGTAATTTGGTTATACCCATTTTTTGCTCAGTCCTACTTGGTATGAAAGTTTGGTTACCTTTGTGTGAAGGTTTGGTTACCAACTGCACTATGAAAAAACTGAAGGTGTGGAGGTGGATTGGTTACCTTGGTATGACGGTTTGGTTACCTTTGTATGAAGGTTTGGTTACCAACAACACTATGAAAAAACTGCAGGTGTGGAGGTGGATTGGTAACCTTGGTATGAAGGTTTGGTTACCATGGTATAAATGTTTAGTTACCAATCTCTTCTACCAGTTGCTAATTTTGGATCAAATCCAATAATCAAGGTAAGCATTGGTACGAATATGCCACCACCACCACCACCGCCTACACTTCCAAATGCAGCTCCACAGAATCCAATTACGGAACCGACAACAATTTGCCAATTAAATTTCATTTTTGGCCAAACATGTTGGTAACGTGATTGATATGTCTATTTCAAACAAATATAACATATACTAATATATAGAAAATTTGAAACTCTCATTTTAAGACCAAAATAATATTAATTATTAGTATATGTTATATATAAGACCCCAACTTTTATGAATAAAGATGATTTTTCTATATATATCATTTTTGAATATTATGGAATGAATTTGATATAATGTTATAGTTGTAGGTAATATTTATAAATTTTGCAAAGTATGCAAGTTGTTATATAATATTCGATTGGTCGGGGAATATTCGTTTTAACAGGAAATATTCGTAAAACGGCACAATCATTGGTGGACCCCACAACGGAATTATTGTCAGATTGAGAAAACGACAAAAATACTTTATGATAATAATGGCGGAAGTTTTACCGTTAACTGTTGAAACACCCGGTGTTAAAAGTACAGTAATATGTGTGGTTGCATAGTAGCACACGATATTGATTATTGATGCTTACGTGAGAAGTCACTCAGTTTTGTTCAATTATTGTTACAATAATTGCTGCATAGTATATCACGTTATTTGATTCAATTATTGTCAATATTTTATAATCAATAATTGAGACGACAAAGTTATTAATATTATTATTTGCAATATTAACGATGTCTAGAAGTTACACAATGAGAGGTTTGGTCACCTAATCAAGGCTACCAATAGGAGAAATCCTTATTGAAAGCCCCCTATTTCCTAGGAACGACACAGTCGATTAATATTGTGAGTTATAATAATGGTGATAAATTTTGTTTTATTATTATTATAAATGTAATAAAATAGAAAACTTTTATATAAAAACATAATACTTTTTATAAAGTTTTGTTTTATTTGATTATAAATAGAATATATTATATTTTATTATACATAGTGTTTGCATAGTGCCTGAATAGTGTTTGCATAGTAAAATTTTTTTATATAAAACATAATACTTTTATAAAATTATTTATTTTATTAGATTTTAAATAAAATATATTATATTTTATTATGCATAGTGTTTACATAGTGTCTGCATAGTGTTTGCATAGTAAAAACTTTTTATATAAAACAGAATACTTTTTTATAAAGTTTTATTTTATTTGATTATAAATAGAATATATTATATTTTATTGCATAGTGCAACATAGTATCCTTTCTATTCTCCTATAAATAGGATGCTTAGTTAGAATTGAAAATCATACCAGAAATTCAGAGAATTCTTTTTCTATAATTTTGAACGTATTTCTTTAGAGTTTTAAGAAGCTTTGAGCGTAGAAAACAGTATAAGTTTTCTTCAAGAATATCCCCGCCCTACCAGTCGGAATACTCTTCTTTTTAAGGTAAGGAGTATTATTCTTTCGTATTCATGAAGAGAGTTATTTTCTTTCAATACTCGTAAAGGTTGTTATTCCATTCTTTATTATTTTGTTGGAATAACCTGTCTGTGTGGTCTATCGCATGCCTAGTGAATTTTGTTGTTATTCCATTCTTTTTTATTTTGTTAGAATATCCTGTCTGTGCGGATTACGCATGACCTGGTTCCATTATTTATTATTCTGTTGGAATATCCTGTCTGTGCGGATTACGCATGACCTGGTTCCATTCTTTATTATTACATTGGAATATCCGTCATGCATGCGAAGTTACGCATGACCTAGTTCCGTTCTTTATTATTCTCGTTGAATAACTCGTCTGCATGCGGATTACGCATCGCTTTGTGAATTCTTCATTATTCCATTCTTTATTATTCTCGTTGGAACAATCATTTGACGTGGATTACCGCATGGCAAGCAAAAAAATCCATTCATGCTTTCATATATTCTATCATACTCAAATTGGTTAAAGTTTTGGCTTCTATACTCCATGAAATTAGTGGAATATCCTTGATATTTGCGCTTTCATCCAAAGATCTTTTCATGAAAATATTCTTCTGAGCATTCTTGAATTTTTCTCCACAAAACAGTATCATGTTGACAATTTGGACGTTATTGATTTTTGGATAAATTAAATTATAAATCTTTAAAAATTTATCCTTGAACTTGTTTTATTGAATTCTTATATCATTGTCATCATCCTCATGTTTATAATATGTTGAAAGTCATCTGTGCCCTGTAGTGCATAGATGGATTTGGTATTATTATGACCAGGGATTATTCGGTATAATCATGACCGTAATGTTACAAATGATGTGGTAAAAATCCTCATTGGTCGTAGTGCATTGATGGACAGTTGTTGGCATAATCATGACCATTGATGAATACACGAATATCCTTGGCCCATAGTGGATGGATTATTTGTGGTCGTGATACTAATGAATATCCTTGGCCGTAGTGCAGGGATGATTTGGTTTATTTATTAAGCTGAGTCTCAGCGATAAAAGTGATGAAAAACCTTTTAAATCATAGAAGATAGTAGATTTTAGTCTCTACTTGACTCTTCTAATGGATTGCTTGTTCCGCTGCAGTTAAACTTGATGTTTGTCATATTTATCAGTTTAACACTGTTGAAGGCTAACGATAAATTATTCTGAATTATCTTAGTCATAATATTTCTTACCCGGCTAGTTGAGCTCACCATTTCTTTCACCGTTATCTTCAGGAAATGAGAACATAGTCGGGACTAGTCGGGTAACGGAGTGACGGTCCAGATGATAGCACTAGTAGTCCTCACTATTCTGTTATATAGTGTGACAATAAATGTAATGAGGACTCCATTGAGTGTGGATATTGTCTAGATGACAATATTCTTATTAAAACTCTCAGTTATGTCTTGTCGTATTCTACACGACAGTTATATTATTAAGTTGTATTTGAATTTTGTACCATGTATTTGGCGACTCAAGATGAGTGATGTATACCTATTTTGGGGGCATCACAGTTGGTCTCAGAGCTTAGGGATATGATCACTGGCTGAGATGTGAGACAAGAATTAGGGGGGGAGAGACGGGGAATTCCTTCGCTAGTATGACCTACCTAAGTTTATTTGATATTTAATTGGTCGGTAAGAGTATAGGGATAATATGTTGCATGTCAATTAACCCTTGTTTTGTGGCAGTATATGAAAATGACATCCGAGAATGTTAAGAATAGCAATGGAGCACAGGAGACCGTTGAGTCACCACAGATCAACACCCAGCATAATGTACATCAGGAAGACAATAATCCTCAGGTGAACAACAACACCGACCAAATGGCAAACGACGGAATGTTTAGGAGCTTTCTGCAATTCGTACAACATCATGCAAGAGAGACTCATCGTCCAAAATGCAGTGGAAACATCGGCAACTCTCTTGACGGGCCACCGCTAAACAGTTCAAGGAGCTGGGACCACCGGAGTTTATTGGAGAGCCAAAACCACTTAAGGCGGAGACGTGGATAAAACAGATCACCAAGATATTTGATGTTTTGGGATGCTCCGAGGAGCAAAAGGTTCCCTTTGCTACCTTTATGTTGCGAGGAGAGGCTGATTACTGGTGGGAATCGGTAAAGCGCACTCAACCTGCCGCACTGAAGATGTCTTGGGAGAAGTTCCAAGAACTATTCAATGACAAGTACTTTCCCGAAAGTATTCGTCCCATGAAAGAGGTAGAGTTCATCAAGTTGGAGCAGAATAATATGACCGTGTCGCAGTACGAATCTAAGTTTGCCGAGTTATCCCGGTTTGTGTCTCACTTGGTTGATAATGAGGAAAGAATGATGCGGATGTTTCTAAGAGGTTTGAAATCTGAGATACGTCAATATCTAATTTCTCATAAACTTTGTTTGTATTCAGATGTTTTAAATAGGGCTCAGTTATTGGAGCGCGATAACGAGTCAACCCAACCAAGAGAAAGCAGCCTGCAAAATGATAATACCAGTGGTAGCAGTCATCGAAGCGGTGACAACAAACGTGGAGGGAATCAACACGCTAGAAATGGTAACCACTTTGGTGGTAATCATGGCCAAGACAATAAAAGTGGACATTTCAAGAAGAGGAGATTCAACAATGATGGAAAGACGTCATTACCAGCACCCGTTGTTAAGGAAGGAGAACGACCACCTATAATATGCTTCAAATGCGGAGGGGAGGAACATATCAGTCTAAACTGCGCGATGCCATCAAAAGCGTGTTATAATTGTCGAAGAGAAGGTCACCTAGCCCAATTTTTTCATGCACCGAAGACAAGTCCAGTTGGAACGGTGACACAAAATACCGTCCCAGACAAGTCAAAACCAGTAGTTCAAGGGAGAGCGTTTGTTGTGACCTCCCGTAGAAAGCAGGAACCCGAACGAGGTCATCACTTCTAAGCTTATCATAAACTCCAGCGAAGTCTATACCTTATTTGATACCAGTTCTATCCATTATTTTGTTTCTCCTACTTGCGCTCAACGATTAAATTTGACTCCGGAGAAATTAGACTTTGACTTATCTGTGGAAACTCCATTGGGAGAAACCTTCATTACATCCACTGTTTATAAGTCTTGTTTGGTTCAAATCGGTACCCTCACATTGAATGTCGATCTTATTTCATTGAAAATACTTGCATTTGATGTGATTCTAGGGATTGATTGGTTAACTACTCATCATATAAAAATTGATTATTTTTGTAAGGTTGTTAGCTTTCATATTCCTAACCAATCTATTATGAGAATTCAAGCAACCAAACCATTAAAATCAATCACCGTCATCTCAAGTCATAAAGCTATTCGTTTATTGAAAAACGGATGTCACGCTTTCTTAGCTCATGTCACAGATTTAAACAAAAATACGTCAGATTTGAATGATATTTCTATTGTTAATAAATTTCCTGATGTATTCCCTGAAGACTTCCTGACCTACCCCCAGAGCGTGAAATTGAATTTTGTATCGACCTTGAACCCGGTACAAAACCCATTTCCAAAGCCCCATATCGAATGGCTCCTATTGAACTTCAGGAGTTAAATACCCAATTATAGGAATTGTTAGACATTGGTTTCATTCGTCCTAGTACGTCTCCTTGGGGTGCTCCTGTTCTATTCTTGAAGAAGAAAGATGGGAGTATGCGACTTTGTATTGACTATCGGGAATTGAACCATGTCACCATCAAGAATAGGTATCCGTTACCTCACATTGATGACCTGTTTGACCAGTTGCAAAGAGCACAATTCTTTTTAAAGATCGATCTTCGTTCTGGATATCATCACCAAAGGTTAAAATCGAGGATATTCCAAAGACTACCTTCGAACTCCTGGTGACGGCATTATGAATTTTTAGTCATGTCTTTTGATCGACTAATGCTCCTGCCTTTCATGGATATGATGAACCGAGTATTCAAGGAATATTTGGATCACTTTGTGGTCGTCTTTATTGATGACATCCTCATATATTCCAAAAGCCGTGAAGATCATGAACAACACTTGAGGCTCATACTCCAAAAGCTTCGTGAAAACAAGCTTTATGCCAAGTTGAAGAAATGTGAGTTCTGGCTTGAGGAAGTAGCATTCCTTGGGCACGTAGTATCAAGTCATGGAATATCCGCTGACCCGCAAAGATTGAAGCTATTCAAAGTCGGGAGCAACCTAAATCGCTGATCAAGTACGTAGCTTTCTTGGCTTAGTCAAGGTTATTATCGGAGATTCGTGGAAGGATTTTCTCGAATCGCTACTCCATTAACTTAGCTGACTCAGAATGATATAAAATTCGGTTGGAGCGTGGAATGTGAGAAGAGTTTTCAAGAACTCAAGAGGAGACTCATTTTAGACTGCTCGACAATACCATCCTGCCTCTGAGGGATTTGTCATCTACAAAGATGCATCGGGCAAAGGGTTAGGATGTGTTCTCATGCAACATGGGAAAGTCATAGCCTTATGCCTCTCGGCAACTCAAAGAATATGAGAGGAATTATCCTACTCATGATCTAGAGTTGGCAGCTGTTGTCTTCGCACTTAAAATTTAGAGGCATTACTTGTATGGGGAGAAAGTGGAGATCTTTATGGATCATAAAAGCCTCAAATATTTCTTCACCCAAAAGGAACTCAACATACGGCAACGACATTGGTTTGAACTGTTAAAAGATTATGATCATACCGTTCAATACCATCCTGGAAAAGCTTAACGTGGTAGCCGACGCATTGAGTAGTAAGATCATACGCGGCACGAGGCGATATTGTCAACGCAGGGCCCATTTTGTGTGACTTGCAAAGGATGGAGATAGAGTTAAAGACTCCAGGACCCATGTGATGATGGCGAATATACGAGTAGAACCGACTTTTAATCGATAAAGTTAAAGCTGCTCAAACTACGCACTGGAGTCGATGCATATGAGGAAGAAAATGCAAGAAGGTGCTATTTCGGAAGTAAGAATCGATGAAGAAGGAATACTTTGAGTCAACTCTAGACTTTGTGTTCCTAACGATTCTGACTTAAAGTATAAAATCATGATGGAGGCGCACAACACACCGTTTGCCATCCATCCTGGGAGTACCAAAATGTATCGTGATCTTCGACATACATTTTGGTGGAGCAATATGAAGAGAGAGATAGCGAGGTTTATCTCAAGGTGTCTAACTTGTCAACGAGTCAAGGCAGAGCATCAAGTACCAAAAGGTCCATTGCAACCACTTGAAATTCCAGAAAGGAAGTGGGAGCACATTACCATGGATTTCGTTACCGGTCTTCCCAAGGTTTCTCAAGGCATAGATGCGATTTGGGTCATTGTTGATAGATTGACTAAGTCGGCTCATTTCTTACCTATACGAGAAACTTATACACTTGAACGTCTTGCTCGTATGTACATAAATAAGATTATAAGACCGCATGGTATGCCAAGATCCATAGTTTCCGATCGAGACCCAAGATTCACTTCACGATTTTGGGTTAGTTTGCGAAAAGCTATGGGCACGGATTTACTGATTTAGCTTTCGGCATATCATCCTCGAGATTGGACGGACAATGGAGAGG
Organism: Panax ginseng; assembly: GCA_020205605.1. Classification (NCBI taxonomy): domain Eukaryota; kingdom Viridiplantae; phylum Streptophyta; class Magnoliopsida; order Apiales; family Araliaceae; genus Panax; species Panax ginseng. Next base: position 82,877,290 of record CM035141.1, read on the forward strand.
ACTATTCAAACTCTTGAAGATCTATTAAGACTCGTGTCATCGACTTCAAGGGAAGTTGGGACAAGTTCTTACCATTGGTGGAGTTTTCCTATAACAACAGTTATCAAGCAAGTATCGGCATGGCTTCATTCGAGGCGCCAGATGGAAGAAAGTGTCGCTTCTCCAAAGATAATTGGGATGAGGTGGGTGAAACAACGTTGTTGGGATCGAATTTGGTATGTATGACTACGGAAAAGATTCAAACGATCCGACAACGTATAAAAACCTCAAAAGATCGACAAAAGAGTTATGCCGATCTTCATCGAAAGGACGTAGAATTCGATATTGGAGATCATGTGTTGTTACGTGTTGCTCCATGGAAAGGAGTTACGAGATTTGGAAAGAGAGGAAAGCTCAATCCTCGATTCATTGACCCATTTTTAATCCTCGATCGAGTAGGAACTGTGGCCTATAGACTCGCTTTACCGCCAAGTATGTCTCGTGTTCATAACGTTTTTCACATATCCATGTTACGTAAATATGTGAAAGACCCGCACCACATTATTGAGTTAGAACCGGATGAAATAGCAGAAGATTTAACGTATGAAGAGGTTCCTGTAAAAATCTTGGATAAGAAGGAACATGTTCTACGCTCCAAGATTATACCTCAAGTCAAAGTTTTGTGGAGGAACCACGATGTTGAGGAAATAACCTGGGAGTTAGAATCTGAGATGAAATCAAGGTGTCCTTACCTCTTCGACATACCAGGTACGTACCCTAATTTCGAGGGCGAAATTTCATAAGAAGGGGAGGTTGTAAGACCCCAACTTTTATGAATAAAGATGATTTTTCTATACATATCATTTTTGAATATTATGGAATGAATTTGATATAATGTTATAGTTGTGGGTAATATTTATATATTTTGCAAAGTACGCAAGTTGTTATATAATATTTGATTGGTCAGGGAATATTCATTTTAACAGGGAATATTCGTACAACGGCACAATCATTGGTGGACTCCACAACGGAATTATTGTCGGATTGAGAAAACGACAAAAATACTTTATGAAAATAACGACGGAAGTTTTACTGTTAATCGCTGAAACACTCTTGTTTAAAAGTACAAAGAATACGCGTGGTTGCATAAGAGCACACCAGTATTGATTATTGATGCTTACGTGAGAAGTCACCGCTTTTGTTCAATTATTGTTACAAGAATTCTCGTAGTATCTCACGTTATTTGATTCAATTATTGTATATTTTATATATTTTATAATCAATAATTGAGACGACAAAGTTATTAATATTATTATTTGTAATATTAACGATGTCTAGAAGTTCTCACAAGGAGAGGTTTGGTCACCTAATTACGCTAATAGGAGAAATCCTTATTGAAAAGCCCCTCATTCCTAGGAACGACACAGTCGATTAATATTGTGAATTATAATAATTGTGATAAATTTTGTTTTATTATTATTATAAATGTAATAAAATGTAAAACTTTTTTATAAAAGCAGTAATACTTTTTAAACGTTTTGTTTTATTTGATTATAAATAGAATATATTATATTTTATTATGCATAGTGTTTGTGCATAGTGTTTGTATAGTAAAATCTTTTTTATATAAAATGTAATACTTTTATAAAGTTATTTGTTTTATTAGATTTTAAATAAAATATATTATATTTTATTATGCATAGTGTCTGCATAGTGTTTGCATAGTAAAAACTTTTTATATAAAAATGTAATACTTTTTATAAAGTTTTGTTTTATTTGATTATAAATAATATATATTATATTTTATTGCATAGTGCAGTAAAATATCCTTTCCATTCTCCTATAAATAGGATGCTTAGTTAGAATTGAAAATCACACCAGAAATTCAGAGAATTCTTTTTCTATAATCTTGAGCGTATTTCTTTAGAGTTTTAAGAAGCTTTGAGCGTAGAAAAAAAAGCGAGATAAGTTTTCTTCAAGAATATCCTCATCTACCTACCAAATAGAAATACTCTTCTTTTTTTAAGGTAAGGGTATTATTCTTTCGTATTCATGAAGAGAGTTATTTTCTTTCAATACTGTAAGGGTTGTTATTCCATTCTTTATTATTCTATTAGAATAACTCGTGCGTGCTGGTCTATCACATGCTTGGTGAATTCTCATTGTTATTCCATTTTTTATTATTCTGCTGAATATTCTCGTCTGTGCGGCGGATTACGCATGACCGGTTCCATTCTTTATTATTCTCGTTAGAATATCCTGCATCATGCGGATTACGCATGACCTAGTTCCATTCTTTATTATTCTATTGAATATCCTCGTGCATGCGGGTTACGCATGACACAGTTCCATTCTTTATTATTCTGTTGAATAACTCCGCTCATGCATGCGATTACGCACACCGCGGTGAATTATTCATTTATTCTATTCTTTATTATTCTCATGGAATAATCTGCATCACGTGGATTATCGCATGGCGACAAAAATCCATTTGCGGTTTCATATATTCTATTATACTCAGTTGGTTAAAGTTTTGGCTTCTATACTCCATGAAATTAGTGAATACCATTAATATTTGCACTTCATCCAATATCTTTTCATGTAAATATTCTTCTGAGCATTCTTGAATTTTTCTCCACAAAATAGTATCATGTTGGCAATTTGGATGTAATTGATTTTTGGATAAATTATATTATAAATCTTTAAAAATTTATCCTTGAACTTGTTTTATTGAATTCTTATATCATTGTCATCATCCTCATGTTTATAATATGTTGAAAGTCATCTGTGGCCTGTAGTGCATAGATGGACTTGGTATGATTATGACCAGGGATTATTTGGTATAATCATGACCGTAATGTTACAAATGATGTGGTAAAAATCCTCATTGGCCGTAGTGCATTTATGGACAGTTGTTTGCATAATCATGACAATTGATGAATACACGAATATTCTTGGCCCGTAGTGCATGGATAATTTGTGGTCGTGATACTAATGAATATCCTTGGCCGTAGTGCAGGGATGATGTGGTTTATTTATTAAGCTTAGTCTCAGCGATAAAAGTGATGAAAAACCTTTTAAATCATAGAAGATAGTAGATTTTATTCTCTACTTAACTCTTCTAATGGATTGCTTGTTCCGCTACAATTAAACTTGATGTTTGTTATATTTTATCAGTTTAAAACTATTGAAGGCTAACGATAAATTATTCTGCATTATCTTAGTCATAATATTTCTTACTGGGCTAGTTGAGCTCACCCTTTCTTTCACTGTTCTCTTCAGAAAATGAGAACGTAGCCGGACTAGTCTGGAACTGAGTGATTTATTCAGATGATAGCAGCATTAGTAGTCCTCACTATTCTGTTAAATAGTGTGACAATAAATGTAATGAGGACTCCATTGAGTGTGAATATTGTCTAGATGACAATATTCTTATTAAAACTCTCAGTTATATCTTGTCGTATTCTACACGACAGTTGTATTATTAAGTTGTATTTGAATTTTGTACTATGTATTTAACGACTTAAGATGGGAGATGTATACCTATTTTGGGGGCGTCACATTATAGCCATTAGAGAACCACGAGGAATATTATAAGGGTAAACTGATGCATATAAGGGTATCCAAATCGGCGTATCCAAACCTGCTGCATATAAGGGTAACCTGCTGCATATAAGGGTATCCAAACCTCCAATAGAGATTCATCGATTGACAGAAAAATAGCACTAAAAATTCGGCAACACCACGAGGCAGAGCCTCTACCCATCTGCCTTTCTCTCTCCTCCCGTAGTAGAACCAGTCGATGGAGCTCAACATAGTAAACCACTACGGCCTCTGCCGGGCAAACCGCCGCCACTTTGGTTTATAGTAGGAAAAAAGAGGATGAAGAAAAAAGATAGAAAAACAGGAACATAGATAAAAAATGGGCCTGCTGTGTTTGAATGTGTTTAAATAAGAAAATAATAATTAACGGGAAGAGATAAGGGAGATAATTGTAGATCACGATTAAAGGATACCCAAATGTATTAATTTTATAAATAAATATGGAAAATATATTACTTTTGTAATTATTTTATCTATGCATCATTATTGTAATTATTTTTAAAAATGTATTAAAATTTGTAATTAATTCTAAATTTTATGTCACATTATTTTTCGCTACATTGTTATTCTCCAACATGAAGTTAAAATAATACACCATTAAATTAAGAAGATAAAATATGCAATATAATTAATTATATATATAAATCTAATCAAACTATTATTTTTATTTATCATTAATTATAATGTACATATTAGGGGTGGGGTGGGGTGGGGGGGGGGGTGGGGTGGGGGTGGGGAGTGAAACAATATTATAATAATCTACAATTATAGATGGACAATGCTAATCTTAAAGGATAAAAGCCTTTGAATGATTTTTAGGCCATCTGTTTCTCGTAACTATTATGGAGCCAATCTTTCCACCTGTGGTACATTAACAGCAATGGGTTTGATATCTCTGCTCCGCATATAAGTCAAAAACTGGCCTAGTAGCTCTTCCAGTAGGGATTGGACGACGGAGATCTGTCCACCTGTAGAAGAGGTAAACTTTTAAATTGACAAATTTTAATAATTTTTTTCATATATAATAGTGATGGCATAATAGTACTTAATTTAGCTAGAATATTAAGTGGTTACATGTTTGGAACTTCACGTCACTTTTCGAAAATTTGAAATGTATCTATAATTTTGGAACAAACAAAAAAAGAAAATATATCTCTAATTTTGAAATAGAGATAGTATAAATGCAAGGAGTAAGAAAATATACTCACCATGCACCTCGCGCATTAGAACAAATTGAACAATATCCCTTGTAGCGATTCTTCCCATAGAGCTCTCTAAGAGATGTCCATTATCAGAATCAAGGATCTGCCAGTTGACAAAAACAAATGAATGGGAGAGAGAAAGAAAGAAGGAAGATAAACCAGCTCATATTGCAAAAGGAGTGATGTGTACTGCCAGACCAAATAGTTTAGGTTCCAAGAATAGAAAACAAGTATTTACCTCCATTTGCTTAAAATCTGCACCTCGAACTCCAACTATAAGAATTGATAGTGGTAGATCAGATGTTCTAACTAGAGCATCTTTAGTTTCTTGAAGATCAGCAAGGACTCCATACTAAAAATATGGTCAAGATCTTATTATCGAAATCATAGAAAAGTACGATATATATATATATGGAATTTCATCCATATGATCGGTTGTTGGGGAGGCAATATTGTGGCCTTAGCTACTACCTCATACTACATACTATAAAAAAAAAAAAAATTTATCTAAAATTTCAGTACATGTAGTAGTAGCAATGGCCAAAATGAGTTGCTCTCCAACAACCTAGGTTCTGTGTGGATGGAATCCATATATATATATATATATATATATATATATATATATATATATATCATTCGCTTCTCTAGAGAACCTGTAAGAGCAAACTAAGAACGAATCTGCTATAGCGACGGAAAAAACCGACGCTATAGTTTGTCATTCCCTCGATTATTTGGAGAGAGCCAATTATATATATACATATATATATATATATATATATATATATAATAAAACAGAATCCATTTTGAATCTTTCATTTGACAAAGCACAAAGACAGTTCAGATTTCATTTCAATTCTTTCAACTTAATCTAAAGGCTCACATTTCATCTCACACTAAAAATTTCCGCCCAAATCAAATTCACCCCTAAAAATTCCCGCGTGGTGGTGTGGTGAATTATGAAAATTTCTATTGATGATTTGTAAGTTTTGTAGATAAGTTTAAAATTTTCTGGATATCTATTTTTAAAGGAAAATTAATTATTATGGTGGTGTGGTGAATTATGATAATTGTTATGTTTGATTGTAAGTTATTTTAGATTTAAATAAATAAATAAATAAGACCTTGCGTCACATTATTTTACGGAACAACTTAATTATCACAATATTGTGTTGCAGAGGCAAATATGATAGACCTCCTGATTTGTCTTGAAGTGTGACTTTTGTTACTCGAGCAAGTAAACCCAAAGGGGTGTCATTACATTTAGTGCTCTAAAGACATTTAGTTTGGGAGTCATTTGTCCAAAACTCGTTAAATGGATAACTGTGAATAGCCTAAGAAAACGAGACAAGTTAAGCGAGAGGAAATGAGCAAAAAGAAGATATGGAGTCAAAGCGATGAAAAAGTTTGCGAGATCAGAATGAGATCATCTAAAGTCATGGAAGAGAAACCCCTGCTAAGGGTTGCATCACTCATAGTGCACATGTCATATGACGTTAATTTTGCAAAGAACGGTGTCTAGAACGAAGACGAAGTGTCTTTGATAAAGGGAGATAAGTATTTTGAATTTGATTTTACTCATGAATAATGACCATGGATGCTTAAAAGTTTTCTTGCTATTTCATAACTTGTTAAATGAAACAATCCTTAAAAAGAAAGAAATAAAAAAAATAACCTTAAAGTTAGCTGTCGACGTCGGGAATTTTATTTGCCCCTTTTCTGTTCTTGTCTTTTGGTGTTCTCATGTTAGGTGAGATTTGTTTGAAAAAATAAGTTGTGAAAAGGTCCGACGTATATATGTCGACGATTTGACTGTAAGAGTCGCTAGTTGGTATTTTTAAATGGTTGCACCAACTCAACCGAGAAAAGGTTTGCACATAGACCAAGTGATGTGACACTGCATAATTGGTATGTAAAACCGAGATTCGTTAGGGTCCGGGGGTTTGGTTATGCGAGGGGAAGGTGTTAGGCACCCCCCAGACATCCGTGGTAACACGATGATCGCTACTTTTCATTTTTAACATTTATCTGAAGGTGTGTGTGTGTAGGTCTATGTGTAGTTATCTAGAAGTAGTGCTATGCCTCGTTTGCACCTATATACAAAGGGTTTAAATTTTGTACAAAAGTTCAGTTTAAACAAGATATGGCAGTGATGTTTAGTAAAACAGGTTTTTCAAACTCTGGTGCTTAATAGTAATTGAGGCATTTGATACTTCCATTTTATTATGTGTTCGGCTGGATTGCTTTTTTTATTTTCGAGATGCGAAGCATCTTCAAGAAAATAAGATATATAGCAGTGCTGAACTCCTTGTGGGCATGAGAGCCGTCTAAGAAAATTCAAACACCGTGAATAATTTACAAGCTGGTTACAACTAAAAATGTCCATCACGGGAACCGAATCTAGATTCAGGGACTCAATCTGTGATCACATGATTCTTAGGCTCACATGATGATGCAAAGATGTAAGAAAGTCAGAAACAATTATATATATATATATAAAAGTCATATATATATATATATATATATATATATATATATATATATATATATATATATATGATCAACCGCCACTGAAGTAAACTTCAAAGTGACTAAATGTAAATATATATATATATAAAGATTTATCAACCGCCACATAAGTAAACTCCAAAGGACTAAATTTAAATATATATATATAAAACAATCAACTATATAAAGTAAACTCGAAAGGACAAAAAAATATATATATATATATATATATATATATATATATATATATATATATATATATATATAAGCTATAAACGATCGGATATATATCGATCCAGGCTCAATTCGTTAATTCAAATTCGAGGATATATATATATATATATAAGTCTTTTTATATATATAAAAGCAATAAACGCTCCGGATATAAATCCGTGTTCAATCAAATAGAGTTTGATGAAGACAATATATATATATATATATATATATATATATATATATATATATATAAGTATTTATATATATAAAAGCGATGAACGCTCGAATATTATATTCGAGCTCAATCGAGATAACTCGATAATATATATATATATATAAAAACAATAAAAGCCACGGATCGACGATCCGGACATACACACACAACACGACTCTCAACGTGAATAATTGTGTGGGTTCAAAACTGGAGAAAGACTTTAAGAAATATGAGAAGGCTTACAGTGGGCTGCCAAGAAGACTTCAAATAGCTTTAAATGAATGAACACTCGGTTTTCACCGATAAAATGTAGCAAAGTATAAGCTCACAAGTGTTTGAAATGATAAAGCACTCAATTTATAGTGTGTACAGAGCAAAATGGACAGGGCTTTCTCGCCTTTTTTCTCTTCAAAATGGCCACCCCAAGCCATCTATTTATAGAGCGGGGGAGCCGTAGGTGTACCTACGGCAACCGCAGATGTACCTACGGCTGCCCGGGGTGCCCCGGGCCATATGGGTCCCACCGTCATAAAGTACGTGCACTCGTGCAACGCATTATCCGCTCAAATCTTCATAACTTTTAATCCGGTCATCCGATTGAGACGTATAATACCTTTCCGGAATGCTGTTGTCGAGATATACACAATGCCATTGGATAAGATGTTGTACGAAGCCGGGAAGATGGGTCCATGGCCAGATCTTCAGGTCTTCAAATTTTATCCGGTGTATTATCTTATGCAGTAGTCAGTCGAGATTGGAGAGATGGTTCTTGTAGGACACTTTTGTGTAGCATATGGGTTGAAATGTTGTTGAGACGACATGAATGTGGGATTGAGGTGGCAAAATGATGATTTTCCCCCTCACTTGGGTTATCTCCGGTTCTGGGCTGATTTAGCAGTCGTTGCTTAGGGTTATCTCTGAGATTGGGCTATTGTGAGTACTGAATGTCCTCAAGGTTGTCTCTGAGGTGTGCCTGACCTCCAGGGGTCTACTTCGGGCATTAAACTTGATCTCTCAGGGTTATCTCCGGGGTTGGAACTGACTTTCTCAGGGTTATCTTCGGGGTTGGAAACTGGATCTCCAGGGGCTATTTCCGGGTTTGGAATTGATGTTGTGGTCCTCTAGGGTTATCTCTGGAGTGTGAAAAATATACTTTTGTCCTCCTGCATAGTTAGTAACAGAAAAATGAAATTTTGAGTGTCTACAGATGCCCCTCTTTATCACGTTCATGTAATGCAATGGAATGGACATGATAAAGAATACTAGACACTTGAAATATGATAAGGTATGTCTAATGATGCAAATTGCAATGTAATGAATGTTATGATGAATGTTAAAATGTTTTCGTAAATCGTAATTCGCAAATCGCACATCGCATTTCGCTTTTCGCACTTGGCCATTCGCACTTCGCAACTCGCACATCATTTTTCGTATATCGCAAATCGCACTTCGCAAATTGCTTTACCTTTACCGATCATTGCTGATGCCTATGCTGGTGTTGACTCCAACGGTTTGGCTTTTTGTCGATGTCGCCAATGCTTGTTTGATGAAGATAAGTTGAGATATTTTCTACATCTCTGATGGGGCTGACGTTCTGAAATCACCGGACCTTCTCGATGTATACGCTGGTAGTTTGCAACGGTGCCTACCCTGCTGGTAGTTTGACAACGGATCCTACCATGCTGGTAGTTAAATACGTTGACATCGCCAAACTGTTTTGGTTCCTACTCGAACGGTGGTATATAAAGCTTTTCATCGCTGAACTGTCTTGATGTTGTGCTGAATTGATGGCAATGGCTTGGAATACCGGATCATCCGATACCTTCGCTGAAGTAATATTTAACGGTTTGCTTCACCAGACTCTGCCTCACCCTATTTGAGGTGATTTGGAGTTTTGTTTCACTATTAGGTGCTTGTGCCCCATTTCCTTATGCGTTTGATTCGCAACCCAAATGAATCGATGACCAATGCCACCGACATCCTCGGAGGTGCAACTCATTCTTTCACGCCTTGATTTGAACTTGATGTAGAGGCCTGTATTGAGGACTCGGCGGACGGGCACATTTGATGATGAGGATTTCATTCGTTAGACCTTTTGTTATTGGGCTTCTGCTTTTGAGTTAAGGACTTTCTTAAGAATTTTCCCCTTCTTTTGTAGGGGCAAGCTTATGTCACCATGATTTCTTTCAGGAATTCTCCCATTTCTTTTGATGAGAAGCTTGATCCCGCCTTAAACTCCTTCCCTTTCCTGGAATCAGAAAATGCCCCAATCCTTTCGTATTTTGTTGTCGGGGATTCATATGAGATACTCTTATTGTTGACCAAGTCGCGAGTGAGTAATATCCTCAAATGAGGATTATTCATTCTGAGAACAGTATAATTGGAAAAGACCAAATGATCGCTGAATCACCAGTGAGATGATGTGAGGGAAACTCTGACGATGATGTACTATGCTGATGGTGCTACCTGGTGCATTTTCCTCTTTAGGATGGTTGATAAATGCCCCAGTGTTGAGTTGTCGTTATTCCTGAGATTGCCCCAATCTTGTTGTAAGGGTCCCAATATCAGTTTGTCACTGATTTTAAAACTTCCCCAGATTTGCTTGTTGTCTGGGATAGTTGCTTTGACAGATGGGCTGTTAAGATGCCGAGATCGCAAGAGGCTTTAGTTCATTTCATTTTATTTTATTAGTAGGTAGGAAATTAAGTAAATTCTAATTATTTTATTTTAATATTGGGAAACTAAGTAAAATACACAAATAAAACAAAACGGGGGCCCACAGATTTTGCAATTAAAGAATTATAATAGGATTTTTCGTAGAAAATAGTAACTATGACATTCTTATCCGAATCTAAACACTATAAACAACATAAAAATCATACCATAAATTTATACACTATGCAAAAAGGAAATTGAAGAAATTATCTGGCTATCAATACACTGACAGAACCCCCAAATTGAAAGTATGTAAACGTGTGATAAAACCCAACTGAATATCAGATTATCAGATTTGAACATGTAGTATACCTAATTTCAAATTATGCTAAATAAAATATAACCCAAATTGATACAGAACATGCTGTAGTTGAATAAGTTAATCAAAGCCAAAGTAACTATGAACATATATGTGTGTGTGTGTGTCTATATATATATATATACACACAACGGATCAGGTCCAGACTCCCGAGCCTGATCAAATCCGGACCTTTTTTTTGTGCTTTTTTTAATACCATATTATGGACATTATATATGTAATTGCACAAATCAAACCCTAATTTGAAGGTTTGAAGGGTACAATACACCTCAAATCAAACTCCAATAGAATAGTAAAAATGGAAGCCTAATATCAGTTTCATACCCTAAAATTCATAAACCTCAAAATCAGTATCATATACCCTAAAAATTAAAACATAAAAACTCATAACAATTCAAGATCTTCTTTTTCAAAAGCCCTAGATCTAGCTAGAGTTTGAAGGAAATCAAATATAAAAGGACATAAGGAGGTTCCGAAAAGAGAGAGGAGGTCGTCGGCGAGGGAGCGGATAAGGGAGGTGCCGGAAAGAGGAGTGAGAGGACGGAAAATTTTGTCGTCGCTGCTCCTAGAATTAATTTGAGGGGAGAATATGAAATGAGAGGAAAACACGATCTAGCTATTAAAATCCTTTGTTTTCAACGAAAATTTCGTCAAAAATAATTCCCTCGAAATTAAGTTAATTGCACTAAAAATTATGTCGAAAATATATATCATTCCATCAAAAATAGTATACACACTGGCACGAAATGTTGGCGCGCTTGAGGTAGCATTATTATTATTATTCTGACGGAATTCCGTCGAAAACACATTAATTTTGACGAAATTAATTTCGACGCAATATACCTTAATTTCGATGTAATAAATTTCGTCGAAATTAAATTTGTCGGGATTATCCAATTTTCTTGTAGTGATTTAAAATACTCAATATAAGTGTGTGAATAATGAATTAAATTGATTGAATAGATAGACATGTTAATGCAACAAGAAAAATATATAAAAAAAAGCCCACTGGCCACCCGAATCATCAATTCTTGGGCCATTGGCATCTTATTTTAATGGGTCCTTTACAATAATTTACAACATTTAGAAAGTAATTAAACTATTAGTGCACTCATAAAATATTTACACAATTAATACACTTTTCATATTTATTTACAATATTAGTGCAATTAGGATTTCTTAATTTAGGGAATTAGTATAAGATTCAATTCATAATAATAAGGAAACTTAAAATCAAGGAGAAATAACTACCATAATTAATAATTCAAATTTAAATATTTTGGATCTAACAACAAAAACAAATTCAATTTCAAAAATAATAATTTAAATTCAAATATTCAAAGTTTGGCAACGTCATCTTCCTCCTCCCCTTCGCCGGTGAGACCTAATTTCATGTTCACCTTTGCCGGTGAGACCCAATTTCATGTCCAAAAGAAAATAAGAACACTACATAGGAAAGAGAGAGATAAGAGAGTGATGTGTAATGTAATGTTGATAACCAAACCTTCTTAAAAAAGGTAACCAAACTTTTATACCTTGGTAACTAAACCTTTATACCAAGGTAACCAATCTACCTCTACATCTGCAGTATGAATTGGTTACATTGGTCTGAAAGTTTGGCAACCAACTGAATGAAGGTTTGGCTACCAACTGCATCACATTCAAAATAATTGGTAACTTAATAAAACTGAATTAGTTACCTTGGATACCGATCATTAACTACTAGTCGAGCTACTAGATCTACCTAAACATGTTTCCTTGAGCAATTTCTTATTTGATCAATAAAAGTAGAAAATGCATATAGGGACTATTTATTACAAATACGTTCCATTTTAAGTACCTGAGCTGCAACTCCTTTGATCATTTCTTACTATTAAGAAATAGCATTGTAATGGGTTATGGCAGTTAAAGGCTAGATATGGAGGCTCTTACGTGTTTATAATGACAACATCATCAAATCATGAGGCGGAAGTGGAGCAGCCTTGGAAACTGTAGACTAAACCCAGTAAACTTAGAATCTCTTGTACCCTCCGGTACTCAGCAAGTCCAGCAGACTTGACTTTGATTTAGTCACGAAGACAAGGACCCTGCAGGCCCTGTTTGCTTGGTTGTTTGTTTGTTGTTTGTTGTTGTTGAGCTGCTAAGATGACGTTCAGCTTGTTCATCTTCTGGTTCTTAGCAGGTTCTTGTGATCATTGGGCATTCAGCATTAGTGTTTGATCACATCCTCGGGACTGCTAAGATATACGTTCAGTTTAATAACTTGTTGGTTCTTAGCAGTTCTGTCTTATCCTTTGGTGTTGTTGCTCTTTATTGTTAATGCTTGTCTTCATCTAATGTTCAACATTGTGCACCATCAACGTCGAGGTACTGCTAAGTCTTTGCACATCAGCTTGGCTTCTTTGAGCACTTAGCAATCCTTGAACACTGATTGTCTTGTGCACATAATCAGTTATGTATCTTCTTCTCTTCAGCTTAGTGTGTTCATGATGAGACATAGGATGGCTTGAGTATTCTGCTTTCTGATCTGCCATTCAGGTTGTTGCCTTTTTGGCCTTCCGGATCTTAGTACATATACCACTTTGTTATCATACTCCTTTGTGTGGAGTGAAGTTTTATCATTGCAGAACTCTCATCAGTTGTGCTTTACTCTACTGTAGTGGTCTCATTCACATGAAGACCTTTTCTCTGATGTGCCCTATATAACTTGCATCTCCTCAAGTCAACAACCCCTCATTCTCTGAAGCTTTGGCTATTTGTAGATTCATCTGTTATCTTCCCGTTAGAATATAGCCGTTGGAGGTCTTCTATTAACAAGCTACCCTTTTAATCTCTGCTAATGAAGTAACCTTTGAAATGTCTTAGTCGAAGATATCCATTGTAGCAATTAATGCTCTAGACATTTCTGAGCACTGATGTAGACATGTCAGACTGATGTGACAACTCCTTTTTGACTTTCCTGACACATCAGTCTGCTTTATCATCTAACACTTCATAGACGTTACTTTCAGCAGGCTAGCAGATAGTCACCTTCTTCTCTTGTTTCCTTATTTCTCATCAAGGATGCTTGGAAAGAATATCGGGATTCCCAATTCACAACATTCAAATGTCAGTCTTCTTTGCTTGGACTTTCTCACTCCTCAGATGAATGCCCTTTATGATTTTGACATTTATGAACTCTACGAGTGCTAAATCATAGGGTGATTTAACCTTGACACCTCTCATGAATTCAAGAGTGTTCAACGTTGTGCCATCTTATACCTTGCCTTTCACAGTCTATTCTACGATCGTGCTTTATTCAGCCTGAACAAAGAGAACACTATGATTTTTCTTAAGTACTGATAGACAACGATCTTTACTTGCTTGTATTGCAGACTCTACGTTCCCGAGAGCAGACTACGATTCTTGATTTTGCTCGGCAGGCGTTTGGAACAACTCTATGATTCTGAGTGAGGCCCTCCAAAGTAGACTATGATTTTGTAACAACTTATTGGATACTCTACGATTCTGCCTTGGCTTCTACAATCTATCTTGGTTCATCATACTCAGCTTTCATAACGTTCTGCCTTGTGATATCTTGATCATACTTTATGATAAGGCTAAGCATTGACTTCTTCCATGTTTGTCCTTTGCTCGATAGCAGGTCTACCATAAGCTCTGTATTTTCTTCGTCAGGCTCTTCTTCTCTTTGGTGAGCACTGTGATCGTAGTTTTCTTTTTAGCACTTTTTGGAGATTCCTTCTGACTGAATTTTTACTTCTCTATTAATCCTTTTGTTTGTGCTTTGATCTTCCACCTGTTTACATATCATTGAGAGAATACTTTCTGGAGGTCTTCAAGTAGGCTTCATTCTTAAGCTTGACTGTTCTTATCAGAGAAAGCGATCTATGCATTAGACTTCGTGTTTGCTTCTATAGAGAATCGTAGAGTTCTTATATGATTATGCCTTGGCTATGTACGAATCTCGCTGTCTGTGACATTGGCTCTGGTTCTGCAAATTGTGATCCTGATGGGTGACATGCAAACTTCATGATTCAGAGTCAAGTCTACGATTCTAACATGACAGGAGCTCGGCAGACATCTTCTCCGATTCCAAGAGCAGACTACGATTCTGCTTTATTTTCTTGATAGGCTAGCATAACTTGTATAGAGCTCTATGATCAGACATGCCTATCTATTACACTTCAAAATAGATCAACCTAATAGTTTTGATCTTTTCTTCTATACATTCATTTACAGAATGATAAATATTAAGCATGGATCAACCTAACAATTTTGACCATATCAATCTAAGTCCTTGTCCATATTATCTATCATCTATTAAGGACTTTACAGCTTTTATCAATGCAAACATATCAGCATATTCATTCATTTACTTCATCATCTTCATCATTAAATTATACGAATAAAGGAATAACATTCACATGCATATTCTTAACATGTTCATTGTATACTAAGACCGATCGTTCATCGCAACTACGTTGTGTTTACATTCTTTGTCTTTTAATCATGTTCAATGTTTCCGTTTCAACCCTCACTAAAGGTTTAAATCACTTGATTAAGTGTTACATTATGTGAACTATATGTTCATTATCTTTCCTTACACTTCCCCCATGATTTGAGCAATTAAAAACTCTTCTCTAGGTTTTTCCCTACACCGGCGTTGCGGTGCCACTTCCTTTGCTATTCTGGCCATACGAGTCTTCAGATAACTATTGCGGGAGTCAGTATTGCATGCTTCGATTCTAGTTCAAATCAAGGCCAGAACACCGAGTTCAAAAACTTAGTTTTTCCAGCATTTTTTGTAAGTGTTGGAACGCGTACGAGTCGCTTACTTTGTAATCTCGTAACTTCTTCATTATAACTCAGAACGAGGTCGTTCCAAAGCCATCTTCTTACTCTTAGCATGTACTTTAACTTCCCTCAGACAGGAATTCATTCTGAATCCATTAACATGCCATTCAATTGGCTTAAATTTCATCTTTCGTTCGTTTTACATTATTAACGTTCTTCGTTCGTTCATCCGTAATTCGGTCATCCGAACTCAGAATTCGTTCGTTTTTGAGTCCACAACTCACTTTTTCTACGTTTTCTTACATTCTTATGAAACCCTACACATTCAGGTTTATTTAGATACTTTCTACTTTTCGCTCGACTTTTATGAAATTTTTGTCATAACTTCGTTATAGCTAAGTTTAATCTATTCTTCATGAACGTTTCTATCATTCCTAACCAAGAAATAAGCAACTAACTTATACACGATGGTTTTAAACTTGTCCAACAACAACAAGTTATACCATAATGGTTTTAAATTTGTCCATCACCAACGTTCTTCGTGTTCTTCGCGTTCTTCGTTCGTTCTTCATTTTTAATCGATACTTTGATTATGATTTCACTTTTTCTTGGAATTTGGTGTTATTAAACACCATTTCTTACTTATTTCATCTAATCATTCATATGATTCATTCGGATCGTTCAAATTCATTACGAAATTCATACTTCTTTAAGAAATTTATAAACTAAACTTCAAATTCTTATTTCTTCGTTTTCTCATGATTTCAACCATATGAAAATCATTCCTAATATCTTTTACTTCCATTTTTATTAAGCTTTGTTTTTAAAATTAACTTAGAAGTTAGGTTTTCAATACCTTTCTTCTTTATTCTTCTTCCTCTAGACAAAGCTCCATGCTCTTCTCTTCCTTCTTCTTCTTCTCCAAGCTCTCAAGCTTTCTCTCTCTCTCTCTCAAAGTGTTGGTTAATTTCAAAGAAATCAACTAACACCTCTCTTTTATAGATTTTCAAAGTTAGGGACAAAATAGTCATTTCGCCCCCCAAAGTTAGTATTTTCACCTCCTTAACTAACCTCCTTACTATTCACGAAGCTTCTCTTCGAAGCTTCGTGGTTTCGTCTTTCAGGATTCGTCCGACAGTTCGAAAAACTGTGATTCTCGGAATTTAAATATTTTTGGATATTTCGTCTTTCCTTTATAGATTAACTTTTACGCATTCTTCGGAACTTCAAAAAACTGAAAAACACTTTTTGATGACAAGCGTTTTCCTTCATGTTTTCCCCTAACATAGTTAAAAGAATAAAAAGTGCATAACAGTACTTTTCGTCATTTTTATTTCGTCCAATTTCTACACGTTTTTCGAAAAAAACTTTTATCGGCTAACGTAACTTTTCATGACATATTATCTTCAAATCTTTTGACGGAATGTCATTTCGATATACCGAACTCTCGGAAAGGCTTAGGTTATTCAAACCTTAACTCTTAGGGTTTCGTCGGGTGAATAGTGTCTATTTCGTCTTTTACCCCAAAAATATTTTTGTTCCCAAAAATATTTTATTATTGTTTTGAAAATTCTTACTCGTTCAATCTAGCTCGTAGCCAGAATACTCCCGGTTTATAAACATTCTAGGTTCTAGAATGATTAATAAACATATTGGACATAATATTATTAATAAAAATTTATTTTATTAATAACTAATTCTGGACAATCCAATTTTCCAGGTTGGCACATGAATCATATTTTGCATTATTTCATGGGAGAATTTGTTATTATCTGTTTTGATGATATTCCAATTTTTGTCAACAACTTGGGAAATTCTTTAGCATGTGTTGAGTTTATTCGAGATCATGATAAAGGTGCTATTGAGTTTTCAACTGGTGATTGTGATCTTTTTATTCCATTGATATTATTACTTGATTTTGAATGTGTAAGAACACTTGGGTCATTTGGTCCATAATTCTAGCTGTCCATTTAGTACCTTAAAAAACATAAAAGTATTTTGTAATTATTTAATAACTATGTAAATTATATCCCAATAATTAGGAAAAAAAATAATTTTATAATAATTTAAATAATTTTATTTTACAAAGTTTTCATAATCATTATTAGTCCCAATACATCATTACATGCATATAATGTCCCCAACACATAATTCAATATTTTCTATTAATCAAATAATACTCCCTATACATTATTATGCACATCCATTTAACAAATGCATGAAGACAAAATAATAACTCACTTTATTTTGCCAAAATAAACATTCATAATAAAACAATACTCTCTTCCAATTATTATGCAAAACTATTTAACAATAAGGCAAAAATAATAATTACTTCACCACATAGTTATATAATTGCCCAAACACATAAATCACAAATTATCCTAAAATTCACAAAGATATATATATATATATATATATATATATATATATATATATATATATATATAGTCATGGTTGGTAATTTCCCTAAAAGTTTAAACCTCTATTTTACCATAAAACATTTAAAAAATAATTATAATATTTATTTATTTTTAAATTGAAAATTGGTAAAAGAAATCTTACAAAAATGATACTTGGATATGAAAACTTATATATGAATGTGATGTAGAAAAATAGTTTATACTCAATTTCCTCTTCTTTCTCTGTACTTTCTCTCTTATGCTGGTTAAATGGAAGTGGCAGGGAAGGAAATATGAGAGGGAGAGGGGCAGTTGAATGGAAGTGGCAGTAGGGGAGGGAATATAAAAAGGAGAGGGAGAAGGGCAGCGGCAGGCTAAAATTAATATGAGAGGGAGGGAGAGGCTGAGCGGCAAGGGTTAATGCGTTAATTTCCATGCAGTCAGGCAGTCAAGAGTCAGGCGCTAATTTCCATGTAGTCAGGCAATGTATGAGACTGTCGCTATGCAGCTTGTAGTGGTAAGGAGGGTTTTTTTTTGCTAAGTTTGGTTTGTATAAAAAGAACACAAGAAATACAATGGCGAAGGGGCATACTCTAGTCTATAGTTAATTCAAATATTGATAGACCAATAGATGAAAAAACTATAAAAGCACAGAGTGGCAAGGAGGGTTTAACTGATGGTGGGAAATTATGTAATTGTTGCAAGTTTTTTTTGTTGTTTAGTGACTGACATTACAGCCTGTAGCGGCATGGTCTTTACTAACTTCAATCATTGTCTTCCATTATGTTGATCAACGGTTGCAAGTTTGGTTGTTCAAATAGTACACATGACAACCGGTTATCATGAATTAATTCACTATATATATATATATATATATATATATATATATATATATATATATATATATATATATATGAAATGATTCATAACAAGTATTTGCTATGGATGAAAAATGGGCAAATAGCATCATAACCATCTATTGCAATAATCAAAGGCGGAGATTAAAAAGGAAGATGTGTCGTCCACTAGTTGAAGTAGCGAACGCTCTAAAAAAAGTTTCGGACCAAATTACCCACTACACATCCGCTAGTTGATCTAGTGTATGACTCTTTTCAAACCCCTACTACGAAACCCAAACCGCCAAACCCCATGCGATTTCTTATGTGATTGCGATTTCTTCTTTGATGTGCATCAATTTCTTATGCGATTTCTTCTTTGATGCGAAGATCTTTGATGCCAAACCCCCAAACCCCATGTGTTGAAGATGCTGTGATAATCTCCCTCATCCTATGATGCGATACCAAACCCTGATACGAAGATGTTGCGATAATCTCCCTCATCCTGATTGATTCTGAGCCTTCGAATATCCTAATTGATTCTGAGTATATGGTTACAGGTAAGATTGGCTTTATCTTGTGAAAAAAGCAAATCCTATTATTTCCTCGATACCTTTGTTGGGAAAACCATATTAGGCTTTACAGCTAATTACTGTAAGTTGAGGTAATGAGGATAAGCATCTCCATCATGTGAATCTTTTTAACCTTGTTTTATCAACAATTTTTAGCCCATTTAAGTTTTTACAATCCACAAAGAGGGCAAACTCCTTACTGCAAATATATTATGTAGTCTTTTGTTCCTAAGTGAATCAATATCATTTTATTATTTTATTATTATTAATTTGATGAGAATTGATCATTTGGAATCATTACTGAGAGTTTGATCATTCTGAGTTTGATTAGTTATTTTGGATTTGAATATGGAGCTGGAATTAATGATTAGTGTTTTTGAATGATTATTAAGCCTACATTATATTTCTTGAACAAAAATAACTCATTTACTTTGAAGCAAACACAAAGGATTACGCAACTAAAAAAGGTGTAATCAAATGTTTCTAGCATTCATACCATATTTCAGTGACTGGAAAAGGCTGTAATTTGATAGTACAATATGGTGTGTGTGTATATATAATTTATCCAACATATTTGTGACTGGATATAAACTAAATACAAATTAGCTTCATACCTTACAAAAGCCCCAATTCCATGTTCCAGTTATGAGTAGTGACCTATCAGGGATCATTGATGGGTCATGCTTGAGTCAAACTTTAGTAGTAGGTTTGAATGTATATATTTGTAGAATGTACTTAGACCATGTTATTACACTTTAATTAGATGTCAAAACTTTGTACCTTTTTGTATCCCTTTCCTCTTATTCGTCTTCGTCTCCGTCCCCATTTTACTAGTGAATATCAATGTGATTACTTTTTTGAGGTAAGTTGGCCTCAAGTGGACTAATTATTTGTCTGCGAGTGTGTAGGCCCAAAGTGATTCTTGCAGAAGAGAACACCAACTATATATATATATATTTTGGATTGCAAATGAGTGTAAGCTATCAACTAGAGAGTAGTCGATTTAAGATCTTTCATGATATCATTAGTTTATCTATCTCCAGTGGTTTGGGTGCACCATTTTGTTGTTAGCCATTTTAGCAAATCTTTGGACATGTCTTGATCATTCAATTCAATATTAGTGGTGAGTGATATAAGACCCGCTAAAGTAGATGAAGGGTTGAGACAACTTCTTTGGTCCCGAATCATGTATTTTGTGTCACCGAAACTTAGCATCTTTTGACACGAGAAGAGGTCTTAAATGATTTCTTTCTTTCCTATCTTATTCGGTTAATTTATATTCACGAGGCTTATTTATTTTAGTGAATTTAATTGCTTCAAAATCTAACTCTCATTTTTTTTTCGTTTTTTAATGTTACTTTTCCTTTATATTTGCAAATTAAGAGCTTAAGGCTCCCAATGAAGTTTGGGAACCATAGAGGCTTTGCTTTTGTGGAGTATGTTACAAAGCAGGAAGCCTAGAATGCTATTAAAGCTCTTTCAAGCACCCATTTGTATGGGCGTCTATGTCTTCTTCCTTTTGCTGAGGAAACATGTATATGCTTACATACATTGATATTCATCTCTAATCGCCTACCTAACTTTTAGGTCTTGGAGAGAGTAAAATAAGGTGACAGTTTAGAAGAATTACGTGCTAGAACCGCTTCTCAGTTTACAGATGAGCAAAATGGCTTACAAAATTCAACCAAGTTTTCCAAAAAAAGGAAGCACATGGTTGTCTTGGATGAAGGTAATTTTAAGTTTGAAATAATATTGGATTAGTGGCTTACCACACAGTTTTGGGGATTTCTCAAATCAAATCTTTGTGTGATCGGCTGGATACCACATGGTTGTCTTTGTGTTTCTCAAGGCATAAATGCAATTTGGGTCATTGTTGATAGATTGACCAAGTCTGCTCATTTCTTACCTATACGAGAAACTTATACACTTGAACGTTTTGCTCGTATGTACATAAACGAGATTGTAAGACTGCATGGTATGCCAGTATCCATTGTTTCTGATCGAGACCCAAGATTCACTTCACGATTTTGAGTTAGTTTGCAAAAAGCTATGGGCACGGATTTACGATTTAGTTCGGCGTATCATCCTCAAACGGACGGACAGTCGGAGAGGACTATTCAAACTCTTGAGGATCTATATAAGACTCTGTGTCCTTGACTTCAAGGAAAGTTGGGACAAGTTCTTACAATTGGCGGAGTTTTTCTACAACAACAGTTATCAAGCAAGTAATGGTATGGCTCCATTTGAGGCGTTGTATGGAAGAAAGTGTCGTTCTCTAGTATGCTGGGACGAGGTGGGTGAAGGAACGTTGTTGGGACCGGAACTAGTACGTATGACTACAGAGAAGATTCAAATGATCCGACAATATATAAAAACCTCACAAGATCGACAAAAGAGTTATGTTGATCTTCATCGGAAGGACGTGAAATTCAATGTTGGAGAACATGTGTTGTTACGTGTTTCTCCATGGAAGGGAGTTACGAGATTTGGAAAGAAAGGAAAGCTCAATCCTCGATTCATTGGTCCATTTGAAATTCTTGACCGAGTAGGAATTGTGGCCTATAGACTCGCCTTATCGCCAAGTATGTCTCGTGTTCATAACGTTGTTCACATATCCATGTTACGTAAATATATGGAAGACCCAAACCACATTATTGAGTTGGAATCGGACGAAATAGCGAAAGATTTAACGTATGAAGAGGTTCCTGTTAAAATCTTGGATAAGAAGGAACATATTTTACGCTCCAAGGTTATACCTCAAGTCAAAGTTTTGTGGAGAAACCACAATGTTGAGGAAATGACCTGGGAGTTAGAATCTGAAATGAGATCAAGGTATCCCCACCTCTTCGTCATACCAGGTATGTACCCTAATTTCGATGGCGAAACTTCATAAGAAGGGGAGGTTTTAAGACCCCAACTTTTATGAATAAAGATGAATTTTCTATAAATATCATTTTTGAATATTAAGGAGTGAATTTGATATAATGTTATAGTTGTGGGTAATATTTATAAATTTTGCAAAGTACGCAAGTTGTTATATTATATTCGATTGGTGGAGAATATTCGCTTTTAACAGGAATATTCAATGCGATGGCACAATCATTAGTGGACCCCACAATGTAATTATTGTTTTAATGAGAAAACGACGAAATATCTTTTTATGAAAATAACGACGTGATTTTACCGTTAACTGTTGAAATAACCTGTTAAAAAAAGTAAATGAATACGGCGTGGTTGCATAGTAGCACACGATATTGATTATTGATGCTTACATGAGAAGTCACTCAGTTTTACT
This sequence comes from Panax ginseng, assembly GCA_020205605.1. NCBI lineage: Eukaryota > Viridiplantae > Streptophyta > Magnoliopsida > Apiales > Araliaceae > Panax > Panax ginseng. The sequence continues at coordinate 82,899,942 of CM035141.1, forward strand.
TAATTTTTGCTACAGTAATTGCTGCATAGTATCTCACGTTATTTGATTCAATTATTTTCAATATTTTATATATTATTAAATCAATAATTGAGATGACAAGTTATTCTAATTATTATATGCATAATTAACAATATCTAAAAAAATTACATCGAGGAAAGGGGTTTGGTCACCTAATTGCGGCTACCATAGGAGAAATCCTTATTGGAAAGCCTCCTCTTTTCTGGGAATGATCTGGTTGTTAATATTGCGAGTTATAATAATATGAATAAAGGTTGTTAAAAATATTGAGGGTTTTTTTATGAAGTATTTGTGTAAATTTTGCTTATTATATGGACCCCCCATTTTCTCGTTTTTAAAATAATCGGTAGAAAGTTATTCAGTATGTATATAATGGGACCCACATGTGATGGTGAAATGTTGGTGGGAGGGGAACACGTGGGGCCCACGTTGGAAGAAAAAAATTGGGCTGAATCTGAAAGGAACTCACGGTGGTGAGTTTTTCTTTATGGCATGTGTTTATATATATATATATATATATATATATATATATATATATATAAACTTATGTTTTGTTTGACTACTATGTTAGCATTTGAAAAGTGGGCATGATCAACAAAGTTTAGCCCGTGAGTTTCCTACTGTTGATCCGTGAATTTTTTTCTAAATAGTATCCTTCCATTCTTCTTTAAATAGGATGCTTAGTTAGAATTGAAAATCACACCAGAATCAGAGAATTCTTCTTCTATAATATTGAGCATATTTCTTTCGAGTTTTAGAAAGCTTTGAGCATAGAAAATAGTGAAAGTTTTCTTTATGAATATCCCCGCTATTCCAGTTGGAATACTCTTCTTTTCAAGGTAAAGGATGTTATTTTTATTCAATATTCGCTTGAAATAATATTTTCTTCCATACTCTGTAGTATGTAAGAAATATTATTTTGTTTCAGATTTTGAATTCTATACTCATTTGGTTAAAGTTTTGGCTTCTATACTCCATGAAATTAGTAGAATGTCCTTGATATTTGCGCTTCATCCAGTATCTTTTCATGGAAATATTATTCTGAGCATTCTTGATAAGTTTTAACTTTTTCATGTCGGGGTTACTATTCCCGAAGTTACTATTCATGGGTACTTATATTCACTCTACATTACTATTCACCCGGAGTACTATTCATGACAAAATTGATTTCTTTTAAAATCATTTTTGATACAATATTATTCTTGAATTTTACTCCTGGCGAAGAATATGTTGACAATTTGGACATTATTGAATTCTCGGATAAATTAAATTATAAATCTTTAAAAATTTATGCTTTGCTTTCCTTTAATTAAATTCTTATATCATTGTCATCATCCTCATGTTTATATTGTTATGAAAATCATCTTTGGCCCGTAGTGCATAGATGAACTTGGTATGATTATGACCAGGGATTATTCGGTATAATCATGACCATAATATTACAAATGATGTGGTAAAAGTCCTCATTGACCCGTAGTGCATTGATGGACAATTATTGGCATGATCATGACCATTGATGAATACGAATATCCTTGGCCCGTAGTGCATGGATAATTTATGGTCGTGATACTAAAGAATATCCTTGGTCGTAGTGCAAGGGTGATTCGATGATGTGGATTATTTATTAAGCTGAGTCTCAGCGATAAAATTGATGATAAACCTTTTAAATCGTAGAAGATAGTAGATTTTCTGCTCTACTTGACTCTTCTAATGGATTACTTGTTCCACTGCAGTTAAACTTGATGTTTATTTTATTTTATCAGTTTAACACTGTTGAAGGCTAATGATAAATTATTCTGTATTATCTTAGTCATAATATTTCTTACTGGGCTAGTTGAGCTCATCCTTTGCTTTCATTGTTCTCTTTAGGAAATGAGAATATAGCTGGGACTAGTTGGGAAACGAAGTGACGGTCCAGATGTTTGCATTAGTAGTCCTCACTATTCTGTGAAATAGTGTGATAATAAATGTATTGAGGACTTATTTTGAGTTTAATAACCGTTTAGAAGATAATATTTGTATTAAAACTCACATCTCATGTTGTATATTTAAGTTTGTATTTGTAGAGTCCCCGAATCCGGATACTTAAAACCCGAACTCGGTACTTCACGATACCATTTCTATGAGCGGAATAATTACTAATAATAATAACAATAATATAAATTTCAAGCTTAACTTACATTTATCAGAGTCTAATCCCAAGTACGCAACCTTTACTACATTCTTTACATGATATATAATACATATCATTAACTTAATACAGTCTATCTATTACAAATGATACCAATAACATATTCTGTTTGCTTTCCTTTTTACTTGTTCCTAGGTAGAGCCTTCAAGTCGCTTCATACTTAGTGAAAATATTTAAATTAAGCAAGGATGAGCATTTGAGTGCCCAAAGAAGTATTATATATATATAGGATGAAAAGAATTTAAACGCTTTCTTTATAATATTCTTCTGAACCACCAATAGTTGTGAAGTAATCTGTACCAATAATAATAGCATAACAACCCTCTTTCAATTTTTTTTTTTTAAAATTGTGTATTGTTTATATACAAGGTTTCTGTGACATATCATGAACATTATTTTATTTTCGAAAAGGTTAAATGAAATTCATCTCAGAAATCGCATTTGCTTACGAACCCGAGGGTGTATGTACCCATGGGCCCTGTGATTGATCAATACTACATTGCTAGAAACGATATTATCGTTCATCCTTTGTCCGTAAAGCGCATAAAAATTTTCCCATTATCGGAATGTTCATTTCGTCGGGTTTTTACGTAACAAAGGTCTTATATAATCCAACATATATGTATATCAAAGGTGTATCAACATGCGATGAAAAACAATGATTGTCCAGTGGGGACACTTGTATAATCATTTATAGAAATTAACGAATGAATATATTTATCCGAATTATCATATACTAGCAGATGTTGATAATCAATGGGCTTATATAATATAAGTTTAACAATCAGATAATAATATAACTTTGAAACATTCTTACACTTGTCCATTGATAAAGAAAATGCAAAGTTAGGATACTTTACACGATCTACCGCTTACACTTACACAACTTAGATTTATCTTTTCTATCACGACCTATCATTAATCAAATCATTTCTTGATTAGTATATCATAACGTAACACATAACATCGCCTATCAAGCAACAAAGACATAACCTAATCACCTTATCACACATGTTCAACAATCATGGTTTCACAAACAAACATCAACACATTCCTAATCGCATTGTTACATAACCTTAACCACCATTGAATCACAAATAAACAGCTTAACTAACTAAATTATCTATGTCCGGATCAATTTTACGAACCACGCCATTTCTATCGACAACTTTATCGGTACTAATAGAGTCTAAAGACTCTATACGGTGAGTTCAATATTCATTTGGATAACTTAAACATCAATTGCCTTTATCTTTCATGGCTTTATAATAATTTTAAATAATTATTATCATTTATCATAATTTATCACAAATTTTCAAACAATTAATCATTATAAAATGATTTAAATATCAAATAATTCTATTATCATTAATATTTAATTAATATTAAACTATTAATGAAACCATTACAAAATATTAAAGTTATTTATAATAATTGAAAATATTTTAAAAGTATTTATATTACCCTTAAATGATTTTTAAAACATTTAAAATTATTATTAAATAATTACCATTAATATTTAAATATTAATGAACTATTTATCCAAATATTAAAAGTCATTAATCATAACTTAAAATATTTTTAATTCATTTTTATCCCTTTTAAATGATTTTAAATTAATAAAACCATTTTAAAACTATTTATTTAATATAATTATTAAATAAATTTAATATCATTAATCATTAAATAAATATCATTAATATTAATTTATTAATGAAATTATCCTTTAAATATTAAAAGTTATATTTTATAACTTAAAATATCTTTAAACATTTTATCTTCATTTAAAATGATTATTAAAATATTAAAATCATTTTAAAACTAAATTATTTAATACAAATATTAAATAACTTTAATATCATTATTAATCATTAATTAATGAAATTAACCATTAAATATTAAAAGTTATATTTTATAACTTAAAATATTTTTAAATACTTTATTTTCATTTAAAATGATTTTTAAATCATTAAAATCATTTTTATCTTATTTATTTAATTTAATAATCAAATAAATCTAATATCATTAATATTAATTTATTAATGAAATTTCTCCAAAAATATTAAAAGTTACATTTTATAACTTCAAATATTTTATAATACATTAATCTTTATTTAAAATATTTTTTAAACAATTAAAATCATTTTTCTCTAATTTATTTAATATACTAATTAAATAAATTAAATATCATTAATATTCAAATAATTATAAATATTAATGAAAAATATTCTAAATAATCGTAAATTATTTTCATAATTTAAAATAATTTTAAAAACTAATTTTGTAATTTTTATAATTTATTTTCTATTTTTAAATATTTTTCAAATATTAGAAATTAAAAATAATAAACGAAATCGCTAAAGGTCTTTAATGACAGAAAAGTGTCATTGTTGTTCTTGAGCCTCAAGAACAATCGACAACTTTCGATGAATTAAGGGTCACGTTTGACCAATTTATAATTTCATTTATAGATTGTTTCGTCCAAGCTAAAACCTAAGTTTTGTAGTGTTGATGTAACTCTACAAGTTTCAATCGTTATATCGACCATACCACAACATATCAAGAAGATCTAGGCCAACAAACAACTTTGTCGAGACGGTTTACGGGTTTCCCGTAAACCTGTATCCGAGTGAACACCTTCACGCATTTATTTACTTTATGTTCGGTTCATGGTTTATGTCATTTAAAGGTTCCAATCTATAGAATATATGACAAGGTACATTACTAAAATAACAGATCTAAGTAAACAACAACAAAATCACAAGTTGTAGTTCACCAAAGGTTGTCGAAATCCGGCTCTATAATTTCTCGGAAATTCCCGAACAATGAAGTCGTGGTCGATGGTCACGTTTGAATCAGTCCATTACATTCGATCATATGATGATTTAACATATCTAAAGGCCAGAATCTATAGTCTAACTAGCAAGTTACAATTTAGATACAACATTTCATCAAAACAGTAAAACAATTAACAGATCAAAGAGCTTAAATATACTGTCAGACGATGTTCATGCTTTCTGGGTTTACCCAGATTTCTTCCTTTGGCCATTGCCTGGCCAACGACCTTTGACCATCAATATCTGCTGATCTAGACATTCAATGATAGTGAATCCACTTTCGATTAAAGATCTTATACAAGGCTACAATTGTATACACTTAAACCATAAAACAATAAACACACAATAATCTATAAACCGACATTTGATGTCAGAACACAAAAAAATAATTTTCCAGATTTTGAAAATCTTTAATTTCGAGCACTTTAATGTTATGGATCTGAATACTACCAACCCAGATCATCACTAGAGACTAAATACAACATATTACAACAACAAAAAAACTAACATCTAACAATCGAATTTTTGAATGAGAAATTAAGGCTAGGTTTTATACCTTTCTTTGATTAATTCTCTATCTAGTGCTTCTGATTTGTTATTGTTGATTGTGGGGCTATATTTGTGACTGATATTAGCAACAAAATTTCGTGGCTTTTAGAAAGAGAAGGTCTAGGAGGAGCTTGGTAAATAATTTGAGCAACAATGCAACATTTTCTCTCTCTAACCTATATATACAAGACTTAGATTCATGAATGGTCATGAGATGGTCGATGGTCGGTGTTTTTTAAGTCAAAGGAGTTGTTGGTTTAGGTCACCAACCCATCCTATTGTCAAAACCTAGTTTGTAGCTTCAATTATACAAGAGGGACATTTTGTCATTTCCTTCAATTTCTAGAAAATTGCCTTAGGGTTTAGGGTTTAGACATTTTAGTGTTTAGGGTTTAACATTTAACCCTTAAAGATTTAAAGCAACTAGGATTTCAAAAATTTCCAAATTTAGGATTTAACAATTAGGGTTTATAAAGAAAATAAAATAAAATAATTTTAGTTTCTAAAATTTTGAAAATAATAACTTTGTTAATTAAAGTAAGTTTGTAATTATCTTATACATGGATATTAGGGTTTATTACCCTTAATCACAATTAACCTTGCTAATAAAGCAATTAGGGTTTACAATTCCAATAATTAGGGTTTCCATAATACAATTAGGGTTTCTAGAAATTAAATTAGGGTTCTAGGTTTTAGGGGTTTTGATTTCTATATCACCAATTGTTAATCACATTATTGTGATTACATAACAACTTTAACAAATTCTCAAAGTCGTGAATGACTTTCGCTTTAGGGTTTCAATTCAATTAGGGTTTTCCATAAGCAAATTAGGGTTCCAAAATTATAATTAGGGATTATAATATATAAAATAATAATAATAATAATAATAAGGGTTTTGAATAATTACGATTCTCCCTAATTAGGGTTAATACATATAACACCATAATTGGCCAACCATTGTCAGTCCACATATAGTACACACACACACACACACACACACACACACACACACATATATATATATATATATGGCACTGAAAATTCAAAATATTATAATATAATAATATTATTATCATTATTCCTTATCTCAGAACCAAAATTAGGGTTTATCATTAACTTTAAAACTGTTCTATACGTTAACCTTACACACATAATACACATGTCTATAACACTGAAAAATAATAATATAATATTATTATTCTCATTCCTCGATCAAAACCCTAATTAGGGTTTGGATTCCATATCCCATTTATCTTTCATAATTAACATTATAAATTAAGTTAAAATAATTAACTTAATATCTTGAACAAATTCATATAATGAAATAATCATTATAATTATTCTTAGTAAATAAGATAAAATAATTAACTTAATAATGCTGGACAAAATCATATAAGAAAAGAATTATTATTATAATTATTCTAAAATCATTTCATATATTATTTAAATAATATATAATTATATTTTCATAGAAAATAGTTAATAAACACATTTCCAATAAGGAATTAATTAGTATAAAAATATAATTGATAATAATCAATAATTCTAAAATAAATTTATTTGCAATACTTAATGTAATAAATAAATTTTATTTATCACACATATAATTATAATTACACATTACCTTGACACATATCATTCATATTTATTTTAAAAAAAAATTTATACGCAAAATTTATGATTTATTTATATAGAAAATATCGGGTTGTCACAGTATTTTTATTCTGTACCATGTATTTGGCGACTCAGAATGGGTGATGTATACCTATTTTGGGGGCGTCACAGTTGGTATCAAAGCTTAGAGATATGATCCCTGGCTGAGATGTGAGATAAGAACTAGGAGGGGAGAGACGAAGAATTCCTTCGCTAGTATGACCTACCTAAGTTTATTTGGTATTTAATTAGTCGGTCAGAGTATAGGAATAATATGTGACATTTCAATTAACCCTTATTTTGTGGCAGTATTTGAAAATGACATCCGAGAATGTTGAGAATAGCAATGGAGCACAGGAGACCGTTGAATCACCAACGATCAATAACCAGGAAAATGTGCATCAGGAAGGCAACAATCCTCATGCAAACAATAACACCGACCAAATGATGAACGACAGAATGTTTAGGGGCTTTTTGCAACTCATGCAATATCAAGCGAGAGATACTCATGTCTAAAATGCAGTTGAAAACACTGGCAACTCTCGGACGGTCACCGCTAAACAGTTCAAGGAGTTGGGACCACCAGAGTTTATTGGAGAGCCAAAATCACTTAAGGCGGAGACGTGGATAAAGCAGATTACCAAGATATTTGATATCTTGGGATGCTCCGAGGAGCAAAAGGTTCCCTTTGCCACCTTTATTATGCGAGGAGAGGCAGATTACTGGTGGGTATCTGTAAAGCGTACCCAGCTTGTCGCACTCAAAATGTCTTGGGAGAAGTTTCAAGAACTTTTCAACGACAAATAATTTTTCGAAAGTATTCGTCACATGAAAGAGGTAGAGTTCATCAAGCTGGAGCAAAACAATATGTCCGTGTCGTAGTACGAAGCCAAGTTTGCCGAGTTGTCCCGGTTTGTATCCCACTTGGTTGATAATGAGGAGAGAATGACGCGGATGTTTCTAAGAGGTTTGAAACCCGAGATACGTCAATATCTTATCTCTCATAAACTGTGTTTGTATTCAGATATTGTAAATAGGGCTCAGTTATTGGAGCGCGATAATGAGACATCCCAACCAAGGGAGAGCAGCCGACAAAATGATAATACCAGTGGTAGCAGTCATTGAAGCGGCGATAATAAACCTAGAGGGAATCAATATGCCAGAAATGGTAACCAGTTCGGTGGTAATCATGGCCAAGACAATAAAAGTGGACATTTCAAGAAGAGGAGATTCAACAATGATGGAAAGACGTCAACACTAGCACCCGTTGTTAAGGAAGGAGAACGACCACCTATCATATGCTTCAAATGCGGAGGGGAGGGACACATCTGTCCAAACTATGCGCAGCCGTCTAAAACGTGTTACAATTATGAAAGAGAAGGTCACTTAGTTAGATTTTTTGTCGTACAGGGAAGCCAAGTTCAGTTGGAACGGTGACAATAAATGTCGTCCCAGACAAGTCAAAACCAGTAGTTCAAGGGAGAGCGTTTATTGTGACCTCCCAGAAAGCAAGGAACCTGAACGAGGTCATCACGGGTAAGCTTATCATAAACTTAAGATAAGTATATATCTTATTTAATACCGGTTCTACCCATTCTTTTATTTCTCCTACTTGCGCTTAACGTTTAAATATGACTCCAGAGAAATTAAACTTTGACTTATCTGTTGAAACTCCGTTGGGAGAAACCTTCATTACATCCACTGTTTATAAGTCTTGTTTGGTTCAAATCGGTACCCTCACATTACCTATCGATCTTATTTCCTTAAAAATACTTGCGTTTGACGTAATTCTAGGGATTGATTGGTTAACTACTCATCATGCAAAAATTAATTATTTTCGTAAGGTTGTTAGCTTTCATATTCCTAACCAACCTATTATGCGAATTCAAGCAACCAAACCATTAAAATCAATCACTGTCATCTCAAGCCATAAAGCTATTTGTTTATTGAAAAACAAATGTCAAGCTTTCTTAGCTCATGTCACTGATTTAAACAAAAATACGTCAGATTTGAATGATATTTCTATTGTTAATCAATTTCCTGGCTTACCCCCAGAGCGTGAAGTTGAATTTTGTATCGACCTTGAACCCGGTACAAAAACAATTTCCAAAGCCCCATATCGAATGGTTCCTATTGAACTTTAAGAGTTAAAAACCCAACTGCAGGAATTGTTAGACATCGGTTTTATTCGTCCTAGTACGTCTCCTTGGGGTGCTCCTATTCTATTCGTGAAGAAGAAAGATAGGAGTATGCGACTTTGTATTGATTATCGGGAATTGAATCATGTCACCATCAAAAATAGGTACCCATTGCCACGTATTGATGACCTATTTGACCAGTTGAAAGGTGCCAAATTCTTTTCAAAGATCGATCTTTGTTCAGGATATCATCAGTTAAAGATTAAAACTAATGACATTCAAAAGACTGCTTTCAGAACTCGGTACGGGCATTACAAATTCCTAGTCATGTCCTTTGGATTGAGTAATGCTCCTGCTGCCTTCATGGATATGATGAACCGAGTATTCAAGGAGTATTTGGATCATTTTGTGGTTGTCTTTATTGATGACATTCTCATATATTCCAAAAGCCGTGAAGATCATGAGCAACACTTGAGGCTGATACTTCAAAAGCTTCGTGAAAACAAGTTGTATGCCAAGTTGAAGAAATACGAGTTCTGGCTTGAGGAAGTTGCATTCTTTGGGCACGTGATATCAAATCACAGAATATCTGTTGACCCAGCAAAGATTGAAGCAATACAAAGTTGGGAGAAACCTAAATCAGTGACCGGAGTACGTAGCTTTCTCGGTTTAGCTGGTTATTATCGGAGATTCATAGAAGGGTTTTCTCGAATCGCTCCTCCATTAACTCAGCTGACTCGGAAAGATACAAAATTTGGTTGGAGCGAGGAATGTGAGAAGAGTTTTCAAGAACTCAAGAGGAGACTCATTTCAGCACCTGTTCTGATAATACCATCTGGCAGAGGGTTAGGATGTGTTCTTATGCAACATGGGAAAGTCATAGCCTATGCCTCTCGACAACTCAAAGAATATGAGAGGAATTATCCTACTCATGATCTAGAGTTAACAGTTGTTGTCTTCACACTTAAAATTTGGAGGCATTATCTGTATGGGGAGAAAGTGGAGATCTATACGGATCATAAAAGCCTCAAATATTTCTTCACTCAAAAGGAACTCAACATGCAGCAACGACGTTTGTAGAGCCCCTAAATCCAGGTACTTGAAACCCGAACTCGGTGATTTACGATACCATTTCTATGAGCGAAATAATACTAATAATAATAACGATAATATAAAGTTCAAACTTAATTTACATAATTATCAGAGTCTAGCTCCCAAGTACGTAACCTTTATTATGTTCATTACATATCATGATAGATAATATATATATCATTGTCTTAATAGTCTTAAACTATTACATAGAATACCACAAATCTTATTTGGTTAGCTTTCCTTTTCCTTTGTTTCTATATGAGCTTTCTAGTTCTTCACACTTAGCTGAAAACATTTAAATTAAGCAAGGATGAGCATTTGAGTGCCCAAAGAAGTAATAATATTATATATATATAAATTTGAAAGAATTTAAATATTTTCTTTATACTACCCTTCTACAACGATTCAACAGTTGTGAATTAATCTGTACCAATGATAATAATATATCAATTCTATACCAAATCTTTGAAACTATGTACTGACTATAAATAGGGTTAATGTGACATACTATGAACATTGTTTTCATTTTTGAAAAGGTTAAATGAAAATTCATCTCAAAAACCATCATAACTTACGAGCACGGGGTGATCGGCCCGTTATATGCCTGCGTTGATCAATACTACAAGCAAGAACGATGGTATCGTTCACTCTGTCTGTCCTTGAAGCATAAAAGTTTTTCCGTGTTGGGATGCTCATACTTATCTCGGGTTCCAAATCAAAGGTTTTATCTTGTTCAACAATAATCTATAATTCGACATATATATATACGGGTAATTGACAAAGGTGTATCAACATGTGATTAAATACAATGATTATCCAAGTGGGGACACTTGTATAACCATTTATAGAAATTAACGAACAGAATATATATATTTGAATTATCATATACTAACATGTTGATAATCAATGTGCGTATATAATATATGGTTAATAATCTGTACAGTAATAATATAGTTTAGAAACATTCTTACTCATGTCCATTGCATAAAGAAAATGCAAAGGTAAGATATTTTCCTGATGCGCTGCTTACAGTTCACAACTTAGTTTTATCGTTTATATCACGACCTATCATTAATCAGATCATTCGTTCGATTAGAACAATATACTATAACACATAGTACTGCACTTTGCAGTCTGCACATAACCTAATCACATTGTCACACATGTTTAACAACCATTGAATCACAAATAATCACTTATATCTAATCAATTTATCTAAGTCCGGATCAATTTACGAAACATGCTTAAATTGTCTGCAAGCGACTTTATCGAGAGTAATTATCGAGTCTAAAACTCTATTCGTAGAACTCAATATCGGTAAATATCAAATCATATTATTTTTAAATGACTTATAATAATTTTAAAATATTTATTATAATTTATCATGAATTTTCAAACATCTAATCATTATTAAATGATTTAAGTATTAAACAATCATATTATCATTAATATTTAATTAATATTAAACTATTAATGAAATCATTTCTAAAATATTAAAGTTATTTATAATAACTCTAAATACTTTTAAAGTATTAATATTACCCTTAAATAATTTTTAAAACATTTAAAATCATTTTTAAATAATTATCATTAATATTAAAGTATTAATGTTTTATTTATCAAAATATTAAAAGTCATAAAGTATAACTTAAAATATTTTTAATTCATTTATATCCTTTTTAAATGATTTTTAAATTAATAAAACCATTTTAAACTATTTATTTAATATAATTATTAAATAAATTTAATATCATTAATAATAAATTAATAATTATTAATATTAAATTATTAATGAAATTATCCTTTAAATATTAAAAGTTATATTTTATAACTTAAAATATCTTTAAACACTTTATTTTCATTTAAAATAATTTTTATATTAATAAAATCATTTTAAATTAATTTATTTAATATAATTATTACATAACCTTAATATCATTAATAATAATTAATTAATAAAATTTACCTTTAAATATTGAAAGTTATATTTTATAATTTAAAATATTTTTAAATACCTTATTATCCTTTAAAATGATTTTTATATAATAAAATTATTTTTAATTAATTTATTTAATTCATTTAGTAAATAACTTAATTATCATTAATATTAAATAATTAATGAAATTTGCTTTAAAATATTAAAAGTTATATTTTATAACTTAAAATATTTTTAAATAACTTATTATCATTTAAAATGATTTTTAATATAATAAAATCATTTTAATTAATTTATTTAATGCATTTAATAAATAAATTAATTATCAATAATATTTAAATAAATACTAATATTTATGAAAAATATTTCAAATTATTAATATTTAATTTTTATAATTTAAAATAATTTTTAAAATAATTTTTGTAATTTTAGGAAATTAATTACTATTTTTAAATAATTTTCAAAATTTTAAATAATTAATTTTATTAAAAGTGTTTAAAAAGAGCGCTTTATAGCTAGCGAAATCCGTCATATATAGTTTTCTTCTTAAGTGTTCTTGGCTAAACCCGAACATTCATTTGATTTGAGAGATGCCTTGTTTGACCACGAATCGTGAACTGCTTAGTGTGTTTCTGGGTATGTTCTAACTCAGATCGTGTAGTACTAGTGCAGGACTACACGATCCAACAACAAACATGTTCATACACTGCATAACCCAGGAGATCTGAGCCTCTAAAGTGGTTGTCAGACTTGTTCTTCATTTCTGGGTACCCAAAAATGAAGAACAGTTCGTGATGCCTACTTTGGGCTTCCACAACTTGCTTTACATGTGAGGTATTTGTGATCTAAAGCTTGAAGGTTGTAGAACACATGTAATTCTAGAGATCCAATACATAAAATCATAACAACAACAACAAAATCGCGAGATCTAGTGCAGTCAACTATGTCGATTAAATCATGTTTCTTATGTTTTACGGGTTACCCGGAAAATAGAAAACATGATCGACTTAACTAGTTAATTGAATTACTACAATTTTTAACTCATTTCTTATATATATGTGATATTAAGGCATGATGATGTAGTCTAACAAACATACTACAACTTAGACTAAAGATCCATAACAGATCATCAAAGTACTGTCAGATCTAATGCGTAGAATATCTTGTCAGACGCTGCAAACTACTTTCTGGGTTACCCAGATTTCCTCTGGTCATGCCCGGTCAACGGGGTTTGACCAAGAATAACTAACGATCTAGACATGTAATCACAGTGTTTCCACTTCAAGATTAAAGAACACATAACAAGCTACAGATTACAACCTTAAAACATCAAAAATCAAAAACATGAAGAGATCTACAGCCACTGACATTCACTGTCAGACCACAAAATAAACTTTTTCCAAATTTTGAAGAACATCAAATCCGAGCCTATAGATGTTATGGATCTAACATCTATCAACCCAGATCATCATTATACACCTTAAACAACATATTTTAACACTTAATCATAACATCAAACATGCAGATCATGGTCAGATTATAGCTAGGGTTTTTATACCTTTCTAAGAAAATTTTTGATTCTGGCCTCCTGATCTGTTAGTGATAAACGTGGGGCTTGTTTATGGAACTGATTTAGCTTATATTTTCGTGGGTTTTGAGTTGAGAGAGATAAGTTGAGAGTTGGTACAAAAATGAGCATGCAAATGAATTTTTCTCTCTCCAAATCTATTTATACAAGGCTAGATGCAATGTAATGGCTGATTGAGTGGCTGAGTTGCTGTCGTTTTTGAGTCACATTTGTCAAACAAGTTGGTCACCCACTCCATTTTGTATAGATTTACAAGTTATCTCAATAAAATATCCAAAGAGGGGTATTTTAGTCTTTTTAAGATGGAATTTTAAGGGCAATTTGTAATCATTGGCAAACCCTTAGGGTTTGACCCATAGGGTTTAACCCTTAGGGTTTGACCCTAAGGTTTAGTACATAGCATTTGTAGGATTTAGCAATTAGGGTTTGTACAAAATAAAAAAAAATAAAATAAAAAATTTAGTTTCTAAAATTTTGAAATTAGGGTTTCATAATTATGATTAATTTTCTAATTACTTTATATAGGAACATTAGGGTTTAAAATCACTAATTATAATTAACTTTGCTACTTTAGCAATTAGAGTTTAAAATTAGTAATTAGTTTTTATAATTTCTAATTAGGGTTACTAATTTTAGAAATTAGGGTTTCTAGAAATTAATATCTCTAAATGTTAATTAGGGTTAACCTAATTAATCATGAAATCACATAACACAGTTATATAATAATCTCGAACTCATGATTGAGTTTCAAGTTAGGGTTTCTCATTTCTAAAAATTAGGGTTTTAAAATTACAATTAGGGTTTCTAAATTTTAATTAGGGTTTGCCTAATCAAATCCTTAATAATTAATATTAATCATATAACACAGCTAAATAACAGTCTTAAACTCATAATTTATTTTCAAATTAGGGTTTTCCCTAGTAAAATTAGGGTTTAACCAATTAATATAAGGGTTTTGAAATTAAACACCATAATTGACCAACCATCCTCAATACGTACATACAGTACATATATATAGCACTGAAAAATCAAAATATAATATTATTATATTATTATTCTCATTCCTCGATAAAAATCCAAAATTAGGGTTTGGATTCCATATCTGATTTATTCCTCATATTTAACCTTAATAATTAAGGTAAAATAATTAACTTAATAATTTGTACTAAAATTCATATAATAAAATAATTATTATAATTATTCTAAAAATCATTCCATATATTATTTAAATAATATATGATTATATTTTCATGGAAAATAATTAATAAAAACATTTCCACTATAAAATTAATTATTATAAGAATATACTTTTAATAATCAATATTTCTAAAATAAAATTATTTATAAATATTTATGTAATAAATATATTATTACTACATACATATATATATATATATATATATATATCTTTATCTACAAATCCTCATCCTTAAAATAAATAAAAAAAAATTATCACAAAAAATTTCTTATTTATTTATATAAAAATATCGGGTTGTTACATTCACCTCCCTTATAAAGATTCCGTCCCCCGGAATCACCATTTTAAAAACCTATACATACAAGGGTACATAGCATACACAATCATTGCCAGTAGATCTCGATCATAATTTGATCGAACTGATCTTTAACTATTCACATAAAGCTTGTCTTTCTGATTAAACGGAAATTTGATTTCTAAAAGAACTCAAATTCCTCTCTCAAAATTTCTTTATAAAATAATTTACTATATATAGGAAAATCATGTATAATAAAATAAAATTTATACGAATAATACCTTGAGTTCCATTGCTAAATTTGTTCCAGTATCCTGGGCAATGTCATATTTGTAGACCACTTGCGGTTATATTTTGTTGGCTTGCTCGATGACGTAGGTCCCGTGATTGCTAAAGTTCCACTTCCAGTGCCATTATTCACACTACATGTCTCCACCCTCCTCTTCGGACAATCCTTCACCTTGTGTTCAGTCGATCCGCATAGAAAACATCCACTATTCATCCTAGGATTGGGGCAGTTGAGAGAGATATGGCCCTCCTGCCCGCACTTATAACAAACAAATTTTCCTTTCAAACACTCCCCCGAGTGGTTCTTCCCACATGTCTTGCACTGTACCACTGGCTTCTTAGCACCTTCCTACTTGATCTGAACATTCCCAACGTAGTTCCCCTTCCTCTTGCTATCTCCACTCCTGCTCCCACTATTAATTCATACCTTCACAGCTCCTTCGGTCTTACCCTTATTCTTCATCTCCTTGTTGTAGCCCTCCTCAGCAATAATCGCCTTCTCCATGAGTGCTGCAAATGTAGGAATCTGCAACACCGCCACTTTGTTGTAGAGCCAGGGTTTTAATCCCAGCTCAAACCTTCGAGCTTTCCTAGCCTCCGTATCAACTTGATGCGGGGCAAACCTAGCTAACTCATTAAATTTTGCGGCGTATTCTGACACCGTCATGTTTTCCTGCTTCAACTCTAAAAATTTTACCTCCATCCTAGCATGCATACTAGGTGAAAAATAGTTTTCGAAAAACAGTGTTTTGAACCTATCCCATGTAACTACTCCTTCTCCTGCCCTTGTCTGATTTGCTTCCCACCAAAAGTTTGCCTCCCCCTTCATCATGTAAGTGGCAAAAGCAGTCTTCTGCCCTTCATCTACCCTAGCTACCATAAACGCCTTTTCAATCTCTTTGACCCAAGTTTGGGCTTCAACAGGGTCAGTTGTACCTTTGAATTCCGGTGGTCCTACAGCCTTAAAGTCTTTGAAGTTCGCTAAGCGATTATCCGGCTGATTCCTAGCGACTGGTATTCCTTGCTGCATAGCTTGTGCTACCATGTTTGCAAAGTGCTGCATTGGGTTTGCTTGTTGTTGTCCTTCAACGTTATTGACAGATTCTTCTGCCCTTTGATTGCGAGTTCGACGTCTTGGCGGCATTATCTGAGTAAATAAACATGAATTTAACTTACATTCTAAACCTTATCGCATAAGTTTAATATATTAAACTTGTTTCATTACTCAAACATAGATTCATATTCATTTAACGAATATTTTACATAACATAGCACATAATGCTTTAAACATCAGTTATCCCTTGGTGACTACAAAAGTCGGGATTTACAAACTTGATCATTACAAAAGTTGGGAATATTACATTAAACAGACATACTTATCCTATATATTACATTAAACACACCTACATCACAGAACCTATACTACTTATTTATTACACCTCTTCTTTGGACAACTTTTCGCCTGATGACCTTATATCCCACAGATAAAACATGCTCCTGGTTTGTAGTCAGGACAATACAGAGTAGTATGTCCTTCATAACCGCAAAGATAACATATTCTTTTCCCTTTCTTCTTGTCAAATTTTCCTAAGTCCTGGTCTTCTATCTTTCTTTTCCCCTTCTTGCTCGGAGCTGCACACGCTATGTTGCTTGTGGCTCCCATCTGATCAATTTAGATTTTAAGCTTATTTTGTTCTTCCATTGTTTCTATTAACGCCTGACGCAATTGACTATTTAACAGCTTTTCTATCTCCCACAGCCTTTCCAGAGAAAAAACCCTTGTTCCTCAGATCCTGCACCTTTGTTGATGCTTGATCAGCTTCAACTTTAGTGTCTGAATCACTATTTGTCAGCTCCACCATCTCCGAATCTGGTACTACGTTTTCTACAATAACCACCTCGTCCGAGTTGTTTTCATTGTGACCTCTATTTCAGCTACTGGCTTCGATATCAGCTCGGGTGTATGGGTTTGACCCTTCTTCATGCTATATGCATATAACAAGTCTTTTCCACCAGACATCTACACATATAAATTATTCTTATTAGCATATAGTTTATACACACAACAAATAAGAGTTTTATATAAGTTATCTTTTATTTTATTTGACAATGAACTTAGTCAATTCATCTCTTTTTAAACTCTATATGAGTTATTTATATTTTCAACGTTTTCCTCTGTTCTAAGGTTATAGCCTAAGGTCTAGCCCACCTAAGGTTTTTAACCCTAAGCTCTGATACCAACCTGTAGAGCCCCCAAATCCGGGTACTTGAAACCCAAACTCGATGCTTTACGATACCATTTCTATGAGCGGAATAATACTAATAATAATAACGATAATATAAAGTTCAAACTTAATTTACATAATTATCAGAGTCTAGCTCCCAAGTACGTAACCTTTATTACGTTCATTACATATCATGATAGATAATATATATATCATTGTCTTAATAGTCTCAAACTATTACATAGAATACCACAAATCTTATTTGGTTAGCTTTCCTTTTCCTTTGTTTCTGCATGAGCTTTCTAGTTCTTCACACTTAGCTGAAAACATTTAAATTAAGCAAGGATGAGCATTTGAGTGCCCAGCAAGTAATAGCAATTATATATATAAGCTGAAAGAATTTAAATATTTTCTTTATACTACCCTTCTACAACGATTCAACAGTTGTGAATTAATCTGTACCAATGATAATAATATATCAATTCTATACCAAATCTTTGAAACTATGTACTGACTATAAATAGGGTTAATGTGACATACTATGAACATTGTTTTCATTTTTGAAAAGGTTAAACAGAAATTCATCTGCAAACCATCATAACTTACGGGCACGGGGAGTGATCAGCCCGTTATGCCCTGCATTGATCAATACTACAAGCAAGAACGATGGTATCGTTCACTCTGTCCGCCTTGGGCGCATAAAAGTTTTCCCGTGTTGGGATGCTCATACTTGTCTGGGTTCCAAATCAAAGGTTTTATCTTGTTCAACAATAATCTATAATTCGACATATATATATACGGGTAATTGACAAAGGTGTATCAACATGTGATTAAATACAATGATTATCCAAGTGGGGACACTTGTATAACCATTTATAGAAATTAACGAACAGAATATATATATTTGAATTATCATATACTAACATGTTGATAATCAATGTGCGTATATAATATATGGTTAATAATCATGCGAGTAATAATATAGTTTAGAAACATTCTTACTCATGTCCATTGCATAAAGAAAATGCAAAGGTAAGATATTTTCCTGATGCGCTGCTTACAGTTCACAACTTAGTTTTATCGTTTATATCACGACCTATCATTAATCAGATCATTCGTTCGATTAGAACAATATACTATAACACATAGTACTGCACTTTGCAGTCTGCACATAACCTAATCACATTGTCACACATGTTTAACAACCATTGAATCACAAATAATCACTTATATCTAATCAATTTATCTAAGTCCAGATCAATTTCTGAAACATGCCGGTGTACCGACAGCTTTATCGGGTAATTATCGAGTCTAAAACTCTATTCTGTAACTCAATATCGGTAAGTATCAGTCATATTATTTTTAAATGACTTATAATAATTTTAAAATATTTATTATAATTTATTATGAATTTTCAAACATCGGAATCATTATTAAATGATTTAAGTATTAAACAATCATATTATCATTAATATTTAATTAATAGTAAACTATTAATGAAATCATTTCTAAAATGTTAAAGTTATTTATAATAACTCTAAATACTTTTAAAGTATTAATATTACCCTTAAATAATTTTTAAAACATTTAAAATCATTTTTAAATAATTATCATTAATATTAAAGTATTAATGTTTTATTTATCAAAATATTAAAAGTCAATAAGTATAACTTAAAATATTTTTAATTCATTTATATCCTTTTTAAATGATTTTTAAATTAATAAAACCATTTTTAAACTATTTATTTAATATAATTATTAAATAAATTTAATATCATTAATAATAAATTAATAATTATTAATATTAAATTATTAATGAAATTATCCTTTAAATATTAAAAGTTATATTTTATAACTTAAAATATCTTTAAACACTTTATTTTCATTTAAAATAATTTTTATATTAATAAAATCATTTTTAAATTAATTTATTTAATATAATTATTACATAACCTTAATATCATTAATAATAATTAATTAATAAAATTTACCTTTAAATATTGAAAGTTATATTTTATAATTTAAAATATTTTTAAATACCTTATTATCCTTTAAAATGATTTTTAATATAATAAAATTATTTTTAATTAATTTATTTAATTCATTTAGTAAATAACTTAATTATCATTAATATTAAATAATTAATGAAATTTGCTTTAAAATATTAAAAGTTATATTTTATAACTTAAAATATTTTTAAATAACTTATTATCATTTAAAATGATTTTTAATATAATAAAATCATTTTTAATTAATTTATTTAATGCATTTAATAAATAAATTAATTATCAATAATATTTAAATAAATACTAATATTTATGAAAAATATTTCAAATTATTAATATTTAATTTTTATAATTTAAAAATAATTTTTAAAATAATTTTTATAATTTTCAGAAATTAATTACTATTTTTAAATAATTTTCAAAATTTTAAATAATTAATTTTATTAAAAGTGTCGCTAAAGACTGCCTATAGCGACAGAACCGTCGCTATAGGTTTTCTTCGTGTTCTTGGCTAAACCCAGAACATTCATGCCAGTTTCGAGATGCCTTGTTTGACCACGAATCGTGAACTGCTTAGTGTGTTTCTGGGTATGTTCTAACTCAGATCGTGTAGTACTAGTGCAGGACTACACGATCCAACAACAAACATGTTCATACACTGCATAACCCAGGAGATCTGAGCCTCTAAAGTGGTTGTCAGACTTGTTCTTCATTTCTGGGTTACCCAAAAATGAAGAACAGTTCGTGATGCCTACTTTGGGCTTCCACAACTTGCTTTACATGTGAGGTATTTGTGATCTAAAGCTTGAAGGTTGTAGAACACATGTAATTTTAGAGATCCAATACATAAAATCATAACAACAACAACAAAACCGCGAGATCTAGTCTGGTCAAACTATGTCAGTCGTCATGTTCTTATGTTTTCTGGGTTACCCAGAAAATAGAAAACATGATCGACTTAACTAGTTTGACCGGCCACAATTTTTAACCTGTTTACTATATATGTGATATTAAGGCATGATGATGTAGTCTAACAAACATACTACAACTTAGACTCAAGATCCATAACAGATCATCAAAGTACTGTCAGATCTAATGCGTAGAATATCTTTTAGAATAGCTGCCAAACTACTTTCTCGGGTTACCCAGTTTCCTCACGTCGTGCATCAATCGGGGTTTGACCAAGAATAACTAACGATCTAGACATGTAATCACAGTGTTTCCACTTCAAGATTAAAGAACACATAACAAGCTACAGATTACAACCTTAAAACATCAAAAATCAAAAACATGAAGAGATCTACAGCCACTGACATTCACTGTCAGACCACAAAAATAAACTTTTTCCAAATTTTGAAGAACATCAAATCCGAGCCTATAGATGTTATGGATCTAACATCTATCAACCCAGATCATCATTATACACCTTAAACAACATATTTTAACACTTAATCATAACATCAAACATACGAGATCATGGTCGATTATAGCTAGGGTTTTATACCTTTCTAAGAAAATTTTTTGATTACGGCCTCTGATCCATTAGTGATAAACGTGGGGCTTGTTTATGGAACTGATTTAGCTTATATTTTCGTGGGTTTTGAGTTGAGAGAGATAAGTTGAGAGTTGGTACAAAAATGAGCATGCAAATGAATTTTTCTCTCTCGAATCTATTTATACAAGGCTAGATGCAATGTAATGGTGATTAGTGGGTATTTGAGTTCTTTGTCGTTTTTGAGTCACATTTGTCAAACAAGTTGGTCACCCACTCCATTTTGTATAGATTTACAAGTTATCTCAATAAAATATCCAAAGAGGGGTATTTTAGTCTTTTCGCATGGAATTTTAAGGGCAATTTTGTAATCATGCAAACCCTTAGGGTTTGACCCATAGGGTTTAACCCTTAGGGTTTGACCCTAAGGTTTAGTACATAGCATTTGTAGGATTTAGCAATTAGGGTTTGTACAAAATAAAAAAAAATAAAATAAAAAATTTAGTTTCTAAAATTTTGAAATTAGGGTTTCATAATTATGATTAATTTTCTAATTACTTTATATAGGAACATTAGGGTTTAAAATCACTAATTATAATTAACTTTGCTACTTTAGCAATTAGAGTTTAAAATTAGTAATTAGTTTTTATAATTTCTAATTAGGGTTACTAATTTTAGAAATTAGGGTTTCTAGAAATTAATATCTCTAAATGTTAATTAGGGTTAACCTAATTAATCATGAAATCACATAACAGTTATATAATAATCTCGAACTCATGATTGAGTTTCAAGTTAGGGTTTCTCATTTCCAAAAATTAGGGTTTTAAAATTACAATTAGGGTTTCTAAATTTTAATTAGGGTTTGCCTAATCAAATCCTTAATAATTAATATTAATCATATAACACAGCTAAATAACAGTCTTAAACTCATAATTTATTTTCAAATTAGGGTTTTCGCTAGTAAAATTAGGGTTTAACCAATTAATATAAGGGTTTTGAAATTAAACACCATAATTGACCAACCATCCTCAATACGTACATACAGTACATATATATAGCACTGAAAAATCAAAATATAATATTATTATATTATTATTCTCATTCCTCGATAAAAATCCAAAATTAGGGTTTGGATTTCTGTTGATCGATTTCGCAATCAAAGAATACGTGCAAGTATACACGGTCAACAAGTAATAAAGTGATAAAATAGAGTATCGTTCCCACATAGAATTCTAATTAATAAATTCCAACTACTAGCACTATATCAATCCAATTTTATTCAAACAATGATAAATTATGATTTTCTGAAATATTAAAACTAAATTAAACAATTAAAGATATTATTCTAAAATAAGCAAATAAATAAACTAAGATTTGAGTGAATGGCTTTCGATAGATAAGGATTAAGACTTCAATATACCCAATTATGAACTATAAATCAATTATCCAATTATCCCAACTATTATGTCTACTGAATTGTTAACAGGAATTCTCCAATGCCAAAAGTCCTTTTCCAAGTGATCAACTGACTTCTATTTAATCTAGATTAATCTTGCTATACTCCTATGCAAAATAAGTGAATTAAACTCCTTTAATCCCAATCCTCATGTGTTACATGCGGTGAAAAGATATTTCCATTCAATTCACAAGCCTAATTATTCACTGTGCAAATAAATAAGTCACACGTTATCAAACTCAGTTCTAACCCTAGAATTCCTCTTCCAATTCCTTCTAGAATAAAAAGGTAATTATTGGCCAAATAATTAAGCAATAGATGCAAGGCATGATAAACAATTCACTTCAACATAAATAATTGGAATAACTGAATAACTAATTTATAGCCATAAAAGGTTCAATTGAAATCTTAATTAAAGAATTAGTTCATAACGGAAATAAAAACCAATAATTGTCTGCAAATCATCCTTAAAGAATTACAAATTGAAAATAAGGAGGAGAAGAAGAAAACTCTGTAGCCAATCCTTAGTCTTCAAGTAATCCTTGTAGTAGCCTCCAATGAATGAATGATTGAATAGATGAATGAATCCCTTTAATCTCAGCACTTGGTCTCTTTTTATAGCTTTTACAATCCCAATCCAATTAGGCTTCACATAAGCTCCCAATAACCAAGTCAACCCAAAGTCAATGCGGCGTGTCTCGTCAACTAAGCAGCCAACCCAGTCACCCGTGGGGGATTAACTTCTTATTTGAAAGCGCCCCATTGAGGACCAGAAACTACCAAAAATGCCCTTTTGTAGCTTAAACTTCCCAATCGCTCCTAAGACTCCCAAACCTGCAAAACAACACCTAAACACAGTAAAAATGCCAATAAAATACTTGAGAATACACAGATTCAAGCTTAAGTACATCCGATTTATGGGTATATTACCCAATCATCAATTTCATATATGATTTATTCCTCATATTTAACCTTAATAATTAAGGTAAAATAATTAACTTAATAATTTGTACTAAAATTCATATAATAAAATAATTATTATAATTATTCTAAAAATCACTCCATATATTATTTAAATAATATATGATTATATTTTCATGGAAAATAATTAATAAAAATATTTCCACTATAAAATTAATTACTCCCCCCATCCCATAGTTATAGGCTAATTTTCCATTTTGAGATGTCCCAATATATAGGCTACTTACTATTTATAAAATTTTGTTGGTTCATTGTTTTACTTTTATGCCTTTATAATAAATATTCAACTATTACTCTTTTTTTAAAGAAACAACATTCAATGCCATTATTTTTTATCACCACATTTAATGTTGTTGTATTCTCTTTGGTTAAAGTTTATGAATTTTAATGGTCAGTACACGTCAATCAATGAAGTTGAGAGTTACAGTGTGATAAGTAAAGAGTAATTAACTTATTCATTAATTCCATATTAAGGGGTATATGTGGAAAATTTATGTTAAAAATTGTCACTTAAATGATTTTCTTAAACTATGTGCCAAAAGAAATCAGCCTATAACTATGGGACGAAGGGAGTATTATAAGAATATACTTTTTAATAATCAATATTTCTAAAATAAAATTATTTATGAATATTTATGTAATAAATATATTTTTATTTACCACATAAATATATATATACATTATCTTGTACAAATCCTCATCCTTAAAATAAAAAAAAAAAAATTATACGCAAAATTTCTTATTTATTTATATAGAAAATATCGGGTTGTTACAACGTTGGCTCGAACTGTTAAAAGATTATGATCATACTATTCAATATCATCCTGGAAAAGCGAACGTAGTAGCTCACGCATTAAGTAGAAGATCATATGCGGGTACGAGTGCTATATTGTCAACGCAAAGGCCCATTTTGTATGACTTACAAAGGATGGAGGTAGAGTTAAAGACTCCAGGGACCCACGTGATGATGGCAAACATACGAGTAGAACCGACTTTAATCGATAAAGTTAAAGCTGCTCAAGCTACAGACATGGAGCTGATGCGTATGAGGAAGAAAGTACAAGAAGGTGCTATCCCGGAAGCAAGAATCGATGAAGAAGGAATACTTCGAGTCAACTCTAGACTTTGTGTTCCTAACGACCCTGAGCGAGCTTTCGACCAATGACTCCCAGACCATGAAAAACCTTAGGGCACTAGGTGTAAAGACAATCCCCTCGGGCGTACTTGCTCAAGTAACAAAGGCCCCGAAACAAGACTAGTAACCATGTATACTTTTTTTTTAGCTTATATATTCCAAATATTTTTCCCCCAAACTCGAGTTTATGCATAAATTCAGTCTTCTCTAGCTATTCAAATTGTCCTTTCATTTCACTAGCAATCATCCTTTAGAACTCTATTATCTAACCATTTAAACTATCATATCCAACATGGTCGTTTTTCAAAGTGCCTTCCTATAATATCAGTGTCAAACAGATAAAGATTCAATTCATGTCAAGAAAATCATATCACTGAGTCAACAATCCTTACTAGACTTGTTCATGCAATTCTACTTTCATCATTAGCCCCAAATATACGTACTATCAAAAACTGGAATTAATATGCAATCCTAAATGCAACAATAAACTAACAATCACAAACCAAATCCACAAACTAATAACAAACTACAATTTTGAAAATAAAACTTAACTACCCCCAAACTAATCTAGAGCAATGTCCTCATTCGAAAAATAAGGCAAAAGAAACAGAGGACTTCCCTGACGAGCTTAGTCCTCGGGTGGAGCATCATCGTCCTCGCTCATCTCTTGATCGAAAGGGGGAAAGACTGGCAGAACGGGAGCAGTTGGGAAATGGCTGAGTTGAACGCCCGGATGGGATTGGACGGTCAGTTCATTCTGTGCAACAAATTGGTCAACTAAAAACTTGAAAATCACGTCTTGACGTTCCGAAAAGCGCACATTCTGGGACTCCATATTGTAAAACCAGTCGTCATCTCTCATTGACAGCGACTTGGGGACCACACCTCGATGAAATTTCTTTGTAGATGGGTCGTAAGCTGGTGGAGCCTGAGGTGGTGGGGCTCGTGTAGGTGTAACTTGGGGAAATATGAAACCCAATCCCCTAGGGTGATTTGCCCCACCTGTCCACACTTTATAACGGCTGATCAAATTGTGGTCCAACACTGGCATAGGCTTTTGAATCATCTCGTTTGACTTCTATTTGACGCCGAACTTAGCACATAATACGCAGATGAGAGACGGATGTGGTAACCCTCCAGTGGTACTTCCACGAGATGCTCGGAGGACAAATTGCAAAATGAGATGGCCCACATCAATTTAAATCCTTTGATGATGGAGTATAGAAGGACTGCACGTTCCCTGGTAACATGACTCACATGGGTGCATTGGCATGAGTTTTGAGCAAATGAACGCATACCATGCCTTCCTATGTAAGCTGAGATTCGATAGTGGGAAAGTCATGTTTCCGCGTTCATGTACTGTCCATGTGGTGCCCGGCTGATAAAGTTCACAAATTATCTGCTCATAATCCGGCCAATCACTAACAAAACTGACATACTCATCATAAAAATCCTCCACTGGTAGTTGATAACACGCATTGAAGTCCTCTTCACCAATTTCCACTATTTTGCCCCTTACAAATACCGTATAGTGATCATGTTCGGGCACGTTGGCGTAAAATTCTTTCACCACTGCAATCACTGTTGGATCAGGCTGCTCGGTAAGTGTGAACCAGTTTCTCTCGGCTATCATGACTGCCATGTCACCATCCTTTGATTGATCCGGTCTCAACCCACGCTCCAGAACCAATGACCGACTAGCCATTCGGTTGTATCTTTCCTGAGCCGCAAGACTGACAAAACGGCGGCTATTAAATCTCAGAGGTGGAGTCGAGGCGGTCCCTGAACCTTCACCGCGCTGACGTTTGGATGCTATGTCAGAAATTCTGCAATTACAAGCATATTTATGTATTAGCCTTGAACAGAATTGAGTGTGGATAAATTTATGTATGACTTTACCCCCAAACTTTATAATATGTGTATATGTTGAGTACAAGGTCGGGGATGAAGTATGAGGATGGCAATCATATCGAATAGGTTCCTGTACAATTAAAATTCTGCATGTGGAGAGCAACATGCATAAGTCGCTCACAAAGTGTGTCGTGCAAAGCAACATGTTCTAGAGTATGCATCGATACCATGTAAATCTTCCCATAAACTAGTTTGATAGTATGACGGTGTCAAGATGGTCCATAAAAAATGTGCATATAGGAGTAATATGTTTGAATTTGCACATGATTATTGACTTAGTCAATTTATCAAACACCTAGGAGGCAACTGATAACTTGCTTACAACCATCACTAATTCCCTATCCATTCATTCCATGTCTGTAGCATTCACTAACATCGTGGGTATGATTACGCCAAACAGCAGAGAATTATCTATGTGCTCTATTGGATTTTCCAAAGGAAAAGAATAATTAACAAAGAAAATCGTGATGCACAATAGTTGGAATACAATTCAAGTCATACCTTTGATACCTTTGAAGAATTGGGAGGAGTAGAATTTCGGCACACAAGGAGCACACAACCAATTTTGAATGAAGTAATTGACACGTGGTAGATGTGTGAAAGAAGTATTATCAAAATTGCAATTACCTGGTGCTATGTGCGAGTGAGAGAGGCGTATAGGAGAATGGGGGAAGACTTGCTAATTAAAAGTCACAAGAATGGTAACCGTTCAGGAGTTTGAATGCATGTAGGAGTCAAATAACTTATTTGCTAGGCAGGCGGCTTTCGAAATGTGTTAGAAAACAACAAAAGGCGCTAGCCTGAGTGGTCAAGTCTGGACATCAGCGCCGGGGTGCTAAGTCCCTTGTATATTAGCGGCGTCGGTATGGGCTGTTCTTATAGTTTCGCCCCTTAGCGTCGGGGCACTGGAATCCTGTACATTGGGAGCGTCGGGGCGCTATGCTTCTTGTTGGTCTTCTGGCATGCAGCGTTAGGGCACTAGATAACCCTAGTAGTGGAGCTCCGGGTACCAGCGATTTATAACCCGTCTTTGCAGTCCCTTTGTTGCATACATATGTAAATCTCGTGGTCGTGAAACACGTGGGGAAGGCATGAAAATTAGTATACTAAAGTACTAATAAATAATAATAATAGTAATAATAATAATAATACAAAATAAAACAAATATATATTGAAAGAAATAAAAATAAAATCAACGCAATTTTTTGGGTTTGCCTCCTAAAAGCGCTTGGTTTATCGTCATCGGCGACATTTGTGCTTATGGTGCTCATTTGGTCATTGGATCGATCGCGAGGTACATGGCCGTAAACTTGCGTTCAATGGGTCCACTCAATAATGTTTCAAATGTTGGCCATTAATAACTTGAATGTTCGTTTTGAATTCGGTTCCTCAACTTCAATATTTTTAAATGTGGAGCGACAGATACAATCACAAATGGTCCTGGACCACTAAGGATTTCAATTTCGAAATAAACGTAGTCGAGAGTTGAAAAACAAAACTTGTTGTCCTGGTTCGAATTTCCGATCGAGAATTTTCTTATCATGCCAAGCTTTGACTCTCTCTTTGTAAAGCTTTGCGTTCTCATAGGCATTGAACAAAATTCATCCATCTCGTTTAAGCTGCGATAACCTTTTCTCACCCGCTTCTAGATCAAAGTTTAGTTTCCGAATGGCCCGAGTGTGCTTTATGTTCTAGCTTCGATCGGGAGGTGACACGCCTTTCCAAATACCATTACATGCGGTGACATGCTGGGTCGAGTTTTTGTCTGTTGTTCGATAGGCCCATAGAGCATCGTCAAGACACAATGACCAATCTTTTAAGTGATGGATTTACCACCTTTTCGAGAATCCTCTTAACCTCCCTATTCGACACCTCCGCTTGGCCATTGGTTTTGTGGATGATGCAGCAATTTACAATTTGTGACAAACCCCATACTTTACAAGCAATTTTGTGAACTGCTTGTTACAGAAAGTGAGTCCCCTCATCACTTATTATCGCTCTCGGTGTCCCAAATCGGGTGAAAATGTTTTTCTTTAATAATCGGAGAACAACGTTGGCGTCATTTATGGGTAAAGCCGCGACTTCTACCCATTTAAAACATAATCGACCGTTAACAAGATGTCTTAATTATTAAAGGAAGATGGAAATGGTCCCATAAAATCAATTCCCCATACGTCGAATAGTTCAACCTCGAAATTGTGTTGAGTGGCATTTCATTACGCTTGGAGATATTACCTACGGCGTTGGCATCGATCACATTTCGAACAAAGAGATAAGCATCTTTGAATAAAGAAGGCGAGAAAAATCCCGATTGTAGTACTTTTCTTTTTGTTCGATCACCTAATAATGACCTCCATAATCGAGGAGTGGCAATGGCCTAATATACTATCCATTTCTTCATGAGGTACACAACGTCTTATCATTTGATCTTGCGGGCTTTAAAAAATGAAATGGTTCATCCCAATAGTATTGCTTCACATCGTGGAGAAACTTCTTTTCGTTCTTGTGAGGTCAAATTCGGAGGTAACACTTTGGCAACCACATAATTCACATAGTCGACATACCAAGGCAATATTGTGGTTACCCGGAACAGTTGTTCATCTGGAAATTTTTCATTAATCAATAAGTTATCTTCTTTCTGTACCTCTGCATTTTCTAACCGAGATAGATGATCCGCCACTTGATTTTCTGTACCTTTTCTGTCTCGGATCTCCAGATCAAATTCTTGTAACAACAATACCCACCGTATTAACCGCGGTTTTGCATATTTCTTCTCAATCAGATATTTAATGTTAGAATGATCAGTGTAGACAATTACCTTGGTGCCAATAAGATAAGCTCTGAATTTGTCGAAAGCAAACACCACTACAAGTAACTCTTTTTCGGTGGTTGTGTAGTTCAGATGGGCATCCGTCAACGTCTTGCTTAGAGTAATAGATAGTGTGAAAAATCTTGTCGTGACGTTGTCCCAATCTACTCCCCTGCGTAATCATTTGGTCGCACATCAATTCGAATTCAGTAAAGACCAATCAGGCGCTACTGATGATTGGAGCGAGAGACCAATTTCTTCTTTAATACCTCAAATGCCTCGTCTGAGATTGATCCATCTTAAAAAGCACATCTTTCTCTAAGAGTGAACATAGGGGTTTCGAGATCTTTGAAAAATCTTTAATGAAGCGTCTGTAGAAACCCGCATGTCCCAAGAAGCTCCGAATGCCTTTTATAGATGATGGAGGAGGCAGTTTCTCAATTGTCTCAATCTTTTCTCTATCCACCTCTAATCTGGATGCGGAAACCTTATGTCCCAGAATAATCCCTTCTTGCACTATAAAATGACATTTTTCCCAGTTAAGCACCAGGTTAATTTCTACGCACCGCTTTAACACCAAAATCAGATTCTTCAAACACAAGTCGAAACTATCACCAAACACGAAGAAGTCATCCATAAATACCTCTAAGTTCTGTTCGACCATATCGGAGAAGATTGCCATCATACATCGTTGAAAGGTTGTCGGCGCATTACATAAACCAAAAGACATACGCCAGAATGCAAACGTACCGTATGGACATGTGAACGTGGTCTTTTCTTGATCTTCCAGAGCTATGGCAATTTGATTGTACCCAGAATATCCATCTAGCAGACAGTAGAATTGATTCCCACTAACCTTTCCAACATCTGATCAATGAACGGCAAGGGAAAGTGATCCTTGCGTGTGGCTTTATTCAACTTATGGTAATCCATACATACTCTCCACTGTATGCTTGATTCTAGTTGGGATGAGCTCATTAGCTTCATTCTTCACCACTTTATCATACCCCTTTTTTTGATGCGCTTTATGCAGGGACTTACCCAATGAACCGTATGCGAGATTGGGTAAATAATACTGGCATCCAACCATTTTATAATTTCCTTTTTCACCACATCTTTCATAATGGGATTTAACCTTCTTTGCATCTCAATGGTTGGTTTTGACCCCTCTTCCATTAAAATCTTATGCATACAGAAAGATGGGCTAATACCTCGAATATCCGCTATAGTCCACCCAATCGCTGTTTTGAATTCGCGCAGAACCCGTAGCAATTTTTCCTTTTGGGTGTCAGTTAACTCTGTCGAAACAATAACTGGTAGAGTCAAATCTTTCCCCAGATAAGCATACTCAAGATGAGAGGGAAGTGGCTTTAATTCCAACACCGGTGGCTCTTCTATCGATGGTTTGCACTTTTTACCTTCCTTTTCGGGCCTATCAAGGTCATCGAATGGTTGATTATTTTTCCGGTAGAATGATGATGTGTCTAGCCATTTGATCTGCTCAATGTCCTCATCAATACTATAGTCGTCTATTCCGAGCAACATGGATTCTATCGGATCCTCTGAGTAATTACCACAAATCTTGTGATTAACTAACTCATCCATTAAATCCACATGAAACACTCACCTTTTCCTTCGGATAAGACATTGATTTAAACACATTAAAAGTGACCTATTGATCTTCAACTCGCATAGTCAATTCTCCTTTCTGCACGTCGATCAACGTTCTCGCCGTTGCTAAGAATGGTCGCTCGAGAATGATGGGAAGTTCCTTATCTGCTTCACAATCCAAGATAACGAAGTCTACTGGGAAGATGAATTTATCCACCCTTAATAATACGTCTTCAACGATACCTCGTGGATATGTAACTGATCGGTCCGCCAATAATAAAGCGATATTTGTCGGTTTTGGTGCCTTGAGCCCAACCGATATGTGGTGATAATGGCATCATATTAATCTCGGCCCCAAATCACATAGTGTTCTCCCCGGCGATTACCAATGTCGCATGCGGAATAGTAAAACTACGGATCTTTCAACTTCGAGAGCAACTTGTTACGGATAATTGCGTTTGCATTCTTGGTTAAGCGTTCTTGTTTCAAAATCACCCAGTTTCCTTTTCTTTGACAACACATCCTTCATGAACTTAGCGTAGCTCGGAATTTGTTCTAAAGCTTCGGCAAAAGGGATGTTGATATGCAATTTCTTGAAAACATCCAAAAATCTTGAAAACTGCTTATCTAACTTGGATTTCTGAAATCTCTACGGATACGGTATGGGCGGCATTGTTATAGTTGGTTCCGGTGCATTCTACTCTACGATTTCCTCTTTATCTTTCCCGATTTTTACAACTTCTTCTATTTCGGCTGTTGCGTTGTCCCCCTTTTCCATATCCTTAACTGCTTCTTGCAAATCCTTCCCACTGCGTAAAGTTATAGCCTTACAATGCTCGTTTCTGCCCAAATTTATTTCTGTATCACTCGGGAGAGTTCCTAGTGGACGGTTATTCAATGGATGTGCTATTTGCCCCAATTGATTTTCCAGATTCTTTAACGATGCCCCATGGCTTTGCAAAGTAAGCCCTACTTGATTCAATTTCTTATCTTGTTCCTCATTCTTTTTGTCAGAAGCTCTAATGAATTTTTCCAAGGCTTCTTCCAAACTTGATTTCCTCTCTGGTTGTTGAGTCTGATTTTGAAATTTGGAGGTGTTTTGTTGTCTAGGTGGTTGAGCTGCAGCTTGATTGTTACTCCATGAAAACCCCGGATGATTTTTCTAACCTGGATTATAAGCATTTTGAGTCAGATACGGTTGAGTTGAGCTATTATAGTTTCCTCTTGTGTCTTTGATTCGAAATTTATGGCACATTGATCCGTAGCATGACCCCCAGCACACAACTCACAAACCATCGCTACCTGCTGTGTGGCTTGTGGACGCCATATTTCCATATGCTTGGCTATTGCGGTCACTTGTCTGTTAATGTTGTCATCGCGTCCACTTCATACTTTCCCGATGCTTTGGATGATTAGACCTTGTCATGGGCCACTTTGATAGTTGTTGGTGGCCATTGTCTCTAACAATTGATCGCCTCATCAAAACTCTTGGACATGATCGCTCCTCCTGCTGCTGCATCAATACTAGACCTCGTGGACGCGTGCAAACCATCACAAAATATCCCTAATTGCATCCACTATGGAATTCCATGATGAGGGCACTTACGGAACATATCCTTGAACCTTTCCCACGCCTTATATAACGACTCACGAATCAAATTGTGCGAAAGTATGAATATCGTTCAGTAGTTTTGCCGAAACTTATTTGGTGGGAAGAACTTAGCTAAATTTTTTGAGCTAAGTCATCCCAAGTGGTTATTGAGCCGAGGCAAAGAGTGTAACCGACTTAGTGTGCTTTATCTTTTAAAGTAAGCGGAACATCCTCAACCTTGTAGCATCTTCCGATACATTGTTAAATTTGAAGGTATCGCAAACTTCCAAGAAACTCAAGATATGCTCATTAGGATCATCTATCGAATTACCCCCAAACTGACATGTATTATGTAGCATCTGAATTGTTCCCGGTTTTATCTCGAAACTGTTCGCATTGATTGCCGGCCTCTTAATACTCGACTGTAAATCCGTGACATTCGGCATGGCATAATCCCTAAATGATTTCTGTTTGTTCTCTGCCATGTTCACGAGTATTTCCTGGTTTTCCAGTTCTTCTTCCAAATGTATAACCTCGCTATTCAAATGCACTTTCCGGAACTTCCTCTCGATGTAAATGCATATCTGGAAAAAGTTTCTTTTTAGCTTTCGATCTAGTGTGCATACACACACAAGAATTCCTGCCAATCCAAGAAGAAAAATAAGTAACGTTCAAATTAAGACCGAATTGATTATAACTAATATGAAAATAATATTAATAAAAAATTCCCCGGCAGCGGCGCCAAAAACTTGTTGATCGATTTCGCAATCAAAGAATACGTGCAAGTATACACGGTCAACAAGTAATAAAGTGATAAAATAGAGTATCGTTCCCACATAGAATTCTAATTAATAAATTCCAACTACTAGCACTATATCAATCCAATTTTATTCAAACAATGATAAATTATGATTTTCTGAAATATTAAAACTAAATTAAATAATTAAAGATATTATTCTAAAATAAGCAAATAAATAAACTAAGATTTAAATGAATGACTTCCGATAGATAAGGATTAAGACTTCAATATCCCCAATTATGAACTATAAATCAATTATCCAATTATTCCAACTATTATGTCTACTTTGAATTGTTAACGAGGAATTCTCGAATGCCAAAAGTCCTTTTCAAGTGATCAACTGACTTCTATTTAATCCAGATTAATCTTGCTATATTCCTATGCAAAATAAGTGAATTAAACTCCTTTAATCCCAATCCTCATGTGTTACATGCGGTGAAAAGATATTTCCATTCAATTCACAAACCTAATTATTCACTGTGCAAATAAATAAGTCACACGTTATCAAACTCAGTTCTAACCCTAGAATTCCTCTTCCAATTCCTTCTAGAATAACAATGTAATTATTGGCCAAATAATTAAGCAATAGATGCAAGGCATGATAAACAATTCACTTCAACATAAATAATTGGAATAACTGAATAACTAATTTATAGCCATAAAAGGTTCAATTAAAATCTTAATTAAAGAATTAGTTCATAACGGAAATAAAAACCAATAATTGTCTGCAAATCATCCTTAAAGAATTACAAATTGAAAATAAGGAGGAGAAGAAGAAAACTCTGTAGCCAATCCTTAGTCTTCAAATAATCCTTGTAGTAGCCTCCAATGAATGAATGGTTGAATAGATGAATGAATCCCATTAATCTCAGCACTTGGTCTCTTTTTATAGCTTTTACAATCCCAATCCAATTAGGCTTCACATAAGCTCCCAATAACCAAGTCAACCCAAAGTCAATGCGCGTCACTGGTCAACTAAGCATTTCGACCCAGTATACATTGATTTGGGGATAACTATCGTCTTGGCGCCCAATGAACGAGAGGACGAAACTAAGAAAATGCCCTTTTGTAGCTTAAACTTCCCAATCGCTCCTAAGACTCCCAAACCTGCAAAACAACACCTAAACACAGTAAAAATGCCAATAAAATACTTGAGAATACACAGATTCAAGCTTAAGTACATTCGATTTATGGGTATATTACCCAATCATCAATTTCATATATGATTTATTCCTCATATTTAACCTTATAATTAACTTAATAATTTGTACTAAAATTCATATAATAAAATAATTATTATATTCTAAAAATCACTCCATATATTATTTAAATAATATATGATTATATTTTCATGGAAAATAATTAATAAAAATATTTCCACTATAAAATTAATTACTCCCCCCGTCCCATAGTTATAGGCTGATTTTCCATTTTGAGATGTCCCAATATATAGGCTACTTGCTATTTATAAAATTTTGTTGGTTCATTGTTTTACTTTTATACCCTTATAATAAATATTCAACTATTACTCTTTTTTTAAAGAAACAACATTCAATGTCATTATTTTTATCATCACATTTAATGTTTTTGTATTCTCTTTGGTTAAAGTTTATGAATTTTAATGGTCAGTACACGTCAATCAATGAAGTTGAGAGTTACAGTGTGATAAGTAAAGAGTAATTAACTTATTCATTAATTCCATATTAAGGGGTATATGTGGAAAATTTATGTTAAAAATTGTCACTTAAATGATTTTCTTAAACTATGTGCCAAAAGAAATCGACTTTATAACTATGGGACTAAGGGAGTATTATAAGAATATACTTTTTAATAATCAATATTTCTAAAATAAAATTATTTATAAATATTTATGTAATAAATATATTTTTATTTACCACATAAATATATATATATATATATATATATATATACACATTATCTTGTACAAATCCTCATCCTTAAAATAAATAAAAAATTTATACGCAAAATTTCTTATTTATTTATATAGAAAATATCGGGTTGTTACAACGTTGGCTCGAACTGTTGAAAGATTATGATCATACTATTCAATATCATCTTGGAAAAGCGAACGTAGTAGCTCACGCATTAGGTAGAAGATCATATGCGGGTACGAGTGCTATATTGTCAACGCAAAGGCCCATTTTGTATGACTTACAAAGGATGGAGGTAGAGTTAAAGACTCCAGGGACCCATGTGATGATGGCAAACATACTGAGTAGAGCCAGGCTTTAATCGATAAAGTTAAAGTTACGCTCAAAGCTACGACATGGAGTGATCGCGTATGAGGAAGAAAGTGCAAGAAGGTGCTATCCTGGAAGCAAGAATCGATGAAGAAGGAATACTTCGAGTCAACTCCAGACTTTGTGTTCCTAACGACCCTGATTTAAAGTATAAAATCATGATGGAAGCGCACAACACACCATTTTCAATCTATCCTGGGAGTACCAAAATGTATCGTGATCTTCGACATACCTTTTGGTGGAGCAATACGAAGAGAGAGATCGCAGAGTTTATCTCAAGGTGTGTTTAACTTGTCAACATGTCAAGGCGGAGCATCAAGTGCCAAAAGGTCCATTGTAACCACTTGAAATTCCA
Source organism: Panax ginseng (assembly GCA_020205605.1). NCBI lineage: Eukaryota > Viridiplantae > Streptophyta > Magnoliopsida > Apiales > Araliaceae > Panax > Panax ginseng. The sequence continues at coordinate 82,936,357 of CM035141.1, forward strand.
GAATGGAAATAGGAGCACATTACCATGGATTTCGTTACCGGTCTTCCTAAGGTTTCTCAAGGCATAGATGCAATTTGAGTCATTGTTGATAGATTGACCAAGTCTGCTCATTTCTTACCTATACGAGAAACTTATACACTTGAACTCTTGCTCGTATGTACATAAAAGAGATTGTAAGACTGCATGGTATGCCAGTATCCATAGTTTCTGATCGAGACCCAAGATTTACTTCACGATTTTGGGTTAGTTTGCAAAAAGCTATGGGCATGGATTTATGATTTAGTTCGGCGTATCATCCTCAAACGGACGGACAGTCAGAGAGGACTATTCAAACTCTTGAGGATCTATTAAGACTCTGTGTCCTTGACTTCAAGGGAAGTTGGGACAAGTTCTTACCATTGGTGGAGTTTTCCTACAACAACAGTTATCAAGCAAGTAATGGTATGGCTCCATTTGAGGCGTTGCATGGAAGAAAGTGTTGTTCTCCAGTATGTTGGGACGAGGTGGGTGAAGGAATGTTGTTGGGACTGAAATTGGTGCGTATGACTACGGAGAAGATTCAAATGATCCGACAACGCATAAAAACCTCACAAGATCGACAAAAGAGTTATGTTGATCTTCATCGGAAGGACGTGGAATTCAATGTTGGAGAACATGTGTTGTTACGTGTTGCTCCATGGAAGGTAGTTACGAGATTTGGAAAGAGAAGAAAGCCCAATCCTCGATTCATTGGTCCATTTGAAATCTTTGACCGAGTAGGAACTGTGGCCTATAGACTCGCCTTACCGCCAAGTATATCTCGTGTTCATAACGTTTTTCACATATCCATGTTACGTAAATATGTGGAAGACCCGAACCACATTATTGAGTTGGGCAGGACGAAATAGCGGAAGATTTAACGTGTGAAGAGGTTCTGTTAAAATCTTGGATAAGAAGGAACATATTTTACGCTCCAAGGTTATACCTCAAGTCAAAGTTTTGTGGAGAAACCACAATGTTGAGAAATGACACAGGAGTTAGAATCAAATGAGATCAAGGTATCCTCACCTCTTCGTCATACCAGGTATGTACCCTAATTTTGTGGGTAAAATTTCATAAGAAGGGGAGGTTGTAAGACCCCAACTTTTATGAATAAAGATGAATTTTCTATAAATATCATTTTTGAATATTAATGAGTGAATTTGATATAATGTTATAGTTGTGGGTAATATTTATAAATTTTGAAAAGTATGCAAGTTGTTATATTATATTCGATTGGTCGGAGAATATTCGTTTTAACAGGGAATATTCATACGACGGCACAATCATTGGTGGACCCCACAATATAATTATTGTCGGAATGAGAAAATGACAGAAATATCTTTTTATGAAAATAACGGCAGAATTTTTACCGTTAACTGTTGAAATAACCGGTGTCAAAAGTACAGTAATACGCGTGGTTGCATAGTAGCACACGATATTGATTATTGATGCTTACATGAGAAGTCACTCAGTTTTACTCAATTTTTGCTACAGTAATTGATGCATAGTATCTCACGTTATTTGATTCAGTTATTGTCAATATTTTATATATTATTAAATCAATAATTGAGATGACAAGTTATTCTAATTATTATATGCATAACTAACAATGTCTAGAAATTTTTGTCGAGGAAAGGGGTTTGGTCACCTAATTGCGCACTAATAAGGAGAAATCCTTATTGGAAAGCCTCCTCTTTTTTGGGAACGATCTAGTTGTTAATATTGTGAGTTATAATAATATGAATAAAGGTTGTTAAAAATATTGAGGGTTTTTTTATGAAATTTTGTGTAAATTTTGTTTATTATATGGACCCCCCATTTTCCCATTTTTAAAATAATCGGTAGAAAGTTATTCAGTATATATATAATGGGACCCACCTGTGATGGTGAAATGTTGGTGGGAGGGGAACACGTGGGGCCCACGTTGGAAGAAAAAAATTGGGAGGGGGGAATCTGAAGGAACTCACGGGTGGTGAGTTTTTCTTTATGGCATGTGTTTATATATATATTTATTATAAACTTTTATTTTGTTTGACTATTATGTTAGCTTTTGAAAAGTGGGCGTCTGGTGATCAACAAAGTTTAGCCCGTGAGTTTCCTACTGTTGATCCGTGAAAAATTTTCTAAATAGTATCCTTCCATTCTCCTATAAATAGGATGCTTAGTTCGAATTGAAAATCACACCAGAATCAGAGAATTCTTCTTCTATAATATTGAGCGTATTTCTTTTCAGTTTTAGAAAGCTTTGAGCATAGAAAATAGTGAAAGTTTTCTTCAAGAATATCCCCGCTATACCAGTTGGAATACTCTTCTTTTCAAGGTAAGTGATGTTATTTTTGTTCAATATTCGCTTGAAATAATATTTTCTTCCATACTCTGTAGCATGTAAGCAATATTATTTCATTTCAGATTTTGAATTCTATACATATTTGGTTAAAGTTTTAGCTTTTATACTCCATGAAATTAGTAGAATGTCCTTGATATTTGCGCTTCATCCAGTAGCTTTTCATGGAAATATTATTCTGAGCATTCTTGATAAGTTTTAATTTTTTCATGCCGGGGTTACTATTCCCGAAGTTACTATTCACGGGGTACTATTCACTCAGTTACTATTCACCCGGGGTACTATTCATGACAAAAAATGATTTCTTTGCGGTCCAAATCATTTTTGATACAATATTATTCTTGAATTTTACTCCACAAAGCAATATCATGTTGACAATTTGGACATTATTGAATTCTGGATAAATTAAATTATAAATCTTTAAAAATTTATCCTTTGCTTTCTTTTAATTGAATTTTTATATCATTGTCATCATCCTCATGTTTATATTGTTATGAAAGTCATCTTTGGCCCATAGTGCATAGATGGACTTGGTATGATTATGACCAGGGATTATTCGGTATAATCATGACTGTAATGTTACAAATGATGTGGTAAAAGTCCTCATTGGCCCGTACGTAGTGCATTGATCGACAGTTGTTGGCATGATCATGACCATTGACGAATACACGAATATCCTTGGCCCGTAGTGCATGGATAATTTGTGTCGTGATACTAAAGAATATTATTGGTCGTAGTGCAAGGGTGATTTGATGATGAGGATTATTTATTAAGCTGAGTCTCAGCGATAAAATTGATGATAAACCTTTTAAATCATAGAAGATAGTATATTTTCTGCTCTGTTTGACTCTTCTAATGGATTGCTTGTTCCGCTGCAGTTAAACTTGATGTTTATTGTATTTTATCAGTTAAACACTGTTGAAGGCTAACGATAATTTATTCTGCATTATCTTAGTCATAATATTTCTTATTGGGCTAGTTGAGCTCACCCTTTGCTTTCATTGTTCTCTTTAGGAAATGAGAATATAGCTGGGACTAGTCGGAGAACGGAGTGATGGTTCAGATGTTTGCATTAGTAGTCCTCACTATTCTGTGAAATAGTGTGATAATAAATGTATCCAGGACTTATTTTGAGTTTGAATACTGTCTAGAAGACAATATTTGTATTAAAAGTCACAGCTCATGTTGTATATTTAAGTTTGTATTTGTATTCTATACCATGTATTTGGCGGCTCAGAATGGGTGATGTATACCTATTTTGGGGGCGTCACAACCAGTGGTTATGATCATGTTAAACAACTGTCCATATATGTACTACGGGCCAAAGAGGACTTTCACCACATCATTTGTCTGTAACATTGTAGGTCATGATTATACCAACAAACAACATAACTGATCGGTAAAGTTACAAGCATAACTGATCGAGAAAGTTACAAACAATAGAAGAAAAGAATATTACAAAAGATATACATAAAAATCCTAAAAGAAACTATTCTTTGGGACCCTCATCCTCGGCTTTGGACTCTTCATCAAATGAGTCGAGGGGCGACGACATCGAGCAATGACAATCGACTTCGCCATGAGAGCCTTCTCCCGATAAAGCTTCATAACCTTCAAAGAAATCGGGACATGATCTTATCGGTGAGGCGAACTCTCTTCGTACTCCTTGATGGCCAACTGCTTCGCAACATCACATTCTTGCCCCAAAGTGTTGTTCTCCCGAATCAACATCATCATCTGACTGTGCAATTCGGTGAGCTTGTCTTCAAGTGCATGAATGGCTATTTCCCGATCCTTGTTTCCTTCTGACAGAAGCTTTTTCTCCTTGATGAGTTACTTGGCATGATTGTCGAGACCAATAAACTCCTACTGAAGGAGGGAATATTGCTCCTTGAGCTCGTTAGTCTGATGTTCGGCCTTGGTCACCTTATTTCGGGTCTCGGTATGGAGATCATTCTCCTTCTTCAAGTCCGATCTCAGACCCCGAACCTCAGCTCTGAGAAATTCTACATCGGTCTTAAGTTGAGCCTCCATTTTAGTGGCATGGGCCAGAAGCGGAATGGCTCGAGTGAGGATAGCATTGGCCTGTAATAAAGTAAAGGAATACATCAGCTATGAGGAATAACGGATCAATAAAGGGAAATATTTTAAGCTTTCAGGTTTACCTTACACTGGGCCTTGATGTAGGCCACTAGATACTCTTTGGAGGAATATCCCCTGAACCGCTCGTCATCTCCAGGTAATTTGAAGTACTCGAGTTGGGCAAAGGGGAACACCTCCAAAGGGCTCCTCGGCCAGAAGGTGGTCGGTGATCCTTGTGAAGAGCTCGTGTCAGTTGTTGGTTTTGACGTAGGAGTTGAGGTTTGTAAAGGATCAGCCTCCATGATCGATAGTTTGGGCTCTTCGGTTTGGCACGGTCTTTTAAAACGAGGCTCGAGAGCTTCCTCTTCGGTCTCCTCAGAATCCTCAAGGGGTGAATGCTTAGGAAGCAGGGAGAAGGGGGCGGCTTGGCAAACGAATCAAGAAGATGGCTTGGAGGGGCCCTTGGTGGGAGGCCTCTTCTTATTCTTCTTCAGCAAAGCCATCTTCTCCGACTGGTTCATCTTCGTAATATTTTTATTAGCGGGTTCGGCGGTGGTGGTGTTCGGAGGAGCCATGGCCGAGGTGGATCCGATCGAGAGCTCAGAAATGGGAATGGTTTCTACTTCCGACGTTTTGTCGATGATGGAAAGGCAGATCAGCTCGAGTTTGATAGGCAGAGGGTTAAGGACTCGACGGCCCCTTCGGGTTTGAAGATTGTCACTGCACAAAGGAAAGTAAGTCAGAAAATTGGTTATGAAAGCGAGTTGAAAGAAAACAATTGAGTTATGGAGAGGTTCGAGATAAGGTATTTATGCCCGTGTTTGTACAACCATGTCTCGTTGGATAGAACTCCCAGACCCCATTCGGTCTTGCTCAGCTTTTTGTAGAACTCTTTGAAAGCATCGGCTCGATCCTTTGGGAACTTGGACACCTTGGAAATAGGGTCTTCGGGATGGGCCCAGTTTGGGAGGAGCTTGAGGTCGGTCCCCTTCATAAAGATCCATTGTGGGTGCCACCACTTGTTGCTAGAAAGAGTCTTGATGAGGACGGTTCGATTGGGTTGGCGGTTTAGTTGTCGAAGGCCAAGTTCCTTTGACCTGTCGACGGTGAAAAAAGCGAAGAAGAAGTCGAGGCCGGGGGTGATGCCTACCTCCTAGCACAAGGCTATAAAGCTGATGAGGTGAATGTACGAGTTCAACACCAGTTGGGCGAACCCGATCCCCACAAAATAGAGAAATGAGGCAATGAATTCGTGGAGGGGGAATCGAACCCTGTATTTCATAGCCCAGAGAGGAACGACGACCCACTCGCCTTCGGGGTGCCAGAACATTCTTTCCTTCGATTCGGGCACCCGAAGCTTGTATTCCTTCGAAATGTTGAACAGGTTGCGGATGTCCGAGATCTGAGAAGGATTTACGGTCGATTGGGTGTTAATGTGGGAAAATCGTTTTCAGAAGCATAAACACTTCGGATCTTAGATTCGACACCTTCATTGTTAGTAGTCTTGCGGTAAAATGATTCGGTCGATCAATCAGCCGACGTCGGTCATGATGGCGATGGTGGTGGTGTTAACAGTTGGAAGGGTTTGCTCAGTGGTAGACGTGGGTGGAAGGTCTGAATCTGCCATTTGAAGTAGATGAACTGGAAATGTGGTGATTTAGAAGCAGAAGTACTTGAATCAGAAGAAGTTTGGTGAGGTTAATTGCTCACTGAAAATCGCCCTCGCTGGAAAGTCTTAGAGAAAGATTTGAAATGAAGAAGATTGGGAAAAAGTGAGAGTGATGGTTGGAGTGGGGGTTTTATAGTGAGACTGCACGAATCCCAAGGGCGGCTATTTATGGCAGTTGGGGCCCAGTTCTGGGAAAACATGTACTATTTCAATAATGAAGAAAAATAGGTTGGATTCCCCAGACGTCTCATCATTTCCCTTCTTGTCTTTTCAAGTCTCTAATTATAATAACTATATTATAACAAGAGACTGGGGGGCAATGTTCAGGAGTATTTTGCCGACCCTCATATGGGCTGAAGGCCTGCCTGAAGTTGAGCCCATTGGGTCGAAGCCATTGAGGATATTGAAGGTGTTCGGGTTCCGACATCCGAGTTCTCTGGGCCGGAGTCCTGGTCTAGTTTATGGTGTTCGGGGTCGGGCATCCGAGTCTTTTGGGCCAGAGCCTAAACTAGTCTACATGGGTTCGTTTGGATTGGGCCTATACAGTGGGCTGGCCCCTTGTATGGAGTCCAGAGTAATAATGGTTCTAAATGGTTAAGGATTCTAGTCCTAACCATATTTGGATAACTAACTCCAAAGGTAGCAATGGGATCGTATCCAACTTGCACCTTTTAAGGAGATTATGTTGGACCCAAACTATGGTAACTACCATGTGTTGGAGTCCTAATCTGATTCGGAAGTGGACTCTAAGGTGACGAGAATGGCTATAAATACAAGGCTAGACTTCAATTAGCAGGTAATACTCTTTTGAGCACTAAACAATAAAGCCTCCATTGTTAAACCTTGTAACGGCGTGTACTCATTCTCACACCTAAGCTATCACCCGCCGGCACAAGCCGTCAAGCTTCTTATGTGATCTGTTATTGTGCAGGTTTAAGCGCGTGAATTCGGTGATTAAACGCGCCGACGAAAAATTGGCGTTAACAACCATGTTGGCAGATGAAACAACATAAACCTTTGATATGATCCTTGGCTTCATGGAATCTCCATAAATCTGAATCCTCTACTTCTTTCAAATTCTGGGTTGCCAAGTAATGCAACTTTTAGTAACATTATTTGCAACTCATCCTGGTCTTTGCCTAGTAGCTCCCATCCCGAGGTTACCACTTTTCGCAGGCAAATTGAATCCATGCATGTTCCTCCCAATTCTAATTTCTAATGATAACATATCATGGGATTCACAGTCTATTCAAAACATAAAGGCTAGGCATATCTGGGATAGCATTCGGGCTAGCCATCTAGAGGTCAGTTGGCACAAAATTTTTTGACACAAACTTCAGCGCTTTCTTACATGTGACATTACTGCTAACTACTCTCATGGGAAGATTTATGCTTGCCCTCTTTGCATGAACCATAATGAGACATTTGAGCACCCATCCTTCTAATGTGATTACTCAACATATGTCATGCAATGCACTCTCAGTGTTGGAAATTGGCAGCACTTATCAATGCACTGGGCTGGGTCTATTGATTCCTCCATAACTTTTCAAGGATGTAATCTCAGCAAGAACATTCTTTGGCTAACCCTTGTTGCATCTTTCTACAAATTATGGGAAGTGAGAAACAAAAAGATGCACGATGGAATCCTCATTCCTCCGGGCCATCTTGCTAAGGACATCATCAACATTGTCAAATCCCGAGTTTCAAAGTCAGTTACCTTTATTAAAGCCACAAACAACAATCATTATATTTGTAATTGGCTATTGTAACTACATTGTCTTATTTCTTTTAAGTTGATGTTTATCTCCTGTTCATATAGCTAGCTCCTCTCAAGGCTTGTCTTAAGATGATCTAGCTATATTCTCTAGGGTATACCCATGTGTCATTGTATTTTTGGTTCCATCTTTAATTCAAACAAACTTAGCAACAAAAAAAAAACTCAAAAATCTCAACCTCACAACTTAAATAACTGTCTAACTAAGATACATGATATAATTGTAAATAAAACAACATAAATTTTATTTATACAAGCTTCTCCATTATAAATTAAGTACGTCCAATTAATATTTTTATTGCAATTAAAAAAGAAAAGCTTAATATTGGATATTTTAAGTAAATATTTCTAACTTTATTTGGCCAAAAATAGCACTTTATTTTAATAATAATTAAGATGTTTTAATAATAGCGCATCAAATAGTATTCTCCGACATGATGAATAAAAAGTGTAAACTAAACTAGCAAATAAGTTAAAATTTACATTATAATACTGTAACTTAATATACAAAATTTTGAAGCAGTTGAATTAAGACAAAGAATATGATAAATTCTTTTTTTTTATAAGCCTCTAACTATATATCACATTTAGTCTTAAGATATTCTTTGTGTCAATGAAAATACATATTATTAGTATAATTCCTAATCAATAAATAAATTAGATAAATATAGATTTGATTGATGCGTCCCTTGTTTTAGTATGTTAAGAAAGATCAAAATATCAAAATATACAATTTATTATAATATTCAATAAATGCAATTAATTTTTTAAAAAAATCTTATGATTATCAAAATAAACATAAAACTCTCCCTATAACAATACCAAATAAAACTTACTTACCAACTTTTTTATCTTTTCTTTTTTGGTTTAAATGGAGAAGCTTGTATAAATAAAATTTATGTTGTCTTATTTACAACTACATCATATATACTGGTTGGATAATTAGTTAAAGTTATGAGATTGAAGTTTTGAGTTTGAATCTTAACGGAAGTGAATTTTTTAGTCTTGGTTTGATTTATTTACATGTCATCATTGCCACGGAGGATAGTCAATGTCCAACTATCACATAAAGGGTTGTTATCCAAATTTTTATATAGTAGAAGATTTATTTTGTATTGATCAACAAAAATAGACATAATATTCAAATATATTAAGAGTACAATGATCACTTTTGCATTTTATTCTTTGCCTTTCCACTTCAAATTAGTTATCAATAATACCAACATTTTCAAATCCTTTTTTTTATAAGGCAACAAAGAGTCTTAATTTATAATGGAAGGTATGAAATTGAGATATTAATATAAAGTTTTTTAAATCACATATTACCTTTTAATTTAGATGAAAAGTGTGACATAATGATATGAATTGGTAGATTATTTTGACTAAGATTAATAGATTATTGATATGTGACATCTCAATAATGAGAAAAACCCAATATTAACTTACTACTTTTCATTTCTACTTAAAAGAACTTTTTAACTCATCAATTGGGATTTCCTCATTTTTACAAGGTGAGAAACAAAATTGTCAATGCAATTATCATTCCTAATTCCATGTCCAAACAATCCTCTCATCTCTCTTGCAGTAGCCCTCACCGACTCGCCCTCTTGACTCACCATAGCAATTCGCACCGAGTCCGCCACCGAGTCACTCGTGAAGGCCCCATCTCTCTCATTCCTCGGAATTTCCACCCCGACTTTCTTCCCTTTCAACAACCTGGCATTCAAACCTTGGTCATTCATCACCGGAAAAAGTATCAAAACTCGTCCATAACCGAGTGCCTCAACGACCGAGTTCCAACCACAGTGAGTCAAGAAACCCCCAACGGCCGAGTGACTCAATATCTTAACCTGTGGGACCCACCCCTGGTGAACGACCCCTCGACTTTTGACTCGCTCAACAAACCCATCAGGAAGTAGAAGTTGTGACTCGTCTTGAGTCGACCCGGGAGGCATTCTTAGAACCCAAAAGAAAGGCAACCCACACTGCTCCAACCCGAGAGCTAACTCACTGAGTTCATCCCGACTCAGTATCGCCTCACTTCCTAGTGCAACATATACCACAGAATTGACCATCTGTTTGTCTAACCACTCTTTAATAAAAACCCATTTCTCTTCATTACCAAAATCATCATTATCCGGTGGCAAAACTCCCACCGGAACAACCGGTTTCCGGTAAAGCTGACAAACAAGATTGAACCATTCTGGTTCAAACTCAACAGAAGTTCTAAACAAAACCAAGTCACTCCCACCAATAGAAGCACCAAATCTTACTGAATCAGATGCACCAGACTCATTCCCAGCTGAACCATCAACATACTTTATCACCTCATGGAGGCGATAAACGACATCGGATTGAAACGGGATCCACTTGGGCACAATTGTAAAATCCTCACCTTTCAATCTACCATCCTCTCCACTCACCAACAGTGAAGGCGGCCCAAGAAAAGCCATACAAGCAGCACTAAAAAGACTAAAATAACCTCTCGAAATACCAAGCTCACCTGCAATTGAAGGTAACCAATGAGAAGCATAGTCATAAACAATCCAATCAGGTTTTAGCCTAGTGTTTTTAAGAAAATCGACTAATGGCGATTTCAACAAATCAAAGGCTATTTTTAAGAACTGCGCTTTATGGTGTGGTATGTCCATGGAAGACTCGGCCTCATCCGGTAAATTGTGAACTTTAGGAAATGGAAAGGTGACTAAATTTATCATAGGGGATAAATCTGGGGGTATTTTGGGGAGTCTTTCGATGTTTCTAGGGGTGGAAATGAAGGAAACTCGGTGACCCTTTTGTGCTAAGATCTTTGAGAGTTGAAGAAAAGGTATAAGATGGCCTATTGCTAGCCATGGGAACATTACTACATGAAGAACGTGGTTATTTTCCATGGATGTGAAATATGCAAGTTAGAGAATCTTATCTTCGTACCGTACCCGTATCCCCCGTATCTGTGCTTCTTAGAAGATGAGTGTTATGAGTGCCGTGTTAGACAGATAAAATCACAAGTAAATTGTTATGCTTCATTGCAAATTTTGGCACTGTGAAAATGATGATGGATTGATTATGTGAAGATGTGGCATGGGACTTTTATAGGGTGTATGTACAATAAGTATGCGTATGCAGTGAGGTCTTTTGTGGGGATGTCTTTGTCTTACATAAATTATTTCATTTGATGGACAAGATGCTTTTGAATTGCAGACCTTATCTCCCCCTCCAATAAAAAATTGCAATTACCATGTTTGACCGGTCTAATTTATCTAATAAAATATAAATAATTTTAAATTTTTCGTTCACTCAATAAATTATCTGAACCGTTTAAAATTTGAAATAAATTTTATTGTTCATACTGATTAAGACACGAGACCCAATTTAGTGTGTGTATATATATATATATATATATATATATATATAGAGTTCTTCCATATGAATAGGTTCTTTGTAGTCTTTATCTGTGCAACACCTTTTTTGTCTAGTTGATAAAATGAATTGATGGTGAGATGAAACATAAATATCCTAAGCCAACACAACTTGTACCAAACTTTTATTTTAATATGAGGACCCCACCATAGTCAACATGTTGTCGGTTTATTGAAATAAAATGAATTTTAATAATAAATAATGCCTGACCCAAGCATGACTTGTCTTAGATGTGCCTTTTTTATAAAATACTCCCACCATTACTACAAGCTCTTACAGTAGTAAAAACAAAACAAAAAAAAAAAATTCCAACCGGACAAGCTCTTACTACTTGTAAAAAATAAAAAATAAAAAAAAAAAAAATAAATCAAACCGACACAACTTCTTACTTACTTGCACAAGCTCTCAAGTTCTTTATTTGCTATTCCAAATAAAATATTTGTTATTTTTATAACTCTTTCATTTAATAACAAATAAAAAATTATAATTCAAATAAAAAATAATATCCTATTTTATAAAATATATTTTTATAATTTTTTATTTGCTATTTTTATAAAAATATTTTATATTCTTTATTTGTTATAAAATATTTTAATAACAAATAACAAATAAAAATAACAAATATTTTATATTCTTTATTTGTTATAAAATATTTTATATTCTTTATTTTTATAAAAATAGCAAATAAAAATTATAAAAATACAAGCTCTTCCTAACAGTAAAAAAAAAAATACCAACCTAGGACAAGCTCCTACTACCGTAAAAAAAAAAAAAAATAAAATTATACCAACCGGACAAGCTCTTACTATTTGTTAAAAAAAAAAAAAATGTACCAAAGGACAAGCTCTTACTACCAAAAAAAAAAAAAGTACTTAGCCAGTTGTTAAAAAAAAATTATTTTACTAACCGGACAAGCTCTTACTACCGTTAAAAAAAATGTACTCAAATAGGACAAGCTCTTACTATTTAAAAAAAAAAAGTGTACTAGCCAATTTTTAAAAAAAAATTATTTTATTCAAGCAACTTAGCTGTTTGAGCAGGACTCGAACTCATGACCTCAAACTCCAAACACACGTCATATGACCACCCGAAAGCACCACTTGCCTAGTTGCTTAATTTCAAATGAAGGATATGTCTTTATATTAAAACTTCACCATCCCCAAAAATCTATATTCTTGCATTATTATTATATTACTGAAACAAATATTATTAATAAGTCTATATAATACATATGGGGTTTGATATTTAGAAATAAGTTAATATCTATATTTATTAAGCAATGATTATTAGTAATGATTTTATATATTAAGCAATGATTTTATTATTAAGAAATGATTTTATTATTAATAAAACTAGTTCAATTAGTCTAATAAGTAATGATGATAATTTTTCAAGTCATTTCGTGAAATTAATTTACTTATCGAATTTATAAAAGTAATGAAGTATTATTATAATAATAATAATGTGATTATCAATATTAGAAGTACAGAATATACCAATACTAGTCTTTGCGTAACATTAAGAGGAATAAGACATATTACATGTTCATTTTCATAAAATAAAAAAAACATAGAATGATTAATACAACCGACGCTTTATATCTCGGAGAGTAGGAAGTAATCTTCTGATTTCTTGTCCTAAAACAAATATTATTAATAAGTCTATATAATACATATGGGGTTTGATATTTAGAAATAAGTTAATATCTATATTTATTAAGCAATGGTTATTAGTAATGATTTTATATATTAAGCAATGATTTTATTATTAAGAAATGATTTTATACATTTTGATACATTTTTTGATACAATTTTGATACATTTGATACATTTTTGATATATTTGATACATTTTTGATACATTTGATATATATTTGATATATTTTTGATATATTTGATACATTTGATATATTTTTGATATATTTGATACATTTTGATACATTTGATACATTTTTGATATATTTGATACATTTGATACATTTTGATATATTTGATATATTTGATACATTTTTGATACATTTTGATACATTTGATATATTTTGATATATTTGATAAATTTTTGATACATTTGATACAATTTTGATATATTTGATACATTTTGATATATTTTTGATACATTTGATACATTTTGATACATTTGATACATTTTGATATATCGATACATTTGATACATTTTTGATATATTTAATACATTTTGATATATTTTTGATACATTTGATATATTTTGATATATTTGATACATTTTTGATATATTTGATATTTTTGATACATTTGATACATTTTTGATATATTTGATACATTTTGATACATTTGATATATTTTTGATATATTTGATACATTTTTGATACATTTTGATATATTTGATATCATTTTTGATATCAAATGTATCAAAATTATCAAAATGTATCAAATGTATTATCAAAATATATAAAATATATCAAAATGTATCAAATGTATCAAAATATATCAATTATCAAAATGTATCAATTATCAAAATGTATCAAAATATATCAAAATGTATCAAATAATAAAATCATTTCTTAATAATAAAAATCATTGCTTAATATATAAAATTATTACTAATAATCATTGCTTAATAAATATAGATATTAACTTATTTCTAAATATCAAACCCCATATGTATTATATAGACTTATTAATAATATTTGTTTCAGTAATATAATAATAATGCAAGAATATAGATTTTGGGGATGGTGAAGTTTTAATATAAAGACATATCCTTGGTTTGAAATTAATGGCTAGGCAGTGGTGCTCTCGGGTGGTCATATAGCGTGTGTTTGGAGTTTGAGGTTGCGAGAGTTCGAGTCATTTTTAGCGACAAGTTGCTTGAATAAAATAATTTTTTTTAACAAATTTACTATTAGTACACATTTAATTTGTTTTTAACAAACAGAACAAGCTTTATACTACTTATACTGGTAGACAAAGCTCATACTACTGGTATTATTAAAAATTGAAAAAAAACTTAAGTAAATTGTTTTGTCACTACCATACTACCGGTATTTTATTCAAGCAACTTGTTTGCTAAATGACTTCGAACTCATGACCTCAAACTCCAAACACACGTCATATGACCACCCCGAAAGCACCACGGGCCTAGTCATTAATTTTAGCTAAGGATATATCTTTATATTAAAACTTCACCATCCCCAAAATCTATATTCTTGCATTATTATTATATTACGTAACAAATATTATTAATAAGTCTATATAATACATATGGGGTTTGATATTTAAAAATAAGTTAATATCTATATTTATTAAGAAATGATTATTAGTAATGATTTTATATATTAAGCAATGATTTTATTATTAATAAAACTAGTGAAGTATAATAATAATGTGATTATCGAATTTATAAAAGCGTTGAAGTATTATTATAATTATAATAATGCGATTATCAATATTAAATTACAGTTATATCAATACTAGTCTGCATAACATTAAGAGGAATAGTACATATTACATGTTCATTTTCATAAAATAAAATAAAAACATAGAATGATTAATACAACCGACGCCTATTTTTTTGGCTCGGAATCCTAAGACTCGATAGTGATTTCGCTTTTATCGTGTCAAAGCCACAAATTGCACATTTTCGATGAGTCTTAGAAGGAATGATTTTCTCGAGTGCACTCTTGAATCTAGATTGTTTTTGCGGCCCTTTGTTTGAGAAATATTAGGCGGCAAAAACTCTTCTTCTTCTTCCACCTCTGCATCTTCATCGTCATTATCGTATCCCATATCATGATTTGGATCTCCAACTGTCTGCAATCAATGTCGCCATCTGCCAGATTCGATAATATTCTCATCCGGATCATCTTTGGTCAACCAACTCTTTTCCTCGTGCATTCGGTTTAAAACGGTTTTGTAACCTCGACCGAAAGCAAGCCGCTTTCTTTCATTAGCTCTGGTAATCACCCATCAAATGATTATAAGCGCATTGCTTGATTTTGTTCAAATCGGCCAGATGTGGAGTTAAAGAGTAAGTCTTCACCATTGCTTTTGTTCGCGTCTCTTGTCCACCGATGAAGGATCATGTCGGTCGGTATTTGTGAAATACTCTTTGCTGTGAAATATCTCAAGATGTGCCTGCATAATTCACCAGAGTGAGAAAACATTTGGCAGTTACATGTTACCGATCCCAGTTATCGATTGTTGACAACTTCTTTATATCTTCCACCACTTTCAGTTGCATCTGCATTATACACTGCATAAACCTTAGTATCAGTGACACACATCTCACTAAGTTTATGAACATTGTATTTCATGGAATCGACGAATTGACGTTGGAAACGTCTAATCATATCTTTTTGTGTACACTTGTGCGGCATGAACTTCTAAAGATGAACCGAGTACCATAATCCTTTTACGATGTTTTGTTATGTAGTCGGCCTTCCTCTCCCTGATAAACTGTCTTTCTACAGCCTTTTGACTCTGCAGTACAAAACATAGCATACCTGTTGATGCATTAACATACTCATCAAAAAAGGCATTCATGCTCTCGCTTCTTCCAGTGGTAGTCATTCCATGACAAAATATCTCTTTGTATATCTTTGGAATCCATTTACATCGTACATCATACAAACTTCCAAGCCATTCATTAGTATACAATTCATAGGAACTTATCGAAATATGCCAACGCTCTTCAAATTCCTCGATGGACAATGAGTTATACACACAGTTGTTAAAATCATTTTTGAACGATGGGTGCTCATAATAAACATGATGCAATTTTTCAGGAAATTTATTGCTAATATGCCAAGAACACAATAAATGATGACTAGTTGGAAGTACCGTAGCAATAGCATTACTCATGGCTCTGTCTTGATCAGTGATGATGGTTGTAGGTGCCTTGCGATCCCATGGCTTCAAGCCATATGCAGTAAAACCCAAACGAAAGTGTCCTCTGTCCTCGTCTCGTAACGGTTCAAATCCAAACAATATAGACCGATAATGGTGGTTGACCCGTGAAATGGAACAAACGGCATGCCATACTTATTTGTCCGGTATGTACTATCAAATGTCACAACGTCTCCGAAAAGTTGATACATAAACCTTGATCGGGCGTCAACCCACAAAATACAAGCTATGCGGTTGTTTTCACCGGGTTTCACTCGAAAAAAAATTTTGCTGGCACTTCTGGATGCAAGTTTGTTCAAATGATTGACAGCAGCTTGTGCATCATTTTCATCTGCAGAATCACGCCTTAAATCTCGCACCACATTTTCAACATTGGCAGTAGAGAAAGGAACATTTTGCAAACCACCTCCCATTGTGCTCAAAACATTCATCATCTTACTAGGACCAATACCGGACTTATTTAAAGTGTCAATTAAATTTCTTGCAACAGGACTAATATTTCTGTGAGTCTCGATCAAATCTACTTTGGTGGGGGTCACTAAGTGATGATTGTGCTCTAATTCAACAGTAGAAATACGCCAATTGTCTTCTTTCTTATTGTGGACAACATATATTCTAGCTTTGCACATTGTTCGTCCTATCGAGTCTCTCTGTCTAGTTATTTTATTACTACTATCTTCATCATCAGGTAAACTCTTGCCAACAATTGGTGTACCGGCTTTCTTACATACATACTGCCTAGATCTGATATCATTCGTATTAGCATGTTTATGACTAGTTGCAATTCTAATCTCAAATCCATTTTTGCGAGCATATGATCTATAAAAATATTCAACCTCTTCCAACGTACAAAATAATTGACCAACGTCATTTTAACAATATCAGATTTATTACTTTCAACTTCACTGACAAATTCAGATGTATTATATGACATTTTGAAAAACTTACTTGTGAATAATAGTGATGAATTTTGCTCGATCAGAACTTCAACTTGATTTTCTGAAGTGAAAGTGGGCAACAAGATGAAACAAATTATGAGTAGAGGTGAAAAAGAAAAATATCGAGAACAAATTCTATGAAAGGATAAGAAGATTACTTGAGAAAATAGCGAAACTTCTCCCACAATATTTAAAGGTAAAAAGACCAGCCGATACAACTTTATAATAATAATAATGGTAATAAAATAATAAAAAAATACATAAGCCGGTACAATATGGAACGGCTTTATACTCAATTCGTAATAATAATATAATAATAATAATAATAAAATATTGAGAAATTTAATTTGGGGAAATGAACAGTTTTAAGATATATACAAATTCAAGGTAAAATAAAACAGCTAGGCCCGTGGTGCTCGGGTGGTCATTTGACGAGGGATTGGTGCTTGAGGTCACGGGTTCGAGTCTCTTTAGCAGCAAAAAAAATTTCATTTACAAGTCAATTATAGCTTTGTCTTAAGTAAGCGGTTTTATTAATAATATAATTTTTTTTTCATATAAGTAGTAGATAGCCTCTCTTGCCTAAGAAGTTTTTATTAATAATATAATAAAAGAAACAAAACAACAAAGGGTAAACCGGTGAAGCCTATACCGGCCGAGCAAAGCAACAAAACTTTTTCTGCCATGTTTGACTTCTTTTTCTGCCACATTGCCTCGGGAAAGAACACCTGCAAGCTCGGTAATATATAAAAAATTCATGACCCATAACAGTATTAATGTTTGAATTTGGTCCTAAAATAATTCATGTACCGGACTTACTCACCTTATTTAAACGTCTATTGAGAACATATGTTGTTCAAACTAAAGTTCACTTGCCAAGCTAGATAAAATAAAAATAACAGAGAGTAGAGAGGGAGTATTTCGGAAGAGAGGAGCAAAAAACTTCAACAAGTAAGTTTTTATTTATTGTTATTTGTTCGGTTTTTTAATAGTTTACATTGGTGTTATTTTTTATCACTGCATTTATTCTGAATTAAAGGGATATAATACCATGCATGTATTTGTTTTTGTTGTCATTAATGCATGTTATCACTGCATATTATGCGTATATATTATTCTCGTTGTTGTTATTATTTTAGTATAATAACAACAAAATAATCAAGATATATAATGATCACTTTATATTTTATTAAAGAATGATATTTATTTTTAATATATTAATTAGACTAATTGGACATATTTTTACAAAATAAAAAAAAAAAATATTAGAGGGATAATAATAAATATAGATATTAACTCTTTCATTTAATAACAAATAAAGAATTATTTTATATTCTTTATTTGTTATAAAATATTTTAATAACAAATAGCAATTGCAAATATTTTATATTCTTTATTTGTTATAAAATATTTTAATAACAAATAGCAAATAAAAATAGCAAATATTTTATATTCTTTATTTGTTATAAAATATTTTATATTCTTTATTTTTTATAAAATAGCAAATAAAAATTATAAAAATACAAGCTCTTCCTACTTGTAAAAAAAAAAATATATCAACCTAGGACAAGCTCTTGCATTTGTGTAAAAAAAAAAAAAAAATACCAACCAGAATGAAGCTTTACTATTTGTTAAAAAAAAAAAATGTACCAATTTGGGACCAAACCAGTATGAGCTGTATCTTAGTAACAGTATAAGCTTTGTTCTACTAAAAAAAAAATTAAATGTGTACTAGCTTAATTTTTAAAAATAAATTATTTTATTCAAGCAACTTAAACGCTAAATGCAGACTTTCGAACTTCATGACCTCAAACTCCAAACACACGTCATATGACCACCCGAGCACCACTAGAGCCTAATTATTTAATTTCAAACCAGGATATGTCTTTATATTAAAACTTCACCATCCCCCAAAATCTATATTCTTGCATTATTATTATATTACGAAACAAATATTATTAATAAGTCTATATAATACATATGGGGGTTTGATATTTAGAAATAAGTTAATATCTATATTTATTAAGCAATGATTATTAGTAATGATTTTATATATTAAGCAATGATTTTATTATTAAGAAATGATTTTATTATTAATAAAACTAGTTCAATTAGTCTAATAAGTAATGATGATAATTTTTCAAGTCATTTCGTGAAATTAATTTACTTATCGAATTTATAAAAGTAATGAAGTATTATTATAATAATAATAATGTGATTATCAATATTAGAAGTACAAGAATATACCAATACTAGTCTTGCTTAACATTAAGAGGAATAGTACATATTACATGTTCATTTTCATAAAATAAAAAAAAACATAGAATGATTAATACAACCGACGCTTATATCTCGAGGTAGGAAGTAATCTTCTTGATTTCTTGTCAAAACAAATATTATTAATAAGTCTATATAATACATATGGGGGTTTGATATTTAGAAATAAGTTAATATCTATATTTATTAAGCAATGGTTATTAGTAATGATTTTATATATTAAGCAATGATTTTATTATTAAGAAATGATTTTATACATTTTGATACATTTTTGATACAATTTTGATACATTTGATACATTTTTGATATATTTGATACATTTTGATACATTTGATATATATTTGATATATTTTGATATATTTGATACATTTGATATATTTTTGATATATTTGATACATTTTTGATACATTTGATACATTTTTGATATATTTGATACATTTGATACATTTTGATATATTTGATATATTTGATACATTTTGATACATTTTGATACATTTGATATATTTTTGATATATTTGATAAATTTTGATACATTTGATACAATTTTGATATATTTGATACATTTTGATATATTTTTGATACATTTGATACATTTTTGATACATTTGATACATTTTGATATATCGATACATTTGATACATTTTGATATATTTAATACATTTTGATATATTTTTGATACATTTGATATATTTTTGATATATTTGATACATTTTGATATATTTGATATTTTTGATACATTTGATACATTTTGATATATTTGATACATTTTGATACATTTGATATATTTTGATATATTTGATACATTTTGATACATTTTTGATATATTTGATACATTTGATACATTTTGATATCAAATGTATCAAAATATATCAAAAATGTATCAAATCAAATATATCAAAATATATAAAATATATCAAAATGTATCAAATATCAAAAATATATCAATTATCAAAATGTATCAATTATCACAAATGTATCAAAATATATCAAAAATGTATCAAATGTATAAAATCATTTCTAATAATAAAATCATTGCTTAATATATAAAATTATTACTAATAATCATTGCTTAATAAATATAGATATTAACTTATTTCTAAATATCAAACCCCATATGTATTATATAGACTTATTAATAATATTTGTTTAAGTAATATAATAATAATGCAAGAATATAGATTTTGGGGATGGTGAAGTTTTAATATAAAGACATATCCTTGGTTTGAAATTAATTACTTTAGGCAAGTGGTGCTTCGGGTGGTCATTATATGACGTGTGTTTGGAGTTTGAGGTTGCGAGTTCGAGTCATTTTAGCGACAAGTTTCTTGAATAAAATAATTTTTTTTAACAGTAGAACAGCAGGCTTACTTACCAAGACAGTCTCATACTACCTGGTATTAAAAATTGAAAAAAAAAAACCGTAAGATAAATTTTGTCACGGCTCATACTGGTGGTATTTTATTCAAGCAACTTCTTTCTTCTAAAGACTCGAACTCATGAACCTCAAACTCCAACACACGTCGTATGACCACCCGAGCACCACTGGCCTAGTCATTAATTTTAGCTAAGGATATATCTTTATATTAAAACTTCACCATCCCCAAAATCTATATTCTTGCATTATTATTATATTACGTAACAAATATTATTAATAAGTCTATATAATACATATATGGGGTTTGATATTTAAAAATAAGTTAATATCTATATTTATTAAGCAATGATTATTAGTAATGATTTTATATATTAAGCAATGATTTTATTATTAATAAAACTAGTGAAGTATAATAATAATGTGATTATCGAATTTATAAAAGCGTTGAAGTATTATTATAATTATAATAATGCGATTATCAATATTAGAAGTGCAGATTATATCAATACTAGTCTTTGCATAACATTAAGAGGAATAGTACATATTACATGTTCATTTTCATAAAATAAAAAAAACATAGAATGATTAATACAACCGACGCCTATTTTTTTTGGCTCAGAATCCCTAGCACTTTCGATAGTGATTTACGCTTATCGTGGTCGGTTTCAAAGCCACAAATTGCACATTTTCGATGAGTCTTAGAAGGAATGATTTTCTCGAGTGCACTCTTGAATCTAGATTGTTTTTTTGCGGCCTTTGTTTGAGAAATATTAGGCGGCAAAAACTCTTCTTCTTCTTCCACCTCTGCATCTTCATCGTCATTATCGTATCCCATATCATGATTTGGATCTCCAATTTGTCTGCAATCAATGTCAGTCATCTGCCAGATTCGATAATATTCTCATCCGGATCATCTTTGGTCAACCAACTCTTTTCCTCGTGCATTCGGTTTAAAACGCTTTTGTAACCTCGACCGAAAGCAAGCCGCTTTCTTTCGCTAGCTCTGGTAATCACCCATCAAATGATTATAGCTCATTGCTTGATTTTGTTCGAAATCGGCAGATGTGGAGTTAAAGAGTAAGTCTTCCCATTGCTTTTGTTCGCGTCTCTTGTCCACCGATGAAGGATCATGTCGGTTCGGTATTTGTGAAATACTCTTTCTTTGTGAAATATCTCAAGATGTGCTGCATAATTCACCGTGAGTGAGAAAACATTTGGCGATTACATGTTACTGATCCCGATTTGTCGATTGTTGACAACTTCTTTATATCTTCCACCACTTTCGATTGCAGATCGCATTATACATTTGCGCAAAACCTTAGTATCGATGACACACATCTCACTAAGTTTATGAACATTGTATTTCATGGAATCGACAATTGACGTTGGAAACGTCTAAACATCTCTTTGTGTACACTTGTGCGGCATGAACTTCTAAAGATGAACCGAGTACCATAATCCTTTTACGATGTTTTGTTATGTAGTCGGCCTTCCTCTCCCTCGATAAACCTGCTCTTTCTACGACCTTTTGACTCTGCGATACAAAACATAGCATACTGTTGATGCATTAACATACTCATCAAAAAGGCATTCATGCTTTCGCTTCTTCCAAAGGTGTGTAGTCATTCCCGCGGCAAAATATCTCTTTGTATATCTTTGAATCCATTTACGTAAGTACATCATACAAACTTCCAAGCCATTCATTAGTATACAATTCATAGGAACTTATCGAGAATATGCCAACGCTTTTCAAATTCCTCGATGGACAATGATGAGTTATACACACACAGTTGTTAAAATCATTTTTGAACGATGGGTGCTCATAATAAACATGATGCAATTTTTCGGAAATTTATTGTTAATATGCCAAGAACACAATAAATGATGACTAGTTGGAATCTTAGTAGCAATAGCATTACTCATGGCTCTGTCTTGATCGGTGATGATGGTTGTAGGTGCCTTGCGATCCATGGCTTCAAGCCATGTCTCAGAAAACCAAAACGAAAGTGTCCTCTCGTCTCGTCTCGTAACAGTTCAAATCCAAACAATATAGGCGATAATGGTGGTTGACCCGTGAAATGGAACAAGCGGCATGCCATACTTATTTGTCCGGTATATGTACTATCAAATGTCACAACGTCTCAGAAAAGTTGATACATAAACCTTGATCGAGCGTCGACCCACAAAATACAAGCTATCACGGTTGTTTTCACCGGTTTCACTCGAAAAAAAAATTCTTTGGCACTTCCGGATGCAAGTTTGTTCAAATGATTGACAAAGCTTGTGCATCATTTTCATCTGCTGAGAATCACGCCTTAAATCTACACCACATTTTCAACATTGGCGGTGAAAGGAACATTTTGCAAACCACCTCCCATTGTGCTCAAAACATTCATCATCTTACTAGGACCAATCTGGGACTTATTTAAAGTGTCAATTAAATTTCTTGCAACAGACTAATATTTACGTGAGTCTCGATCAAATCTACTTTGGTGGGGGTCACTAAGTGATGATTGTGCTCTAATTCAACAATGAGAAATCGCCAATTGTCTTCTTTCTTATTGTGGACAACATATATTCTAGCTTTGCACATTGTTAGATCTATCGAGTCTCTCTCATCTAGTTATTTTATTACTACTATCTTCATCATCCCAGGTAAACTCTTGCCAACAATTGGTGTCTAGGCTTTCTTACATCATCATCTTTAGATCGATATCATTCAGATTAGCATGTTTATGACTAGTTGCAATTCTAATCTCAAATCCATTTTTGCGAGCATATGATCTATAAAATATTCAACCTCTTCCAACGTATAAAATAATTGACCAACGTCGGAACAATATCGATTTTTACTTTCAACTTCAACGACAAATTCGGATGTATTATATGACATTTTGAAAAACTTACTTGTGAATAATAGTGATGAATTTTGCTCGATCAGAACTTTAACTTGATTTTCTGAAGTGAAAGTGGGCAACAAGATGAAACAAATTATGAGTAGAGGTGAAAAGAGAAAATAATATCAGAGAACAAATTCTATGAAAGGATAAGAAGATTACTTGAGAAAATAGCAGCTTCTCCGACAATATTTAAAGGTAAAAAGACCAGTCGATACAACTTTATAATAATAATAATGGTAATAAAATAATAAAAAAGTACATAAGCCGGTACAATATGGAACGGCTTTATACTCAATTCGTAATAATAATATAATAATAATAATAATAAAATATTGAGAAATTTAATTTGGGGGGGAATGAACTGCTTTAAGATATATACAAATTCAAGGTAAAATAAAAGCAATTAGGCAGTGGTGCTCGGGTGGTCATTTGACGAGGGATTGGTGCTTGAGGTCACGGGTTCGAGTCTCTTTAAGCAAAAAAAAAAATTTCATTTACAAGTCATTATAACTTTGTCTTACTTAAAACGGTTTTATTAATAATATAATTTTTTTTTCATATAAGCCAAGGTATAGCCTCTCTTGGTAAAGTGGTTTTATTAATAATATAATAAAAGAAACAAAACAACAAAGGGTAAACCTATAGTTGAACCTATCTACCGTAAAAACAAGCAACAAAACTTTTTCGCCATGTTTGACTTCTTTTTTGCCACATTGCCTCGGGAAAGAACACACCGCAACCTCAGTAATATAAAAAACGTGACCCATAATTGATTAATGTTTGAATTTGGTCCTAAAATAATTCATGTATGGGACTTACTCACCTTATTTAAACGTCTATTGAGAACATATGTTGTTCAAACTAAAGTTCACTTGCCAAGCTAGATAAAATAAAAATAACAGTAGAGAGAGAGTATTTTTGAAGAGAGGAGCAAAAACTTCAACAAGTAAGTTTTTATTTATTGTTATTTGTTCGGTTTTTAATAGTTTACATTGGTGTTATTTTTATCACCGCATTTATTCTTTGAATTAAAGGGATATAATACCATGCATGTATTTGTTTTTGTTGTCATTAATGCATGTTATCACTTTGCGTATTATGCGTGCGTATTATTCTTTTGTTGTTATTATTTTTTCGTATAATAACAACAAAATAATCTGAGATTTATAATGATCACTTTATATTTTATTAAAGAATGATATTTATTTTTAATATATTAATTAGACTAATTGGACATATTTTTACAAAAATAAAAAAAAATATTAGAGGGATAATAATAAATATAGATATTAACTCTTTCATTTAATAACAAATAAAGAATTATTTTATATTCTTTATTTGTTATAAAATATTTAATAACAAATAGCAATTGCAAATATTTTATATTCTTTATTTGTTATAAAATATTTTAATAACAAATAACAAATAAAAATAGCAAATATTTTATATTCTTTATTTGTTATAAAATATTTTATATTCTTTATTTTTTATAAAAATAGCAAATAAAAATTATAAAAATACAAGCTCTTAAATTTATAAAAAAAAAAAAATATCAACCAAGGACAAGCTCTTGCAGTTTGTAAAAAAAAAAAAAAAAAAATTATACCAGCGTAAAAAAAAAAAAAAAAAAAAAATACTGTAGGAATGAGCTCTTACAGTTAAAAAAAAAAAAAATGTCTTACCGTTAAAAAAAAATGTTTTACTAGGGACAACTCTTATGAAACTGTCTTAAAATGTACCGTAGGAGATAAGCTCTTTTTACTACTGTTAAAAAAAAAAAAAATGTGTACTAATAAAACATGTTAAAAAAAATTATTTTATTCAAGCAACTTCTTGCTAAAGCAGACTCGAACTTCATGACCTCAAACTCCAAACACCGTCATATGACCACCCAAGAGCACCACAGGGCCTAGTTATTAATTTCGACCCAGGGATATGTCTTTATATTAAAACTTCACCATCCCCAAAATCTATATTCTTGCATTATTATTATATTCTGAAACAAATATTATTAATAAGTCTATATAATACATATGGGGTTTGATATTTAGAAATAAGTTAATATCTATATTTATTAAGCAATGATTATTAGTAATGATTTTATATATTAAGCAATGATTTTATTATTAAGAAATGATTTTAAAATGATTTTATTATTAATAAAACTAGTTCAATTAGTCTAATAAGTAATGATGATAATTTTTCAAGTCATTTCGGAAATTAATTTACTTATCAATTTATAAAAGTAATGAAGTATTATTATAATAATAATAATGTGATTATCAATATTAGAAATCTGAGAATATACCAATACTAATCTTTGCATAACATTAAGAGGAATAGTACATATTACATGTTCATTTTCATAAAATAAAAAAAAACATAGAATGATTAATACAATGGCGCTTTATATCTCGGAAGTAGGAAGTAATCTTCTTGATTTCTTGTCAAAACAAATATTATTAATAAGTCATATAATACATATGGGGGTTTGATATTTAGAAATAAGTTAATATCTATATTTATTAAGCAATGATTATTAGTAATGATTTTATATATTAAGCAATGATTTTATTATTAAGAAATGATTTTATACATTTTGATACATTTTTGATACAATTTTGATACATTTGATACATTTTTTTTGATATATTTGATACATTTTGATATATTTGATACATTTTGATACATTTGATATATATTTGATATATTTTTGATATATTTGATACATTTGATATATTTTGATATATTTGATACATTTTTGATACATTTGATACATTTTTGATATATTTGATACATTTGATACATTTTGATTTTTGATATATTTGATACATTTTGATACATTTTGATACATTTGATATATTTTTGATATATTTGATAAATTTTGATACATTTGATACAATTTTGATATATTTGATACATTTTTGATATATTTTGATACATTTGATACATTTTGATACATTTGATACATTTTTGATATATCGATACATTTGATACATTTTGATATATTTAATACATTTTGATATATTTTTGATACATTTGATATATTTTGATATATTTGATATATTTTGATACATTTGATATATTTGATACATTTGATACATTTTGATATATTTGATACATTTTTGATACATTTGATATATTTTTGATATATTTGATACATTTTGATACATTTTTGATATATTTGATACATTTGATACATTTTTGATATATTTTTGATATATTTTTGATATCAAATTTATCAAATATATCAAAAATATATATATATCAAAATGTATCAAATGTATCAAAATATCAAAATATATCAATTATCAAAATGTATCAATTATCAAAAATGTATCAAAAATATATCAAAAATGTATCAAATGTATAAAATCATTTCTTAATAATAAAATCATTGCTTAATATATAAAATTATTACTAATAATCATTTACTTAATAAATATAGATATTAACTTATTTCTAAATATCAAACCCCATATGTATTATATAGACTTATTAATAATATTTGTTTAAGTAATATAATAATAATGCAAGAATATAGATTTTGGGGGATGGTGAAGTTTTAATATAAAGACATATCCTTGGTTTGAAATTAACAGCTAGGCCCGTGGTGCTCGGGTGGTCATATGACGTGTGTTTGGAGTTTGAGGTTGCGAGTTCGAGTCTGTTTAGCAGCAAGTTGCTTGAATAAAATAATTTTTTTTTAACAGCCGGCTAGTACACATTTAATTTGTTTTTAACAATAGTAATAGCAAACTTATCTGGTAAGTAGAAGTCTGAGAGCTCATCTGGTGGTATTAAAAAATTGAAAAAAAAAAATCGGTAGAATGCGACATCACGGCTCATCTGGTTTGGTATTTTATTCAAGCAACTTCTGCTAAAGCAGACTCGAACTTCATGACCTCAAACTCCAAACACACGTCATATATGACCACCCAAGAGCACCACAGACTGGTACATTAATTTTAGCTAAGGATATATCTTTATATTAAAACTTCACCATCCCCAAAATCTATATTCTTGCATTATTATTATATTACGTAACAAATATTATTAATAAGTCTATATAATACATATGGGGTTTGATATTTAGAAATAAGTTAATATCTATATTTATTAAGCGATGATTATTAGTAATGATTTTATATATTAAGCAATGATTTTATTATTAATAAAACTAGTGAAGTATAATAATAATGTGATTATCGAATTTATAAAAGCGTTGAAGTATTATTATAATTATAATAATGCGATTATCAATATTAAATCTGATTATATCAATACTAGTCTTTGCATAACATTAAGAGGAATAGTACATATTACATGTTCATTTTCATAAAATAAAAAAAAAACATAGAATGATTAATACTACAATAAGCGCCTATTTTTTGGCTCGAGGAATCCCTAGCACTTTCGATAGTGATTTAAGCTTATAAATGTAGTCGGTTTCAAAGCCACAAATTGCACATTTTCGATGAGTCTTAGAAGGAATGATTTTCTCGAGTGCACTCTTGAATCTAGATTGTTTTTTGCGGCCCTTTGTTTGAGAAATATTAGGCGGCAAAAACTCTTCTTCTTCTTCCACCTCTGCATCTTCATCGTCATTATCGTATCCCATATCATGATTTGGATCTCAAGCTGTGCAATCAATGTAAATCATCTGCCGATTCGATAATATTCTCATCCGGATCATCTTTGGTCAACCAACTCTTTTCCTCGTGCATTCGGTTTAAAACGGTTTTGTAACCTCGAATTTGAAAGCAAGCCGCTTTGCTTTCGTAACTCTGGTAATCACCCATCAAATGATTATAGCGCATTGCTTGATTTTGTTCGAAATCGGCGGATGTGGAGTTAAAGTAAGTCTTCACCATTGCTTTTGTTCGCGTCTCTTGTCCACCCGATGAAGGATCATATCGGTTCGGTATTTGTGAAATACTCTTTCTTTGTGAAATATCTCAAGATGTGCTGCATAATTCACGAGTGAAAAACATTTGGCGATTACATATTCTGGATCCCGGTTGTCGATTGTTGACAACTTCTTTATATCTTCCACCACTTTCGATTGCATCGCATTATACCTTTGCATAAACCTTAGTATCGGTGACACACATCTCTCACTAAGTTTATGAACATTGTATTTCATGGAATCGGCAATTGGCGTTGGAAGCGTCTAAACATCTCTTTGTGTACACTTGTGCGGCATGAACTTCTAAAGATGAGCAAGTACCATAATCCTTTTACGATGTTTTTGTTATGTAGTCGGCCTTCCTCTCCGATATATTTGTCTTTCTCTGACCTTTTGACTCTGCGGTACAAAACATAGCATACTGTTGATGCATTAACATACTCATCAAAAAGGCATTCATGCTCTCGCTTCTTCTTCGATGGTAGTCATTCATGCGGCAAAATATCTCTTTGTATATCTTTGGAATCCATTTACGTAAATACATCATACAAACTTCCAAGCCATTCATTAGTATACAATTCATAGGAACTTATCGAGAATATGCCAGCGCTTTTCAAATTCCTCGATGGACAATGAGTTATACACCACGGTTGTTAAAATCATTTTTGAGCGATGGGTGCTCATAATAAACATGATGCAATTTTTCGAAATTTATTGCTAATATGCGAGAACACAATAAATGATGACTAGTTGGAAATCTTAGTAGCAATAGCATTACTCATGGCTCTGTCTTGATCGGTGATGATGGTTGTAGGTGCCTTGCGATCCATGGCTTCAAACCCATATCCGTAAAACCAAACGAAAGTGTCCTCTGTCTCGTCTAAATAGCATTGCAAATCCAAACAATATAGGCGATAATGGTGGTTGACCCGTGAAATGGAACAAAGCGGCATGCCATACTTATTTGTCCGGTATGTACTATCAAATGTCTGGCGTCTCCAGAAAAGTTGATACATAAACCTTGATCGAGGCGTCGACCCACAAAATACAAGCTATCGGTTTGTTTTCACCGGGTTTCACTCGAAAAAAAATTTTTTGCACTTACGGATGCAAGTTTGTTCAAATGATTGATGATGACTTGTGCATCATTTTCATCTGCGAGAATCACGCCTTAAATCTCGCACCACATTTTCAACATTGGCGGTAGAAAGGAACATTTTGCAAACCACCTCCCATTGTGCTCAAAACATTCATCATCTTACTAGGACCAATCTGGGACTTATTTAAAGTGTCGATTAAATTTCTTGCAGCAGGGACTAATATTTACGTGAGTCTCGATCAAATCTACTTTGGTGGGGGTCACTAAGTGATGATTGTGCTCTAATTCAACGGTAGAAATCATGATTGTCTTCTTTCTTATTGTGGACAACATATATTCTAGCTTTGCACATTGTTAGATCTATCGAGTCTCTCTGTCTAGTTATTTTATTACTACTATCTTCATCATCGGGTAAACTCTTGCCAACAATTGGTGTCTTAGGCTTTTCTTACATACATCTTGCTAGATCGATATCATTAGTATTAGCATGTTTATGACTAGTTGCAATTCTAATCTCAAATCCATTTTTGCGAGCATATGATCTATAAAATATTCAACCTCTTCCAGCGTACAAAATAATTGACCAGCGTGCGGAACAATATCAGTTTATTACTTTCAACTTCAACGACAAATTCGGATGTATTATATGACATTTTGAAAAACTTACTTGTGAATAATAGTGATGAATTTTGCTCGATCGAACTTGAACTTGATTTTACGAAGTGAAAGTGGGCAACAAGATGAAACAAATTATGAGTAGAGGTGAAAAGAAAATAATATCGAGAACAAATTCTATGAAAGGATAAGAAGATAACTTGAGAAAATAGCGACTTCTCAAACAATATTTAAAGGTAAAAAAGACCGGTAGATACAACTTTATAATAATAATAATAATAATAATGGTAATAAAATAATAAAAAAAGTACATAAGCCCAAATTGATATGGAGCGGCTTTATACTCAATTAATAAATAATAATATAATAATAATAATAATAAAATATTGAGAAATTTAATTTGGGGGAAATGAAACTATTTTAAGATATATACAAATTCAAGGTAAAATAAAAGCAGCTAGGCCCTGTGGTGCTTTCGGGTGGTCATTTGACGAGGATTGGTGCTTGAGTCACGGGGTTCGAGTCTCTTTAGCGACAAAAAAAATTTCATTTGCAAGCCGATTATAACTTTGTCTTAAGTAGAAAGTTTTATTAATAATATAATTTTTTTTTATATAATAAGTATAGCCTCTACTGTAGTAATGAGGTTTTATTAATAATATAATAAAAGAAACAAAACAACAAAGGGTAAGCCAAATTGAAGCCTATCTGCGTAGAAAAAACAACAAAACTTTTTTACGCGCCATGTTTGACTTCTTTTTTTGCCACATTGCCTCGGGAAAGAACACCTCGGGAAGAACACTGCAAGCTCGGTAATATAAAAATGTGACCCATACTTGATATTAATGTTTGAATTTGGTCCTAAAATAATTCATGTCTGGGACTTACTCACCTTATTTAAGCGTCTATTGAGAACATATGTTGTTCAAACTAAAGTTCACTTGCCAAGCTAGATAAAATAAAAATAACAGTAGAGAGAGGAAGTATTTGGGAAGAGAGGCAAAAACTTCAACAAGTAAGTTTTTATTTATTGTTATTTGTTCGATTTTAATAGTTTACATTGGTGTTATTTTTTATCAACTTGCATTTATTCTTGAATTAAAGGGATATAATACCATGCATGTATTTGTTTTTTGTTGTCATTAATGCATGTTATCACTGCATATTATGCATGCGTGTTATTCTTGTTGTTGTTATTATTTTAGGTATAATAACAACAAAATAATGCAAGATTTATAATGATCACTTTATATTTTATTAAAGAATGATATTTATTTTAATATATTAATTAGACTAATTGGACATATTTTTACAAAAATAAAAAAAAAATATTAGAGGATAATAATAAATATAGATATTAACTCTTTCATTTAATAACAAATAAAGAATTATTTTATATTCTTTATTTGTTATAAAATATTTAATAACAAATAGCAATTGCAAATATTTTATATTCTTTATTTGTTATAAAATATTTTAATAACAAATAACAAATAAAAATAGCAAATATTTTATATTCTTTATTTGTTATAAAATATTTTATATTCTTTATTTTTTTAAAAATAGCAAATAAAAATTATAAAAATACAAGCTCTTAAATTTGTAAAAAAAAAAAAATATCAATAGGACAAGCTCTTACAATTTAAAAAAAAAAAAAAAAAAAAATACCAACCGGAATGACTCTTACAATTTGTTAAAAAAAAAAAATGTACCAATTTGGGACCCGGTAGTATGAACTGTCTTAAGTAGTAAATATAAACTTTGTTCTGGTACATTAAAAAAAAAATTAAATGTGTACTAGCCGGCTGTTAAAAAAAAATTATTTTATTCAAGCAACTTCTTTCTTCAAGCAGACTCGAACTTCATGACCTCAAACTCCAAACACACGTCGTATGACCACCCAGAGCACCACGGACCTAGTATTTATTAATTTGACCCGGGATATGTCTTTATATTAAAACTTCACCATCCCCAAAATCTATATTCTTGCATTATTATTATATTCTGAAACAAATATTATTAATAAGTCTATATAATACATATGGGGTTTGATATTTAGAAATAAGTTAATATCTATATTTATTAAGCAATGATTATTAGTAATGATTTTATATATTAAGCAATGATTTTATTATTAAGAAATGATTTTATACATTTGATACATTTTTTATATATTTGATACATTTGATACATTTTAATATATTTTTGATACATTTGTGATAATTGATAAATTTTTGATATATTTGATACATATTTTATACATTTGATACATTTTGATACATTTGATATATTTTTGATATATTTGATACATTTGATACATTTTGATATATTTTTTGATACATTTGATACTAATATGTATCTTAATACTAATATTTTTACTGACATGTTACTTTTAACTTGATTTTGTCATGCATCTTAATACTAATATGGAATTGATGTATTTTTTAGGTAAAAGATGGATAGTTGGGAATATGGGCCAATTGATCCAAGTGTTACGCATGATCAACAAGATCATGTATCGGATGACATATATCATGGGAGAGATAGGGAAAAACTAAGCTCCGGTCGATATCTTGATCGGAAATATAATCGGTGGGCTTTGACAAAAAGAACAAAAATCCTTTTAGATAAATGTGGATTTGGAGTATTTAGTTATCAAGGTGTTGTACACCAAAGCCCATCTTGATGCGATATCTGCTTTAGTCGAGAGATGGCGTCCAGGAGACCATACTTTTCATTTAAAGCGTGGAGAAATACTAATCACGTTAGAGGATGTTCACTTTATTTTTGGAGTTCTGGGTGGTGGGAAAAGCCCTTAACGGGTCCCCTTAACATCACCAATTTGAATTATTTTAGGGATTGTTTTGGAGATAAATTAGGCGATGAATATTTTAGTTCAAAAAAAAGCGGTGCAATTTCATTAGTGTGGTTGCACGAACATTTTAATAATTGTCCAGAGAATGCAAGTAAAAAAGATGTTGTAGGAAGGCGACACACAAAGGCATACATATTGTGGTTGTGTGGGGCAATATTATTCCCTAATAGGAATAGAAATAGTGTGCACCCGATATATGTCTTTTTGCCATGGCGAAGATTGTGTAACTTACTCTTGGGGTGCGGCAATGTTAGCATATTTATCTGAGATCTTTATATCTTCTTTACTAGGAAAGGAGTTAAATACATTAATGGTTGTGTTACATTGTTTACAAATTTGGGCTTATGGCGTGTAAGTATTGGAAAGCCAAACCCTTGGCCACAATCATCCTTATGGTTACCTAGGGCTTTAGCATGGTCTATTTTGGAGCCCACAGTTACCACAGTAGGCGTGAGAATCCCCATCACCATTTGTCATTTCTGGGGGGAGTTAGATATTAAGTCTATGTGGGATGTGGTTTGGCGGCCTTACATAATGTGGGATGATGATATCGGTGGATTTAATTTTGAAAGGCGATTGTTGGGGATCTGGTGGGGTCCCCTTGATCCACTTTGATATTGTGGAATTTGGATCTTGGGATCGTGTGATGAGAGCAGATTCGGGTTCATGCAAGGCATACCATCACCGACCAAAAACCACGGTGACCTTAGGAAGGAGAAAAAGTTTAAATTTATTGATGTCGAGGATTGCATGGCCTTGAGAGGGAATATATTTTGATGTGGGAGGCATACATGGATCATCTCGAAGAACAACAAAGCTGAAATTGCGATTATGTCCCAATAGATGATTACATGATGCAGTATAGGAAAATTACCGTTGGAAAATTCACCAGACCTCGGCCGTGAAATGACGACCACGATAGTTGTTATGAGCCTCGGGCCATTTACAACCAACAACACCTTATTCAAATGGTATAAAATTATATTCTTCTTTAATAAATCATGTATTGGAGTAAATACTTAATATTACATTTATTCATATTTATTGTTAATAATATTTATTTGTGTTTATCTTACATGACAGGTTGAGAGTGCAAAGTCGTTACTTGATAAATTTTCGATGCTTACTCAATTTGCCTCCAGGTTGGTTACGCAAAAAAAAATTGGGGATTTTCAATCATACTCGACTTGAAGCAAGAGGTAAACAAATACCTCGACGGGGGTCCCTGAATTTTAGAACACAGGTCCCAATACACACAACTTCAATGAAGGGCTTGGGAAACAAAGCGATTATGTTGTACAAGAGAGCTACATACCCACCCCACAAGTAATCGAGGAGAGCTCCATTCCCACCACCCAAGCTACGGGTGTGTTACATTCCAACCTTCCAAACCTATGAGAGTGTTACATTCCAACCAAGTCTTCATTTGCGGGACTTTCGGCGCTTGAGGATCTAGTTCACAAAAGGTATATATAGTTATGTTAATAGTGATGGTTTTAATTATTATTGCTATATAATAATAATGTACATTTGGGTCTCAATCGGTACAAGATCGGAGACCACATCTCTTATGGATCAAAAGGGTCCTTATCCAAAAGACTTAAAGATTGGAAGGAGACATTTGTAAATAAACATATGTTTGAAAGCGTGGTGGCACGAAAGAGATTTATATCCTTTATCACATCCGCGCCCGATTATATGAATTAGAACCTGATGCGGTCTGCGATCCTTAGGGCACAGGGTTGGATATTCGAGCATGTCATCGGCGCTTATATGTTGTTGCTACGAGGCGAGAGAGGAATACTACGGTCGCGGGGAATACAAAGGTGGTCCCAATTTGGTTTCATGAATTCATTCTTCATGCATCTTAGGCGGGGCTATGTGCCATACACTAACGTGAATCTTGCATGGAGTTTTTTGCGATCAGGTATGTTAACCAAGATGTTGGTCCACCTTTACGAATGCAAATACATATTCATGCTAGGTGTGTAGTACCAATCAGCGCCATTTTGTCTTGTTCTATTCATGATTGAAGATTGGATGGTTACCATAATTGACCCTTTTCTGATGACACTAAGTATATTAAGTTACATGAAATGTACTCGAAATTAGTTAAAGTTGCGGTATGTTTAGTTTTAAAATATTTTAATTTTATAATGTCCTTTAATATTAAAAATTATTAACCAACTACTTTGTACATGCGGTACATTTGATACCATTTTGTTTGCGAAATGGTAATCCGATCTTGATGAGTGGCCCAGTGGTAATCTCTTTGTCTGAGACCTTAAAGATTAAATGAAAAAACAACACAACCACCTTGATATGTGGCATTTTTGTCTGCAAGTATGTTGGTATTTGTTTACGTTAGGGCCAATAGTAATATTTACGAAGAAAGTGGTCCTTGGAAGATGTCACGATCTTTAAATTCTGCGTCGCGTAGGGAGCTCTACAAAGAAATCCATGAGATTACTTAGGCCTCTGAGATATATAGGCGTCGGTTGTATTAATCATTCTATGTTTTTTTTTTTTTTATGAAAATGAACATGTAATATGTACTATTCCTCTTAATGTTATGCGATACTAGTATTGGTATATTACATACTTCTAATATTGATAATCACATTATTATTATTATAATAATACTTCATTACTTTTATAAATTCGATAAGTAAATTAATTTCACGAAATGACTTGAAAAATTATCATCATTACTTATTAGACTAATTGAACTAGTTTTATTAATAATAAAATCATTTCTTAATAATAAAATCATTGCTTAATATATAAAATCATTACTAATAATCATTGCTTAATAAATATAGATATTAACTTATTTCTAAATATCAAACCCCATATGTATTATATAGACTTATTAATAATATTTGTTTAAGTAATATAATAATAATGCAAGAATATAGATTTTGGGGGATGGTGAAGTTTTAATATAAAGACATATCCTTGGTTTGAAATTAACACTAGGCAAGTGGTGCTTTCGGGTGGTCATATATAGCGTGTGTTTGGAGTTTGAGGTTGCGAGTTCGAGTGCATTTAGCGACAAGTTGCTTGAATAAAATAATTTTTTTTTTAACGATAAATTAGTACACTTTTTTTTTTTACGTAGTAAGAGCTTGTCATTTGGTACATTTTTTTTAATGTAGTAGTAAGAGCTTGTCGAGTTAGTAAAATAATTTTTTTTTTTAACGGTAAAAGCTAGTACACTTTTTTTTTTTTACGTAGTAAGAGCTTGTCCTATTTGGTACATTTTTTTTTTTTGACGGTAGTAAGAGCTTGTCCGGTTGGTATAATTTTTTTTTTTTTTTTACGGTAGTAGGAGAGCTTGTCGGTTGGTATTTTTTTTTACGGTAGGAAGAGCTTGTATTTTTATAATTTTTATTTTGCTATTTTATATAAAAATAAAGAATATAAAATATTTTATAACAAATAAAGAATATAAAATATTTGCTATTTTTATTTGCTATTTGTTATTAAAATATTTTATAACAAATAAAGAATATAAAATATTTTTATAAAAATAGCAAATAAAAATTATAAAAATATATTTTTATAAAATAGGATATTATTTTTTATTTGAATTATAATTCTTTATTTGTTATTAAATGAAAGAGTTATAAAAATAACAAATATTTTATTTGGAATAGCAAATAAAGAACTTGAGAGCTTGTGTGGCCGTAAGAAGTTGTCTTGGGTTTGGATTTATTTTTTTATTTTTTTTATTTTTTTGTTAGTAAGAGCTTGTCCGGTTGGAATTTTTTTTTTTTTGTTTTTTTACTAGTAGTAAGAGCTTGTAGCGGTTTGGGAGTATTTTATAAAAAAACACGACCGATCTGTTTTTGTCTTGATCGAGGCGATATTAATATTAAAAATTCATTTTATTTCAATAAAGCGACAACATGTTGACATGTTGACTATGGTGGGGTCCTCATATTAAAATAAAATCAATCCAGTACAAAGTTGTTAGATAAATGGATATGGATATGTTTCATCTATATATATATATATATATATATATATATATATATATAAATGATCCCATCAATTCATTTTATCAGAAGGTACAAAAAGGGTGTGTTCGCGATATCTAAATTAAGTAATTCAATTGAAAATATTATATTAAAGTCCAATTCACATTCAAAGTTCTGAAGTAGATTTCTATGGAAGGAAAAATTAGAATATATTTATTTCTCTTTACTTTTTGTTTTCTATATATATATATATATATATATATATATATATATATATATAAAAAAATATATATTAAGTATATTTTGATATTTTTGTGAGAGAGAATAGTATATTTGCCTAAATATATACACACAAACATAAACACAAACACACACATATATATAATTTTATTTTTAAAAAGGAAGTATGATTCATTGATTTTAAAAATTATCAACTAAAAGTTAATTATTATAGATAAAATGGCACAAAGAGCGGAATTGGGCTGAATTGCAAATGGAGGCAAAATTATAGAGCAAATATAAAACTATTAGAAGATAAGTGGCTCAACAACCCATCCAAATAGATATACAATTCCTTTCCAACTTTACTTTACAGCCGGTCTTCTCTTTCTCTGCCTCTGCTGCTCTGCTCATGGCCGTACAGTGGCTTCTAGTGTGCCATGGTTTGGTCATACTGCCGGTAATTATATCATTCCTCTGCGGTCAGTGGCCAATTTTTGAGGGTACCTTTGTTCAACGCATCCATATCTTCATCTTCCTCACCTTCGGTGCTTACGACTATTTCCAGTTAGTATATACTCTGTCTCTATATTTATATGAATTCATAAAAATCTGATAAAGTAACCCACTGTTACATACAGGCGGTTCATTGCTTTTGTTTGCGGCCAAAAAGGCACAAATGCCATTCTTTCACTTGAGTACTATTGCTGCGATCGACCAAACCCTATCTTACAGGTTGGAGTAATTTCATCATACTTGACTTTTTGAAGTCATTTCGATAAATTCTTTTGATTCGTGTTAGTTCTGTTTTTATGGGTAGTTTACAATAAGGGTTAAATACACTATTATCTACTCTACTAGAGCTCAATTTATAAATACATCATTGAACTGAATTTTTTTACATTCGAGTAAGTGAACTATAAATATTTATCAAATCGTTACAAATTCCGTTAAATAAATTGACTTTTAACAGAAGTCTTGCATGTGACTTGCACATATGCGAGAGAAATTAATTTTTTACACATTTATTTATATAGTCTGCCAAGGTGGAAAACTTATAAAATTTTAATACTAAAATTAACTAAATTTGGGTTAAAAAAACTCTCTCTCCTCATTCTTACTTCATCTTCTTCCTTTACCTCATTCAAAGTCCAAAAATCAACTCAACATAAATTCATTAAAAATCATCTCAATACCCAATAAATTCATCTCATCAGAAACCATTACAACATCTGAAGTGGCGACGGCGACGGCAGTGGCAGTGGCGATGGCGGCGACAGTGGCGATTACAACATCCAAATGTTCTTGCAGCTGTTCAGGCTCTTCTATTGAATCAAGGACCACGAAGCACATCAGATATCCCTTGGGTTGCGCTAATTGGTCAATCCGTTGCTATAGCATCTGCGCAGTCGAGTAGTGTTCGATCCGATAATTCATTAGAAACTGCTTGGCGCGCAGAGAGTGAAAGCCTAAAATCAATATTAACAGGAGCTCCTCAAAGTGAGGACATGAGTTCGGTATAGGCGCAGTGGCGACGTCGGCGGCAGTGGCGATGGCGGCGACGGCGATGGATGGAACGTGGCGGTTGTTGTGATCGGAGGTTATGATTTTAAAAGTTTTAAACTGATTTTGTGCTCTGATTTTGGGTTCTGATTTTGAACAAGATTTTGGGTTCTGATTTTGGATGATTTTGGGTTATGGGTTCTGATTTTGGGTGGTTCTGGATGATTTTGGGTTATGGGTTCTGATGTTGGGTGGTTAATAATAATAATAATTTTACAATATTAGATAATTTTACATTTTTAAAATGAACTTAAAATATTTAAAAATTAAAAAAGTAATATGAATTTATTAATTTATATAATTATATTTATAAAAATTATACATTAATGTATTTATTATTATTAATTTATTTAATTATTTATTATGTACATTATTTTGATTTATATTTTGGTTAACTATTTGTTATAGAATTGACAATTGTTGTGTTTTTTAATTGTTGAATATCCACCTAAGAATCTGATGTGTCCATCTAAGCATCAGACGTGGTGTCACATAAGCATTCCGTTAACTTTTAACACTTTTAGACGGAAATTTTAATTTTTGTAAAAAAATTATAGTTCAATTAGTTGACCGTAAAAAAGTTCACTTCAGTGATGCATTTGTAAATCGACCCCCAGTAGAGTGGAGAAAAGTATATTTAACCCTTAACAATAATTATGATTAACTAAAGTTAGATGAATTGATGTCAAATTTATATTTTAGGATTTTACAAATTGACTTCAAATTTTACATCTTCTCCCTGTTCTGTTTTCATAAAAAGGTTATTTGCTAGAAATTTATGACTACTAATCCTGCATTTGAATACAACTGATTGGAAAAGAAAGGGGAAATTGAAGGCATTTTACTCCGTTTACTTGTTTCTGAAGTGGGAGGGGATGAATTTCTCATTTTGTAATTTACTGCTATACCCTTATATGTTACTCTTCGAATACATGAAGCTATTACATTGATAGTTAATTTATGTAAGGGCAGAATTGCAAGCTCTTGTGTGGACTTGATAAGTAGTTTATAATTCTAATACATGAAGCTATTACATTGATAGTCAATTTATGGAGGAAACCTTTTTGTGGACCTGGAAGGTAGGGTGCCCATCAACTTGACTACCCTCCCCTTTTTATTTCTTCCATACAACTGATCAACATGTTTTCTTTTCACTTTTGTTTCTATCCCTCTACTTCTTTTTCTTTTTCTTTGTGCATTTCCAACAACTCTCTCATTTATGCTTGCTTAAAATTGATTTTGATGCTTTACTACTAAAGCTATTCCTACCATAGTTATCAAGGCGACAAGTCGAGGCGAGACGAGGCGACAGCCTAGAGCTTAAGCGACAAGGCGGTCGACTAGTCTTCCACAAATCGATAAGTCATT
Source organism: Panax ginseng (assembly GCA_020205605.1). NCBI lineage: Eukaryota > Viridiplantae > Streptophyta > Magnoliopsida > Apiales > Araliaceae > Panax > Panax ginseng. The sequence continues at coordinate 82,976,669 of CM035141.1, forward strand.
AATAATGTAAATTTTATATGAATAAAATTATATATATTTAATATTTATATGAATATTGATATATTTATTTTTCTAATGATTTACCATATTCGTAATACATGTAGCATATCAAAACAAGATCAAGTCAAAGTGGATAATTTTATTATAGTTGTAAACTTGTAATTTTTTGAACTTGTACAATTTCAAATTATATAAATGGTGATACCTTTGTAATATTTAGTTTAATTCAATATACTGTATTAAAACAAGTTCTTTCTCTTAAACACAGGATAATTGTTGGGGAATATATATATATATTTGTATATGCATAAAAGATTAGTTCGTATGTCCCAAACAGGTTACATGTTTTATAGTTCATAAATGTTTTCTTGATTTGACTTTTCATCTTGTGAGATCTCCTTTGCAACTCAAATTGGATCGAGCCGGAGGGGTGAGACCCATATAGGACAGCCGCAGGTACACCTGCGGCCATCTGTGGGTGTACTTGTAGGTCATTTCCCTTTCACAAGTCATTTTAAAGTCGTGCCACACAGAGAATCCGAGAGTTCTTCTTCAGATCTGTTGAGTTCGGGCTATTTTCTGCAAAATCCGTCACCGTACAAGTGTTCCACACTATCATGGTAACGTATGCATGTCTTCTTTTCCAGTTTTTGTCTGTTGGAAAATGAGTTATCACATGAAATGCTTCTAAACACATAGTAGTGACTATGCATGCTCATATGACTTGATAAAAAATATTCAACATAGTAAATGTTAGTATTTAACCATGCTGAATGTAATAATGTGAAAATTTTTGACTTATGACACAGTTAAATTGGCATCTTTTTCTGCTATTTCTTATCCTATTTAAGGATAAATGAGCAAATGTTGTAAAGCAAAGTAATCCTGGTAATTAGGCTACCCTTATGGATTATGACTTTGACATTTTTTATGCATATACGATGTTTATGACTTGGTATACTACTGAATGGCCACCTAGTCATGCCTATGTGCATGTGGATAGTCTTTTTTACAAAGGAGACTGTGGCGAAATTTTTTCATGAGTCTAGGCATTGAGTAGACATGCATTTTTAACTCTACTGTAGGCATATGTTAAAGTAATGCATGCATGCATAATGCATAAGGCTCCAGGTTAGAATTTGTCACACCCTTTCTGAGGTGATTTGGAGACTTGTGTCCAAATATATGGATCCGGATCAGCCGAGTAGTTCCCGCAGGACCACTTCAGGTGTGAAGAGGAGGGCTTCTGATATGCCTCAGCCTCGCGTAGTTCGACAGCCTCGTCGCTTGGTGGAGGCAGTGATTCGTCCTATCCGGGTCGAGGTACCGGATGTTGAGGACGAGGAGGATGTACCGGTTGCGGCCCCCGCTCCTACTGGTCATACTCCCCGCAGGGATCTTCCAGGCATTAATGTGACGATTCCAGAGCTTCTAGATGATTTAAGTCGCCACCCCTCGGTCTACTTGCATGTGAACGAGGTAAACGTTGGGTTTAATCTTCCCTTTTCCTTATTGATGAGGAGCAAAAGATTCTGATGTTAATTTGCTTTTGTGATGTAGGTTCCCGGTTTTACGCAGCCTCGAGGGAATTGGTTCAGCATACACTCTCTATATCAGACTCTTCATCTAGAGTATCGAGATATTGTGCATGGTTAACGCTTTGAGGCATTCTTTTTCATCCTCCCCCGCCGTTGTCCCTAGGATTACCTTAGGGCATTGTCTGAGCGCTGGTTTCACCAGACTCAGTCTCTTCATTTGCTAGACTGCGAGGTGATGATGACGCCGATAGATTGGCGGTTTATCACTGGTATGGAGTTTGGAGGGGCATCAGTGCCTTGTGCGGCGAACAATACCCCGACTGCCGTCAGATCCTTGCTAGGAGTCCTGGCTGAGGCGCTTAAAAGCGTGACGATCCGCATTTGGTCCTTTATGGTGTAGATCTTTATGATCGGGCTTTGGTGAGCCCATACCCGTGATGTGAGAGTCGTGGATCGCATTCTTCTAAGCGATTGTTCCCGGTCATCCTCAGGGTTGTTTCATGTGAATAACTCTTCCACAAAGGTCGTTCGCTTTAGTTAAGCGCCACACGAGAGGTGGACCGTATTGGAGAGTATGACTGGGGCTCCTATAACTTCGACTATTTCCTCATGGGAATGCGCATGCGTTCGCAGGGCTTGACAGAGGTTTGGCTAGGATTTTACCCGTTTCTGCTGGTGAGTATTTCTCTTTTGATTGGAACATTACAGGAGAGATGTGTGTCTGCGACCGTCTCATATCAAGCATTATTGGCACGTGTCGCAGCCGCATCGCGATCGCCAGGTGATATCCCGTTGATGAGAGTTGACGGCTTTACTTTGTCAGAGGGTCCATTCACTCAGGAGGTATTATACCGTTGGTGGTCCGCTCGTACCATCAGAGCCCAGACCCGTGCCACTCAGTTCATGGGAGATATGGTTCCTGGATGACGACGGATTGGATGGCCTGCGTCCGAGATCCTATTCATTTGACGCAGATTGATAGCTTGACCCTGCAGTTGGACCGGACACATTTTTTCATCCGGCATTTGGACAGAGATCCTTCTGAGTCGGATACTTTTGATCCTTCCAGCTCAGAGGCTGGCCTTCAGGTGGCCCGTATGGTTTTTCCAGTGCAAATCCTCCATTGTATCAGCCTGATATCCCTTTTGACGAAGATCCAGTGACTCAAGAGGAGTTACATCAGATGGATAGGATAGATGATGTAGACATCAACACCATTAACTTCTTCTGATGTATTTCTCGCTATATCTTTTGATAGGTTTCTGTTAGATACTGGGTGGCTGTTCCCCATTCTTGTTATATCTTTTGATAGGCTTCTGTTAGTGGTGGGCGTCTGTGCCCCCATTTCCCTCTATTTTTCAGCTGTCTACAGAGATGATGTATTAGATGATGATGTACTTAGGAATGCATATATACTGTTTTTCCATTCCATACATCATATTGCCATCTATTGTTTATCATGCATGTATTATGTTATGCATATGTATGTCTATAGATGTTCAGCATTGACCCCTGGATGGTCTTATTATATGGCCCATACAAATGTCTTCCTCGACAGTTAGCCGCATTGATCACACCCCACCAGTATTGGTAGCCTCATGTTTGAGATCATGGTATGCTAGTTTGTCACCTCCAGATCGGGTGACCGTAGATCAGGTGTTGCATCACTCCATGACCCTCCTGATGTTCCAGGTTCCTATGGGTTTTGTAGAGGGCATGCTGGAGCGCTGGGTACCGAAGAAGCAGGTGTTCCGGTTTGAAACCTAGAAGTTGACTCCCATTTTAGAGGAGTATGAGCGTTTGACAACTTTGCCACTGGACATGCCTTGCGCTCAAATGGCTATCGGAGATATGAGCCGACAGTTTATGACCCTCACCAAGTTGAGGCATAGAGTAGCCCAGGATGAGATCACCTCCGGCCATGTAGTGTCCCTGTGTTTTTTGATAGACAGATTCGGCTCCTTGGACAGTTATGCACAGCACTTCGGGGATTTCACCACGTCGAAGGATTAGTGGCGTGTTGCTAGAGTAGATATATTCATGATGTGTGTAGTGGCCTATCTGTACATACCACTGTACATGGATCATTTAGACATCGGTGTAGTTATGGCAGTGCAGGCTCTCCGGGAGGGACATACCATTGTATCGATGATTGTGGCACAAACATTGAGGTCAGCCACGTATTGCAACACCCATTCTGCCGGGGTATTCATAAGAAGATTGGTCTTGCTGTATGTATGGTTCATGTCACACCTGAGACCGATTGGTACCTTCCGACGCCATGAGTATTGCTTTTCCTATGAGATAGCCATGTCTTACTCCTTTCAGCCGGTGGAGTGTACAGACGCTGCATCTTGGTCGGTGTTCCTAGCAGGGATCGAGGATCCATTTGATATCTTGTTGTGTTCAGGGTTTAGTTCTCCCTACAGCTTCATTACTCATGCACCTGGCATGGATTATCTGCCTCTAGTTGGTTTGAGGGGCATGACCACGTATCACTCACTGGCTGTGACGGCACAGTTCGACTAGTTTCAGGATGTTCATCCTTTTGAGGGGGCATTAGGTCAACGTTTATCTTCTCAGAATTTATTAGCAGAGGATAAATCTAGGGTGTATGCCTGTTGGGCTCAGCGCGAGACGGCTGAGTTTTCAATTAGCCATCCAGGTCGTTCTACAAAGTATTCTACATGGATGGAGGCAGAGATTACATCGGCTGGGGTTGTATCCACAGAGCCGGGGATTGATTCTGACAGTGGGTAGCCCATGGAGGACACTGATTCTCCCACTGAGGAGGAGCTATTGGCTGAGTTGATAGCAGCTCTGATTGATTCCCCCAGTATGACTGCTACTGTGACCCCGCATTCTGCAGAGTATTTAGAGTAGAGTCTGCGTCTGATGACATTTGAGAGAGATCGGGTTAAGGCCTTGATGTTGACCGTTCTTGCTGGGAGAGATGTCGCTCTAGTAGAGAGAGATGATGCCTTAGAGGGTGATCTGTCTATCACAAAACGTAGGGACACTACATGCCCGGAGGTGATCTCATCCTGGGCTACTTTACGCCTCAACCTGGTGAGGGTCATAAACTGTCGGCTCATATCTCCGATAGCCATTTGAGCACAAGGCCTGTCCAGTGACAAAGCTGTCAAACGCTCATACTCCTCTAAAATGGGAGTCAACTTCTGGGTTTCAAAGCGGAACACCTGCCTCTCCGGTACCCAGTGCTCCAACATGCCCTCTACAAAACCCATAGGAACCTGGAACATTAGGAGGGTCATGGAGTGATGCAACACCTGATCTACGGTCACCCGATCTGGAGGTGACAAACTAACACACCATGATCTCAAATATGAGGCTACCAATACTGGTGGGGTGTGATCAATGTGGCTAACTGTCAAGGAAGACATATGTATGGGCTGTATCATAAGACCATCCAGGGGCCAATGCTGAACATCTTTGGACATACATATGCATAACATAATACATGCATGATAAATAATAGATGGCAATATGATGTAGGGAATGGAAAACAGTATATATGCATTCCTAAGTACATCATCATCTAATACATCATCTCTGTATACAGCTGGAAAATAGAGGGAAATGTGGCACAAACGCCCAACAACTAACAGAGGCCTATCAAAAGATATAACGAGAATGGGGCACATCCACCCAGTATCTAACAGAAACCTATCAAAAGATATAGTGAGAAATACATCAGAAGAAGTTAATGGTGTTGATGTCTACATCATCTATCCTATCCATCTGATGTAACTCCTCCTAAGTCACTGGATCTCCGTCAAGAGGGATATCAGGCCGATATAATGGAGGATTTGCACTGAAAAAACCATACGGGTCACCTGAAGGCCAACCCCCTGAGCTGGAAGGATCAAAAGTATCCGCCTCAGAAGGATCTCTGTCCAAATGCCGGATGAAAAAATGTGGCCGGTCCAACTGCAGGGTCAAGCTATCAATCTGCGTCAAATGAGTAAGATCTCGGACGCAGGCCATCAAATCCGTCGTCATCCAGGAACCATATCCCCCATGAACTTAGTGGCGCGGGTCTGGGCTCTGATGGTACGAGGGGACCACCAACGGTATAATACCTCCTAAGTGAATGGACCTTATGACAAAGTAAAGCCGTCAACTCTCATCAATGGGATATCACTGGCAGGCGACTGCGACACAGGCCAATAACGCTTGGCATTAGGACAGATCGGTACACAAATCTCTCCTGTAATGTTCCGATTAAAAGAGAAATACTCACCAGCAGAAACGGGTAAAATTCTAGCCAAACCTCTGTCAAGCCCTTCGAACGCATGCGCATTCCCATGAGGAAATAGTCAAAGTTATAGGAGCCCTAGTCATACTCTCCAATAGGGTCCTCCTCTCGTGTGGCACTTACTAAAGCGAACGACACCGTGGAAGAGTTATCCACTATGAAACAACCCCAGAAGATGACCAGGAACAATCGCCGAAGAATGCGATCCCTGACTCTCACATCACCGGGTATGGGCTCACTCAACACCCCACTCATAGCATCTACACTCAAAGGACCAAATATGGATCGTCTCCCGCGCTGAGCGCTTCAAATGGGACTCTAAAAGAATCGACGGCAATGGGGTAATGTTCACCGCACAAGGCACTGGCGCCCCTCCAAAATCCATATCGGTGATAAACCGCCAATCCATCGGCGTCATCATCACCTCACAGTCTAGCAAATGGAGAGACCGAATCTGGTGAAACCAGCGCTCAGACAACGCCAACATCCGGTACCTCGACCTAGATAGGATGAATCACTGCCTCCACCAAGCGACGAGGTTGTCGAACTGCGCGAGGCTGAGGCATATCAGAAGCCCTCCTCCTCACACCTGAAGTGGTCCTGCGGGAACTACTCGACTGATCCGGATCCATATATCTGGACACAAGTTTCTAAATCACCTCAAAAAGGGTGGTAAATTTTAACCTGGAGCCTTTTAAATGAATTTTATTACTATATGCATGCATGTATTACTTTAACATACGCCTACAGTACAGTTAAAAATGCATGTCTACTCAATGCCTAAACTCATGGAAAAATTTCGTCAGTCTCCTTGTAAAAAGGACTATCCACATGCACATAGACATGACTAGGTAGCCATTCAGTAGCACACCAACCCAAAGTCATAAACATCCCATATGCATAAAAAATGTCAAGTCATAATCCATAAGGGTAGCCTAATTACCAGGATTACTTTGCTTTACAACATTTGCTCATTTGTCCTCAAATAGGATAAGAAATAGCAGAAAAAGGTGCCAATTTGACTGTATCAAAAGTCAAATTTTATCACATCAATACATTCAACATGGTTAAATACTAACATTTACTATGTTGAATATTTTTTATCAAGTCATATGTGCATGCATATTCACTACTATGTGTTTAGAAGCATTTCATGTGATAACTCATTTTCCAATCGGATTAAAAGCTGGAAAAAGACATGCATACGCTACTGTGATAGTGTGGAACGCAACGATTATGTGAATTTTGCGAAAAATGTACCTTTAACTCTGCAGATCTGAAGAACTCTCGGATTCTCTGTGTGGGATGACTTGAAAATGACTTGTGAAAGGGAAATGACCTACAAGTACACACATGGATGATCGCATGTGTATCTACGGCTGCCGCAGGTGTACCTGGGGTTGTCCTAGGTGGGTTCCACCCGTCCGGCTCGGTCCAATTTGAGTTACAAAGGAGGTCTCACAAGCTGAAAAGTTAAATCAGGAAAAAAATACGCTACGCGATTAAGCAGAAAAGCCCGAAATCCTGATTTTCAGAGACTAAAATACGGGTCTACATATCACTCATTCGTATTCGCCCAGACACAGGGTTCACAACACCGATGATCACAGCTGTTGCAAATTACACTCGACAATACCTCACAAAGGTACGATGCCATCAATTTAGGGTTGTGATTCCATTTGCAATCTCTCCCTAACGAGAACTTCATACAACATCAGCCGTTGAAGCACATTTCAACGAAGGTCAAGCAACCTTGATGGTCATCAGTCGTTGGAAAGTAAATCCAGCGAAGCGTCAGAAGTGATCCGATGATCTCAGCCGTTGAAGCACATTTCAACAAAGATCAAACAACCTTGAAGTTCTTCAGCCGCTGTCCAGTAAACCTAACGAAGCATTGGAGATGGTCCGATGATACGATGATAATACCCGTTGAAGTACATTTCAATGAAGGTCAGGCATCCCTGACAATACAAACTGTTGGCAGTAACTCCAACAACACGCTGGAAAGAACTGGCGACACAAACCAGGAAAAATTATCTTCATCGGGGAGGACCGATGATGGAATCTATTATACAAATCTTCATCAGACAAAACATCATTCCCCCAGAGTCTCTTGTACATGAAAAGAACATCTGCGGTAGAAGGTCTGCACTGAGGGTTAAGGACCTTGGGGATAACCCCAATGTCAACATCCTCTGGTCTCATTTCATGGAGCAACCTCTATTTCATGCATTCAGCATGCATTTGCATCATGCTGCATTACATTGCATCATGATTATCCTGTCATATTTCAAGTGTCGAGTATTCTTTATCCTATCCATGCCATTACATTGCATGAATATGATAAAGAGGCTGTCAGGAATAATCATGTGAATGATATTCCTATTTACATATGATTTGATTATGATATATATATATATATATATATATATATATATATATATATATATATATATATATATATATATGAATGAATATGTAAGTATGCTTGCATTAAGAAAAGTTGTAAAGTCCTTTGATAGATAATAGAAACATATGTACAAGGACTTAGAATGAATTGATCAAATGTGTTAGGTTGATCCTACATAAGCAAAACAACTTTTTAAAGTTCTTAAAATGAAATGATGTACAAGGACTATAAATATAGAAAGATCAAGCATGTTAGGTTGATCTAATGATGTAATAGATAGGCTTATCTGATCGTCGAGCACCGCACTGTGAAATCGTAGATCTCGCCGGAAGAGTCAAGGAAAACTCGAGAGCTATCGAGGCAGAATCGTAGTCTGCAAGATAGTAGATCTCGGAGTTCGTAGACTGCCAAGAGAGACGAGGAAGGATTGTAGTGTGTCGAGGAGAACTTCCTCAGGGCTGTAGTCTGCTAAGGAAGTCATGTTTAGAATCGTGAGACAAACGCCTCTGGTACCGAAAGCATCTCGCCAAAGTCAAGTCAAGAATCGTGAGACTACACTCGAATCGTAGAGTCTCTTGATCATACCAAAGGCAGAGATCGTGAGTCGAGCAAGATCAGATGAAGACAACAAGCACAACGACAAAAATCGTAGAGTGTCAAGATCTGATCTTGGAGTCGTAGTGTCTACACAGCCGAAGCTGAATCGTAGAGTGTAGAACTAAGACTTCAATAGATGTGCTTACAATGCCAAGGCAGAATCGTAGAGCAAATACGATTCTCAATAAATGAGCACTCCCAGAATATCCAAAGGAATGAAGCCTCTGGTTGGCAATGCAAAGATACATCCCACCTGAAGGAAACCAGAGAGCACTCAACGAATGGTATGCAATCTAACAGAAGATCCAAGCATCGACTCAATCAGCATCCAGATTGAGTTGTAAAGCCATTCGAGATGAAGTCTTCCACAAGATGATCATAAGAAGACTTCATGAATCGACTAAAAAAGTCGGCCAGACATGATGAGTTGTCAAGTAAGCGAAGACAACGATCTTGGAAGCAACCAAGATCGTAGTGTTTGCCAAACAAAGAAAGAACTGATGGAGTATACACAGAGATACTGGTCAGCCTCCGAAAAACAAGGCTAAAATGACTAAGCATTCGGTCAGTCCATTGATAATAAGTGAACGAGAGATCACAAGGAGAAATCAAGCTGGACACGCCACAAATCTGAAGTGTCTTCTTTATTCGGAAGGACCGAACAAAGAGTCGAGCCATCAAGATACATGAGAGCCGCCGAGGCAAAATGTAAGTGTTGAAGCACTTTGTCAAGAGAAGAAGAGGTGTTATACATTGAAGATCCAATCAACACTCTTCAAGATCATAGTGTTATCTCTACCAGTCAACAAGACACTACGATCAGGTCCAATAAGACATGCATCGATCGAATCGTAGAAGTTCGAGCAAATTGAAGATCAAGCATTGACAATGGTTCAATCTGAAGGTTGATATTCGGACAAGAGCTTATTAAGAGCATCGATGCAAAAGGACAACCTCTGATCAAAAAATCAGAAGGGGGAAATAAAGTCGTTAACCTGCCCGAGGCATAAAAGTGATATCTCTGATGGGGTAGGTGAAACAGTAGACTGCAGTGTTAGAAAGTCATGTCATGTCACATTTGCAGTCTGCACTAAACAACTCGAGATCTGTGAAGCAATTCAAAGAGCTTTCAATGGCTACTTTCCTACGGGAAGATTGGAAAGGAGTATAAATCAACTAGAGCTTCAAAGATCAAAGGTTGCTAGAGTTGTTGAGTTTGGAGAATTGGTGGACTGATCTAACCAACGTAAATAGTGAGTGACCAATGAAGGTCTAAAGACTCACTCTACGATCCACCAAGAACACTTAGAGACAGACAAAGAAAGAAGTAGAAGTGAGAGTTCTACAATGTAGAAGTGAGAGTTCTACTACAAGAAGACTGTTCTGAACTGCCGAGAAAAAGAAGACCATCATGTCATCTTGATATCCATCATGGGAAGACTCTAAGTACTAGAGAGAAGAACTTACAGTCATCTTAGCAAGTCCATTATGAGAAGGCATCAAGTATCAAGAAGAATGATCTTCATGGCAATTCATCAAGGGATCATCAGAAGTAGTTGAGTAACTGAAGAAGCTGAGCATCGTGCAACACTCAACTGCACTTCAAGGATGATCAAGCCAAGTCGCTAAGTCTGAAGATGTTCGAGCTTAAAGACATCTTAGCAACTCAAAGACCAACTCCAACAAACAAACAAACAACTCAACAACAAGAAGCCGAGGGCTGAGGGGTCCTTATGCGGAGGGACTAAATGAAGTTCCAAGCCAATCTGGCTTGAAAGAGTTCTTGTGGAACTAGAGAAGTTCTAAGGTCACCGGGCCTGAAGAGTTCTTAGTGAATCAAGTCCCAAGTCATCACTGGCCTCAAGGAATCTTAGTGATTGTGGTCTTGCCCTTACTTAGTGGAAATCCTGCACGTTTGAAAGCGGAAGAGTGGATTAGGAGCTTGAGTCTCCGAACCACTTAAAATCCTCGTGTCTTTTACTTTATGTCATTTACATTATGCACCTTAATCAAGCTATGTATGTTTTAACGCTACCAATGAACTAACTCTACGAACAATGTATGTATGATTATGAATATATCAATGAAGGGATCTTTTACTTATTCAATTGTTGTGCTTGAAAGATTCTTATGTTTGTCATATGCTAAATCATTAGCAATACAAAATAAACGAGAAAAGTATTTGAAATTAAAAGGATCTATTCAACCCCCCCTTCTAGATCTATATTGTGCCTACAAAGAACTAACAATTGGTATCCGAGTAGGTTCTCATATTATATTCAAAAGCTAATCGCTTTGAGTCTGATCCTAGGCACAAACATTGTTCTAGACTTAGTTTAGTAGTAAGTCACTTGTTATACGCAGATGAACTCACACGTTGGAAATATTGTGAACAGGTAAATATGTATTAACACCTAAAGCTGCTCGGATTGGTACATGTTTTTGATTGCCATATCAACAAGACCAATCCCTGCCCACAGTCAATCTTGTAGTCTGAAGACCAGGCTAGAAAGCTCAAAAGACATCAACAGAAAAGAGTCAAACATCCTCCAGCCTGAAAAGATGAAAAGGCCATACATGCTAAGAAATGATTATTCAAAGAAGAAAGAAGAACTTCTCAAACATGTATCTGACCAACCAGTAGCTGGATGTAAACCTTGTGAACTCAAGGATGTCAAAGAACTAAAGATGCTGAGATTTTCTTATCTTGCATCTTCAAGACCACGGCTGATTGATTGAAGGTCAAGAGGAGCAACAAGCTGTCAGGAGCTAATGAGAAACTATGCACATCAATGCCTAACCTCAGTATATCTAAGATAAATGACTGTTAAGAAACTGACAGCAGAAAGGTACGATTCCTCACTAATCTAATTGTGTACATCATGTTGCATCTCCTTATGAACTATAACAGTATTCCTTCAAGGAATCATAATCTACCTAAAACAATGAAGAGAGAAAGTATACTGAGGATGGAAACTCAAATGCTTACAAACTTTCTCTCTATCCAAGTTTTAGGTTGAAAATGACATCTTGAAAGAAATCTGAAATAGGTCATAAGCATATCAAAGGTTGAATTAGTTATATGGAGTGATCTTTGCTGATGGGTTAGTATGTATGTACAAACCTATGTTCTAAGTGTTTGATAACATTCAGAGTATGATCAGTTCTACAAGAGTATCTTGAGGATTCGCATAAACTGATCACCTCCATGAATCAACCAGATACGCATAAGTAATAGTGTTGATTTTCACTCTGTGAACATTTAAACTCTGTGAACATAACTAAGCAAATGATGAATCCATCAAATGAAAAGAGTGTTTTATTAAAATGGCAAATCTTACAGACACTCATCATCAATTTCCAAGTTAGTTGCATGCATGAATTTGATTGTTGGTAATCAATATGATGTTAACTCTAATATATGAGGAATAGGGTTTTTGAAACTAACCTGGCAGGACCCATTTAACTATAGGTACCAAAATAGAAACATATCTAACCTACAGGTACTTGGTCTATCTGACCACACTAAGGAATGATGAAGAAGAAGACTTCAGTCATAGAAAGACTCAACCAGCAGAAGGCTTAAGACTGGTCAGAAATGATTCTGATAACTCCTATATGTCAAAGACTGTCCTTGAAGACCTGCCGAGCTGATCTGAATAAAGCTCACATGGTTGCTGATCTTTATATAGAAGTAGGCCATTCAACTAGAGATGAAAAAGGGTCTTAGATGCTCAATCATGCAAAGCATGTCATAATAGAAAAATCCTCAAGGAAGCTCACCACAGAGGATCATCGAGCATCAAAGATGAGGAACTCAATACGGGAGCAGAACTCCACAAGACAAGCCGTCAAAGAAGACTACGCTCGTAGTGCTGTCAAATGATCGTAGAGTGATCAGTCTTGAAAATATCCATGTCTATGATACAAGGAGATTTAAGTGATAATGGTGATTCCAGTTCAGAAGGAAATATGCAAGGCTGCCTTCTAATGCACCTGAAGAAAAGGAAATCACACCTTACTAAAAAGACAGCATCAACCATGGGGGAGCAGTGATCTGTTAAGGAACAACAACACTGAGATATTCTATAAAAAAAATGTACCAGCTACACAGTCCCAAAACTTTGTGGCTGATGAACCAAATGAAGATCCATAGTCAGTAGGAACGTCTCAAACGCGTCTCATCGATAACCTGTCACCACCACCCAACTCAAAATCGTGGAGTGTCTACGATCAAACATCTGATCGTAGTGTAAGGGCAAGAGGACACCACGATTATAGCAAATGCGACTATCTAAAGTTGGTAGAGGACCTCCCCACCAGAAAAGGTCAAATGAGATATCAGTGCAAATCACTTCTAAAGTATTTCATCTAGAAAGCGCCTCAGGGACAAACCTGACCCTTAGCTTACTCTAAGATGTTGGCCCTTCCTGAGCTACCTTAACCCAGAAGGATTGCTTGATCAAGTTCATCTCAAGGACCAAGACAGTCAACGATCGTAAAGTAGAGTATGAAGAGAACTCCACGATCGTAGTGCAACCTCAGCGATCGTAGAAGCAGACTCGATGATCGCAGTCCTACCAGAGGATACTCTAGCTCATGAGGAGCTCGGAAGAACTGGACAATTGCCCAAACATTCATATTATGAGGAGATAAGTTCGAATGCTGGTTAGAAAGATGTCCTGCTGAAGAAAACTGCCCAAGACTTCATAAAGTACATCAGTGGTTGAGCTATGCAGTTTCAACATGAGTAGAAATATCAAAACCATCCACTGCAGCGTCTCTCAAAAGATGATCGTTGAGTCAACAAAGGAAAACTTAGAGTCCATAGCTGCCTTATCATGCTACTCTACGGACCAAAATGGTCAACGGTCAATCCACGTCATTGACGCCCATTTGTTTTAAAAAGGGACATTAAGCTGAAGATTTAATGGGGAGTTACAGCTCATTACTAGGCATCGTGCAACCAATGGTTGGTTGACACATCACTGTTTATGTAGAATTAGAAGGAACTGCCATAAAGGAAAATTCAAAATTAGCAAACAGTTGCTAGAAACTATCGAACCTCTCTCCCTCCCATTTTTAAACCCTAGAATCATCTTCGAAGCCAAAATCAATTAAACCTCCAGAGCCTTGATCACAATCAGCTATATCTCAGAAATCTTTTTGAATCAAATACCTATATTCCTCGAACTATTCAAATAAAAAATTAGCGAGTAATCACTGGCATTCAGCTCGGAACCAAGTCGTTTGAGAAATCCGAAAAGAAGTTCAGAGACATTCTCGAACTTGTGAAGAAAGCTTGATTCTCAGAATGTCTTGAGGCTAGCACTCGAGTATATACTGAACTGGTCAAGAAATTCTACTCAAATGCATTCATAAATGCCGGAACCCTTTCAACCAAGGTTAAAGGTCAGTCTCTTAAACTAAAATCATCCGATATCAATCAATGCTTAGGTTTCCTTGACCTAGGACTGAGAAACCTTGATGAGATCGATACTGAGCAAGCAAAGGAGATTATGGGGTACCAAAGAAACCCTAGTCTAAAGGATATGAAGAAAAAGGAGTTTCCAGAGGAATTCGAGTTCCTTGCTGAAATAGTGGAAAAATGCATACTAAGCAAGGATACTGCACATGACACTATGCTTGATCATCAGTTAAAAATCATGTCTGCTATAGTTCTGAAGAAACGAATCAACTTTGGAGTTATCCTGTTTGATCAGATCTCCAAATGGGTAGAAAAGGCTGAGTTGAAGAAGTCTACAGAAAAATCCCTGACAAAGGTGTTTCATGGAAGACTGTTGAGTATAGTGCTGAAGAAGAAATTGAAAAGCAAGATCAAAGATAATGAGGGAGAACCACTAAATGTCCATAAAGTCATGTCTCCACAGCTATTTGTGAACTGGAAGAAAAATTCGAAGGAAAACAGGAGGCTGACAACTGGGAGCAACTGCAAGGTCTCTGCAAAGAAGAGGAAGGCAAATGAGGTGGAAAGTTCTCAATCTGATGACTCTGTACCAGTAGCAGCCACACCAGCAAGGAAGAAGTCAAAGGGTATGAAGAAAACAGAGGGTCCACCAAGAATCTCAACTGACAATCTTGAAGCAGGAGAAGAAAAAGTCTCAACTGCAGAAATCACAAAGAAAAGAAGTAACACGTTACTTCAAGGGCCACCCAGAAAGAAAGCAAAGGTGATAAATAAGCCAACCCCAGTTCCCCAAGAAAGTTTATCTTCCAAGGATGAGAGCATAAAGTCAGAAAATGAGAAGGGAACTGAAAGTTTCAAGATTGAGTCCTCAAGAAGCAAATCCAGCAATGAGGAAGAAGAAGTTAGTTCTATTAAAGAAAGAACTAAGTCTGGTAATGAAGAAGTATGTTCAAACCCCACGGCTAACTCTCAGAGCATCCACTCTGATAATAAAGAAAGGCTGCAAGATAACAAAGCTACATCTCCCACTACAACTACTCCTGAAAGCCCACATGATGGCTCAAAAGATGATGAGTCCAAAGAAGAAGGACCTGCCCCTGACAAGGCTGAACCTCATGAAAGCTCATCTAATCCAAAGGCCTCAGAGTCTGAAGAGGAAGAAGAGTCTGACTCTCCCATAGCTGAACCTCCAAGGAGAAGGAAGAGCTACAGACTACAAGCCAAATTTGCATCCAAAAAGAAAAATGATCACTCCAATGCTGTCATTGAATTAAGTGATGATGAGTCTGTATCACAGGAAGAAGGTGCTGAAGATGGGATTAGTGATGAAGAAGATGAATCAGAGGAAGATCTTGCTGAAGAAGGTTCTGGAAATGAAATGCAGCAAGAAGGATTCACTAATGAATCTGACCAGAATGCTTCAGGCTCCGAAAGAGAAGAAATAGAGAAAGATTCTGATTCTGCAAATCAGGAATCAGAGGAACCAGCAGACTATCCTGTCCTCTCTCCAGCAAGAATCAGTAGAAGAATAGTGGTAGAAGTTTTGATGAACCGTAAGAACTCCCAATGAAATATGGGTAAAACATCGCAATGAACAGCTCAATGTTGTAAGGATGACTGCACATGATGTGTTTAAAAACTGAAACAACATGGAGCTAGACTGCACTACTATCCTCTACAATCTTGATGATCTGCTGATGAGATGGTTCTTCCGATGGATGCCTTGGCTAAAGGTACATACTGAAATAGATGGAAGTTACTTCAGTTGGTGCTACTCTCAGTTTCCAAGCATGGAGCTAGTGGCACAGAACTTCCCAAGGGTAAAGAGTTTTGCCACAATGATGATCAAAGACCAGCCTCACTACAAAATCTATCGACATGCTGGCAACCATTATATTCCCTATGATCGTAGAGTGGGTTCTGACGGAAGAAGGAGAATGACCAAGGACACGACCGCAGAGTCTCTTCTCTCTATCACTGAAAATGATCAAGTTCAGTTTGCAGAACTTCCCTCTGCTCATGCACAGATGTCTAATATGTCGTCATCCTCCAACAACGGTTGGCACTCAACGATCTTTCAGATTCTCACTACTTTTGAAAATCTGTCCAAGAATGAAAATCGTAGAGTCCAATTTGGTGCTCAACAAGAGGCTGCCCAACCAGATGATCAAATACCTATGGAGAAGGAGCTGATGAAAAATTCTGATAAACTGATTGAGAAGATATCTCTAACCACTGAAGAGTCAAAGAGGTTGACAACAACAGAAGATAACTCAGTTCAAGAGAGACTCCAAGCAACGATGGCTGATGTATCTCTCAAAATCAAAGAGAGATCACATCTATTTAAAGGCCATGAGTGATCAAAAGGCAGATGCACTACGAGCGCAAAAGGCAAATGAAGAACAACTCCAAGTCCTCTCTGACAAGATTGACAACATGAATCAGTCTTTCTCAGTGCAACTTGAGCTAAGCCAACAGGAACTCAAGTTTGAAATTGCTAAGTCCTCCTACCTGATGGAACAACTAATGTCCAACATGGAGCAGCTCTCCCAAGTGATTAATGACAAAAAGGGGGAGAAAAAGAGGCATAGAAAGAGGCAGAGTAAGAGGCACTCAAGAAAGGGCAAGGAGAGTAGAAGGAAACAAGAGAAGAAGACAAAGAAGAAGATAGAAGAAGAAGAAGAAGCTGGGTCATCATCTGAGGGGGAGCCAAAGGATGAAGATCCTGTATTTGGAAAGGAAGCTGGGTCATCATCTAAGGGGGAGCCAAAGGATGAAGAGCCTGTAATTGCAAAGGCTGAGGGGGAGCCGGAAGAAGAAGAAATGAAGCCCACATCCCAGGGGGAGCAGGAGCAAAGGAATAAAACAGATGAATAGCTGATCAACAGACATCCTGGAAGCATACATGAAACCAAAGAGGTACATCTCTAACTAGTTAGGTATGTTCTGGATCCAGGATGTAAAATGTCATAGTGTATTAAATTCCATATTCTTATAAATGACATTCATGATTATCTGCTTTTAGAAATACAAATATTTCATTTGTATATAAGATTCATTCATAACATGCATATGCACTTATTATTTTTTAAAGTCATAATCAAATAGGGGGAGATTGTCAGGAATAAACATGTGAATGATATTCCTATTTACATATGATTTGATTATGATATATATGAATGAATATGCAAGTATTCTTGCATTAAGAAAAGTCAGAAAGTCCTTTGATAGATAATAGAAACATATGTACAAGGACTTAGAATGAATTGATCAAATGTGTTAGGTTGATCCTACATAAGCAAAACAACTTTGTAAAGTCCTTAAAATGAAATGATGTACAAGGACTATAAATATAGAAAGATCAAGCATGTTAGGTTGATTTAATGATGTAATAGATAGAAGCATCGATCGTCGAAAGTATCGCACTGAGAAATCGTGAGTCCGCCGGAGAGAGTCAAGGAAAACTCGAGAGCTATCGAGGCGTAATCGTAGTCTGCAAGATAGTAGATCTCGAGTTCGTGAGAGCGCCGGAGAGAGGCGAAGAAGGATCGTAGTGTAATAGAGAAGAACTTCCTCGTACGTAGTCTGCTGAGAAAGTCGTGTTCGAAATCGTGAGACATAGTCTCGCCACGAAGTCGACCGAGCATCTGCCAAAGCCAAGTCAAAAATCGTAGACTACACTCAGAATCGTAGAGTCTACTGATCATACCAAAGGCAGAGATCGTAGTCGAGCAAGATCAGATGAAGACAACAAGCACAACGACAAAAATTGTAGAGTATCAAGATCTGATCTTGGAGTCGTAGTGTCTACACAGCCGAAGCTGAATCGTAGAGTGTAAAACTAAGACTTCAACAAATGTGCTCACAATGCCAAGGCAGAATCGTAGAGCAAATACAATTCTCAACAAATGAGCACTCCCAGCATATCCAAAGGAATGAAGCCTCTGGTTGGCAATGCAAAGATACATCCCACCTGAAGGAAACTAGAGAGCACTCAACGAATGGCATGCAAGCTAACAGAAGATCCAAATATCAACTCAATCAGCAACCAGATTGAGTTGTAAAGTCATTCGAGATGAAGTCTTCCACAAGATGATCATAAGAAGACTTTAGTAACTAACTAAGGAAAGTCAGCTGATGCAGTAGCTGTCAAGTAAACAGAAGACAACGATCTTGGAAGCAACCAAGATCGTAGTGTTTGCCAAACAAAGAAAGAACTGATGGAGTATACACAGAGATACTGGTCAGCCTCCGAAGAACAAGGCTAAAGTGATTAAGCATTGGGTTAGTCCATTGATAAGAAGTGAACGAGAGATCACAAGGAGAAAGCAAGCTGGACACGCCACAAATCTGAAGTGTCTTACTATTCAGAAGGGACCAGAACAACGAGTCAAGCCATCAAGATGTCGAGAGTCCGCCGAGGCAAATGTAAGTGTTGAAGCAATCGCACTGAGAAGGAAAAGGTGTTATACATTGAAGATCCAATCAACACTCTTCAAGATCGTAGTGTTGTCTCTACCAAATCACAAGACACTACGATCGAGTCCAAGAAGACATGCATCGTAATCGTAGAGTTCGAATAAATTTGAAGATTGAAGCATTGCAACGGTTCAATCTGAAGGTTGATATTCGGACAAGAGCTTATTAAGAGCATCGATGCAAAAGGACAACCTCTGATCAAAAAATCAAAAGGGGGAAATAAAGTCGTCGACCTGCCTGAGGCATAAAAGTGACATCTCTGATGGGGTAGGTGAAACAGTAGACTGCAGTGTTAGAAAGTCATGTCATGTCACATCTGCAGTCTGCACCAAACAACTCGAGATCTGTGAAGCAATTCAAAGAGCTTTCAACGGCTACGTTCCAACGGAAAGATTGGAAAGGAGTATAAATCGACTAGAGCTTCAAAGATCAAAGGTTGCTAGAGTTGCTAAGTTTGGAGAATTGGTGGACTGATCTAACCAACGTAAATAGTGAGTGACCAATGAAGGTCTAAAGGCTCACTCTACGATCCACTAAGAACACTTAGAGACAGACAAAGAAAGAAGTAGAAGTGAGAGTTCTACAATGTAGAAGTGAGAGTTCTACTACAAGAAGAGTGTTCTGAACTGCCGAGAAAAAGAGAGCATCATGTCATCTTGATGTCCATCATGGGAAGACTTTAAGTACCAAAGAGAAGAACTTACAGTCATCTTAGCAAGTCCATCATGAGAAGGCATCAAGTATCAAGAAGAATGATCTTCAAGGCAGTTCATCAAGGGATCATCAGAAGTAGTTGAGTAACTGAAGAAGCTGAGCATCGTGCAACACTCAACTGCACTTCAAGGATGATCAAGCCAAGTCACTAAAGTCTGAAGATATTCAGAGCTTAAAAGACATCTTAGCAACATTTCAAAGACCAACTCCAACAAACAAACAAACAACTCAACAACAAGAAGCCGGGCACTGAGGGGTCCTTGTGCGGAGGGACTAAATGAAGTTCCAAGCTCATTGGGCTTGAAGAGTTCTGAGGAACTAGAGAAGTTCTAAGGTCACGGCCTTGAAGAATTCTTAGTGAATCAAGTCCCAAGGTCAGCGGCCTTGAAGGAATCTTCTTGATTCGTGGTCTGCGCCTCTTCCTTAGTGGAAATCCTACTAGTTAAAAGCAGAAGAGTGGATTAGGAGCTTTAGTCTCTGAGCCACTTAAAACCCTTTGTGTCTTTTATTTTATGTTATTTACATTATGCACCTTAACTGCTATAACTGCTATGTTTGTTTTAACTGCTTACCACTAAACTAACTCTACGAACAATATATGTATGATTATGAATAAATCAATGAAGGGGATCTTTTACTTATTCCGCTGTACTTGAAAAAATTCTTATGTTTGTCATATGCTAAATCATTAGCAATACAAAATAAACGAGAAAAGTATTTGAAATTAAAAGGATCTATTCAACCCCCCCTTCTAGATCTATATTGTGCCTACAAGGAACTAACAGAGGCATCTATACACACTCGTAATTTTTTTTGCATTCCTACTACTAACTTTGCAGAAGGGCAGAATCGTCTTCCATAGATAACCTGGAAGTCAAATCAGCTCAATCCCGGAGACAACCTCGGGATACTCAGTTTGCCATCTCGGAGACAACCCCGAGTTACTCAGTTCCAGTCCCGGAGACAACCCCTGGAGATTCAGTTCCAACCTCAGAGATAACCCAGAGGAATGCAGTTTCAGTTCCGGAAATAACCCCGGAAAAGTCTATTCTAATCCCCAGAAGTCAGCTTCAACCTTAGAGACAACCCCAAGGGAGGTCAGACACACCTCAGAGACAACCCTGAGGACATTCAGTACCTACAGCAGCTCAATCTCAGAGATAACCCTGAGCAACGACTGCTAAATCAGCCCAAAGCCAGAGATAACCCTAGTGAGGGAAAAAGTTGTCATTTTGCCACCTCGATCCCACATTCACGTCGTCTCAACATTATTTCATACCACATTCTACACAGAAGTGTCCTACAAGAACCATAACTCAAATCCCGAGTGACTACTGCACAAGATAACACACCAGATAAAATTTGAAGACTTGAAGATCTGGTCATGGACCCATCTTCCCGGCTTCGTACAACCTCTTATCCCATGTTATTGTGTAGCTCTCGACAGCAGCATTCCGAAAAGGTATTATACGCCTCAATCGGATGCCCGGATTGAAAGTTATGAAGGTTCGAGCGGATAAATGCATTGCATGCGTGCACGTACATAGAGACGACGGAGCCCACGGATCCCGGGGCACCCCGAGTAGCCGCACGTGGACCTGCGGCTACCCCTATATAAATAGAGGGCTTGGGGTGACCATTTTAAAAGAAGAGAAAAGGCGAGGAAGCCCTGTTCATTTTACTCCGTACACACTTTTAACTAAGTGCTTTTGTAAGACCCCAAATTTTATGAATAAAGATTTAAATTTCTCAAAATATTTTTTTTATATTATGGTGTGGATTTGAGATAGTGTTATAGTTGTGGATAGTATTTATGAATTTTGAAAAGTATACAAGTTGTTGTATAATATTCGATTGGTCGGGAAATATTCTTTTTGTCGAGGAATATTAAATGCACTCAAGACAATCATTAGTGGACCCTACAACGGAAGTATTGTCGTAGTAAAGAAAACAGCGTAATTATCTTTTATAAAAATAATCTGCGGAAGTGTTATCGTAAAAAGCTGTTGAACTACTCGGTAGTAAAAGTACGATGTCGCTGCGTGGTTGCGTAAGTAGCATACTGGTATTGATAATTGATACTTACGTAAGAAGTCACTCGCTTATACTCAATTATTGCTACGATGAATTGCCGCATTATATCTCTCTATATTATTGATTCAATTATTGTCACGATGTCATCTCAGATAATATGTTATATTATTAATCAATAATTGAGACGACAAAAAGTTATTCATATTATTATTTGCAATATTGACAATGTCTAGAAGTTCACATCGAGGAGAAGTTTGGTCACCTAATTGTAGGCGCCAATAAAGAGAAATCCTAATAATAAATTATTTTATCAGAAAAGATAAAATATCATTTTTTAACAATTGTCACTTTAAAAATTTTCTCCATCTATATCCACATAAAATCAATATTTTCCTCATCATATAAATCAATATTTAATTATTCACAAATAATATTACAGAATCACAATCATCGCAACCGTAGTTCCTGGAAAAGGGGGACTTTCCAATAAGGATTTCTCCTTACTGGCGCGCAATTAGGTGACTAAACCTCTCCTTAGACAGAACCTTTTAGACATTGCCAATAATGTTATCTAATAATATTATTCAGATAATATGAATTATTGCTCCGATAATGGAAAATATTGTGTAATGACAATTATTGATACAACAATAATATAAAAATAATATGAATTATTGCTCCGATAATGGAAAATATTATGTAATGACAATTATTGATACAACAATAATATAAAATATCAACGCAGCAATTATTGAATCAATAAAATAAAATATCGAACAGTAATTACTGTAACAATTATTGAGTAGTGCCTTCTTACGTAAGAATCAATAATTGGTGCAATACCGCGTGTCTACTACGCACCAACGCCAGACATCGTGTTTTTAACCACCGGAGTATTCCAACAATGATAATTGTGAATAACCGCGTGGTCATTATTTATAAACAACTTATACTTGTCGTTTTATTCATCCAATCGCTTTCCGTTATGGGGCCCACACAAGGTCAAGGCCGTCGCATTTAATATTTCCCACAATGAAGAATATTCCACACCAAACGAATATTCTCCAGAATAACAATGAGTATTTTATAACCACTTGATTATTTAAAAATATTTGCGCATTTTACCCATAACTAACCACATTAATCAAATCAACCCTTACTATTTCAAAATGATAAATAGAGGAAATTAAATTTTATTTATTAATAATTTGGGGTCTTACAACCTCCCCTCCTTATGAAATTTCGTCCTCGAAATTGACGTACGTAGGACATGCTCCTTCCCATCCAAAATCTTGACTGGTACCTCCTCGTACGTTAAATCTTCTGCTATCTCGTCTGGTTCTAACTCAAAAATGTGGTTCGGGTCGTCCACATATTTACGTAACATCGAAACGCAAAAAATGTTATGAACACGCGTCATACTTGGCTGTAAAGCGAGTCTATAGGCCATAGTTCCTATTCGATCGAGGATTTCAAATGGAATAATAAATCGAAGGTTTGAGCTTTCCTCACATCACCGATTCTCGCTTTTGGAATAACAACTTCTTGCATCTTCTTCGTCATATTCATCAACTCCAAGTCTGTAGCTTGAGCAGCTTTAAATTTATCGATTAAAGTTGATTCTAATCGTATATTCGTTATCTTTACGCAGGTTCTTGGAATCTTTAACTCTATCTCCATCTTCTGTAAGTCATACGAAATGGGTCTTTGTGTTAACAATATCGCACTCATAAATGCATACAATCTTTTACTCAACGCGTCAGCTACCATGTTCGTTTTTTTTTCCAGGATGGTATTGAATGGTATGGTCGTAATCTTTCAACAGCTCTAGCCAACGTCATTGTCGCATGTTGAGTTCTTGGAAGCTCTTTTTATATTCCTCGCTCCATTCGAATTTTGTATCTCTACGAGTCAGCTGAGTTAATGGAGTAGCGATTCGAGAAAATCTTTCCACGAATCTCCGATAATAACCAACTAAGCCTAGAAAGCTACGTATTTCGATTATCGACTTAGGTTGTTCTCAACTGTGACTCATATCCCAACCTTGGATAGCACGTCACAATGATACCTATCAGTTTACTATCACACAAATATGGCGTCCCCACGAGAGTGCGGCTTCTTGTGCATTCCACAAAGGAAGTCACCAAATAAAGGCTCGGGTACAAACTTCTAAAGTTGAATTTTTAACTCCTGAAGTTCAATAGGAGCCATGAGATTTTAGAAATGGGTTTTGTACCGGGTTCAAAGTCGATACAAAATTCAATATCACACTTTGGGAGTACGCCAAGAAATTCTTCAGGAAATACATCAGGAAATTTACTAACAATAGAAATATCATTCAAATCTGACGTATTTTTATTCAAGTCCATAACATGGGATAAGAAAACTTGACATCCGTTTTTCAATAAACGAATGACTTTATGGCTTGATATGAAAGTGTTTGACTTCAATGGTTTAGTTGCTTGAATTCGAATAACAGGTTGATTAGGAATATAAAAACTAACAACCTTACGAAAGCAATCAATTTTGGCATGATGAGTAGTTAATCAATCAATCCCCAAAATCACATCAAAAACAAGTATCTTTAAAGAAATAAGGTCAACAGGTAATGTGATGGTGCCAACTTGGATCAAACAAGATTTATAAATAGTGGATGTAACGAAAGTTTCTCATAACGGAGTTTCAACAGATAAGTCAAAGTCTAATTTTCTCCGGAGTCAAGTTTAAACGTTGAGTATAAGCAAGAGAGATAAATGAATGGGTAGAACCGCTATCTAATAAGGTATAAACTTCGTAAGAATTTATAATTAACTAACCCATGCTAACTTCGTTCGGGTTCCTCGCATTACGACCGATCCACGAAAACGCCTTCTTAGAACCGCTTGACTTTGACTTTTTCGGGACGACCTTTTGAGTCACCATCCCATTGGATCGGGTTTATTCACTGCATCTGATCCCGAGCAATATGACCTTTTTTCCGCAATTATAACATACCTTGGAAGGTTGTGAACAGTTTGGACTTATGTGTCCCTCTTTTCCGCATCTGTAGAATCTAATGGCGGTCTTTCTCCTCCTCTAAAATTCGTTCTTTGGTGTTGAATCTTGAAGCGTCTTTTCCGTCGTTGTTAAATCTTCTATTTTTGAAATTTTCACTTGACTCACCTTTCCTATTATCTTGGCCATGATTACCACCGAAGTGGTTACCATTTCTGGCATGATAATTTCCTCCACGATGGTTATCATTGTTCGATTACTGCTTGCCACCAGACGATTATCATCGAGTTGTTGGTCATTATTTTTCAAATTGTCGACTCATTATCGCTACTTCCAATAATCGAGCCCTATTCACAACATCCTAATATAAACAAAGTTTGTGAGAAATGAGGTATTGACGTATTTTGGGTTTCAAACCTCGCAGAAACATTCGCGTCATTCTCTCCTCATTATCAACCAAATGGGATGCAATCGGACAACTCGACAAACTTAGCTTCGTACTGCGACACGTTCATATTGTTTTGCTCCAGCTTGATGAACTCTACCTCCTTCATGTGACGAATACTTTTGGGAAAGTACTTGTCGTTGAACAATTCTTGGAACTTCTCCCAAGACATCTTCAGTGTGATAAATGAGTACGCTTTTACGATTCCCACCAATAATCATTTCTCCTCATGACATGAAAGTGGCGAAATGAACTTTTGCTCCTCCGAGCATCCCAAGACATTAAATATGTTAGTGATCTGCTTTATCCACGCTCTCTACCGTAAGTGGTTACGGCTTTCCCAAAAACTCCCATGATCCTAACTCCTTGAATCGCTTAGCGGTGACCATCCGTCGATTGCCGGTGTTTCCACCGCATTTTGAACAGATAGTCTTTCTCGTTTGGTTTTGCATGAATTCTAGAAAGTTCCTAAACATACCATCATTCATCATCTGCTCAGTGGTGTTGTTTACAAGAGGAACATTGCCAGCCTGTTGCACGTTCTCCTCGTTGGTGAGCAAAGGTGTCTCCACTCGGTCTCATTTACTCCATCGTTAACATTCTCAATGACATTCTTAAATCTTCGCCATAAAACAAGGGTTAATTAAACAAATTAACAAATCACATAATACCCCTATATTATGATGACCAACAAATAAGCTTAGGTAGGACACACTAGCGAAGGATTTACTCGCTCTCTCCCTCTAGTTCTATTCCCCGATCTCCGCCAGATATCATATCCCTAAGCTCGATACTAACCCGGCGCCCCCAAAATAGGTATACATCACCCATTCCGAGTTGCCAAATACATGGTACGTAAACAACTACAACTTCATTAATACAATTGTCGTGCAAAATACGACAACACATAAACTTTGAGTTTAAATACAAATATTGTCTTCTGCATAATATCCACACTCAAATAAGTCCTCATTACAATAATTGATACACTATTTTACAAAATAGTGAGGACTACTAAAACAACTGCCTTGAACCATTACTCCACGTTGCCATTAGTTCCCCGCTATATTCTCGCTCTCACGAGAAGAAAAATGGAACAAAAAGGAAAAGGGTGAGCTCAACTAGCCCGATAGAAGAATATTATGACTAAGATAATGTACAACAAATTATCCTTAGTCTTCAACAGGAAAAATCGATAGAATACAATGAGACAACAAGTTTTAGATCAACAATCTATAGTAAATAACAATTCATTTAGAAGAGTTAAGTAGAGAATGAAATCTACTATCATCTATGAATTTAAAAGTCCATCATCGATATTTTATCCTCGTAACATCAATTAATATACATCTTGAATCAAATATTCATCTTTGCACTACAAAGCCAAAGATATTCACCAAATGGGTAGTGTTTCATCTAAACACTGCTCATCTTTTTGCTTCTACGCCAAAGATATTCATCATAAAATCATTCATCTTTTTTTTTACTACGGGCCAAAGATATTCGATTATATCATCATTTAGACTGAGGATGATGAAAAATATTTTAAAGAAAACGAATCCAAAGTGAAACAAAAGAATAAATATTAAGGATTAGTGACTTTAACCAAACCGAGTTCAAAAATACTTCATAAATAATCATAGTGAAGTAAATTTCAAGAATGATCAAAACATAGATCCAATCAAAGATAGGAACTATAACGCATAATCTTGGACATAGAAAAGAAAATTTAATTTTTCCGTGAATAGTGTCGATTCGTGAATAGTCTTGAGATATCGTAAATAGTCTTGATAATCGTGAATAGTAACTCAACACCAAAAGATAGAAATTTCACAAAAACATCATCATGCTTCGATCGTAGTACTTTCGTGAATTGTAACTCATGAATAGTAACTCATGAATAAGAACCCCATACATGAAAAAGTTTCAAATTTGATAAAAATTCCAATGATATTTCAAAGATAATGATATTGAAGAAATAATATCATTTTAAAAAAATAATATCCTTACCTCGCAAAAAAAAGAGATTTCTTGATGGAATCTTTGGATATAGTCTTTGAAGGAACTTGCAATCGAGTATAGCAATACTCAAAGTACTAAAATACTCACAAATACGCTCGATATTATAGAGAGAAAGAGAGAAAATCTTTAGTTTACGGTGTGATTTTCAATTCTAACCTAAGCACCCTATTTATAGGAAAATGCTTAGAACACCAAAGCAGAAAATTTAATATAATATTAATATTTAATTTTTTTTTTCCTACGCCTACTTTGAAAATCTGATTTCATCCATTTGCAACACATGGGGGCCAACCAAAACAATAAAAACGTTTTTCTAACTATAAATATTTTAAACTTCCAAAAATCAATTATTCTGGAACTTCAGAACTTCAATAATTCATAATAAATAGCCCTTTTATCGGAAAAATTCAATTTCGCGAATTTTTATAGAAAATTCAATTCTCTACAACTTTGCGAGAAGAAAGTTTTTCCAAATTCCAAATGTAAATTGATCAAATCCATAAGCCAAGCGATTTTACAGGCTATAATCAAATTTCTTTCAAGAAATGGGTCCACCAACATGTTCTAAACAACTTTTGGAACAAAAATAATCTTCCTCCTCATATACTCATATATCCCACATTCATTGTAAAAATATCACCATTAGTATATTATTAAAATATAATAATAAATTATTTTATCAGAAAAGATAAAATATCATTTTTTAACAATTGTCACTTTAAAAATTTTCTCCATCTATATCCACATAAAATCAATATTTTCCTCATCATATAAATCAATAATTAATTATTCAAAAATAATATTACAGAATCACAATCTCGCAAACCGTGCCGTTCCTGAGATAGAGGGGCTTTCCAATAAGGATTTCTCCTTCTTGGCGCCATGAATTAGGTGACCAAACCTCTCCTTGAGCAGAACTTTCTAGACATTGCCAATAATGTTATCTAATAATATTATTCAGATAATATGAATTATTGCTCCGATAATAGAAAATATTGTGTAATTACAATTATTGATACAACAATAATATAAAATATCAACGCAGCAATTATTGAATCAATAAAATAAAATATCGAATAAGAATTACTCAGTAACAATTATTAGAGTAAAGGCCTTCACGTAAGAATCAATAATTGGTGCAATACTGCAAATGCTCTTTGCAACAACGCCAGATTCTTGTGTTTTAACCAATTTAGGTATTCCAACAAGATAATTGTAACAATCTATGTGAATTATTTATAAACAACTTATCGCTTTCTTCATCTAATAAACTTTCCGTTATGGGGCCCACAAAAGGTCAAGGCCATTGTACATACGAATATTCTCAGACAAAGAAGAATATTCCACGACCAAACGAATATTCTCCGATAACAATGAGTATTTTATAATCACTTGCTTATTTAAAAATATTTACGCATTTTACCCATAACTAACCACATTAATCAAATCAACCCTTACTATTTCAAAATGATAAATAGAGGAAATTAAATTTTATTTATTAATAATTTGAGGTCTTACACCCAAAATAGGTATACATCACCCATCTTGAGTCGCAAAATACATGGTACAAAATTCAAATACAACTTAATTATACAACAGTCGTGTAAAATACGACAAAACATAATCTGAGAGTTTTAATAAGAATATTGTCATCTAGACAATATCCACACTCAATGGAGTCCTCATTATATTTATTGTCACACTATTTAATGTAATAGTGAGGACTACTAATGCTATCATCTGACCGGTCACTCCCGCTTCCTCGATTAGTCCCAATACGTTCTCATTTCCAAGAGAGAAAGGTGAAAGAAAGGGTGAGCTCAACTAGCCTAATAAGAAATATTATGACTAAGATCTTTGCGGAATAAATTATCATTAGCCTTCAACGGTGTTAAATTGATAAAATATAATAAACATCGGGTTTAATCTGCGGTGAACAAGCGATCCATTAGAAGAGTCAAGTAGAGAATAAAATCTACTATCTTCTATGATTTAAAAGGTTTTTCATCACTTTTATGGTCGAGACTCACCTTAATAAATAAACCACATCATCCACCGCACTACTGGCCAAGGATATTCATTAGTATCACGACCACAAATTATCCATGCAAAGATGCGGGCCAAGGATAATCGTGTATTCATCAATGGTCATGATCATGCCAACAACTGTCCATCAATGCACTACGGCCAATGAGGACTTTTACCACATCATTTGTAACATTACAGTCATGATTATACCGAATAATCTCTGGTCATAATCATACCAAGAATCACATCAATTTTAGCATGATGAGTAGTTAACCAATCAATCCCTAGAATCACATCAAATGCAAGTATTTTTAAAGAAATAAGATCGACTGGTAACGTGCGGTTACCGATTTGAATCAAACAAGAATTATAAACAGTGGATGTAATGAAGGTTTCTCCCAACGGAGTTTCAACCGATAAGTTAAAGTCTAATTTCTCCGGAGTCAAATTTAAACGTTGAGCGCAAGTAGGAGAAATAAAAGAATGGGTAGAACCGGTATCAAATAAGGTATAGACTTCGCTAGAGTTTATGATAAGCTTACCCATGATGACCTCGTTTGGGTTCCTTGATTTATGGGAGGTTACGACAAACGCTCTCCCTTAAACTACCGACTTTGACTTTTCTTGGACGGCCTTTGGTGCCTCCATCCCAGCTGGACTTGTCTTTGGTGCACGACAAAATCGAGCTAGGTGACCTTCTCTTCCACAATTATAACACGCTTTGGATTTGCATCATAGATTTGACCGATATGTCCCTCCCCTCCGTATTTGAAGCATATGATAGGTGGTCATTCTCCTTCCTTAACAACGGGTGCTGGTGCTGATGTCTTTCCATCATTGTTGAATCTCCTTTTCTTGAAATGTCCATTTTTACTGTCTTGACCATGATTACCACCGAAGTGGTTACCATTTTTGGCATGTTGATTCCCTCCACCTTTGTTGTCACCGTGTCGATGACTGCTACCACTGGTATTATCATTTTGTTGGCTGTTTTCTCTTGGTTGAGTTGACTCGTTATCGCGCTCCAATAACTGAGCCATATTAACAACATCTGAATACAAACACAGTTTGTGAGAAATTAAGTATTAACGTATCTCGGGTTTCAAACCTCTTAGAAACATTCGCGTCATTCTCTCCTCATTATCAACTAAGTGAGACGCAAACCGGGACAACTCGGCAAACTTAGCCCGTCTTTGTGACACGGTCATATTGTTCCCAAAATAGGTATACATCACCCATCTTGAGTGCATGAAATACATGGTACAAAATTCAAATACAACTTAATTATACAACTTAAATTATACACGTCAGTGTAAAATACGACAAAACATAATCTAAGAGTTTTAATAAGAATATTGTCATCTAGACAATATCCACACTCAATGGAGTCCTCATTACATTTATTGTCACACTATTTAACAGAATAGTGAGGACTACTAATCTTATCATCTGGCCGTCGTCACTCCAGTTCCCCAGCTAGTCCATTACGTTCTCATTTCACGAAGAAACGGTGAAAAAGAAAGGGTGAGCTCAACTAGCCCGATAAAAATATTATGACTAAGATAATGCGAGAATAAATTATCATTAGCCTTGACGATGTTAAGCGATAAAATATAATAAACATCAAGTTTAAGCTGCGGTGAAACAAGCGATCCATTAGAAGAGTCAGTAGAGAATAAAATCTACTATCTTACATGATTTAAAAGGTTTTTCATCACTTTTATCGTTTGAGACTCGACAATAAATAAACCACATCATCCACCTTTTTTCTGACGAGGATATTCATTAGTATCACGACCACAATTATCCATGCACTACGGGCGAGGATATTAGTGTATTCATCGATGGTCATGATCATGCCAACAAGCATCCATCGATGCACTACGACCCGATGAGGACTTTTACCACATCATTTGTAACATTACGGTCATGATTATCTTAGAATAATCCACAGTCATAATCATACCAAGTCCATCTATACTACTGAGCCACAGATGACTTTCAACATATTATAAACATGAGGATGATGACAATGATATAAAATTCAATAAAACAAGTTCAAGGATAAATTTGTAAAGATTTATAATTTAATTTATCCGAAATCAATAACGTCAAATTATCGACATGATCTTTGCTTTGTGGAGTAAAATTCAAGAATGCTCGAAAGAATATTTCCATGAAAAGATCTTTGGATGAAGCGCAAATATCAAGGATATTCCACTAATTTCATGGAGTATAGAAGCCAAAACTTTAATCAATTGAGTATAATAGAATATATGAAACCAAAAATGGATTTTTTTGCCATGCGGTAATCACGTGTGATGACAGATATTCCAACGAAATAATAAAGAATGGAATAACGAAGAATTCACCGGTCGTGCGTAATAATCCACATGAGACGAGTTATTCAACGAATAATAAAGAATGGAATGGAATAAATGTCATGCGTAATCACTACGGAACGGGATATTCAACGAATAATAAAGAATGGAATGGAACGGTCATGCGTAATCCTTGCAGACGGGATATTCAACGAGAATAATAAAAATGGAACCGGTCATGCGTAATCCACACAGAGACGGGATGTTCAACGAGAATAATAAAGAATGGAATAACAACGAATTTCACCGAGGCGTGCGATAGCCACAGAGACGGGTTATTCAAACGAATAATAAAGAATGGAATAACGAAGAATTTCACCATGTATGCGGTACTTGCATAGACGAGGTTATTCAACATAATAATAAAGAATGGAATAACAACCCTTACAGTATTGAAAGAAAATAACTCTCTTCATGAATACGAAAGAATAATACCCTTTTACTTAGAAAAAAAAAATGGATCTTTGGAATAGTGAGGTAGCAGACTTCTCTTCTTCTTTCTCTCTATAATTTCTCTCTATAATAATTGCTCTAAAGCTTTTGTGAATTGGTGAGAAATGAAGGAAGAATGAGCTTATTTATAGGAAAATATAGTTTCGATAATTGCACGTTTTGGGGCTCGAAATATTACGATTATAATACCTTCCTCTTTTTTTCATTTTTTTAATTTAGTCCTGCAAGTATTATCAAACTTGCACCACCTCCCCCCCTAGTAAATAATGTGAATTAATAGTTCATTCATGTGACTCGATAGTATAATCATGTGAAAAAAAACTAATTACGATATAGTACCTTCATTATACCTCCATTTTTAATTTAGTCATGCAAGTATTATCAATCTTGCACCACCTCCCCTAATAGTACATGAATGTGAATCAATAGTACACACATGTGAACAAATAGTTATAAAGCATGTGAAATAATAGCAATTAATTGCTCATTTATCCGATTAATTACCCGATTGGTCAATATAACCTCCAGGACATCAATTATTATCGAAATAAATGTCGATTTCCACTAACACTAATAATCCCACACAATGGAACTATCAATTTCATCTTTAATCAACACAACTTATTCATCATTAATATTATAACTCACAATATTTAACAACGAGTCGTTCCCGGAAAGAGGGGCTTTCAGATAAGGATTTCTCTCTTATTGGCGCCGCAATTAGGTGACCAAACCTCTCCTTGTGAACTTACAGACATTGTCGATATTGCAAATAATAATATGAATAACTTTGTCGTCTCAATTATTGATTTAATAATAATAAATATTATCACGAGATGATCTTGTGACAATAATTGAATCGAATAATATGAGAGATATGATCACGACAATTCTTTGTAGCAATAATTGAGTATAAGCGGTGACTTCTCACGTAAGCATCAATAATCAATCTGGTATGTGTCTTATGCAACCCGCGTATTCTTTACTTTTACTTTTAGGGTAGTTCAGCGGTTTTAACGGTAACACTTTTAGCCGTTATTTTTATAAAAAGATAATTACATCATTTTTTAACTACGACAATACTTAGTTGTGGGGTCCACCAATGATTGTGCCGTCGTCTGAATATTCCTGTTAAAATGAATATTCCCAGACCAATCGAATATTATATAACCACTTGCTTACTTTGCAAAATTTGTAAATATTACCCACAACTATAACATTATATCAAATCCACACCATAATATTCAAAAATATATTTTTAGAAAATTATTCTTTATTCATAAAAGTTGGGGTCTTACAACCTCCCTTCTTATATGAATTTCATCCTCGAAATTAGAATGCGTACACAGTATATCGAAGAGGTGAGGATACCTTGATTTCATTTGATTCTAACTCCCGGGTCATTTCCTCGACATCGTGGTTTCTCCACAAAACTTTGACTTGAGGTATAACTTTAGGCGTAGAATATGATCCTTCTTATCCAAGATTTTAACGGGTAACTCTTCATACGTTAAATCTTCCTCTATCTCAAATCTGGTTCTAATTCAATAATGTGGTTGGGTCTTTCACATATTTACGTAACATAGATATGTGAAAAATGTTATGAACACGAGACATACTTGGCGGTAAAGCGCGAGTCTATAGGCCCACAGTTCCTACTCGATCGAGGATTAAAAATGGGCCATGAATCGAGGTTGAGCTTTCCTCTCTTTCCAAATCTAAGTAACTCCTTCCATGGAGCAACACGTAACAACACATGATCTCGATATCGAATTCCACGTCCTTTCGATGAAGATCGGCATAACTCTTTTATCGATCTTGTGAGGTTTTTATATCGTTGTCGGATCGTTTGAATCTTTTTAAAGTAGTCATACGTACCAACTCTGGGTCCCAACAACGTTGCTTCACCCACCTCATCCCGATCTCTTTGAGAGCGACACTTTCTTCCATCTGCGCGCCTCAAATGGAGCCATGCGATACTTGCTTGATAAGCTGTTGTTGTGGAAAAAACTCCACCATGGTAAGAACTTGTCCCACTTCCTTTGAAGTCGAGGACCACGAGTCTTAATAAATCTTCAAGAGTTTGAATAGTCCTCTCCATTTGCCGTCCGTCGAGGATGATATCTTGAAACTAAATCGTAAATCCGTGCCCATAGCTTTTTGCAAACTAACCCAAAATCTTGAAGTGAATCTTGGGTCTCGATCGAAACTATGGATCTTGGCATACCATGCGATCTTACAATCTCGTTTATGTACATCTGAGCAAGGCGTTCAAGTGTATAAGTTTCTCGTATAGGTAGGAAATGAAGCGGACTTGGTCGATCTATCAACAATGACCCAAATTGCATCTATGCCTTGAGAAACCTTGGGAAGACCGATGTGAAAAATCCATGGTAATGTGCTCCCACTTCCATTACGGAATTTCAAGTGGTTGCAATGGACCTTTTGGTACTTGATGCTCACTCGCTTGACTTCGTTGACAAGTTAAACACCTTGAGATAAACTCATTATCTCTCTCTTCATATTGCTCCACCAAAAATGTATATGTAAGATCACGATACATTTTGGTACTCCCAGATGGATTACAAGCGGTGTGTTGTGTGCGCCTCCATCATGATTTTTTATACTTTAAATCGGGGTTGTTAGGAACACAAAATGCAGAGTTGACTCAAAGTATTCCTTCTTCATCGATTCTTGCTTAGGCATAGCACCTTCTTGCTTTTCTTCCTTCATCATGCGCATCGACTCCAGTGTGCGTAGCTTGAAGCGACTTTAACTTTATCGATTAAAGTCGGTTCTACTTTCGTATATTATACCATCATCACATGGGTCCAGAGTCTTTAACTCTATCTCCATCCTTTGTAAGTCATATAAAATGGGCCTTTGCGTTGACAATAATGCACTTTCGTACCGCGTATGATCTTACTCTCGATGCATCGACTACTACTACGTTACGTTAAGCTTTTCGAGGATGGTATTGAATGGTATGATCGTAATCTTTCAACAACTCAAGCCATCGTCGTTGCTGCATGTTGAGTTCCTTTTGAGTGAAGAAATATTTGAGGCTTTTATGATCATATAGATCTCCACCTTCTCTCCATCTGGGTAATGCCTCCAAATCTTAAGCGCAAAAAAGCTGCTTTTGCCACTCTAGATCATGAGTAGGATAATTCCTCTCATATTCTTTGAGTTATCGTGAGGCATAGGCTATGACTTTCCCATGTTGCATGAGAACACATCCTAACCCTTTGCACGAAGCATCACTTTGTAGATGACAAATCCCTCAAGGCGGATGGTATTGTCGAGCAGTCTTTGAAATGAGTCTCTCTTGAGTTCTTGAAAACTCTTCTCACATTCCTCGCTCCAATAAATTTTGTATCTTTTGAGTCGGTTTGAGTTAATGGAGTAGCGATTAGAAAAAACCCTTCTACTGATCTCCAGATAATAACCCGGCTAAGCCAAAAAGCTACGTACTTGATCATTTGATTTTTAGGTTGCTCCCGACTTTGAATTGCTTGATCTTTGTTGGGTCAGCGGATATCCCATGATTTGATATCCGTGCCCAAGGAATGCTGACTTCCTCGAGCGAACTCAGCATTTCTTCAACTTGGCATATAACTTGTTTTCCACGAAGCTTTTGGAGTGTCGACCTCAAGTGTTGCTCATGGTCTTCCACGGGTTTTGGGTATATATGAGGATGTCATCAATAAAGAAGCGACCACAAAGTGATCCAAATATTCCTTGAATACTCGGTTCATCATATCCATGAAAGCGGCGGGGAGCATTAGTCGATCAAAAGACATGACTAAAATTCATAATGCCGTCTGGGGGAGTTACGGCGATCTTTGGAATGTCATCGGTTTTAATCTTCAATGATGATATCCGAACGAATCGATCTTTGAAAAGAATTTGGCGCCTTACAAGCTGGTCAAACAGGTCATCAATGCGAGAATGATGGGTACCTATTTTTGATGGTGACATGATTGACTCCAGATAATCAATACAAAATCGCATACTTCCATCTTTCTTCTTCACGAATAGAACAGGGAGCACCCCGAGGAGGCGTCTTAGGGCCAGAATGAAACAGATGTCTAACAATTCCTGCAATTGGGTCTTTAACTCCACGAAGTTCAATAGGAGCCATTCGATATGGGGCTTTGGAAATGGGTTTTGTCTGCAGGTTCAAGGTCGATAAAAAATTCAATTTCACGCTCTTCTGGGGTAGGCGGGGAAGTTCTTGAGGGAATCGTCGGAAATTTATTAACAATAGAAATATCTTTCAAATCGGCGTATTTTTGTTTAAATCGTGACATGAGCTAAGAAAGCTTGACATCCATTTTTCAATAAGCGAATAGCTTTATGGCTTGAGATGGCCAGTGATTGATTTTAATGGTTTGGTCGGCTTGAATTAGCATAATAGGTTGATTAGGAATATGAAAGCTAACAACCTTACGAAAATAATCAATTTTAGCATGATGAGTAGTTAACCAATCAATCCCTAGAATCACGTCAAATGCAAGTATTTTTAAAGAAATAAGATCGACGAGTAACGTGCGATTCTGATTTGAATCAAACAAGACTTATAAGCGATGGATGTAATGAAGGTTTCTCCCAGCGGAGTTTCAATTGGATATAAGTCAAAGTCTAATTTCTCGGGAGTCAAATTTAAGCGTTGGCGCAAGTAGGAGAAATAAAAGAATGGGTAGAACCGGTATCAAATAAGGTATAGACTTATTTAGAGTTTATGATAAGCTTACAGTGATGACCTCGTTCGGGTTCCTTGCTTTACGGGAGGTTTCGACAAAGCTCTCTCCCTTGAACTACTGGCTTTGACTTTTACGGGGCGACCTTTGGTGCCTCCATCCCATTTGGACTTGTCTTTGGTGCACGACAAAATCGGGCTAGGTGACCTTCTCTTCCACAATTATAACACGCTTTGGGTACATCGTAGCGGTTTGGGTGATATGTCCCTCCCCTCGCATTTGAAGCATATGATGGGTGGTGGTTCTCCTTCCTTAACAACGGGTCTTTGGTCTTGGCGTCTTTCCATCATTGTTGAATCTCCTTTTCTTGAAATGTCCATTTTTATTGTCTTGGCCATGATTACCACCAAGTGGTTACCATTTACGGCATGTTGATTCCCTCCGTTTTGTTGTCACCAGCTTGATGGCTACTACCCTTTGGTATTATCATTTTGTTGTTTTCTTTCTCTTGGTTGAGTTGACTCGTTATCGCGCTCAATAAGCGAGCCCTATTAACAACATCTGAATACAAACCACGGTTTGTGAGAAATTAAGTATTGGCGTATCTCGGGTTTTGAACCTCTTAGAAACATCCGTCATTCTCTCCTCATTATCAACCAAGTGAGGCCTTAAGCCGGGACAACTTCGGCAAACTTAACTTACGTCTTTGTGACACGGTCGTATTGTTACTGCTCGAACTTGATGAACTCTACCTCTTTCATGTGATGAATACTTTTGGGAAAGTACTTGTCGTTGAATAGTTCTTGGAACTTCTCCCAAGACATCTTGATCTGGCGGGTTGATGCGCTTTCTGGATTCCACCGATGTCTCTGCTCTCCTCATGACATAAAGGTGGCAAAATGGAACCTTTTGCTCCTCGGAGCATCCCAAAACATCAAATATCTTGGTGATCTGCTTTATCCACGCTTAGCCTTAAGTGGTTTTGGCTCTCCAATAAACTCACGGTGGTCCCGGCTCCTTGAAGCTGTTTAGCGGTGGCCGTCAAAGAGTTTCGATGTTTCCACCTACATTTTGGGCGAGGAGCCAGCTCTACTTTGATGTTGCATGAATTGCATAAAAAGCTCTCTGAACATTCCATCGTTCATCATTTGGTCGGTGTTGTTGTTTGCATGAGGATTATACGCCTTCACGATGCACATTATCACGATTATTGATCTGTGGAGACTCAGCGGTCTCACATGCTCCATTCTTATTCTCAACATTCTCGGATGTCATTTTTCAAATCTTGCCACAAAACAAGGGTTAATTGACATGTCACATATTATCCTATACTCGTGACCAGACCAAATAAATACCAAATAAACTTAGGTAGGTCATACTAGCGAAGAATTCCCGTCTCTCCCCTCCCCTAGTTCTTGTCTCACATCTCGGCCGGGGATCATATCCTAAGCTTTGATACCAAGCTGTGGCGCCCCCCAAAATAGGTATACATCACCCATCTTGAGTGCATGAATACATGGTACAAAATTCAAATACAACTTAATTATACAACGATCGTGTAAAAATACGACAAAACATAATCTAAGAGTTTTAATAAGAATATTGTCATCTAGACAATATCCACACTCAATGGAGTCCTCATTACATTTATTGTCACACTATTTAACGAGAATAGTGAGGACTACTAATGCTATCATCATCGGGCCGTCACTCAGTTCCCAGAGCTAGTCCATTACGTTCTCATTTCACGAAGAGAACGGTGAAAAGAAAGGGTGAGCTCAACTAGCCCGATAAAAAATATTATGACTAAGATAATGCGAAATAAATTATCATTAGCCTTGAATGATGTTAAAGCGATAAAATATAATAAACATCAAGTTTAAGCTGCGGTGGAACAAGCAATCCATTAGAAGAGTCAAGTAGAGAATAAAATCTACTATCTTACATGATTTAAAGGTTTTTCATCACTTTTATCATTTGAGACTCGACAATAAATAAACCACATCATCCACACCTTTTCTGACGAGGATATTCATTAGTATCACGACCACAAATTATCCATGCACTACGGGCGAGGATATTAGTGTATTCATCGATGGTCATGATCATGCCAACAAGCATCCATCAATGCACTCTGACCCGATGAGGACTTTTACCACATCATTTGTAACATTACGGTCATGATTATTATCTTAGAATAATCCACAGTCATAATCATACCAAGTCCATCTATACACTACTGAGGCCACGAGATGACTTTCAACATATTATAAACATGAGGATGATGACAATGATATAAAATTCAATAAAACAAGTTCAAGGATAAATTTGTAAAGATTTATAATTTAATTTATCCGAAAATCAATAACGTCAAATTATCGACATGATCTTTGCTTTGTGGAGTAAAATTCAAGAATGCTCGAGAAGAATATTTCCATGAAAAGATCTTTGGATGAAGCGCAAATATCGAGGATATTCCACTAATTTCATGGAGTATAGAAGCCAAAACTTTAATCAATGCAGGTATAATAGAATATATGAAACCATGAATGGATTTTTTTGCGCCATGCGGTAATCCACGTGAAACAGATTATTCAACGAATAATAAAGAATGGAATAACGAAGAATTCATTCACCGTGATGCGTAATCACATGAGACGGAGTTATTCAACGAATAATAATAAAGAATGGAACGGGGGAATGTGCGTAATACGATGACGGGTATGGATATTCAACGAGAATTCAATAAAAAAGAATGGAACCGGGTCATGCGTAATCCACAGCAGACGGGATGTTCAACAGAATAATAAAGAATGGAATAATAACGAAATTTCACGAAAATAATAAAGAATGGAATAACAACCTTCACGACGCGGGCGATATTCCAACAGAATTATTCAATAAATAATAATGGAATGGAATAACAAAATTTCACCATGTATGCGGTACTTAGCATAGACAGAGTTATTCAACATAATAATAAAGAATGGAATAACAACCCTTACGAGTATTGAAAGAAATAACTCTCTTCATGAATACGAAAGAATAATACCCTTACCTTAGAAAAAAAATGATCTTTGAATAGTGAGGTAGCGGACTTCTCTTCTTCTTTCTCTCTCTATAATTTCTCTCTATAATAATTGCTCTAAAGCTTTTGTGAATTGGTGAGAAATGAAGGAAGAATGAGCTTATTTATAGGAAAATATAGTTTCGATAATTGCACGTTTTGGGGCTCGAAATATTACGATATAATACCTTCCTCTTTTTCTTCATTTTTTTATTTAGTCCTGCAAGTATTATCAAACTTGCACCACCTCCCCTAATAGTAAATAATGTGAATTAATAGTTCATTCATGTGACTCGATAGTATAATCATGTGAAAAAAACTAATTACGATATATAGTACCTTCATTTATACCTCTATTTTTAATTTAGTCATGCAAGTATTATCAATCTTGCACCACCTCCCCTAATAGTACATGAATGTGAATCAATAGTACACACATGTGAACAAATAGTTATAAGCATGTGAAATAATAGCAATTAATTGCTCATTTATCCGATTAATTACCGATTAATCGATATAACCTCCAGGACATCAATTATTATCGAAATAAATGTCGATTTCCACTAACACTAATAATCCCAACCTGATGGAACTATCAATTTCATCTTTAATCAACACAACTTATTCATCATTAATATTATAACTCACAATATTTAACAACGAGTCGTTCCCGGGAAAGAGGGAAGCTTTCAGATAAGGATTTCTCCTTATTGGCGCGCAATTAGGTGACCAAACCTCTCCTTGTGAAACTTACAGACATTGTCGATATTGCAAATAATAATATGAATAACTTTGTCGTCTCAATTATTGATTTAATAATAATAAATATTATCACGAGATGATCTTTGTGACAATAATTGAATCAATAATATATGAGAGATATGATCGACAATTCTTGTAGCAATAATTGAGTATAAGCGGTGACTTCTCACGTAAGCATCAATAATCAATCTGGTGTGTGCTTCTTATGCGACCACAGCGTATATTCTTTGTACTTTTACTACTAGGGTAGTTCAGCGGTTTTAACGGTAACACTTTTTATTTAGTTTATTTTTATAAAAAGATAATTACATCATTTTTCTAACTACGACAATACTTAGTTGTGGGGTCCACCAATGATTGTTTGTCGTCTTATAAATACGAATATTCCTGTTAAAGCGAATATTCCCAGACCCAATCGCTTACTTTGTAAAATTTTATAAATATTAACTAATATTATATAACCACTTGCTTACTTTTGCAAAAAAATTTGTAAATAAATTACCCACAACTATAACATTATATCAAATCCACACCATAATATTCAAAAATATATTTTGAGAAAATTATTCTTTATTCATAAAAGTTGGGGTCTTAATATAGGACCACGAGTCTTAATAGATCTTGAAGAGTTTGAATAGTCATTTCGATTTCTTGTCTGTTTGAGGATGGTATCTTGCGAATCAATCATAAATCATGGCCATAGCTTTCTGCAAGCTAACCCAAAATCGTGAAGTGAATCTTGGGTAACGCTCCGAAACTATGGATACTGTAAGACCCCAACTTTTTAATGAATAAAATCAAATTTCCTCTATTTATTATTGTGAATAATAAGGTGTTAATTT
The DNA here is from genome assembly GCA_020205605.1 of Panax ginseng. NCBI lineage: Eukaryota > Viridiplantae > Streptophyta > Magnoliopsida > Apiales > Araliaceae > Panax > Panax ginseng. The sequence goes on from CM035141.1 coordinate 83,017,845, forward strand.
GATATAATGCTTTGGTTATGGGTGAAATGTGCAAAATTTTCAAAATAAGCAAGTGGTTATAAAATATTCATTGTTATCGGGGAATATTCGTTTGGTCGTGGAATATTCTTTCTGTCAGGGAATATTCGTATAACGGCGCAACCATTTGTGGGCCCCATAACAGAATAACTGTCGGTTTAAGATAATGACAAAATTGAGTTTTTATAAATAACGACGTAGTTATTACCGTTAACACTGTTGGAATATCCAATTGGTTAAAATACTGATAATACACGTGGTTATCTGATGACACGGTATTGACGCAGATATTGTTGAATTATTGATCCTTACATAAGAAGGCACTACTCGATAATTATTACGATGGTTATTGTTCAATATTTTATTTTATTGATTCAATAATTGCTTTGCGTTGATATTTTATATTATTGTTGTTTCAATAATTGTTATTACCTTTGTATTTTCCATTATCGGATCAATAATTCATATTATTTGAATAATATTATTAGATAACATTATTGGCGATGTCTAGAAAGTTACATCGAGGAGAGGTTTGGTCACCTAATTGCGGCGCCATGAAGGAGAAATTCTTATCGAAAAGCCCCTCTTTCACGGGAACGTCCCTAGTTGTCATAAATGTGATTACGTAATATTATTTGTGAATAATTAATTATTGATTCATATGATAAGGAAATATTTATTTTATATGGATATAAATGTTGGATATATTTATTGTGGTTAAAAATGAAGGAGTTAATGTTGAGGTGTTTTATCAGTATTTTTGTCGGAATGGAGGTACTAAAAATCAAACCAGTGTTTTTGAAATATATTGCGTGAGTTATAATTTTTAATCCGACCGTTGGATCATTATGATTTTTGGATATGTTATACATATATAAGTTGAGTATATGTCCACAAATTTTGAACCGTTAAAAATGAACGTATGATTTGTTATGAATTTTAAGAGATGACTGGTTCAGAAATGGTTGAAGTTTCGGAATTTATCATTTTGATGGAAAATTTTAGAATTGGTGGGCCCCACTTTTGGTTGGTGAGAAATGTGCTGGAATTTTTATTCAAATGTGGTGGGTGGGAATAATGTATAGTAAACCCTTGAGTTCACAGTCAAGTCTGCTTGACGTCTTTAACATTTTCCTATAAATAGAGGGCTAAGTTAGAATTGAAAATCACACCAGGAACAAGTTTTCTCTCTCTATATTATTGAGCGTATTTTGTGAGTATTTTGATACTTTGAGAGTTGCTATTTAGCACAAGTTTCATTCAGCCTCATATTCGATATTCCGATCAGAAGTACTGTTTTTTTGAGGTAAGGGATTTTAAGGGTTATTATGTTTTTCAGTTTCATAATTTTTCGGACATTCAAAAATTCTGGAAAAATTTAAAATGATAATTTGATGAGTTTTCTAGATTGTGTCCAAAAATGGCGATTTTGGGATTTATAGATTAGGAGTTATGAATTTTATGAGAAAAGACTATTTTAAAAGTAAACCCTTATAACTCCATGTGGTTAATTCCAAAATTGGTGAAATTTTTATTGGGAGTACATGTATATAACAGAAGTATACTCTGTAAATTTCATAATTTTTGGACAAAAGTACAATTTATGATAAATGTCTAAATATTCGGCAGTTTTGGCCATATGAAAAATAGTAGATGAATTTTAAAAATTTCTAGAAAAATATATGTTCAATATGGGACTATATTCTGCTAAATCCCAGAAAAAAAAATTTGTTTGTACTAATTTGGTATTTTTCATGAAAATGGACTAATTATGAGTAAATGAATTAAATATGTTATATGAAGTAAGAAAATTAGAAAATAGGATTTTATGGCTTGAGAATCCTATATGAGGTATATACAGATTTTTGATGAGGGTTTTGGTTATTGGTGATGAAATCTTATGAGTTTGGCATTTTAGGATGATTAAATGCATTATTTAGTAAAGTGTAAACAATTAAAATAAATTATTTATAAGTTTAAGAAATGTTATTCTTTCAATATCATTACACCAAAATATTGGTATGGATTTTATTGTGGAATTTCTACCTTTTTCATGTCGGGGTTACTATTCATGAGTTACTATTCATGAGTTACTATTCACGAGTTACTATTCATGAGAAAATTGGTTTCTTTTTCTGACCAAATTATCGTTGATTTATGAATCTTACTCTTGAAATTAAATGCAGTTGTTGATCATATTATTTTTATTATCATATATAAAATTTTTATAATCTTGGTGATGAAATTTCTCTTTGACTTGAGTGTAAAGATGGGTAGATTATTGGTATGATCGTGACTATGGGTTCTCTTTGGCCAGTAGTGCAAAGTTGAATTGTTGACTGGTATGATCATGACCATTGAATTTATAATTGAATATCTTTAGCTTAAGTGCAAAGGTGAATTGATCAACATGGTTATAATTATTGTTTATATAAATTATGAATTGATTATATATTTCTTTGAGATATTAATATCTTTGGCCTGCGGTCAAGATGATCTGTTGTTGAATATCTTTGGCATGTAGTGCAAAGATGATCTGTTGTTGAATATCTTTGGCTGTAGTGCAAGATGACTGTTGTGGAATATCTTTGGCGATGAGTGCAAAGATGAACTGTTGATTTGAATATCTTTGGCCCAGAGTGCAAAGATGAATTTATTAGTATGATTATGAGCGAGGCTGTGATTTGGTATAACCATGATCTTTGATGTTTCAGGTAAAGACATGTGATAAAAATTATCTTAAATCACGGATGCGAAGAGAAATTTATAATCACAATTATGATTATGAGTTATTCATATGATTGTGGACCAGAACTGTTGATTGATGTTACAGGGATAAAACATTGTTGGTGGAGTTTTAACATGTAGAAGATAATAGACTTTGTGGTCTATTTGACTCTTCTAATGGATTGCTCGTTCCGCTGCAACTATGGTTGAAATTTTTTATCATCTACCATATGTTCTAAATCTCTGATTTATTACTGTTGAAGGCTATTGATAATTTTTTTATCTTTAGTCATGATATTCTTAATTGGGCTAATTGAGCTCACCCTTTTGCTTCACAATTCCTTTCAGGTAATAAGAGTGTAGCTGGGTTAAGCGGGGGTAACAAGGGAATAGAACGGTGGTCTCTACCTGTGGAGTTCTCCCTAAACAATATAGAAAAGTGTGTTGTATTTTATACATCATTTAGTAGTTATATTAGGTGAATCAAATAGGGTGAGGCGAACCCAACGTTGGAAGGGTGTTTTTCCACTATTATACATGATGTCTAATGACATGCGACTTTGTGTTATCATAAGACAGGGTTGTGCACATCCACTTGCTGAGTATATCTACGAGCACTACACTATATGATCTTGGAGTTTATTTGAAATATAATTTTCAACCGGAGAGCAGTGGAGATAGTTATATGTCGAGAAAGACTCACCATTAGACGAAACATGATAGTAATCTTCTCATTTTTCTTTGGGGTCTATTAGATTGACGAGGATAATTACGTGGACATATATATCTTAAATAACCTAGACGCATGGCCTCCCATGTACGAAGGTTTCCTTGAGCACTTCCCAAAGATTTTAATTTCTAAAACAGTTTTTGACTATACTTTTATGTAAGGTGCCATTGTGATGTGCTATCCAAGGTTGGGATGAGAGTCACAGTTGGTATATATTTGTATCAACACTCACATCAAATGTGTTGTTGTATTTTTCACGACAATTGTTGTAATAAAGTTATAGTTATTTTCTGTACCATGTATTTGGCGACTCAGAATAGGAATGGTGATGTATACCTATTTTGGGGTTGTCACAGATACTGGCATGCCATGTAATCTCACAATCTCATTCACGTACATACGAGCAAGACGTTCAAGGGAATAAGTCTACTGTATAGGCAAGAAATGGGCAGACTTAGTTAATCTATTAACAATAACCTAAATCGCATCTATGCCTTGAGAAACCTTGGGAAGAACCATAATGAAATCCATGGTAATGTGTTCCCACTTCCATTTCAGAATCTCAAGTGGTTGCAATGGACCCTTTTGCACTTGATGCTCCGCCTTTACACATTGACAAGTTAAACACCTCGAGATAAACTCCGCGATCTCTCTCTTCATATTGCTCCACCAAAATGTATGTCGAAGATCATGATATAATTTGGTACTACCAGGATAGATTACAAACGGTGTGTTGTGTGACTCCATCATGATTCTATGCTTCAAGTCAGAATCGTTAGGAACGCAAAGTCTGGAGTTAACTCGAAGTATTCCTTCTTCATCAATTCTTGCTTCTGGAATAGCACCTTCTTGTACTTTCTTCTTTATACGCATCAGCTCCAGGTCCATAGCTTGAGCATCTTTAACTTTATCGATTAAAGTTGGTTCTACTCGTATATTTGACATCATCACGTGGGTTCCTGGAGTCTTTAACTCTATCTCCATCCTTTGCAGGTCATACAAAATAGGCCTTTACGTTGATAATATCGCACTCGTACCCGCATATGATCTTCTACTCAATGCGTCAGCTACTAGGTTCGTTTTTCCAGGATGGTATTGAATGGTATGGTCGCTTTGTCGCATGTTGAGTTCTTTTTGGGTGAATAAATATTTTAGGTTTTTATGATCCATATAAATCTCCACTTTCTCCCCATATAGGTAGTGTCTCCAGATTTTCAACGCGAAAACGACTGCTGCCAACTCCAGATCATGAGTAGGATAATTCCTCTCATATTCTTTGAGTTATCGCGAGGCATATGCTATGACTTTCATATGTTGCATGAGAACACATCCTAACCCTTTGCCTGAAGCATCGCTGTAGATAACAAATCCATCCGAACCAGATGGTATTGTCAGAACAGGTGCCGAAATGAGTCTCCTTTGGAGCTCTTGGAAACTCTTCTCGCATTCCTCACTCCATACGAATTTTGTATCTTTCAGAGTTAGCTAAGTTAATGGAGTAGCGATTCGAGAAAATCCTTGCACGAATCTTTGATAATAACCAGCTAAGCCCAGAAAGCTACGTACTTTGGTCACCGACTTCGGTTGTTCCCAACTTTGTATTGCTTCAATCTTGGTCGGGTCAACAGATACTCCATGTTTTGACACCACGTGCCCAAGGAATGGTACTTCCTCAAGCCAGAACTCGTATTTCTTTATCTTGGCATATAACTAGTTTTCACGAAGCCTTTGAAGTACCAACTTCAAATGGCGCTCATGATCTTCACGACTTTTGGAAAAGATGAGGATGTCATCAGTAAAGACAACAACGAACTGATCCAAATATTCTTTGAACACATGGTTCATCATATCCATGAAAGCCGCAGGAGCATTAGTCAATCCAAAAGACATGACTAGGAATTCTAAATGCCCGTAACGAGTTCTGAAAGCAGTCTTCAGAATATCCTCAGTTTTAATCTTCAGCTGATGATATCTAGAACGAAGATCGATCTTTGAAAAGAATTGTGCTCCTTGCAACTGGTTGAATAGGTCATCAATGCGAGGTAGCGGATACCTATTCTTGATGGTGACGTGGTTCAATTCTTGGTAATCAATACAAAGTCGCATACTCCCATCTTTCTTCTTTACGAATAAAACAGGAGCACCCTAAGGAGATGTACTAGGATGAATTAAACCGATGTCTAACAACTCCTGTAGTTGGACCTTTAACTCCTGAAGTTCAATAGGAGCCATTCGATATGGGGTTTTAGAAATGGGCTTTGTACGGGTTCAAGGTCGATAAAGAATTCAACTTCACGTTACGGGGTAGGTAGGGAAGTTCTTCAGGAAATACATCAGGAAATTCACTAACAACAAAAAAATTATTCAAATCTGACGTGTTTTTGTTCAAGTCCATGACATGGGCTATGAAAGTTTGACATTCATTTTTCAATAAACGAATAGCTTTATGGCTAGATATGATAGTGATTGACTTTAGTGGTTTGGTTGCTTGAATTCGCATAACAGGTTGGTTAAGAATATGAAAACTAACAACCTTACGAAAATAATCAATTTTGGCATGATGAATAGTTAACCAATCAATCCCTAAAATCACATCAAATACAAGTATTTTCAAAGAAATAAGATCGACAGGTAATGTGATGGTACCAACTTGGATCAAACAAGATTTATAAATCGTATATGTAATGAAAGTTTCTCCTAACGGAGTTTCAACAGATAATTTAAAGTCTAATTTCTCCGGAGTCAAGTTCAAACGTCGAGCACAAGCAGGAGAGATAAAAGAATGGGTAGAACTGGTATCTAATAAGGTATAAATTTCGTAAGAGTTTATGATTAGCTTACCCATGATCACCTCGTTCGGGTTCCTCGTGTTTTGGGCAGTCACGACAAACGCCCTTCTAGGAACCACCAACTTTGACTTGTCCGGGACAGCCTTTGGAGTCACCATCCCCGTTGGACTTGGTTTCGCTACAAGATAATCTCTAGCTATATGATCTTCCTTTCCACAGTTATAAAACACATTGGATTGTTGTGGGCAGTTTGGGCTGATATGTCCCTCTTTCCCGCATTTGTAACATATGACCGGTGATTGATCTCCTCCCATAGAAACAGTTGGTGCTGAAGTCTTCACGTTATCATTGTTGTACCTTCTCTTTTTGAAATCTCCTCCCGACTCGCTTCTTCTATTATCATGGCCATGATTACCACCAGAGTGGTTACCGCTTTTGTCCGAATATTTTCCTCCCCATTTGGTTGTCATTGCTCAGATATTTCTTTGCCATATGGTGTATGACCACAGTTGTGGTCCTCGATTGAACATACTCATTATCTCGTTCTAATAATTGATCCATGTTTACAACATCTGAATATAAAGAAAATTTATGAGAGATAAGATATTACCTAATCTCGGGTTTTAGACTTCTCAGAAATATTCACGTCATTCTCTACCAAATGAGGTGCAAACCTGGATAACTCTGCGAACTTAGCGTCGTACTGAGACACAGTCATGTTTTTCTATTCCAGTCTAATAAACTCTACCTCCTTCATATGACGAATACTTTCAGAAAAGTACTTATCATTGAACAGTTTCTGAAATGTTTCCCAAGACATATTGAGTGCGGCTGTCTGGGTACGCTTCACAGACTCCCACCAGTAGTCTGCCTTACCACAAAACATAAAGGTGGCAAATGGAACCTTCTGTTCCTCCGTGCATCCCAAGACATCAAATATCTTGGTAATTTGTTTAACCCACATTTCCGCCTTGATTGGATCCGACTTTCCCACAAATTCTGGTGGTCCCACCTCTTTGAATTGCTTGGCTGTGACAAGCCGTGCGTTGTTATCATTTCCACCCGTCTGCTGTACACGAGTCTCCCTCGTCTGCTTTTGCATGAACTGTAAAAAACTTCTAAACATTCCATCATTCATCGTTTGTTCGGTAGTGTTATTTACATGAGGAATATTTCCTTCCTGTTGCACGTTCCCCTGGTTGGTGATTAAAGGTGTCTCAACGGTCTCATTCACTCCATTGTTAACATTTTCAGCTGTCATTCTCAAATACTGCCATAAAATAAGGATTAATTAAAGAAATTGACATACCACATAATACCCCTATATTCTGACCGACCCACAAATAAGCTTAGGTAGGACACACTAGCGAATGATTTACACGTCTCTCCCCTCCTAGTTCTATTCCCCGATCTCAGCCAGAGACCATATCCTAAGCTACGATACAAACCTGTGCGCCCCCAAAATAGGTATACATCACCCATTCCGAGTCGCCAAATACATGGTATGAAAAAACAACTACAACTTTATTATTACAATTGTCGTGCAAAATACGACAACACATCTTTGTGAGTTTAAATACAAATATTATCTTCTGATAATATTCAAACTCAAATAAGTCCTCATTACAATTATTGATACACTATTTTACAAAATAGTGAGGACTACTAAAACAACTATCTTGAATCATCACTCCATACCCCGGCTAGTTCCTGCTAAATTCTCACCTCCTGAGAAGAAAAATGGAACAAAAAGGAAAAGGGTGAGCTCAACTAGCCCAGTAAAGAATATTATGACTAAGATAATATACAACAAATTATCATTAGTCCTCAACAGGGAAAAATCTGATAGAATATAATAGACAACAAGTTTTAGATCAACAACTGCAGCGGAAACAACAATCCATTAGAAGAGTCAAGTAGAGAATGAATTCTACTATCTTCTATGATTTTAAAGTCCATCATCAATATTTTATCCCTGTAACATCAATCAATATACATCTTGAATTAAATATTCATCTTTGCACTATAGGCCAACGATATTCATTTGTATCACCAGTTGGTCATGTTAATCTCAACACATTTTCATCTTTGCACTACAGACAAAGATATTCATCAGTTAATCATTCATCTTTGCACTACAGGCCAAAGATATTCAGTAATATCATCATTTAGGACTGAGGATGATGAAAAATATCTTAAAGAAAATGAATCCAGTGAGACAAAAGGACAAATATTAGGGATTCGTACTTTTAGATAATCCAAGTTCAAAAATACTTTATAATAAACCATAGTGGAGTAAAATTTCAAAAATGAAGATCAAAACATGGATACAATCAAAGATAGTAACCATACATCTTTGACAAAGAAGAGAAAATTTCATTTTTACGTGAATGAATAGTAAATGATTAGTGAATAGTCTTGAGTATCGTGAATAGTAACTTGCAAACAAAAAGGTAGAAATTCCACAAGAAAAAATCATACTTTATGAATAGTACTTTCGTGAATAATCATCAAGTATTAAGTGAATAGTATCGTTATCGTGAATAGTCTTGATATCGTGAATAGTAACTTCGACATGAAAAGGTAAAAATTTCATAATAAATTTCATATCAATATTTCGGCATAATGATATTGAACGAAATAACATCATTTATGAAGAAAATAACATTCCTTACCTTAAAAGAACAGTATTTCTGACTGGAATATCGGATGTAATGTCGAAGAAAACTTGCACTGAACAGCGACTCTCAAAGTATCCAAATACTCACAAAAATACGCTCGATAATATATAGAGAGAAAACTTATGTTTCTGGTGTGATTTTCAATTCTAACCTAAGCACCTATTTATAGAAAAATGCTAGAACGCCAAAGGAGACTAAATTAATAAAATATTTTTTTTTCTATGCACATTTATTTGACAAAATCAAGCACTCCACTTTTGAACCAAAAATTCAACACATTTTTCCACCAAAAACAAAAGTGGGCCGCACCCATGTTTTTAATAAAAAAATATTTATTTCTGAAACTTCAATAATTCATAATAAATAGTCCTTTTATCAGAAAAATTCGAATCTCATGTTTATTCCATAGGACATTTAATTCTCTACAACTTTGTAGATTTAAGTTTTTTCAAATTCCAAACGAAAAATGACCGAAATCCACATACGGATGATTTTTAATACCTCTATTTCGACAAAATACTGATAAAATACCTCAGCATTAATTCCTTCATTTATATCCACAAAAAATAAATATTTCCCTATCCATCATTTATATCCACATAAAATAAATATTTCCTTATCATATAAATCAATAATTAATTATTCATAAATGATATTACAGAATTACAATTATGACAACTCAGTCATTCCCGGAAAGAGGGGGCTTTCAGATAAGGATTTCTCTCTATCGGCGCCGCAATTAGGTGACCAAACCCCTTCTGACGAGAACTTTCTTAGACATTGCCAATAATGCTATCTAATAATATTATTCAAATAATATGAATTATTGATGGGATAATGGGAAATCTTTGTGCGATGACAATTATTGAAACAACAATAATATAAAATATCAACGTAGCAATTATTGAATCAATATAATAAAATATTGAGCGATAATTACTGTAACAATTATTGAGTAGTGTCTTCTTTACGTAAGAATCGATAATTCAAAAATACATGCGATAATGGTGTGCTTTCTTTGTGTAACTACGCGTATTCGTATTTTAACCACCGAAGGTTTCAATAGTGTTAACGGTAACAACTACACCGTTATTTGTAAAAACTCAAACTTATCATTTTCTTCATCCGACCATTTTCCGTTATGGGGCCCACAAATGGTCATCTGCGGCAATGCAAATCGAATATTTCAGATAGTAAGAATATTCCACGACCAAACAAATATTCCCCGACAACAATGAATATTTTATAACCACTTGCTTATTTTGCAAAATTTGCACATTTCACCCATAACCAAAGTATTATATCAAATTAACACCTTATTATTCACAATAATAAATAAAAGAAATTCAATTTTATTTATAAAAAGTTGGGGTCTTACAATATGACCGTGTCACAGTACGAAGCTAAGTTTGCCGAGTTGTCCCGGTTTGCGTCCTACTTGGATGATAATGATGAGAGAATGACGCGGATGTTTCTAAGAGGTTTGAAACCTAAGATACGTCAATACCTAATTTCTCACAAACTGTGTTTGTATTCAGATGTTGTAAATAGGGCTCAGTTTTTGGAGCGCGACAATGAGTCAACCCAATCAAGAGAGAGTGCAACCTAAGTGAAATCGATAATACCGATTAGTAGCGATCATCGAGCCGGTAACAACAAAACGTGGAGGAATCAACATGCGAAATGGTAACCACTTGGTGGTAATCATGGCCAAGATAATAGAAGTGGAAATTTCAAGAAGAGAAAATTCAATAATGATGGAAAGACATCAGCACCAACACCTGTTGTTAAGGAAGGAGAACGATCGCCGGTCGTATGTTACAAATCACGAGGGGAGGACACATCACCCAAACCGTACACAATGATCAAAGCATGTTACAATTATGGATGAGAAGGTCACCTAGCCCGATTTTGTCGTGCACCGAAGTTAAGTCCAGCTGGGATGGAGGCATCAAAGGCCGTCCCAGACAACACAAAATTGGTAGTTCAAGGGAGAGCGTTTTTCGTAACCTCCCAAAAAGCGAGGAATCCGAACGAGGTTGTGACACCCCCAAATCCGGGTACTTCAATTCCACGGGATTTGGTGTTCACTGTACAAATATCATCTATCTATCTACCCATAATAAATGCAAACCATGCAATAGATAGAAATAAAATCCTCCCCTTATAGGGTTACAACATCTGAATAGTAAATACAATCCCAGGTCAAACTAACCTTAAATATCTGTGCAGAAACATAAACAATTAATAAGTCTTAACAATATTAAGTCTTAACACATAAATTTAACATCTCATAAATACAAGTCTTCAACATTTGTTAACCTTGCCCTTGCCTTTAGTAGTAGAAGGCTCGTCGTACTTTTCGTTCTTAACTGCAATGCTATTATTAAGCAAGAGTGAGCATGATTACCCATAAATAAAATAATGAAATAACAATGTATAATAACATGCAAGGGAATCAAAGACTTCTGAAATAAAAGCTCAACTTTTGAATCAAGAATGAATAACAAGAATCAAAAGATTTCTGAGGGTCATAAGACCTTGAACTATGTCCTAGGTTAGCAAGGGTTATACTTGAAACCTTTAACGGTCGTAAGACTATGGACCTTTCTACTCGTGCTTGGGGATCAATATTAGTACCATCACATGCACAATATCTTAACGCTAACGCGTAAGTAAATCCCTTTGCGGGGTTGTTCATCTCAGTTTGACATTAGAGTCCGCACCAAAGGAAGTTTAGTTTGGATAAATCAATAAGGGTTCTGAATTTAGAACGTTCATCAACTATGGACTAGTTGAATCAATAAGGATTCACTAGTTTAACAAGGTTCAACAATAAATGATATTTATAATGAATAACGATCTCAATAAGTATACAATAGAACAATTATTGTATAACAGAATCATACTTTGAAAAGATAGTAAATCTTTAACATAACAAATGAACTTGATTTATAAACTTGAATAATGATAACAAGTAGGGTTAGGACACTTGCCTCGCGCGTAGATTACACGTTAATTAAATACGTTCCTTGAATTTAATCCTACATATCATTTCCATTCACAACTGTAGTTAATTATAATGTAACTAGTCATCATAAGTTCACTCTCTTTGTCTAATTTGAATTATGACTATACTTAGCCAATTATCACACTTATTATCACATAATAACACTTCATGAATAATAAGCTAACTACGCATTTAATAATTCGGTCCACATGCAATTATGTTATCGACATGTTAATAATCTGTTTTAACATCTCACTGTACTTCTAACATATTCCTATGTTCATTAAATTAGATTAATATCACATTCATGGACTTAAACACTTTATAATTTTCGTTTCTGAACCTTCTAGAGAGTGGCATTTATTTCTACTATTATCTTGATTCTCCAGATCATTGCATGGCGCGACCCATAACTGCGACTGTCAATAACATCAAGGCATGGCTCGTGACTGCACATGACTTTTATGCATGGCCATATTGTGGCCATGACGTTCGGACGTTCAGAACGAAAATGGCGATTCATAAAAAATCGCAGAACATGCCAATTTCTACCAATTTGTTATTTCTTACATGTAATTTGACATACCCATATACTAGAATTCGTATATAATCATTACTCAACATTTATAGAGTGATTTTAACCAACTAAAACACATAATTACAGAATTAAAACATGAAAATTTCACTGTTCTTTGTGTTCTTGAAGATTTTGAACAAAAACATAAAATTTAACACTACGGATTCGTTATAACACCGAATCCGTTCATTTAAGGTTTGGTCTCTTTGTATCAACATGCATAATAACATTCAAGTGTAAATTCTACAAAACGATTTATGTTTGGCATAGTAAAATCACGTATAAGGCCATATGGCCATACTCTAAACTCTGTAACTTTTGAGGCCATATCACATGTTAATATTATGAAACTGATGTTATGGTTTACATAATATATATATAATCAAATACGATTTGGTAACATTTAACACATACAAACTCATAATCATACCCTTTCCCAAATATAGAGACTTTACAAATGGTGAAGCCATTTTTTTTATGAAAACTAAATGACGTAAAAAGATAATTTTAGTTTGGAGAATTTACCCAAAGTATAGATTTAGAAGAGATGATCAATGATGATCCTTTCACAAATGATTGTTGATTACACACTCACAATTCCTCTCAAACTTCTCAATTCTCTCTCTGTGATTTACTTGTTAACTTAGAAAAGTGAAGAAAATAAAGAAGACGTCGAATATATCAAATAAACTGACGCGCGTTGAGGTCAGTTAACCCAATCATGGGTAACTGCTAATAACTCCCATTAAGGCCATGTTTGGCTAGGCTTAATTGATTCAAAATCATTTAATTTAATAAATCTCTTATACAATAGTTTAAATCGTGTCACACCCAGTTATACAATAACTCAAATATATTATTTAATTTAATATAAATAAAATATAATAGTTTTTCATTAATGCACATAGTCATATAATTAATTTTCTCATTAATTATAAAATAATATTAGAGCTTATTAAATATTTCATTTAATTTAATAAACTCACATAATTACATACTTTGAATATTAAAATTCTCTACATTAATTCAATAAATATAACTCATATAATTAAATTAATATATCATAATTGCATCAATTAATTATTTAATCTAATAATTAAATCATCGAAAATATTTATTTACTTCAATAAATATTAAAATTAAATTACAAAAATCTCGTTTGTCACATCTTTCCCCCCTTAAAAGGATTCTGTCCCCAGAATCACGACTCAATAAATTTAACCCGTCACATTCTCCCCCCCTTACAAAGATTACATCCCCAAATCGCTTACACATAATTAAGTAAATAAATGAGGTAATTCTTCATCATATTCTCTTGAGTTCTCATCATGTAGCTTCTTGACGTTGTGGTTCCTCCAAATTACCTTAATGTAAGGTATTACTTTATTTACGAGGACTTGTTCTTTTTACATCAACTATTTGAGCAGAAATTTCTTTGTAAGATAAATCTTTTTCAAAATGTAGGGGTTCGTATTCAATTACATGCTTGTAATCGGGTTTGTAGGGTCATAAAATAGAAACATGGAAGACGTTGTGGACATTCTCGAGTGATGGAGGTAAGGCTACCTCTCATACTGTGAACTTCTCGATTCTTCACAAGATTTCAAATGGTCCAATGAATCTTGGGCTTAATTTTCCTTTCTTTCCGAATCTGATCTTTCCCTTCTAGGGATAGACTTTCAAGAATACATAACTACCCGATTCAAACTCAACATTTTTACGATGTGAATCAGCATATTTCTTCTGTCTATCTTGAGCTGTTACCAGTCGTGTTTGGATCACTTTGACTATTTCTGCTATCTGCTGTACCAATTCTGGCCCTAGCAATTGCCTTTCACCAACTTCATCCCAGTAAGGCAGAGTTCTGCACTTTCTACCGTATAACGCTTCATAAGGCGGCATGCCTATACTAATGCGTGAACTGTTGTTGTGGCTTAACTCTCTACTAACGGTAGGTGATCATCCCAATTTCCTTTAAAATCCATCACACGTGCTCTTAACATATCTTCTAATGTCCAATCGTTCTTTCTCTCTCGTCTAAAATTCGTTTTGAGGGTGGTATCTCAGTACTCATTCGCAATTGCGTACCCATATGCATTCTCAAGACGCGTTTCGAAATTCGATGTGAAGCGCGGATCCCTATCGGAAACAATTGACACCGGCACTCCGTGCCTCAAAACAATCTCTTTTACGTATAACCTTGCCAACTGATCTAAATTGAATCTGATTTTGATCGGAAGGAAGTGTGCGGATTTTGTCAGTCGGTTAACGATAACCCATACTGCGTCATAGCCTTTCTGAGTCGTCGGAAGGCCAACCACGAAGTCCATTGTAATATGTTCCCATTTCCATTTTGGGATTTCCAACGGTTGAAGCAATCCACTTGGTCTCTGATGTTCTGCTTTCACTTTCTGACAGGTAAGACATTTGGCATCACATTCTGCAACATCTCATTTTAAATTTGGCCACCAGAAATGTTGTCAAAGATCTTGGTACATTTTGGTACTACCAGGGTGAATCGAATATCGTGAACTATGAGCCTCGCTCAAAATTTCTTCCTTAATCTCTTGTACTGGCGGAACCCAAATTCTACTTTCAAATCTAAGTATTCCTTCCTTATCCATCTTAAATCTCGGTTCAGTTCCTTCAGATATCTTCTTTGTCACCTTTTTACATTCTTCGTCCAAGGTGAGCCTCCTTTACTTTATCTAGTAGAGTTGTGCAGTTGCATCTGAAATAGCTTCTCATCAATCTCCATAGGATACTTCACTTCCAACTCCAGTTTCTCCATTTCTGCAATTAGCTCCTCCTGAGCAGTCAACCTCATCAATTTCTCATGACCCTTTCTACTTAAGGCATCGGCAACCACATTTGCTTTACCCGGATGGTATAAAATCTCACAGTCGTAATCCTTAATTACCAACCATATTCTTTGGCGCGATATTTAAGTCTTTACTCGTAAAAATATATTTCGGACTCTTGTGGTGCAGATATATTTCACACTTCTCCCGTAAAGATAGTGCCTCTAAATTTTCAAAGCAAAAACAATTGCAGCTAACTCCAAGTCGTGGGTCGGGTATCCCTTCTCGTAATCCTTCAATTGTCGTGATGCATACGAAATGACTTTGCCGTTTTGCATCAGTACACAGCCAAGTCCTTTATGCGATGCATCACTAAAAATAACAAAATTTCCTGTATCATCCGGGAGAGATAACACAGGTTCCGTACTCAACCTCTTCTTCAATTCTTGAAAACTTTCCTCACACTTCTCCGTCCAAACAAATTTCACAGCTTTTCGAGTTAAATTTGTTAGCAGAGTTGCGATCTTGAAAAAGTCTTGAATGAATCTTCTATAATATCTTGCCAATCCAAGAAAACTTCATACTTCTGACGGCATTCTCGGCTGATCCCAGTTAATCACGGCTTCGACTTTTGATGGATCTACCGAAATTCCATTTTAATCGATCATGTGACCAAGAAATTGTACTCGCTCGATCCAAAATTCACATTTCAAAAACTTAGCATACAACTTCTCCCTTCTCAATACCTCCAACGTTAATCTCAAATGCTCTTCGTGTTCTTCTTTGGTTTTTGAATATACCAAAATGTCGTCTATAAATACCACTACGAATTTGTCCAAAAATGACTTGAACACACCATTCATTAGTCCCATAAATCTTTGCGGGGAGCATTACGTTAGACCAGCGACATTACCAAAAATTCAGTAGTGACCATATCACGTTCTTACTTGTTGTCTTGGTACATCCTCCGCCTCACCTTCAATTGATGATAACCGCTTCTCAAGTCTATCTTGGAAAGTATATTTCTCCTTGATTGATCAAACAGTCGTCGATCCTCGGTAATGGATATCTATTCTTAATCGTGACCTTATTCGGTTCTTCAGTAGTCGATGCGAGCCGCGTCGATCCATCCTTGTTTTTCATAAACAACACCCCGGCGGCTCCCCCCGTGGCGTCGCTTTCGGTTGAATGTACTTCTTGTCCAATAATTCTTGTAGTTGTACCATTAATTCTTTCATCTCTCTGGTGCCATTCGGTATGGTGCCTTCGATATTGGAGCGCGATTCGCGGCGCCAAATCGATCACGAAATCTACCTCTATCTGGTGGAAGTCCCGGCAAATCGTTTGGAAATACGTCGTGAAGTCCCTCACAATCGGTATTTCTTCTACCTTCTGGATTCTCTTTTCATTTGTCGACTATGTAAGCTAAGTATCCTGCGCGCCTTGTCTTAATAACTTCGGCTGCATCATCGTGAACAACTCGCTTGTCTAGGCGACTTCACTACCATAAAACACAACCTTTGACGGAGTCATAAGGTTAATACGCTTCTTTTGGCAATCAATTACAGCCTCGTAATTGAATAACCAGTCCATTCCCAATATAACGTCAAATTCCCCAAGTTGAATAGGGATAAGATCTACGTTCATGATATTACCCTTAATATCCACTCTACAGTTCTTATACATGTACTTAACAGGGATTATCTCTCTATTCACAATTTCTATGTTCATGGGATATTCCAACTCATCCTTAAGCAAATCTAAACTATTAGCAAAGTCATCGGATATAAAGGAACAAGTAGCACCCGAATCAAATAATACATAAGCATTAATATTATTGATCAGAATGATACCTGACACCACATCACGAGACTGAACTGCATCCTGCACCGTCATGTTGAAAGTCCTGGCGGTCGGTCGGTTGGTTGCGGTTGGTCCGTTGATAGTCAAAGCACTTCCACTGTTGTTTCCCCTGTCCCCTCCTGATCCTGTCCCTCCCGATCCCTTCTTAGGACAGTCTCTTTCCAGATGATCCTTCGAACCACAATTGAAGCAAGCACCCTTCTTTGGGTTAGGACAGTTAGGTGCTATATGGCCTTCCTGACCACAATTGTAGCATACTCTTTTTCCCTTCATGCAAACTCCCAGATGAGCTTTCCCGCAGGTCAGGCATGCCTCGATTCTTTTCTTCTGATTTCCTTGTTGATTCCCCGATGATGCGTTGTCATTCCACCTTTTCTTCGGATTAAAATTCCCACTTCCTATGCCACTTCCACTAACCTTGTTATTTCCTTCACCTTCACTCTTCTTCTTCTTCTGATCTTGATTGTACTTGGTCACCGCATCGCTTCCACCTTCAGCGAGGATGGCCTTTTCCAGTACTTCGGCAAATGTGTTTATTTGAAACATTGATACTTTGCTGTATACCCAGGGCTTCAGTCCTTGTTCGAATCTTCTGGCTTTTCTCTCGTCCGTGTGTACTTGGTACGGGGCGAACCTCGCCAACTCGTTGAATTTAGCCGCATAATCAGGTACGCTCATATTTCCCTACTTCAATTCCAGAAAACCTCCATCTGGTTCTGCGAGCCGGTTGGGAAATACATCTCGAAGAACATCTTTTTAAATCTCTCCCAAGTGATTACACCTTCACCTCCATGAACTTTGTTTGCTTGCCACCAATAGCTAGCTTCAGACTTAAGCATAAACGTTGCAAAAGCGGTCTTCTGGTCTTCTCTAACCCTAGCAACGCCGAAAACCTTCTCCATCTCCATAACCCACGTTTGAGCCTCGATCGGGTTCATGGAACCTTTAAACTCTGGCGGTCCCACCACCTTGAAATCTTTAAACGTAGTATTTGGTGGAGCCTGAGGTTGATTATTCATTGCTCCAGCTAGAAAGTTAACCAACTGCTGAACGGGATTAGCATTGGCATTATTGTTGTTATTTGTTGACTCTTCCTGAGCTGGTTGACGTTGTTGTCTTCATTTTGGCGGCATATTTCTGTTAAAATATATGCTTATTAAATCTCTATTAAATTCTCTAAATAGTTAAGACTTAACTCAACAATTTAATATAATTATTTAACACATTATCTCAAACAACTTGATATATATTCATTCAAATCAAAAGTTTTAACATCAGACGATAGCATCACTGCTATTTACATCAACTATCCTGAGATAAAGAGTCTACAGGATTTAAATATTAAAATATTTCTTTGTTCATCACTACATCGGAATTTACATGTAAGTACTAGATAAGTTTATCACATAAGCAAACAAATTCCATCACTGTATGTCAAGGCGCTGAATAGCCTTGCTACGCTCCTCTTCCATGATACGAGACATTGTCCTACGATCCAGCATGTACGATGGAAGTCCTTCGAACTTGATGGGGTACCTCAAAACTCAATCTTGGGCCTCATCTATTGCATGATTAAGTGTAGAGTACGTCTCCCCAAGCTTCGCCTTCTTTTCAAGACCGTCCTCTTCTGCAAGATCAGCACGACGTGACTCTCTTACCCAGCCTTCCTCTTTTCAGAACTTTCCTTTAGTTCCTTCTTCAACTTCTCTATCTCCTCGGTCTTGTAACGACCCCAAAATTCATACAATTTAATTCTCAACTTCGGTCGTTAATAACACATCTACCTTCTGATTTTACATCATTATTCGATGTTAGACTTTATATAATGCGGAATAATTTAAACTTTTATGTCTTCTTACTTTAATTCCCTGAATCAAAACCTTTATCATCTACATGTCTTTGAATCAATCTTATTTTATGATTCACTTTATCACTGTTATTATATAAAATTTTATATTTCACTCCGATAACCTTTACATATCAGATAACTCTAACTTTATCTTTACAACTTAACATAAAACTATACATCATAAAACATTTAGTACATCTCATGAATCTTAATCATGGTATAAATAAATAACAACTTTAGCTAAAATATTAATCTTCGTGTATTATTTCTGATCCACGTCATTCAAGTAGCACATAGTGTTACTTTCAATCCTTAACCTGCAAAAATGGTTATTTGCAAGGTTGAGCTCGACGACCAAAAGAAAAAATCTAACGGTTTTCATGCATCACAAAGCACATAATAACATGCTCAACATATAAGAATAATCATAAAAAAACATAGCATACATGTTGTATTTCACATAACAACTATAAAGATTGAGTTCTTTACTCAATCATCATTCATAGCTCAATCATCATAGTCATAGATTGACTTTCACATTTCATACTTTTGATATATACAATACACCATACACTAAAATTTTAAAGTAGTTCATCATCAAGTTCACATAGCAAAAAGGAACTGAAAGACTTGCTTTTACCGGCGTTTTACCAACACGCTAATACTTCGCGTCCTTGCACAACCTACACTGTATGTGAGATTGATAATAAATAAAATCAATACTCAATCTCATGGTCAAATTTATTCTAAGACCTTACTTTATCTTATTATCCTTTATAATGTCTTTATAGACATCTAACTATTTTATATGCAACTCGATTTTATTTTTCATTTTCATCACCACACATGCTAGAATATCACACTTGTAGTTTAATGTGCGTATATCACACCATTTTATTATACCACTTTGGTTTCAAAAATGCATATTCAACACATTGTTTACATGTTTAATTTTCCTTAATAAATCAAAAATTACCCTTTTCGATTCCTTTCCATTATTATTCTTGTATTATCATTTTTTCATACTTAGATATCCAATATTAGCCATTAGTTAGACACTTTGTATACCAAAGTTTAGAAACACTATTACTCTTAGGCATTTTATCGAGCACGTTATGTGCACACATTAACTTATCTCAACTCTTGATCTTAAATGGTTAATTATGCATAGAATATGATAACACATATCTATACTCATTACATATGTTAAAACATATTTTTAATCATCAAAATATATCATCACCCAAAATCTTAATTCAAACCGAATTATAAAACTCATCCTCACAATTTCTTTAACAAAACGTTGTTTTCGTTTTAACGTAACTCGTTCGTTACATGTCCGTTTTTGTTCCTTCTTATATAGAATTAACCCTTACTCAGTGTACTACAACCTCATCTAGGCCTTAAAGTCAGACCCTTATCCATCTAAACCAGATTCTGTAATTCATCAACTAGTTTAGAAAATTTCATTTTCTGGACATCCTTACGAAAATATTTATTTCGGACATGATCCGATCCATAAAATGGCTCAATCTCGCGAGTCTAGCTAGTAAACATCCATATCTACACCTTTGCAGTTTTATGTTTCTTCATATTCAAAACACACGAATTTATATGAATTTTTCAAATTCAGAAACCGTAACAGTTTTTAATTTTCTGGACAGATTATTTTTCCTTCGGACCAGCCTTACTAAAACAGACATTGCAAGAAATCTACAAAGAGTTTTCATGTGATTCCAATTTCATAATATAGCTTATTTCCATATCTTAGATTTGATATAAGGCTCACTTTCTAACTCATTATACCCAAAGAGATATGAATTTCACAAGATATGTCCACAATTACTCAAAACCTACGAATTTTGTTCTTCAAATTTTCTTTCCATTTCATTTTCTTTCTTGAATCCTCTTGTTTGATTCTTGATAATCCAAGATTAAACCTATACAAACAAGATTAAACATGATCTACTACCCTAGAACATAAATCTACCCAAAAAATTCAAAGATTAAATAAGAGTTTAGAAGTTACCTTCTTCTAGCTTTTTCTTCTTCTTCTTCTTCTTCTTCTTCTAGCTCATCTCAATTCCTCTATTTCTCTCTATCTCTCTCAATTTCTCAATACAACTTCTACATAACAATTATCTACATTATGAAGAACATAAAAATATAATTAAAACAAGGAATTTAGATTATAATTTATTAGTATGAATTTAAGAGAGAGATGAAGATGATGATGATGATGGGGCTTGTTTTGTCTTCTCAAAGCTTTCCTTTCTTCTTCTTTTTCTTCCTCTTCTTCTTCTTCTACAACTCTCTCTAACTCTCTTCTTCTTTCTTTCTTTGGTTTGTTTTCTAAAACTAACATACTAACTTGTAGTATATATATATAATATACAATACTAGTAATATATAATATATGTAACTCCTAGTAATTATTAGATATACTAATTACTAGTTAATACTTAGGTTACACCAATTTGAACTTGAAAAGCCTAGGACCATGTTTGGCAAATACTCATTATTTTAATTAATCAATAGCTTAACATCAATCAATCTCATCAAATTATCACATAATTATATTTACTTGTTAATTATAACTTTGTGTAACAATCATCACATAACTCATCTAATTTAATTATCTCAATTAAATTAGAACTATAACATAAAATTATTATATTAATTAAATTAAATACTAAATATTCATTTAATTAATCTGCTTTACACTTAATTACATTACTCTATAATCAAAACAAAATTTATTTATTTAACTCAATAAATAATTCAATTAAATATTTATATATATTAAAATTAATATATAACATTCTCTTCACATCAATTCACATATTCTACAATATATGACATATATATACTCACACCCAACATATCTCATAAATAATACTTTTATTTATAAAATTCTCATTTATAATTTCTAAAAATGCGGGATGTCACATCCTTCCCTCCTTATAAGGATTCCACATCTAATCATCAAAACCCTACCTTACTCAAAGTTTTCCTCAAATCTATTAATTGAATAACTTCAACACATTACCTTAATATAGGTTTTATATTTCTTACTCCCACCATTATTCATAATAAATTCTTGTAAGTTTTATTTCATAACTTTCACTTGAACTCAATTATATTTTGAGTATTATATATTATTTAACCCATTCATTTCCTTTTCTAAGGATCGTTATCATAAACACTCGGGATATTACATTCACCCATTCTTCTAAGAATTTCATCCTCGAAATTTTTATTTATTAATCTTCATTCATTCAATCTATAAAAATAGATTTTATGTTAATACTTTATTCATTCATTGGGTTTTAAAACCACTTCTTTCCACAAAGATCTTTCTACAATTATTAAACTTTTTTATTAAAAGTTTTATATTATTCTTTGATAACTCATCTCCTTCTCATTTAAAAAAAATTCTTTTCTCACTTGTTCAATATATTCATCATTCAGTGTCGCATTCTACGACTCACTTCTTTCTAAGGAATATCATCCTTACCACATTCACCTTTTAGAATAACAAGAATCTTCCACAATTGCTCAATAATTGGGAAGCGATATGAATAACAGGAATTTAAAAGATTCCAAATCATGCTGAGGGTCATAAGACCACGAACTATATCCATAGTTGCAAGTAATCTTTCAACTTCAACTTTAACAGTCATAAGACTATAAGGACCCCCGTACTTAGGGTGTTAAGCCCTTCGTACGATGTATTGTACACAAACATTTAAACGCTATGCGTATGTCCATAGTTATAAGTAATCTTTCATCTTAAACTTTAACAGTCATAAGACTATAGGGACCCCTCGTACTTAGGGTGATCAGCCCTTCGTACAATGTATTGTGCACAAACATCTCAACGCCTCCGCGTAATCCCCTAAAAAAGGGTTGTTCATCTCAGCTCTTCAACATCTGAATCCGCACCAAAATAATTTGGTTTGGCATAACTTCTCAAGAAACACATGCATTTCATGAACATCTTTCAATATTTGCCTAGCTGAATCAAATAGCATAGACTTCTACAATAATTCGGACATCAATCGAAATATACATATATATATATATATATATATATATTCTCATATCTTAAAGAAATCTCAAAAATCTTTTTATAATGTCATGATACCGCACTGTATTTATAGTCCGTTGATGATTCTGTCATTTGGTGATTTTATCATACTACATCATATCATAGTGGGCTGACGATCCTTAGATCACCTCCAACACTAAGTAATACTGCATTGATGACTCCATCATTTTTATCATCTCTGCACCAGGTTCCATGATACATTGATGATATAAAAATACATTTTGATATATTTCAAATCATTTTTGTCTAGCCGAAGCAATTAGCATAGACATACGAGTAACGATATTATTTTTAAAACTCATTGGTTTCATCATTTGATCCAATGTTTTTCAAGAAAATAGAATTGTAAACATTAGCACGAAGTCAGTAAATTTCAAAAGTCTAGCATAGCTAGTAGATTTAGAATACCTATGCTTCCACCATCAACTCCACTTTCTATAATGATCCATTGCCTAATAGGTCTATCTATTCCTATCATCCTCAATACTCCATTTACATTTATCTATACCCAGTTCGTCAAACTTACCACACGTTATGAGTTCAGGAACTTGCCACAATCATATGAGTTTAAGAACTTATCCTAGTCAGACCATAGGCGTCCATTCGCTGAGGGGTTCAAAAACATATCATATAATTATGAGTCACGAACCTACCATAAGTATGAGTTTTAAGAACTCGCACTTAACCTTATAATATTCTATAACTATACTCTACCTATCTGTTATACACATGAAAAAAGAATCACCTTCTCAACAGGCATATAGCAAATAGCGCGACACAAACATTCCAATGATTATCAATGTGATAAACTGAGTGCAAGCACAAAACCCTCGGCCATACAAAGATTTGTACAACTCAGCCATCACAGGAGTCCTTAATTGAAATCCCACCTAACTCTATCTTGCTCATAACTTACTCTTTGCTCGATACGAATTCCTCGTATCACATCATCTATAACTCCTCGTGAGTTATCTCGTACTATTTCATAGTACATCATCTTCATAGGATCAAGCTATAATTATTCAAACATTACAAACCATCTTTCTTTTATAACTTAAACAGATCACGTCGTGATCTTATTCTAGAATCATCTCCCTTAAAAGTCTTTACTTAACTCGTGATCGTTTTGTTTTACGGTCCTCTTTCTTTCCCTTTTTCATCATTTACGACATTAGTTATCTTGGCTTTTGGAGTTAGGAAACTCCCATTTCTTATCTTTATATCTCTTCAAGATTCTTCTTTGAATCTTCTTGTTTATATAACAATTCTTCCTTTAAATATATAACTCTCTATTCATAACTTCTTTATCATTCTCTTCTTATAGACATTGTCTATTTATTATCACCTTAAATCCTTATTATTGGAGTTGGGTAACCCCACATTCATATTCCTTATAATTTTGCGAGATTCTTCTTTGAATCCTTTCACGCAAGTTTTAATCCCTTATTGTTCAAACTCTATTTGAGCTTATTCGTTCCTTATTTTCACCTCTCTTCTCTAAGGTTATAGCCTAAGGTACTCTTACCTAAGGTTTCTAACCTATCAGCTTTGATACCAACTATAACGACCCCAAAATTCATACAATTTAATTCTCAACTTCGGTCGTTAATAACACATCTACCTTCTGATTTTACATCATTATTCGATGTTAGACTTTATATAATGCGGAATAATTTAAACTTTTATGTCTTCTTACTTTAATTCCCTGAATCAAAACCTTTATCATCTACATGTCTTTGAATCAATCTTATTTTATGATTCACTTTATCACTGTTATTATATAAAATTTTACATTTCAATCCGATAACCTTTACATATCAGATAACTCTAACTTTAGCTTTACAACTCAACATAAAACTATACATCATAAAACATTTAGTACATCTCATGAATCTTAATCATGGTATAAAGAAATAACAACTTTAGCTAAAATATTAATCTTCGTGTATTATTTCTGATCCACGTCATTCAAGTAGCACATAGTGTTACTTTCAATCCTTAACCTGCAAAAATGGTTATTTGCAAGGTTGAGCTCGACAGTCCAGCAAAATGTAACAGTTTTTAAGCATCACAAAGCACATAATAACATGCTCAACATATAAGAATAATCATAAAACAAACATAGCATACATGTTGTAGTTCACATAACAACTATAAAGATTGAGTTCTTTACTCAATCATCATTCATAGCTCAATCATCATAGTCATAGATTGACTTTCACATTTCATACTTTTGATATATACAATACATCATACACTAAAATTTTAAAGCAGTTCATCATCAAGTTCACATAGCAAAAAGAAACTGAAAGACTTGCCTTTACCGGCGTTTTACCAACACGCTAATACTTCGCGTCCTTGCACAATCTACACTGTATGTGAGATTGATAATAAATAAAATCAATACTCAATCTCATGGTCAAATTTATTCTAAGACCTTACTTTATCTTATTATCCTTTATAATGTCTTTATAGACATCTAACTATTTTATATGCAACTCGATTTTATTTTTCATTTTCATCACCACACATGCTAGAATATCACACTTGTAGTTTAATGTGCGTATATCACACCATTTTATTATACCACTTTGGTTTCAAAAATGCATATTCAACACATTGTTTACATGTTTAATTTTCCTTCATAAATCAAAAATTACCCTTTTCGATTTCTTTCCATTATTATTATTGTATTATCATTTTTTTCATACTTAGATATCCAATATTAACCATTAGTTAGACACTTTGTATACCAAAGTTTAGAAACACTATTACTCTTAGGCATTTTATCGAGCACGTTATGTGCACACATTAACTTATCTCAACTCTTGATCTTAAATGGTTAATTATGCATAGAATATGATAACACATATCTATACTCATTACATATGTCAAAACATATTTTTAATCATCAAAATATATCATCACCCAAAATCTTAATTCAAACCGAAGTATAAAACTCATCTTCACAATTTCTTTAACAAAACGTTGTTCTTGTTTTTAACGTAACTCGTTCGTTACATGTCCGTTTTTGTTCCTTCTGATATAGAATTAACCCTTACTCAGTGTACTACAACCTCATCTAGGCCTTAAATTCAGACCCTTATCCATCTAAACCAGATTCTGTAATTCATCAACTAGTCTAGAAAATTTCATTTTCTAGACATCCTTACTAAATAATTTATTTCGGACATGATTCGATCCATAAAATGGCTCAATCTCTGGAGTCTAGCTATTAAACGTCCATATATACAATTTTGCAGTTTTACGTTTCTTCAGATTCAAAACACACGAATTTATATGAATTTTTCAAAGTCAGAAACCGTAACAGTTTTAATTTTCTGGACAAATTATTTTCCCTTCGGACCAACCTTACTAAAATAGACATTGCAAGAAATCTACAAAGAGTTTTCATGTGATTATAATTTCATAATATAGCTTACTTCCATATCTTCGATTTGATATAAGGCTCACTTTCTAACTTATTATACCCAAAGAGATATGAATTTCACAAGATATGTCCACAATTACTCAAAACCTACGAATTTTGTTCTTCAAATTTTCTTTCCATTTCATTTTCTTTCTTGAATCCTCTTGTTTGATTCTTGATAATCCAAGATTAAACCTATACAAACAAGATTAAACATGATCTACTACCCTAGAACATAAATCTACCCAAAAAATTCAAAGATTAAATAAGAGTTTAGAAGTTACCTTCTTCTAGCTTTTTTTTTTTTCTTCTTCTTCTTCTTCTAGCTCATCTCAATTCCTCTATTTCTCTCTATCTCTCTCAATTTCTCAATACAACTTCTAGATAACAATTATCTACATTATGAATAACATAAAAATATAATTAAAACAAGGAATTTAGATTATAATTTTATTAGTATGAATTTAAGAGAGATGAAGATGATGATGATGGGGCTTGTTTTGTCTTCTCAAAGCTTTCCTTCTTCTTCTTTTTTCTTCCTCTTCTTCTTCTCCTACAACTCTCTCTAACTCTCTTCTTTCTTTTCTTTGGTTTGTTTTCTAAAACTAACATACTAACTTGTAGTATATATATATAATATACAATACTAGTAATATATAATATATGTAACTCCTAGTAATTATTAGATATACTAATTACTAGTTAATACTTAGGTTACACCAATTTGAACTTGAAAAGCCTAGGACCATGTTTGGCAAATACTCATTATTTTAATTAATCAATAGCTTAACATCAATCAATCTCATCAAATTATCACATAATTATATTTACTTGTTAATTATAACTTTGTGTAACAATCATCACATAACTCATCTAATTTAATTATCTCAATTAAATTAGAACTATAACATAAAATTATTATATTAATTAAATTAAATACTAAATATTCATTTAATTAATCTGCTACACTTAATTACATTACTCTATAATCAAAACAAAATTTATTTATTTAACTCAATAAATAATTCAATTAAATATTTATATATATTAAAATTAATATATAACATTCTCTTCACATCAATTCACATATTCTACAATATATGACATACACATACTCACACCCAACATATCTCATAAATAATACTTTTATTTAAAAAATTCTCATTTATAATTTCTAAAAATGGGATGTCACATCCTTCCTCCTTATAAGGATTCCGTCCTCTAATCACCGAAAACCCTACCTTACTCGTGTTTTCTCAAATCTATTAATTGAATAACTTCAACACATTACCTTAATATAGGTTTTATATTTCTTACTCCCACCATTATTCATAATAAATTCTTGTAAGTTTTATTTCATAACTTTCACTTGAACTCAATTATATTTTGAGTATTATATATTATTTAACCCATTCATTTCCTTTTCTAAGGATCGTTATCATAAACACTCGGGATATTACAGGTCTTATCTTCGATTTGACCCTTCTCGTGGACCAAATCCCATTCTACATTTCCCAGTCGTGAGTGAAGAGTCGAAATCTCCATCTCCTTCTGCTCTAGATTAATCTGCTGAATAATAGCCCGCTCAGTCAGATCCTGTACCTCATCTCGTAACTCCACGTTACGGTCGTATAATGTGTCGTACATCTCAGCATCAATGGAGTGCTGTGGAAACTCCTCTTCTTCCTCTTCCTCTTCCTCTTCCTCTTCCTCGTCAAATTCCTCCTCAGGATCAGTCTCAGGTTTATGCTCCTGACCAACAACGGTGATCAATGGAGATGACTCCCTTTGTACCAACTGTTCCCTAACGATATGAATGTCTCGGGGTTCCTCCTCTGTAGGTACTGTAGGTACTCAGGGTTCCTCCTCCCCTGCTCGACTAGTTCCTCCAACGTCTGACATCCAGACAACAAATTTCGAGTTTTAGTTACTAAGTCGTACTAGTGAGCACATAATTTATCACATACGCACATAAAGTCTTTTATTATCTTCAATGAATTGCAAAATTCATTTCCTAGAACTCGATAAGAGTTTTCCATCACTATGTTCTTCCTATAAGGCTACTACCTAAGGTTGTTCCCCCACCTAAGGTTCATAACCTACGACTTTGATACTAACTTGTGGACACCCCCAAATCCGCATACTTGAATTCCACGGATTTGGTGTTCATCAGACAAATATCATCTATCTATCTACCCATAATAAATGCAAACCATGCAATAGATAGATATAAAATCCTCCCTTTATGGGGTTACAACATCCGAATAGTAAATACAATCCCAGGTCAAACTAACCTTAAACATCTGTGCGGAAACATAAACAATTAATAAGTCTTAACAACATTAAGTCTTAACACATAAATTCAACATCTCATAAATACAAGTCTTCAACATTTGTTAACCTTTCCCTTGCCTTTACTAATAGAAGGATCGTCGTACTTCTCGTTCTTAACTGCAATGTTATTATTAAGCAAGAGTTAGCATGATTGTCCACAAATAAAATAATGAAATAACAATGTATAATAACATGCGAGGGAATCAAAGACTTCTGAAATAAAAGCTCAACTTTTGAATCAAGAATGAATAACAAGAATCAAAAGATTTCTAAGGGTCATAAGACCTTGAACTATGTCCTAGGTTAGCAAGGATTATACTTGAAACCTTTAATACATCAAAGACTATGGACCTTTCTACTGTGATTTGGGGGATCACCCCTTAGTACCATACTGTGCACAATATCTTAACGCTAACGCATAAGTAAATCCCTTTGCAGGGTTGTTCATCTCAGTTTGACATTAGAGTTCGCACCAAAGGAAGTTTGGTTTGGATAAATCAATAAGGGTTCAGAATTTAGAACGTTCATCAACTATAGACTAATTGAATCAATAAAGATTCGCTAGTCTAATAAGGTTCAACAATAAATGATATTTATAATGAATAACAATCTCAATAGGTATACATGTAAGACTCCGAATTTTATGAAATAAAAGTTTTCAAATTTTCTTATAATTACTATTCATGAGTTACTATTCATGAGTTACTATTTACGAGTTACTATTCATGAGTTACTATTCATGAGTTACTATTCACGAATACTATTCATGAAACATGATGATTTTTGTTACAGTAATTACTGTTCAATATTTTATTTTATTGATTCAATAATTGCTGCGTTGATATTTTATATTGTTGTTGTTTCAATAATTGTCATTACACATTATTTTTCATTATCGAAGCAATAATTCATATTATCTGAATAATATTATTAGATAACATTATTGACAATGTCTAGAAAGTTCTGTCTAAGGAGAGGTTTGGTCACCTAATCAAGGCCAAGAAGTGAGAGAAATTCTTATTGAAAGCCCCTCTTTCTCGGAACCGCCTAGTTGTCGATGATTGTGATTCTGTAATATTATTTGTGAATAATTAATTATTGATTTATATGATAAGGAAAATATTGATTTTATGTGGATATAGATGAAGAAAATTTTTAATGTGACAATTGTTGAAAATTAATATTTTATCTTTTTCTGATAAAATAATTTATTTAAATATATTATTATATTTTAATAATATAATAATGATGATATTTTTACGATGAATGTGGGATATATGAGTATATGTGGAGGAGGAGTATTTTTGTTACCAAAAATGTTTAAAACATGTTAAACATGTCGGTGGACCCCATTTCTTGACTGAAATTTGATTATAGCCTCTAAAATCGCCCGTTTGTGGACTTAGGTCAATTTCTGTTTGGAATTTGGAAAACCTTTCTTCTGTAAAGTTGTAGAGAATTGAATTTCCTATAAAAACTCGCGAGATTCAAATTTTCTGATAAAAGGGCTATTTATTATGATTTATTGAAGTTCCGGATTAATTAATTATCATTTTTTTGGAGTTTTTAATTAATTAATTAATTAAGAAAAACGTTTTTCAAATGTTTGTAGGCATCTTTAACATGTGCTTGATGACTAATTTCAGCTGGTGGTGTACGTAGGAAGATGTGGAAAATTAATATTATTAATTTATTAAATTTTCTGCTTTGGTGTTCTAAGCATTTTCCTATAAATAGGGTGCTTAGGTTAGAATTGAAAATTACACCAGAAACTGAAGTTTTCTCTCTCTATATTATCGAGCGTATTCTTGTGAGTATTTTGAGTATACTTTGAGTGTTGTTATACTACGAAAGTTCGTTTCAAATAAGTTATTCCAAATGTAAATCTTTGCTCTTTTGAGGTAAGGATAGTAAGGGATATTGTCGTTAGTATGTAAGGGTTATGATGTTTTTAAATTTCGAAATTTTTTTGAACCTTCAAAAATTTTGGAAAAAATTTGAAATGATATTTTGATGAGTTTTGTAGATTGTGTCCAAAAATGTCCAAAAATGGCGATTTTTGGATGTATAGATTAGGAGTTATGGATTTTATGAGAAAAGACTATTTTAAAAGTAATCGCTTATAACTCCTTGTGGTTAACTCCAAAATTGATGAAATTTTTATTGGGAGTACATCTATATAATATCAAGATACCCTGTGAATTTCAAATTTTTGGATAAAAGTACAATTTATGATAAATGTCCTAATATTCTATGGTTTTGGCCATGTGAAAAATAGTAAATGAATTTTAAAAATTCTGAGAAAAATATATATTCAATATGGGACTATATTCTTCTAAATCTCATAAAATAAATATTTTTGGAACTGATTTGGTATTTTTCATAAAAATGTTCTAGTTATGAGTAAATGAATTAAATATGTTATGTGAAGTAAGAAAATTGGAAAATATGATTTATTGGCTTGAGAATCATATATGAGGTATATGCAGATTTTTTCTATGAGGGTTTTGGTTAATGATGATGAAATCTTATGAGTTTGGCATTTTTAGATGATTAAATGCATTAATTATTAAAGTGTAAATAATTGGATTAAATTATTTATAAGTTTAAGAAATGATTAAAATATTGTTGTAATATTAATAATATTAGATTATGAGATTTCTAAGTGATTTATAACATTTGGATTAAGGTGTTATAAATATGGATATGAATTTTATTATGAAACTTTATCTTTTCGTGTATCGAGGTTACTATACACGATATACTTGATATATATACTTAATACGAGTACTATTCACAACAAATTGGTTTCTTCTTTGACCAAATTATCGTTGATTTATGAATCTTACTATTAAAATTAAAACCATGTTTTGATTATATTGTTTTTATATAACATTCTTATAACCCTAATGATGATATTTCTCTTTGACTTGAGTGTAAAGATGGGTAGATTATTGGTATGATCGTGACTATAGGTTCTCTTTGGCCAGTAGTGAAAAAGTTGAATTGTTGACTGGTATGATCATGACCATTACATTTACAATTGAATATTTTTAGCTTAAGTGCAAAGGTGAATTGATCAACATGGTTATAATTATTGTTATATAACTTCTGAAATGATTATGTATTTCTTTTATATATGAATATCTTTGGCTCGTAATGCAAAGATGACTTGTTGATGAATATCTTTAGCCTGTAGTGCAAAGATGAATTATTGATGAATATCTTAGCCTGTAGTGCAAAGATGAATTATTAATGAATATCTTTTGCTCGTAATGCAAAGATGACCTGTTGTTGAATATCTTAGCCTGTAGTGCAAAGATGAATTATTAATGAATATCTTTTGCTCGTAATGTAAAGATGACCTGTTGTTGAATATCTTTAGCCTGTAGTGCAAAGATGAATTATTGATGAATATCTTTGGCTCGTAATGCAAAGATGACATGTTGTTGAATATCTTTAGCCTGTAGTGTAAAGATGAACTTTTGATGAATATCTTTGGCCCGTGGTGCAAAGATGAATTTATTAGTATGATTATGAACAGGAACTGTGATTTGGTATAACCATGATATTTGATGTTTTAGGTAAAGACATGTGATGAAATTATCTTCGTTCTGGATGAGAAAAGGAATTTGGAACCACAAATATGATTATGAGTTATTCATATGATTATGGACAGGAACTGTTGATTGATGTTACAGGGATAAAACATTGTTGGTGGACTTTTAACATAGAGAAAATAATAGACATTATGGTCTATTTGACTCTTCTAATGGACTGCTCGTTCCGCTGCAACTATGGTTGAAAAATTTTATCATCTACCATATGTTCTAAATCTTTGATTTATTACTGATGAAGGCTATTGATAACTTAATTATCTTTAGTCATGATATTCTTTACTGAGCTAGTTGTGCTCACCCTTTTGCTTCACAATTCCTTTCAGGTAATAAAAGTGTAGCTGAGTCGAGCGGGGGAATAACAAGGGAATAGAACGGTGGTCTATAGAGGTTGAGGGTGAGGAGAATTTAACTTGGAAGGGTGTTTTGTCACTATCATACAAGATTTCTAATGACATACAACCTCGTGTCATCATAAGACAGAGTTGTGCTCATCCACTTGCTGAGTATATCTACCAGCACTAGCTATATGATCTTGGAGTCTATTTGAAATATAACTCTCAATTAGAGACAGTGGAGATAATGATATGTCAAGAGAAGACTCGCCATTGGGAAGAATATGATAGTAATCTTCTTGTTTTTCTTTGGGGTCTATTGGGTCAACCAAGGATAATTCTGTGGCCATATGATATCTATAATAACCTAGACGCATGGCCTCCCATGTACGAAGGTTTCCTTGAGCACTTCCCAAAGATTCTAATTTCTAAAATAGTTTTCGACTATACCTTTATGTAAGGTGTCATTATGAGGTGCTGTCCACGGTTGGGACATGAGTCACAGTTGATATATATTTATATCCAAACTCACAGCATATGTGTTGTTGTATTTTGCACGACAATTATTGTAATAAAATTGTAGTTGTTTTCTGTACCATGTATTTGGCGACTCAGCATGGGTTGGATGGAATGGACTTATTTTGGGGTCGTTACAATACAATAGAACAATTATTGTATAACATAATCATACTTTTTAAAGATAGTAAATCTTTAACATAACAAATGAACTTGATTTATAAACTTGAATAATGATAACAAGTAGGGTAAGAAAACTTGCCTCGTGCGTAGATTACACATTAATTAAACACGTTCCTTGAATTTAATCCTACATATCATTTCCATTCACAACTATAGTTAATTATAATGTAACTAGTCATCATAAGTTCACTCTCTTTGTCTAATTTGAATTATGACTATACTTAGCCAATTATCACACTTATTATCACATAATAACACTTCATGAATAATAAGCTAACTACGCATTTAATAATTCGGTCCACATGAAATTATGTTATCGACATGTTAATAATCTGTTTTAACATCTCACTGTACTTCTAACATATTCTTATGTTCATTAAATTAGATTAACATCACATTCATGGACTTAAACACTTTAAAATTTTCGTTTTTGAACCTTCTGGAGAGTGGTATTTACCATACGCTTATCTTGATTCTCTATTTGGTCATGGCTGCACGGCCACACAAGGGTTCGGGTCAATGGCGTCATGGCATAAAGTGGTCATGCAATACAAGAACTTTATGCCTGTTAATGCATTATTGCATGCGGCCATGCATTACATGCATTTTCTGAAATGGCGTTAAAAAAAAATGCAGTAACATGTTAATTTCTACCAATTTGTTATTTCTTACATGTAATTTGACATACCCATATACTAGAATTCGTATATAATCATTACTCAACGTTTATAGAGTGATTTTAACCAACTAAAACACATAATTATAGAATTAAAACATGAAATTTTCACTGTTCTTTGTGTTCTTGAAGATTTTGAACAAAAACATAAAATTTAACACTTACCTGGATTCGTTATAACAATCTAATCCGCTCATTTAAGGTTTGGTCTCTTTGTATCAACATGCATAATAACATTCAAGTGTAAATTTTACAAAACGATTTATGTTTGGCATAGTAAAATCACGTATAAGGCCATATGGCCATACTCTAAACTCTGTAACTTTTGAGGCCATATCACATGTTAATATTATGAAACTGATGTTATGGTTTACATAATATATATATATAATCAAATACGATTTGGTAACATTTAACACATATACAAACTCATAATCATACCCTTTCCCAAATACAGAGACTTTACAAACGGTGAAGCCATTTTTTTTATGAAAACTAAATGACGTAAAAAGATAATTTGAGTTTAGAGAATTTACCCAAAGTGTACATTTAGAAGAGATGATCAATGATGATCCTTTCACAAATGATTGTTGATTACACACTCACAATTCCTCTCAAACTTCTCAATTCTCTCTCTGTGATTTACTTGTTAACTTAGAAAAGTGAAGAAAATAAAGAAGACGTCGAATATATCAAATAAACTGATGTGCGTTGAGGTCAGTTAACCCAATCATGGGTAACTGCTAATAACTCCAATTAAGGCCATGTTTGGCTAGGCTTAATTGATTCAAAATCATTTAATTTAATAAATCTTTTATACTATAGTTTAAATCGTGTCACACCCAGGTTATACAATAACTCAAATATATTATTTAATTTAATATAAATAAAATATAATAATTTTTCATTAATTCACATATCATATAATTAATTTTCTCATTAATTATAAAATAATATTAGGCTTATTAAATATTTCATTTAATTTAATAAACTCACATAATTACATACTTTGAATAATAAAATTCTCTACATTAATTCAATAAATATAACTCATATAATTAAATTAATTTATCACAATTGCATCAATTAATTATTTAATCTAATAATTAAATCATCGAAAATATTTATTTACTTCAATAAATATTAAAATTAAATTACAAAAATCTCGTTCGTCACAGAGGTGATCACGGGTAAGCTAATCATAAACTCTAGCGAAGTCTATACCTTATTTGATATCGGTTCTACCCATTCTTTTATTTTTCCTACTTACGCTCAACGTTTAAATTTAACTCCAGAGAAATTAGACTTTGACTTATCTGTTGAAACTATGTTGGGAGAAACCTTCATTACATCCATTGTTTATAAGTCTTGTTTGATCCAAATCGGCACTCACACATTACCTGTCGACCTTATCTCTTTGAAAATACTTGCGTTTGATGTGATTTTAGGGATTGATTGGTTAACTACTCATCATGCAAAAATTGATTGTTTTCGTAAGGTTGTTAGCTTTTATATTCCTAACCAACCTATTATGCGAATTCAAGCAACTAAACCACTAAAGTCAATCACTGTCATATCAAGCCATAAAGCTATTCATTTATTGAAAAACGAATGTCAAGCTTTCTTAGCCCATGTCACAGATTTAAACAAAAATAAGTCAGATTTGAATGATATTTATATTGTTAATAAATTTCCTGATGTATTCCCTGAAGAACTTCCTGGCCTACCCCCAGAGCGTGAAATCGAGTTTGGTATTGACCTTGAACCCGATACAAAACCCATTTGTAAAGCCCCATATCGAATGGCTCCTATTGAACTTCAGGAGTTAAAAACCCAACTACGGGAATTGTTAGATATCGGTTTCATTCGTCCCAGTACGTCTCCTTGGGGTGCTTCTGTTCTATTTGTGAAGAAGAAAGATGGATGTATGCGACTTTGTATTGACTATCGGGAGTTGAATCATGTCACCATCAAAAATAGGTACCTATTGCCTCGCATTGATGACCTTTTTGACCAGTTGCAAGACGCCAAATTCTTTTCAAAGATCGATCTTCATTCCGGATATCATCAGTTAAAGATTAAAACCAATGACATCCCAAAGACTGCTTCCAGAACTCAGTACAGGTATTATGAATTCCTAGTCATGTCTTTTGGATTGACTAATGCTCCTGTTGCCTTCATGGATATGATGAATCGAGTATTCAAGGAATATTTGGATCATTTCGTGGTTGTCTTTATTGATAACATCCTCATATACTCCAAAAGCCGTGAAGATCATGAGCAACACTTGAGGCTGATACTCCAAAAGCTTCGTGAAAACAAGCTATATGTCAAGTTGAAGAAATCTGAGTTCTGGCTTGAGGAAGTAGCATTCCTTGGGCACGTGATATCAAATCATGGAATATCTGTTGACCCGGCAAAGATTGAAGCAATTCAAAGCTGAGAGCAACCTAAGTCAGTGACTGAAGTACGTAGCTTTCTCGGCTTAGCTGGTTATTATCGGAGATTCATATAAGGGTTTTCTCGAATCGCTACTCCATTAACTCAGTTGACTCGGAAAGATACAAAATTCGGTTGGAGCAAGGATTGTGAGAATAGTTTTCAAGAACTCAAGAGGAGACTCATTTTAACACTTGTTCTGACAATACCATCTGGCTCGGAGGGATTTATCATCTACAGTGATGCTTCAGGAAAAGGGTTAAGATATGTTCTCATGCAATATGGGAAAGTCATAGCCTATGCCTCACGACAACTCAAAGAATATGAGAAGAATTATCCTACTCATGATCTAAAGTTGACAGCTGTCGTTTTTGCGCTTAAGATTTGGAGGCATTACCTCTATGGAGAGAAGGTGGAGATCTATACGGATCATAAAAGCCTGAAATATTTCTTCACTCAAAAGGAACTCAACATGCAGCAATGACGTTGGCTTGAGCTGTTGAAAGATTACGATCATATCATTCAATACCATCCTGGAAAAGCGAACGTAGTAGCTGACGCATTGAGTATAAGATCATATGCGGGTACGAGTGCGATATTGTCAACGCAAAGACCCATTTTGTATGACTTACAAAGGATGGAGATAGAGCTAAAGACTCCAGGGACCCATGTGATGATGGGAAATATACGAGTAGAACTAACTTTAATCGATAAAGTTAAAGCTGCTCAAGCTAAAAACCTGGAGCTGATGTGTATGAAGAAGAAAGTGCAAGAGGGTGATATTCCGGAAGCAAGAATCGATGAAGAAGGAATACTTCGAGTCAACTCCAGACTTTGTGTTCCTAACCATTCTGACTTGAAGTATAAAATCAGGATGGAGGCGCACAACACACCGTTTGCAATCCATCCTGGGAGTACCAAAATGTATCGTGATATTCGACATACATTTTGGTGGAGTAATATGCAGAGAGGGATAATGGGGTCTATCTCAAGGTGTCTAACTTGTCAAGGCAGAGCATCAAGTGCCAAAAGGTCCATTGCAACCACTTGAAATTCCAGAATGGAAATGAGAGCACATTACCATGGATTTTGTTACTGGTCTTCCCAAGGTTTCTCAAGGCATAGATACGATTTGGGTCATTGTTGATAGATTGACCAAGTCTGCTCATTTATTATCGATACGAGAAACTTATTCACTTGAATGTCTTGCTCGTATGTACATAAATGAGATTATAAGACTTCATGGTATGCCAGTATCCATAGTTTTCGATCGAGACCCAAAATACACTTCAGGATTTTGGGTTAGTTTGCAAAAAACTATGCGCATGGATTTATGATTTAGTTCGGCATATCATCCTTAAACGGACGGGTAGTCGGAGAGGACTATTCAAACTCTTGAAGATTTATTAAGACACTGTGTCCTTGACTTCAAAGGAAGTTGGGATAAATTCTTACCATTGGTGGAATTTTCTTACAACAACAGTTATCAAGTAAGTATTGGCATGGCTCCATTTGAGGTATTGTATGGAAGAAAGTGTCGTTCTCCAGTATGCTGGGATGAGGTGGGTGAAGCAATGTTGTTGGGACCGGAGTTGGTACGTATGACTACGGAAAAGATTCAAACGATCCGACAACGTATAAAAACCTCACAAGATCGACAAAAGAGTTATGCGGATCTTCATCGAAAGGACGTGGAATTCAATATTTGAGATCATGTGTTGTTACGTATTGCTCCATGGAAAGGAGTTATGAGATTTGGAAAAAAAGGAAAGCTCAATCCTCGATTCATTGGTCCATTTGTAATCCTCGATCGAGTAGGAACTGTGGCCTATAGACTCGCCTTATCGCCAAGTATGTCTTGTGTTCATAATATTTTTCAAATATCTATGTTCGTAAATATGTGAAAGACCCGAATCACATTATTGAATTAGAACTGGACAAAATAGCGAAAGATTTAACATATGAAGAGGTACCTGTTAAAATCTTGGATAAGAAGGATCATATTCTACGCTCCAAGGTTATACCTCAAGTCAAAGTTTTGTGGAGAAACCACAATGTTGAGGAAATGACCTGGGAGTTTGAATCTAAAATGAAGTCAAGTTATCCTCACTTCTTCAACATACTAGGTACGCACCCTAATTTCGAGGACAAAATTTCATAACAAGGAGAGGTTGTAAGACCCCAACTTTTATGAATAAAGATTAATTTTTCTCGAAATATATTTTTGAATATTATGGTGTGGATTTGATATAATGTTATATCTGTGGGTAATATTTATAAATTTTGCAAAGTAATCAAGTGGTTATAAAATATTCGATTGGTCGGGGAATATTTATTTTAACAGGGAATATTCGTATGACGGCACAATCATAGGTGGACCCCACAAACGGAATTATTGTCGGAGTTAGAAAACAACAGAATTATCTTTTTATAAATAAAATAACGGCAAAAGTTTTACCGTTAAACTGTTGAAATACCCGGTGGTAAAAGAACAGTAATACGCGTGGTTGCATAGTAGCACACGATATTGATTATTGATGTTTACGTGAGACGTCACTCAGTTATACTCAATTATTACTACAGTAATTGCTGCATAATATCTATCATATTATTGATTCAATTGTTGTCACCATATCATCTGCATAATATTTTATATTACTAAATCAATAATTGAGATGACAAAGTTATTCATATTATTATTTGCAATATTGATGATGTCTAGAAAGTTCTGTCAAGGAGGGATTTGATCACCTAATTGCGCGCCAATAGGGAGAAATCCTTATCGAAATGCCCCCTCTTTCTTGGGAATGATCTGGTTATTAAATATTATGAGTTAAAATATTAATGATGAATAAGTTCGTGTTGATTAAAGATGAAATTGATATTTCCATTGTGTTGGGATTATTAGTGTTAGTGGAAATCGACATTTATTTCGATAATAATTGATTTTTGGAGGTTATATTGACCCATCGGGTAATTAATCGGATAAATAAGCAATTAATTGCTATTAATTCACATGTTTATAACTATTTGTTCACATGTATGTACTATTGATTCACATGCATGTACTATTAGGGGAGGTAGTGCAAGATTGATAATACTTGCATGACTAAATTAAAAATAGAGGTATAGGTGAAGGTACTATACCGTAACTATTTTTTTCACATGTATAGAACTATTGATTCACATGAATGTACTATTGTTTCACATTTATATACTATTAGGGGAGGTGGTGAAAGTTTGATAATACTTGCAGGACTAAATTAAAAATGAAGGAAAAGATTAAGGTATTATGCTGTACTATTTCGAGTCCCAAAACGTGCAATTATCTAAACTATATTTTCCTATAAATAGAAGCTCATTCTTCTTTCATTCTCACCAATTCAATAAGACTCACAAGAGCAATTATAGAGAGAGAAGCTATAGAGAGTGAAGCTATAGAGAGAAAGAAGAAGAGAAGTCTGCTACTTCACTATTCCAATATCCAGTCTTCTTCTGAGGTAAGAGATATTTTTTTTTCCAGTATTCATAAGGAATAATATTTTCTTCCATACTCTGTAGTATGTGAGTAATATTATTTCATTCCTGAATATACCCTCATTTTGTTAAAATATTGCTTCTATACTTCGTGAAATTAGTAGAATATCCTTGAAATTTGCGTTTCATCTAGTATCGTTTCACAAGTATATTTTCTGCACATTCTTGTTAAATTTTAAACTTTTTATGCTGGAGTACTGTCCATGAGCAGTATTTATTTTTACGGTACTATTCACAAAGTACTATTCACGGGGTACTATTCACAAAGTACTATTCACGGGTACTATTCATGAGTACTATTCATAAAGTACTATTCACTGGGTACTATTCACTCGGGTACTATTCACCCGGGGAATTATTCATGATAAAAATTGATTTCTTTGCTGTCCAAATCATTTTTGATACAATATTATTCTTGAATTTTATTCCACAAAGCAGTATCATGTTGACAATTTGGACATTATTGAATTCTGGATAAATTAAATTATAAATCTTTAAAAATTTATCCTTTGCTTTCTTTTAATTGAATTCTTATATCATTGTCATCATCCTCATGCTTATATTGTGATAAAAGTCATCTGTGGCTTACGTGCATAGATGTACTATTGATTGGTATGATTATGACCAGGGATTATTCGGTATAATCATGACCGTAATGTTACAAATGATGTGGCAAAAGTCCTCATTGGCCCGTAGTGCATTGATGGACAGTTGATGGCATGATCATAACCATTGGTGATAACACGAATATCATTGGCCCGTAGTGCATTGATGGATAGTTGTTGGTATGATCATGACCATTGATGTGACGCCCCCAAAATAGGTATACATCACCTATTCTGAGTCACCAAATGCATGGTACAGAATACAAATACAACCTTAAATATACAATATAAGCTGTGAGTTTTAATACAAATATTGTCTTCTAGACAGTATTCAAACTCAAAATAAGTTCTTAATACATTTATTATCACACTATTTCATAGAATAGTGAGGACTACTAATACTATCATCTGGACCGTCACTCTGTTCCCCGACTAGTCCCTGCTACATTCTC
Source organism: Panax ginseng (assembly GCA_020205605.1). NCBI lineage: Eukaryota > Viridiplantae > Streptophyta > Magnoliopsida > Apiales > Araliaceae > Panax > Panax ginseng. Next base: position 83,059,125 of record CM035141.1, read on the forward strand.
ATTTCCTGAAGAGACAATGAAAGCAAAAGGGTTAGCTCAACTAGCCCAGTAAGAAATATTATGACTAAGATAATGCAGAATAATTTATCATTAGTCTTCAATAGTGTTAAACTGATAAAATATAACAAACATCAAGTTTAACTGCAGCGGAACAAGCAATCCATTAGAAGAGTCAAGTAGAGAATAAAATCTACTATCTTCTATGATTTAAAAAGGTTTTCATCACTTTTATCGGCGAGACTCACAATAAATAATCCACATCATCCTCGCACTTTACTGACGAGGATATTCATTAGTATCACGACTACAATTTATCCATGCACTTTCGGGCCAAGGATATTCGTGTTTTCATCAATGGTCATGATCATGCCAACAATCGTCCCATCAATGCACTTTGCCAATGAGGACTTTTACCACATCATTTATAACATTACGGTCATGATTATACCGAATAATCCTTGGTCATAATCATACCAAGTCCATCTATGCACAACAAGCTACATATGACTTTCAACATAATATAAGCATGAGGATGATGACAATGATATAAGAATTCAATAAAACAAGTTCAAGAATTAATTTATACAGAATTCAATAACGTCCAAATTATCAACATGATCTTCTTTGTAGAAAGTAAAATTCAAGAATGCTCGAAAGAATATTTCCATGAAAAGATCTTCGGATGAAGCGCAAAAATATCCGTGATATTCTACTAATTTCATGGAGTATAAAAGCCAAAACTTTAATCAATCGAGTATAATAGAATATCCGAAACTACAAATGGATTTTCGCCCGCCATGCGGTAATCCACGTAGACAGATCATTTCAACAAAATAATAAAGAATGGAATAACAGAAGAATTCACCAAGCATGCGATAGACCGCACAGACAGGTTATTCCAACAAAATAATAAATAACGAAACCAGGTCATGCGTAATTGACACAGACATGATATTCCAACAGAATATTAAAGAATGGAACCAGGTCATGCGTAATCCGCACAAACAGGATATTCCAACAGAATATTAAAGATTGGAATAACAGAAGAATTTTACTATGTATGCGGTACTTTGCATAGACAGGTTATTCTAACATAATAATAAAGAATGGAATAATAGCTGTTATGAGTGTTTGAAAGAAAATAATTCTCTTCATGAATACGAAAGAAATAATACCCTTTACCTTAAAAAGAAGAGTATTCCGACTGGTAGGGCGAGGATATTCTTGAAGAAAACTTTCTACGCTCAAAGTTTTCTAAAACTCAAAAGAAATGCGCTCAAGATTATAGAAGAAGAATTCTCTGAATTTCTGGTGTTATTTTCAATTCTAACTAAGCATCCTATTTATAGGTGAAAGGAAGAGATACTGTTTGATCACGGGTGAATGAAACTTTTCACGGATGAAGTTTTTCTTTGGATGACATGCCATGAATTTCAACTTAATACCAAGAAAAACAAAACTAGTATAATATATATATATATATATATATATATATATATATATAACAATACTAACAAAACTCCTCCCCGACATCTTTTTGTTATCCTCTCCGCGACTTAATGTCACACCCCCACCATCATTATCGTATATATATATATATATATATATATATATATATATATATATATATATATATATATATATATATATATAACAAAACTGAAATAACTTCTACCGAAGCAGCTTTTGAAAAATGAGTAAGTGGGGAGTCCAAATAATACGCCAAAATTTACAACAAATACTTCATAAAATTTCCCCAATATTTTTAACAACATTTATCAAGATTATTATAATTCACAATATTAATCGACTGTGTCGCTTTTCAAGAAAGAGGGCTTTCCAATAAGTATTTTTCCTATTGGCGCCGCAATTAGGTGACCAAACCTCTCCTCGATGTAACTTCTAGACATCGTTAATATTGCAAATAATAATATTAATAACTTTGTTGTCTCAATTATTGATTTAATAGTATATAAAATATTGACAATAATTGAATCAAATAACGTGAAGATACTATGCAACAATTCATCATAGCAATAATTGAACAAAACCGAGTGACTTCTCACGTAAGCATCAATAATCAATACTAATGTGTCTACTTATGCAACCACGCCAGACATTCGTATTTTTTTAACATCGTGTGTTTCAACAGCTTAACGGTAAAACTTCCATTATTATTTTTATAAAAGATAATTACGTCGCTTTCTAACTACGACAATACTTTCGTTAGGGGTCCACCAATGATTGTCTTGTCGCATTTAATATTCACTGCTTCAAACGAATATTCCCCAACCAATCGAATATTATATAACAACTTGCATACTTTTGCAAAATTTATAAATATTACCCACAACTATAACATTATATCAAATTCATTCCATAATATTCAAAAATGATATTTATAGAAAAATCATCTTTATTCATAAAAGTTGGGGTCTTACAATTGATGATTACCTTGGCCCATAGTGTAGGATTGATTCGATGATGTGGTTTATTTATTAAGCTGAGTCTCAGCGATAAAGTTGATGAAAAACTTTTTAAATCATAGACGATATTAGATATCATGCTCTACTTGACTTTTCTAATGGATTGCTTGTCCCGCTGCAGTTAAACTTGATGTTTATTGTATTTTATCAGTTTAACACTGTTGAAGGCTAACGATAATTTATTCTGCATTATCTTAGTCATAATATTTCTTACTGGGCTAATTGATCTCACCCTTTTGTTTTCATTGTTCTCTTCAGGAAATGAGAACGTAGCCGGGACTAGTCGAGGAACAGAGTGACAGTCCGAGATGGTGGCTATAGTAGTCCTCACTATTTTATGAAATAGTGTGATAATAAATGTAATGAGGACTTCATTTGAGTTTGAATACTGTCTATGAGACAATATTCGTGCAAAAACTCTAAGCTACACTGTTGTCGTATTGTATAAAAGAAGTTTGTATTTGATATATGTACCATGTATTTGGCGACTCAGAATGGGTGATGTATACTTATTTTGGGGGCGTCACATCCCTCCTATTTAAAATTTGAGATATATTTTAGTATTCAATCAATTTACAAAATTATAGGACAATAAGTGAGAATTGTAAGTACATAATCATGGAAATAAGAACATAGGTAGAAAAATTTTAAAACTGAATAAAGGATAAAAAAAATACTTTCGTGAATTTTTTTCTAAAAAAACTTGATCTTTTTTTATTTTAAATATGTGATGTATTCTTTTCTTTAATTTGAACTTAGAAAAAAGATAATTAATTTGATTCCTTACGAATTTTAGATATAGCCGAAACTTATCACGATTGAAATAAAAATTGTTGATAGATTACTTATTGAAGCCGCTTAAAACTACTATGTTACACTGTTGAAATACAGAAGATATTAAACTAAAATTTTAGAAGAACTGTGCAAAATAATTATCAAACAAATCACCATCCATCCAAAAATTTGATGATTATCCGTTCATGATTGATAATTTTTGTACAAGAAGTCATGATAGCGGCTAAGCTAGAGTTTGTTCTTCTTTGACGATAATGGTCTAAGAAAAGTTTTAGGGATATATATATATATATGGCAATATGGTCATACACAATTGAACTACTTACGGTAGTAAAAGAAATGCGATGTCTGGCGTTGTTTGCATAGTAGCACACGATATTGATTATTGATGCTTACGTAAGAAGTCACTCAATTATACTCAATTATTACTACTGATGGTTGCTACATCATATCTCTCATATTATTGATTCAATTATTGTCACAATGATCAATATTTTATATTATTAAATCAATAATTGAGACGACAAAGTTATTCATATTATTATTTGCAATATTGACAATGTCTAGAAGTTACATCGAGGAGAGGTTTGGTCACCTAATTGCGCCGCGATAAGGAGAAATCCTTATCGGAAAGCCCCCTCTTTTCTGGGAACGACCTTGTTGTTAAATATTGTGAGTTATAATATTAATGATGAATAAGTTCTTTTTGATTAAAGATGAAATTGATAGTTCTATTGTGTGGGAATTATTAGCGTTAGTGGAAATCGACATTTATTTCGATAATAATTGATGTCTGGAGGTTATATTGACCAATCGGGTAATTAACCAGATAAATGAGCAATTAATTACTATTAATTCACATGCTTATAACTATGTGTTCACATGTGTGTATTATTGATTTACATGATTTACTATTAGGGGAATTGGTGCAAGATTGATAATACTTGCATGACTAAATTAAAAATAGAGGTATAGTTGAAGGTACTATACTGTAATTAGTTTTTCACACTGATTATACTATTGAGTCACATGAATGAACTATTAATTCACATGATTTACTATTAGGGAGGTGGTGCAAGTTTGATAATATTTGCGGGACTAAATTAAAAATGAAGAAAAAGAGGAATGTATTATCTTTGTAATATTTCGAGCCCCAAAACGTGCAATTATCGAAACAATATTTTTCCTATAAATAGAAGGTCATTCTTCTTTCATTCTCACCAATTCACTAAGTCTCACAAGAGTAATTATAGAGATAGAAGCTATAGAGAGAAGGCTATAGAGAGAAAGAAGAAGCGAAATGTACGCTACTTCACTACTCCAAATCCGATCTTCTTACGAGGTAAGGGTATTATTTATTTCATATTCTGAATAGATATTATTTTTCGTATTCGTATAAATATTATTTCGTTCAATATTAATAAAGGATATTATCTTCGTTCAATATTCGTAGGAATATTATCTTCATTAAATATTCGTTGGAATATTATTTCTGTTTAAGGGATGTTATTTTTGTTTAATATTCGCTTGAAATAATATTTTCTTCCATACTCTGTAGTATGTTATTTCGTTTCAGATTTTGAATTCTATACTCATTTTGTTGAAGTTTTGGCTTCCATACTCCATGAAATTAGTAGAATATCTTTGATATTTGCGCTTCATCCAGTACTTTTCATTGAAATATTATTCTGAGCTTTGTTGATAATTATTGATCTTTTCATGACGGAATACTATTTACGGGTTACTATTTACCCTAATTACTATTCACTTATTATTCACTCTATTCGGGGCACTTTTCATGCCGAAATAAATTCACGAGTTATTCATTCACGGAGTTACTATTCACACAAATATTATTCACTCCTGTATTTGGGGTACTTTTCATGTTGGGTCTTATTTCACGAGAGTCTATTCATTATTCACGTACTATTCACCTATTTACAAAAAAAATATATTTCTTTTTTGTCCAAATTATTTTTTATACATGAATATTATTCTTGAATTTTACTCCACAAAGCAATATCATGTTGACAATTTGAACGTTATTAAATTCTGGATAAATTAAATTATAAATCTTTAAAATTTATCCTTGAACTTGTTTTATTGAATTTTTATGTCATGGTCAACATCCTCATTCTTATATTCTGATCAAAGTCATCTTTGGCTTACGTGCATAGATGGACTTGGTATGATTATGACCAGGGATTATTCGGTATAATCATGGCCGTAATGTAACGAATGATGTGGTAAAGTCCCTCATTGGCACGTAGTTCATTGATGGGCGAGTTGTTGGTATGATTATGACCGAGAATTATTCTAAGGTATAATCATGACCATTGATGATTACATGAATATCCTTGGCAGTAGTGGTGCGGGATGATTCGATTTATTTATTAAGTTTGAGTCTCGTGATAAAGTTGATGAAAAACTTTTAAATCATAGAAGATAATAGATTTTATGCTCTACTTGACTCTTCTAATGGATTGCTTATTCTGCTGCAGTTGTTGATCTAAAACTTGTTGTCTATTGTATTCTATAAGTTGTTATACTGTTGAAGGCTAAGGATAATTTATTACGCATTATCTTAGTCATAATATTTTTTCTTTGGGATAGTTGAGCTCACCTTTTGCTTTCATTGTTCTCTTGAAAATGAGAATATAGGTGGGACTAGTCGGGGAACGGAGTGACGGTCCAGATGATAACATTAGTAGTCCTCACTATTCTGTTAAATAGTGTGACAATAAATGTAATGAGGACTCCATTGAGTGTGGATATTGTCTATAAGGTAATATTCTTATTTAAACTCTTCGCTATGTTTTGTCGTATATTACCCGACAGTTGTATAATTAAGTTTATATTTGATTTATGTACCATGTATTTGGTGACTCAAGATGGGTGATGTATACCTATTTTGGGGGCGTCACAGTTGGTATCAAAGCTTAGGGATATGATCCCTGGCTAAGATATGAGACAAGAATTATGAGGGGAGAGACGGGGAATTCCTTCGCTAATATGACCTACCTAAGTTTATTTGGTATTTAATTGGTCGGTCAGATTATAGGGATAATATGTGATATGTCAATTAACCCTTGTTTTGTGATAGTGTTTGAGAATGGCATCTGAAAATGTTGAGATCGACAATGAAGCACATGGGACCGTTGAGTCACCAACGATCAATTATCCAGGATAATGTGCAAGAGGAAGACAATAATCCTCAGTTAAACAACAACACCGATCAGATGATGAACGATGAGATGATCAGAGGCTTTATGCAATTCATGTAACATCAGGCGAGAGAGACTCCTGTTCAAAATACAGGTGGAAACAATGGCAACCCACGGCTGGTCACTGCTAAGAAGTTCAAGGAGCTGGGACCACCGGAGTTTTTGGAAAAGCCAAAACCACTTAAGGCGGAGACGTGGTTAAAGAAGATCACCAAGATATTTGATGTCTTGGGATGCTCCGAGGAGCAAAAGGTTCCCTTCGCCACCTTTATGTTGCGTGAAGAGCGATTACTAGTGTGGAATCATAAAAGCGTACCCGACTGGCCTTTTCTCAAGATGTCTTGGGAGAAGTTCGAAGAGCTGTTCAACGACAAGTACTTTCCCAAAAGTATTCGTCACATGAAGGAGGTGGAGTTTATCAAGTTGGAGCAAAACAATATAACCGTGTCGTAATACGAGGTTAAATTTGCGGAGTTATCCCGGTTTGTATCCCATTTGGTCGATAATGAGGAGCGAATGACGCGAATGTTTCTAAGAGGTTTGAAACCCGATATACATCAATACCTTATTTCTCACAAACTTTGTTTATATTCAGATGTTATGAATAGGGCTCAGTTATTAGAGCGTGATAATGAGTCAGCACAACTAAACGGTAACGAGCAACAACACGATAATAATCATACCGGTGGCAACGGCCATCGGAACAATGATAACCATCATGGGGGAAAATATCATGCCAAGATTGGTAACCACTTCGGTGGTAATCATGGCCAAGATAATAGCAGTGGAAATTTCAAGAAGAGAAGGTTCAACAACGATGGAAAGATAGCAGCACCAACACCCGTTTTCAAGGAAGGAGAACGACCACCAATTGTAGGCTTTAAATACGGAGGGGAGGGACATATCAGTCCAAGCTGCACGATGAAGTCCAAAGCATGTTACAATTGTGGAAAAGAAGGTCACCTAGCTTGATTTTGTCATGCACCAAAGTCAAGTCCAATTGGGGACGGTGGCACCAAAGGCGGATCTGGACAAAACAAAGTCGGTGGTTTTTCGGGGAGAGCGTTTTTGTGACTTCTCAAAAAGTGAGTAACTTAGAACAAAGTTAGCACGGGTTAGTTAATTATAAATTCTTGCAAAGTCTATACCTTATTAGATACCGGTTCTACCCATTTTTTTATCTCTCTTGCTTGCGCTCAACGTTTAAATTTGACTCCGGAGAAATTAGACTTTGACTTATCTATTGAAACTCCGATAGGAGAAACCTTCATTACATATGCTATCCAAGTCTTGGATGAGAGTCACAATTTTGAATGATATTTCTATTACTAATAAATTTCCTGACGTATTCCTGAAGACTTCCTAGCCTACCCCTATAGCGTGAAATCGAATTTTGTATTGACCCCAGTACAAAACCCATTTTTCAAACCCTCAAATATTTCTTCACCTAGAACGAACATAACATGCGCCCGAGGGCGTTGGCTCGAAATTTATTGAAGATTACGACTATACCATTCAATATCATCGTGGAAGAAGCGAACGTGGTAGTAGTAGCGTTGAGTAGAAAGATCGTATGCGTTTATGAGTGCGATGTTGTTAACACAAAAAACCTATTTCGTATAACTTACAAATGATGAAGATAGAGTTAAAGACTCTAGGGACCCACGTGAAGATAGCAAATATACGATTTGAACCGACTTTAAATCAATAAAGATAAAGCCGCTTAAGCTACACACCCGGAGCTGATGAATGTGAAGAAGAAAGTTCAAGAGGGCGTTATTCTAGAAGCAAGAATCGACGAAGAGAGTAAATTTCAACCCTCAATTTAATTGGGCCATTCGAAATCCTCGATCGAGTAGGAACTATGGCCTATAGACTCACCTTACCACTAAGTATGTCTCATGTTCATAGCGTTTTTTTTGTATCAATATTACGTAAATATGTGGATGACCCAAACCACATTATTGAATTAGAACTAGACGAGATAGCAGAAGATTTAACATATGATGAGATACATGTTAAAATCTTGGATAAGAAGGATCATATTCGACACTCAAAGGTTATACCTCAAGAGTTAGAATATGTCGTGGTATCCTCACCTTTTTGGCATACCGGGTACGTATGTAAATTTTGAGGGCGAAATTTCATAAGGAGGGGAAATTGTAAGACCCCGAATTTTATGAAATGAAAGTATTCACTTTTCTTATAATTATTATTTTATTTCGTAAATGGTTAAATTGATAAAAGGTTAAAGTTAAGGGTGATATGTGAAATTTTTTGCAAAGTAAGCAAGTTGTTATAAAATATTACGTTTGGTGGGGAATATTCTTTTTTTTAGGAATATCCAGATGACGACGGCACAATCATTAGTGGACCCCATAATGAAAGTATTGTAAGTAGTTAAAAAATGACGAAATTATCTTTTTATAAAAATAACGGCGAAAGTGTTACCATTAAAACTATTGAACTACCCGGTAGTAAAAGTAATGCGATGTCTGGCGTGGTTGCATAGTAGCACTACGGTATTGATTATTGATACTTACATAAGAAGTCACTCAATTATACTCAATTATTGCTACAGTAATTGCTGCATCATATCTCTCATATTATTGATTAAATTATTGTCACAGTATCAATATTTTATATTATTAAATCAATAATTGAGATGACAAAGTTATTCATATTATTATTTGCAATATTGACAATGTATAGAAGTTGTGTCAAGGAGAGGTTTGGTCACCTAATTGCGCGCCAATAAGGAGAAATCCTTATCGGAAAGCCCCCTCTTTCCTGTGAATGACCTAGTTGTTAAATATTACGAGTTATAATATTAATGATGAATAAGTTCTTGTTGATTAAAGATGAAATTGATAGTTTTATTGTGTGAGAATTATTAGTGTTATGGAAATCGAAATTTATTTCGATAATAATTGATGTCTGGAGGTTATATTGACCAATCGGGTAATTAATCGGAGAAATGAGCAATTAGTTGCTATTAAGTTACATACTTATAACTATCTGTTCACATGTGTGTACTATTGATTCACATGATTTACTATTAGGGGAATTGGTGCAAGATTGATAATACTTGCATGACTAAATTAAAAATGGAGGTATAGTTGAAGGTACTATACTGTAATTTGTTTTTTCACATGATTATACTATTGAGTCACATGAATGAACTATTAATTCACATGATTTACTATTAGGGGAGGTAGTGCAAGTTTGATAATACTTGCAGGACTAAATTAAAAATGAAGAAAAAGAGGAAGGTATTATACTGTAATATTTCGAGCCCCAAAACGTGCAATTATCGAAACTATATTTTCCTATAAATAGAAGGTCATTCTTCCTTCATTCTCACCAATTCACTAAGTCTCACAAGAGCAATTATAGAGAGAGAAGCTATAGAGAGAAAAAAGAAGCGAAGTCTGCTACTTCACTACTCCAGTATCCAGTTTTCTTCTGAGGTAAGGGGTATTATTTATTTCATATTCTGAATAGATATTATTTTTCGTATTCGTATGAATATTATTTCATTCAATATTCATAAAGGATATTATATTAGATTCAATATTAAGTAGGAATATTATCTTCGATTAAATATTAGTTGGAATATTATTTTTTGTTCGAGGATGTTATTTTTGTTTAATATTAAGCTTGAAATAATATTTTCTTCCATACTACGTAGTATGTAAGTAATATTCTTTTAGTTTGATTTTGAATTCTATACTCATTTTGTTGAAGTTTTGGCTTCCATACTCCATGAAATTAGTAGAATATCCTTGATATTTAAACTTCATCCGATATCTTTTCATGGAAATATTATTCTGAACTTTGTTGATAATTATTGATCTTTTCATGATGGAATACTATTTACGGGTTACTATTCACCCGATTACTATTCACTCAAATATTATTCACTCAAGTATTCAGGGCACTTTTCATGCCAGAATACTATTTACGAGTTACTATTCACTCAATTACTATTCACCCGAATATTATTCACTCGGGTATTTGGGATACTTTTCATGTCGAGGTACTATTCACGGGGTACTATTCACCCGAAAAAATATATTTCTTTTCTGTCCAAATTATTTTTGATACATGAATATTATTCTTGAATTTTACTCCACAAAGCAGTATCATGTTGACAATTTGAACGTTATTGAATTCTGGATAAATTAAATTATAAATCTTTAAAATTTATCCTTGAACTTGTTTTATTGAATTGTTATGTCATGGTCAACATCCTCATGCTTATATTCTGATGAAAGTCATTTTTGGCTTACGTGCATAGATGGACTTGGTATGATTATGACCAGGGATTATTCGGTATAATCATGACCGTAATGTAACGAATGATATGGTAAAAGTCCTCATTGGCTTGTAGTTTATTGATGGACAGTTGTTGGTATGATTATGACCAGGAATTATTCGGTATAATCATGACCATTGATGATTACATGAATATCCTTGGCTGTGGTGCAGGGATGATTCGATTTTATTTATTAAGCCGAGTCTCAGCGATAAAGTTGATGAAAAACTTTTTAAATCATAGAAGATAGTAGATTTTATGCTCTACTTGACACTTCTAATGGATTGCTTATTCATTGCGATTGTTGATCAAAAACTTGTTGTCTATTGTATTCTATCAGTTGTTATACTGTTGAAGGCTAAGGATAATTTATTCTGCATTATCTTAGTCATAATATTTCTTACTGGGCTAGTTGAGCTCACCCTTTGCTTCCATTGTTCTCTTCAGGAAATGAGAATATAGCTGGGACTAGTCGGGGAACGGAGTGACGGTCCAGATGATAGCATTAGTAGTCCTCATTATTCTGTTAAATAGTGTGACAATAAATGTAATGAGGACTCCATTGAGTGTGGATATTGTCTAGTTGCGAAACCAAGTTTAACGGGGATGGTGACTCCAAAGGCTGTCCCGGACAAGTCAAAGTTGGTGGTTCTTGGAAGGGCGTTTTTCGTGACTGCCAAAAACGCGAGGAACCCGAATGAGGTGATCACGGGTAAGCTAATCATAAACTCTTGCGTAGTTTATACCTTATTAGATACCGGTTCTACCCATTCTTTTATCTCTCCTGCTTGTGCTCAACGTTTGAACTTGACTCCGGAGAAATTAGACCTTGACTTATCTATTGAGACTCCGTTAGGAGAAACTTTCATTACAGCAACTATTTATAAATCTTGTTTGATTCAAGTTGGTACCATCACATTACCTGCCAATCTTATTTCGTTGAGAATTCTTGCATTTGATGTGATTTTTGGGATTTATTGGTTAACCACGCATCATGCTAAAACAGATTATTTTCGTAAGGTTGTTATTTTTCATATTCCTAACCAACCTATTATGCGAATTCAAACAACCAAACCACTAAAGTCAATCACTGTCATATCAAGCCATAAAGCTATTCGTTTATTAAAAAATGGATGTCAAGCTTTCTTTGCCCATGTCACGGACTTGAACAAAAACACGTCAGATTTGAATAATATTTACATTGTTAGTGAATTTCTGACGATTTTTCTGAAGAACTTCCCGGTCTACCCCCAGAGTGTGAAGTTGAATTCTTTATTGACCTTGAACCTGGTACAAAGCCCATTTCTAAAACCCCATATCGAATGGCTCCTATTAAACTTCAAGAGTTAAAGGTCCAACTTCAGGAGTTGTTGGACATTGGTTTTATTCGTCCTAATACATCTCCTTGGGGTGCTCCTATGTTATTCGTAAAGAAGAAAGACGGGAGTATGCGACTTTGTATTGAGTACCGAGAATTGAACCATGCCACCATCAAGAATAGGTATCCGCTACCTCACATTGATAACCTGTTTGACCAGTTGCAAGGAGCACAATTCTTTTCAAAGATCGATCTTCATTCTGGATATCATCAGCTGAAGATTAAAACTGAGGATATTCTAAAGACTGCCTTTAGAACTCGGTACGGGCATTATGAATTCTTAGTCATGTCTTTTGGATTGACTAATGCTCCTGCTGCTTTCATGGATATGATGAACCGTGTATTCAAGGAATATTTGGATCGATTAGTTGTTGTCTTTATTGACGACATCCTCATCTATTCCAAAAGCCGTGAAGATCATGAGCACCATTTAAAGCTTGTACTGGAAAGGCTTCGTGATAACAAGCTATATGCCAAGCTGAAGAAATGTGAGTTCTGGATTGAGGAAGTAGCATTCCTTGGGCACGTGTTGTCAAAAAATGGAGTATCTGTCGACCCGACGAAAATTGAAGCCATACAAAGTTGGGAGCAACCGAAGTCGGTGACCGAAGTACATAGCTTTCTGGGCTTAGCTGGTTATTATCGGAGATTCGTGGAAGGATTTTCTCGAATCGCTACTCCGTTAACTCAGCTGACTCATAAAGATATAGAATTTGGTTGGAGCGAGGATTGTGAGAAGAGTTTTTAAGAACTCAAGAGAAGACTCATTTCGACACCTGTTCTGACAATACCATCTGGTTTGGATGGATTTGTTATCTACAGCGATGCTTCAGGCAAAGGGTTATGATGTGTTCTCATGCAACATGGGAAAGTCATAGCCTATGCCTCGCGACAAATTAAAGAATATGAGTGGAATTATCCTACTCATGATTTGGAGTTGGCAGTAGTCGTTTTCGCGTTGAAGATCTGGAGACACTACCTGTATGGGGATTAAGTGGAGATCTATACAGATCATAAAAGCCTCAAATATTTCTTCACCCAAAAGGAACTGAACATGCGGCAACGACTTTGGCTCGAGCTGTTGAAAGATTACGATCATACCATCCAATATCATCCTGGAAAAGCAAACGTGGTAGCTGACGTATTGGGTAGAAGATAATATGTGGGTACGAGTGAAATGTTGTTAACACAAAGGCCCATTTTGTATGACTTACAAAGGATGGAGATAGAATTAAAGGCTCCAAGTACCCACGTGATGATATCAAACATACGAGTAAAACTGACTTTAATCTATAAAGTTAAAGGTGCTCAAGCTACGGACATGGAGCTGATGCGTATGAAGAGGAAAGTGCAAGAAGGTGCAATTCCAGAAGCAAGAATCGATGAAGAAGGAATACTTCGAGTCAACTCCAGACTTTGTGTTCCTAATGATTCTGACTTGAAGCATAGAATTATGATGGAGGCACACAACTCACCATTTACAATCCATCCTGGGAGTACCAAAATATATCATGATCTTCGACATACATTTTGGTGGAGCAATATGAAGAGAGAGGTCGCGGAGTTTATCTCGAGGTGTTTAACTTGTCAATGTGTAAAGGCGGAACATCAAGTGCCAAAGGGTCCATTGCAACCACTTGAGATTCCGACATGGAAGTGGGAACACATTACTATGGATTTCGATACGAGTCTTCCCAAGGTTTCTCAAGACATATATGTGATTTGGGTTATTGTTGATAGATTACCAAGTCTGCGCATTTCTTGCCTATACGGGAGACTTATTCCCTTGAACGTCTTGCTAGTATGTACGTGAATGAGATTGTGTGTAACATTCCAGAATTTTAAATTATAATATTAAATATTTATTGATTTATATAAATATTTAATGGATATGTTTATTGTTGAATAAATAATTGTTCAATTTGAGTTGATGTGATTTAGTTAATTATGTGTTGATTAAATAATTAAATATTGAATAAATAATTGTTCAATTTGAGTTGATGTGGTTTAGTTAATTATTTGTTGAATAAATAATTAAGGAGCTAAGAAAATTAATTGTTATGAGGTTATATACTAATTTAATTTAATAATTAAGTTAGAGAGCTAATAATGATTAAATTAATTATAATATTTTAATTAGATTTTTGTAATTAAAATAAGGTGTTAGTTGGATTAAATAAAATTATAATTATAAAGAAATTATAGTTTTGTGATAATGATTTATGTGTTAAAGTAATTTAATAGATTAGTATTTGAATTGATTAAATTGATTATTTAATTTATTAGAAGTGTGACAAATAACCTTGCTATAAAGGAGTTATTAAAATAAATTAAGGGAGTTTAATTCAGTTTTGCCAAACAAAGCCTAATGTCTATTAAGTCTTTATACAAATTGTGTTTTTCCAAACAAGGCATAAGGATTAATTGATTATAATTTTAGTGGTTAGCCAAACAAGCCTTATGACTTTTGATTTTCAAATAAAACATAACTGATATAATTATATCTATACTTATATTATATAATTAATATATATTATTACTCTATATACGTTATATTATTCTACGTATGTTAGAAGAGAAAAGAAAGACTCAGTTGAAGAAAAGGGAGAGAAGAAGAAGAAGAAGAATATAGAGAATATTTGAGAAAACTCTAGAGAGAAAGTGAGTGATTTCTAACAGGTTTTGAGAAAGATATTGGGAAAAGAAGCTTGAGAATCCAAGTTAGCTATCATCTTCTTAATCAAATGTAGGATCTTAATCCTTTTATTTTTATAGTTAGTTTTCCTCTTCTAAAAAGTTCTTTGTAAAAATCTTCATGAAGGATAAATTGTTTGTTATATATGGCTTTATATGATAAATTAGTGTTGTGAAACTAATTTCATTAGTTTATATATGAGCATAGTCAATGAATTGATGTATGTATACAATTTGTTCATATGAAAATATATATGAATATGGCTTAGTTTAAAGTAAAAATTAAGGTTTAATTAGTTGTTAAATTGATAAATTGACTATTGAATTTGATAGAGTATGTATAATCATAACCATGGTATTTTGAATTTACTGTTTTGGTTGAAAAACAAAATCACAGTGTTAATTTTCATTAAAAACATCAAAAATGGAGTTTTTATCAAAAATAATGAAATTGGTTGTTGTAATGTTGATGTTTATGTTATTATATGTGTTAAAACATGTTAAGAGTATCGAAATTATGTTTATATGAAGTCTATATGTGAATTACATGTTAATTAGCTTATTAGATTGGAGCTTGTAGGCCAATTTGGCTTTTTGTTCATGTTGTTGTCAAGCTTAGTCGCCGAAGATTCGGACTCTGCCGCTTGACATTGACAAAGATGATACAAGTTTCACAACATGACACCTAGTGCCACCCAATCTTTGGCACACTGTGACTGTTTCATGTGCATGCCAACCACAATGTAAATGTAAATAAGTGCGTACGAGTTAGCAGAATGGTCTGATAGTTTTAGTTTGTTACACAAATTTTAAAAATAAAAGTTATGTGTTAATAATAGGACTGTTAAATGATGATTTCAGTAGTATTAAACTATGAATGAGCATGTTATCAAGGGTTAATTAGTATTAACATAGTTTGATTATGTGAATTGGTAATTTAACCTACATGATGTATATACTTGTTTGTATAGATATAAAATGTTGGTAATAACTAATTATGTCATGATGACATATGTATAGGGTATTGATTCAAGTTGTAAGGTTTAGCTTGTGCTCAAGGCAAGTTCTCTAACTCTAAAACTTCATTATGCGAGTTTGATTTTGTTGAGTACATTATTGTTTTGAATTCAATTTGAATTACACAAATGGCTAACTCTATACTTTCGTAGAGCTAGACGGTTTATTATTGAGAAAGCTCTTGTATCTAATTGTTCATAGGGATGCAAGTATTCTAAATCGTATATTTAGTATTGAGCAAGTTTCTTTAATATGTAACGTGTTATTTAGCATGCAATCGCTATATTTTCATATTCTAGTGTTGAACAACTCTATCGTTCAAATTACTATTCATTATGCATGCTTGGTATCCAATTCTCAATAACTTTGAATTAATATTGTTTAAAGCAAATTATGATATGATTATTCAATGCTTATGCTATTAGATTATTCCTAAAGCATGATGTTTATTTACAAATATCAATTCAGTTATGATTATTCCATATCATACTGTTATTTCTTTTGTAATCAACAATCCTTAGTTGATTACAGTTGAATTCTAAATTACCCTGTAATGTATCCAAACCAAACTTACTTTGGTGCGGACTTGTATTCTAAATACTGATATGAACAACTCTTTTATTAGAGGTTTACGCTTAGCGTTGAAATGATTGTGCACAATACATTATACTGAAGGGTTGATCCCCCTAAGTGCGTGGAGTCCTTATAGTCTTATGATATGTTAAAGTTAAATTTGAAAGATTACTTATAATCAGTGGACATGATTAGGTAATCGATAGACCCTCGGTAGTATGTTTAAAATGTTAATAGAAACTATCATTCAATTCTATTAAACCTATTTCTGTCAAAGGTTGTAATGTTGTAAAGTATTTATTCTTATTTCAAGTGAGCTTTGTTTGCTCACTCTTGCATATTATATACTTATTGCATTAAGGTTGAGAAGGTCAATGAACCAGACCACTAGCAAAGAAGAAAGGGAAAAATGTACAAGTGATGAAGACTTGTAATTTTATTTTTATCGTTATAGACTTTTGAATGATGTAATAATTTAATTTCCGCATTTGAATGATTGAAATTAAAGGTTAAATAACCTGGGATATTTTTATTTAAGTTTAATCCTGTATGGGCAGGTTTTATTATTCAATTTTATTATGATTGGGTAGTTAGAAATGAATTTTAATTAAGTGAACACCAAATCTTGAGGAAATGAAGCACCAGGATTTTGGGGTGTCACAAGTTGGTATTAAAGCTTTAGGTTATGAACCTTAGGTGGGGGAAAAAGCCTTAGGAAGTAACCTTTGAAAAGATAGTGGAGATAACTCTTATCGAGTTTTAAGGAAAAAGTAATAAAACACTTACGTGGTTATGTGTTTATAGTTATGTACTCATGAGTGTCGAGTAGTAATGATTAATAATTAAAACTTTAAAACTTTGTTGTCAGGATGACTAATGTCGGAGAATCCAGTCAGGCTAGGGAGGAGGGACCTCAGATGCCTATAGAGGAGGAGCCTCGCGACATTCAGGTAGTTTGGGAACAACTCTCGCCACGAGTCGACCAGTTGGTCATCAGTAGTTAAAGATGAGGATGATGACGTGGAAACAGATGAGGAGGATCCCATTGAGTTACCACAGGAGGATGAGGATAACGAGGATGAGGAGGAGGAGACTCCACTAACCTCGATGGTTGCTCGTATGTACGATAAAGTCTACGACCGTAACGTGGAACTTCAGGATACAGTTGAGGAGTTGCAGGAGATAGTAGCTGAACAACAAACTGCAATGTCATAAAAAGACGGTGAGATCCAGGATCATGAGGAATGGCCCGACAAACGGCGAGGAAAACTAAATGCAGGCCAGAAGGAGAAAAAGAACAATTGATCGAGGTGGTCGCTGAACTAAAGAACAAGTTGGAGGAAGAAGCTACCAAGAGGGCGAGAGCTGAAGATGCATACAAGGAAGCTTATCAACGAATGGAAGAAGCGATGAAGGAACTCACAAAGTGAAGAGGATGAAGATGGAAGAGATGGATAAAGTATTTAACACCATGATTAATCGAGCTCAAGATCGGGTCATGGGATATCCGATTCGATTCGAGAATTTACCGCCATCATATGTATTAGATCACAGAATAATGTTCCGGGTCATGGAGGAAGAATGTGATACGGCTAAGAAGTATCTTAATAGAACATTGTTGGTTGATTTCACAATCAAGGCAAACGTGCAAGTATATACGATCAACAAGTAATATAGTGATAAATTAGAGTATCGATCCCTCGGAGAATTCTAATTAATAAATTCCAACTACTAGTACTGTATCAATCCAATTTTATTTAAACAACCCAAAAATTGTACGTATTAAAGTTAAGGAAACTAATTGTAAATATAACCACGAAATTATGCTAACAGAAAACAAGAACAAATTAAAAATTATTTGAATGCAGATGAATAATAATTAAGACTCCAATTTCCCCAATTATGATTCCGAAATCAATTATTCAATTATCCCAATTGTTATGTCTACTGAATTGTTAACAGGAATTCTCAAATGCCAAAAGCCCTCTCTCGAGTGATCAATTGCCTTCTATTTAACGCAGATTAATTTTGCTATATCTCTATGCAAAAAAATTGAATTAAACTCGTTACAAACCCAATTCCTTATGTGTTACATGTGGCAAATAGATATTCTCATTCTATTCACAAACCTAATTATTCACTATGTAAATAACTAAGTCACATGTCATCCTGCCCAGTTCTAACCCTAAAATTCCTTTCTCAATTTCTTCTAGAGTAACACAGTAATTATTGGCCAGATAATTAATCGATAAATACAAGGCATGATGAACAATTCACTTCAACATAAATAATTGGAATAAATTAAATAATCAATCCATCATCATAAAAGGTTCCATTGGAATCTTAATAAAAAGAATTAGTTCATGATAGAAATAAAAATCACAATTAATTGATAAATCATCCTTAAGAAGTTACACAATTTAAAAGAGAAAAGGAGAAGAAAAACTCCAAGTTGTAGCCTTCAGATCTGTTCTTCCTCCTTGCTCCAATCTCCAATTGTGTAGAAATTCCCCACGATTCCATTAAAATAAATCAATTTTATATCTTTTTGTCCAAATCCAACAATCCTAGTCCAAATAGGCTTTTAAAACACACCAAATTCATAGTCAAACAATGGTCAAAGTAAAGTCCACGCTTTATTCCACACGCCAGCTCCTTTTGAATCAGACAGACGACTAAGCCCCAATTGTTTGGTTTGTAACCTAGCAATGGCGGCCCAATGATTAAAAGCTGACACCTCTTGCCCCCTTTTTTAGCCCAATTGCTCCAACAACGCACAATCCTGCCACAACACAACTTAAACGAGTAAAATAACTCTAAAACGCTTCGAACACACAACAAATTAAGGCTAAACGTAATCAATTCATGGGTATATTACCCAATCATCAAACATCGTAGTTGTTGTACGAGGAGTGAGAGGTTAAATAAATTGTAAATCCTAAGTGTTATGCAACCTATGGGATATGACTATGATGTTGTCCTGAAACTTTTGTACTTCAGGAAAGTAATGTAAATAGCGATGATCTATTGTTTTATGTTTTCAAAAGGTTATGAATAAATAAAAGTCATTACTTTATTCAAAGTGTTATGTGTTATATGGTTATTTCTTTTGGAGGTAAGTTAAGTAGAAATTTCTTAAAAGAGTTGAATAATAATCTAATGAATGTATTTTTAACAGAAAATGCCTCCCAGACGTCAACCACCACGACAGAGAACCACGGAAGAAACCTATAATGACAATGTTGATGGTAACCCCGTTCAACAACTAGTGAAGCTACTGATAGGAACGTTGCAGAATCAACCGCAAAACCATGGTACAACGTTTAAGGATTTTAAGGCGGTTGGACCACCTGAATTCCGTGGGTCCATGAATCCAGTCGAAGCACAAACCTAGATTATGGAGATAAAAAAGTTATTCGATGTCGCTAGGGTAGGGGATGACCAGAAGACTGCTTTCGCAACATTCATGTTGAAAGTAGAAGCTAGTTATTGGTGGTAGGCCAATAAAACTCGTGAAGGGCCAGGAGTGATGACCTGGGATAGGTTCAAGGAGTTGTTCATCGAGACCTATTTTCTGGAGAGTTTGAAGAGTCAGTTAGAAGTGCAGTTTCTGGAATTAAAGCAGGGAACGATGACGGTATCTGAGTATGCCGCGAAATTCAACGAATTGGCGAGGGTTGCGCCATATTAGGTCAGCATAGACGAGCGTAAGGCGAAGAGTTTTGAACAGGGACTGAAGCCCTAGATGTACAGTAGGGTTTCCCTGTTCCAATTGAAGACGTTTACAGCAGTGATGGAGAAGGCAGTACTCGCTGAAGGTGGAGGCGAGGCAGTGACAAAGTTCAATCAGGAACAAAAGAAGAAGAAGAATGAGAATTAGATTAAGAATGGAAGTGGTAGTGGTGGAAACAACAACAACAACATCTTGAAGAGGAAGTGGAATGGGAACATGGGTGCTGGAAACCATCAACGTAACCAGCAAAATAAAAATTTTGAAGAATGTGCGACATGCGGGAAATTTCACAAGGGTGCATACTTAATGGGGAAACGAGTTAGCTTCAATTGTGGCCAGGAGGGTCACATCGCCCCAAATTGCACTCAACTAAATAAGAATGCGTGCTTCACGTGTGGATCCAAGGATCACTTTGCTCGAGAATGCCCTAAGAAGAAGGATGGAGTGACTACCAGAAGCAATGGAGGTAACAATGGAGGTACATGGGCCATTGCAGGACCTGCAGCATCAAACAAACCCACAGCCAGAACCTTTAACATGGTTGTGCAAGATGCTGTGCAATCAAAAGATGTGGTGTTAGGTATTATCCCAATCAATGATATTAATGCATATGTATTATTTGATTCGGGTGCTACTTGCTCGTTTATATCTGATGAATTTGCTAAAAGGTTAGAATTGCCTAGAAAAGAACTGAATTTTCCTTTGAACATAGAAATTGCAAATAAGTAATCCCTGTTAGATTCGTATACAAGAACTGTAGGGTGAACATTAAGGAGAATATCTTGTTGGTAGATTTGATTCCGATTAGACTTGGAGAGTTTGATGTGATTTTAGGAATGGATTGGTACATTCAAATATGGATGCGGTAATTGACCGCCAAAAGAAGTGTATAAACCTTATGACTCAAATTAAAGGTAGTATTTTATGGTAAGCAAGTCGCTGAGACAAATGAAATGTCGTGACGATTATGCGAGCCAAGAAATTGTTGAGTCAAGGTTTGTGTGGGCTATTTAGCTTACATAGTCGATACTCAAAGAAGGGTGTGAAACTAGAAGAAATACCGATGGTGAGGAATTTGAAGGCGTGTTTCGGAGGATTTGCGGGACTTCCACTTTGACGGAGAAATTGAGTTAAGTGATCGACTTAGTGCCGGGAACAACACCAATATCGAAGGCCCCGTACAGAATGGCTCCGGTAGAAATGAAGGAACTGATGGTACAGTTGCAAGAGCTGCTGGACAAGAAATATATTCAACCAAGCGTATCGTCGTGGGGAGCGCCAGTTTTATTTGTGAAGAAGAAGGATGGAACAATGCGTCTTTGCATTGATTATAGGGAGTTAAACAAGGTCACTATTAAGAACAGGTATCCGTTGCCTAGAATAGATGACTTGTTTGATCAGTTGAAGGGTGCTAAATATTTCTCGAAAATTGATTTGAGAAGTGGGTATCATCAATTGAAGGTAAGAAAGAAGGATATACCTAGAACGACATTCAGAACTCGGTACGGACATTACGAGTTTTCGGTGATGTCTTTTGGTTTAACCAATGCACCTGCTGTATTCATGGATTTGATGAATAGGGTGTTTAAACCATTCTTAGAAAATTTTGTAGTGGTATTTATTGATGACATTCTAGTGTATTCCAAAACTCAAGAAGAACACGTGGAACATTTACATTTAACATGGGAGACACTAAGAAAGGAAAAGTTGTACGCGAAATTCTCTAAGTGCGAATTTTGGCTCGACCGTGTACAATTTTTGGGTCATGTTATTGACAAGGATGGGATTTCAGTGGATCCATCAAAAGTGGAAGCTGTAATCAATTGGGAACAATTAAGGACACCTTCGGAGGTGAGTAGTTTCTTGGGACTGGCCAATTATTATAGAAGATTTATTCAAGATTTTTCTAAGATAGCCATTCCGCTAACAAATTTGACAAGTAAATCTGTAAAATTTGTTTGGATGGAGAAATGTGAAGAGAGTTTCCAAGATTTGAAGAAGAAGCTAAGTGTGGCACCTGTGTTGACATTACCAGACAATACAGGAATTTTTGTGGTGTATAGTGATGCCTCACACAAAGGGTTGGGTTGTGTTCTTATGCAGAACGACAAAGTTATTGCGTATGCATCAAGACAATTGAAGGATTATGAGAAAGGGTATCCAACTCATGATTTGGAATTGGCTGCAGTTGTATTTGCTCTGAAGATATGGAGACACTATCTTTATGGAGAGAAATGTGAGATCTACACAGACCACAAAAGTCTGAAGTATATTTTCACTCAGAAAGATTTGACATGCGTCAAAGAAGGTGGATGAAATTGATAAAAGATTATGATTGTGAGATCTTTTATCACCCGGGCAAAGCGAATGTGGTTGCGGATGCGTTAAGCAGGAAAGGTCGGGAAAAGTTGATGTTGTTAACCAATCAGGAAGAGCTCATTTCAACAATGACAAAACTGGAGTTGGAAATCAAATTTCCAAAAGAATCCGATGAACAACTATTCCAGATAGAAGCTGGTCCAACTTTAGTGGACAAAGTGAAGGATGCTCAACTACAAGATGAAGAGTGTGGGAAAATCAAAGAGAATCTGATCGAGGATAGTGATGTAAAATACAAGATCGATATCGGAGGACTACTATGGTCCGAGGGAAGAATTTGGGTTCCAGCAGTGCCAAAACTTAAGGACGAAATCCTGACCGAAGCACACAATACAAAATATTCAGTTCATCCAGGAAGAACGAAAATGTATCAAGATTTGCGCTGACATTTTTGGTGGCCGAATATGAAAAGGGACGTTTCAGAATGCGTAGCGAAATGCTTGACATATCAAAGAATAAAAGCCGAACATCAAAGACCCAGCGGATTACTCCAACCGTTGGAAATACCGGAATGGAAGTGGGAACACATCACGATGGATTTTGTGATTGGTCTTCAAACTACTTAGAGAGGATGCGATGCGATTTGGGTGATAGTGGACAAACTGACGAAATCAGCGCACTTTTTACCAATAAAGATTAGATTCAATCTTGATCAGTTGGCAAGATTGTACATTAAAGAGATCGTTTTGAGGCATGGAGTGCTAGTATCAATTGTGTCTGATAGAGATCCGCGATTCACGTCAAATTTCTAGAAGAGACTACAAGAATGCATGGGGACACAGTTGCGAATGAGTACGGCTTATCACCCACAAACAGATGGCCAAAGCGAATGAACAATTCAGACATTAGAGGATATGCTTAGAGCATGTGTCATGGAATTTAAAGGAAGCTGGGAAGAACATTTACCATTGGTGGAATTTGCTTACAACAACAGTTATCACGCGAGCATCGATATGCCACCGTACGAGGCATTGTACGGCAGAAAGTGCAGAACTCCACTGTGCTTGGATGAAGTCGGTGAACGCCAACTGTTAGGACCAGAACTGGTACAACAAACTACTGACGTTGTCAAACTCATCAGGACAAGATTGGTAGCAGCTCAAGACAAACAGAAAAAGTATGCTGATCAACACAGACAAGATCGTGCATTCGACGTAAGAACTTTTTAATCCCTAAAAGTTTCTCCCTGGAAGGGGAAAATTCATTTCGGTAAAAAGGGAAAGCTAAGCTCGAGGTTTATTGGACCCTTTGAAGTGCTGCGAAGAGTGGGAGAAGTGGCTTATGAGGTAGCTCTACCTCCAGAGTTGGAAAACATTCACAATGTATTTCACATTTTGGTGTTACAACCATATAAACCCAACTACAAACACGTGATCGAGTACGAACCGTTGCAGTTCGAGAAAGATTTATCTTATGAAGAGGTTCCTATCTAGATAGTCGACGAGGAAAGAACAAGTGCTCGTGGAATAAAGTGATACCTTACATGAAGGTGATATGGAGGAACCACAACGCTTTTTTGAAAGCTACGTGGGAACTCGAAAGAGAAAATGTTAAAAAGAGTACCAGGAGTTATTTGTTTAATCAAGTGTCTTGATTCTGAGGGATGAGAATCTTTGTAAGTAAGGAAGAATGTAACGAATGATTTGTTTGAGTTGTGATTACGAGGACAAAATCCTTGTAAGGAGGGAATGATGTAACATTCCAGAATTTTAAATTATAATATTAAATATTTATTGATTTATATAAATATTTAATGGATATGTTTATTGTTGAATAAATAATTGTTCAATTTGAGTTGATGTGGTTTAGTTAATTATATGTTGATTAAATAATTAAATATTAAATAAATAATTGTTCAATTTGAGTTGATGTGGTTTAGTTAATTATTTGTTGAATAAATAATTAAGGAGCTAAGAAAAATAATTGTTATGAGGTTTATATACTAATTTAATTTAATAATTAAGTTAGAGAGCTAATAATGATTAAATGAATTATAATATTTTAATTAGATTTTGTAATTAAAATAAGGTGTTAGTTGGATTAAATAAAATTATAATTATAAAGAAATTATAGTTTTGTGATAATGATTTATGTGTTAAAGTAATTTAATAGATTAGTATTTTAATTGATTAAATTGATTATTTAATTTATTAGAAGTGTGACAAATAACCTTGTTATAAAGGAGTTATTAAAATAAATTAAGGGAGTTTAATTTAGTTTTGCCAAACAAAGCCTAATGTCTATTAAGTCTTTATACAAATTATGTTTTTCCAAACAAGGCATAAGGATTAATTGATTATAATTTTAGTGGTTAGCCAAACAAGCCTTATGGCTTTTGATTTTCAAATAAAATATAACTGATATAATTATATCTATACTTATATTATATAATTAATATATATTATTACTCTATATATACGTTATATTATTCTACGTATGTTAGAAGAAAAAAAAAAAGACTCGAGTTGAAGAAAGGAAGAAAGAAGAAGAAGAATACAGAGAATATTTGAGAAAACTCTAGAGAGAAAGTGAGTGATTTCTAACAGGTTTTGAGAAAGAAATTGGAAAAAGAAGCTTGAGAATCCAAGTTAGCTATCATCTTCTTAATCAAAGGTAGGATCTTAATCCTTTTATTTTTATAGTTAGTTTTCCTCTTCTAAAAAGTTCTTTGTAAAAATCTTCATGAAGGATAAATTGTTTGTTATATATGGTTTTATATGATAAATTAGTGTTGTGAAACTAATTTCATTAGTTTATATATGAGCATAGTCAATGAATTGATGTATGTATACAATTTGTGAAGAAAAATATATTATAGAGTGTTCATATGAAAATATATATGAATATGGCTTAGTTTAAAGTAAAAATTAAGGTTTAATTAGTTGTTAAATTGACTATTGAATTTGATAGAGTATGTATAATCATAATCATGGTATTTTGAATTTACTATTTTGGTTGAAAAACAAAATCACAGTGTTGATTTTCATTAAAAATATCAAAAATGGAGTTTTTATCAAAAATAATGAAATTGGTTGTTGTAATGTTGATGTTTATGTTATTATATGTGTTAAGACATTTTAAGAGTATCAAAATTATGTTTATATGAAGTCTATATGTGAATTACATGTTAATTAGCTTATTCGATTGGAGCTTGTAGGCCAATTTGGCTTTTTGTTCATGTTTGTTGTCGAGAGCTTGGTCGCCGGAGTTCGGACTCGCACGCCACATCATGCTAATTTTTGGCATATGTGATCATGTGGCTCATGCCATGACCATGACCACATGTAAAAATCATGGCGCCTCACCGAGTTAGCAGAATGGTTTGAAAGTTTTAGTTTGTTACATAAATTTTAAAAATAAAAGTTATGTGTCAATAATAGGACTGTTAAATGATGATTTTAGTAGTATTGAACTATGAATGAGCATGTTATCAAGGGTTAATTAGTATTAGCATAGTTTGATTATGTGAATTGGTAATTTAACCTACATGATGTATATACTTGTTTGTTTAGATATAAAATGTTGGTAATAACTAATTATGTCATGATAACATATGTATAGGGTATTGATTCAAGTTGTAAGGTTTAGCTTGTGCTCAAGGCAAGTTCTCTAACTCTAAAACTTCATTATGCGAGTTTGATTTTGTTGAGTACATTATTGTTTTGAATTCAATTTGAATTACACAAATGGCTAACTCTATACTTTCGTAGAGCTAGACGGTTTATTATTGAGAAAGCTCTTGTATCTAATTGTTCATAGGGATGCAAGTATTCTAAATCGTATATTTAGTATTGAGCAAGTTTCTTTAATATGTAACGTGTTATTTAGCATGCAATCGCTATATTTTCATATTCTAGTGTTGAACAACTCTATCGTTCAAATTACTATTCATTATGCATGCTTGGTATCCAATTCTCAATAACTTTGAATTAATATTGTTTAAAGCAAATTATGATATGATTATTCAATGCTTATGCTATTAGATTATTCCTAAAGCATGATGTTTATTTACAAATATCAATTCAGTTATGATTATTCCATATCATACTGTTATTTCTTTTGTAATCAACAATCCTTAGTTGATTACAGTTGAATTCTAAATTACCCTGTAATGTATCCAAACCAAACTTACTTTGGTGCAGACTTGTATTCTAAATACTGATATGAACAACTCTTTTATTAGAGGTTTACGCTTAGCGTTGAAATGATTGTGCACAATACATTGTACGAAGGGTTGATCCCCCTAAGTACGTGGAGTCCTTATAGTCTTATGACTGTTAAAGTTAAATTTGAAAGATTACTTATAACTGTGGACATGATTCGTGGTCAGTAGACCCTCAGTAGTATGTTTAAAATGTTAATAGAAACTATCATTCAGTTGTATTGAACCTATATCTGTCAAAGGTTGTAATGTTGTAAAGTATTTATTCTTATTTCAAGTGAGCTTGGTTTGCTCACTCTTGCATATTATATACTTATTGCAGCTAAGGTTGAGAAGGTCAATGAACCGACCACTAGCAAAGGAAAGGGAAAATTATACAAGTGATGAAGACTTATAATTTTATTTTTATAGTTATAGACTTTTGAATGATGTAATAATTTAATTTCCGCATTTGAATGATTGAAATTAAAGGTTAGATAACCTTGGGATATTTTTATTTAAGTTTAATCACATGTAGGCGGGTTTTTTATTATTCAATTTTATTATGATTGGGTAGTTAGAAATGAATTTTGATTAAGTGAACACCAAATCTTGAGGAAATGCAGTACCAGGATTTGGGGGTGTCACATTGTGAGATTGCATGGCATGCCAATATCCATAGTTTTGGATCGTGACCCAAGATTCTCTTCACGATTTTGGGTTAGCTTGGAGAAATCTATGGGCACGGATTTACGATTCAGTTCGGTATACCATCCTCAAACGGACGGACAATCAGAGAGGACTATTCAAACTCTTGAAGATCTATTAAGACTCTGTGTCCTAGATTTCAAAGGGAGTTGGGATAAGTAACTACCATTGGTGGAATTCTCCTACAACAACAGTTATCAAGCAAGTATAGGCATGGCTCCATTTGAAGCATTATATGGACGAAAATGCCGTTCTCCAGTATGCTGGGATGAGGTGGGTGAAGCAACATTGTTGGGACCAGAATTGGTACGCATAACTACAGAGAAGATCCAAATGATCCGCCAATGTATACAAACGACACAGGATCGACAAAAGAGTTATGCGGATCTTCATCAAAATGACGTCGAATTTAATATTGTGGATCATATATTGTTACGTATCGCGCCATGGAAGGGAGTCACAAGATTTGGGAAGAGAGGAAAGCTCAATCCAAGATTTATTGGTCCATTTGAGATTCTTGACCGAATAGGATATGTGGCCTATAGACTCGCATTACCTCCAAGCATGTCTCGTGTTCATAATATTTTTCACATATCTATGCTTCGTAAATATGTGAGACCCGAACCACATTATTGAGTTAGAACCAGACGAGATAGCCGATGATTTAACGTACGAGGAGGTACCTGTTAAGATCTTGGATAGGAAAGAGCATGTCCTACGCACCAAGGTTATACCACAAGTTAAGGTTTTGTGGAGAAACCATGCTATTGAAGAAATGACCTGGGAGTTGGAATCAGAAATGAAAGCGAGGTATCCTTACCTTTTGAAACACACCAGTGTACGTCGTCAATTTCGAGGACGAAATTTCATAAGGAGGGGAGGTTGTACGACCCCAACTTATTATAAATAAAATCAAATTTCCTCTGATTATTATTTTGAATAATAAGGTGTTAAATTTATATAATATTTTGGTTATGGGTGAAATGTGAAAATTTTGCAAAATAAACAAGTGGTTATAAAATATTCATTGTGTCGGGGAATATTCGTTTGGTCGTGGAATATTCTTTCTGTCGGAGAATATTCGTAAATAACTAGTAGCGACCATTTATGGGCCCCCATAATGAAAAATGGTCCGATGAAGAAAATGACAAGTTTGAGTTTTTATAAATAACGGCGTAATTGTTACCGTTTAACACTGTTGGAATACCCGGTGGTTAAAATACAGAATACACGTGGTTGCATTGCATGGCACACGGTATTGGATGATATTTTTGAAATTATTGATTCTTACATAAGAAGGCACTACTCAATAATTGTTACAGTAATTACTGTTCAATATTTTATTTTATTGATTCAATAATTGCTGCGTTGATATTTTATATTATTGTTGTTTCAATAATTGTCACTGCACAGTATTTTCAATATCAGATCAATAATTCATATTATTTGAATAATAATATTAGATAACATTATTGGCAATGTCTAGAAAGTTCTGTCAAGGAGAGGTTTGGTCACCTAATTGCGCGCTAATAAGGAGAAATTCTTATCGGAAAGCACCCTCTTTCTTGGGAACGGCCTGGTTGTCATTATTGTTATTGTGTAATATTATTTATGAATAATTATTTATTGATTTATATGAGAAGGAAATATTTATTTTATGTGGATATAAATGATGGATTTATTTATTTTATGTGGTTATAAATGAAGGAATTAATGCTGAGGTATTTTATTAGTATTTTGTCGGAAGGAAGGTATTGAAAATCGTCCGTATGTGGATTTCGGTCATTTTTCGTTTGGAATTTGGAAAAACTTAAACTTACAAAGTTGTAGAGAATTTAATTTCCTATGGAATAGACATGAGATTTGAATTTTTCTGATAAAAGGGCTATTTATTATGAATTATTGAAGTTTCTAAAATAAATGTTTTTATTAAAAATATGGTGGGCCCCACTTTTGGTGGGTGAGTAATGAAATGTGCTGTAATTTATTTTCAAAAGTGGTGGGCTTGGATAGTAGCAGGTAAAGCCATCAGGTAGCAGGTTAGTTTGTTATGGCGTTCTAAACATTTTCCTATAAATAGGGTGCTTAGTTAGAATTGAAAATCACACCAGAAACAAGTTTTCTCTCTTTCTCTCTCTATATTATCGAGCGTATTTTGTGAGTATTTAGATACTTTGTGAGTTGCTATTCATCAGTGCAAGTTTCCTTTAGCCTTATATCGATATTCCAATCAGAAGTACTGTTATTTTGAGGTAAGGGATGTTATTTTGTTCGTAAATGATATTATTTCTTTCAATATCATTATACCGAAATATTGGTCTGAACGTTTTATCAAATTTGGAACTTTTTGTGTCGGGGTTACTATTTACGTATACGACACTATTCACCGAAAAATAAAAATTTTCCATTTTGTCCAAGATGTCTATTATGGTTACTATCTTTGATTGTATCCATGTTTTGATCTTTATTTTTGAATTCTGCTTCACCCTTTTCCTTTTTGTTCCATTTTTCTTCTCAGGAGGTGAGAACATAGCAGGAACTAGTCGGGGTATGGAGTGATGGTTCAGGATAGTTGTATTAGTAGTCCTCACTATTTTGTAAAATAGTGTATCAATAATTGTAATGAGGACTCCTTTTGAGTTTGTATACTCTCTATTAAACAATAGTTGTATTCAAACTCACAGTATATGTGTTGTCGTATTTTGCATGACAATTGTATTACTGAAGTTGTATTTTTTTCTGTACCATGTATTTGGCGACTCAGAATGGGTGATGTATACCTATTTTGGGGGCGTCACAGTTGGTATCAAAGCTTAGGGATATGTTCCCTGGCTGAGATGTGAGACAAGAACTAGGAGGGGAGAGACGGGGAATTCCTTCGCTAGTATAACCTGACTAAGTTTATTTGTTATTTAGTTGGTCAGTCAGAGCATATGGTTAATATGTGATATGTTAATTTGTTAGTTAACCCTTATTTTATGGCAGTATTTAAGAATGGCAGCGGGAAATATTAACAATGGAGTGAATGAGACAGTAGAGACACCTTTAATCACCACCCAGGGGAACGTGCAATAGGAAGGCAATATTCCTCCTGTAAACAACACTACCGAACAAATGATGAATGATGTGATGTTTAGAAGCTTTTTGCAGTTCATGCAAAATCAGACGAGGGAGACTCGTGTACAAAATATGGGTGGAAATGATAGCAACGCGTGGTTTGTCACAACTAAACAGTTCAAGGAGTTGGGACCACCAGAATTTGTGGGAAAGCCGGATCCGATTAAGGCGGTGACGTGGGCCAAGTAAATTATCAAGATATTCGATGTCTTGGGATGCACGGAGGAACAGAAGGTTCCATTCGCCACCTTTATGTTTCGCGGTGAGGCAGACTACTGGTGGGAGTATGTGAAGCGTACCCAACCAACCGCACTCAACATGTCTTGGGAAACATTTCAAAAACTATTCAATGACAAGTACTTTCCTGAAAGTATTCGTCATATAAAGGAGGTAGAGTTTATCAGACTAGAACAAAACAACATGACAGTGTCCCAGTACGAGGCGAAGTTCGCTGAGTTATCCAGGTTTGTATCTCATTTGATAGAGAATGAGGAACGAATGACAAGGATGTTACTGAGAAGTCTAAAACCCGAGATTCAAAAATATCTTATCTCTCATAAATTTTCTTTATATTCAGATGTTGTAAACATGGCTCAATTATTAGAGCGAGATAATGAGTATGTTCAACCAAGGAACACAACTGTGGTCATACTGGGTGGCGTGCCAGTGAGCAATGAAAACCAAATAGGAGGAAAACATTCGGACAAAAGCGGTAACCACTCCGGTGGTAATCGCTAGTGATAATAGAAGGAGCGAGTCGGGAGGAGATTTCAAAAGAGAAGGTACAACAATGATAACGTGAAGACGCCAAGACAAACATCAATCTGCTTCTAGGGGAGGAGAACGAGCACCAGGTCTTTTATTTACAAATTCGGAAAGAGGGACACATCATTGAAGCGCCCACAACAATCCAAGGTGTGTTATAACTGTGGAAAGGAAGGTCATATAGCTAGAGATTGTCTAGTTGTGAAACCAAGTTCAACGGGGATGGTGACTCCAATGGCTGTCCCGGACAAGTCAAAGTCGGTGGTTCCTGGAAGGGCATTTTTCGTGACTGCCCAAAACGCGAGGAACCCGAACGAGGTGATCACGGGTAAGCTAATCACAAAATCTTGCGAAGTTTATACCTTATTAGATACTGGTTCTACCCATTCTTTTATCTCTCCTGCTTGTGCTCAACGTTTGAACTTGACTTCGGAGAAATTAGACCTTGACTTATCTGTTGAGACTCCGTTAGGAGAATCTTTCATTACATCTACTGTTTATAAATCTTGTTTTATTCAAGTCGGTACCATCACATTACCTGCCGATCTTATTTCGTTGAAAATTCTTGCATTTGATGTGATTTTAGGGATTGATTGGTTAACCACGCATCATGCTAAAATTGATTGTTTTCGTAAGGTTATTAGTTTTCATATTCCTAACCAACCTATTATGCGAATTCAAACAACCAACCCACTAAAGTCAATCACTGTCATATCAAGCCATAAAGCTATTCGTTTATTAAAAAATGGATGTCAAGCTTTCTTAGCCCATGTCACGGACTTGAACAAAAACACATCAGATTTGAATAATATTTCTGTTGTTAGTGAATATCCTGGTGTATTTCCTGAAGAACTTCCCGGTCTACCCCCAGAACGTGAAGTTGAATTCTTTATTGACCTTGAACCTGGTACAAAGCCAATTTCTAAAACCCCATATCGAATGGCTCCTATTGAACTTCAGGAGTTAAAGGTCCAACTTCAGGAGTTGTTGGACATTGGTTTTATTCATCTTAGTACATCTCCTTGGGGTGCTCATGTGTTATTCGTAAAGAAGAAAGACGGGAGTATGCGACTTTGTATTGACTACCGAGAATTGAACCATGTCACCATCAAGAATAGGTATCTGCTACCTCGCATTGATGACCTAGTTGCAAGGAGCACAATTCTTTTCAAAAATCGATCTTCGTTCTGGATATCATCAGCTGAAGATTAAAACTGAGGATATTCTAAAGACTGCCTTCAGAACTCGGTACGGGCGTTATGAATTCTTAGTCATGTCTTTTGGATTGACTAATGCTCTTGCTGCTTTCATGGATATGATGAACCGTGTATTCAAGGAATATTTGGATCAGTTCGTTGTTGTCTTTATTGATGACATCCTCATCTATTCCAAAAGCCGTGAAGATCATGAGCACCATTTGAAGCTGGTACTGTAAAGGCTTCGTGATAACAAGCTATATGCCAAGTTGAAGAAATGCGAGTTCTGGATTGAGGAAGTATCATTCCTTGGGCACGTGGTGTCAAAATGTGGAGTATCTGTCGACCCGGTGAAGATTGAAGCCATACAAAGTTGGGAGCAACCGAAGTCGGTGACCGAAGTACGTAGCTTTCTGGGCTTAGCTGGTTATTATCGAAGATTCGTGGAAGGATTTTTTTGAATCGCTACACCGTTAACTCAGCTGACTCGTAAAGATATAAAATTTGGTTGGAGCGAGGATTGTGAGAAGAGTTTTCAAGAACTCAAGAGAAGACTCATTTCGCACTGCTCGGCTACAATACCATCCGGTTTCGGATGGATTTGTTATCTACGAATGATGCTTCGAGAAAAGGGTTAGGATGTGTTCTCATGCAACATGGGAAAGTCATAGCCTATGCCTTGCGACAACTTAAAGAATATGAGAGGAATTATCCTACTCATGATTTGGAGTTGGCAGCAGTCGTTTTCGTGTTAAAGATCTAGAGACACTACCTGTATGGGGAGAAAGTGGAGATCTATACAGATCATAAAAGCCTCAAATATTTCTTCACCCAAAAGGAACTCAACATGCGGGAATGATGTTAGCTCGAGCTATTGAAAGATTATGATCATACTATCCAATATCATCCTGGAAAAGCAAACGTGGTAGCTGACGCATTGAGTAGAAGATCATATGCGGGTACGAGTGCAATGTTGTTAACACAAAGGCCCATTTTGTATGACTTGCAAAGGATGGAGATAGAGTTACAGGCTCCAAGTACCCACGTGATGATATCAAACATACGAGTAGAACCGACTTTAATCGATAAAGTTAAAGTTGCTCAAGCTACGCACATTGAGTTGATGCGTATTAAGAAGAAAGTGCAAGAAGGTGATATTCCAGAAGCAAGAATCGATGAAGAAGGAATACTTCGAGTCAACTCCAGACTTTGTTTTCTTAACGATTATGACTTGAACCATAGAATTATGATGGAGGCACACAACTCACCGTTTGCAATCCATCCTGGGAGTACCAAAATGTATCATAATCTTCGACATACATTTTAGTGGAGCAATATGAAGAAAGAGGTCGCAGAGATTATCTCGAGGTGTTTAACTTGTCAACGTGTAAAGGCGGAACATCAAGTGCCAAAGGCTCCATTGCAACCACTTGAGATTCCGACATGGAAGTGGGAACACATTACTATGGATTTTGTTACCGGTCTTCTTAAGGTTTCTCAAGGCATAGATACGATTTGGGTTATTGTTGATAGATTAACCAAGTCTGCCCATTTCTTGCCTATACGGGAGACTTATTCCCTTGAACGTCTTGCTAGTATGTACGTGAATGAGATTGTGAGATTGCATATAATGCCAATATCCATAGTTTCAGATCGTGACCCAAGATTCACTTCATGATTTTGGGTTAGCTTGCAGAAAGCTATGGGCACGCAATTCTTTATTCGGCTCAAAGATACCATCCTCAAATGGACGGACAATCAGAGAGGACTATTCAAACTCTTGAAGATCTATTAAGAATCTATGTCCTAGATTTCAAAGGGAGTTGGGATAAGTACCTACCATTGGTGGAATTCTCCTACAACAACAGTTATCAAGCAAGTATAGGCATGGCTCCATTTGAAGCATTATATGGACGAAAATGTCGTTCTCTGGTATGCTGGGACGAGGTGGGTGAAGCAACATTGTTGGGACCATAATTGGTATGCATAACTACAGAGAAGATCCAAATGATCCGACAACGTATACAAACGACACAGGATCGACAAAAGAGTTATGCAGATCTTCATCGAAAGGACGTGGAATTTAATATTGGGGATCATGTATTGTTACGTATCGCGCCATGGAAGGGACTCACAAGATTTGGGAAGAGAGGAAAGCTCAATCCAAGATTTGTTGGTCCATTTGAGATTCTTGACCGAATAGGAAATGTGGCCTATAGACTCACATTACCTCCAAGCATGTTTCGTGTTCATAATGTTTTTCACATATCTATGCATCGTAAATATGTGAAAGACCCGAACCACATTATTGAGTTAGAACCAGACGAGATAGCCGAATATTTAACGTACGAAGAGGTACCTGTTAAGATCTTGGATAGGAAAGAGCATGTCCTACGCACCAAGGTTATACCACAAGTTAAGATTTTATAGAGAAACCATGCTATTGAAGAAATGACCTGGGAGTTGGAATCAAAAATGAAAGTGAGGTTTCCTCACCTTTTCGAAACACCAGGTACGTACGTCAATTTTGAGGACAAAATTTCATAAGGAGTGGAGGTTGTAAGACCCCAACTTATTATAAATAAAATCAAATTTCCCCTAATTATTATTGTGAATAGTAAGGTGTTAAATTGATATAATGCTTTGGTTATGGGTGAAATGTGCAAATTTTGCAAAATAAACAAGTGGTTATAAAATATTCATTGTGTCGGGGAATATTTGTTTGGTCGTGGAATATTCTTTCGGTCGGGGAATATTCATACGGCGGCGCAGCCATTTGTGGGCCCCATAATGGAAAACGGTCGGATGAAGAAAACGACAAGTTTGAGTTTTTATAAATAACGGCGTAATTATTACCATTAACACTGTTGGAATACCCGGTGGTTAAAATACGATGTCTGCGTGGTTGCACAAAATGAAGCCAGATCGCATGCGATTTTTTGAAATTATTGATTCTTACGTAAAGAAGGCACTACTCAATAATTGTTACGATGAATTACTTTATTCAATATTTTATTTTATTGATTCAATAATTATTGCGTTCATATTTTATATTATTGTTGTTTCAATAATTGTCATTGCACAGTATTTTCCATTATCAGATCAATAATTCATATTATTTGAATAATATTATTAGATAGCATTATTGACAATGTCTAGAAAGTTTTGTCAAGGAGATGTTTGGTCACCTAATTGCGCGCCAATAAGGATAAATCCTAATCGGAAAGCCCCATCTTTTCTGGGAACGACCTGGTTGTCATTATTGTGATTCTGTAATATTATTTATGAATAATTAATTATTGATTTATATGATAAGGAAATATCTATTTTATGTGGATATAAATGATGGATTTATTTATTTTATGTGGTTATAAATGAAGAAATTAATGATGAGGTGTTTTATCAGTATTTTGTCGGAAGGAAGGTATTTAAAATCGTCCGTATGTGGATTTCGGTCATTTTTCGTTTGGAATTTAGAAAAACTTAAACTTACAAAGTTGTAGAGAATTTAATTTCCAGTGGAATAGACATGAGATTTGAATTTTTCTGAGAAAAGGGCCATTTATTATGAATTATTGAAGTTTCGAAAAGAAATGTTTTTATTAAAAATATGGTGGGCCCCACTTTTGGTTGGTGAGTAATGAAATGTGCTGGAATTTATATTCAAAAGTGGTGGGCTTGAATAGTAGCAGGTAAAGCCATTAGGTAGCAGGTTAGTCTGTTATGGCGTTCTAAGCATTTTCCTATAAATAGGGTGCTTAGTTAGAATTGAAAATCACACCAGAAACAAGTTTTCTCTCTTTTTCTCCTATATTATCGAGCGTATTTTGTGAGTATTTAGATACTTTGTGAGTTGCTATTCATCAGTGCAAGTTTCCTTCAGTCTTATACCGATATTCCGATCAGAAGTACTGTTATTTTGAGGTAAGGGATGTTATTTTGTTCGTAAATGATATTATTTCTTTCAATATCATTATGCTGAAATATTGGTCTGAACTTTTTATCAAATTTGGAACTTTTTGTGTCGGGGTTATTATTCACGTATACGGCACTATTCACCGAAAAATTTCAAAAATGAAAATTTTCCTTTTTGTCTAAGATGTCTATTATAGTTACTATCTTTGATTGTATCTATGTTTTGATGTTTATTTTTGAATTTTGTTTCACAATTGGTTATTATGGAGTATTATTGAACTTGGATAAATTGTAATACGAATCCCTAATATTTGTTCTTTTATCTCACTGGATTCATTTTCTTTAAGATATTTTTCATCATTCTCAGTCCTAAATGATGATATTCTCGAATATCTTTGGCGAAGTGCAAATGATGAGCAGTGTTGAGATGAACATGACCAACTGGTGATACAAATGAATATCTTTGGCATGTAGTGTAAAGATGAATATTTGATTCAAGAAGTATATTGATTGATGTTACAGGGATAAAATATTGATGATGGACTTTTAAATCTTGGAAGATAGTAGAATTCTTTCTCTATTTGACTCTTCTAATGGATTGCTGTTTCGCTGCAGTTGTTGATCTAAAACTTGTTGTCTATTATATTTTATCAGATTTTTTCCTGTTGAAGACTAATGATAAATTGTTGTATATCAACTTAGTCATAATATTCTTTATTGGGCTAGTTGAGCTTACCCTTTTCTTTTTTGTTCCATTTTTCTTCTCAGGAGGTGAGAACATAGCAGGAACTAGCCGGGGTATGGAGTGATGGTTCAGGATAGTTGTATTACTAGCCCTCACTATTTTGTAAAATAGTGTATCAATAATTGTAATGAGGACTCCTTTTGAGTTTGTATACTCTCTATTAGACAATAGTTGTATTCAAACTCACAGTATATGTGTTGTCGTATTTTGCACGACAATTGTATTACTGAAGTTGTATTTATTTCTGTACCATGTATTTGGCGACTCAGAATGGGTGATGTATACCTATTTTGGGAGCATCACATTTAGTTTGTTTTATTGATTTTATTTGCTTAATAGTTTAATTACTATTTTTTAACTTTGTTGATATACGATCGTTAAGTCATGATTCTATGATCTAAGTCAGTACTCTACAATCGTTTATTCATGACTCTACGATCGTTAAGTCATTACACTACAATTGTTTAGTCATGATACTACAATCGTTAAGTCATGACTCTGCTATCTAAGCTAAGTCAGTCTACGATAGTAGAGTACTATCGTAGACTTCAACCTTTACTCAACGAATCTTCAGCTCCAACTATTACAAGGCTATACTGTACGATTTTGGAATCAAGCTAAGTTTAATATTTTCCAACATGAACTTTATTTTTGAGTTGGACAAAAAGAATGCAAGCATTCTCTCTTTGTGTGTGTGTGTGTATTTCTCTCTCTCTCTCTCTCTTTCCATTCGGATAAATCACTATTCAACCCCCCTTCTAGATTAATTAGGGTAACCAAATATGTTATTATGTCCATCCGTACTTTAGTTATGCAGACGGGTAAAATTCTATTTTTACTGTCATCAATTTAATTCTACGAACTAGGGCTCAAACAAAAAAAATTGATTTAAAGCTACAAATCTTCCATTACGTCGTTTTTGCATATTAATGTTGCAAATTCATGTTATCTAAGCTGAATGAGAAGCATGAATGATTAAACAAATGAAATCTAGTAATGGGGTGAAGTGTTTTCTCATAGTATGAAGCATGGGAGACAACATACTGTGGTATATATCCTTACAATTATTTAACCATACATGTTTCTCATCAGCCCAAATCACATGAATCAGTAAGAACAATAATATGCAAGAAGAAATGAAAATTTTAATAATTTTAAATGGAATTTGTGACGCCCCCAAAATAGGTCCATACAACCCATTCTGAGTCGCTAAATATATGGTACAGAATTCAAATACAAACTTCATTTATACAATTATTAATTGTCGTGTAAATACGACAAAACGTAAACTGTGAGTTTCAATACAAATATTATCTCATAGACAATATCCAAACTAAAAATAAGTCTTCATTACAATTATTATCACACTATTTTATAGAATAGTGATGACTACTATAGCCACCATCTTGGACCATCACTCCATTCCCCGACTAGTCCTAGCTATATTCTCATTTCCTGAAGAGAACAATGAAAGAAAATGGTGAGCTCAACTAGCCCAGTAAAGAATATTATGACTAAGAT
This sequence comes from Panax ginseng, assembly GCA_020205605.1. Classification (NCBI taxonomy): domain Eukaryota; kingdom Viridiplantae; phylum Streptophyta; class Magnoliopsida; order Apiales; family Araliaceae; genus Panax; species Panax ginseng. The sequence goes on from CM035141.1 coordinate 83,097,830, forward strand.
AATGTAGAATAAATTATCCTTAGTCCTCAACAGTGTAAAATCTGATAGAATACAGTAGACAACAAGTTTAGATCAACAACTGCAGCGGAACAAGCAATCCATTAGAAGAGTCAAGTTGAGCATGATGTCTATTATCTTCTATGATTTAAAAGTTCATCATCAATATTTTATCTCTGTAACACAACTTAATAAATATTTCACATCAACGAATTATCCATGCACTATGGGCCAAGGATATTGGTTAGTATCACCGATGGTCATGATCATGCCAAGTAACTGTCCATCTATGCACTACGGGCCAAAGAGGACTCTCACCACATCATTTGTCTGTATCATTACAAGTCATGATTATACCAATACACAATTCCTGGTCATAATCATATCAATCAACAGTCCATCTATGCACCACAATATAAGCATGAGGATGATGACAATTGTAAGACCCCAACTTTTTATGAATAAAGATTTAATTTCTCTAATTATTATTTTCAATAATAAGGTGTTGAATTGATATAATGCTTTAGTTATGGGTGAAATGTGCAAATTTTGCAAAATAAGCAAGTGGTCATAAAATATTCGTTTGGTCGGGGAATGTTCTTTTTATCGGGGAATATCTTTACGATGGCGCAATCATTGGTGGACCGCATAACGGAATAACTGTCGAATATAGAAAGCGACAGAAATAACCTTTTTATAAAAAATAATGGCAAGACTTTTACCGTTAACTGTTAAAATACTCGGTGATAAAAGTACAGTAATACGCATCGTTGCATAGTAGCACACGGTATTGCACAATATTTTTGATTATTGATTCTTACGTAAGAAGTCACTCAGTTTCATTCAATAATTGTCATAGTAATTATTGCACAGTATCTCATATTATTGATTCAATTATTGTCACAGTATTATCTGTACAATATTTTATATTATTAAATCAATAATTAACACGACACAATTACTCATATTATTAGTTAACATTATTGGCAATGTCTAGAAAGTTCTGTCGAGAAAATGGGTTAGGTTATATAATTGCGTGCCAATAAGGATAAATCCTTATCAGAAAGCTCCCTCTTTCCTGGGAATGATCTAGTTGTTAATAGTGTGAGCTTATAATATTATTTATGAATAATTATTATGTGGTGGATATTGGTTCAATTTTGATATAAATGAAGGAATTTAGCATGAAATATTTGTTCAAAGTTTGGCAATTATCTTCTCCGATAAAATATTCATTCAAATATATTATTATAATATTACAAAATTTTTTATAATTTAAATGGTAATATTATTATAATAATATATACTCCCTCCGTCCCCAGGATAAAAGTCATGGTGGACTTTTCACGTATATTAAGAAGAGGAATAAAATGACAAAATTGTCCATAATAATGTCATTAAATATGGAGAGAGAATTAGAATAAGAAAAGTATCAGATATTTAATGCTACGGGCATAATAGGAAAAAATATATAAAAGTTTGGTTATTAAAAGAAAGTGGACATTTAACATGGGACAACCCAAAATAGTAATAAGGACTTTTATCCTGGGACGGAGGGAGTAATTTTTAGCATGTGAATAAAAATGGAGTGAATGTTATCATTTTTGTTTTGAATTCCTTTTCCTAAACAATTGTGTGCATAATTCTCCTACAAATTCTTTTTCTTTGTCCAAAGTGTGGCTCAAAAGCTTCTCCTATAATGAATTTCTTTGCTGCCAAATTAGTGGGCCCCAAATAGGGAAAATGAGAAGAGTTAGGCATGTAGGAGGATAAGCGGAAGGAGAAAGAAAGGAAAGGATATGCACTTTGCTTAACCTTTCTCCCTCCGTTGCACTATAAAAGGAAGGTTACCCCTCCTTCCTTAACACACCATTTCAATATCAAAAATTCTTAATCTATATTATCGTGAGTATTTCTCTTGAGTATAAGGATACTTTGAGTGTAGCTTTTTGTGCAAGATTTTCTTAGAATAATATCCGATATTCCAATCAAATCTAGTTTCTACTAAGGTAAAGGATATTATTTTATTGCAATACTCGTAAGAAATATTATTTTCTTTCATACTCCATATTATGTAAGGAATATTATTTTATTTCATATTCCTAAATTTAAACTTACTATGGTAAGTATTGCTTCTATAATTCCTGAAATGATTAGAAATTCCTTAAGTTTTGCGCTTCATCTAATATCATTTCACTGGAATATTAGTCTAAACTTTCTTATTAAATTTTAAACTTTTCATGTCTGGGTACTATTCATACGATACTATTAATGGGCACTATTCATACAATATTATTCATAATAGAATTTAATTTTCTTTTCTGTCCAAATTATTTTTGATACATGAATATCATTCCTGAATTTTACTTCACAAATAATTATCATGTTAACAATTTGGACATTTTTGAACTCTAGATAAATAGAATTAAAATTCTCTAATATTTATCATTTATCTCACTTGATTGAATCTTTACATCATTGTCATCATCCTCATGCTTATATTATACTAGAAGTCATCTTTGGCCCGTAGTGCAAAGATGGAATGTCAATTGGTATGATTATGACCAGGAATTGTGTATTGGTATAATCATAACCTTTAATGTGACATATAAGGTTTGTGGTGAAAGTCCTCTTTGGCCCGTAGTGCATAGATGGACAGGTGTTTGGCATGATCATGACTAGTGGTGATACTAACGAATATACTTGGCCCGTAGTGCATGGATAATTCATTGATTTGAAATATTTATTAAATGATGTTACAGGGATAAAATATTGATGATGGACTTTTAAATCATAAAAGATAGTAGATATCATGCTCTACTTGACTCTTCTAATGGATTGCTATTTTCGCTGAAGTTGTATTCTAAAACTTGTTGTCTATTGTATTCTATCATATTTTCCTCTGTTGAGGACTAAGGATAATTTGTTCTATATTATCTTAGTCATAATATTCTTTACTGGGCTAGTTGAGCTCATCATTTTCCTTTTGGTTCTATTTTTCTTCTCAGGAGGCAAAAATGTAGTTGGGACTAGTCGGGGAATGGAGTAATGGTCTAAGTTGGTTATAGCAGTCCTCACTATTTTGTAAGAATAGTGTAACAATAATTGTAATGAGGACTTTATTTGAGTTTGGATATTGTCTACAAGACAATATTTGTATTAAAACTCTCAGCGTATGTGTTGTCGTATTTTTGCATGACAGTTGTATTAATAAAGTTTGTATTTGGTTTCTGTACCATGTATTTGGTGACTCAGAATGGGTTGTGTGGGCATATTTTGGGGGCGTCACAGTTGGTATCAGAGCTTAGGGATATGATCTCTGGTGGAGATCTGGGATTAGAACTAGGAAGGGAGAGACGAGTAAATCATTTGCTAGTGTGTCCTACTTAAGCTTATTTATTATTGGTCGGTCAAAATATAGGGATAATATGTGGCATGTGAATTTCTTTAATTAACCCTTGTTTTGTGGCTTATTCTTTCATTACTTGTATAGAACAATTTAGATCAACATATTCTATTATTACTTTTTTTGGAATATAATAATTTTTCAGGAATATATAGTGTCGACTGATTGTTGCTATTTTCAAACTCTAATTGGAATTGAAGTGAAAGTAAAATTGCTTCAAATTAGAAATAAGAAACTCTAAGAAGGTAATTGAAAGAAGTGTAACTCAAGTAGAGTCATCCCTCAAGATTTGGACATAATTGGGAGTGAAGGTGTCTAAGGGTGGGAGATTAAAAATGGCTATTATCCTCTAGTTTTGCGGTTGATGTGCTAAGAAAACGGAGAAATTTAATTTTTTACCTAATTTTGTTAAATCATGGTAATGGTTAATGATGAATTGAGAAGATCCCCCCCCCCACCTCCAAAAAAAAAACAAAAAAAAAAAAATCAATGGCGTACCAAGGCTGCAGGACAAATTGAGAAGATCCCCGCCCCCTCACCCACCTCCCAAAAAAAAAAATCAAAAAAAAAATCAATGGCGTACCAAGGCTGCAGGACATAATCACTAAATCATTGGTGAAGAATATGATAAACGATACTTTAAATGTTGAAAATTGATAATTGGTTTATAGGTATCCCCTCATTACGTATTGAATATTTAACGCCCAAGCAAATTGGGTGATCATTTAGAACCAAATATCAATAGTATTTTATGTGTATTGTTGGGCCACGATATATCAGGTTTGATTTGCATGGTGGGTTGCAGTCCATAAGAGATTTAAATTCATATAGAATTCTGTTTTGGTAGTTAGAGTATTTTAGATAATCAAAGATTCTTAATTATACTTGGTTTCTAAATTCAGGAAAATGTGATGGGATTTGAACTAACTTTCTTATTTTTAGGGGATCTTATACAATCCCATTAGAGAATTATACCTAGTGAGGAACCATAATCCAATACGGGAAAGGACTCTAAGTAGGTGATGAGACCGCTATAAATACAAGGTCTTACACTGATTCTAAGGTACACACACAACTCATTATTATCTTTCAGCACTAGAATTTTTTGCCTCCATTATTAAATCTTTGTTCAGTCTGTACTTATTCTCATACTGGAGCTATCCCCCGGTGGCACAAGTCATCAAGATTTTGGTATGCTTACCGTTTCTGTGCAGGATTGGACGCGCTTTTGGTGATTAGGGCGCGTGGATGAATCTTGGCGTTAATATTGGCGCTAGAAGGAGGGTTGCTAGTGTTGATTTTCAATCATCACTGAGAATTTTCTAGGTGGATCCATGGTGAACAACAAGATAATTTCAGGAGTTGCAAAATCTATAGCTGATGGATTCATTCGACAAAGAGGATCAATTAAAGAAAGATTGGGATCGCCCAAGAGCATCCATGACAAGTTGGGGTCCCAAGGTCGTTCGGTGGAACACGATGACTTGGACAGGGGTGACGTCAGGTAGAGACTATTCTCAACTGCCAGCAGAAACGTTGACCATGGGGCTTGTGTTGAGGATGATAGTCATAATGAAAGGAGACTGATCTTGTCTAAAAAAACCCAGGAGACCAATGATGCTTTGAGGGCTTTACTTGCGCAACGGAAAGAAATTGATTAGCAGATGGAGCTTTTGATCATTGGGAAAGAAGATGGTGCCACCAGTCACAACCGAAGGCGGGGTCGATCACCGGAGGTTTAGTCTAGGACTCATCGTCCGGACAATGTCAGACAGATCAAGGGCAGACTTCGGAGTCGCTCTCCAGATAGGAACAGTCGGAGGAGTCGATCGAGAGGTCGTTCGCCCAGAGACCACTCTAGGACTTATCTTCCGAATGGCCCTCGGCACATTAGAAACAAGAGATGGAGCCGATCAAGGACAGCGAGTTCCCATGGTAGGTGACAGGTGACTCGTCCGAGGCGAGATGCATCTCCCGATGTAGGAAGGGGCCGAAGGAATCCTTCACCCTTAAGAAGTGGGACAGAAGAATTGGCCAAATAGTTGGCCGAATTGGAAAACCAGCTAGCCGGAGTCAAGGAGGAAAGGGAAAATCCAAACAGTGTGACACGGTCAAGACTTCATCACCTTTCTCTTCAGAGATCATGCAAGAAAAGGAAGATCCGAACAAGAAGGCCCCTCACATGGAGAGTTATGATAGTTCGGGGGACCCCTACGAGCACAGTCAGGCCTATGACCACCTAATAGATTACTATGACTACTTGGACTCTGCCAAGTGTTAGATGTTTATGACAACCTTGAGGAGAGACGTTTGGCAGTGGATGATGACTCTTGTCCCGAACTCAGTATCGTCATGGAGAGGGCTCTGCGACAAATTCCATGCACGGTTCGACAGCAATAATGTAAGACCCCAACTTTTATGAATAAAGATTAATTTTTCTCGAAATATATTTTTGAATATTATAGTGTGGATTTGATACAATGTTATAGTTGTGGGTATTATTTACAAATTTTGCAAAGTAAGCAAGTAGTTATATAATATTCGATTGGTCGGGGAATATTCGTTTTAACAGGGAATATTCGTACGATGACACAATCATTGGTGGACCCCACAACGGAAGTATTGTCGTAGTTAGAAAATGACAAAATTATCTTTTTATAAAAATAATGGTGAAAGTTTTACTGTTAAACTGTTGAACTACCCGGTGGTAAATGAACAGTAATACGCGTGGTTGCATAGTAGCACACGGTATTGATTATTGATACTTACGTGAGAAGTCACTCAGTTGTACTCAATTATTGCTACAGTAATTGCTGCATAATATCTCTCATATTATTGATTCAATTATTATCACAGTATCATCTGAATAATATTTATATTATTAAATCAATAATTGAGATGACAAAGTTATTCATATTATTATTTGCAATATTGACAATGTCTAGAAAGTTCTGTCAAGGAGAGGTTTGGTCACTTAATTGCACGCCAATAGGGAGAAATTCTTATCGGAAAGCCCCCTCTTTCCTGGGAATGATCTGGTTGTTAAATATTGTGAGTTATAATATTAATGATGAATAAGTTTGTATTGATTAAAGATGAAATTGATAGCTCCATTGTGTTAGGATTATTAGTGTTAGTAGAAATTGGCATCTATTTCGATAATAATAGATGTCTGGAGGTTATATTGACCAATCGGGTAATTAATCGGATAAATGAGCAATTAATTACTATTAATTCACATGCTTATAACTATTTGTTCACATGTATGTACTATTGATTCACATGCATGTACTATTAGGGGAGGTGGTGCAAGATTGATAATACTTGCATGACTAAATTAAAAATAGAGGTATATATGAAGGTACTATACCGTAACTATTTTTTTCATATGTATAAACTATTGATTCACATTAATGTATTCTTGATTCACATGAGATACTATTAGGGGAGGTGGTGCAAGTTTGATAATACTTGTAGGACTAAATTAAAAATGAAGGAAAAGATGAAGGTATTATACTATAATATTTTGAGCCCCAAAACGTGCAATTATCAAAACTATATTTTCCTATAAATAGAAGCTCATTCTTCTTTCATTCTGACCAATTCACTAAGACTCACAAGAGCAATTATAGAGAGAGAAGCTATAGAGAGAAAGAAGAAGAAAAGTCTGCTACTTCACTATTCCAATATCCGGTCTTCTTTTGAGGTAAGAGATATTATTTTGTTCAGTATTCATAGGAATAATATTTTCTCTCATACTCTGTACTATGTGAGTAATATTATTTCGTCTCGTATTCCTGATTATACCCTCATTTTGTTAAAGTATTACTTCTATACTCCGTGAAATTAGTAGAATATCCTTGAAATTTGCGCTTCATCTAGTATCGTTTCACAAGGATATTTTATGTAAATTCTTGTTAAATTTTAAGCTTTTCATGTCGGAGTACTGTCCATGAGTAGTATTCATTTTTATGGTACTATTCACAAAGTACTATTCACGGGATACTATTCACAAAGTGCTATTAACGGATACTATTCACAAAGTACTATTCACGAGTACTATTCACAAAGTACTATTCACAGGGTACTATTCCCAAAGTACTATTCACGGGGTACTATTCACTCGGGTACTATTCACCTGGAGAATTATTCATGACAAAAATTGATTTCTTTGCTGTCCAAATCATTTTTGATACAATATTATTCTTGAATTTTACTCCACAAAGCAGTATCATGTTGACAATTTGGACATTATTGAATTCTGGATAAATTAAATTATAAATCTTTAAAAATTTATCATTTGTTTTCTTTTAATTGAATTCTTATATCATTGTCATCGTCCTCATGCTTATATTATGATAAAAGTCATATGTGGCTTACGTGCATAGATGTACTATTGATTGGTATGATTATGACAAGGGATTATTCGGTATAATCATAACCGTAATGTTACAAATGATGTGGTAAAAGTCCTCATTGGCCCGTAGTGCATTGATGGACAGTTGTTGGTATGATCATGACCATTGATGATTACATGAATATCCTTGGCCCGTAGTGCAGGGAAGATTTGAAGGTTGTGGTTTATTTATTAAGTTGAGTCTCGCCGATAAAGTTGATGAAAAACTTTTAAATCATAGAAGATAGTAGATATCATGCTCTACTTGACTCTTCTAATGGATTGCTTGTTCCGCTGCAGTTAAACTTGATGTTTATTATATTTTATCAGTTTAACTCTGTTGAAGGCTAATGATAATTTATTTTGCATTATCTTAGTCATAATATTTCTTACTGGGCTAGTTGAGCTCACCCTTTGTTTTCATTGTTCTCTTCAGGAAATGAGAATATAGCTGGGACTAGTCGGGGAACAGAGTGACTGTCAAGATGTTTACATTAGTAGTCCTCAGTATTTAGTGAAATAGTGTGATAATAAATGTAATAAGGTGTAAGACCCCAACTTTTATGAATAAAGATTAATTTTTCTCGAAATATATTTTTGAATATTATGGTGTGGATTTGATATAACGTTATAGTTGTGGGTATTATTTATAAATTTTGCAAAGTAAGCAAGTGGTTATATAATATTCGATTAGTCGGCGAATATTTGTTTTAACAAGGAATATTCGTACGACGGCATAATCATTGGTGGACCCCACTACGGAAGTATTTTCGTAGTTAAAAAATGACAAAATTATCTTTTTATAAAAATAACGGCGAAAGTTTTACCGTTAAACTGTTGAACTACCCAGTGGTAAAAGTAAAGTATTACGCGTAGTTGCATAGTAGCACACGGCATTGATTATTGATGCTTACGTGAGAAGTCACTCAGTTATACTCAATTATTTCTATAGTAATTGTTGCATAATATCTCTCATATTATTGATTCAATTATTGTCACAGTATCATCTACATAATATTTTATATTATTAAATCAATAATTGAGAAGATAAAGTTATTCATATTATTATTTGCAATATTGACAATGTCTAGAAAGTTCTGTCAAGGAGAGGTTTGGTCACCTAATTGTGCGCCAATAGGGAGAAATCCTTATCGGAAACCCCCTTTTTTCTGGGAACTATCGAAATCAAATACAACTATTGAAATCAAATACAAACTTCATTTATACAATTGTTGCACTATCGTGCAGAGTACAACAACACATAAGTTGTGAGTTTTAATACAAATATATGTAACTATCATGGTGCCTCGACCACAACACCTTACAATGGTACTTTACATAAAAGTACAATCAATAATTGATTTAGAAATTAAAATCTTTGGAAAATGCTCAAGGAAACCTTCGTACATGGGAGGCCATGCATCTAAGTTATGATAGATATCATATGACTCGAGAATTATCCTTGGTTGACCCAATAGTCCCCAAATAAAAATGAGTAGATTACTATCATGTTCTTTCCAATGGTGAGTCTTTTCTTGACATATAATTATCTCCAATATCTCCAATTGAGAATTATACTTCAACCAAACTCCAAGATTATATAGGTAGTGCTCGTAGATATACTCAGCAAGTGGATGTGCACAACCCTGTCTTATGAAAACATGAAGTCGTATACCATTAGACATCTCGTATGATAGTGGCAAAACACCCTTCCAAAGTTGGGTTCACCTCACCCTATTCGGTTCACCAAAATCAACGGTTAAAATGACGTATAAAATACGACACACTTATCTAAAATTCTCAATAAAATTATTTCCATACTGTTTAAGGAGAACCTCAACAACTATAGACCACCGTTCTAATCCCCTGTTACCTCCGCTCGACCCAGCTACACTCTTATTACCTGAAAGGAATTATGAAACAAAAGGGTGAGCACAACTAGCCCAGTAAAGAATATCATAACTAAAGATAATTAAATTATCAATAGCCTTCGTCAGTAATAAATCAGAGATTTAGAACATATGGTAGATGATAAAAATTTTCAACCGTAGTTGCAACGGAATGAGCAATCCATTAGAAGAGTCAAATAGACCATAACGTCTATTATCTTCTCCATGTTAAAAGTCCTCCAACAATATTTTATCCCTGTAACATCAATCAACAATTCCTGTCCACAATCTTGTGAATAACTCATAATCATAATTATGGTTATAAATTCCTCTTCGCACCCAGGACGAAGATAATTTTCATAACTTTTCTTTACCTGAAATATCAAAGATCATGGTTATACCAAATCACAGTTCCTGTTCATAATCATACTAATAAATTCATCTTTGCACTACGGACCAAAGATATTCATTAACAGTTCATCCTTGTACTACAGGCCAAAGACATGCAACTGTATTTTGAAAGAGTCAAGTAGAGCATGATAGCTACTATCATCTGGAAATTAAAAGTTTATTATCAATATTTTATAACTGAGACTCAGCTCAATAAATAATCCACATCACCGAATTATCCATGCACTACAGGCCAAGGATATTCATTAGTATCACGACTGTAAGACCCCAACTTTTATGAATAAAGATTAATTTTTCTCGAAATATATTTTTGAATATTATGGTGTGGATTTGATATAATGTTATAGTTGTGGGTATTATTTACAAATTTTGTAAAGTAAGCAAGTGGTTATATAATATTCTATTAGTCGGGGAATATTCGTACGACGACACAATCATTGGTCCCATAACGAAAGTATTGTCGTAGTTAAAAAACGATAGACTTATCTTTTTATAAAAATAACGGCGAAAGTTTTACCGTTAAACTGTTGAACTACCCGGTGGTAAAAGTACTGTAATACGCGTGGTTGCATAGTAATACACGGTATTGATTATTGATGCTTACGTGAGAAGTAACTCAGTTATACTCAATTATTGCTACAGTAATTGCTGTATAATATCTTTCATATTATTGATTCAATAATTGTCACAGTATCATCTGCATAATATTTTATATTATTACATCAATAATTGAGATGACAAAGTTATTCATATTATTATTTGCAATATTGACAATGTCTAGAAGTTCTGTCAAGGAGAGGTTTGGTCACCTAATTGCACGCCAATAAGGAGAAATCCTTATCGGAAAGCCCCCTCTTTCCTGGGAACGACCTGATTGTTAAATATTGTGAATTATAATATTAATAATGAATAAGTTCGTGTTGATTAAAGATGAAATTGATAGCTCCATTGTGTTAGGATTATTAGTGTTAGTAGAAATTGACATCTATTTCGATAATAATGGATGTCTGGAGGTTATATTGACCAATCGGGTAATTAATCGGATAAATGAGTAATTAATTGCTATTAATTCACATGGTTATAACTATTTATTCACATGTGTGTACTATTGATTCACATGCATGTACTATTAGGGGATATGGTGCAAGATTGATAATACTTGCATGACTAAATTAAAAATGGAGGTATAGATGAAGGTACTATACTATAATTATTTTTTCACATGATTGTACTATTGATTCACATGATTGTACTATTGATTCACAAGATGTACTATTAGGGGAAGTGGTGCATGTTTGATAATACTTGCAGGACTAAATTAAAAATGAAGGAAAAGATGAAGGTATTATACCGTAATATTTCGAGCCCCAAAACGTGCAATTATCGAAACTATATTTTCCTATAAATAGAAGCTCATTCTTCTTTCATTCTCACCAATTCACTAAGACTCACAAGAGCATTTATAGAGAGAGAAGCTTTAGAGAGAAAGTAGAAGAGAAGTCTGCTACCTCACTATTCCAGTATCCAGTCTTCTTTAGAGGTAAGTGATATTATTTTGTTCAATATTCATAGGAATAATATTTTCTTCCATACTCTGTAGTATGTTAGTAATATTATTTCGTCTCGTATTCCTGATTATACCATCATTCGGTTAAAGTATTGCTTCTATATTCCGTGAAATTAGTAGAATATCCTTGAAATTTGCGCTTCATCTAGTATCGCTTCACAAGGATATTTTCTGCACATTCTTGTTAAATTTAAAGTTTTTCATGCCGGAATACTATCCATGAGTACTATTCATTTATACGGTACTATTCACAAAAGTACTATTCACGGGTACTATTCAAAAAGTACTATTCATAGAGTACTATTCTCAAAGTACTATTCACGGGGTACTATTCACTCAGGTACTATTCACCTAGAATACTATTCATAACAAAAATTGATTTCTTTTCGGTCCAAATCATTTTTGATACATTATCATTCTTGAATTTTACTCCACAAAGCAGTATCATGTTGACAATTTGGACAAAATTGAATTCTGGATAAATTAAATTATAAATCTTTAAAAATTTATCCTTGAACTTATTTTATTGAATTCTTATATCATTGTCATCATCCTCATGTTTATATTATGTTGAAAGTCATCTGTGGCCTGTAGTGCATAGATGGACTTGGTATGATTATGACCAGGGATTATTCGGTATAATCATGATCGTAATATTACAAATGATGTGGTAAAAGTCCTCATTGGCTCCTGTAGTGCATTGATGGACGCTTGTTGGCATGATCATAACCATTGATGAACACACGAATATCCTTGGCCCGTAGTGCATGGATAATTTGTGGTCGTGATACTAAAGAATATCCTCGGTCAGTAGTACATGGGTGATTCGATGATGTGGATTATTTATTGTCGAGTCTCAAATGATAAAAGTGATGAAAACCTTTTAAATCATAGAAGATAGTAGATTTTATGCTCTACTTGACTCTTCAAATGAATTGCTTGTTCCGCTGCAATTAAACTTGATGTTTGTTATATTTTATCAGTTTAACACTGTTGAAGGCTAATGATAAATTATTCTACATTATCTTAGTCATAATATTTCTTACTGGACTAGTTGAGCTCACCCTTTTGCTTTCCTTATTCTCTTTAGGAAATGAGAACGTAGCTGGGACTAGTCGGGGAACGGAGTGACGGTCCAGATGATAACATTAGTAGTCCTCACTATTCTATGAAATAGTGTGATGATAAAGGTATTGAGGACTCCATTTGAGTTGAATACTGTCTAAAAGACTATTCATATTAAAACTCTCAGTTTATGTTTTGTCATATTTTACACGACAGTTGTATTATTAAGTTGTATTTGAATTTTGTACCATGTATTTGGCGACTCAAGATGGGTGATGTATACCTATTTTGGGGGGGGCCACAGGTTAGTATCAAAGCTTAGGGATATGATCCTTGGGTCGAGATGTGAGACAAGAACTAGGAGGGAGAGACGGGAATTCAGTATTAGTATGACCTACCTAAGTTTATTTGGTATTTAATTGGTCGTCGAGTATAGGAATAATATGTGACATGTCAATTAACCCTTGTTTTGTAAGCGATGATTTGAAAATGGCATCCGAAAATGTTGAGATAAGCAATGAAGCACACAGACCGTTGAGTCACCAACGATTAATACCTGTGATAATGTCCATCGATGGCAATAATCCTCGTGAAAACAACAACGCCGACCAAATGATGAACAATGGGATGTTCAGAGGCTTTATGTAATTCATGCAACATCAGGCGAGAACAACTCTTGTTCAAAATGCAGGTGGAAACACTGGAAACTCTCGGACGGTCACCGCTAAACAGTTCAAGGAGCTGGGACCAGCTGAGTTTATTGGAGAGCCAAAACCACTTAAGGCGGAGACGTGGATAAAGCAAATCACCAAGATATTTGATGTCTTGGGATGCTCCGAGGAGCAAAAGGTTCCCTTTTCCACCTTTATGTTGTGAGGAGAGGCAGACTACTGGTGGGAATTGGTAAAGCGTACTCAACCTGCCGCACTGAAGATGTCTTGGGAGAAATTCCAAGAATTGTTCAACGACAAGTACTTTCCCGAAAGTATTCGTCACATGAAGGAGGTAGAATTCATCAAGCTGGAGCAGAACAATATAACCATGTCATAGTACGAAGCTAAGTTTGCCGAGTTGTCCCGGTTTGCGTCCCACTTGGTTGATAATGAGGAGAGAATGACGCAGATGTTTCTAAAAGGTTTGAAACCCGAGATACGTCAATACTTAATTTCTCACAAACTGTGTTTGTATTCAGATGTTGTAAATATGTGTGACGCCCCCAAAATTAGGTATACATCACCCATCTTGAGTCGCCAAATACATGGTACATAATTCAAATACAACTTAATAATACAACCGTCGTGTACAATACGAAAAAACATAAACTGTGAGTTTGAATACAAATATTATCTACTAGAGAGTATACAAACTCAAAAGGAGTCCTCATTACAATTATTATCACACTATTTCACAGAATAGTGAGGACTACTAATGCACCATCTAGGCCATCACTCCGTTCCCCTACTCGTCCCCAAATATATATTCTCATTTCAAGAGAACAAAGGAAAGAAAGGGTGATCTCAACTAGCCCAAGAAGAAATATTATGACTAAGATAATGCGTAATAAATTATCATTAGCCTTAAATGATGTTAAACCGATACAATATAACAAACATCAAGTTTAATCTGCAATGGAACAAGCAATCCATTAAAAGAGTCAAGTAGAGAATAAAATCTACTATCTTTTATGATTTAAAAGGTTTTTCATCACTTTTATCACCGGGACTCAAATTTAATAAATAATCCACATCATCAAATCACCCACCTTTACGACCAAGGATATTCTTTAAGATATCACGACCACGAATTATCTATGCACTACTACTTAAAGATAATCATGTTTTCATCAACGGTCCCGATCATGCCATAAAACAATTCATCTTTGCACCCTTGTCAAGAGAATCCATAGCCATAATCATACCAAAAATCGTCCATCAATGCAATCAAGGGCCAATGAGGACTTTTTTCACATCATTTGTAACATTACGGTCATGATTACACCGAATAATCCCTAGTCATAATCATACCAAGTCCATCTATGCACTACATGCCACAGATGACTTTCAACAAAATATAATCACGAGGATGATGACAATGATATAAGAATTCAATAAAACAAGTTCAAGAATTAATTTATCCAGGAACTAATAACGTCCAAATTGTCAACATGATAACGCTTTGTAGAGTAAAATTCAAGAATGCTCGTAAGAATATTTCCATGAAAAGATACTGGATGAAGCGCAAATATCAAGGATATTCCACTAATTTCATGGAGTATAGAAGTCAAAACTTTAACCAACTGAGTATAATAACGAATGGAATAACAAAAGAAATCACCATGCATGCGGTATTGCATGTACAAAAGTTATTCCAACGAGAATAATAATAACGGAACCAGTCGCACAAATTTATGCCGGCTGATGTTCCAATGTAGAATAATAAAGAATGGAATAACAACGAAATCACCATGCATGCGATACTTGCGATGAGACGGAGTTATTCCAACAGATAATAAATAACGGAACCAAAAGTTAGGTGAAATTACGCACTGGCAGGATGTTCCAATGTAATAATACAGATTTAAACCGCTTAAATTAAAACGCATGCATGTGATATTCCAATGTAAAAATAATAAAGATTTTAACCAGTCCGACGTAAAACGCATGCACGTAATATTCCAAATGTAATAATAATAAAGATTTTACCCGTGTCCTACCAGTAAAAGCATGCATATGATATTCCAAATGTAATAATAATAAAGACGGAATAATAGAATAATGTCACCAAGTATAGGGTAATCCGCATATACTGGTTATTCCAACAGAATAATAAAGAATAGAATAACAGAAGTTCTCTTCATGAATACAAAAGAAATAATACCCCTTACGAATACAACAAATAATATTCCCTACCTTAGAAAGAAGAGTACTGGATATAGAAGTAGTGAAGTAGCAGAACACTTTTCTTCTTTCTCTCTATAGTTTCTCTCTCTAGAGTTTAAAGGAATTAAGTAAGACATAATGAATGAATGAGCTTCTATTTATAGAAAAATGGACCGCATAAGAACTAACTCATGAACTATCCTGGATTGATTTACTTTAATCTGACTATCCATATTTAAAGCAAAATCTTTTAAATAAAATATAATATATTCTATTTATAATCTAATAAAACGAATAACTTTATAATGATTTTACTATGCAAACACTATGCATAATAAAATATAATATATTCTAATTATTGTCTAATAAAATGATAACTTTATAAAAGTATTCTATTTTATATAAAAGATATTACTATGTCAAACACTATGCAGACACTAATTATGCAACATTATGCATAATAGAATATAATATATTCTATTTATAGAATAACTTTATAAAAGTATTCTGCTTTTATTACATTAATAATACCAATAAAACAAAATCGAGTGACTTATCACGTAAAGCATCAATAATCAATATCGTATGCTACTACGCAACCACGCCAGACATCGTACTTTTAACACCGGGTGTTTCAATAGTTAACAGTAAAACTTCCGCCGTTATTTCCATAAAATATTTTTGTCATTTTCAATTAGACAATAATTCCATTGTGGGGTCCACTAATGATTGTACTGTCGTCATTTGGATATTCCCCGAAAAAAAGAATATTCCCCGACCAATCGAATATTATATAACCACTTGCTTACTTTGCAACATTTGTAAATATTACCCACAACTATAACATTACATCAAATCCACACCATAATATTAAAAAAAAATATTTCGAGAAAATTAAATCTTTATTCATAAAATATGGGGTCTCACAATAGGGCTCAGTTATTAGAGCACGATAACGAGTCAACTCAACCAAGAGAAAACAGCCGACAAAATGATAATACTAGTGGTAACAGTCATCGAAGCAGTGACAACAAACGTGGAGGAAATCAACATGCCAGAAATGGTAACCACTTCGGTGGTAATCATGGCCAAGACAATAAAAGTGGACATTTCAAGAAGAGGAGATTCAACAATGATGGAAAGACGTCATCACCATCACCCGTTGTTAAGGAAGGAGAACGACCACCTATCATATGCTTCAAATGCGGAGGGGAAGGACACATCAGTCCAAACTGTGCGCAACAGTCCAAAACGTGTTACACTTGTGGAAGAGAAGGTCACCTAGATAGATTTTGTCATACTAGAAAGCCAAGTCCAGTGGGAACGGTGACACCAAATGCCATCCCAGACAAGTCAATACCAGTAGTTCAAGGGAGAGCGTTTGTTGTGACCTCCCAGAAAGCAAGGAACCCGAATGAGGTCATCACGGGTAAGCTTATCATAAACTCTAGCGAAGTATATACCTTATTTGATACCGGTTCTACCCATTCTTTTATTTCTCCTACTTATGCTCAATGTTTAAATTTAACTCCGGAGAAATTAGACTTTGACTTATCTGTTGAAACTCCGTTGGGAGAAACCTTCATTACATCCACTGTTTATAAGTCTTGTTTGGTTCAAATCGGTACCATCACATTACTTGTCGATCATATCTCCTTAAAAATACTTGCATTTGACGTGATTCTAGGGATTGATTGGTTAACTACTCATCATGCTAAAATTGATTGTTTTCGTAAGGTTGTTAGCTTTCATATTCCTAATCAACCTATTATGCGAATTCAAGCGACCAAACCATTAAAATCAATCATGGTCATCTCAAGCCATAAAGCTATTCGTTTATTGAAAAACAGATGTCAAGCTTTCTTAGCTCATGTCACAGATTTAAACAAAAATACGTCAGATTTGAATGATATTTCTATTGTTAATAAATTTCTTGACGTATTCCCCGAAGAACTTCCTGGCCTACCCCCGGAGCGTGAAATCGAGTTTGGTATCGACCTTGAACCCAGTACAAAACCCATTTCCAAAGCCCCATATCGAATGGCTCTTATTGAACTTCAGGAGTTAAAAACCCAACTGGAGGAATTGTTAGACATCGGTTTCTTTTGACCTAGTACGTCTCCTTGGGGTGCTCCTATTCTATTCGTGAAGAAGAAAGATTAAAGTATGCGACTCTGTATTGATTATCGGGAGTTGAATCATGTCACCATCAAAAATAGGTACCCGTTGCCTCGCATTGATGACCTATTTGACCAGTTGTAAGGCGCCAAATTCTTTTCAAAGATCGATCTTCGTTCTGGATATCATCAGTTGAAGATTAAAACTTATGACATTCCAAAGATTACTTTCAGAACTCGGTACGGGCATTACAAATTTCTAGTCATGTCTTTTGGATTGACTAATGCTCCTGCTACCTTCATGGATATGATGAACCGAGTATTCAAGGAATATTTGGATCACTTTGTGGTCGTGTTTATTGATGACATCCTCATTTACTCCAAAAGCCGTGAAGATCATGAGCAACACCTGAAGCTGATATTCCAAAAGCTTCGTGAAAACAAGTTATATGCCAAGTTGAAGAAATACGAGTTCTGGCTTGAGGAAGTAGCATTCCTTAGGCACGTGATATCAAATCACGGAATATCTGTTGACCCGGCAAAGATTGAAGCAATTCAAAGCTGGGAGCAACCTAAGTCAATGATCGAAGTACGTAGCTTTCTTGAATCGCTACTCCATTAACTCAGCTGACTCGAAAAGATACAAAATTCGGTTGCAGCGAGGAATGTGAGAAGAGTTTTCAAGAACTCAAGAGGAGACTCATTTCAAAGACCTGCTCGACAATACCATCCGCTCGGAGGGATTTGTCATCTACAGTGATGCTTCAAGCAAAGGGTTAGGATGTGTTCTCATGCAACATGGGAAAGTCATAGCCTATGCCTCACGACAACTTAAAGAATATGAGAGGAATTATCCTACTCATGATCATGAGTTGGCAGCTGTCATTTTTGCGCTTAAGATTTGGAGGCATTACCTGTATGGAGAGAAGGTGGAGATCTATACGGATCATAAAAGCCTCAAATATTTCTTCACTCAAAAGGAACTCAACATGCGGCAACAACGATGGCTTGAGCTATTGAAATATTACGATCATACCATTCAATACCATCCTGGAAAAGCCAACGTAGTAGCTGACGCATTGAGTAGAAGATCATATGGGGTATACGCAAAGGCCTATTTTGTATGACTTACAAAGGATGGAGATAGAGTTAAAGACTCCAGGGACCAATGTGATGATGGCGAATATACGAGTAGAACCGACTTTAATCGATAAAGTTAAAGCTGCTCAAGCTACAGACCTGGAGCTGATGCGTATGAGGAAGAAAGTACAAGAAGGTGCTATTCCGGAAGCAAGAATCGATGAAGAAGGAATACTTTGAGTCAACTCCAGACTTTGTGTTCCTAACGATTCTGACTTGAAGTATAAAATCATGATGGAGGCACACAATACACCATTTGCAATCCATCTTGGGAGTACCAAAATGTATCGTGATCTTCGACATACATTTTGGTGGAGCAATATGAAGAGAAAGATAGCGGGGTTTATCTCAAGGTGTCTAACTTGTCAACGAGTCAAGGCAGAGCATCAAGTGCCAAAAGGTCCATTGCAACCACTTGAAATTATAGAATGGAAGTGGGAACACATTACCATGGATTTCGTTACTGGTCTTCCCAAGGTTTCTCAAGGCATAGATGTGATTTGGGTCATTATTGATAGATTGACCAAGTCTGCTCATTTCTTACCGATACGAGAAACTTATACACTTGAACGTCTTGCTCGTATATACATAAATGAGATTGTAAGATTGCATGGTATGCCAGTAGCCATAGTTTCTGATCGAGACCCAAGATTCACTTCACGATTTTGGGTTAGTTTGCAAAAAGTTATAGGCACGGATTTACGATTTAGTTCGGTATATCATCCTCAAACGGATGGGCAGTCAGAGAGGACTATTCAAACTCTTGAAGATTTATTAAGACTCTGTGTCCTTGACTTCAAAGGAAGTTGGGACAAGTTCTTACCATTGGTGGAGTTTTCCTACAACAACAGTTATCAAGCAAGTATTGGCATAGCTCCATATGAGGCATTGTATGGAAGAAAGTGTCGTTCTCCAGTATGCTAGGATGAGGTGGGTGAAGCAACGTTGTTGGGACCGGAGTTGGTACGTATGACTACTGAAAAGATTCAAACGATCCGACAACGTATAAAAATCTCACAAGATTGACAAAAGAGTTATCTTGATCTTCATCGAAAGGACGGAATTCAATATCGAGATCATGTGTTGTTACGTGTTGCTCCATGGAAAGGATTTACGAGATTTGGAAAGAGAGGAAAGCTCAATCCTCGATTCATTGGCCCATTTTTAATCCTCTATCGAAGTAGGAATCGTGGCTATAGACTTGCCTTTATCGCCAGTATGTCTCGTGTTCATAACGTTTTTCACATATCTATGTTACGTAAATATGTGAAAGACCTGAACCACATTATTGAATTAGAACCGGATGAGATAGCGGATGATTTAACGTATGAGGAGGTACCTGTTAAAATCTTGGATAAGAAGGATTGTATTCTACGCTCCAAGGTTATATCTCAAGTCAAAGTTTTGTGGAGAAACGACGATGTTGAGGAAATGACCTAGGAGTTAGAATCTGAAATGAAGTCAAGGTATCCTCACCTCTTCGACATACCAGGTACGCACCCTAATTTCGAGGACGAAATTTCATAAGAAGGGGAGGTTGTAAGATCCAAACTTTTATGAATAAAGATTAATTTTTCTCGAAATATATTTTTGAATATTATGGTGTGGATTTGACATAATGTTATAGTTGTGGGTATTATTTACAAATTTTGCAAAATAAGTAAGTGGTTATATAATATTCGATTGATCGGGAAATATTCGTTTTAATAGGGAATATTCGTACGACTGCACAATCATTGGTGGACCCCACAACGAAAGTATTGTCATAGTTAGAAAACGACATAATTATCTTTTTATAAAAATAACGGCGAAAGTTTTACCGTTAAACTGTTGAACTACCCGGTGGTAAAAGTACAGTAATACGCTTGGTTGCATAGTAACACACGGTATTGATTATTGATTCTTATGTGAGAAGTCACTCAGTTATACTCAATTATTGCTACAGTAATTGCTTCCAATCATTATCATTGTTCATCAATCATTCTGACAACAAAGTTTTTAATAACTGCTACAACTTGATATGTATAATACTCGCTACTCCTAAGTACTCACGAGCACATAAGTCATTAACACATAAGCACATAAAGTCTTTTATCATTTTATCTTCAATGAATTTCCTTAATTCATTCCTCAGAACTCGATAAGAGTTTATCACCTCTATGATTTTGATGGGGGACTGGGGTGTTACAAACTCCCCCACTTCAAATTTTTGACGTCCCCGTCAGAATCCGATCACACACACAACCCAAAGATCTTTGCCTCTCTAGCCATTGTGGGATAATACCGGTTGGTTTCATGTCCCCACCTCCGGACCTCCATCTCTCCATTGTGGGATAATACCACCAGCCTTCATGTCCCCACCTACAGCAACCCGATCGGATGACCCGACCGGAGCTTTCGAGAGTCGCCTTTGATACCATACTTGTGACACCCCCAAATCCGGATACTTCAATTCCACAGATTTGGTGTTCACTGTCCAAATAAATTATAACTAACGACCCATGAACAAAAGATATGATTAAACTCAAAAGCTTAAATAATAAATCTCCTATCAAGGGTTACATAATCTCAAGATAAATCCCAGGTCATCTAACCTTTAATACAATCATCAGCAGAAATTAAAACGTGATCATAATTAAATCTAGTACCTAAGCTTCATAAATAAAAGATAAATTAAACGTTGTCATCTAATTAAGCACTTTGTCTTTGCCCTTGCTTGGAGAAAGCTCTTCAAACTTCTTAACTTCATCTGCATTGTTTTGTGCAAGAGTGAGCAAACAATTGCCCACAAGAAGGATAATATACAATAACGTTTTATGAATGACAATTAGCTGAGCTTTCAATGGTAAAGTGTTCTTACCAGAAACAATAAACTTTAATTCAACAAATATAAGTTCAAAGGAATAATGAACGTTAAGTTAACAATAGATATCAACATCAAAGAATACACTGAGGGTCACAAGATCACGAACTATACTCTAGGTTTCAAGTATTTCTACTTTAACCTTTAATGCCTAAAAGACTATAATCATCATCTATGTCCTAGGTTAACAGTGTTTCTCATCATCAGAATCTTTAACAGCCTAAACGACTATATGGACCATCATTCTGTACTCTCGTGTGAAAAGACCTTTGTACTATGTATTGCATGAAACATTTTAACGCTATTACAGTAGTTCTAAAATAATCCCCTAATATAGGGTTGTTCATCTCAAATTTAGATTATCGTGTTCCAAACCAAATGAAGTTTGGTTGGGAATTAACTTCACAGAATTCTAGATCTTTAGAATGCTCATCAACCAAATAATCGGTTGAATCGATTGAGACCAACCAATAACTATTCAAGAGTTTGATTATAATATCTTCATGAACAAGGTATATCGATGAATCAATAAGAGCTAGAGTATTAACAGTTTCTAAATTGAACAAAGGTTATCATCGGCAACATGCTTTCAAAATTATGTGAGTACATAAGCAAACCAAAGGAAGTTTGGTTTGGGTTGACTTCAAGGTAATTTAGAGTTTAGAACATTCATCAACTAAGGATTAGTTGAATTAGTAAAGAATCGCTAGGCAACTTAGAGTTTGGTACAATAATGTAAGATAGTACAATGACATTGGAAAACAATGAATTATTAAACAAATAAATTATTAGTAGTATCAAGACTTTGAATAACCAAAGTAATCTCATTTGGAATAAAGAAATAAAGATTAACTAACTTGCTTCAATAATAAATGAGAGTTAAAAATTTCCTATGACATTAAATCGTTAGACAAGAGATTAGAGTTAGAGAATTAGCATAAGTATAACGTAATAGTGAAAAGTAACCTTGCTGAATAATAAAGTAGCAAAGGTTAGGGAACTTGCTTCTTGCGTAAGCTATACAATTATAATTCATGTACTCCAATATCCTACACATACCATTAAGAATATCACATCAATTAGCTACATACATTAACCTCATAGATTTATTTCTCATCTTAGTTAAGTTATAACATTTAGTTTAAGGTCTATCCATAATATTGAACCACATAACACGAATTTGAAAACTCATTAACACCTACATAAGACTTTTAACATCCAACTCATATTTTCAACTCTTATTAATCAATACTACACTTCTCCTTAATCGAACTTGAATTTCAACCAAGTATTTAAGTCTTCCTATGATTCAATGGTTTTATATTAATCACCTTCCATATCTTAGTGCTCATTTCACAAGTGTTAACATCACAAGACTTATTCACCATTCATTGTATACATTAAGTCATAACGTGTTCGTAACTTACTAATCCTTTAAAACCTTGAAATTATCAATGACATGACACAGTTCTGTTTTAACCTCCATGTTACATGTTTGATACATTAACACAACCTTAGACCAAGTTACATCGATATCCCAAGTCTGCAGCAGCAGTAGAAGCCACTGCCTCAGATCAGTGTATGGTGCAGCTGCGCCATACACAAGTCTGGGACCCAAGCATAAGCTTCTTGTTTTTTAGCAAGCTATCAAGCAATGGCAAGTACATGTATTGTATTAAAGGCGTAAATGTCATGAACAAGAGAGTCAATTTTAGCCCAACTAACATGAATTTCACCCACCAAACAAAGGAAATTAACACAAACAAATGATATAAAACTATTACAAACATGTTTCCTCACATATATATCAATATAGAACAATTTAACAACAACTTAAGCTAGTTTAATTTCTCAAATTTCTCATTTTCATATAAAACTCAATTTTTGACTTCCTCTACAAAAAAAACACTGATTAAAATTTTACAATCGAATCACTTCGCTCAAAACTACTAGATCTTCTTTTCTTAATGAACTAGCATAAACAAGCTTCAATTTGCGCTTTAACATACTAATCGATCATCAAAATTGGTACTTTTCATGAACCATATGAAAAATATTCAATCGACATTATTTTCTTCCTTTTAAACGAAATTAGCATAATAATTCTTGACTAAATACTAGTTCTAACACCACAAATACATATAGATACAATAATTCAGTTCATAACAACCATTCAAGACAAATTTGATTCATAGGACTTAGAAATTTTATGCCATAAAACATACACATATATATATAATATCAATGTTAAAGAAAATACCTTCAATTGGCTTGTTAATTCTTGCTAAACACTGAAGTTGCTTGACAATTCTCACAATCTCTCTCTCAATTCTTTGCAATTTTCTCACTGTAACTCTCAATTTTCTGAACTTTTTTTCTTTCCTCCTCTTATTGTCAATATAGGGTAACTAATACGTAAAAGAAAACTGATATAATCTTAATACGTAAACTTATTATAACATCCGTTACACACTAAACGTATATGTTATAATTATATTTTATTTATTATTTTATTTATTTTTTTTATATTATTTACAAATTCAAAATTAAAAATCCAAAAGCCATAAGGCTTTGTTTGGCAAAAAGTCTTTAAAATAAAGACGTAATATATTTAAGTCTTGTTTGGTCAAAACTAAATTAAACTACTTTAATTTTATTTTAATAAACCATTTAGTTTATAATTTATAACCACATATGACTTATTTGGATTTCCATATCCAACATTAATCAAATAAAACAATTATACATACTATATTTTAAATAAATACTCCACTTATATAAATATTACAAAATTATAATTTTATTATAATTTTATTTAATAATTTAATATACCACCTTAAATTATTAAATTGAAACAACAATATAACATCTCAAGTTATAATACAATTCTCCAAATTATAAATTTAATTCATAAATATTTAATAACAATAATCACATCAACATCGGTTAAAATATTTATTTAATTTAATAAATATACCCTATTAACATCAATTAAAATATTTATTCAACAACAAACACCTCAAATAAATATTTAGATAATTCAATAAATATTTAAAATTTAAATTTGAAATTTCAGATTGTTACATCCTTCCCTCCTTACAAGGATTCTGTCCCCAGAATCACAACTCAAACAATCAAATCGTCACATTCTTCCCTCTTTACAAAGATTCTGTCCCCAGAATCGAAGACACAAACCAAACAAATAACTTAGAGTAATTCTTCATCATTTCAGCTTTGAGTTCCCACGTAGCCTCTTCGACGCCGTGGTTCCTCCATAACACCTTCACAGAAGGTATCACCTTGTCCCTGAGCATTTGTTCTTTTCTGCCGACTATCTGAATAGTAATTTCCTAGTAGGACAACTATAACGGTTCGTACTTGATCACATGATTGCAGTCGAGCTTGTTCAAATATATCACCGAAACATAAAAAAAACATCGTGAATACGCTCTAACTATAGAGGTAAGGCTACCTCAAAACCATCTTTCAACTTCATCAATGCTTCCTATACTATAACCGTTTATACCCAATATAGTTCATCAAACCTACCACACTTTGGAAATCCAGGAACTTGCCATAATCATATAAGTTTAGGAACTTATCCTAGTCAGACCATAGGCGTCCATTCGCTGAGGGGTTCAAAACATACCATATGATTATGAGTCACGAACTTACCATATGTTTTAGTTTTAAGAACCGAACCTAATCTTAATATCGTCTAACTTAATTTTAAAAACCTCTAACTATCAAATATATACATGAGAAAAGAATCATCTTTCCACCACATATACATTGATAGCGCGATACCGATATTCCAATGATTATCAATGTGATAAACCAAGTATATGCACAAAACCTCTGCCCATACCAAGGTTTGTGCGACTTAGTCACCATATGAGTTCTCAATTGAAATCCCACCTAACATTACCTTACTCTTAAATTATTTTAACTTTCCCATAACTTGCTCAATGCGGATTCCTTATATGACATTATCGAAAACTTCTTGTGCGCTTAGCATGCCTTCCAAATTCTGGATTTCTTTTTAGTTTGGCAATCGATTTGCAAACGATACGACATACTTATTTCTAATTGCATTCCACACGTTCTTGCAAACCCTTTCTCAAAATTCGATATGAATCGTGAATCTCGGTTCGACACAATTGACACTGAAACACCGTGTCTTGAAACAATTTTGTTAGCATATAACTTCACACACTGATCGATAGGTAATATGCTAACTTTGACATACCATAAAATCTATCACCACATCTTGCCACCAATAGCATTATTGAAGGCTATATATATTTTCGTGCTTCCTAGTTGATTCAATATATAAATTTTATGAAAAACTTCATTTTCAATTCCTGGTACTAGCGAAACCTAGTTTCTTCCTTCTAATTTCAACTATCCTTCAGTATTGATTTTGAATTTGACACCTTCATCTTTGAGCTACTCTTCCTTTACTCTATCCAACAAAGAGCTACTCTTCCTTTCAGCAAACCACTCCTATAACAAGTCTGATCCCTTTAACCTAAAAATTTTAATCGACGCGATATCCAACAAAGTTATATTTGATTAATGTGGTTATATGGGTAAAATGCTAAATATTTTAAATAAGTTGTGGTTATAAAATATTCTATTTTTTCCATCCCTACACAAGATTTTCCATTATCGGCTAAAATTATCCTAATAATATTATTAGAAAACATTATCGGCAAATGTCTAGAAAGTTCTGTCAAGAGAGGTTTGGTCACCCAATCGTGAGAGAGAAATTCTATCGAAAGCCCCCTCTTCCCGAAAACTACCGTCACAAAGATCGCGATTCTCAGAATATTATTTGTGAATAATTAATTATTCATTTATATGATTCTCCTCCGAATTTTTTTTAAATTTCCTATTTTATTTATTTTATTATTTTATATATATTTCTATCTCACACTATTTCCCAAAAATAACACCTCTAAATCCTCAGAGCAACCACTAATATCTCTAAGTCCGAACCGTGAGTCGGATCCCCTTTCACCTAAAAATTTTAACTGACGCGATAGACGTGAAGACATATGACCTCGTCTTTCGCTTAAAACACACAAGATTAATACTTTGTATGATGAGTCGCTATACAACACAAAGTTTCATGTATTATCTGGTAAAGACATCACAGGTGCCATACTAAATTCTTCTTCAATTCGTGAAAATTCACTCTATAATTTCCTGCCCATATAAATTCCATCGATTTCCTCGTCCATTTAGCTAACTAAGTAATTATCTTGATCCTCACACAACCCGCAGATTATTTTCTTAATAACTTCTTATTTTAAAACATCGATAAATAACTCTACCGTATAGACGTCTTGCAACCAAAAGAACAAAATACTACCTTTGACTTCCTCAGAGTCTTAAGGCTTATGCACTTTCTTTGATAATAACTTATCACCACCTGGTTTAACCACTTCAGAGTTTCATAAATCAAATTGGAAATAAATCCATTACGTGGCCTTTAATACTAACACGACAATTCTACACATTAACTTAAAAGGAATCACTATTCATACTTTCTATGTTCAGGGAATAGTCTAACTCTTCTCGAAGAGAATCTAGTTTCTAAATGAATTCATCAGGCATAAATTAACAAGTGGCGGTTAAATTAAATAACACGCAGCCGTATAGATAACTGATCGGAACCATACCTTGCATTGTGTTCGGGATCTTCATGTTGGTTGCTTGTTCGGTTGGTCGACTCGGCGTAGCTGACTCTACAATAACCAGTTTTCCACTGCCCCCTTCGCTTCCACTTACTTTTTCCACTGTTTTCTTTGGGCAACCTCGAGCCAAGTGCCCCTTCGATCCACACGTAAAGCAGGCTCCCTTCCTCGGTCTTGAACACCTTAGTGCAATGTGGCCCTTCAAGCCATAATTAAAGCACACCCTTTTTTCCCCACAAACAAACACCTACATGTTTCTTTCCGCAGTTGTTACACGCCTCCACCTTTTTCTTTTCCTTCCCTTGCTGATTTTTAGCGTTAATATTATTGTCCCACTTTCTTTTACAAGCGTTACCGGTATTACTATCACCCACCTTATCATCTTCACTCTTCTTTCCCTTCTGCTCTTGATTGTATGTCAACGTATTACCTTCCCCGTCTACATCAATCGCTCTCTCTAACCCTATTGTAAATGAATTTGGTTGGAACATCGAGATTTGATTATACAACTAGAAATTCAGTTGATTTGCCAGTGCTCCCACCATCAAATTCACCAATTTTGGCACTGGATTTGCGTTAGCTTCCCTATTGTATGCATTTTCCTTGGGGCTCTGTTGACGCTGTTATCTTCTTCTAGCGCGATCTTTATCGCTTAAAACTTGAACTATTAGATCATCGCTCATCCACACATTAACATTTTTAAACTTATCTTAACCACTTATAGATAACACATAATATATCTTAATAAACAATGATAATACTTTATTCATTTATTATACCACACATAACAAAATAGCCTCGCTGCTAATTATATTATTTATCCCGAAATAATAAAATTCTAGGATCACTTCATCACATCACACTATTTAATTCAAAAGTTAGGATTTACATTTTATTAATTTTTATCGTGATTTATATAATCTTAATATTTTTCCTTGCAATCTACAAGAACATTCCACATTGCACAACTTCATTGCGCTCTTGCTCCATGATACGAATCATTGACGACCCATCACATACCAAAGATAATTCTCAACCTATACAGATAATAGAATACTAAATTCTAAGTCCCATCATTCGCTTGGCCTTCTTCAACTTGTCTTCAACACGATCTATGCGTTTAGAAGCCTCCACCCATGCGTCTTCTGCTCTCACATGCTTTCCAATACCAACCATACCCAGACTATACGAACTTCTCAGGCTCCCAATCATTATCATTGTTCATCAATCATTCTGACAACAAAGTTTTTAATAACTGCTACAACTTGATATGTATAATACTCGCTACTCCCAAGTACTCACGAGCACATAAGTCATTAACACATAAGCACATAAAGTCTTTT
This sequence comes from Panax ginseng, assembly GCA_020205605.1. NCBI lineage: Eukaryota > Viridiplantae > Streptophyta > Magnoliopsida > Apiales > Araliaceae > Panax > Panax ginseng. The sequence continues at coordinate 83,126,605 of CM035141.1, forward strand.
ATCATTTTATCTTCAATGAATTTCCTTAATTCATTCCTCAGAACTCGATAAGAGTTTATCACCTCTATGTTTTCGATGTGGGACTGGGGTGTTACAAATTCCCCACTTTAAATTTTTGACGTCCCCGTCAGAATCCGATCACACACACAACCCAAAGATCTTTGCCTCTCTAGCCATTGTGGGATAATACCGGTTGCTTTTGTGTCCCCACCTCCGGACCTCCATCTCTCTATTGTAGGATAATACCACCATCCTTCGTGTCCCCACCTCCGGTAACCCGATCGGATGACCCGACCCGAGCTTTCGAGAGTCGACTTTGATACCAAACTTGTGACACCCCCAAATCCGGATACTTCAATTCCACAGATTTGGTGTTCACTGTCCAAATAAATTATAACTAACTACCCATAAACAAAAGATATGATTAAACTCAAAAGCTTAAATAATAAATCTCTCCTAAAGGGTTACATAAACTCAAGATAAATCCCAGGTCATCTAACCTTGAATACAATCATCAGCGGAAATTAAAACGTGATCATAATTAAATCTAGTACATAAGCTTCATAAATAAAAGATAAATTAAACGTTGTCGTCTAATTAAGCACTTTGTCCTTGCCCTTGCTTGTAGAAAGCTCTTCAAACTTCTTAACTTCATCTGTATTGTTTTGTGCAAGAGTGAGCAAAAAATTGCCCACAAGAAGGATAATATACAATAACGTTTTATGAATGACAATTAGCTGAGCTTTCAATGGTAAAGTGTTCTTACCAGAAACAATAAACTTTAATTCAACAAATATAAGTTCAAAGGAATAATGAACGTTAAATTAACAATAGATATCAACATCAAAGAATACAGTGAGGGTCACAAGACCACGAACTATACTCTAGGTTTCAAGTATTTCTACTTTAACCTTTAATGATCTAAAAGACTATAATCATCATCTATGTCCTAGGTTAACAGTGTGTTTCTATCAGAATCTTTTAACAGCCTAAACGACTTATATGGACCATCATTCCGTACCTCCGGTGATCACTTTTTGTACTATGTATTACAAGAAACATTTTAACGCTATTGCGTAGTTCTAAAATAATCCCCTAATATAGGGTTGTTCATCTCAGCTTAGATTATCAGGTTCCGAACCAAATGAAGTTTGGTTGGGAATTAGCTTCACAGGAATTCTAAATCTTTAGAATGCTCATTAACCAAATATTGGTTGAATCAGACAGAGACCAATAACTATTCAAGAGTTTGAGTATAATATCTTCATGAACAAGGTATATCGATGAATCAATAAGAGCTAGAGTATTAACAATTTCTAAATTGAACAAAGGTTATCATCGACAACATGCTTTCAAAATTATGTGAGTACATAAGCAAACCAAAAGAAGTTTGGTTTGGGTTGACTTCAAGGTAATTTAGAGTTTAGAACATTCATCAACTAAGGATTAGTTGAATTAGTAAAGAATAGCTAGGCAACTTAGAGTTCGGTACAATAATGTAAGATAGAACAATGACATTGGAAAACGAAGATTAAACAGCAGTTATTAGTAGCTGAAGACTTTGAATAACCAAAGTAAATTCCTTTGAAATAAAGAAATAAAGGTTAACTAACTTGCTTCAACAATAAATGAGAGTTAAAAAATTCGCATAAATTTAAATCGTTAGACAAGAGATTAGAGTTAGAGAATTTGCATAAGTATAACGTAATAGTGAAAAGTAACCTTGCTGAATAATAAAGTAGCAAATGTTAGAAAACTTGCTTCTTGCGTAAGCTATACAATTACAATCACGTACTCCAATATCCTACACATACCATTAGGAATATCACATCAATTAACTACATACATTAATCTCATAGATTTATTTCTCATCTTAGTTAAGTTATAATCTTTAGTTTAAGGTCTATCCATAATACTAAACCATATAACACGAATCTGAAAACTCACTAATGTGAAACCCCAGATTTTATGAATAAATATTTAATTTTCTTGAAATAATTTTTTAAATATTATGGTGTGGATTTGATATAATGTTATAGTTGTGGGTAGTATTTATAAATTTTGAAAAGTACGCAAGTTGTTATATAATATTCAATTGGTCGGGGAATATTCTTTTTGTCGGGGACTATCCGTACGACGGTACAATCATTGGTGGACCCCGCAACGGAATTATTGTCGGATGGAGAAAACGACAAAAATATTTTTATGAGAATAACGACGTAAGTTTTAGTTAAACTGTTGAACTACTTTCAGTAGTAAAAATACAAAGAATAATGGCATGCGGGTTGGATAGTAGTACACTACAGTATTGATTATTGATGTTTACGTGATAAGTCACTCGCTTTTGTTTTATTAGTATTATTAATGTAATAAAACAAAAAACTTTTATATAAAACATAATACTTTTATAAAGTTATTCTATAAATAGAATATATTATATTCTATTATGCATAAGTGTTATCTTTTTATATAAAAAATGTAATACTACTTTTATAAAGTTATTCTATAAATAGAATATATTATATTCTATTATGCATAGTACTCGCATAGTATTTTGCATAGTAAAATCTTTTTATATAAAACAAAATGCTTTTATAAAAGTATTCTATAAATAGAATATATTATATTTTATTATGCATAGTGTTTGCATAAAGGCTCAGATAGTGTTTGCATAGTAAAATCTTTTATAAAGTTATTCGTTTTATTAGATTATAAATAGAATATATTATATTTTATTTAAAAGATTTTGCTTTAATTATGGACCGCCGATTAAAGTAAATCAATCCGGTCCGCTTCATGAGTTAGTTACTATGCGATCTATTTTTCTATAAATAGAAGCTCATTCATTCATTATTTCTTACGAATTCATTTGAAAACTCTAGAGAGATAAAACTATAAAGAAAAGAAGAAAAGTATTCTCTACTTCACTACTCATATATCCAGTACTCTTCTTCTTAAGGTAAGGGATATTATTTGTTGTACTCGTAGGGAATATTATTTGTTGTGCTCGTAAGGGGTGTTATTTCTTTTGTATTCATGATGAGAACTTCAGTTATTCTATTCTTTATTATTATGTTGGAATAACTTTGCCTATGCTAAATCGCATACATATTGAAATTCTTCTATTATTCCATTCTTTATTATTATGTTGGAATAACCTGTCTATGCAAAATACTGCATACATGGTGAAATTCTTCTATTATTCCATTCTTTATTATTATGTTGGAATAACCTGTCTATGCAAAGTACTGCATACATGGTAAAATTCTTTTAATATTCCATTCTTTATTATTCTGTTGGAATATCATGTTTGTGCGTTTTACGCCGGACCTGGTTTCGTCTTTATTATTCTGTTGGAATATCCTGTCTGTGCGTTTTACGCCGGACCTGGTTCCGTTATTTATTATTCTGTTGGAATAACCTGTCTATGCGAAGTACCGCATGCATGGTGATTTCTGTTGTTATTCCATTCTTTATTATTCTGTTGGAACATCTTGTCGGTGCGAATTTTGCCTAACTCGGTTCCGTTATTATTATTCTCGTTGTAATAACTTCGTCTATGCTAAGTACACCGCATGCATGGTGATTTCTTTTGTTATTCCATTCTTTATTATACTCATTGGTTAAAGTTTTGACTTCTATACTCCATGAAATTTGTGGAATATCCTTGATATTTGCGCTTCATCCAAAGATCTTTTCATGGAAATATTCTTCCGAGCATTCTTGAATTTTACTCCACAAAGCAAAGATCATGTTGACAATTTGGACGTTATTAGTTCCTGGATAAATTAATTCTTGAACTTGTTTTATTGAATTCTTATATCATTGTCATCATCCTCATGTTTATATTATGTATAAAGTCATATGTGGCATGTAGTGCATAGATGGACTTGGTATGATTATGACCAGGGATTATTCGATATAATCATGACCGTAATGTTACAAATGATGTGAAAAAAGTCCTCATTGGCCCGTAGTGCATTGATGGATAGTTTTTGGTATGATTATGGCTATGGATTCTCTTTGGCCATAGTGCAAAGATGAATTGTTTTATGGCATGATCAGGACCGTTGATGAAAACATGATTATCTTTAGCCATAGTGCATTGATAATTCGTGGTCGTGATACTAAAGAATATCCTCGTCAGAAAAGGGGGGTGATTCGATGATGTGGATTATTTATTAAGTCGAGTCCCAAATGATAAAAGTGATGAAAAACCTTTTCAATCATAAAAGATAGTAGATTTTATTCTCTACTTGACTCTTTTAATGGATTGCTTGTTCCGCTGCAGTTAAACTTGATGGTTTTATATTGTATCAGTTTAACACTGTTGAAGGCTAACGATAAATTATTCTGCATTATCTTAGTCATAATATTTCTTAATGGGCTAGTTGAGCTCACCCTTTCTTTCACTGTTCTCTTCAGGAAATGAGAACGTAGCTGGAACAAGTCGGGGAACGGAGTGACGGTCCAGATGATAACATTAGTAGTCCTCACTATTCTGTGAAATAGTGTGTTAATAAATGTAATGAGGACTCCATTGAGTGTGGATATTGTCTAGATGACAATATTTGTATTAAAACTCACAGCATATGTTTAGTCATATTTTACATGACTATTGTATAATTAAGTTCGTATTTGAATTTTGTACCATGTATTTGGCGACTCAAGATGGGTGATGTATACCTATTTTGGGGGCGTCACAGTTGGTATCAAAGCTTAGGGATATGATCCTTGGCTAAGATGTGAGAATATAACTAGGAGGGGAGAGATTGGGAATTCCTTCGCTAGTATGACCTACCTAAGTTTATTTGGTATTTAATTGGTCGGTTAGAGTATAGGGATAATATGTGATATGTTAATTAAACCTTGTTTTGTGGCAGTATTTGAAAATGACATCCGAGAATGTTGAGAATAGCAATGGAGCACATGAGACTGTGGAGACACCTCTAATCACCCACCAAGATAATGTGATTAGAGATATCTATGTGGTGATTGAGGAATTAAAAGTTGCACTCAAGCTAGTCGCAAAGGTAACAACTGAGAGTGAGGAAGAAGAGGAATCTGAGGAGGATTTATTAGAAGAACTTATTGATCAAAATGTAGAATTGCAAAATCGTATTCATGAGTTAGAAGAGCAGGCTGAAGAACGGAAGGCGGTCGTGGAGCAAAGGAATGTAACAATTCAAAATTGTATTACCTGATGTCGCGATAAATGAACAGAGCGCTCTTTGGCGGTAAGTATACGATATTAATTTGCCGAATCGAGAATTCAAATGTCAAGGAGCAGCTGAAAGAAGAAACAACTGAACGAGTGAGAATGAAACATGCATGGATAAAAGCCACACGACGCGTTGATATTGTGGAGAGAGAAGTCCGATCCAAGAAAGCTAAAATAGATGATATGTATTTCTCTTTTTCGATAGCAATTGGGAGAACCCATCATCGAGTTTTGAATTACCCTACACATTGCGATCAACCCCAATTCGATATGGATCGAAGGCTAATGATTCAGATCATGGAGCAGGAGTACGACGAAGCAGTTGAGGGTGGAATATGCCATATAGCGAAAGTTAATTCTAGTGGTAATGACGACACCAAAAACTGTCCCGAACAAGTCAAATTCGGTAGTTTAAGGGAGAGCGTTTTTAGTGACGAGGAATCGAACGAAGTTATCACGGGTTAGTTAATTATAAATTCTTGCGAAGTCTATGCCTTATTCGATACCGGTTCTACCTATTCTTTTATCTCTCTTACTTGCGCTCAATGTTTAAATTTAACTCCGGAGAAGTTAGACTTTACTTATTGGTTGAAACTTCGTTAGTAGAAACCTTCTTTACCTCCACTGTTTATAAATCTTGTTCAAATCAACACTTTCACGTTACTTGTTGATCTTATCTCTTTGAAAATACTTGCCTTTGATGAAATTTTTAGAAATTGATTGGTTAACTACTCATCATGCTATTCGTAAGGTTGTTAGCTTTCATATTCCTAACCAACCTGTTATGTGAATTCAAGCAACCAAACCACTAAAGTCAATCATTGTCATATCAAGTCATAAGTAAAGAGCCTCGGTCCTTTCGTTGTTGACTTTCTTATGTGGAATGCACCGAAGCCAGACTTTCTGTAGGCGATGTCGTGAATGACGATGGCAAGTTGATAGGTATCAATGTGACGTACTATCCAAGTCTTGGATGAGGGTCACAGTTTTGAATGATAAATTTTCTGACGTATTCTTGAAGACTTCTTAGCCTACCCCTAGAGCGTGAAATCGAATTTTGTATTGACCCCAGTACAAAACTCATTTCTTAAACACTCAAATATTTCTTCAACTAAAATGAACGTAGCATGCACCAAAGACGTTGACTCGAGCTATTGAAGATTACGATCGTACTATTCAATATCATCGTGGAAGTACGAACGTGGTAGCTGACGCATTGAGTAGAAAATCGTATGTGGTTACAAGTGCGAATATATGAACCCACGTGAAGATAACGAATATACGATTAGAATCGAATTTAATCGATAAAGTTAAAGCCGCTCAAGCAACACACCCGGAGCTGATTAATGTGAAGAATGAAGAAGGTTCAAGAGAGCGTTATTCTAGAAGCAAGAATCGACGAATAGAGTAAATCTCAACCCTCGATTTAATTGACCCATTTAAAATCCTCGATAAAGTAGGAACTGTGGCCTATAGACTCGTTTTACCACCAAGTATGTCGCGTGTTCATAACGTTTTTAACGTATCGATGTTACGTAAATATGTGGACGACCCGAACCACATTATTAATTTAGAACCGGACGAGATAGCGGATGATTTAACGTTTGAGGAGATACGTGATAAAATCTTGGATAAGAAGAATCGTATTCAACACTCACAAGTACGTACATAAATTTCGAGGGCGAAATTCCATAAGGAGGGGAGATTGTGAGACCCCATATTTTATGAATAAATATTTAATTTTCTCGAAATAATTTTTTAAATATTATGGTGTGGATTTGATATAATGTTATAGTTGTGAGTAGTATTTATAAATTTTGAAAAGTACGCAAGTTGCTATATAATATTCGATTGGTCGGGGAATATCCTTTTTTTCGGGGAATATACGTACGACAGTACAATCATTGGTGGACCCCGCAACGGAATTATTGTCGGATGAAGGAAACGACAAAAATATTTTTATGAGAATAACGACGGAAGTTTTACCGTTAAAACTGTTGAACTACTCGGTAGTAAAAGTACAGTATTACGCGTGGTTGGATAGTAGCACACGGTATTGATTATTGATGTTTACGTGATAAGTCACTCGCTTTTTGTTTTATTAGTATTATTAATGTAATAAAATGTAAAAACTTTTATATAAAAAACATAATACTTTTATAAAGTTATTCTATAAATAGAATATATTATATTCTATTACGCATGTTATCTTTTTTATATAAAATGTAATACTTTTATAAAGTTATTCTATAAATAGAATATATTATATTCTATTATGCATAGTAGTGCCTGCATTAGTGTTTTGCATAGTAAAATCTTTTTATATAAAACAGAATGCTTTTATAAAGTTATTCTATAAATAGAATATATTATATTTTATTATGCATAGTGTTTGCATAGTGCTTGCATAGTGTTTGCATAGTAAAATCTTTTATAAAGTTATTCGTTTTATTAGATTATAAATAGAATATATTATATTTTATTTAAAAGATTTTGCTTTAAATATGGACCGTCAGATTAAAGTAAATCAATCTAGACCGTTCATGAGTTAGTTACTATGCAGTCCATTTTCTATAAATAGAAGCTCATTCATTCATTATTTCTTACGAATTCACTGAAACTCTAGAGAGATAAACTATAAAGAGAAAGAAGAAAAGTATTCTGCTACTTCACTACTCATATATCCAGTACTCTTCTTCTTAAGGTAAGGGATATTATTTGTTGTACTCGTAAGGAATATTATTTGTTGTGCTCGTAAGGGGTGTTATTTCTTTTGTATTCATGAAGAGAACTTCTGTTATTCTATTCTTTATTATTATGTTGGAATAACCTGTCTATGTGAAGTACTGCATACATAGTGAAATTCTTCTATTATTCCATTCTTTATTACTATGTTGGAATAACATGTCTATGCAAAATACTGCATACATGGTGAAATTCTTCTAATACTCCATTCTTTATTATTCTGTTGGAATATCATGTGCATGCGTTTCTGTGGGACCGTTCCAATCTTTATTATTCTCGCTGGAATATCCTATCTGTACATGCTTTTATGCCTGGACCGGTTCCGTTATTTATTATCATGTTGGAATAACTCGCTATGCTGGCACCGCATGCATGGTGATTTCTGTTGTTATTCCATTCTTTATTATTCTCGCTGGAACATCCCGCTTGGCGCGAATTTTGTCTGACCTGGTTCCGTTATTATTATTCTGTTGGAATAACCTGTCTATGCGAAGTACCGCATGCATGGTGATTTCTTTTGTTATTCCATTCTTTATTATACTCAGTTGGTTAAAGTTTTGACTTTTATACTCCATGAAATTTGTGGAATATCCTTGATATTTGCGCTTCATCCAGTATCTTTTCATGGAAATATTCTTCTAAGCATTCTTGAATTTTACTCCACAAAGCAATATCATGTTGACAATTCGGACGTTATTAGTTCTTGGATAAATTAATTCTTGAACTTGTTTTATTGAATTTTTATATCATTGTCATCATCCTCATGTTTATATTATGTTGAAAGTCATCTGTGGCCTGTAGTGCATAGATGGACTCGGTATGATTATGACCAGGGATTATTCGGTATAATCATGATCGTAATGTTACAAATGATGTGGAAAAAGTCCTCATTGGCCCGTAGTGCATTGATGGACAGTTTTTGGTATGATTATGGCTATGGATTCTCTTTGGCCGTAGTGCAAAGATGAATTATTTTATGGCATGATCAGGACCGTTGATGAAAACATGATTATCTTTAGCCGTAGTGCATGGATAATTCATGGTCGTGATACTAAAGAATATCCTTGGCCGTAGTGCAGGGGTGATTCGATGATGTGGATTATTTATTAAGCTGAGTCCCAGCGATAAAAGTGATGAAAAACCTTTTAAATCATAAAAGATAGTAGATTTTATTTTCTACTTGACTCTTTTAATGCATTGCTTCTTCCGCTGCAGTTAAACTTGATGGTTGTTATATTGTATCAGTTTAACACTGTTGAAGGCTAACGATAAATTATTATGCATTATCTTAGTCATAATATTTTTTACTGGGCTAGTTGAGCTCACCCTTTCTTTCACTGTTCTCTTCAGGAAATGAGAACGTAGATGGGACTAGTTGGGGAACGGAGTGACGGTCCAGATGATAACATTAGTAGTCCTCACTATTCTGTGAAATAGTGTGATAATAAATGTCATGAGGACTCCATTGAGTGTGGATATCGTCTAGATGACAATATTTGTATTAAAACTCACAGCATATGTTTAGTCATATTTTACACGATTGTTGTATAATTAAGTTTGTATTTGAATTTTGTACCATGTATTTGGCGACTCAAGATGGGTGATGTATACCTATTTTGGGGGCGTCACAACTAACACCTACATAAGACTTTTAACATCCAACTCACATTTTCAACTCTTATTAATCAATACTACACTTCTCCTTAATCGAACTTGAATTTCAACCAAGTATTTAAGTCTTCCTAGGATTCAATGGTTTTATATTAATCACCTTCCATATCTTAGTGCTCATTTCAGAAATCACAAGTGTTAACATCACAAGACTTATTCACCATTCATTGTATACATTAAGTCATAACGCGTTCGTAACTTACTAATCCTTTAAAACCTTGAAATTATCAATGACATGACACAGTTCTATTTTAACCTCCATGTTACATGTTTGACACATTAACACAACCTTAGACCAAGTTACATCGATATCCTAAAGTCTCAGCAATAGTAGAAGCCTTTCCCTCGGATCGATTGTATGGCTAAATTACGCCATTTTTTTGTTTAGCACCAAGACAACAATACCGATGCATGAAGAGGCGTAAAACGGCATGAAAAATGGCAAATTTTTAGCCCAACTAACATGAATTTCACCCTCTAAACAATGAAATTAACACAAACAAATGATTTAAAGCTATTACAAACATGTTTCCTCACATATATATCAATATAGAACAATTTAACAACAACTTAAGCTAGTTTAATTTCTCAAATTTCTCATTTTTATATAAAAACTCCATTTTTGACATCCTCTACAAAAATCGACATTGTGATTACAATTTTACACCAAATCACTTTGTTCAAACTACGGTATCTTCATTTCTTAATGAACTAGCATAAGCAATCTTCAATTTGCAGTTTAACATACGAATTGATCATCAAAATTGATACTTTTCATGAACCATATGAAAAATATTCACTGACATTATTTTCTTCATTTTAAACGAAATTAGCATAATAATTCTTGACTAAATACTAGTTCTAACACCACAAATACATATAGATACAATAATTCAGTTCATAACAACCATTCAAGACAAATTTGATTCACAAGGCTTAGAAATTTTATGCCGTAAAAAACATACACACATATATATATATATATATATATATATATATATATATATATATATATATATAATATCAAGGTTAAAGAAAATACCTTCAATTGGCTTGTTAATTCTTGCTAAACACTGAAGTTGCTTGACAATTCTCACAATCTCTCTCTCAATTCTTTGCAATTTTCTCACTGAAACTCTCAATTCTCTGAACTTTTCTTCTTTCCTCCTCTTAGTGTCAATATAGGGTAACTAATACGTAAAAGAAAATTGATATAATCTTAATACGTAAACTTATTATAACATCCGTTACACACTAAACGTATATGTTATAATTATATTTTATTTATTATTTAATTTATTTTTTTTATATTATTTACAAATTCAAAATTAAAAATCCAAAAGCTATAAGGCTTTGTTTGGCAAAAAGTCTTTAAAATAAAGACTTAATATATTTAAGCTTTGTTTGGTCAAAACTAAATTAAACTACTTTAATTTTATTTTAATAAACCATTTAGTTTATAATTTATAACCACATATGACTTATTTGGATTTCCATATCCAACATTAATCAAATAAAATAATTATACATACTATATTTTAAATAAATACTCCACTTAAATAAATATTACAAAATTATTATTTTATTATAATTTTATTTAATAATTTAATATACCACCTTAAATTATTAAATTGAAACAACAATATAATATCTCAAGTTATAATACAATTCTCCAAATTATAAATTTAATTCATAATTATTTAATAACAATAATCACATCAACATCGGTTAAAATATTTATTTAATTTAATAAATATACCATATTAACATCAATTAAAATATTTATTCAACAATAAACACCTCAAATAAATATTTAGATAATTCAATAAATATTTAAAATTTAAATCTGAAATTTCGAATTGTTACAACTTCTATATTCTGTGAAATTAGTATAATATCCTTGAAATTTGCGCTTCATCTAGTATCGCTTCACAAGGATATTGTCTGCACATTCTTGTTAAATTTTAAGTTTTTCATGCCGGAGTACTATCCATGAGTACTATTCATTTATACGGTACTATTCACAAAAGTACTATTCACGGCACGGGTACTATTCACAAAGTGCTATTCATAAAGTACTATTCACGGAGTACTATTCCCGAAGTACTATTCACTCGGGTACTATTCACCCGGAGTACTATTACTATCATTTTTGATACATTATCATTCTTGAATTTTACTCCACAAAGCAATATCATGTTGACAATTTGGACAAAATTGAATTCTGGATAAATTAAATTATAAATCTTTAAAAATTTATCCTTGAACTTGTTTTATTGTATTCTTATATCATTGTCATCATCCTCATGTTTATATTATGTTGAAAGTCATCTGTGCTTCAGTGAGTATGTATAGATGGACTTGGTATGATTCGACCGAGGGATTATTCGATATAATCATGACCGTAATGTTACAAATGATGTGGTAAAGTCCTCATTGGCCCGTAGTGCATTGATGGACGATTGTTGGCATGATCATGACCATTGATGAATACACGAATATCCTTGGCCCGAAAGTATGAATAATTTGTGGTCGTGATACTTAAAGAATATCCTTGGTAGTAGTCTTTGGAGTGATTCGATGAAGTGGATTATTTATTAATTTGAGTCCCAAAGGATAAAAGTGATGAAAAACCTTTTAAATCATAAAAGATAGTAAATTTTATTCTCTACTTGACTTTTTTAATGGATTGCTTGTTCACTGCAGCTAAACTTGATGGTTGTTATATTGTATCGGTTTAACATCATGAAGAAGGCTAACGATAAATTATTCTCGCATTATCTTAGTCATAATATTTCTTACTGGGCTAGTTGAGCTCACCCTTTTGCTTTCATTATTCTCTTCAGGAAATGAGAACGTAGCTGGGACTAGTCGGGGAACGAAGTGACGCTCCAAATGATAGCATTAGTAGTCCTCACTATTCTATGAAATAGTGTGATAATAAATGTATTGAGGACTCCATTTGAGTTGAATACTGTCGAGAAGACAATATTCATATTAAAACTCTCAGTTTATGTTTTGTCGTATTTTACATGACAGTTGTATTATTAAGTTGTATTTGAATTTTGTACCATGTATTTGGCGACTCAAGGTGGGTGATGTATACCTATTTTAGGGGCGTCACAACGACCATGAATTATCCATGCACTATAGGCCAAGGATAATCGTGTTTTCATCAACGGTCATAATCACTCCATAACACAATTCATCTTTGCACCCTTGGCCAAAGAGAACCCATGGTCATGATCATACCAAAAATTGTCCATCAATGCACAACGGGCCAATGAGGACTTTTACCACATCATTTGCAATATTACGGTCATGATTATACCGAATGATCCCTGGTCATAATCATACCAATCAACAGTCCATCTATGCACGTAAGCCAAAGATGACTTTCATCACAATATAAACATGAGGATGATGACAATGATATAAGCATTAATCAAACGAAATCAAGGATAAATATTAAAGACTTTAAATTTATCCAGAGTTTAAAAATATCCAAATTGTCAAACATGATACTACTTTGTGGAGTAAAATTCAAGAATAATAGTCTTGTATCAAAAATAATTTGGACTGAAAAAGAATATATTTTTCGGGTGAATAGTACTCCGTGAATAGTACCATATGAATAGTACTTCGAAAATAGTACCTCGTGAATAGTATCCTAGCATGAAAAATGCCCCAAATACCCAAGTGAATAATATTCTAGTAAATAATAATCGGGTGAATAGTAACCCGTGAATAGTACTCCGGTAAGAAAAGTGTCCCGAATACCCGAGTGAATAATATTCAAGTGAATAGTAACTGGGTGAATAGTAACCCGTAATAGTAACTCATGAATAGTACTCATAAAAGGAAAATACAAAAGAAAACAATATTCCATGACGAGTACAAAAGAAATGATATCTCATACGAGTATAATAGAATATATGAAACTGCAAATGGATTTTCACCCGCCATGCGGTAATCCACGTAGACAGATCATATCCACAATTTAATAAAGAATAAATATGAAGGGTCATTCATCATGCATGTGGTAGTCCGCGTAGACAGGTTATTCCAACAAAATAATAAAAAATGAATACGAAGGGTCATTCACCATGCATGCGGTAGTCCGCGTAGACATGTTATTCCAACAGAATAATAAAGAATGGAATAATAGAAGAATTTCACCATGCATACCAGAGTCCGTGATGACAAAGTTATTCCAACGTAATAATAAAGAATGGAATAATGTAAGAATTTTACCATGCATACTAGAGTCCATCGTATATAGGTTATTCTAATGTAATAATAAAGAATGGAATAATGTAAGAATTTCACCATGCATACGGTAGTCCACGTGAGCGAGTTATTCCAATGTAATAATAAAGAATAGAATAACAACCCTTACGAGTATTGAAAGAAAATAACTCTCTTCATGAATACGAAAGAAATAATACTCCTTACGAATATTGAACGAAAATAATATTCATACAAATACGAAAAATAATATCTCTTCAAAATATGAAATAAATAATATCCCTTACCTCAGAAGAAGACTGGATACGTGAATAGTGAAGTAGCAGACTTCTCTTCTTCTTTCTCTCTATAGCTTCTCTCTCTATAGCTTCTCTCTCTATAGCTTCTCTCTCTATTATTGCTCTTGTGAGTCTTAGTGAATGGGTGAGAATGAAGGAAGAATGAGCTTCTATTTATAGGAAAATATAGTTTCGATAATTTCACATTTTGGGGCTCGAAATATTACAGTTTAATACCTTCATCTTTTCCTTCATTTTTAATTTAGTCCTGCAAGTATTATCAAACTTGCACCACCTCCCCTAATAGTATATCATGTGAATCAATAGTACAATCATGTGACTCAATAGTTCTATACATGTGAAAAAAATAATTATAATATAGTACCTTCATCTATACCTCCATTTTTAATTTAGTCATGCAAGTATTATCAATCTTACACCACCTCCCCTAATAGTACATGCATGTGACTCAATAGTACACATATGTGAACAAATAGTTATAAGCATGTGAATTAATAGCAATTAATTGCTCATTTATCCGATTAATTACCCGATTGGTCAATATAATCTCCAGACATCAATTATTATCGAATAAATGTCGATTTCCACCAATACTAATAATCCCAACACAATGGAACTATCAATTTCATCTTTAATCAACACAAACTTATTCATCATTAATATTATAACTCATAATATTTAACAACCAAATCATTTCCAGGAAAGAGGGGGCTTTCCGATAAGGATTTCTCCCTATTGGCGCGCAATTAGGTGACCAAACCTCTCCTTGACAGAACTTTCTAGACAATGTCAATATTGCAAATAATAATATGAATAACTTTGTCGTCTCAATTATTGATTTAATAATATAAAATATTGATATTGTGACAATAATTGAATCAATAATATGAGAGATATTATGCAGCAATTACTATAGCAATAATTGAGTATAACTGAGTGACTTCTCACGTAAGCATCAATAATCAATACCGTGTGTTACTATGCAACCACACGTATTACTGTACTTTTACCACTGGGTATTTCAACAGTTTAACGGTAAAACTTTTGCCGTTATTTTTATAAAAAGATAATTCTGTCATTTGTTAACTCTGACAGTTATTTCTTTGTAGGTTCCACCAATAATGGTGTCGTCGTACGGATATTCCCTGACAAAAAGAATATTCCCCGGCCAAACAAATATTCCCCCAACACAACGAATATTTTATATCAACTTGCTTATTTTGCAAAATTTTTAAATGTCACCCTTAACTTTAACCTTTTATTAATTTAACCATTTACTAAATAGAATAATAATTATAAGAAATTTGAATACTTTCGGTATGATTATGACCAGTGATTATTCGGTATAATCATGACCGTAATGTTACAAATGATGTGGTAAAAGTCCTCATTGGCCCGTAGTGCATTGATGGACAGTTGTTGGTATGATCATGATCATTGATGATTACATGAATATCCTTGGCCCGTAGTGCAGGGATGATTTGATGATGTGGTTTATTTATTAAGCTGAGTCTCAGCGATAAAGTTAATGAAAAACTTTTTAAATCATAGAAGATGTAACGACCCCAAAATCCATACAATTTAAATCTCAACTTCGGTCGTTAACCATACATTAAATCTCTAATTTTACATCATTATTCGATATTAAAAACACTAAAATTGCGGAATATTTAAAACTTTTATACATTTCCTTCTTTCTTGCCCTGAATCGCAACCTTTACATTACGTCTCTTTGATTCAATCTTATATCATGAATTGTTACAACAAAATGACTATACAAAGTCTTACATCATAACTAAATATCCATATACATTGGATAGCTCAACTTACAATTCAACAACATGTTACGTTCAAAATTTGAAATACATTTCTCAAAAACATAAGTAATCTTCGTGAATATAGATCTCTATAACTCACTTAGCACATATCTTTACCTTAAAATCTTGACCGCAAAAGTGGTTATTTACAAGAGTGAGCTCGATAGCCCAAAGAAAGTCTAATGAGCTTTCATGCATCATATAAAGACATAATAACATGCTCGATATACATCTCATTAAAGTAACTTGGCATACATCCTTTTAATTCACATAGCAAATATAAAGATTGAGTTCCTTACTCAATCATCATTACTTAGCCAAAACAATGTAGTCATATATTGACTTTAACATTTCATGATTTCAACATGCATAACATATCAGGAAATTTAAAACAGTTCATCAAGTCCACGTAGAAAATAGGAACCGAAAGACTTGCCTTGATCACTGCTTTTACTAATAATAGATTAATGTACTTATGCCTATCTCAGACTTCACGTGCCCTACGCAATTATATAATCATACACATCAATTATTAGTCACATAAAAACACATAGTAATTGTAATGTAAACTCTACTCCACAACTCATAATCTTTCCTATTAATAAATACACAATGTTCAACTTAATTGTGTTAACTTTCAACTTATATCTCACTATATTTCATATTCGCAGTTCATTCAAGTGCTTAAGTCTTGATAGGACTACTTATTGGTTTTATATTAAATCCATTCCATATCTTATAATATTCATTTCAATTGAATTGAAACACTTTTTAAGTTCATTAGCACTTGGCACGACGTTTCGACGTTCAATCGTCACACGCCCGATTTGCATCTCTTGTGTATGCTTACTATGCTTCTATAACTTATCTAATACATTATTTATTAATGTTAAGCATCATTATATTTCCTAATATTCAAGTTTTATAACTTAAGACATCATCTTTTATCGTCAGGAGCACTACACATGCATATGTGCATGCCCGACGCCCTCCGATTGCCCCCGAAAACACAACAGTCCTAAATATGACCATTTTGACTACTGTTACAGACCTCAAATTGAAAAACGTAAATAACGAAATTTGTAGGTCTACTCGTTCTCGTTCCGGATCATCTTGAATCACCTAAATCGGAGTTCGTATGAGAATGTTATGGCCATTTTACTACAGGAGGTCAAAATCGTTCGACTCAGACTTACATTACGCCGCACATGAGAACTAAGTCATCATCATGATAAGATAGCCAGATGAGATTGGTCTCAAAAGGAATTTCAGCAATAACAATGCTGATTTCTCCGTGTCAAGCTTATTTTGGTATTGAGGTTCCATTTTGGCGCTAGGCGGCAAAACTTGCGTAACTCCAAACCACGAAGAACAAAATAACTAAATTATGGACTAATTACTACTGCTAACATCTAAATTAAGACGTAAAACTTATAAAGATTACTCATAAACATTTACTTATCATACATATACCAATTTAGCACAACTTAACAACAATTTTAGAAAACTTAAATTCTTGAAAGCACTGTTTTTAAAAACCAAAACTCCATTATCAATGTTTGTTTACACATGGTAACCAAAATTTATAGCTAATTTGATTCCTTGAGACTACGATTCTCTAAATTTCATAACAAATCAATATACTCAACGTTCAATTTCATAATTATCATACAATCACATACTAATTTTGTTATAATACAAAACATACGTTCATGTTCATCCTCATATGTCCACTGTAAAACCAATTTCTTTTCTCTTTGAACATATTTTAGCATACAACATCTATATATATATATATATATATATATATATGCTAGTTATAATCATTTCAATTACAGATACATGTAATATCATAACCAATTATAAAACATAGTTTACAGACAATCTTTATAAAAACCTTGTACACAGTGAATGAACTTGAAGAACACAGAGACGTAAAAACATATATATATTAAGGTTTTAAAACATACCTTTTGTTGTTAAGAAATTCTTGTTAACCATTAGAAAAGCTTGAAGAATTCCGAGACTTGTCTTTCTCTTACTTCTCTCTCTGAGACTCTCTCTCAAAATCTATGAAACTTTCTTTTAGTAGAAAACTCTTTTCTTAGACTCAATGCAAACCCAAAAACTCAACTGATAGCCAAAGCCAAACTGATAAGCTATAATAATACGCACACTTAATATATCAGTTACCAAATAAACGTATAGGCTATTGATTATTTTATTTATTTTATTAATAATTTAAAATTCAAAAGAAATCCAAAAGCCATAGGGCTTTGTTTGGCAAAACGCTTTAAAATTAAAGACTTAATATATTTAAGCCTTGTTTGACAAAATAAATTAAAACTACTTTAATTTATTTTAATAACCACTTATAATATAGTTATTTGTCACACTTCTAATTAATTAAGTTTTCATACTTAATTTAATTAATTCTAATAACAATTCATTGCATAATATAATAATTTATTTAATCATTATAAACTCTCTAACTTAATTATTAAATTAAATTAGATTACTATTTCAAAATAATTGTTTTCCTTACCTCATTAATTATTTATTAAACAAATAAATAATCATATCACATCAAATCAATTAAACAAATACTTATTCAACGATAAACACATCCATTAAATATTTATATAATTCAATAAATATTTAAATATTTAAATATTATAATAAAAATCTGGATTTTTACAGAAGATAGTAGATTGCATGCTCTACTTGACTCTTTTAATGGATTTCTTGTTCCGCTGCAGTTAAACTTGATGTTTATTATATTTTATCAGTTTAACACTATTGAAGGCTAACGATAATTTATTATGCATTATCTTAGTCATAATATTTCTTACTAGGTTAATTGAGCTCACCCTTTGTTTTCATTGTTCTCTTTAGGAAATGAGAATATAGCTAGGACTAGTTGGGGAACGGAGTGATGGTCCAGATGTTTGCATTAAGTCCTCACTATTCAGTGAAATAGTGTGATAATAAATATAATAAGGACTCCATTTGAGTTTCAATACTGTCTAAAAGATAATATTCGTATTAAAACTCTCAGCTTATGTTTTGTCGTATTTTACACGACAGTTGTATAATTAAGTTGTATTTAAATTTTGTACCATGTATTTGGCGACTCAGAATGGGTGATGTATACCTATTTTGGGGGCGTCATATAAGGACTCCATTTGAGTTTGAATACTGTCTATAAGGCAATATCCGTATTAAAACTCTCAGCTTATGTTTTGTCGTATTTTACATGATAGTTGTATAATTAAGTTGTATTTGAATTTTGTACCATGTATTTGGCGACTTAAAATGGGTGATGTATACCTATCTTGGGGGCGTCACAGTTGGTATCAAAGCTTAGGGATATGATCCCTGGCTGAGATGTGAGACAAGAACTAGGAGGGGAGAGACGGGGAATTCCTTCGCTAGTATGACCTGCCTAAGTTTATTTGGTATTTATTTGGTCGGTCAGAGTATATGGATAATATGTGATGTGACAACCCCAAAATAGGTCCATTCCACCCAAACTATTCTGAGTCTCCAAATACATGGTACAGAAAACAACTACAACTTTATTACAACAATTGTCGTGCAAAATATAACAACACATATGCTGTGAGTTTTGATACAAATATATATACCAACTGTGACTCTCATCCCAACCTTGGATAGCATGTCACAATGACATCTTACATAAAGTATAGTCAAAAACTGTTTTAGAAATTAGAATCTTTGGGAAGTGCTCAAGGAAACCTTCGTACATGGGAACCCATGCGTCTAGGTTATGATAGATATCATATGTCCACAGAATTATCCTTGGTTGACCCAATAGACCCCAAAGAAAAATGAGAAGATTACTATCATATTCTTTCCAATGGCGAGTCTTCTCTTGACATATTATTATCTCCACTGTCTCTAATTGAGAGTTATACTTCAACCAAACACCAAGATTATATAGGTAGTGCTCGTAGATATACTCAGCAAGTGGATGTGCACAACCATGTCTTATGATGACACGAGGTTGTATGTCATTAGACATCTTGTATGATAGTGGCAAAACACCCTTCCAACGTTGGGTTCACCTCACCCTATTTGATTCACCAAATATAACTACTAAATGATGTATAAAATACAACACGCTTTTCTATACTATTTAGGGAGAACTCCACAGCTAGAGACCATCGTTCTATTCCCTTGTTACCCCGCTCGACCCAGTTACACTCTTATTACCTGAAAGGAATTGTGAAGCAAAAGGGTGAGCTCAACTAGCCCAGTAAAAAATATCATGACTAAAGATAAATAAATTATCAATAGCCTTCAACAGTAATAAATCAGAGATTTAGAACATATGGTAGATGATAAAAATTTACAACCATAGTTACAGCGGAACGAGCAATCCATTAGAAGAGTCAAATAGACCATAAAGTCTATTATCTTCTACATGTTAAAAATCCACCAACAATGTTTTATCCCTGTAACATCAATCAACAGTTCTAGTCCACAATCATATGAATAACTCATAATCATAATTGTGATTCTAAATTCCTCTTCGCATCCAGGACGAAGATAATTTTCATCACATGTCTTTACCTGAAACATCAAAGATCATGGTTATACCAAATCACAGTTCATGTTCATAATCATACTAATAAATTCATCTTTGTACTACGGGCCAAAGATATTCGTCAACGGTTCATCTTTGCACTACTGGGCAAAGATATTCCACAACAGGTCATCTTTGCACTACAGGCCAAAGATATTCAACAACATATCATCTTTGCACTACATGCCAAAGATATTCAATAACAGATCATCTTTGCACTACAGGCCAAAGATATTAATATCTCAAAGAAATATATAATCAATTCAGAATTTATATAACCAATAATTATAACCACGTTGATCAATTCACCTTTGCACTTAAGCTAAAGATATTCAATTATAAATTCAATGGTCATGATCATACCAGTCAACAGTTCATCTTTGCACTACTGGCCAAAGAGAACCCATAGTCACGATCATACCAATAATCTACCCATCTTTACACTCAAGTCAAAGAGAAATATCATCATTAGGGTGATAAAAATTTTATAAAAATGTTATATATAATAATAAAAATAATATAATCAACATATAGATTTAATCTCAAGAGTAAGATTCATAAATCAACGATAATTTGGTCAGAAAAAGAAACCAAGTTTGTCGTGAATAGTACCTGTGAATAGTAACCCCGACATGAAAAAGGTAGAAATTCTACAATAAAATACATACCAATATTTCAGTATAATGATATTGAAAGAATAACATTTCTTAAACTTATAAATAATTTATTTTAATTGTTTACACTTTACTAACTAATGCATTAAATCATCCTAAAATGCCAAACTCATAAGATTTCATCACCAATAACCAAAACTCTCATCAAAAATCTGCATATACCTTATATAGGATTCTCAAGCCATAAAATCCTATTTTCCAATTTCCTTACTTCACATAACATATTTAATTCATTTACTCATAACTAGTCCATTTTCATGAAAAATACCAAATCAGTACAAACAAATTTTCTTTTCTGGGATTTAGCATAATATAGTTCCATATTGAACATATATTTTTCTCAGAATTTTTAAAATTAATTTACTATTTTCATATGGCCAAAACAAATTTAATATTTAGACATTTATCATAAATCGTACTTTTGTCCAAAAATTCAAATTTACAGAGTATACTTCTATTATATACATGTACTCTCAATACAAATTTCACCAATTTTGGAGTTAACCACAAGGAGTTATAAGGGTTTACTTTTAAAATAGTCTTTTCCCATAATATTCATAACTCCTAATCTATAAATCCAAAAATCGCCATTTTTGGACACAATCTAGAAAACTCATCAAATTATCATTTTAAATTTTTTCAGAATTTTTGAAGGTCGAAAAAATTACGAAACATGAAAAACATAATAACCCTTAAAATCCCTTACCTCAAAAGAATAGTACTTCTGATCGGAATATCGGATATGAGACTGAATGAAACTTGTGCTGAATAGCAACTCTCAAAGTATCAAAATAGTCACAATATATGCTCAATAATATAGAGAGAAAAAGCGAGAAAACTTGTTTCTGGTGTGATTTTCAATTCTAACTTAGCCATCTATTTATAGGAAAATGTTAGCACGCCGAAGCAAACTTGACCTGCAACCTGATGGCTTTACCAGCTACTATTCCCACCCACCACATTTGAATAAAAATTCTAGCACATTTCTTACCAACCAAAATTGGGGCCCACCAATTCTAGAATTTTCCACCAAAATGATAAATTCCGAAACTTCAACAATTTCTGAACCAGTCATCTCTTAAAATTTATAACAAATCATACGTTCATTTTTAACGGTTCAAAATTTATGAACATATACTCAACTTATATATGTATAACATATCCAAAAATCACAATAATCCAACGGTCGGATTAAAAATTATAACTCACGTAATATATCTCAAAAACACTGTTTGATTTTTTAGTACTTCCATTCCGACAAAAATACTGATAAAACACCTCAACATTAACTCCTTCATTTTTAACCACAATAAATATATCCAATATTTATATCCTCATAAAATAAATATTTCCTTATCATATGAATCAATAATTAATTATTCACAAATAATATTACAGAATCACATTTATGACAACCAGGCCGTTCCCAGGAAAGAAGGGGCTTTTCGATAAGGATTTCTCCTTACTGGCGCGCAATTAGGTGACCAAAACTCTCCTTGACAGAACTTTCTAGACATTGTCAATAATGTTATCTAATAATATTATTCAAATAATATGAATTATTGATCTGATAATGGAAATACAAAGGCAAATAAAAATTATTGAAACAACAATAATATAAAATATCAACGCAGCAGCTTATTGAATCAATAAAATAAAATATTGAATAAGAATTCATCAGAATAATTATTGAGTAGTGCCTTCTTACGTAAGGATCAATAATTCAACAATATTGCATGCAATACCGCATGCTAGTGTGCAACCACGCCAGATTACTATATTTTAACCACCGGGTATTCCAACAATGTTAATTCGTAATAACTACGCCATTATTTATGAAAATTCAATTTTGTCGTTATCTTCATCCGATGCTTATTCTCATTATAGGGCCCACAAATGGTTTATACTGTCGCATTTAATATTCCCTACGTAAAAGAATATTCCACGACCAAACGAATATTCCCCGACAACAATGAATATTTTATAACCACTTGCTTATTTTGAAAAATTTGCACATTTCACCCATAACCAAAGCATTATATCAAATTAACACCTTATTATTCACAATAATAAATAGAGGAAATTCGATTTTATTCATTAAAAAGTTGGGGTCTTACATGTGACATGTCAATTAACCCTTGTTTTGTGGCAGTATTTGCAAATGGCATCCGAAAATATTGAGATAAGCAATGAAGCACATGAGACCGTTGAGTCACCAACGATCAATATCCAGGATAATGTGCAATAGGAAGATAATAATCCTCTGGTAAATAATAAAACCGATCAAATGATGAACGATGGGATGTTCAGAGGCTTTATGCAATTCATGCAACATCAGGCGAGAGCAGCTCCTGTTCAAAATGCAGGTGGAATCACTGGCAACTCTCGGACGGTCACCGCTAAACAGTTCAAGGAGCTGGGACTACCGGAGTTTATTGGAGAGCCAAAACCACTTAAGGCAGAGACGTGGATAAAACAGATCACCAAGATATTTGATGTCTTGGGATTCTCCGAGGAGCAAAAGGTTCCTTTTTCCACCTTCATGTTGCGAGGAGAGGCGATTACATCACCGGGAATCAGAAAGCATACTCAACCTAACGACCAAGATGTGTCTTGGGAGAAGTTCCAAGAACTGTTCAACGACAAGTACTTTCCCGAAAGTATTCGTCACATGAAGGAGGTAGAGTTTATCAAGTTGGAGCAAAATAATATGACCGTGTCACAGTACGAAGCTAAGTTTGCCGAGTTGTCCCGGTTTGCGTCCCACTTGGTTGATAATGAGGAGAGAATGACGCGGATGTTTCTAAGAGGTTTGAAACCTGAGATACGCCAATACCTAATTTCTCACAAACTGTGTTTGTATTCAGATGTTGTAAATAGGGCTCAGTTATTAGAGCGCGATAACGAGTCAACCCAACCAAGAGAGAGCAGCCGACAAAATGATAATACCAGTGGTAGCAGTCATCGAAGTGGTGACAACAAATGTGGAGGGAATCAACATGCCAGAAATGGTAACCACTTCGGTGGAAATCATGGCCAAGATAATACAAGTGGAAATTTTAAGAAGATGAGATTCAGCAATGATGGAAAGATGTCAGCACCAACACCTGTTGTTAAGGAAGGAGAACGACCGTCGGTCGTATTTACAAATGCTTGGGGGGGACACATCACCAAATCAGATGCAAGTAGCTTCAAAGCATGTTATAATTGTGGAAGAGAAGGTCACCTAACCCGATTTTGTCGTGCACCGAAGTCAAGTCCAGCTGGGATGGAGGCATTAAAGGTCGTCCCAGATAAGACAAAATCGGTAGTTCAAGGGAGAGCGTTTGTCGTAACCTCCCAAAAAGCGAGGAATCCAAACGAGGTGATCACGGGTAAGCTAATCATAAACTCTAGCGAAGTCTATACCTTATTTGATACCGGTTCTACCCATTCTTTTATTTCTCCTACTTGCGCTCAACGTTTAAATTTGACTCCGGAGAAATTAGACTTTGACTTATCTGTTGAAACTCCGTTGGGAGAAACCTTCATTACATCCACTGTTTATAAGTCTTGTTTGGTTCAAATCGGTACCCTCACATTACATGTCGATCTTATTTTCTTAAAAATACTTGCATTTGATGTGATTTTAGGGATTGATTGGTTAACTACTCATCATGCAAAAATTGATTGTTTTCGTAAGGTTGTTAGCTTTCATATTCCTAACCAACCTATTATGCGAATTCAAGCAACCAAACCACTAAAGTCAATCACTGTTATATCAAGCCATAAAGCTATTCGTTTATTGAAAAATGCATGTTAAGCTTTCTTAGCCCATGTCACGGATTTAAATAAAAATACGTCAGTTTTGAATGATATTTCTATTGTTAATAAATTTCCGACGTATTCCCCAAGAACTTCCCTGCCTACCCCAGAGCGTGAAATGAATTTTGTATCGACCTTGAACCCGGAGACAAACCCATTTCCAAAGCCCCATATCGAATGGCTCTATTGAACTTCGTGAGTTAAAAACCCAACTACAGAAATTGTTAGACATCGGTTTCATTCGTCCTAGTAAATCTCATTGCGGTGCTCCTGTTCTATTTGTAAAGAAGAAAGATGGAAGTATGCGACTTTGTATTGATTATCGGGAGTTGAATCATTTCACCATCAAATATAGGTACCCGTTACCGGGTATTGATGATCCGTTTGACCGGTTGCAAGGCGCCAAATTTTTTTCAAAGATCGATCTTCATTCCGGATATCATCAATTAAAGATTAAAATTGATGACATTCCAAAGACTGCTTTCAGAACTCGGTATGGGCATTACGAATTCCTAGTCATGTCTTTTGGATTAACTAATGCTCATGTTGCCTTCATGGATATGATGAACCAAGTATTTAAGGAATATTTGGATCACTTTGTGGTCGTCTTTATTGATGACATCCTCATATATTCCAAAAGCTATGAAGATCATGAACAACACTTGAGGCTGATACTCCAAAAGCTTCGTGAAAACATGTTTTATGTCAAGTTGAAGAAATGCGAGTTCTGGCTTGAGAAAGTAGCATTCCTTGGGCATGTGATATCAAATCATGGAATATCTATTGACCTGGCAAAGATTGAAGCAATTCAAAGCTGGGAGCAACCTAAGTCA
Organism: Panax ginseng; assembly: GCA_020205605.1. Taxonomy (NCBI): domain Eukaryota; kingdom Viridiplantae; phylum Streptophyta; class Magnoliopsida; order Apiales; family Araliaceae; genus Panax; species Panax ginseng. The sequence goes on from CM035141.1 coordinate 83,152,526, forward strand.
ATGACCGAAGTACGTAGCTTTCTCGGCTTAGCTGGTTATTATCGGAGATTCGTAGAAGGGTTTTCTCGAATTTCTACTCCATTAACTCAGCTGACTCGGAAAGATACAAAATTCGGTTGGAGCAAGGAATGTGAGAAGAGTTTTCAAGAACTCAAGAGGAGGCTCATTTCAAAGACTGCTTCGACAATACCACCGTTCGTTCGGAGGGATTTGTCATATACAGCGATGCTTCAGGCAAAGGTTTAGGATGTGTTCTCATGCAACATGGGAAAGTAATAGCCTATGCCTCACGAAAACTCAAAGAATATGAGAGAAATTATCCTACTCATGATCTAGAGTTGGCAGCTGTCATTTTTGGGCTTAAGATTTAGAGGCATTAACTATATGGAAAGAAGGTGGAGATCTATACGGATCATAAAAGCCTCAAATATTTCTTCACTCAAAAGGAACTCAACATGCGGCAACGACGATGGCTTGAGCTATTGAAAGATTACGATCATACCATTCAATACCATCCTGGAAAAGCAAACGTAGTAGCTAACGCATTGAGTAGAAGATCATATGCGGGTATAAGTGCAATATTTTCATCGCAAAGGCCCATTTTGTATGACTTACAAAGGATGGAGATAGAGTTAAAGACTCCAGGGACCCATGTGATGATGGCAAATATACGAGTAGAACCGACTTTAATCGATAAAGTTAAAGCTGCTCAAGCTACAGACCTGGAGCTGATGCATATCAAGAAGAAAGTGCAAGAGGGTGCTTTTCTGGAAGCAAGAATCGATGAAGAAGGAATACTTCGAGTTAACTCCAGACTTTGTGTTCCTAACGATTCTGACTTGAAGTATAAAATCATTATGGAGGTGCACAACACACCATTTTTAATCCATCCTGGGAGTACCAAAATGTATCGTGATCTTCGACATACATTTTGGTGGAGCAATATGAAGAGAGAGATAGCGGGGTTTTTCTCAAGGTATCTAACTTGTCAACGAGTCAAAGCGGAGCATCAAGTGCCAAAAGGTCTATTGCAACCGATTGAAATTCCAAAATGGAAGTGGGAGCACATTACCATGGATTTCGTTACTGGTCTTCCCAAGGTTTCTCAAGGCATAGATGCGATTTGGGTCATTGTTGATAGATTGACCAAGTCTGCTCATTTCTTACCAATACGAGAAACTTATACACTTGAACGTCTTGCTCGTATGTACATAAACGAGATTGTAAGATTACATGGTATGCCAGTATCCATAGTTTCTGATCGAGACCCAAGATTCACTTCACGATTTTGGGTTAGTTTGCAAAAAGCTATGGGCACGGATTTACGATTTAGTTCAGCATATCATCCTCAAATGGACAAGCAGTTAGAGAGGACTATTCAAACTCTTGAAGATTTATTAAGACTCTGTGTCCTTGACTTCAAAGAAAGTTGGGACAAGTTCTTACCATTGGTGGAGTTTTCCTATAACAACAGTTATCAAGCAAGTATTGACATGGCTCCATTTGAGGCGCTGTATGGAAGAAAGTGTCGTTTCTCCAAAGATGCCGGGATGAGGTGGGTGAAGCAACGTTGTTGGGACTAGAGTTGGTACGTATGACTACGAAAAAGATTCAAACGATTCGACAACGTATAAAAACCTCACAAGATCGACAAAAGAGTTATGCTGATCTTCATCGAAAGGACGTGGAATTCAATATTGGAGATCATGTGTTGTTACGTGTTGCTCCATTGAAAGGAGTTACGAGATTTGGAAAGAGAGAAAAGCTCAATCCTCGATTCATTGGCCCATTTTTAATCCTCGATCGAGTAGGAACTGTGGCCTATAGACTCGCCTTACCGCCAAGTATGTCTCGTGTTCATAACGTTTTTCACATATCTATGTTATGCAAATATGTGAAAGACCCGAACCACATTATTGAATTAGAACTGGACGAGATAGCAGAAGATTTAACGTATGAGGAGATACCTTTTAAAATCTTGGATAAGAAGGATCATATTCTACGCGCTAAGGTTATACCTCAAGTCAAAGTTTTGTGGAAAAACCATGATGTTGAGGAAATGACCTGGGAGTTAGAATCTGAAATGAAGTCAAGATATCCTCACCTCTTCGACATACCAGGTACGCACCCTGATTTCGAGGATGAAATTTCAAAAGAAGGAGAGGTTGTAAGACCCCAACTTTTATGGATAAAGATTAATTTTTCTCGAAATATATTTTTGAATATTATGGTGTGGATTTGATATAATGTTATAGTTGTGAGTATTATTTACAAATTTTGCAAAGTAAGAAAGTGGTTATATAATATTCAATTGGTCTGGGAATATTCGTTTTAACAGGGAATATTTGTATGACGACACAATCATTAGTGGACCCCACAACGAAAGTATTGTCGTAGTTAGAAAACGACAGAATTATCTTTTTATAAAAATAATGGCGAAAGTTTTACCGTTAAACTGTTGAACTACCCTATGGTAAAAAGAACGAGAATACGCGTGGTTGCATAAGTAGCACACCAGATTGATTATTGATGCTTACGTGAGAAGTCACTCATTTATATTCAATTATTGCTACAAGAATTGCGATAATATCTCTCATATTATTGATTCAATTATTGTCACAAGATTATCTCTGTGATAATATTTTATATTATTAAATCAATAATTGAGACAACAAAGTTATTCATATTATTATTTGCAATATTGACAATGTCTAGAAAGTTCTCATCAAGGAGAGGTTTTGTCACCTAATCAAGCACACTGATAGGGAGAAATTCTTATCTGAAAGCCCCTCTTTCTTGGGAATGATCCGGTTGTTAAATATTGTGAGTTATAATATTAATGATGAATAAGTTCGTATTGATTAAATATAAAATTGATATTTTCATTGTGTTGGGATTATTAGTGTTAATGGAAATCGACATCTATTTCAATAATAATTGATGTCTGGAGGTTATATTGACCAATCGGGTAATTAATCGGATAAATGAGCAATTAATTGCTATTAATTCACATGTTTATAACTATTTGTTCACATGTATGTACTATTGATTCACATGCATGTACTATTAGGGGAGGTGGTGCAAAATTGATAATACTTGCATGGCTAAATTAAAAATAGAGGTATAAATGAAGGTACTATACCGTAACTATTTTTTTCACATGTATAAACTATTGATTCACATGAATGTACTATTGATTCACATGAGATACTATTAGAGGAGGGGGTGCAAGTTTGATAATACTTGCAGGACTAAATTAAAAATGAAGGAAAAGATGAAGGTATTATACTGTAATATTTCGAGCCCCAAAACGTGGAATTATCGAAACTATATATTCCTATAAACAGAAGCTCATTCTTCTTTCATTCTCACCAATTCACTAAGACTCACAAGAGAAATTATAGAGAGAGAGAGAAGCTATAGAGAAAAAAAGAAGAAAAGTTTGCTACTTCTTCACTATTCCAATATCCAAATTTCTTCCGAGGTAAGGGATATTATTTTGTTCAAGATTCATAGAATAATATTTTCTTCCATACTGTAGTAGTATGTGAGTAATATTATTTTGTCTCGTATTCCTGATTATACCCTCATTTTGTTAAAGTATTGCTTCTATACTCCATGAAATTAGTAGAATATCCTTGAAATTTGTGCTTCATCTAGTATTGTTTCACAAGGATATTTTCTGTACATTCTTGTTAAATTTTAAGCTTTTCATGTCGGAGTACTGTCCATGAGTAGTATTCATTTTTATGGTACTATTCACGGGGTACTATTCACAAAGTACTATTCATAAAGTACTATTCACAGGGTACTATTCACAGGATACTATTCACTCGGGTACTATTCACTCGAAGAATTATTCATGATAAATATTGATTTCTTTTTTGTCCAAATCATTTTTGATAAAATATTATTCTTGAATTTTACTCTACAAAGTAGTATAATGTTGACAATTTGGCCATTATTGAATTCTGGATAAATTAAGTTATAAATCTTTAAAAATTTATCATTTGTTTTCTTTTAATTAAATTCTTATATCATTGTCATCATCCTCTTGCTTATATTGTGATAAAAGTCATATGTGGCTTACGTGCATAGATGTACTATTGATTGGTATGATTATGACCAGGGATTATTCGGTATAATCATGACCGTAATGTTACAAATGATGTGGTAAAAGTCCTCATTGGCCCGTAGTGCATTGATGGATGACGGATGATTATTGGTATGATCATGACCATTGATGATTACATGAATATCTTTGGCCCATAGTGCGGGGATGATCGATGATGTGGTTTATTTATTGTCGAGTCTCAATGATAAAGTTGATGAAAACTTTTTAAATCATAGAGATAGTAGATATCATGCTCTACTTGACTCTTCTAATGGATTGCTTGTTCATTACCGCAGCTTAAACTTGATGTTTATTATATTTTATCGCTTTAACTTTGTTGAAAGGCTAATAATAATTTATTCGCATTATCTTAGTTATAATATTTCTTCTTTGGGCTAGTTGAGCTCACCCTTTGTCTTCATTGTTCTCTTGAAATGAGAATATAGTATTGGGACTAGTCGGGGATCGGTGATTGGCCCGGATGTTTGCATTAGTAGTCCTCACTATTCAGTGAAATAGTGTGATAATAAATGTAATAAGGACTCCATTTGAGTTTGAATACTGTCTAGAAGACAATATTCGTATTAAAACTCTCAGCTTATGTTTTGTCGTATTTTACACGACAGTTGTATAATTAAGTTGTATTTGAGTTTTGTATCATGTATTTGGCGACTCAGAATGGGTGATGTATACCTATTTTGGGGGCGTCACAAATAAGAGGAGAGGAAAGCCCACTGGTTCATTATCCCAGATCCGAAAATACTCGAATAAGACCTTGGGAAAGTACGTGAAATGGTTCTGGGAAGCAGTAGGGCAGGTCTCAGATTTGAATGATCTACAGGCGGTGGGGCTATTTCAGAATGGGTTGGACCTTGTCAAGTCTAAAAAGTTAGTAAAGGAGCTGATGTTCAACCATCTGAAGGGTTTGGCTGAAGCCTTCGACAAAGCCGAAGGGTTCATTGTGATAGAAGAAGCTATGGGCTGTTTGAAGACAAATTCGACAGAAAGGCCAAAGGAGAAAGAAAAGGATATGTGGAACAACAACAATGACAGGTCGGCGGGCTATCCAAAGAAGTGCAACAATAACAATGGCGGGTCGGGAGAAAGACGTCCTCCTTTCCCGAGTTAGAGGGTCAAAAAAATTTACTCTAAGTTAAATACTAATCGGGTTGCTATTTTGGAGCAAATTAAGGAAAAGCCATACTATGAGCCACCCAAGTACAATTCAAAGGTTGAGAGAGGAAATCCGGATATGTACTATGACTATCATGGGAGGACATGACATTCTACAGAAGCCTATTGGACTTTGAAGGACCTAATCAAGAAGAACATCCACGATGGGAACTTGGTTCAGTATGTTGTAGGACGAGACGCTTCGAGGTCACAACAGGTAAACAATGCCTCGGCATCGAAACCGACCCCCAAGCCCCAACAAAAAGATCAGACCCAGGCGATGTATCGGGTGGTGGATGTGATCACAGTCTGGTTGGTCGGAAAGGTTGCGGGAAAGAAGAGAAGAGGATTTCTGGACGCGGTACTAATGGTGTCCGATCAACCTATTAGGCGGGAAAGACCGTATCCCGGTTCAATAATCTCTTTTACTGATGATGATTTTCCTTCAGAGCCCATTAAACCCCATGAGGCAGCCCTGGTGATTACAGCACAAGTGGGTTTGATGGACATGCAAAGGATGATGCTTGACAATGACTCATCGATGGATATTTTGTATGCTCATGCCTACCAAAGAATGGATTTAGAGGGTCAAAAATTGGAAGTCGGTCAGGTGCCTCCTCTATACAAGTTCAGTAATGATCCAGTAAAGGTTGCAGGGACGATCGAGCTACCAGTTATCTTCGGGACAACTCCTTATCAGGTGGAGATCGATTGTTTGTCGATTTTTTATAGTGCATATGGATTCGGTGTACAATGCAATATTAGGGAGGCTGACTTTAACAACTCTTCATGCGGTGACTTCGATCCCTCACTTCAAAATCAAGTTCCCCACACCGAACGGAGTTGGAGAGGTGGCTGGAGATCTCAATTCAGCAAGGAGATGCTACAGGAATGTATTGATCTCTTCGGGTGTAGGAGTCAGCAAACATAAGTAAACGATGGTGATAGAGATCAAACATTTTACCAAGGGTATTTTTGAGCCTCTAGTCACGCCGGTCGAAGAGGCTGAAGATGTGGAATTGATTCATGGCAAGAAAGATAAGACGGTGAAGATCGGATCCGGGCTGCAGGAACCTTTTCGGATCAGTTTGGTGGAATTGCTGTAATATTATGCTGAAATCTTTGCATGAACTCCCAGTGACATGCCTGGGGTTGATCCTAAGGTGGTCGTACATAGGTTGCATGTAGATCCAACAAAAAAACTAGTTTGGTAGAAGAGGAGGATCTTCGCCCCGGAGAGGCAGAAAATAATAGATGAGGAGATAGCTAAGCTTTTGGTAGCAGATTTTATCTTCAAGATTGACTACCCAGAGTGGATAGCGAACGTGGTATTAGTCCAAAAGAAAAATAGGAAGTGGCGAGTCTGCATCGAATACACAGATTTAAATAAGGCATATCCGAAGGATTTCTACCCACTTCCCTATATCGACCAGTTTATTGATGTCACATCGGGTTGTACTTTGCTCAGTTTTATGGATGCATTTTCAGGTTACTATTAGATTTTAGTGCACAAAGAAGATGTCCCGAATACTGCCTTTATTACACATCGGTCGGTCCACGCTTACAAGAAGATGACTTTCGGATTATTGAGTACGGGGGCTACTTATCAGAGGATGAGTAACTATGTGTTTTCGAAGTAGTTGGGTCGGAGTATGGATGTCTACGTAGATTATATGATTGTCAAGAGCATGTCAGTACGGGGACACTTGGATGATTTAGAGGATTGTTTCCAAATAATTCGGCATCATAAGATTAAATTGAACCCGATAAAATGTACCTTCGGACTGGGAGCATGGAAATTTTTGAGTTATTTGATCAGTAGGAGAGGAATTAAGGCGAACCCGGAGAAGATCAAGGTAATTTAAGATATGAAGTCTCCTCAATCGTATAAGGATGTTCAACGTCTTACAGGTCGGATAGCATCTTTGAGGAGATTCATGTCTAAGTCGGTAGAAAGGTGTTTATTGTTTTTTGATACATTGAAAGGGTCGAAGAATGAGAAAACTTTCCAGTGGACCTCAAAGTGTGAGGATGCTTTTTAAGGAATTAAAAGGTATTTATCTTCGGCCCCTTTGTTGGTGAAACCAGTTCCTGTTGAGCCTTTGTATGTGTATTTTGATGCAAGTTCTTTGGCGATAGGAGCAATTTTGGTGCAGGAGATCGGGGGTAATCAGCACCTGATTTACTATGTAAACCATGCCCTTAGGGATGCAGAGACAAGGTATCCGAACCTTTAGAAGTTTGTATATACACTGATGATGGCAAGTAGGAAGCTTCGGCAGTACTTCCAGGGTTGGTTGATAGTAGTTTACACGGATTAGCCATTGAAAAAGGTGTTAGGAAAGCCAGAGGCTATGGAATTTTCACAATTTATAATAGAGTATCATCCTCGGACGATGATAAAGGGCCAGGCTTTGGCTGACTTTGTGGTGGAGTGTTCATTCACTGAGACAGATGGTTGCTTAGTACAGTCAGAAGAGGCGGTTCAGACAGTAACAGATGTTCGGCCATAGCATAATTTATAGACGTTATATGTACATGGGTCTTCTACTTTGGACATTAGTGGAGCTGTTATTATCTTGACAAGTCCAGAGGGGTTAAGAGTGCAATAGGCGATCCGTTCTGGATTCAAGGCGACCAATAATGAGGCTGAATATGAAGATATCTTTGCGGGTCTTCGGTTGGCGAAGAGCTTGGAGGTTCAGAATAGTGATTTTTAGTGATTCCCAGCTGGTGATCAAGCGTGGTTTAGGGGAGTATGAGGCCCGAGTGGCAAGGATGATAAGATATCTGGCAGAAGTAAAAGATCGGCTTCAGTACTTTAATTCATTTATTTTTTGAGAAGTGGACAGATCTGATAATACTATTGCCGATGCATTAGCAAAATTGGTGACGACTGATGTGAACACGTTTGGTGGGTCAGTTTATTTGGAGGTTTTAAATCAACCGAGTGTTCCGCATGTTGAAGTAATGTGTCTAGAGCGGTCAAATTATTGGATGTCTCCCTATTTAGATTAGTTGGTTGATGACATATTGCCTTCAGATCAGATGTTGGCGAAGAAGGGGAAGCATATGAGTTTAAATTTTGTTCTGATAGACATAGATCTGTATCAAAGGGCCTATTCTTCTCCTCTACTTAAGTGTTTGATGCCATCTGAATATAAGTATGCTCTCCGGGAAGTCTATGAGGGGATTTGTGGTCATCACATGGCAGCTAAAGCATTGGCGTATAAGGTACTTTGGCAAGGTTATTACTGGCCTACTATTTTCAAAGAGGCTATGTAGTATGTGAGAAAGTGTCCCAAGTGCCAGTTAAATAGTTATGTTGCTCGCCAACCGCCTGAAGAATGTTATTCAGTCCTGTCTCAGATTCCTTTCGCTGTGTGGGGAATCAATATATTAGGTCCATTGCCAAAGGCGAAAGGGCAAGTCAACTTTGTGATCGTGGTAATTGACTATATGACTAAGTGGGTTGAAGCGAAACCCCTTCAGTAGATGTCGACATCAGGATTTTTATTTGTCCCTTTTCCGTTCTTGTCTTTTGGTGTTCTCATGTTAGGTGAGATTTGTTTGAAAAAACAAGTTGTGAAAAGGTCCGACATGTATATGTCGACGATTGGACTGTAAGAGTCGCCAGTTGGTATTTTTAAATGGTTGCACTAACTCAACCGAGAAAAGGTTTGCACATAGACCTAGTGATGTGACACTACTTAACTGGTCTGTGAAACCGAGATTTGTTAGGGTCTGGGGGCTTAATTATACGAGGGGAAGGTGTTAGGCACCCCCTGACATCCGTGGTAACACGGTGATCACTACTTTTCATTTTAAACATTTATCTGAGTGTGTGTGTGTGTGTGTGTAGATCTATGTGCAATTATCTGGAAGTAGTGTTATGCCTCATTTGCACCTATATACAAAGGGTTTGAATTATGTATAAAAGTTCAATTTTAACAAGATATAGCAGTGATGTTTTGTAAAAAGAGGTTTTTCGAACCCTTATGCTCAATAATAATTGAGGCCTTTGATACTTCCATTTTATTATGTGTTCGGCTTGTTTGCTTTTATTTTTCGAGATGCGAAGCATCTTTGAGAAAATAAGATATATATCAGCGCCAAACTCCTTGTGGGCATGAGAGTCGTCTAAGGAAATTCAGACACCGTAAATAATTTACAAGTTGGTTGCTCTGAAAAATGTCCATCACGGGAACCGAATCTAGATTCAGGAACCGAATCTAGATTTAGAAACCGAATCTGTGATCACATGATTCCTAGGCTTACATGATGATGCAGTATGTATGAAAGTTGTAAAAAGTTATATATATATATATATATAAAAGCTGTAAATATTATATATATGAATGATCAACCGCCACGAAGTAAACTCCAGGCGGGACATAAAATGTAAATATATATATATATATATATATATGTGTGTGTGTGTGTGTGATCAACCGCCACGAAGTAAACTCCAGGCGGGACGGAAATGTAAATATATATATAAACGATCAACTGCCATGAAATAAACTCCAGGCGGGACGGAAATGTAAATATATATATATAAAGACGATCAACCGCCATGAAGTAAACTCCAGGTAGGACTAAATATAAATATATATATATATATATATATATGTATAAAAGCAGTAAATGGCCACGAAGTGATCTCTAGGCCTGACAAAAATGTATATATATATATATATATATATATATATATATATATATATAAGCTCTAAATGCACCGGATATATATCGATCCAGACTCAGTCGTTAATTCGAGGATATATATATATATATATATAAAAGCAGTAAACGCTCTGGATATAAATCCAGGCTTAATCGAGGCATAACTCGATAATATATATATATATATATAAGTATATAAGTATATATATATAGAAAAGCAATAAAAAGCCACGAATGAAGCCCATTCAAGACATCTATATGACTGTGACTTTCAACGTGAATAAATGTGGAGAAAGGCTTTAAGTAATGTGAGGTGTCTTACAGTGGGCTGCCAAGAAGACTTCAAATAGCTTTGACTGAATGAATACTCGGTTTCCACCGGTAAAATATAGCAAAACACAAGCTCAGAAGTGTTTGAAATGAGAAAGCACTCAGTTTATAGTGTGTACAGAGCAAAATGGACAGGGCTTCCTCGCCTTTTCCCTTCTCAAAATGGCCACCCCAACACTCTATTTATAGAGGGGGAGCCATAGGTGTACCTGCGGTAGCCGCAGATGTACCTGCGGCTATTCGGGGTGTCCTGGGCTATGTGGGCCCCACCGTCTTGAAGTACGTGCACTCGTGCAACGTGTTGTCCGCTCGAACCTTCATAACTTTCAATTCGGGCATCCGATTGAGGCGTACAATACCTTTCCAGAATGTTGTTATCGAGAGCTACACAATTACATGGGATAAGAGGTTGTACGAAGCCAGGAAGATGGGTTCATACCCAAATCTTCAAGTCTTTAAATTCTATCCGGTGTGCTATCTTGTGCAGTAGTCACTCGGGATTGGAGCATTGGTTCTTGTAAGACACTTCTGTGTAGAATGTGGGTTGAAATGTTATTGAGATGGCTTAAATGTGGGATCGAGGTGGCAAAATGATGATTTTGCCCCTCACCGGGCTTATCTCCGGTTTTGGGGTGATTTAGCAGTTATTGCTCAGGGTTATCTGTGATATTAGGATGTTGTAGGTACTGAATGTCCTCAGGGTTATCTCTGAGGTGTGTATAACCTCCCTGGGTTATCTCCGGGGTTGGGACTGAGTGCCTCGGGGTTATCTCCGAGGTTGAAGCTGACTTATGGGATCAAAATGAGCTTTTCCGGGGTTATCTCTGGAACTACAACTGCATCCCTCGGGGTTGTCTCTGAGGTTTGAACTGTATCTCCCGGGGTTGTCTCTGGGATTGGAATCTGAATATCTCGGGGTTGTCTCCGAGATGGCAAATTGAGTATCCCGGGGTTGTCTCTGGGACTATGCTGATTTGACTTCCAAGGTTATCTCTGGAAGACGATTTTACCCTCCTGCAAGGTTAGTAACAAGAATGCAAAAAACATTCGAGTGTCTACAGATGCCCCTCTTTATCATATTTATGCAGTGTAATGGCATGGATATGATAAAGAATAATAGACACTTTAAATGTGACAAGATAATTATGATACAATGTACTGCAGCATGATGCAAATGTATGTTGAATGTGGTTTGTTGGACCATTTTCCAATGGGATGTGATGACTATCTGCTCCCTTACTTTCTGTTGGGGATTGGAGTTATCACTGATGATCCTGACGAACTTCTTGGATGTCTACTCCAAAGCTCCCAGGAACTTCCAAGATGTTGACGTTGGGGTTATCGCCAAAGTCTTTAATCCTTGGTATCGGCTTTCCACCATAGATATTCCTCTCATGTGCAAGAGACTCTAGGGGAATGAGTGAAGATTGTGTATAACAGATTCCATCATCGGTCCTCCCCGATGAAGACGACTTTACCTAGTTTGTATCACCAGGTTTTTCTAGTATTCTATCGGAGTTACTGCAAACAGTTTGTGTTGTCAGGATTGCCTAACCCTCGCTGAACTGTTCTTCAACGAATCCATTCAACGGATCACCTCCGATGCTTCACTGGGTTTAAATGCCAACGACTGATGATGTCAAGGCTGCTTGACCTTCGTTGAAATGTGCTTCAACGGCTGAGATCATCTGATTGATTTTGGTGCTTCATTGGATTTACTTGCCAATGGTAGAAAAAATGTCAAGGTTGCTTGACCTTTGTTGAAGTGTGCTTCAACGGTTGAAATCATCGGACTGCTTTCGACGCTTCATTGGACTTACTTGCCAACGGCTGAGTGTCATCGGATGACTCCCAATACTTTGTTGGATTTATTTACCAACAGCTGAAGAACATCAAGGTTACTTGACCTTCGTTGAAATGTGCTTCAACGGTTGATGATGTATGAAGTTCTCGTTGGGGATAGGTTCTTTTGAGTTGCGACCCTGAACCAACAACATCGGACCTTTGTGAGGTATTGTCGAGTGTAGTTTTTAACAGTTGTGATCATTGGTGTTGTGAACCCTATGTCTAGGAGAAATACCAATGAGTGACATGTAGACCTGCAATTTGGTCTTTGAAAACCAGGATTTCAGCCTTTTCCGCTTAATCGCGTAGCATCTTTTTTCCTGATTTGACTTCTTCAACTTGTGAGACCTCCTTTGCAACTCAAATTGGACCGAGCCGGAGAGGTGGGACCCACATAGGGTAGCCACGTACACCTACGGCCATCCGTGGGTGTACTTGTAGGATGTTTTCCTTTAACAAGTCATTTTCAAGTTACGCCACACAGAAAATTCGAGAGTTCTTCTTCAGATTTGCTGAGTTTGGGCTGCTTTCTGCAAAATCCGTCACCGTACAATTGTTCTGCACTATCCTGGTAACGTATGCATGTCCTCTTTTCCAGTTTTTATCTGTTGGAAAATGAGTTATCACATGAAATGCTTCTAAACACATAGTAGTGAATATGCATGCTCATATGACTTAATAAAAAATATTCAACATAGTAAATGTTAGTATTTAACCATGTTGAACATAATGATGTAAAAAATTTTGACTTTTGAAACAGTCAAATTGGCACCTTTTCTTCTATTTATCATCCTATTTGAGGACAATTTGAGCAAAGGTTGCAAAGCAAAGTAATCATGGTAATTAGGCTACCCGTATGGATTATGACTTTGACATGTTTATGCATATAGGATGTTTATGACTGTGGATAAGTGTGCTGCTGAATGGCCACCTAGTAATGCCTATGTGCTTGTGGATTGTGACGCCCCCAAATCCAGGTCCCTTCGAACCTCGGATCCTGTCTGCCACGATACTACTATCGTCCAACTATTTATCTTTTATTCATAACTTAATGAATATAACTTTGCTTATTACAATTTAGAATATAAATTCTTTCCATTTTCAGGATCTGTATAATGACCACAAACTTTTATAAGTTTCAAATCTTGGTCATTTACCATTCCTGTCTTACATCATGTTCAATGTTATAAAAATATGCGAAATAATTTAAACTTTTTCAATCTCCTTTGAAATTTTTTTTTTTTTTTATTTCTTAACTTGAATCAATTACATATCCTTAAATCAATTTATATATTATGATTCATTCTATTCGAATTACTGTATAATTTTTTACAACTCGATTCGAATTCCTCTATGCATCACATAGTACAACTTTATAACTCAACATGTATTACACATCGTAAACTACTATCATGCACATCTCCTAGAACCTAAACATGGTTCAAGAGCATATATTTAAATAAATCAATCAATCTCCTTCGATACTATTGAATTCTATCAATCAAGTAGCACATAATCATTACCGTGAGTCCTTAACCTGCAAAAGTGGTTATTTGCAAGGGTGAGCTCGATAGCCCAGCAATTCTAACAGTTTTCATGCATCACATAGCATATAATAACATACTCAGTTCATGCATTCATAATCAATTAATATTTACTACGTTGTTACTTCTCACATAACAGGCATAGAGATTTACTTCACAAGCATATCATCAAAGATCAACTTTCAAATTTCATACATATCTCATATGCATTTCATATATATACATCAACATTCTCATAGCATAATATAGCTCAATTAACAGTTATCGAATTCATATATCAAAAAGGAACTGAAAGACTTGCCTGATTCGTATTTTATCAACTACGACTTAACTGCTTAAAGCTTATCTGCACTTCGTGTATTCCTACACAGTTATATAATCATGGATTCATATCCATTAGTCATACATTCATACATTCTTAATGTAATATTAATGTTACATTATTCTCTATCTTGGTTTTTAAAACCTTCTCTTTGTTTTCTTAGTAAACTCTTAGAATAGCTATGTATATGTATTACACCTTAGCTACACATGCTTAATATCAACATTCATAAATGTTTATCACACACTTGACTAACTATGTGTTCGATACACATTTAAAGTTTATAGATGCGTGATCTACATCGTTATTACATTTTGCAAATTTTAACAAAATTTGGGTTTTATATAACCATTACATGCTCATATACTTAAAATATTAATTACGTCAAGTATTATAACTTAAGACATTCACACACACATGTTTTAAGTTTTTGGTTACCATTAAAACAGTTTTAGCAACAACGCCTGCAGTAGAAGCTTCTGTTGCGATTTAGCTAGGATGGGCGCAATTGCTTGTTGAAGATCCCAGCCGGACCAAAGTTGAATATTTATTTTCTGGTTCCATCTGAGTTCTTAGCATGCATGATTGTTAACACATAATATATACACATGTTAAGAGGTCATTGGTCAAAGTTTAGAACCTCTTGTGTTTACTCAAAGTTTTTTTCACACTTTAAGGCTTTATTTGATAATTTCCAACAAGGCTAAGTAGGTTCATGCTTAAGTAATGAACTACATTAACCATTTCATCATGTAAGGATGTTGGGTTTTTAACTCCTGAAGTTCAATAGAAGCCATTCAATATGGGGCTTTGGAAATGGGTTTTGTACCAGATTCAAGGTCGATATAAAATTCGATTTCACGCTCTGGGGGTAGGCCAGGAAGTTCTTCAGGGAATACGTCAAGAAATTTATTAACAATAGAAATATCATTCAAATCTAACGTATTTTTGTTTAAATCTGTGACATGGGCTAAGAAAGCTTAACATACGTTTTTCAATAAACGAATGGCTTTATGGCTTGATATGATAGTGATTGACTTTAGTAGTTTGGTTGCTTGAATTCACATAATAGGTTGGTTAGGAATATGAAAGCTAACAACCTTACGAAAATAATCAATCCCTAAAATCACATCAAATGCAAGTATTTTCAAGGAGATAAGATCGACAGGTAATGTGGGGGTGCCGATTTGAATCAAACAAGATTTATAAACAGTGGATGTAATGAAGGTTTCTCCCAACGGAGTTTCAATAGATAAGTAAAAGTCTAATTTTTCTAGAGTTAAATTTAAACGTTTAGCGCAAGTAGGAGAAATAAAAGAATGGGTAGAACCGGTATCAAATAAGGTATAGACTTCACAAGAGTTTATGATTAGCTTACCCGTGATAACTTCGTTCGGGTTCCTCGCTTTTTTGAGAGGTCACGGCAAACGCTCTCCCTTGAACTACCGGCTTTGACTTGTCTGGGATAGCCTTTGGTGTAACCGTCCCAGCTTGACTTGACTTCGCTGCATGATAAAATTGAGTTAAATGACCTTTCTTTCTGCAATTGTAACACACTTTGGGTTGTTTCGTACAGTTTGGACTGATGTGTCCTTCCTATCCGCATTTGTAGCATACGACCGGTGGTCGTTCTCCTTCCTTGAAAATGGGTGCTGGTGCTGCTGTCTTTCCATCATTGTTAAATCTCCTCTTCTTGAAATTTCCACTTCTATTATCTTGGCCAGGATTACCACCGAAGTGGTTACCATTTCTGGCATGTTGATTTCCTCCATGTTTGTTATCACCCCTTCGATGACTGCTACCACTGGTATCATCATTTTGTCGGCTGCTATCTTTTGGTTGGGCTGACTCATTATCGCGCTCCAATAACTGAGCTCTATTCACAACATCTGAATACAAGAAAAGTTTGTGACAAATGAGGTATTGACGTATTTCGGGTCTCAAACCTCTTAGAAACATTCGCGACATACGCTTCTCATTATCTACCAAACGGGATGCAAACCGGTATAACTCTGCAAACTTAGCCTCGTATTGCGACACGATCATATTATTTTGCTCCAGCTTGATGAATTCTACCTCCTTCATGTGACGAATACTTTTGGGAAAGTACTTGTCGTTTAACAATTCTTGAAACTTCTCCCAAGACATCTTCAGTGCGGTAGACTGAGTACGCTTTACAGATTCCCACCAATAATATGCCTCTCCTCTCAACATGAAGGTGGCAAATGGAACCTTTTGTTCCTCGGAGCATCCCAAGACATCAAATATCTTGGTGATCTACTTTATCACATCTTTGCCTTAAGTGTTTCTGGCTATCCCAAAAACTCCGGTGGTCCCAGCTCCTTGAACTGCTTAGCGGTGACCATCCGTGAGTTACCAGTGTTTCCTCCTGCATTTTGGACAGGAGTCTCTCTCGCTTGGTGTTATATGAATTGAAGAAAGCTCCTAAACATCCCATCGTTCATCATTTGGTCGGTGTTGTTATTTGCATGAGGATTATTGCCTTCCTGATGCACATTATCCAGGTTACTGATCATCGGTGGCTCAACGGTCTCATATCCTCCATTGCTTATCTCAACATTTTCAGATGCCATTTTTAAACACTGCCACAAAACAAGGGTTAATTGACATGCCACATATTATCCCTATATTTTGACCGACCAATTAAATAACAAATAATCATAGGTAGGTAATACTAGCGAAGGATTTACCCGTCTCTCTCCTCCTAGTTCTAGTCTCACATCTCAACTAGGGATCATATCCCTAAGCTTTGATACCAAATGTGATGCCCCCAAAATAGGTATACACAACCCATTCTGAGTCGCCAAATACATGGTACAGAATTTAAATACAAACTTCCTTTATACAATACGACAAAAACATAGCTGAGAGTTTTAACACGAATATTTTCTGGTAGACAATATCCAAACTCAAATAGAGTCCTCATTACAATTATTATCACACTATTTCATAGAATATTGAGGACTACTACAGCCACCATCTTGGACCGTCACTCCATTCCCCGACTAGTTCCGGCTATGTTCTCATTTCTTGAAGAGAATAATGAAACCAAAGGGTGAGCTCAACTAGCCCAGTAAGAAATATTATGACTAAGATAATGCATAATAAATTATCGTTAGCCTTAAAGAGTGTTAAACTGATAGAATACAATAAACAACAAGTTTAATTGCAGTAGAACAAGCAATCCATTAGAAGAGTCAAGTAGAGCATGATATCTACTATCTTCTATGATTTAAAAGTTCATTATCAATATTTTATCGTTGTAACACAGCTCAATAAATAATCCACATCACTAAATTATCCATGCACTACGGGCCAAGGATATTCATTAGTATCACATCCACGAATCATTCATGCACTAAAGGCCAAGGATATTCGTTATTATCACCAGTGGTCATTATCATGCCAACAACTGTCCATCAATGCACTACGGGCCAATGAGGACTTTTACCACATCATTTGTAACATTACAGGTCATGATTATACCAATACATAATTCCTGGTCATAATCATACCAACAACTATCCATCAATGCACTATGGGCCAATGAGGATTTTCATCATAATATAAGCATGAGGATGATGACAATGATATAAGAATTCAATTAAATGAGAGCAGGGATAAATTTTAAAGATTTATAATTCAATTTATCCAAAGTTCAAGAAAGTCCAAATTGTCAACATAATACTGCTTTGTGGAGTAAAATTCAAGAATAATATTGTATCAAAAATAATTTGGACAGAAAAGAAATTAATTTTTTGTCATGAATAGTACCCCAAGTGAATAGTACCCCGTGAATAGTACTCCAACATGAAAAGGTTAAAACTTAATAAGAATGCTCAGAAATATATTTCCGTGAAAAGATACTCGATGAAGTGCAAATTTCAAGGATATTCTACTAATTTCAAGGAGTATAGAAGCAATACTTAACAAAATGAGTGTAGAATTCACAATCTGAAACGAAATAATATTACTTACATACTACAGAATATGGAAGAAAATATTATTTCTTACGAATATTGAAAAAAAATATCCCTTACCTTAAAAGGAGAGTACTTCTGAATGGTATGACGGGGATATTCTTGAAGAAAACTTGCACTAATTTCTATACTCAAAACTTCCTTAAACTCTAAAGAAATACACTCAATATTATAGAAGAAGATTTCTCTGATTCTGGTATGATTTTCATTTCTAAACTAAACATCCTATTTATAGGAGAATGGCAGGATACTATTTAAGAAAAATCACGTGTGAACAGTTGAAGGATTCACGGACGATTTTCACGGGCGAACTTTCTGATTTTTTTTATTTTACTATCTTTTATACAAAGACTATACACTATGCACACTACTATGCAAAGATCTTGTGCAATCAAATAAAATATAATATAGTCTATTTTACATAAAAACAAAACTTAAATAATATATATATATAATGCACCCGCACCACCACCAAGCCTACTAATATATATATATATATATATATATATATATATATATATATATATATATATATATATATATATAACAAAATTGAGATAACTTTCTACCGATAATTTTGAAAAATGGGTAAGTGAGGGTCCATATAATAAGCAAAATTTACAACAAATATTTCATAAAAATTCCCTATATTTATGTCAATTCACTTGGCTTCACAAAACACATTTTTAATAACATTCATCATTAATATTATAACTCACAATATTAACAACCAGATCATTCTCAGGAAAGAGGGGGCCAATAAGGACTTTTCCTTATTGGCGCGCAATTAGGTGACCAAACCCCTTTTCTCGACAGAACTTTCTAGACATTGTCAATAATGCAAATAATAATTTGAACAACTTTGTCATCTTAATTATTGATTTAATAATATAAAATATTGTGACAATAATTGAATCAATAATGTGAGATATGCAGCAATTATTGTGGCAATAATTGAATAAAACTGAGTGACTTCTCACGTAAGCATCAATAATTAAAGACAATGTACAATATCGTGTGCTACTATGCAACCACACGTATTACTGTACTTCTATCACCGGGTGTTTCAACAGTTAATAGTAAAACTTTTGAAGTTATTTTTATAAAAACTTATTTTTGTCGTTTTTTAACTCCAACAATAATTTCGTTGTGGGGTCCACCAATAATTTTGTCGTTGTACGAATATTCCCTGATAAAATGAATATTCCCCGACCAATCGAATATTTTATGACAACTTGTTTACTTTGCAAAATTTGTAAATATTACCCACAACTATAACATTATATCAAATCCACACCTTATTATTCAAAAAGATATTTTGAGAAAATTAAATCTTTATTCATAAAAGTTGGGGTCTTACATGGGTGGCGCTGCGACGCTGGCCCTGAGCCTTTGAATTTTTTTTAAGTTTTTCAGTTCCAATTCTTTCCGGGCTCGTAACTTGATCGTTATAAGTCGAATTTGGCTCATTCAAAAGTTCTTATCTCACATATCTCTTATACTCTGATTTCATTCGGAAAAAATAATTTTCTGAATCTGTTAAAAACAAATTTACTCTTTAACTTTTCTATTATGCATTCGTTTAACGTTCGTGAACGTTCATAACTCGTTTCTTCATTTTAAGTCATAATTCGACCATTCTTGAGTCCAAGACTCTTAAACATGTTTTTCTACGATACGCCATCAAAAACTTAGGCTTTCAAGTTAAACGGTAACTTTTGACTACCATTCCAGGAATTCTACTATTTCGGCGATTATCGTCTAATCTCGTAAATTTTACCATAACTTCGTTACTCGAGATTTTCACACCTAACCAAATGGAATCAATCTATTGGGCAGTTATATATAACCTAACCAAAAAATTTGCATCTAACTTATACTCGATGGTTTTCAATTTGCCCATCAATAACTAATTTAACGTTTTAATGGTTTTCTTCAATTAAAACTTAATTAATCGCTTATGATCCGTACTTATACATGGATTATTAGTGTTTTAATCTAATAATAGACATCCTTATTACTCTGGAAGAGATATTCTCCACCAATTCATACTTCTCAATGAAAAATAAATAGAAAAGAATTGAAGGCTAAAGTTTACGCATTGTTACCTTAGTGTTCTTCGCGTTCTTGACTTAAGCTTGATTACTTTGCTTTGATTCCTCTTGATTACTTTTTATTGCTCTTATCTCTCTCTCTCTCTCTCTGAATATAGTGTTCAATGTTGGTTAAACAACAAATAAACCAACACAAGCTTCTTTATATAGAAAAATCAAATGGAGGGCAAAATGGTCAAGTGGCCACCTCTTTACTATTCAATTCTTCCCCACCAAGCTATCTACCTTTCTTGGGCACCAAGTGGCTGGCCCATATGCCCTTTGGGGGACCCACATGGGTTGCCCCATAGGTTTTACCCATCCGGTGATCCATTGGTTCGACCCACGGGTTTGTTTCTTGGTTTGGGCTTAGACTAATTCATATTGGGCTTGATTTAATTTAGCATTGGGCATTGACACAAATCATCATCCAATTGGAATTGACAAAGTCTAGGTCCAATTACTAAAGTCCATTAAGAACTAATCATATTCTTATCGTATAATCCTAGTATTCTCCTTGAATATACCTCGTACGATATTCATATTATATGTCGTAATATTCTTTATACTATACTTGTATAATAACTAGTATCATACTCATATTCCTCCCGTACAATAACAATTCTCATTATACATAGTTATTTAGTTCTCGAATTTCACTTTTCCTAACACTTAGGTTTTAAGTCCGCAGGCGAAAACTTTGTTTTCCATAACTGAAATATTATTGGATATTCCATCTTGTCTTAGAATTCTATCATTACATGTTTCTCGGAAATTCAAAATTAATTCCCGAGAAGAAACGGATGAATAGTATTTTTACGGAAATTTCTTAGAAAACATTTATTTTTGCCTTAGAAATTCAAAACAATTAATCCTGGCACATAGCCAGAATCCTAACCACATCTGCAGATTCTAGGTCATAGAATGACCTTTAAACAACTTACTCACTTTAATAAACAATTAAATTTATTTAATTTAAATAATCAAATAAAAATTTAATTCACAAAAAATTCAATTTTTCTCGGGCGTTACAGATCACAAAACAGAAATGTCTAAAGTTCTTAAAGGAATTTATGGTGTTCCGGTTTGGAATACTGATGGTGGTGGTTTCTGATAACGGGCGGCAGTTTGTGGGTTTGAAGTTTGAGGGATTCTTGAAGGAACTGAACATTCAGCATCGAAAGACATCTGTAGCTCATCCTCAGTCTAATGGCCAGGTGGAGGTTACCAACAGAACATTATTGAATGGGATTAGAAGAAGGCTGGATGAGGCGAAGGGTAGATGGCCCGAAGAGTTACTTAGTGTGTTGTGGGCTTACCAGACCACTCCAAGGTCTACAATAGGGGACTCACCATTCAGGTTGGCCTACGATACTGATGCACTTGTCCTGGTTGAAATTGGTTCTACTTCTCTTCGAGTTAGTTGATTCCAGGAGCTATATAATGATGAGGACCTTCGAGCTTATTTGGATTTATTGGAAGAGGTCAGGGAAGTGGCCTTGGTAAAGTTAGCTGCTTATCAGAAGAGGGTTGCTAGGTACTATAACAAAGGAGTTAAGCCCAGTGTATTTCAAGTTGGTGATCTTGTTCTTTAGAAAGTTGAAGCTTCTATGCCACAAGATCAGGGAAAGTTGATGCCGAATTGGGAAGGCCCTTATGAGGTAGTTAAGGTGTCGAAGCAGGTACTTATCGGCTTCGGGCAATGGATGGTATAGAGATCACAAATACCTGGCATGTTGGGAGGATTCGCAAGTATTATCAGTAGGATATATTGGATGAGTAGACTTTGTAATTCCTTCTCAGAATTTATCAATAAAATGGTTACTATATTTTGCAAATCCAATATGTTCTTGACTCGTGTTTATACATTCAGTCTTCGTGCAAAAGTTTGTTCAGCCTTTGGGCGAACATTTATTTTAATGGCGTTCGGTGGTACGTTCAGCCTTCGTGTGAACATTTGTTCAGCTTATGGGTGAAAATTTATTTTGATGAATTTCGGTGATACGTTCAACCTTCGTGCGAACTTTTGTTCAGCCTTTGGGCGAACATTTATTTTAATGGAGTTCGGTGGTACGTTCAGCCTTCGTCCGAACGTTTGTTCAGCCCTTGGGGGAACATTTATTTTAATGGAGATTGCTGATACGTTCAGCCTTTGTGCAAACATTTGTTCAGCCTTTGGGTGAACATTTATTTTAATGGAGTTCGATGATACTTTTAGCCTTCGTGCGAACGTTTATTCAGCCTTTGGGCGAACATTTATTTTAATGGAGTATAGGTTGAATGTTCAGCCTTCGGGCGATCATATTTTTATTCAGCCCTTTGGGCAGATAAGTTTTCTGGTGTTTTGAATAGTTAATGTTTATCCAAATTTTGTTTAGGTATCCAGTTCTGTTGGTTTGCTTTATATAGGTGTATTGTCCTTCGGATGAATCTTTTGGTTATTTTGTATGTTTCTTTATCTGTTGAAAGGATTCATTATCATTTGTGGTGTGAAAGGCTTTGTAGATTCCTTCAGGAAAGATAATTTATTCATTTATAAGGGTAAGTTACATAGAGATATGTTGGTCTTTTTACCGATCAATATATAGACACTCAAATTTTACATACTTTCTTGTTACTAACATTACAGGGAGGAATGATTAAATCTTTAAGAGAACCACGAAAGACAATCCAAATCCATATTCGGACACTACAGGAAGTTGGCATTAACCGGTTGCAATGCAGGAGTAGCAGTTTCAACCTCGGATTTAACCCCGAGACTGCGGATGCAATCTGCAAAACACACACCGGAGAAGACCGATTAATCTACGAGATAACCCCGAGGTATCCGGTCTCGGTCAAACCATGGAATACCCACCAACCTTGGTGATAACCCCAAGGAATGCGACGGAGATAACCCCAAAATGCTTGTTTCAAATGCCATCGACTTCAATCAGGCACTCTGGCGAGATACATTGTACCAACCGGCAATAACATCGGAAGGCAGGCACACCTCAAAGATGACAATGAGGACCTTGAACAAATCGCGGTCAATCTCGGTGAAGTCTGAACAACGTCTTCTTATCGGCCCAATCCGTGATAACAATGGTGAGGGCAACATCGCCATCTTGTCCACATGATGCCACGTCTAAATCTCTACGCAACAATGTCCCACAAGGCTAACCAATCCGTGACTATTATGCGGGTAGCGGATGAAAGTTGAAGCTTGAAGGCCGGAGGGCATCGTCCCATCTTCAAAGACTTCGTACAAACTCTAATCCCATGCCATCGCACAACTCTCGACAACGGTGATCCGAAATAGGTCTGAATACCTCAAAGCGGATGCCCAGTTGCACTTCTCAAAATTCGAGTGGACATTACGATTGCTGAAGGCACGTGCCGAGACACGACTGACCCGAACACTGGCAAAGGGCCGACCGACCCACCTCACTGGTACACCTCGGCTCCTTTTGCCTATAAATAAGAGGCTTGGGGTGCTGATTTTAAGAGAAAAAGGCGGAAACCTGCACAATTTGCTCTACACTCGCCATACAGTGTATTTTCCCACTTTCAAACACCTGTGAGCTCATATATAGCCTCTTTTGTACCCACAAAAGCCCAGTGTTTATCCACTCTAAAGATATAGAAGCCCTTTTTATCGATCAATTTGTAAGCCTTCTCACACACTTTAGAGTCTTTCTCTTCATCTTTGCACACACCTTCTACGTTGAGAGTCGTGTTGCTTGCTTTTGCAGGACTTGATCAAGTGGTTTCATTCTGAAATATATATATATATATATATATATATATATATATATATATATATATATATATATATATATATATATATATATATATATTGACTAACATTATCGAGTTATGCCTCGATTGAGCTTGAACTTGATGCAGGCGTTTCTTGCTTTAATATATATATATATATATATATATACTATATATATTAACTATGCATAGAGACTTTGTTCGATGAGCCTAGACTTGATGCGTTTTATTAAACTTATTATTTATATATATATATATATATATATATATATATATATATATATATATATATATATATATCAGCGGTGTGTTGGACTTTGTTAGATGAGCCTGAGACTTGATGCAGTATATATATATATATATATATATATATATATATATATATATATATATATATATATATATATATATATATATATGTCGAACTATATTTGATGAGCACAGATTTTACATACAGTGCGTTTATTGCTTTTATATATATATATATATATATATATATATATATATATATATATATATATATATATATATTTATTTTGTCACACAGAGTTCCTTACGTAATACGTCAGTTGATCGCTTTTACGACTTTCTTTATATTTAGTCCTGCTGAGTTTACTTATATGGCGATTGACCACATTCTGACTTTATTTACATTACATCACTTTGAGTTTCCTTACGTGGCGGTTGGCCGTATTACAACTTTATTTACATTTTGATCCCCCATGGAGGTGCTTCGTGGTTGGTGATCCCGCATATATATATATTTACCGCTTTTATATATATATATATATATATATCTCTCTATTGCTTTTATACAAATTGCAATATTACATGCGCTTAGGAATCATGTGATCACAGATTCATCTCATTGGATCTAGATTCGGTTCCCATTGATGGATATTTTCAAATTTAGGCGACTTGTAAATTATTCTGCGATGTCTCGTATTTCCTCGAGATGGTTTTCATACCCACGAGGAAGGCGACATTATTTTGGATGTATTATTTTTCATACGGATGCCTCGCATCCGTCAAAATAAAATCAATCAATCCGGTACTCACTTAATAAAAAATGGAGGTGTAAAAGGTCTCAATTCCTATTGAGCATCGAGTTTAAAAAACCTCTTTTATAAAACATCATTGCCATATATTGCTAAAAGCGAATTTTTACATAAATTCAAACCACATGTATATAGGTTGAGCGAGGCCTCGCACAACTTTCATATAACAACACATTGACCCACACACACACACACACTCATATAATAGTTTCTTGAAAAGAGCGGTCACAAAGTGGTAACACGGATGTCGGGGGGTGCCTAACACCTTCCCCCCGCATAACCAAGTCCCCAGACCCTAAACGAATCTCGATTTCGCCGACCCATATATCAGTGTCACATCACTGGGTTAATGTGCAAACCTTTTCTCGGTTGTGTTGGTATAACCATTTAAAAACCAATTGGCGACTCTTAAGGTCCATCGTCAACATTATACATGTGGGACCTTTTTCACTTGTTTTTCAAACAAATCTCACCTAAAATGAGAACACCAAAGAACAAGTAACGGAAAGGGACACCCAAAAATCCCGACGTCGCCAGATCCTACAACAAAAAAGTCCGGCTACGGCAATTTAAACAACATGACTTGGTTCCGAAGAAGATTCTTGACAATCAAGATCGGGCCAAAGGAAAATTCGCTCTAGCGGGAAGGCCCGTTTATTGTTAAAGAAGTATTGACGAGGAGGCGCTCTCGATTACAAGAAATGGGCGATGAATTTCCACAACTCATCAACTCAAACACCGTGAAAGCGGTATTATGTCTGAAGTAACCAATGAAACACCACTGTGCATCATCATCATGTCACCATCATTCCGGTTCTTTAACCCTTTACCACCTACAACTTGCTACACTTTTGCCCTCGAAACATACTCTTCAAGCCAGCACTGGCTTTCTCCTTTCTTTGCTCATACAACTTAGGTCATCCCACTACTGGATTGAACCTCTTGCGTTCGTAGTTTGGCTACCCATACATGGGATCAAACTTCTCCTGCTCTGCGATTTATCCTCAACTTAGGATTAAACTTTCTCCTCCCCGCTTTTCGACTGCACATGGGATTACACTTTTCTTCTACTCATACGAGGGGCGAACTCGTCGACTTTGATCTCCTCTTCAATAGGAGTACGTAGGCAACCATGTTACATGGCCCGGTCGCAATAAAACAAAAACAACAAAAATATTTCTACCCTCTTCTCCTTACAAAAACAAAAACAACCAAAAACATTCCTACACCATATCAGCCATATACAGCGTTGAACCTCTTACACCAGGTTCAAACTACGCAGACCTGATCTCCTCTTCAATAGGAGTACGTAGGCAGCCATTCATGGTGCGGTCTCACCCCCTACCAAAACACAAACCATTGTCAATGGGTGTTGGGATTCCCTTTCAATCCATTATATGTCATTCGGCTTCAGACCAAAGGGATGGAATTACCTGAACTCTTCCCAAATAGGAGATTCGGCGACCATCTAAGCTGCGGTCATACCTCAAAGAGTAATACTAAACCATAAGAGGTGGAATTAACTAGGCTTCTCCTAAATATAAGTACTGGCAACCATCTGTGGTGCGGTCAATCTCAGAGAGGAAAGCCACACTCCTCTACACATTTCCATTCAGAAACAAGTCCCAAGACACCAAAGATGGTAGGGATATACATAGATCGATGATCCATTCTGAACTATCCAAAGACAGCTCAATGTCCATCCACCAAGGAAGAATTCAGAATTCATCCAGATCACAAGCCCTGAAGCAGCAGGCAAAATATCAAGCAAATAGGAAGGCATATCTAAAAGGGAAGTGATCCAAAAATATATTTCCTATCATATAATCTTTGTTTGATATATATACAATGTGAATCAGATA
Organism: Panax ginseng; assembly: GCA_020205605.1. NCBI lineage: Eukaryota > Viridiplantae > Streptophyta > Magnoliopsida > Apiales > Araliaceae > Panax > Panax ginseng. Next base: position 83,179,310 of record CM035141.1, read on the forward strand.
CATGACAAAATGGCTAAGCTAGTGCATGCGAGGTAAATACAAAGCTCATCTACTGAATCGAAGGTACATGCGAGCTACTAGCAAGACCAACATGGCATCCCTCTCAAATGAAGGAGGTAAAGTCAGTAATCTCTTCGGATAAGAATAACCACATGACCAAACAGATCTGTAGCCATCTGCATGATGACCATATGCTCATCGATATAAGCGCTCATCTCGCGATCATTCCGAAGTGGTAAGGACCTCGTCATTGCGATTATCTCAGGATGTGACCACATCCGAGGCGGATATAGCACTATCCCGCTCAACTATCACTGCGTCTCTGTCTGACCTAGCCTCATCCCGCTCAACAACAGCGGCATCTATACGAGCTAATGCCTCATCTCTCTCTAATAGGGCGGCATCCCTCACATCAAGAGCAGTAGACATCATAGATCGAATCTGGTCTCTTTCAAAGGTCATCAGATGAAGACTCTACTCTAAATCTTTGTCTTGAGTCTTTGGATCACAAAGTAATTTTGGTACTAGGAGAATCCGGAAGAAATGCTGGCAACCCAACAATGGTATCCTCCTCGATGTAGGTATCAATGTCCTCTATAGGCTCTACATCGTCTAACTTTATCTCCGGTAATACTGTTGCAGCCGATAAAACCTCCGATAAAACCTCCATCTCCATCCATTTGGAGTACTCTGCGGAATAATCGGGACGAATGACAAGAAAAGCAGCTAGCTCACGCTGATCCCAGCAAGCGTATACACGAGATCGGTCCTCGGCTGAGAGGTATCGAGAAGCTAAGTGCTGACCAGCCGCCCCCTCGAAAGGATGAAAATCCTGGAACTGGTCAAACTGCGACATCACGGCCCGATGGATGATAAGTCGTCACGCCCTCAAGCCGACCAAAGGAGAAAATCCATGCGGGAGTATGAGTAATGAAGGCGATAGTGAGCAAATCCTCGAAACACGACAATATGCTAAATGGATCTCGGATATCTCGCCAAAAATGCGGACCAGGTGAGCATCTACACACCGATGGCCAAAAGGAATACTGACATAGCCACCTCATGGGAGAAATAATACCGTCTTGTCTAAAGGTACCAATCGGTCACAAGTATGACATAAACCACACATACAAAGATGACGTAATAGAACTCCCGATAAACACACGATGGGTAAAAAGTATGCGATGGGGCCGATCGCATAAGTCTCGCCACGATCATAGGTACAATGGTACGACCCTCCCTGAGAGCTCTCATCGCCATGATAACGCCTATATCTATCTCATCAATGTACCGCGGCATATACACGTATGACAGTACACATAGTATCAGTACATCAACTCTGGTCGAATGCCAATGATCCTCCGACACAGTGAAATCCCCTGAATGTCGTGAGTAGCTATCCTCCTTTTAAATCATCACCTGAAACGCTGAGAGATCACATGGCCAGATGTCAGCTCATCCTGCACCACTTTGTGCCTCAATCTGGTGAGAGTCATGAAGCGTCTACTCATGTCTCCCAAAGCCATGTGTACGCAAGGTCGGTCTAGGGGCAGCATCATTAAACGTGCATACTCCTCCAGAGTAGAAGTCAACTCATGGGTACCAAAACGGAATACCTGCCTATCAACTAGCCAATGCTATAGCATCCCATCTACAAATCCTGCAGGAACCTGAAATGACAAAAGGGTCATAGTATGCTGCAATAACAGATCTACAGTCACCCTATCTGGTGGTGACATGTTATCGTACCACGAGTGCATACCCAATACCACCACTGACGGTGGGATATGATCTATATGGCTAACTGTCGAAGAAGACATCTGTGCGAGCCGTGTCATAAGACCATCCAGGGGTTAATACCGAGTATCTCTGGACATACATACATATGCATAACATGATACATGCATAACAGATAATGGATGGAAATATGATATAGGGAATGAAAAAACGGTGCATACATTCCTAAATATATCATCATCTAATGCATCAGCTCTATACAGCTACAAATACATGAAAATGGGGAACAAACGCCCTACTACTAACAGAGGCCTATCTAAAGATATAGCGAGAATGGGGAACAGCCACCCAATATCTAACAGAGGCCTATCAAAAGATATAGTGAGAATACACATCAGAAGAAGACAATGGTCTCGATGTCCACATCCTCAATCCTGGTCTTCTCATATGAGACTTTGAATCTGTACATCACTCATTGGTAGTCGCCTGAACACAAGCTATACTCTGCCGATGACCTCAGTTGTCACAAATCACATAGGAAATACCTTATACAGGTCCGATGTCGCCGACTCCATGTCGTTACCCTACGTAGAGTCCCCGAAGGGGGTTACAACGTGAGTCCCCGATGGGGGTTACAATGTATATCTTCGGCGGGAATAACAACGCATAGTCGGTGACCGTTGGCACACGTATCAACGAAGGTCAAGCAACCTTGACATCATTTTCGGTAGATAAGCGTTTAAACTGTCGAGCTATAGCTATACATTCGAGGTTCTCATACCCACTACTCATATTCTCCGGCGGATCCCGATTGGGGTCACAACGCATGATGCTCGTTGATCTACACATCGTTGAAAGGTCAAGTAACCTTGACAATCTCCTCCTGAGTTTCATAGTTGATTCACACGTCGGTGAAGGTCAAGCAACCTTGAAATATATCCCACAGGATGTTTGATAGTTGATTCACATCGCGAAGGTCGAGCATCCACAGCGGCATTTTACATTGGTAGTAAATCCAATAGAATCATGACATATTCTGGCGATACTAACCAGGAGAGGTCAACATTATCCAAGAGGATAGATGATGGAATATGTTATACACATCCTCAAATAGATCAAGCTTTATCCCCATAGATCTCTTACACATAAGAGATACCCCTTCAGTATCAAGTCGTTATCAAGAACACAGGAATTTGGTGATAACTCCAACACCAATATCCTAACAGATTCGGTTTGCACATCAGATCTAGTCTGTATTGCCAATCCCCAGTTGAAACAACAGGGAACTAGCAATCATCCCCAGCATGTTGGGCCACAACCCCGTACACATGCATCATAAATTTGCATCATGTTACTATCCATAGTACCATGTTTATCTTGTTGCGTTTTAAGTATCTAGGATTCTTTATCCTACCCATGCATCGCCATGCATGAGTATGATAAAGAAGAGCATCTATAGACACTCGAAATTTTCTGTACTATTGTTACTAACATTACAGGAGGACAGATTCGTCTTTAAGAGAGAACCACGAAAGACAATCCAAATCCATCTGGGACACTACCGGAAGTTCGGCGATTAACCGGATCGCAATGCAGAATAGCAGTTCAACCTCGGATTTAACCCCAGACTGCAGAGATCTGTCTGAGAACACACACCGGAGAAGACCGATTAATCTAGGAGATAACCCCGAGGTATCCGGTCTCAATCCCAACCATGGCAATAGCCACCAACCTTGGTGATAACCCAAATGCGCGTTTTGGAGATAACCACAAATGCTTGTTTTAAATGCCATCGACTTTAATCTGGGCACTCACAACGAGATACTGTTGTACCAACCCAACAATAACATCGGGAAGACAGGCACACCTCAAAGATGACAATGAGGACCTTCAACAAATGCAGCGATCAATCTCGGCAAAAGTCGAAAGCGTCGCTTATCGGCCAATCCGGTAGTAACACCGGTGAGGGGCAACATCGCCATCTCGTCCCGACATGATGCCACATCTCGCCTCTACGCAACAATGTCCCCTGAAAGGCTAACCAATCCCGAAATGACTATTGTGCGGGTAGCGGATGAAAGTTGAAGCTTGAAGACCGGAGGGCATCGTCCCATCTTCAAAGACTTCGTACAAACTCTAATCCTATGCCATCGTACAACTCTCAACAACGGCGGTCCGAAATAGGTCCTAAATACCTCAAAACGGATGCCCGGATTGCACTTCTCAAAATTACGATTGCACGAGTGCACGTGCCGAAACGACAGGCCCGACCCGCCTCTGGTACACCTGCGGTTGAGCCGCGGTACACTACTTGACACCTTTTGCCTATAAATAAGAGGCTTGGGGTGCTGATTTTAAGAGAAAAAAAGGCGAAACCCTACACAATTTGCTCTACACTCGCCATACGATTGTATTTTCCCACTTTCAAACACAGTGAGCTCATATATAGCCTCTTTTGTACCCACAAAAGCCCAAAGTGTTTATCCACTCTAAAGATATAGAAGCCCTTTTTATCGATCAATTTGTAAGCCTTCTCTTCACACTTTAGAGTCTTTCTCTTCATCTTTGCACACACCCTTCTACACGTTGAGAGTCGTATTGCTTGCTTTTTCAGGACTTGATTAGTGGTTTCATTCGATCTGTATATTATATATATATATATATATATATATATATATATATATATATATATATATATATATATATTGACTAACATTATCGAGTTATGCCTCGATTGAGCCTGAACTTGATGCGGAGCGTTCTTGCTTTAATATATATATATACTTATATATATTAACCGTATGTCGGACTTTGTTCGATGAGCCTGAACTTGATGCAGTGCGTTTATTAGATTATATATATATATATATATATATATATATCAACAGTGTGTCGGACTTTGTTCGATGAGCCTGAACTTGATGCAGCGCGTGTAACGTTTACGTGCTTTTATATATATATATATATATATACTTATATATATGAACTGTGGTGAACTATATTTGATGAGCATATATATATATATATATATATATATATATATATATATATATATATATATATGAACTGTGGTTCGAACTATATTTGATGAGCTGGATTTTACATCCCGGTCGTTTATTAACTTTATATATATATATATATATATATATATATATATATATATATATATATCTGTCACCTGAGTTCCCTTCGTGTCAGTTGATCGCTTTTACGACTTTCTTTATATTTAGTCTGCTGAGTTTACTTCTGGCGATTGACCCACATTTACGACTTTATTTACATTACATCACTTTGGAGTTTCCTTCGTGGCGGTTGGCCGTATTACAACTTTATTTACATTTCGATCCCCCATGGAGGTGCTTCGTGGTTGGTGATCTGTCGTATATATATATATTTACCGCTTTTATATATATATATCCGCTTGTTGCTTTTATACAAATTGCAATATTACATGCGCCTAGGAATCATGTGATCACAGATTCATCTCATTGGATCTAGATTCGGTTCCGTGATGGATATTTTCAATTTATGGCGACATGTAAATTATTCTGCGATGTCATGTATTTCCTCGGATGGTTTTCATACCCACGAGGAAGGCGGCATTATTTTTGGATGTATTATTTTTCATACGGATGCCTCGCGTCCGTCAAATAAAATCAATCCAAATTACTCACTTAATAAAAATGGAGGTGTAAAGGTCTCAATTCCTATTGAGCATCGAGGTTTAAAAAAAACCTCTTTTATAAAACATCATTGCCATATATTGCTAAAAAGCTGAATTTTTACATAAATTCAAACCACAATGTATATATAGTTCGAGCGAGGCCTCGCATAACTTTCATATAACAACACATTGACCCACACACACACACACACTCATATAATAGTTTCTTGAAAAGAGGCGGTCACCGTGGTAACACGGATGTCGGGGGGTGCCTAACACCTTCCCCCCGCATAACCAAGTCCTCGGACCCTAAACGAATCTCGGTTTTGCCAACCCGTATATCGATGTCACATCATTTGGGTCATGTGTACAAACCTTTTCTCGGTTGTGTTGGTACAACCATTTAAAAAACCAATGGCGACTCTTAATGGTCCCATAAATCGACATTATACATATCGACCCTTTTCTTTTGTTTTTTCAAACAAATCTCACCTAAAATGAGAACACCAAAGAACAAGTAACGGAAAGGGACACCCAAAAATCCCGGCGTCGACACAATATATGCGTGTAAGTGTACACAGTCAACAAGTAATAAAGAGTAAGTAAAGTATCGTTCCCACGGAGAATTAACTAATAAAGTTCACCAAGCACTAGCCCATAACCATTTCAGTCTTATTTAAAACGAATGACACTATATTTTTTTATGTAAACTATGAAATAAAATAAACCTAACTATTCCTAGAGTGAGACTAGATAATGAAGACCTGAGATCATAATTTCATCTATTGACTCATTCAAATCCATACATTTCATGTTAAGCCAAACTAATTGTACCGGTTTGTTAGTCGAGAACACAAAAGTAATGTAAAGCCATCTTTCAATGTACCATACCCATATCACATATAATCCATAGTTTATAGAATACACATGAACACCCACATTATCTAAATTACTATATGTCTATGTGATTTATAAATAATTAGGGTTTAAGCCCAAGTTCTCAATTGACTACGAATGGTGCTTCGGTATATGTCTATCCTAAGAACAAATCATACATCCCAACACAATGCAGAATATACAATCAAAAGCTAATAAGATCATATCTCAACCCATACTTTGTTTCTCAAGTCCATATAGATTATCACAGTAAATTGATGGCCAATCAACTAAGCAATTAAGCATGAATCTTAATAGACAACCCCATAGAAATCAGTAAGGCTATCAATGAAACATATCAAAAATAATTAATCCATAGAATCCATTACAATCTCAGAATAATGTTTAAATCATAACTGAATTAAAGTTATCATCCACATATTGAATAAACTTCATAAGATACAATTAGGAATCAAAGAGAGAGTAAGAATAGAGAATGGTAGTGTAAATCTGTTCTCTTGCTCCAAGGTTGAATCTCCAATGCTTTCCAATCATTTCAATTCTTCAATCTAATCAACTCGAGAAAATCACTACTCTAATCTACTCTAATCTACTTATTCAAAGTTGAAGAAAAAAAACAATAGTAGCTTGAGCCCCCAAGGGGTGGAATGTCTCTTACATAATGAAATTTTGTCTAATATATAAGCCCTAATTGATTCCCTCTCCAAATTACGCTTCAATTGCACTGTTTAGTGAAAAGTTAGCAACTTGATCAACAACGAGTCGAAAAGTGTGGCCATGCTTTCTCCTTTTGCAATCCTCGCCATGGAGCACAACTTGCGATGTCTGCGACGTCTCACCTCGGTAGGCGCCAAAAACTTGTTGGTCATTTTACCGATCAATATATGCGTGCAAGTGTACACGGTCAACAAGTAATAAATAGTAAGTAAAGTATCGTTCCCACGGAGAATTAACTAATAAATTTCACCAAGCACTAGCCCATAACCATTTCAGTCTTATTTAAACGAATGACACTATATTTTTTTATGTAAACTATGGAATAAAATAAACCTAACTATTCCTAGAGTGAGACTAGATAATGAAGACCTGAGATCATAATTTCATCTATTGACTCATTCAAATCCATACATTTCATGTTAAGCCAAACTAATTGTACCGGTTTGTTAGTCGAGAACACAAAAGTAATGTAAAGCCATCTTTCAATGTACCATACCCATATCACATATAATCCACAGTTTATAGAATACACATGAACACCCACATTATCTAAATCATTATATGTCTATGTGATTTACAAATAATTAGGGTTTAAGCCCAAGTTCTTAATTGACTACGAATGGTGCTTCGGTATATGTCTATCCTAAGCACAAATCATACATCCCAACACAATGCAGAATATACAATCAAAAGCTAATAAGATCATATCTCAACCCATACTTCGTTTCTCAAGTCCATGTGGATTATCACAGTAAACTGATGGCCAATCAACTAAGCAATTAAGCATGAATCTTAATAGACAAACCCATAGAAATCAGTAAGGCTATCAATGAAACATATCAGAAATAATTAATCCATAGAATCCATTATAATCTCATAATAGTGTTTAAATCATAACTGAATTAAAGCTATCATCCACATATTAAATAAACATCATAAGATACAATTAGGAATCAAAGAGAGAGTAAGAATAGATAATGGTAGTGAAAATATGTTCTCTTGCTCCAAGGTTGAATCTCCAATGCTTTCCAATCGCTTCAAGTCTTCAATCTAATCAACTCGAGAAAATCACTACTCTAATCTACTTATTCAAAGTTGAAGAAAAAAAACAATAGTAACTTGAGCCCCCAAGGGGTGGAATGTCTCTTACATAATGAAAATTCGTCTAATATATAAACCTTAATTGAAGCCCTCTCCAAATTACGCTTCAATTGCACTGTTTAGTGAAAAGTCGGCTTGATCGGCGATGCACGGCGCAGCATGCTTCTCTTTTCAATCCTCGCGCGGGTGCGCAACTTGCGATGTCTTGCACGTCATCGATCGGTGTTCTTCGCGCCATGCGACCTCAAGCTTCTTCTGCCGCGTGGCTTCTGCAACTTTAGTTCTGCTGCAATGATTTGTTCTGATGTTCATTCTTTTGTCCATCCATGCTTAGTCTCCTGCTCCAATTGATCCTCACACCATGCGTCCATAGCCTTATGCCATTTACATCACCAAATCGTGCCATATCCTACACTTTTACACCAAAGGAGTTTTAAATAAATGCAATGCAAACTATCATGAAATGCAACTAAAAACACATTAAAATGTACTTGAGAAGGGCACAGTTGCGTGAATTGCTATCCAATAAGTAGGTATAAAACCCACTTATCAAGATAATTACATTGGGAATTAAAAAAGATAATTATGATTGGGAAGACTCATCTTCAGGATGGTCGTTTAACTCATCTTCATCTTCGAAGACAGTGAGCTTGGCTTTTCCTTTGTCTCAGCAAGCTTCGTACCCTTCATTGAACATTTGAGTTATCTCCTCAACCAGCTCAGGAGATTTGCGGTATTCATGGACTATCCGATGCTTCAGTTCATTGGTCAAAGGCGGTCCTGATGCCTTGTGCTTATTGAATTCTTTTTTCAAAGATACCCATGTTTGGAAATTCTTTTCAGCCTGTTTACTCAGGTCTGAGTTCTGGCGAAGGAGTACTAGGTTTTTGTGATTCAGCTTCTCGTTATCCCGTATTACCTTCGCTTTTCTTTAAGGCAATTTTCTAGCGAGTTATGGCTTCGGCGGCTTCTATTTTTAGTTTGGCATGATCGGATTGGAGGTTGTTATAGGCAAATATCATGCTTTGGTGTTCATTTCTTTCTTTTTCTAGGGTAGCTTTCAGCAAACTGTTATCCCTTTTTAGCTGATCCTCTTCGGCTTCAAGTTCCTTCCATCACCGAAGGACGCGGCCCCAAATAGTATCGGCCTGATAGGAGTTACATAAGTATGGAAATAAATAAGTGAAGATTGCATGGAAAAAAGGGGGGTTAAGATAAACTCACTCTGCCATAGTGCATGATTCCTGCGACAACAAGGTCGGTGGTGGATATGTCTTTAAATCTATCCTCATTGGCGAGGAGGAAAAAATGGTCATAAAGTTTGAGGGGGTAGTCATCTGGGTTTTTTGGCCAGAGGGTTGATGAGGAGGTGGGTTATGGATTTTGAATTGGTGAGGGTTGTTTTGGTGGGGATGGAGCTCGTGGGGGAGTTCGGTTGAGGGATTTTTCTGTGTGAATTTTCTTATGGGGTGGTTCAGGTAAAGAGCTTTTAGGTTCTTTTCTTTTTTGGTTTTGGTTTGGATTCAGTTCAGGTGTTATGGTCTGGGCGGCTTCGGCGGTAGGAGTGGATGTGGATGAAGGAACTCTCAATTCTTCGAGGGTAAGGGGAATGACCTTAGCTCTCTTTTTCTTGATCCGAAGGATTTTCTTCCTTTTAGATGTTGGCAGGTCCAGGAGGCTTTCAGTAATGATAGGGATTTGGGTTGTTTTTGGTTTTGGAGCTTTTTTGACCGCCCTCTTTTTGATTCGGGTAGTGGAGGGATCGGCGGCTATAGTTTCTGAAGGAAGGGATTCTATGGGGGTCTCTTCGGCTGGTTCGCCTGAATCTTTGGTGGATTTTCCGGAGAGGAAATTTTTGAGGTATTCCCTTTCAGCGAATGTCAGTTTGATGAGAGATACTGCAACTAAAAAATAGGATAATTGATAAATTGGGAAGGAAAAATAGTTGAAGATGAAGGTCAACGGCTTATACTTGTGATCGTAGAGCTATGCCTGTTTGGTGAGAAGGGTATAGCTCCATTCTTTCAGAGGTAGCTTTTCAATTAATTTGGCCTGCTCTTGTACTCGTTCGGCAGGGGTATCCCTGAAACTGACGTTCGGCCATTTGTATGAAGCTCATTCGGGTAATTTGTGAGTTTCTGGTCCTTTAACATAAAACCAGTCTTTGTGCCATCCTTTGTTGCTTGATGGGGGCATCCATGAGTGGGCGTTTCTCGATTTTGGAGTTAGGTTTAGGGGGCTGTTTACTCAAGGCCTTGAACCCACGTTCGCGGGTGTGACGCCCCCAAAATAGGTATACATCCCCCATCTTGAGTCACCATATACATGGTACTAAATACAAATACAAACTTAATTATACAACATGAGCTGAGAGTTTTAACAGGAATATTATCTTCTACACAGTATCCAAACTCAAATTCAATCCTCATTACATTTATTATCATACTAAATAGTGAGGACTGCTAAAATAACCATCTCGGACCGTCACTCCATTCCACGACTAGTCCCGGCTATGTTCTCATTTCCTGAAGAGAACAATGAACGCAAAAAGGTGAGCTCAACTAGCCCAGTAAGAAATATTATGACTAAGATAATGCAGAATAAATTATCATTAGCCTTCAACAGTGTTAAACTAATAAAATACAATAGATATCAAGTTTAACTATAGCAAAACAAGCAATCCATTAGAAGAGTCAAGTAGACCATGATATCTACTATCTTATATGATTTAAAAAGTTTATCATCAATTTTATCACTGAGACTCAGCTTAATAAATAATCCACATCATCAAATCATCCATACACTACGGGCCAATGATATTCGTTAGTATCATGACCACAAATTATCCATGCACTACGGACCAAGGATATTCGTGTTTTCACCAATGGTCATGATCATGCCAATAACTGTTCATCAATGCACTACGGGCAAATGAGGACTTTTACCACATCATTTGTAACATTACGGTCATGATTATACCGAATAATCCCTAGTCATAATCATACCAATCAATAGTCCATCTATGCACTACGGGCCAAAGATGACTTTCATAACAATATAAGCATGAGGATGATGACAATGATATAAGAATTCAATTAAATGAAAGCAAATGATAAATTTTTAAAGATTTATAATTTAATTTGTCCAGAATTCAAAAACGTCCAAATTATCAACATGATACTGCTTTGTGGAGTAAAATTCAAGAATAATATTATATCAAAAATAATTTGGACCGAAAAGAAATTAATTTTTGTCATGAATAGTATCTCGGGTGAATATTATTCGAGTGAACAGTACCCCGTGAATAGTAATTTAGGAATAGTACCCCATGAATAGTACTCGGGCATGAAAAAGTTAAAACTTATCAAGAATGCTCAGAATAATATTCCCATGAAAAGATACTGGATGAAGCGCAAATTTCAAGGATATTCTACTAATTTGATGGAGTATAGAAGCCAAAACGTAACAAAATGAGTATAGAATTCGGAATCTGAAACGAAATAATATTATTTATATACTACAGGGTATGGAAGAAAATATTATTTTTTACGAGTATTGAACAAAATTAATATCCCTTACCTTAAAAAGAAGATTATTCTGACTGGTATAACGGGGATATTCTTAAAGAAAACTTTCACTATTTTCTACGCTCAAAGCTTTCTTAAACTCTAAAGAAATATGCTCAAGATTATAGAAGAAGAATTCTCTGATTCTGGTGTGTTTTTCAATTCTAAACTAAGCATCCTATTTATAGGAGAATGGAAGGATACTATTTAGAAAAAAAATATACACACAGTGGGATATCAGATGACAATTCACGGGCGGAAGAAAAATAACTCAGACGCCCCTTTTTTCTAATTATTAATATAATATTCAATAAAATATAATATATTCTATTTTTTATAAAAAAACAAAACTTATTATAATATAAATATATATATATATAATATATATATATATATATAAATATGTCATAATAATACATTTAGTAAACTCCCACCCGACCATCTCATCCCATTTCATTTATTTGTGGGCCTTACTTATAATATATATATATATATATATATATATATATATATATATATATATATATATATATATATAATAACAAATGTCACACTCCCAAGTGAATCAAATTTTCTCCTCCCGATTTTAGTTTTCTTCCACACATGGGCCCCACATGTGGGTCCCCACCTATTATTATTATATATATATATACTAAAATTTTCTACCGATTATTTTGAAAAATGGGTAAATGGGGGTCCAAATAATAAGCAAAATTTATCATAAATACTTCATAAAAATCCCTTCAATATTTTTAACAACATTTATTCATCATTATTATAACTCGTAATATTAACAACCAGATCGTTCCCAGGAAAGAGGGGGCTTTTCGATAAGGATTTCTCCCTATTGGTGCGCAATTAGGTGACCAAACCCTTTTTCTCGACAGAACTTTCTAGACATTGTTAATTATGCAGATAATAATATGACTACTTGTCATCTCAATTATTGATTTAATAATATATAAAATATTGACAATAATTGAATCAAATAACGTAAGATACTATGCAGCAATTACTGTAGCAATAATTGAATAAAACTGAGTGACTTCTCACGTAAGCATCAATAATCAATATTGTGTGCTATTATGCAACCACGCCAGACATCTTTGTACTTTTTAACACGGGTATTTCAACAGTTAACGATTAAAACTTTTCGCGTTATTTTCATAAAAAATATATTTACGCTGTTTTCTAACTCAAACAATAATTCCATTGTAGGGGTCCACCAATGATTGTTATCGTCATCAAATAATATTTCTGTTAAAACGAATATTCCTCGACCAATCGAATATTTTATAACAACTTGCATACTTTACAAAATTTATAAATATTACCCACAACTATAACATTATATTAAAATCCACACCATAATATTCAAAAATATATTTCGAGAAAAAAATTAATCTTTATTTATGAAAATTGGGGTCTTACAACCTCCCCTTCTTATGAAATTTCGTCCTCGAAATTAGGGTACGTACCTGGTATGTCGAAGAGGTGAGGATACCTTGATTTCATTTCAGATTCTAACTCCCAGGTCATTTCCTCAACTTCATGGTTTCTCCACAAAATTTTGACTCGAGGTATAACCTTGGAGCGTAAAATATGCTCCTTCTTATCCAAGATTTTAACAAGTACCTCTTCATACGTTAAATCTTTCGTTATCTCGTCCAGTTCTAACTCAATAATGTGGTTCGGGTCTTCCACATATTTACGTATCATAGATATATAAAAAAAACGTTATGAACACGAGACATACTTGGCGGTAAAGTGAGTCTATAGGCCACAGTTCCTACTCGATCAAAGATTTCAAATGGGCCGATGAATCGAGGATTGAGCTTTCCTCTCTTTCCAAATCTCGTAACTCCTTTCTATAGAGCCACACGTAACAACACATGATCACCAACATTGAATTCCACGTCCTTTCGATGAAGATCAGCATAACTCTTTTGTCGATCTTCTGAGGTTTTTATACGTTGCAGAATCATTTGAATATTCTCCGTAGTCATACGTACCAATTTTGGTCCCAACAATGTTGCTTCACCCACCTTATCCCAACATACTGGAGAACGACACTTGCGTCCATACAACGCCTCAAATGGAGTCATGCCAATACTTGCTTGATAACTGTTGTTGTATGAGAATTCTACCAATGACAAGAACTTGTCCCAACTTCCTTTGAAGTCAAGGACACAAAGTCTTAAAAGATCTTCAAGAGTTTGAATAGTCCTCTCCGACTGCCCATCCGTTTGAGGATGATATGCTGAACTAAATCGTAAATCTGTGCCCATAGCTTTTTGTAAACTAACCCAAAATCGTGAAGTGAATCTTGGGTCTCGATCAGAAATTATGGATACTGGCATGCCATGTAGTCTTACAATCTTATTTATGTAAATACGAGCAAGACGTTCAAGTGTATTAGTTTCTCGTATAGGTAAGAAATTAGCAGACTTGGTCAATCTATCAACAATGACCCAAAATGCATCTATGCCTTGAGAAACCTTGGGAAGACCAGTAACAAAATCCATGGTAATGTGCTCCCACTTCCATTCTAAAATTTTAAGTGGTTGCAATGGACCTTTTGGCACTTGATGCTCCGCCTTGACTCGTTGACACGTTAAACACCTTGAGATAAACTCCGCGATCTCTATTTCATATTGCTCCACCAAAATGTATGTCGAAGATCACGATACATTTTGGTATTCCCAGGATGGATTGCAAACGGTGTGTTGTGCGCCTCCATCATAATTTTATACTTTAAATCTGGGTCGCTAGGAACATAATGTCTGGAGTTGAATCGAAGTATTCCTTCTTCATTGATTCTTGCCTCCGGAATAGCACCTTCTTGCACTTTCTTCTTCATACGCATCAACTCTAGGTCCGTAGCTTGAGCAGCTTTAACTTTATCGATTAAAGTCGGTTCTACTCGTATATTTGCCATCATTACGTGGGTCCCTGGAGTCTTAATCTCTATCCCCATCCTTTGTAAGTCATACAAAATGAACCTTTGCATTGACAATATCGCACTCATACCCGCATATGATCTTCTACTCAATGCGTCAGCTACTACATTCGCTTTTCTAGGATGGTATTGAATGGTATGATCGTAATTTTCAACAGCTCTAGCCAACGTCGTTGTCGCATGTTGAGTTCCTTTTAGGTGAACAAATATTTGAGGCTTTTATGATCTGTATAGATCTCCACCTTCTCCCCATACAGGTAATGCCTCCAGATTTTAAGTGTGAAAACGACAGTTGCTAACTCTAGATTATGAGTAGGATAATTCCTCTCATATTCTTTGAGTTGTCGTGAGGCATAGGCTATGACTTTCCCATGTTGCATGAGAACACATCCTAACCCTCTGCCCAAAGCATCGATGTAGATGACATTCTGGCGATACCAACCAGGAAAGGTCAATGTTATCAAAGAAGATAGATGATGGAATATGTTATACACATCCTCAAACAGATCAAGCTTTATCCCCACGGATCTCTTACACATAAGAGGTTCATCTTCAGGATCAAGTCATAATCAAAGACACAGGAATTTGGTGACAACTCCAACGTCAACATCCTAACAGATTCGGATTACACATCAAATCCGGTCATCATTGCCAATCCCTAGTTGAAGCAACAGGGAGCCAGCAATCATCCTCAGTGTGTTGGGCTACAACCCCGTACATAGGCATCATACATTTGCATCATGTTGCTATCCATAGTACCATGTTTATCTTGTTGCATTTCAAGTGTCTAGGATTCTTTATCCTACCCAATGCATTGCCATGCATGAGTATGATAAAGAGGGGCATCTGTAGACACTCAAAATTTTCTATACTACTGTCACTAATATTGTAGGAGGATAGATTCGTCTTTTAAGAGGGAACCCTGAAAGACAATCCAAATCCATACTGGATACTACCTAAGTTCAAAGATCAACCGGATCGTAATCTGGGAGTAATAATTCCAACCTCGGATGTAACCCCAGGCTGCAGAGATCAATACTTAACACACACCTCAAGAAGACCGATTAATCTCGGAGATAACCCCGAGATATCCAGTCTCAGCCCCAGCCATGGGAATAGCCCCCAACCTTGGTGATAACCCCAAGGAATGCAATTTCGGCGATAACCCCGAAAATGCTTGTTTCAAATGCAACCAGCTTCAATCTTGGCCCTTATAACGAGATACACTGTACCAACCCAGCAATAACATCGGGAAGACAGGCACACCTCAAAGGTGACAATGAGGACCTTCAACAATTGCAGCAGCCTAATCTCAGCAAAGTCTGAGCAACGTCTACTTTATCAGCCCAATCCAGCGATAACACCGGTGAGGGGCAACATCATCATCTCGTCAACACGATGCCACGTCATTTCGTCTTAACATCTCTATGCAACAATGTCCCACAAGACTAACCAATCCCGAGTGACTATTGTGCGGGGTAACGGATGAAAGTTGAAGCTTGAAGACCAGAGGGCATCGTCCCATCTTCAATGACTTTGTACAAACTCTAATCCCATGCCATCGTATAACTCTCGACAACGGCGGTCCGAAATAGGTCATGTATACCTCAAACGGATGCCCGGATTGCACTTTTGAAAGTTCGAGTGGACATTATAGTGCCTGAGTGCACGTACTTCGAGACGACCCGACCCGAAAAACCCAGGCCCACCTGGGTTGCCTCTGGTACACCTGCGGCTAAATTGCCTATAAATAGAGGGCTTGGGCTGCCCATTTTGTAAGAGAAAAAGGTGAGGAAGCCCTGCCCAATTTGCTCTGCACTCACCCCATGCAGTGTACTTTCTCCTTTTAAACACCTATGAGCTCATATATAGCCTTTTTGTATCTACAAAAGTCAGTGTTTATCCACTCTAAAGATATAGAAGTCTTCTTTGGCGGTCAATTTAAGCCTTCTCACACACTTTAGAGTCTTTCTCTTCATCTCTCAACACACACCTTTCTACACGTTGAGAGTCGTGTTGCTTGTTTTTGCCCTGGACTTGATCCGTGGTTTCATTTTAGTCTATATATATATATATATATATATATATATATATATATTGACTAACATTATCGAGTTATGCCTCGATTGAGCCTAGACTTGATGCAGAGCATTTATTTGCTTTAATATATATATATATATATATATATATATATATATATATATATATATATATACATTTATATATATTAATCTGTGTGTCGAACTTTGTTCGATGAGCCTGAACTTGATGCAGTGCGTTTACTTGCTTTTGTATATATATATATATATATATATATATATATATATATATATTAACTGTGGTCGAACTTTGTTCGATGAGCCTGAACTTGATGCAGTGCGTTTACTTGCTTTTTTGTGTGTGTGTGTGTATATATATATATATATATATATATATATATATATATATATATATAAAACAAAAGTAAACGCCTTTGGATTTTACATCCTAATACGTTTATTGCTTTTGCGAATATATATATATATATATATATATATATATATATATATATATATTTTCATCTGCCTGGAGTTTCCTTTTGAGGCGATTGATACGCTTTATAGCTTTATTTATATTTTGTCCCTTTGAGTTCCCTTCGTGGCGGTTGACCGTATTTACAGCTTTATTTACGTTTTGTGCCGCCTGGAATTTCCTCCGTGGCGGTTGATAGCTTTTAACAGCTTTATTTACATTTTCTGATCCCCCATGGAGGTGCTTCGTGGTTGGTGATCATGTCTATATATATATATATATTTATTTACGGCTTTTATATATATACCAGCTTACTGCTTTCATATAAATTGCAGTATTCTGTGCGCCTAGGAATCATGTGATCACATATTCATCCCATTGAATCTAGATTCGGTTCCCGTGATGGACATTTTCAGCTGTAAGCAGCTTGTAAATTATTATGCGATGTCTGAATTTCCTCAGATGGTTTCCATACCCACGAGGAAGTCGGCATTATTTTGTACATTATTTTCATACGGATGCCTCGCATCTGTCAAATAAAATCAATCAAGTCGAACACTTAATAAAATGGGAGTGTAAAAGGTCTTAATTACTATTGAGCATCAGGGTTTTAAAAACCTCTTTTATAAAACATCATTACTATATCTTGCTAAAACTGAATTTTACATAAATTCAAACCACAATGTATATAGGTGCGACGAGGCCTCGCACAACTTCCAAATAACAAAGACATTGACCCACACATACACATTCGGATAATAGTTTCTTAAAAAGAGGCAACAGTGGTAACAACATGGATGTCGGGGTGCCTAACACCTTCCCCCGATAACCAAGTCCCCGGACCCTAATGAATCTCGGTTTCACCGGCCAGGATATAGTGATGTCACATCAACTGGGTCAATGTGCAAACCTTTTCTCGGTTGTGTTGGTACAACCACTTAAAAAACCAACTGGCGACTCTTAACAGTCCATCATCGACATCATACATGTCGGACCTTTTTCACTTATTTTTTCAAACAAATCTCACCTAAAATGAGAACACCAAAGAACAAGTAACGGAAAGGGACACCCAAAAATCCTGACGTCGACATGTGGCAACTCTGCTGGGGACTCCAGTAAGAGGACTTAAGCCGCTACTACAATCTTTTCAAAAACTATTATCTGCTTGTGTGTGGATGTTGCATTTACATTTTTGATGAATGTGTATGAATGCATTTCCTTATTTGCACTTAGTGCTTCGCACCATGACTGCTTGTGATGCTAGTGCTTCGCACCATAACTGCTTGTGATGCTAGTGCTTCGCACCATAACTGCTTGTGATATTAGTGCTTCGCACATGTCATCATTTTCATACGGTGAGACGCGATGTATGTGAATGTATGTTGTGTGGTCCCTCCACCAGGAGGCTATCCAATCAGTGTTTGATTACTGGACTCGTGAGAAGACTAATTCTCCGAGGCTCAGGAAAAGCACCACCCAAATTCGCTCCAGTTGAAAGACCGGATTAACTTCCCGTCAAGTAGATTGCGATGATTTGGGAACCTTCATGCTAAAAAGCCGCGAGAGTAACCTAAGATAGGTCAGCCTCTGATAAACCCAAAATGGAGGAAAGGCTCTTCATGCTCTCATTTCAAATTACTTGTAATTACATTCCATATCTATCTCTATGTAATGAGAAATATGAAGAAATGTGTACACATACATATTTTAAAACATGCTACAAATAGCTGACATCCGTTTTGCAGGATAAAATTCCTAAAATAGACACATCACATAGCATGTTATTATACACACTCCCTAAAGACTAAACTATGCAAGTCTTTCGCAGGGAATCAATCGGACCTACTACCCGTTCAAAGTCCAAAAAGGCAACAGGCCTACAGTCAATCATGTTGTCATCCGACCAGACTGAACTTAATCAAGTTTCTCGCAAAGAATTGACGGATTAAGCAAACAAATTCTGATTTGGTTGTTCTACTCAAAGAATTACACCATCTAATCGGGGTCCAAAAATACCCAGTACATGCTTTGAGTCCTCCACACAGGAGGAATCCGGTCATTACCATACACGAACTACATAGTTGGATACGACCAACAAAACTCATGATGCTACCCATCCCACTGGAGATCCGGAACAATCTTTGGTGACATCAAACGAAAGTCCTCCAAATGGAAGAGACCCTTGGCTTATCAAAGGAATTGGAACACACGGAGTGTTTCATATGTTGATCTCGTGTATTTTCCTAGTGTTCATTATCCATAAAATTTAAAACTCCCCGACTTTGAAAAATATGACCTGGTTAGGAGATCCTTACACACATTTAAAGGTGTTTATTGGAGAACTTGGATCTTATGCGAAGATGAAAAGCTTAGAATGCAATTGTTCCGAAAAAGTCTAACCGGAGAAGCGGTATGGTACATAAGATTAGACAATTCAAAGATCCATAGTTGGGAAGAGCTAGCACATGCTTTCCTCACTCAATCTGACTTTTCAAACTCGGATGGCTCTGATCGGTATCAAATTACCAAGATCAAGAAATAGTCTAACAAGTCTTTCAGAGAGTATGCTCAAAGGTGGAGACGCATGGCTGCCCAAGTTAGTCCATCCATGACAGAGTCAGAAATGTTCATGACTTTCATAGACATACAAGAAGCTCCCTTCTATGAGAGAGTTTTAGCCGGCATCGGCAAACCATTTTCTGAAATGGTCAAACATGGGGAGATGGCTGAGATGGGATTGAAGTCCGAAAAGATTCAAGACCTAGCTGCACTCAAAGCTGTTGCTGATCACATCCAATCTGAAAATTATGGGAACAACCCCCGGAGGGTCCATAAAAAGAAAGAAGAGGATGTCTCCCTGATACTACAGGGGCAAAAAGGCAATCAGAACATGCCTATTCAAAGGAGAAACTACACTCCCTTTCAAGCACAGTCTGTAAACCCTCCAATACCAAAAGGTGGAGAAGTCAAATGCCCTCAAGTGTTTACACCCTTAGGGGATACCCTCGAGAACATTTTAAATCTTCTGACAACACAGAAGAAAATTACGCATCTTCTTCCACCAGCCAGCCCTAATGGACGGGGTTTCAATACTGCTAGGAAATGTGCTTATCATGCCAGGGAACCTGGACATGATACTCAGGATTGTTGGGCCTTGAAACACAAGATCCAGGACCTGATAGACAATAGAGAGATCGTGGTCACCAAACTAGATCAACCTCATGTTCAAGACAACCCTCTTCCTCAACACAAAGAAGAAGAGGTCAACATGATTAATTGGAGCAATAGAGCGAGTTCCAATTTCAAATTGTGAATCTTCCTGCACCCTCACTGCATTGATGACAAATTGGATTATGCCAAGTTCCGATTCACAATGGAACGAAAGATGAAAGCTCTCTGCAAACAAATTGAGCGATTGGCGGGCGGTGACTTATCGAAGATCAAGTGACTCGTCATTAATCGGCCCGAGAGCATGCCGATCTCTACCTATTGTCATGAATATTCCCGCGTCACTTTCGGAAAATGAAATCTTTGGAAGACAAAGTGATAAAGAGAGAAAATGCCAAAGCAGTGAGTTTTGCCAACCAAAGGAATTCACCTATCCTGGGCCAACCTATGGAGGAAATCCTTCATATGTTAATCAATGAAGGAAGGATCGGTTCCTTCACCTTCAATCAATCCCCGTTCAGGGCGATACAACTCTGATGGAGTATGTCAATATCATTCCCAGTCTCGCGGTCACAACACAGAAGAATGTTGGGCACTCCGCCACCTTATTCAAAATCTAATCGACAGTGGTGTCATGCGCCTAGCGGACGACGATACTGTGTTACGTGCAAGTGAGAATGCAGGCCCTACTAAGTGGAAAAGTGTGGTAGCAGTCATATCCACTAAAACTGATGGGATTAGCAAATCACTCGCAACCCCAACAATTCAACTCAAAGGAAGCAACAATCCTTTGAAAGTGGCCGCTCCCGAGCCAATCAACTTGTCATGCAAATCACAATATCCTATTGTTAGCTTGTGCACAGTTCCATGGAATTATGGAGAAGGTGAAGGATCCACCTCACATACAACTGCTACAGTGTCGAAGGAAAATCCACTGTATCTTCCCCACCAGGTGATGAAGCCCACCACCAAATCAAAGGGGAAAATACCCATGGAGAAGATTGAAAAATTCCTCCGCACTATGGGTCATAATGAAGCTACGGTGGTTTTAAGCTTGAAAGAAGCTCCATAACAAATATCAATTTTGGACTTGGTCCTAACTTTCGAGAATCACCGGAAGGTCTTGCTGAAGGTTTTAGAAGAAGCCAATCTACCAACATCAGTCGATACGGAAAAGTTTCAACATCTGGTTGATCACATTTTCAACAACAATGTGATATCCTTTACTGATGATGACATACCGCCCGAAGGGACCTATCATTGCAAGCCGTTGCACATTGCGGTCTTGTCCTCCGGATATATGGTAGCTGGAGTCTTAATAGATGGAGGTTCCTTTCTGAATATCTATCCATATACTACCTTGGTGAAGATGAATATCAATCTCAATCGAATTCGGAGTAGCCATACTATCATCAAAGCTTTTGATGGAGCCCGACGAAATTCGGTCGGAGTAATTGAGCTACCAATCGAAATTGGTCCTCACACATTTTGCGTATCTTTCAATGTGCTCAAGATAGATTCGGGATACAACCTGCTCTTGGGACAACCATGGATTCGCATGGCTGGGGCAGTCCCCTCCACCCTTCATCAACAATTGAAATGCATTATCAATAATAGCCTGGTCACGGTTAACGCTGAACTAGAGTATCCTCAACACGGGGATATACCGTTCATCAATGCCAATGCGGATGTTGAACCAGTCAGTTTTCATGCTTTGGAAATAAGCAATACCCAATACCATGCTATTGGAGCGCCATTGCTCGAACCCAAGATTTCTGCCGAGGTAATGTCGGCTACTCAAGAAATGATGTCATTAGGTCATAAGTCGGGACAAGGATTGGGTAAAGATTTCCAGGGTATCAAATATCCAATTCGCTTAACCAAGCAAACTGGAACAGCTGGGCTAGGCTATTCTGCCAATTCTAGTCACAGGAATCCTCATAAACGTCAGCATATTCCTTCAGCTTCAACCATGTGGCGTTTATCTTCGCCTTCAAACTCTGAGTCCGCACAACCTCCTGTAAAGGTGCCAGCCAATATAATGGCTATGTTATTTCCCAAGCCGGTACCGGTGAAAGAGAAAGAAATCTTTGTTCCAAATCCCATAGTGGAAGAAGAGGAACGAAGAATTAACCAAGACGTCATACGGATGATGTCCGATATACGCATCATCGTTCATGACGAACATACCAACAGATACACCCCAGACGATGATTGCCCAGACGTAATGGCAATCATTCGGAGACGAGGAGGATGATGACGATCCCTCCATCATCTGCGGTCTACCCGACTTTGCCCTTGCCAATGGAACAACATTCCTTACATTGGTCGTCGAGGTAAAGCGCGTAAAACTCTTTACGCCTGTAGATATAATAACCGCTTACTTTTACATGCAAGATTAGCGGTTTATTTTGCCAAGATATGCTAACACCGTATATATGATCAACACATTTCATATATACTAAGTGAAAGCATATTTTGTTTCGAACTCCGAATTTAGATGTGCATGTACTTATGTCGACATTGCCTCTTCTCCACAAGGATTGTACCTTTGATGTAGAGATGAATTCACCTTGATGGATATACCAGATGACATTGAGGTGCCTCCGAGAATTCAAGAATGGGTCAAAGACAAACCTAAACCCAACCTTGATCAAACCACTTCTTTCAATCTCTAACCTTAGAAAGCCCTAAGTTAATCCAGTTGGTTCAAACCTTACCCCAAACCAACGGAATGACATGGTTATGCTATTAACCCAATTCCAGGATGTGTTTGCATGGTCTCATGAAGACATGGTGGGTTTGTCCACTGACATTGTCCTTCATCTCCTTTCCATTAAAGAGGGATTTAAGCCAGTCAAACAAAAGCTCAGGCGATTGAAACCTGAATGGAGTTTAAAGGTGAAAGAAGAAATTGTGAAACAATTTCAAGTCGGCATCATAATGGTGTCTACATATCCGAATGGATATCCAACATTGTGCTCGTGCCTAAACCTCGAGGGAAGGTGCGAGAGTTTATGTGGATTACCGGGACTTGAACAAAGCTTGCTTAAAAGATAGCTTTCCCGTGCCATTTATCCACATTCTCATTGACAATACTACGCAATACGACATGTACTCCTTTGCTGATTGCTTTACGGGGTATCATTAGATCATGGTTGCTGAGGAAGATCATGAGAAAACTGCTTTCATCACGCCTTGGGGAACCTTTTGCTATAGACGGTT
Organism: Panax ginseng; assembly: GCA_020205605.1. Taxonomy (NCBI): domain Eukaryota; kingdom Viridiplantae; phylum Streptophyta; class Magnoliopsida; order Apiales; family Araliaceae; genus Panax; species Panax ginseng. The sequence goes on from CM035141.1 coordinate 83,202,855, forward strand.
GTCATTCGGCCTCATCAATGCCGGAGCCACCTATCAACGAGCTATGATGGCTCTTTTCCATGACTTAATGCATAAAGAAATCGAGATCTACGTGGATGACATCATTGTCAAGTCCCGGAAGGAGGATGACCATATAGACCATCTTAGAAAGTTGTTCAACAGGTTGCGTAAGTACAACTTGAAGTTGAATCCAATTCGTCGCCTTTGGTGTTAAATCAGGCAAGTTGCTAGGATTTCTAGTCAGCCATAAAGGGATTGAGCTGGATCCTGCCAAAATCCAAGCCATCACGGAAATGCCCATTCCTCATACAGAGAAGGAAATACGGGGATTTTTGGGAAGAATCAACTTCATTAGCAGGTTTATCTCCCAACACACAACAACCTGTGAGCCAATCTTCAAGTTATTAAGGAAGAACTCCTCCATAAAATGGAATGATGAGTGTCAAAATGCCTTCCTCACAATCAAGAAACAGCTAATCAAAGCTACCATCTTGGTACCACCCAGGGATGATGTTCCCCTGTTCATGTACCTGTCCATAAGTGACAATGCCATGGGTTGCATGCTGGGATAGGAAGACGATAGAGGCCAAGAACGAGCTATCTATTACCTCAGTAAAAGGTTCAGCTGCAGTGAACATAAGTACACTCTGATCGAAAAGACGTGTTGTGCTTTAGCATGGGCTTCCATGAGGTTACAGCATTACCTCTATGGTCACACAACCCATCTCATATCCCGCGTGGATCCTCTCAAGTACGTGTTCAACAAACCTATGTTAAATTGTCGACTGTCCAGATGGCAGTTGATCTTACAACAATTTGACATCGTATATGTGACTCAAAAGTCCATCAAAGGTCAAGGAATCACGGATCAATCGTCACCGCACCTTCGAGGGATTTCAAACCCTTGAAACATATTTCCCGATGAAGGAGTAATGATGAAGCAAAGAACACCATCAAGTCGATACGCTACCAATCATGGAAGATGTATTTTGATGGAAGAACAACCTGGATGACTGACAGAAAAAGAAGCTATCTCACATTGATCCCAACAAGCATACACCCAGGATCGGTCCTCTGCTGAGAGATATCGAGAAGTTAAACGCTGACCTATCGCCCCATCGAAAGGATGAAAATCCTGGAACTGGTCAAACTGTGACATCACGGCCAGTGGGTGATAAGTAGTCACGCCCCTCAAGCCAGCCAGAGGGAGGAAGTCCATGCCCGGAGCATGAGTAATGAAGTTGTATGGTGAGAAAAGCCCCGAGCACGGCAATATGCTAAATGGATCTTTGATATCTGCCAAAAATGCAGACAAGACAGGACAGGCCTATACACTCTTCGATTTGAAAAGGAGTATGACATGGCTACATCATGGGTGAACCAATACCCATGTCGTCTAAGGGTACCAACCGGTCTCAAGTATGACATAAACCACACATACAGCATGACCGAGCTCCCCAAAGAACACTCCCGTAGGATAAGTGCAACAATAGGGGCGTTGACCGCAGGGTCTCTGCTACAATCATAGTACAATGGTACGACCCTCTCTAAGAGCTCTCACGACCATGATGACACCAATGTCTATCTCGTCCCATGTATCGTGGCATATAGACATACGACAAAGACGCATGTGCAACAACAAGACATCAACTCGCCCAAACGCCAAAGGGTCCTCCGGTGCGGTGAAATCCCCGGAATGTCGTGAATAGCTATCCTCCGAGCCAAATCTGTCATACAGAAAACGCTGGGATATCACGTGGCTAGATGTCAACTCGTCCTGCACTACTCTGCGCCACAATCCTGTGAGAGTCATGAATTGTCTACTCATGTCTCCCAAAGCCAGATGCATGCAAGGTCTGTCTAAAGGTAGCATCGTGAAACGTGCATACTCCTCCAGAGTAGGAGTCAACTCATGGGTACCAAATCGGAATACCTGCTTATCCGGTAGCCAATGCTCTAACATCCCGTCTACAAATCCTGCGGGAACCTGAAACATGAATAAAGTCATGGTATCTTTGCGCAAAGAATCGATCTCTGATCACCACCCCGTACGGTGGTGACATGCTATCATACCACGATCGCATACCTAATACCACCACCGATGCTGGGGTATGATCTATACGGCTAACTGTCGAAGAAGACATCTGTACGGGCCGTGTCATAAGACCATCCAAGGGTCAATGCTGAATATCTCTGGACATACATACATATGCATAACATGATATATGCATAGCAGATAATAGATGGCAATATGATATAGGGAATGAAAAATTATGCATATATTCCTAAGTATATCAACATCTAATACATCATCTCTGTACAGTTACAAATGCAGGGAAATGGGGCATAACCACCCAACAACTATCTACTACACCCCTATGTTGGTCCCACCCCTCCGGCTCGGTCCAGTTCCAGTTGCAAAGGAGTTCTTGCGGACTAGAAAGGTCAAATCGAGAATAAAGACGCCATGCGATTGAGCAAAACAACATACAATCCTGGTCTTCTCAGATGAGACTTTGAATCGGTACATCACTCATTGGTAGTCACCTGAACACAAGGTATACCCTGCCGATGATCTCAGTTGTCACAAATCACATACGGCAATACCTTATACAGGTCCGATGCCGCCAACTCCAGGTCTTTACCCTACGTTAGTCCCCGATGGGGGTTACAACGTGAGTTCCCGAAAGGGGTTACAACGTGAGTCCCCGATGAGGGTTACAATGACGGGGATTACAATGTATGTCCCCAGCAGGGGATTACAACGTACATTCAAGCCGTTGACACACATATCAACGAAGGTCAAGCAGCCTTGACGTTATCTCAGCCGATAGCGATTAAACCTATCAGAGCTCTAGAGCTATTCGAGGATTTCATACTCGATTGCTCATATTTCCCCAGTGGTACCCCGGCGGGGGTCACAACGCAATGCTCCGTTGATCTACACGACAGTGGAGGTCAAGCAACCTTGACAATCTACCCATAGAGTTTCAGTCGTTGATTCACACGTCAGCGAAGGTTAAGCAGCCTTGACAGTATATCCCACAGGATTTTTCAACCGTTGATTCACATGTCGGTGAAGTACATGTCAACAAAGGTCAGGCACCCCTGACAACATTTGTTGTTGGGAGTAAATCCAACAGGATCTTGACATTCTGGCAATACCAACCAGGAAAAGTCAATGTTATCAAAGAGGATAGATGATGGAATATGTTATACGCATCCTCAAATAGATCAAGATTTATCCCCATAGATCTCTTACACATAAGAGGTACATCTTCAGGATCAAGTCATAATCAAAGACATGGGAATTTGGTGACAACTCCAACATCAACATCCTAACAGATTCGGATTACACATCAAATCTGGTCATCATTGCCAAACCCCAGTTGAAGCAACAGGGAGCCATCAATCATCCTCAGCGTGTTGGGCTACAACCCCGTACACAGGCATCATACATTTGCATCATGTTGCTATCCATAGTACCATGTTTGTCTTGTTGCATTTCAAGTGTCTAGGATTCTTTATCCTACCCAATGCATCGCCATGCATGAGTATGATAAAGAGGGGCATCTGTAGACACTCGAAATTTTCTATACTCATCTGTCACACTAACATTGCGGGAGGATGATTTGTCTTTTAAGAGGAACCCCGAAAGACAATCCAAATCCATACTGGGATACTACCTAAGTTCAAAGATCAACCCCGGATTGCAATCTGAGTAACAATTCAACCTCGGATGTAACCCCGAGGCTGCTCGCAGATCTAATCTGGAACACACCGGAGAAGACCGATTAATCTCGGAGATAACCCCGAGATATCCAGTCTCAGCCCCAACCATGGGAATAGCCCCCAACCTTGGTAATAACCCCAAGGAATGCAGTTTCGACGATAACCCCGAAAATGCTTGTTTCAAATGCAACCAGCTTCAATCTTGGCGCTCATAACGAGATACACTTTGTACTAACCCTAAGAATAACATCGGGAAGACAGGCACACCTCAAAGGTGACAATGAGGACCTTCAATAATTGCAGAAGAAATTTCAATCTCAAAGAAAGTCTCGAAGCAACGTCTCATGATCAAATAATCCGTGATAACACCGTGAGGGCAATATCGTCATCTCGTCAACACGATGCCATGTCATGTCGTCTTAACATCTCTATGAAACAATGTCCCACAAGACTAACCAATCCGAGAAGTGACTATTATGCGGGTAAGCGGATGAAAGTTGAAGCTTGAAGACCGGAGGCATCGTCCCATCTTCAATGACTTTGTACAAACTCTAATCCCATGCCATCGTACAACTCTAAGAATCAGCGGTCCAAATAGGTCCTGTATACCTCAAACGGATGCCCGTTGCACTTCGAAAGTTCGAGTGGACATTACAATTGCACGAGTGCACGATTGAGATAACTCGACCCGAAAAACCCGAGCCCACGGGTTGCCTCGGTACACTAGCGGTGAGCCAGCAGTACACCTATGACTAAATTGCCTATAAATAGAGGGCTTGGGCTGCCCATTTTGCAAGAGAAAAAGGCGAGGAAGCCCTGCCTAATTTGCTCTACACTCACTCCATGTAGTGTACTTTCCCCTTTTAAACACCTGTGAGCTCATATATAGCCCTTTTGTATCTACAAAAGTCAGTGTTTATCCACTCTAAAGATATAGAAGTCTTCTTTGGCAGTCAGTTGTAAGCCTTCTCACACACTTTAGAGTCTTTCTCTTCATCTCTGCACACACCCCTTCTACACGTTGAGAGTCGTGTTTGCTTTGCTTTTTCCCCACTTGATCCGTGATTTCATTTTAGTCTATATATATATATATATATATATATATATATATATATATATATATATATATCTATATATATATATATATATATATATATATAGTATATATATATATTTACATATATATTGACTAACATTATCGAGTTATGCCTCGATTGAGCCTGAACTTGATCTGGAGAGTTTATTTGCTTTAATATATATATATATATATATATATATATATATATATATATATATATATATATATATATATATAAAAGCAAAATAAACTCACCGAGGCCAATCTAAACTCATCAAACAAAGTTCGACACACGTTAATATATAAATGTTTATATATATATATATATATATATATATATATATATATATATATATATATATATATTAACTGTGGTGGGACTTTGTTCGATGAGCCTGAACTTGATGCAGTGCGTTTACTCGCTTTTGTATATATATATATATATTAACTGTGGTCGAACTCGCATTCGATGAGCACAGATTTTACATCCGCCACGTTTACTCTGCTTTTATATATATATATATATATATATATGAAGCTGCGATCGGACTACATTCGATGAGCACAGATTTTACATCCATGCGTTTACTCTACTTTTTTGTGTGTGTGTATATATATATATATATATATATATATATATATATATATATATATATTATTAATCCCCGCTGGAGTTTCCTTCGAGGCGCTTGATCGCTTTTACGACTTTATTTATAATTTGTCCCTTTGGAGTTCCCTTCGTGGCGGTTGACCGTCATCATGACTTTATTTACGTTTTGTCACTTTGAGTTTCCTCCATGGCGGTTGATAGCTTTTAACAACTTTATTTACATTTTTTGATCCCCCATGGAGGTGCTTCGTGGTTGGTGATCATGTCTGTATATATATTTTTACGGCTTTTATATATATACCTGCTTACTGCTTTCATATAAATTGCAGTATTATGTGCGCCTATGAATCATGTGATCACAGATTCATCCCATTGAATCTAGATTCGGTTCCCGTGATCGATATTTTCAGCTGTAAGCAGCTTGTAAATTATTCTGCGATGTCTGAATTTCCTCAGATGGTTTCCATACCCACGAGGAAGTCGGCATTATTTTGTACATTATTTTCGTACGGATGCCTCGCAGCCGTCAAATAAAATCAATCAATAGAACACTTAATAAAATGGGAGTGTAAAGGTCTTAATTACTATTGAGCATCGTGGTTTGAAAAACCCTTTTATAAAACATCATTGCTATATCTTGCTAAAAAGCTGAATTTTTACATAAATTCAAACCACAATATATATAGGTGCGAACGAGGCCTCACACTACTTCCAAATAACAACACATTGACCCACACACACACACATTGGATAATAGTTTCTTGAAAAGAGGCGGTCCACCGTGGTAACACGGATGTCTGGGGTGCCTAACACCTTCCCCCAGCATAACCAAGTCCCCTGACCCTAATGAATCTCGGTTTCACTGACCCGTATAGCAGTGTCACATCACTGGGTCAATGTACAAACCTTTTCTCGGTTGTGTTGGTACAACCACCTAAAAAACCAATTGGGGACTCTTAACAGTCCATCGTCGACATTATACATGTCGGACCTTTTTCATTTGTTTTTACAAATAAATCTCACCTAAAATGAGAACACCAAAGAACAAGTAACGAAAAGGGACATCCAAAAATCCCGACGTCGACACTGAGTTAATGGTGTAGCGATTCGAGAAAAACCTTCCATGAATCTCCGATAATAACCAACTAAGCCCAGAAAGCTACATACTTCGGTTACTGTCTTAGGTTGCTCCCAGCTTTGTATTGCTTCAATCTTTGCCGGGTCAACAGATATAACGTGATTTGATATCACGTGCCCAAGGAATGCTACTTCCTCAAGCCAGAACTCACATTTCTTCAACTTGGCATACAACTTGTTTTCACAAAGCTTTTGGAGTATCAGCCTCAAGTGTTGTTCATGATCTTAACGACTTTTGGAGTAAATGAGGATGTCATCAATAAAGACAACCACAAAGTGATCCAAATATTCCTTGAATACTCGGTTCATCATATCCATGAAGGCAGCAGGAGCATTAGTCAATCCAAAAGACATGACTAGGAATTCATAATGCCCGTATCGAGTTCTGAAAGTAGTATTTGGAATGTCATCGATTTTAATCTTTAACTGATGATATCCGGAATGAAGATCGATCTTTGAAAAGAATTTGGCGCCTTGCAACTGGTCAAACAGGTCATCAATGCGAGGCAACGGGTACCTATTTTTGATGGTGACATGATTCAACTCCCGATAGTCAATACAAAGTCGCATACTTCCATCTTTATTCTTTACGAATAGAATAGGAGCACCCCAAGGAGACGTACTAGGATGAATGAAACCGATGTCTAACAACTACTGCAGTTGGGTCTTTAACTCTTGAAGTTCAATAGGAGCCATTCGATATGGGGCTTTGGAAATGGGTTTTGTACCGGGTTCAAGGTCGATACAAAATTCAATTTCATGCTCTGGGGGTAGGCCGGGAAGTTCTTCAGGGAATACGTCAGAAAATTTATGAACAATAGCAATATCATTCAAATTTGACGTATTTTAATTTAAATCCGTGACATGGGCTAAGAAAACTTGACATCCGTTTTTCAATAAACGAATAGCTTTATGGCTTGATATGACAGTGATTGACTTTAGTGGTTTGGTTGCTTGAATTCGCATAATAGGTTGGTTAGGAATATAAAAGCTAACAACCTTACGAAAACAATCAATTTTAGCATGATGAGTAGTTAACCAATAAATTCCTAAAATCACATCGAATGCAAGTATTTTCAAAGAGATAAGATCGACAGGTAATGTGCGGGTGCCAATTTAAATCAAACAAGATTTATAAACAGTGGATGTAATGAAGGTTTCTCCCAACGGAGTTTCAACAGATAAGTCAAAGTCTAATTTCTCTAAAATTAAATTTAAACGTTGAGCGCAAGTACGAGAAATAAAAGAATGGGTAGAACCGGTATCAAATAAGGTATAGGCTTCGCTAGAGTTTATGATTAGCTTACCCGTGATGACCTCGTTCAAGTTCCTTGCTTTCTGGGAGGTCATGACAAACGCTCTCCCTTGAACTACTGATTTTGACTTGTCTGGGACGGCATTTGGTGACACCATCCCAACTGGACTTGACTTCATTGCATGATAAAATTGAGCTAGGTGACCTTCTTTTCTACAATTGTAACACATTTTGGACTGCAGCGTACAGTTTGGACTGATGTTTCCCTCCCCTCCGCATTTGTAGCATACGATCGGTGATCGATCTCCTTCTTTAACAATAGATGTTGGTGCTGACGTCCTTCCATCATTATTGAATCTCCTCTTCTTGAAATTTCCACTTTTATTGCCTTGGCCATGATTACCTCCGAAGTGGTTACCATTTCTGGCATGTTGACTTCCTCCACGTTTGTTGTCACCGCTTCGATGACTGCTACCACTGGTATTATCATTTTGCCGGCTGCTCTCTCTTGGTTGGGTTGACTCATTATCACGCTCCAATAACTAAGCCCTATTTACAACATCTGAATACAAACACAGTTTGTGAGAAATTAGGTATTGACGTATCTCGGGTTTCAAACCTCGCAGAAATATTCACATCATTCTCTCCTCATTATCAACCAGATGGGACGCAAACCGGGATAACTCCGCAAACTTAGTTTCGTACTGTGACACGGTCATATTATTTTGTTCCAGCTTGATAAATTTTACCTCCTTCATGTGACGAATACTTTCAGGAAAGTACTTGTCGTTGAACAGTTCTTGGAACTTCTCCCAAGACATCTTGAGTGCGTCAGGTTGAGTACGCTTTACAGATTCCCACCAATAATCTGCCTCTCCTCGCAACATGAAGGTGGCAAAGGGAACCTTTTACTCCTTGGAGCATCCCAAGACATCAAATATCTTGGTGATCTGCTTTATCCATGTCTCCGCCTTAAGTGGTTTTAGCTCTCCCAAAAACTCCGGTGGTCCCAGCTCCTTGAACTGCTTAGCGGTGACCATCCGAGAGTTACCAGTGTTTCCACCTGTATTTTGAACAGGAGTCGTTCTCGCCTGATGTTGCATGAATTGCATAAAGCCTCTGAACATCCCATCGTTCATCATCTGTTCAGTGTTGTTGTTTTCCTGAGGATTATTGCCTTCCTGATGCACATTATCCTGGGTATTGATCGTTGATGATTCAACGGTCTCATGTGCTCCATTGCTTATCTCAACATTCTCGGATGTCATTTTCAAACACTGCCACAAAACAAGGGTTAATTGACATGCAACATATTATCCCTATATCCTGACCGACCAATTAAATAACAAATAAACTTAAGTAGGTCATACTAGCGAAGGATTTCCCCATCTCTCCCCATAGTTCTAGTCTCACATCTTAGCCAGGGATCATATCCCTAAGCTCTGATACCAACTGTGACGCCCCCAAAATAGGTATACATCCCCCATCTTGAGTCGCCAAATACATGGTACTAAATACAAATACAAACTTAATTATACAACATGAGCTGAGAGTTTTAACAGGAATATTATCTTCTAGACAGTATCCAAACTCAAATTCAATCCTCATTACATTTATTATCATACTAAATAGTGAGGACTGCTAAAATAACCATCTCGAATCATCACTCCATTCCCCATTAGTCCTTTCGTTCTCATTTCCTGAAGAGAACAATGAAAGCAAAAGGGTGAGCTCAACTAGCCCAGTAAGAAATATTATGACTAAGATAATGCAAAATAAATTATCATTAGCCTTCAACAGTGTTAAACTGATAAAATACAATAGACATCAAGTTTAACTGTAGCGAAACAAGCAATCCATTAGAAGAGTCAAGTAGAGCATGATATCTACTATCTTCTATAATTTAAAAATTTTATCATCAATTTTATCGCTGAGATTCAGCTTAATAAATAATTCACAACATCGAATCATCTCTGCACTACGGGCCAAGAATATTCATTAGTATCACGACCACATTATCCATGCACTACGGGCCAAGGATATTTGTGTTTTCACCAATGGTCATGATTATGCCAACAACTGTCCATCAATGCACTACGGGCCAATGAGGACTTTTACCGCATCATTTATAACATTACGGTCATGATTATACCGAATAATCCCTGGTCATAATCATACCAATCAACAGTCCAATTATGCACTACGAGCCAAAGATAACTTTCATAACAATACAAGCATGAAGATGATGACAATGATATAAGAATTCAATTAAATGAAAGCAAAGGATAAATTTTGAAAGATTTATAATTTAATTTATCCAGAATTCAAAAACGTCCAAATTGTCAACATGATACTGCTTTGTGGATTAAAATTCAAGAATAATATTATATCAAAAATGATTTGGACCAAAAAGAAATAAATTTTTGTCATGAATAGTACCCCGGGTGAATAGTATTCGAGTGAATAGTATCCCGTGAATAGTAATTCAGGAATAGTACCTCGTGAATAGTACTCGGACATGAAAAAGTTAAAATTTATCAAGAATGCTCATAATAATATTTCCATGAAAACATACTGGATGAAGCGCAAATTTCAAGGATATTCTACTAATTTGATGGCGTATGAAGCCAAAACTTAACAAAATGAGTATAGAATTCAGAATTTGAAACGAAATAATATTATTTACATACTACAGAGTATGGAAGAAAATATTATTTCTTACGAGTATTGAACAAAAATAATATCTTTTACCTTAAAAAGAAAAGTATTCCGACTGGTATAGCGAGGATATTCTTAAAGAAAACTTTCACTGTTTTCTACGCTCAAAGCTTTCTTAAACTCTAAAGAAATACGCTCAAGATTATAGAAGAAGAATTCTCTGATTCTGGTGTGTTTTTCAATTCTAAACTAAGCATCATATTTATAGGAGAATGGAAAGATACTATTTAGAAAAAAAATATCACGGACGCACAGTGGGATATCAGATGACAATTCACGGGCGGAAGAAAAATAACTCAGACGCCCCTTTTTTCCAATTATTAATATATTATTCAATAAAATATAATATATTCTATTTTCATAAAAAAATAAAACTTATTATAATATATATATATATATATATAATAACAAATGTCACACTCCCTTTTGAATCAAATTTTCTCCTCCCCATTTCAGTTTTCTTCCACACGTGGGCCCCATATGTGGGTCCCCACCTATTATTATATATATACTGAAACTTTCTACCGATTATTTTGAAAAATTGGTAAATGGGGGTCCAAATAATAAGCAAAATTTACCACAAATACTTCATAAAAATCCCTTCAATATTTTTAACAACATTATTATAACTCGCAATATTAACAACTAGATCGTTCCCAGGAAAGAGGGGGCTTTCCGATAAGGATTTCTCCTTATTGGCGCGTAATTAGGTGACCAAACCCCTTTCCTCGACAGAACTTTCTAGACATTGTTAATTATGCAGATAATAATATGAGTACTTGTCATCTCAATTATTGATTTAATAATATATAAAATATTAACAATAATTGAATCAAATAACATAAGATACTATGCAGCAATTACTGTAGCAATAATTGAATAAAACTGAGTGACTTCTCACATAAGCATCAATAATCAATATTGTGTGCTACTATGCAACCACGCTTATTATTGTACTTTTAACATCGGGTATTTCAACAGTTAACGGTAAAACTTTAGCCTTTATTTTCATAAAAATATATTTGTCGTTTTCTAACTCCGACAATAATTCTGTTGTGGGGTCCACCAATGATTGTGTCATCGTACGAATATTTTCTGTTAAAACGAATATTCTCCGACCAATCAAATATTTTATAACTTGCATACTTTGAAAAATTTATAAATATTACCCACAACTATAACATTATATTAAAATCCACACCATAATATTTTTATTTTGAGAAAAAAATTAATCTTTATTTATGAAAATTGGGGTCTTACAACGGGAATTACCCAGTTGGTACAAAGAGAAAAAAAAGTCTATGGTAAGGGGAATGCCTGCCTCATTGCAAAAGGCGATGAAGGCTATAAGGTTGATGTAGGAGTTTGACACTAATTGGGCAAAGCTGATGCTGATAAACCCTAGAAGGGTGAGGATGAATGGGTGTAGTGGGAGGCGGACACCTTTCTCTAGGAGAGTGAGGGGCATGGTTGTCCACCTGTTCGATCGGCGGTACATTCGGTCAATAGCTGAGGGGGCTTTGTGCTGGTGGGTTTCAAGGATTTGATAGTTCTTTCGGATCATGACGAGGTTTGAGTCGGTGATGTTAGAAAGAGTGTTGGCATGGGGAAACTGTTGTTCATTAGGGTATTCACGTGTCATTTTCTGGAAATCAGTTTCGGTGGGGTTAGGGCTTTGTAAAGGAGTTTTTGTGGTGGTGGTGGTGGTGATAGTGGAATATGTGGTTATGGTATTGACTGTAGGGGTTGGGATGAAAACAGTAGGGGTTGTGATGGAGGTTGGTGGAGCAGGGATGGTCGAAAGAGGAATAGTAGTGATGGGTGTCTCGGTGCTGAAGGTGGTGTTAGTTGGAGTCTGAGAGGAAGTCATTGATGAAGCTTGATGGGATGTCAGTTGTGGAGAGAGTTTTCCTAAAGGGAGAAAGATAGTTCTGAGATTCAAGTGAAGCAAAGATTTGTCTATTTTGGGAATAAGGGGTGTTTTGTTTGGGGATTAGAATTCGAAGAAACATGTCTTTTTAGTTGTGTCCGGATACCAAGGGATGACTCGTTAATGGGTATCATGATGAGGCACGTGGGTGAAGTTGAAAGGTTGATTTGCCATTTGAGCTTTGAAGGTTCTTGGGCTCGATTGGTTCATTATTAATCATTGGGCCACGTCTGGAGTATTCTTCCATTAAATATTGGATCAATTACATATTCTATTACATTTTTTAAAATAATTACAACAATAGTGCACTCATAAATTATTTACACAATTAATACACTTTCCATATTTATTTACAATATTAGTGCAATTAGGATTCCTTAATTTAGGGAATTAGTATGCAATTAGGATTCCTTAATTTAGGAGATTAGTATTAATTTACTTATTAAATTAAGTAATTAATACATAAACCATATAGCACCTCCACCACCTAAGCCTCCACCCCCACCTACACCTCATCCAGCACCTCCACCAAATCCTCCACCTTTCCCACCTCCAAGTCCACCGCCACCCCCTAAGCCTCCACCCTCCTCATCCACGCTCTGGCAAGGGCGAGAAGGGTTCCGCCAACTGGAAGGAGGGCGAAAATAGCTAGGACATGGGTTTCTAGGGCGAGATTTCTATAGAAAGGGAAAATGGATTAGGATTTGAGGAGATAGAAACGGCCATGGGAGGACGGAAAGAGAAAGAGTTAATGAATAAGGGTTAGAGAAATGGATTTTAAGGAGACACGTGGGCTACATGTGACGTGTTGGTTGTAAGACCCCAAACTTATTATTAATGAAATTTAATTTCCTCTAATTATTATTTTGAAATAGTAAGGGTTGATTTGATTAATGTGGATAGTTATGGGTAAAATACACAAATATTTCAAAATAAGCAAATGGTTATAAAGTATTCATTATTGTTTAGAATATTCGTTTGGTCGTGGAATATTAAATCTTGTCAGGAATATTCGTATGCACTGCCAGTAGCGACCGTGTGTGGGCCCCATAACGAAGCGATTGGAGGAAGAAAACGACAAATATAAGTTGTTTAAAAATAACGACGTAGTTATTACTGAGTTAATCTTGTTAAAATACTAAATTGGTAAAAACACAAGAAGCAACGGTATTGCACCAATTATTGATTCTTACGTAAGAAGGCACTTTACTCGATAATGGTTACTGATAATTATTGTTCAAGATTTTATTTTATTGATTTAATAATTGTTGCGTTGATATTTTATATTCTTTGTTGTTTCAATAATTGTCATTACACAATTTTTCATTATCGAAGCAATAATTCATATTATCTGAATAATATTATTAGATAACATTATTGGCAATGTCTAGAAAGTTACATCTAAGGAGAGGTTTGGTCACCTAATTGCGGCCAAGAAGGAGAAATTCTTATTGAAAGCCCCTCTTCCTGGAACCGCTTAGTTATCGATGTTATGTAATTCGTAATATTATTCATGAATAATTAATTATTAATTTATATGATGAGGAAAATATTGATTTTATATGGATATAGATGGAGAAAATTTTTAATGTGACAATTGTTGAAAATTGAAATTTTATCTTTTACGATAAAATAATTTATTTAAATATATTATTATATTTTAATAATATAATAATGATGATATTTTATAATGAATGTGGGATATATGAGTATACGAGGAGAAAGAGTATTTTTGTTGCAATAAATGTTTAAAACATGTTAAACATGTCGGTGGACCCCATTTCTTGACTAAAATTTGATTATAGCTTGTAAAATCGCCCGTTTGTGGATTTTGATCAATTTTTATTTGGAATTTGGAAAAACTTTCTTCTGTAAAGTTGTAGAGAATTGAATTTCCTATAAAAAATCGCAAGATTTGAATTTTCTGATAAAAGGGCTATTTATTGTGAATTATTGAAGTTTCGAAGCTCCGAAATAATTGATTTTTAGAAGTTTAAATTATTTTAAATTAGAAAAACGTTTTTTGAATGTTTGGGGACATCATTAACATGTGCTTGGTAGTTGAAATCGATGGTCAAGAGGTGCGTAGGAAATTTTGATATATATATTAATATTATATTAAATTTTACGCTTTTAGTGTTCTAAGCATTTTCCTATAAATAGGGTGCTTAGGTTAGAATTGAAAATCACACCGAAACTCAAGTTTTCTCTATATATTATCGGCGTATTCTTGTGAGTATTTTGAGTATATTTTGAGTATTTCTATACTGATGCAATTTCAAGTCATAGCCTATATTCTTTGTTTCAAATTAGAAGTCTTGATCTTTCGAGGTAAGGGATATTATTTTTTTTAATGATATTATTTATTCTAATATCATTATGCCAAAGTATTGATCTAAAATTTTTAATCAAATTTGGAACTTTTAGTGTCGGGAGTTACTTATTCACGTGATACTTCACTATTCACGTGATACTGATCTTATTCACTTAATATCACGACTATTCATCGAAAAATGAAAATTTTCCTTTTAAGTCTAAAATATCTATTGTGGATACTAGCTTTGATTGTATCCATATTTTGATCATTCTTGAATTTTACACCACTATGATTATTTTTGAGGTATTTTGGACATGGATAAAACAAAGTACGAATCCTTAATCCTTGTCATTTTGTTTCAATTGGATTCGTTTCTTTAAAAATATTTTTCATCATCCTCGTTAGTAAATGATGATATTATTGAATATCTTTGGCACAGAGTGCAAAGATGAATGATTTCGATGAATATCTTTGGCCCGTGAGCAAAAGATGAGCAGTGTTTAGATGAACATGACCAATGATGAATATCTTTGGCACAGTAGTGCAAAGATGAATATTTGATTTCGGATATTTATTGATTGATGTTACGAGGGATAAAAGATGAGCGATGAACTTTTAAATTCATACATAGAAGATAGTAGTTTGCATTCTCTACTTAACTCTTCTAATGAATTATTATTTCATTGCTGCTAATGTTGATTTAAAACTTGTTGTCTATTGTATTCTATTAGATTTTTTCCTGTTGAAGACTAACGATAATTTGTTGTATATTATCTTAGTCATAATATTCTTCTTATCGGGCTAGTTGAGCTCACCCTTTTTCTTTTTGTTCCATTTTTCTTCTCAAGAGGCGAGAATATAGCGAGTACGAGTCGGGGTATGGAATGAAGGTTCTAGAGAGAGTTGTTTAGTAGTCCTCACCATTTTTGTAAAATAATGTATCAATAAATGTGATGAGGATTTATTTGAGTATAGATATTGTCTAGAAGATAATATTTGTATTCAAACTCACAGTTTTGCTGTTGTAATAATAAAGTTGTAGTTGTTTCTGTACCATGTATTGACAACTCAAAATGGGTGATGTATACCTATTTTGGGGGCGTCACATTGGTCATAGTAACGGTCATTTTCAAAACAGTAGGTTAGAAATATGATCCTTCCGAGAGCAAGTACCAACGCAGAAATATGATCTATCGCCGCTCTGTTTCTGTAGTTTTTTCATAGTGCAGTTGGTAGCCAAACATTCATACCAAGGTAACCATTTCTGTTTTATTAAGTTACCAATTTATTTTGAATGTAATGCAGTTGGTAGCTAAACCTTCATGCAGTTGGTTGCCAAACTTTCATACCAAGGTAACCAATTCATACTGCAGGTGTGGAGGTAGATTGGTTACCTTGATATAAAGGTTTGTTTACCTTGGTATAAAAGTTTGGTTACCTTGGTACGAAGGTTTGGTTATCAACATTACATTACACATCACTCTCTTCTCTCTCTCTTTCCTATGCAGTGTTCTTATTTCCTTTTTGACATGAAATTGAGTCTCACCGGTGAAGGGGAGGAGGAAGATGGCCGGCGAAGGGGATGAGGAAGATGACTTTGCCAAACTTTGAATATTTAAATTTGAATTATTATTTTTAAATTTGAATTTGTTTTTGTTGTTAGATCCAAGATATTTGAATTTGAATTATTAATTTTGACAATTATTTCTCCTTGATTTTAGGTTTCCTTATTATTATGAATTGAATCCTATACTAATTCCCTAAATTAAGGAATCCTAATTGCACTAATATTGTAAATAAATATGGAAAGTGTATTAATTGTGTAAATATTTTATGAGTGCATTATTGGTGTAATTACTTTCTAAATGTTGTATATTATTGTAAAGGACCCTTAAATATTTTATTTAAATGAAAGACTATGGGGCAATGTTGGGCCACTATATATCGGGTCCGGTTTGCATGGTGGTTGCAGTCCACGTGAGGTTTGAATCCATGTAGGATTTTGTTTTGGTAGTTGGAGTATTTTAGAGAATCAAAGATTCCTAATTATACTTGGTTTCTAAATCCAGGAGAAAATGATGGTATTTGAACCAACTTCCTTATTTTTAGAGGATCTTATACAATCTCATTAGGGAATTATACCTAATGAGGAACCCTAATCCAATACGGGAAAGGACTCTGAGTAGGTGGTGAGACCGCAATAAATACAAGACTTTACACTGATTCTAAGGTACACACAACTCATTATTATCTTTCAACACTAAAACTTTTTGCCTCCATTGTTAAACCTTGTTCAGCCTGTACTTATTCTCACACTAGAGCTATCCCCCAGCGGCACAAGCCGTCAAGCTTTTGGTGTGCTTACCGTTTCTGTGCAGGATTGGACGCATTTTTAGTGATTGGGACGCGTGGACGAATCTTGACGTTAATATATATTATGCATAGAGAGAGAGAGGGGGGGAGAAAGAAAGGCTATAAGCGAAAAAAATGGTTTCTTGTGTTGGATTGCAAATTTTTTTAGAAAGATTCAAACTCCAATCAATTTTGAAACCTTACCCATTTTGTGTGTTTTTTTTAAATCTTAACATCCATATAAATATAAGGAAACTGGTGGGAAATTTAGTGAAAAATTTCACTAACATATAAATTAAGCCCTAGTTTAGTGATAAAAATATCACTTAACCTCATTATTATTACATTTCTAATAAATGTTAGAAATCTTTTTAACCTACAAAGGGTCAAATATAATTTTACAAGAGGACTTTTATGTGCACAAATAGGTATGCACAAACGGAGAAAAAATTTAATATACCATTTTCATAACCTAAACTACTGACAAAATTTATTAACTTTTTACATTATATTTCTCCTTTAATATCTCCCTTCTATGATACCTCATTTTTTTTAATATCCCATAACTCATATAGTATCTTGGGTTTTAATTTGTGGTCATGCATATCAACACACTTATAAATGAATTCAATTAGAGTGAAGTTTTTCCACTGGTGATTAGTATGAAATTTTCTAATTTTTTGTTGCATTTATTCGAGTGAATGTTATATTTTTAACACTAACAATATATATTACGAATGTTTACGCATACTTTTTAATGCAATTACAATTTACACAAATTTGTTGTAATACATAGTACAACTCAATATACATCTCTTTTTAATTAGAAAATAATATATCTTGGATTTTAGATATCAATTTTGTTGTTGTTAGTTACGTGCGTAAAGGGTTGAATATTCGGTTATAACCGAATTGAATTGTCTATTCGGTTATAACCGAATGCCAAATTTCTTACAATTTTATTATTCAAACAAGTATCCGAAATATTCACTAACCGAAACTTGAATAACCGAATTATATTATTCGGTATATAATTGAAATAAGAACCTATTTCTCTCAAACAAATATTTTTATTTCAAATTTTATACTAGAGTTTTCAAACAATATTTAACTACACTCCACAACCATAATAATTTATAAACTAGTTTAATATTTTTAAATTAACAATATATAAGTACATAATTCATAGGACAAAGTCTAATTAAAAGTAATATTTTTTTAAAAAAATTCTAATTCGGTTAATCGATTACCTGAATAGTCTAATTTCTATATCAAATATTGAAATATAAAAGTGTGATAACCGAATATACCATGAACTTTAGATGTTTTTGGATATTTAGGTGCATTTTTCCAAAACTAATTCCCAAAATCATGTTGCTCCTCAAAATTTAACACAAGACCTCCCATTTGAAATTTTGGTCAAAAGACCACTCAAGCACCACATATCAATTGTTAAATTATCCCAAAAAATAAGTTTTGTACTAAATCAATTCATTATTATTATTATTATTAATTATTAGAAAAACTAATAATAATAATAATGACATTTAAACAAATTACTAATTATATTTAAACAAATTACAAAGTTACCATTAGAAAAACTAATAAAATTATTTACACAAATTAAAAAAATTACACTTAGGTGAGCCACATTAATAATTGAAAACTCATTTATAATTGACAAACAAATAATAACTAATGTTTTAAAATAAATATTATTTTTAGAAAACTTAAAATTAAAATTACAAAATAATAAATATTTTTGCAAAATAAGTAAAATTTCATCTAAGGCATATATTTAGAATAAATAATTACATAAAAAAAAGTAAAATAACATATACTATCATTAAAAATACAAAACATCAATTAAATTAAAAGAAAAAAAGACTAACTCAAAAAATACAAAACACCTTTAAAAAAATCAAACACTATCCTCCCCCCCTCTCTCTCTCTCTATATATATATATATATATATATATATAAACAGTCATTGAATGACGGGTTGGATTAGGTCTCCGGAAACCCACAACATTGCATCAAATCAATCCTTATATATAAATACATCATAGGCTATCCTCCAACTCAATCAATTTCAAATCAATTTGTCTTCCAATTTGATTTCCAACAAAAACTCAATTAATTTCACAGCCTATCCTCCAACTCAATCAATTTCAAATCAATTAATTAAACTGTTTGTCTTTCAATTTGATTTCCAACAGAAACTCAATTAATTTCACATCCTATTCTCCAACTCAATCAATTTCAAATCAATTAATTAATCTGGCTTCCAAACACACCCAATTTTAATCAATTGATATTAGCCATTAATACATAATATTAACCATTAATTCAGTTACCTCTTCCAATCCAATAGTTTTTCTTTTTCTTTCATCTTCAAAACTGCCACACGGATTCATGCTATACAACATTGCATTACAATTAAGATACAGAGTTAAATCAATAGACAATCCAAAAGACAACACTCACTATAACCATAAATATTAAAATTGGTAACATATAACGGATAATAGACAATCCAAAAGACAACACTCACTATAGCCATAAATATTAAAATTGGTAACATATAACGGATAAGAATTGATGACAAAAAAAAAAAAATACTCATTAAATATAAAACACCTATAAATACTACTATCACATAAACAAAAAACTCAATACACAAATAATATCATACAAAATACTAAATAATAGATATCAGGTCAAGTAATTAGTTTGTTTTTTTAACTAATATATTCTTCCTATTTTGCATGTTATTTTTAAAATTTTATGTGTTTTCATTTATTTACAGATCTATACCAACAAAAAACAAAGGGGCAGAACAAACGCCAAATTATTGAAATAAGCGATGATAACAGTAGTGACAATGGTGGTTATGGATATGCCAAGAATGCAAGGATCGAAGAAACTATTGTTACGCTACAAACAAAGATCGAAGCCATGAAAGAGAAGATTCAGAAAATTGAGCAACAACTATTAGTTTGTTTTTTTAACTAATATATTCTTCCTATTTTGCATGTTATTTTTAAAATTTTATGTGTTTTCATTTATTTGCAGATCTATACCAACAAAAAACAAAGGGGCAGAACAAACGCCAAATTATTGAAATAAGCGATGATAGCAGTAGTGACGATGGTGGTTATGGATATGCCAAGAATGCAAGGATCGAAGAAACTATTGTTACGCTACAAACAAAGATCAAAGTCATGAAAGAGAAGATTCAAAAAATTGAGCAACAACTGAATGATCTTAAATAAAATGGGTTATCGTAATAAAAGTAGAACTGTGGAAGTAATAAAATAGCAATAGCAACATATTTATACATGTAATTGCTATGCCATGCAAAAAAAATCAAAAAATTTATATGAAAAAAAATACTATTATTATGAAAAATCTTTCTTATTTTAATTTTAGAAAATTATACAATCGAAAAACAAACTAATGCACGGGCTATCAACTAGTACTAGATAAATAGGGATAAGGTCCAAAAATACTCTTGACATTTTTCCAAATGTCTACCGAGCACCCTATACTTTTTTTTTTATCCAAAAATATCCCTAACGTTATATATTTTTGGGTCATTCGTGCCCCTTAGTTGATTGTGGGCATACAAAAGACAAAGACTAACATCCGTCAAATTGCTTACGTGGGTACGCCACATAGAAATAATTAAAATACTAATTAAAAAAATACTAAATCTTGATTAAAAAAATATTAAAATACAAAATAACTTTTTTAACAAATTTTTTTATAAATCTGTTTTTAACAAAAAAAAAAATTAAAAAGCTGTTATAATTTTTTTTTTTAAATCTGTATAATTTTTTTTAAAACAAAATAATTTTTTTTAATCTGCTTTTAACAAAAAAATTTAAAAGCTGTTACATTTTTTTTAAAACAAAATAAATTTTTTAATTGTTTTTAACAAATTTTTTTTAAACAATTAAATTTATTTTTAAACAAAATAAATTTTTTAACAAAAAAATTTAAACTGCTTTTTAACAATTTTTTTTAAAGTGTTATAATTTTTTAAAAACTTTTTTAACATTATTTTTGTTAAAATCATATAAAAAAAAATTTTCTTTATTAAAATTTTTTTAAAAACAAAATAACTTTTTAACTGCTTTTTAGCAATTTTTTTTAAACTGCTTTTTAACAATTTTTTCTTAAATCGTTATAATTTTTTTTTTTACTGTTATAATTTTTTTTAAAATCAAAAAAAAATTTAACTATTTTAACAATTTTTTTAAATCATTATAAAAAAAATTTAAAACAAAATAAAATTTTTAAGCTGTTTTTAGCAATTTTTTAAAACTGCTTTTAACCAAAAAAAAATTTAGATATTATAAAAAAAAAATTAAATCATATACATTTTTTAACTGCTTTTTAGCACATTTTTTAAAAAGCTGTATAAATTTTTTTAAAAAATCATATATTATTTTATAAAATTTTTAAAACAAAATAAAAAAAAATTAACAAAAAAATTTATAACGATTTTTTAACAAAAAAAAATTAAGCAGTTTAAAATAGAATAAAATTTTTTTTAAAAACAGTTTAAAATTTTTGTTAAAAAAAATTTAAAATTTTAATTTTGTATTAATTAATTTAAGAGGACCAATTTTTTGTTATTTGTGTTAATGAATTAAATATAAATATAAATATTTATTTTATTTATTAAATATAAATATTAATTTTTTTTTATTAATTATTTATTTTATTTTTCTTTAAAACAAAATAAATAATTAATAAACAAAATAAATGTCAACAAATATTGCCATGTCAGCAAATATTGACGCGTGTCAGCCACGTCATAGAGGATTTAACACCCGTTTGTCTAGTTGGCAGAGTTGTTAATGGCAGGGGCACGAATGACCCAAAAATTGTAACGTTAGGGGTATTTTTGGACAAAAAAAAATATAGGGTGCTCGGTAGACATTGGAAAAAATGTCAGGGGCATTTTTGGACCTTATCCCTAGACAAATATAATAAGGAAAGCTGTTAAGAAAATCTGGACCATCTCAACCTAGTTAGATTAGATATTTATTCATAGAATGCTTCTACACAGACCGGTTAATTGGACCGATTTATTGGACAGGTGGAATTTATTTATTTATTTATTTATTTATTGCTTCTGACTCTAAAAAATGTATAGTATTTATTCCAACAGGAATTTTTACAAAATATAGTGTTTTAAGTGTAATTTGGATACACATACAAATACAGGGTTATACAGACTAAAACACTATATTTTATAAAAATTCCTGTTAGAATAAATACTATACATTTTTTGGAGTCAGAAGCAAAAAAAAAAATTAAAAAAAAAATCCACCTGTCCAGTTTTCCTGTCCGGCAAGACTTATTGTTATTGATACTATTGCCGGATGGAGATGGGTCTCGAACCGGGAAAAGTGGATTTCATAATAATCAGATCCAATCTCTCTAAACCAGAATTCAAACATAAACTCCTCTACTCATAGAACAGTGGACTGAACATAAAAGACCAACAAAATGATTTCGAGAAAGCTCACGTTAGAGCTGCCGGAGGGGCTCTAACAGAGCCAAGCTTAATGCCCAAATTAGGTGAGGGTTTTTGTTAATTGAGAATTTGGGGAAGAATGAATAAATTAATTTTTATTTTATGAGTTTGATTTGGGGGAAGATGGCTTAAATCTGGCTACAAGACGGATTATGGGGAAAGGAAAAGGAAAGGAATATGGGAATTTATGAATGATTGGATGAGAGAAAAGAACAGGGTGATCAGGCTATGATTGGATGTGAGAGAAAAAATTAAGCTTTTTTATTTATTACGAGTTTAAATAATTTTATTAGTTTTTTAAAATAATTTTTAATTTATTTAAATAATGTTATTAGTTTTTCTAAAGCGTCTTGATTTAATTTGTAATAATATTTATATTTGTTTTTAATTTTTAAATTTGTGTAAATAATTTTTATTAATTTTTTTAATTGTAATTTTGTAATTTGTTTAATTGTCATTATTTTTTAATACTTTTTTAGCATATTTTATTATAAAATATTTTATTTATTTTCTAATTTTATAAATTTAATTGATCTTAAGATTAAAAATTTTCATTTTTTATTGGAGAAATTAATTGATTAAATTTATAACTTATTTATTGGGTAAATAAAACAATCAAGCCTTTGTTGATGAGCTGGTCTTTTGACCAACATTTTTCAAATAAGAGGCGACATTTGCATTTTACCCGAGACATAAAATGCATGTTACCCGAGACATAAAATGCATGTGAGCAGTATAATCGTAATTGAATACGTAACTGAAGTCTTATAATTGCACTGTCGTCTTCTTCCACTGTGTCATCCATTGCTTCCTCCGCCAATTTGGCGCTTCTGACAAAATTATACGCGTATGCACTACTGCACTAGAGTATATGTGTACGGCGCCAAGTTCTCAATTATCCGTGAAAAATGGTGAGTCTTTCTCTCTCTTCCAGTAACAAAACAATCCCATTTTCAAGTTCAACAAAAAAGCTATCTAAATATTTCTGTTTCTCATTCGGATTTTGCAGGGGAGTAGTAGTGAGGAATCCGAGAAGAAGCTAATAAAGCTCTACTCTCATTTCTTGAGTTCTTGCTCTTGGCGGGTTCGTATAGCTCTCCGCTTGAAAGGTCTATTCCTATTCATCTCTTTTCTCTTTTCAACTTAGTGATTTTTCATGGGAATTGGAAATATTCATAGAAAAAAAAATTGGGCGGAGATGAAGAATTGAGGAAGTTTAGTGGGAGTGAAATTGAGGAGAGAGAGAATTATTTTTTGTAATTTCGTTTCATTCAATTTATTAAACTAGCTTTAATTTGTTTTCAGTACCCAATTGCTTCAAGTACTATATTATTAGTTAGAATTTATGAACCGCCGATTTTGTGAATTATTTCTTGGGTGGTAAACAGGGCTTGATTATGAGTACATAGCAGTTAATTTGCTCAAAGGGGAGCAATTTACTCCTGGTGAGAATTCCTTTTCTTTGTTTGTTGTATGGAACACTGGGTATCAGTTTACTTGTTAATTGTATCGATTATGTAAGATGGCACTCATTAGCAGCAAGGAACTACAAAACCTAGACTGCGGATTGTGTAGAGTTCTAGTCAATTGAGTATGACAAGGTAAATGTGGAGAGTTAGGTGGATGATACTTTTAGAACATGCTAGCTGTTACTGGGATAGACATCATCTAAGTTAAAATGTTTGACAGGGTTGTTAGAACATTGGGTAATGTAAGGTATATTCCAGAATTGAAGAAGAACTTGTTATCGGTCGGAGTACTTGACTCTATAGGCTGTAGTATCTCAGTCAGAGATGGTGTCATGAAAATTATCAAGGGTTCGATGGTAATTATGAAGGGCCAGATAAAGGGCACCCTTTACAAGTTGATATGGGATAGTTGCTGGTGGAGCAGTAATTTCTGTGCAGGATAATTCCAACAGTGATAGCACAGAATAATGGCACATGCGACTTGGTCATTCGAGTGAAGGTGGAATGAAAGAACTTCACAAAAGGCAGTTGTTTAAAGGTGTCAAAACGTGCAATTTGGAATTTTACAAGTTTTGCGTGTATGACAAACAACGGAGGGTAAGCTTCAATACAGAAGCACATACTAGTAAGAATGTACTTAATTATGTACATTTAGATGTTTGGGGGCCCGATCAAGAATACGTCAATGGGTGGAGCCCATTATTTTTCCAGCTTTATAGATGACTACTCGAGAAAGGTGGGTGTATTTTATAAAGCAAAAGTCTGAGGTTTTCAGAATCTTTAAGCAGTGGAAAGCTAAAGTAGAAAATCAGACCGGAAAGAAATTGAAGTATTTCAGATCAGATAATGACATGAAATAGAAGGACAGATCATTCCTACAGTTCTGCTAGGACAAAGGTATCACCAGACACTTCTCAGTTAAAAGAACTCTAGAGCAAAATGTGGTTGCAGAGAGGAGAACGCGTCAGATGTATGAGGTTGAATGCAGGTTTGCCCAAGAGTTTCTGGGCTGAGGCACTCAACACAGCCTGTTATATGATAAATTGATCTCCTTCAGCTGGAATTGATTACAAAATCTCCGAAGAGGTATGGAGTGGGAAATCAATTGATTTTTCTGTGATGAAAATCTTTGGTTGTCCAGCTTACGTTCATCTGCCGGTTGAGGACCGACAGTCCAAACTTGATCCAAGGTCAAAGGAGTGTATTTTTCTTAGATATGAAGATGGAGTCAAGGGATACAGGATATGGGATCTAGTATCCAAGAAGAAGGTTGTCAGCAGAGATGTGGTGTTCAATGAGAAACACATGTTGAATAAGTCCGAGAATGAAGAATCTGCTGCAAGTAAGTTGCAGAAACAACCGGTTGAGGTAGAGCTTCCTGAAGAGACAAAAGAAGCTGAAGAGATTGAAGATGATCATCCTTCAGTTCCCCAAGAGAGGTCTTAATATCTTATAATCTTGTTAGAGATATGGAAAGGCGAGTCAGCAAACCAGTGGGGAGAGATGGGTTTGAAGTCATGGTTGCCTTTGCCTTGATTGCTGGTAGTGGAGATCTACCTAGCTATTAGGATACTATTTAGTCCGAGGATAATGATAAATGGGCGATAGCGATGACAAAAGAGATGGAGTCTTTACAGAAGAACCGAACTTGGGAGTTAGTTCTACTTCTAAAATCTGATAAAGAAGGTGAAGATATTCAAGGCCAGGTTGGTGGCAAATGAATTCTCTCTCATCGACTACAATGAGATCTTCTCACCAGTTGTGAAACACACGTCGATTCGATTAATCTTATCTATCGTAACATCATAGAATATAGAGTTAGAGCAGCTTGATGTAAAAACTACTTTTCTCCATGGTGATTTAGAAGAAAATATCTACATGAAGCAACCTAAGGGGTTTATTGAACTAGGGAAAGAGGGCTTAGTTTGTAGTTTGAAAAGTCTATGGTTTGAAGCAGTCTCCAAGATAATGGTACATGCGATTTGATAGCTTCATGGTGGCTCATAGTTACTCTCGTTTTGAGTATGATCCATGTGTGTATTTCAGATTGCTTGATGATGATTCTCTAGAATTGCTGACATTGTATGTAGATGACATGCTAATAACATCAAAGAGAGTCATATATTCTTCAGTTGAAGAATTTGTTGAGTAGTGAATTTGACTTGAAGGATCTTGAATCAGTCAAGAAGATTCTAGGTATGGAAATTCACAGGGATCGTCAGGCAGGAAAGTTGTGGCTAACTCAGAAAGGATAAGTGCAGAAGGTCTTGGAGAGATTTAACATGCATAATGCCAAACCAGTTAGCACTCCGTTAGCAGTGCATTTCAGGTTATCTTCGGAGTAGGGCCCACAGATAGGATGAGATGGAGTATATGTCCAAATTACCGTATGCAAATGTGGTGGGTTGTCTCATGTACGCCATGGTATGCATAAGATCAAATATCTCACATACAGTCAGTGTGGTTAGCAGGTATATGATAAATTTAAGGAAAGAACATTAGAATGTTGTCAAATGGATTTTTCGTTATTTAGAAGTAACAACCAATGACGGTCTTATGTTTGATCGTGATACTGCAAGAAGTGAGGTTACATGGTTTGTTGATTCAGATTATGTTGGAGACCTAGATTCAAGGAGATCTATAACAGGGTTTGTATACATTTTTTGTGGAGGATGTATGTTGGAGGTCAGTGTTGCAGTCTACAGTAACATTATCAACAACAGAGATCGAGTATATGGCGTTGACAGAGGCAGGTAAGGAGGCTTTATGGCTAAAGGGACTAGTTGAAGAACTAGGTTTCAAGCAGGGAAATATAGTCAAAGTGCTATTCATTTAGAGAAGAACCAGGTGTTCCACTCCAGGACCAAACATATAGATGTTTGGTATCACAAGATTCGTGAATGGCTGAATCGTAGTGACATTACAATTCGAAAAGTTCACACAAAGGAGAATGCCGCAGATATGCTCACAAAGTCAGTTACAACAGAAAAGTTCAAGCATTTCTTGGACTTAATTCATTTCGTCGAATGCTCAGTTCGTGGTGTATCCAGGGAGAAAGATATATTAACAGATATAAATAAGTTCACAAATATGCAATAGTTGAAAAATACAAGTCAAGGTGGAGATTGTTGAAAAGTTGCCTTGTATAAGACTACCAGTCACAAATTAAGGAGGTTGTATCGTAAGACTAACAGTCACAAATTAAGGAGCTTGTCTCATAATACTAGCAATCACAAATTGAGGAGCTTGTCTCCTCCCTTGCACTATAAAAGGAATCCATTAGCTGCAAGTTTAGAACACACCACAAAAAAAGAAGCAAAGCCTATTAGAGAAGCTCAGTAAGAGCACAAAGAGTGCGAGGGTGTAGAGAGAAAATAAACAGTGAGTTTATTTCTTAGTTAAGAGTTTGTATTTTTTCATATTATTTTCATAGTGGATTTTTGTGATTTCTCCTTGTGATATTTTCTAGTTGGGTTTTCCATATAAAAATTCTGTTATTATTTTTTATCCCATACAGTAGTGTGTTTGTATTTATCTTAGTGTATTTATGTGAGCTTGAAAGCGAAAGAACCTTTTTTTAGCTAATATGTAATATTGATCTCCTTTATGCTCATGTACTTTTATGGTAGTCAAAAAACAATATCCCAAATCATCAAATAACCAACCATCCAAAAAAAAGCTTTTATTGAAAATTAAACCTCACTTAGCAGACATGCTGATTTGAATAAATTTATGAATATAATATTTAGAATTTATATGATTAATACTACTTATTCAACAAAATCGATTGATTGATACGAGTTGATTTTACATTATGATAAATTGATGATTAAACCTCTTTTCGCAATATCCGAGCACAACTTTTCCAGTTTATTTGCTATACAATAGTAGAACTTCTAGTATTCACCGCATGTTTAACATATTTGAGGAAGCTGCAAAAACTAAGAATATATATCGATTGAAATACATACCTTTGCTAGTAAAAAGATTGGTTGTAACATGGACATTCGATGGGGTTCTTGATCTTTTTACATTATTTTTCCACAGTACCTCACAAGGCATCATAGTGGAACCCTTGCCTATCTTATACCCAATTTGAATTTGGCTCGGTCTTGCCATGATCTCTATTCTTTAAGTTCACCATTTAGGTAACCTTTGATATTTAACGGATAGGCTATAGGTTCTACACACTAAGGAAGGAGGCGGGGAAAGTGTAAACCACTTGTTGCTTCAATATGGTTTTGGTAGGTGATTGTGGAGATCACTTTGGTTTGTTTTATGAATTTGATTTTGTTTGAGTTGTGCTTATGGGAAAATGGATATAAGCGTAAGGAAAGTAGGAAACCCTAGGAGGCGATAAAATTGGTGGGTGTCGATGGTGTCAAATATCTATTCTATGAAAGTTAAGAGCTTGATGATGTATTTTGGGGTTATATTCCACATGTATGTTTTACCATTTTTGGTCCCAACAATTGTTTCTTGCCTTTGACATTTGGGTGGCTCTTATGGGGATATTGTTGTAATAATAGAATTTTTTTGTACATAAAGTAATGGAAAATAAGAATTTTATTTTTTAATAAAGTTAAAATTATAGTCTCGAAATGTAGATTATAATTTGTTATTTTCCAAAGGCACTTATAGATCTAGAAGGGGGGAATAGATCTTTTAAAAATTCTGTTAATTAATAATATGTTACCAAATATTTATTAATCTTATTGATTAAGCACAACGGAATATGTTTTTTGGAAAACCCTTGAAGATTTAAAATAAATATTAGTTGTGAATATTTGCAGGATAAATATGATAAGCAAACAAATAAATGATAAGAACAGTAAATACACAACACATACAATTTTAAGTGGTTCGGAGACTGAACAACTCCTAATCCACTCTTCTACTCCTCGAGTAGGAAATTCACTAAGAATTTAGTCACACAGACAAGGACACTCCGTCCTCTTCAAGCCTTGCAGACTTGGATATTTAGTCACAGAGACAAGGACACAAAGAACTTTTCAAGCCTAACAGACTTGGATGTTTAGTCACTAAGACTAGGACTCTCGGCCCTCTGATGATATGATAATTGATTCTTGTTGAAAGGTGCTGCTAAGATGGTGTTAAGTTTTTCTTCTCAAGTACTTAGCAGTGCGAACTGTATATTTAGGATCGTTGAGTTCGTTCTTTTTCTTTAGTAGAGTTTATACTTTTTGATTAGTGTTCGTCTCTACTTTAGTTTGAATCCTTGTTGTCTTTTATAATATGATGGAAATCTTCCCGTTGCTAGATGCCCGTATGTGCATTTAATGCTCAGATATTCTAGGATCCTTGATGCGGATGTTTTAAACCTAGGTGACAGTTCCTTTTGAGCTTGCCTGTCACATCTGCTTTCTCACCTAACATCGTTGACGTGTCACTATCACCAACTACCTGGTAGAAACATATTCTAATCTTCGATTTCAACCAAGGATGTTTGGTGAATACATCGGGACCTTCAATTTTCAATGCTCCAATGTCAAACAGTTTGTCAGACTTGACTACTCTACAATCATGTCCTTCTCAACGAGCTTTGCTTGACTGGGTCTGAGAGATTCACTTGCCCATTTTACGAACTGAAGTAGCTTTATGATTTGAAGTGAACTTTATGATAGCTCCAAGTAGTTCTATGATCCACTTGATGTATTGCGATCTTGAGCTTACTCTGTGATCTTTCTTTCAAAATAGCAGAGTATCTTTACGAATATTCAAGAACCTTTCAACTATACATCAAGACAACTTCTTCAAGATCAATCTAATATTATTTGATCTTTCTAATCTAAGGACTTGTACATTTGGTCAAATCTTTATAAGGACTATACAAATCATACTGGTACAAATATACATTAAGCTTATTCATAATCAAATTTAAATATGCACTCTTAACATAATTTATTAAGGAAAGTTAAAAGTTCATTGTAGGGAAAGAAGTAAAAATGTAATGTATTTATATGTGTATATAAAATATACATAGACTAAGTAAGTCATTTAAGAAAGGCAAGCCAAAATAAATAAATAATAAAAATAATAATAATTTAATTAGTTAAACTTTCAAAGTTTGAAAAGTCAAACTTTGAAAGTAATTAAGGTAACAATTTAAAAAGGGGATAAGGTTCAAAAATGCCCCTGACTTTTACCGCGATGCCTACTGAGCACCCTATACTTTTTTTTTGTCCAAAAATACACTTAACGTTATAATTTTTGGGTCGCTATGCCCCTGCCGTTAACAAATCTGCCAACTAGACTAACGGAATTACAATATTGATGACGTGGCTGCCACATAGAATATTTTTGAACCTTTGCCCAAATATGAATTTCAAAAAAAAAACTATCATAAAAACCTCCCCGTTCCTTACTTCCCAAAAACCCACCTTCCCAAATTCGCCCAAAGATGGCGCCCTTTCTCTCCTCTGTTTCTCTATCCCACCACCAAAAACCCTAACTAGAAAACCCTTCTTACCTCACCCTCTCAAATCAACGCTCCAAATCCCCTCCCTTCCCCGCTTCGGCTCCATTTTCGGCTCCCGCTCCCGCTCGCAACAACCCCATCTTACCGCCATATCCGCATCCTACAATCCGACCCCGGTCACCAACCGCTTCTTTCTCATGGTAGCCTACTTCTTCCTTTCTTCAACGGCCTCCAATACGGTAGCTTCCTCTTCGCCAGATACCCTCGGATCCCGGTCCCTAGAACCCTTTCGCCTTCGTCGTCGACCTCACCGCTTATCCCTTACGCCACCACTCGTCACCTTCACAGCTCTGTACATAAAGTGGGCGAAACCCGAATCTGGCCGGTGGTTCAATCGCGATGCAAAGTGGTGGTTCTTGATGTTCATTTGTGTTCTGAAATCTTGATAGAAGCTGAATTTTCAATCCGAAGTCGAAATGGAATAGGGTATAAGGCGATGGTGATGGGTCATAATCGATGTTTGTGTTTGTTGTGTTGTGTTTTGTTTATAGTTTGGTGTATAGTGTGTTTGGGTCGACGCCTTTACTTGTCCTTTATTCTTTGATCTTCACCGCCGCCAAATCTAATGTGAGACCCCGAATTTTATGAAATAAAAGTATTCAATTTTTCTATTTTGGTAAATAGTTAAATTGATAAAAGTTTAAAGTTAAGGGTGATATGTAATTTTTTTCAAAGTAAGCAAGTTGTCATAAAATACCCGGTAGTAAAAGTACAGTAATACGCGTTGTTGCATAGTAGCACACGGTATTGATTATTGATGCTTACGTGATAAGTCACTCAGTTATACTCAATTAGTTCTACAGTAATTGCTGCATCATATCTCTCATATTATTGATTCAATTATTGTCACAGTATCATCTGCATTATATGATATGTTATTTAATCAATAATTGAGACGGCAAAGTTATTCATATTAATAAATTGCAATATTTACAATGTCTAGAAGTTCTGTCAAGGAGAGGTTTGGTCATCTAATTGCGCGCTAATAAGGAGAAATCCTTATCTGAAAGCCCCTCTTTCACAGGAGCGACTGGTTGATAAATATTGCGAATTATAACAATAATGAATAAATGTTATTAAAAAATCAAATTTGAGTTCGGAGTTGAATTTGGAGACGCGGACATGATAATTGAGTCCGGAACGATGAAATTAGTAAAAATAGACTATAAACACAAAATTTTCTGGGGTTGACTTTTTGGTCAAAAAGTCAACATTTGACTTTTTCGGGAAAAGTCAAACTTTAAAATTTCAAAATTTATATTGTTGATAAAAATAGTTCCATTGTGTTGGAATTATTAGTGTTAGTGAAAATCGATATTTATTTCGATAATAATTGATGTCTGGAAGTTATATTGACCAGTCGGGTAATTAACCGGATAAATGAGCAATTGATTGCTATTAATTCACATGATTATAACTATTTGTTCACATGTGTGTACTATTGATTCACATTCTTGCTACTATTAGGAGAGTTGGTGCAAGATTGATAATACTTGAATGACTAAGTTAAAAATGGAGGTATAGATGGAGAGTACTTATCTTTGTAATTCGTATTTTCACATGTCTAGAACTATTGAGTCACATGATTTACTATTCATTCACATGATTTACTATTAGGGGAGGTGGTGCAAGTTTGATAATAAAAATAAAGGAAAAGATGAAGGTATTGTACTATAATATTTCGAGTCCCAAAACGTGCAATTATCGAAACTATGTTTTCTTATAAATAGAAGCTCATTCTTCTTCATTTCTCACCAATTCACTAAAGCTATAGAGCAATTATTATAGAGAAATTATAGAGGGAGAAGCTATAGAGAGAAAGAAGAGAAGTCTGATACCTCTCTACTCCAAGATTGTTCTCGCGTGCGTTTTCTGGCCGGATCCGTTCCGTCTTTACTATTCTCCGGAATATCCCTCATACGTGTGTTTCTGGGGACTGGTTCCATTATTTATTATTCTGTGAGAATAACCTATCTCGTAGTAGTCTATCGCGCATGGTGAATCCTCCCGTTATTCCATTCTTTATTATTACATTGGAATAACTCGCCTATACATGTGGATTACCACATGCATGGTGAATGCTCATGTGTATTCATTCCTTATTAAATTATGGAAATGATCTGTATACATGATGTCCTCATATGTTTTGAGTATTAGTAAGTGTTATGATGAGTTATGTTGGTTATTATGTGAAAACATGAAAGTTTCTTAGAAATCACAAAGAGTTAAAAATCAGATTTTGGTGAAAACGGAACATAAAATTCAATTGACCATATCTCCTATTATATTTTGAATTTTTGAGTGAGGTCAAGTTCTAGAGTTAGATCTATGAGTTTTGTAACTTATCCAAGTGGAATAACTGTAAAAGGTGTTGTAGATTTTCGTGTGGACTGACTTTAGCAAAGGAGTCAAAACATTGTTATCAAGTCGTCGCCTAGGCGACGCCTAGGCGTCGCTTAGGCGTCCAGTCGGTGAAAATTATGAAGGCGTCTGGGCGACTTAGTGGGAGGGGAGAAAGTCGAGCGCTCAGCTAACAAAGGCGACGACTTGGACGACTGAAGTTCAAAGCGGTCGACATTGCGGGTGTGGTTTGAAGTTGAAAAAAAGGAGGAGTCTAAAAACTAATCGATCGATCGGAACAAGCCAACAAGTACGAGACTCTCGAGGGGGAGAAGCACAGAGAGATAGCAAGAGAGAGAAAAGAAGTCGAAGAATGAGAGTCGTCGAGGAGAAACGACTTTGACTTCTAACTTGCTACTACTCGGTATTCTTTTTCTGCTCTTCTTCTCTAATTCTCTTCTTTCTTTATTTCTGGTGTATTCTGCTTTGTTAATCACGCTTTAGCTCAATTTTTTTCCTTCTTTTATTTCAGATTCTGCTTTTCGCTTTCTTTGCCAAGGATTATTGCTTTTTTTATCCAAACAGGCCTTTAGCGATTCTTCTTTGGTTAAAAGTGATGTGCATGTGGCCTATGGGTCCATATGTCTCCCACTAACCAAGACTATAGCTTGACCATCTGCTGCTAATTCCTGCTTTCTTTTATCCAAACCTTTGTTAAAGGATGCTTTGGTTAAAAGTAATGTGCATGTGGGTTGTGGGTCCATATGTCTCCCACTAAAGAGATACTTTTGATTTAGTGGGTTACCAAAACTAACATGAAGTCATATGCTTTGCCACGTATTAACTACAAGTTACAACTTTAAATTAAAATGTTTTAACTTTCATGCCTATTTATATGCTAAACTGACATTTAAGTTCCCACTTAAATATACCAAATAATTATTTTGTATATTCAAAAATATCATAGTAGTTTGACATTCTTTCACTACACACTTGAACTTTCGTTCTTTTTTTGCAGTTTTAACCCCTTTTAATGTAAATAAATTTTTTTTTGACTTGTATATGTACATATATGTGTATATATATATATATATATATATATATATATATATATATATATATTATTTCAAGTTTTAATGTCTATAATGTTCCTAAGTTTAATGTATTTGAGAAATACAATACACTTAAAATTATACATGTATAAATTTTACATTATTAACGACTTGTCGCCTTGTGGACGACTTGTCTCCTTGTGGACAACTAGTCGGGCGCCTTATCGCCTAAGCGCTTAAGCTCCTGGCTACCGCCTCGCCTCGACTAGTCGCCTTGACAACTATGAGTCAAAAGCTGCAAAAGAGAAAAATGTTACTACCCAGAAATTTAAAAGGGTCATTTTTTACCACTTAATTTATGAGAAAAATTACGCCTTTTGGGACATGAAAGTATATGGTATAAAGTACCTCTGTCCAAAAATGAGCTCATTCCGACTTAAAATGAGCAAGTTATGACCATTTCAATATTTAGGTTTTTTCGACGAAAAACGCTATAACCGGAGTTCTATAACTTCGATGACCATGAAATTTAAACTAGAAGTTCACGTTAACATGTGTAAGATCCTGCCAAGATTTGGGAATTTTTAGAGTTAAACTTGAGGTAGCTAATTTCTTAAGGAATTAATTAGAAATTGATTTTTGAAAAATAGTAAATGAATTTTAAAAATGTCGAGAAAAATATATGTTCAATATGAGACTATATTATGTTTAATCCTGAAAAAAGAATAATTTTGGGATTTGGTTGGTATTTTTATGAAAAATAATCTATTTACGAGTAAATGAGACGTTATTAGTTCTTGGTTAAATTAATTCTTGAACTTGTTTTATTGAATTCTTATATCATTGTCATCATCCTCGTATTTATATTTTGTTGAAAGTCATCTGTGGCCTGTAGTGCATAGATGGACTTGGTATGATTATGACCAGGGATTATTCGGTATAATCATGACCGTAATGTTACAAATGACGTGGTAAAAGTCCTCATTGGCCCGTAGTGCATTGATGGATAGTTTTTGGTATGATTATGGCTATGGATTCTCTTCGGCTAAGGGTTAAAGATGAATTGTTTTATAGCATGATCAGGACTGTTGATAAAAACACGATTATCTTTGGCCCGTAGTGCTTGATAATTTGTGGTTGTGATACTAATGAAAAAGTCCTCATTGGCCGTAGTGCATTGATGGGCGCTTTTTAATATGATTATGGCTATGGATTCTCTTGACCAGGTGCAAAGATGAATTGTTTTATGGCATGATCGGGGACCGTTGATGAAAACACAATTATCTTTGGCCGTAGTGCATGGATAATTCGTGGTCGTGATACTTAAAGAATATCCTTGATCTCAGTAGTGCGGGATGATTTGATGATGTGGATTAATTATTGAAATGAGTCTCGTAAATGAAATATTAATTCATGGATGTGATAATAATAAATATCCTTGCCGTAGTGCATGGATAATTCATGGATGTGATATTAACGAATATCCTCGGCCGTAGTAGTGTAGGGGTGATTCGATGATGTGGATTATTTGTTAAAATTTGAGTCTCAAAGATTATTGGTTTTACAGTTGTATATCTTTGGCTTGTAGTGCAAAGATGAATTTATTAGTATGATTAGCAGGAATTGTGATTTGGTATAACCATGATTTGTGATATTTCAGGTGAAGATAGGTGATGAGAATCATCTTCGTCCTGGGTGCGAAAAGGGAATTGTAATCACAATTATGATTATGAGTTATTCATATGATTGTGGATGAGAATTGTTGATTGATGTTACGAGGATAAAACATTATTGGTGGACTTTTAACATGGAGAAGATAATAGACACGATGGTCTATTTGACTCTTCTAATGGATTGCTTTCGTTCATTTAACTATGGTTGAAAAGTTTTATCATCTACCATATGTTCTAAATCTACGATTTATTATTGATGAAAGCTATTGATAATTTAATTATCTTTAGTCATGATATTCTTTACTAGGCTAGTTATTGCTCACCCTTTCTCGCTTCACAATTCCTTTCGGTAATAAGAGTGTTCTTAGGGTTGAAATGGGAATAACGAGGGAATAGAATAGTTGGTCTCTAGTGTGGAGGTTCTCCTAAACAAGATAGAAAAGTGTGTTGTATTCTATACAACATTTAGTAGTTATATTTGGTGAATCAAATAGGGTGAGGTGAACCCAACTTTGGAAGGGTGTTTTGCCACCATCATACAAGATGTCTAATGACATACAACCTCGTGTTATCATAAGATGGGGTTATGCGCATCCACTTTGTTAAGTATATCTACGGGCACTACCTATATGATCTTGGAGTTTCTTTGAAATATAATATTCACTTGGAGCAGTGGAGATAGTTATATGTCGAAGAAAGACTCACCATTGGAAAGAAGATAAATCTTCTCGTTTTTCTTTAGGGTCTATTAGGTTGACCAAGGATAATTACGTGGCCATATGATATCTATTATAACCTGAGCACGCATGACCTCCCATGTACGAAGGTTTCTTGAGCACTTCCCAAAGATTTTAATTTCTAAAATGTTTTTTGACTATACTTTTATGTAAAGTATCATTGTAAGGTTGTGGTCGAGGCACCATGAGAGTTACATATATTTGTATTAAAACTCACAGTTAACTGTGGTCGTATTCTATACGATAGCTCAACAGTTGTGTAAATGAAGTTGTATTTGATATTTATAATGTGATATCTGGCGACTCAGAATGGGTGATGTATACCTATTTTGGGGGCGTCACATCTAAATGCTGAGGTTTCACTCTTTTTTGGGTAGAATTTTATGGGAAAATGTTGGGTTTATTTTTGTGGTGAGAAATGTGCTGTTATATTGTAAAAGAATAATGTAATTGTGAAAAAATGAGATGGGTTTTGTCAAATTTAGCTGAGATTGGGTTATTCCTTTTTAATTGTGACATGGTGTTTACACTTCGACTTCTTTAAGGTTTGATCAGAAGTGGTTTATCAAGCTTAAAGCAAGAAGTATGGAGATTTAGTGAATTTTGATGCAGTGGCTGACTGTAGTTGCGTAATATGAATGACTAAATTAACGTCTGATTTTGCATAATTACTTGTTCTCGCTGTAGGGGCATCCCCGATTCGATCGGGAATTACTTTAATTGGTAAAATTTTAGTATTTTGATTAAATGATGTAAATATGTTATGATGTAAATATGTAAATTGTAAATATGATAATATATTATGTTATGATGTAAATGATGTAAATATGTTATGATTTTAGTATTTTAATGATGTAGTTTGAATTTTTGTTGTTTTGATTAATTAACAAAATAATTTGAATTTTAGTATTTTAGTATTTTTTGAATTTTAGTTTTTTTTAGTATTTTAGTATTTTTTAAATTAGTATTTTAGTATTTTTTTAATTAGTATTTAGTATTTTTTTAATTAGTATTTTTAGTATTTCCATGTGGCAACCACGTCATCAAGATTGTAACCCCGTTAGTCTAGTTGGCAGATTTGTTAATGACAGGGGCACGGATGACCCAAAAATTGTAACGTTAAGTGTATTTTTGGACAAAAAAAAATATAAGGTGCTCGGTAGACATCGCGGTAAAAGTCAGGGGTATTTTTGAACCTTATCCCATTTAAAAAGGGGGAGAAAAAGGTTTCCATCATATGAACCAAGTCGGCTAAAGATAGAACTGGGGAGTAAGTCGGCTAAATAAAGAAGTGGGATAAAGATCAATTTTTTTTATTCATATTAGAAGGTTCAAGAATTTGGAGAAACTTACTGAGTCATATATATATAATTAGTTATGCCTACTTTATGAGGGAGAGAAGTGAGAAGTTTGAGAAAAAGCTATTTTAGTAGCTATGTTATATGTATATGTATACACACCTACAGTGATTACCATGTAAAAAGAAAAAGAGAGAAGTAGAGGCGTGAGAGGGAACAGAAAAGGAGAAGGAAGCCACAACTGGAGCATATAGAGAGAGGAGAGAGCTGATCAGATGCAAGGAGAGAAAGAGAAGAAGAAAGGAAACCATGGCCAAGAAAGAAAAGGAAGCAAGGAAGAAGGTAAACTCAAAACCCTTGTTTAATACCTTGGTATTTATATATGGATTCATGTTTTATGAGATTTATGGAGAGTAGATCATGCTTAATCTTGTTGTGATGGTTTAAACATGGATTAACAAGAAATCTAAGGGAAGAAAATTTCACCGAATTTTTTTTGTTTAACTTCGATTTGTGGGTTGTTTAGAAAATTAAAAACATGGTTAGACTCCTGAGATATAGTAGAACTCGCCGAAAAACTTTTTGGACCGTCGAAGAAGAGGATCGGAGGTTCGCCACCGGCGAACTTTCTGACAAAGCCTGTTTGGGCTAATTTCCAACCAGATTTTGAAGAAATTTTGTATTAGAAAGTTGTAGAAAATTAAATTTCATGTGGAATGGATATAGAATTCATAATTTTCGGATAAGAGGATTAATTATTATGAATTTTTTAAGTTTCAGCACTTTGAAAAATTATAATTAAATTATCAGAAAATTGTTTTGAGCTGAAATATTTTTACAGTAATATGATAATATTATTTAAGAAGGGAAAAATATATGTACACAGCTGTGTATTACACAGTTGGCTATGGCGATTCGCCATAGCTATTCTGGGCTACGGCGACGGGTGAACTGTCGTCATAGCCCAAAAAACCGGTGCCATAGCCCGATTGTGTAATACACAGTTGTGTATATACATATAGCTCATTTAAGAATTACTGGAATTTTTTGGTGAATTATTGAAGAGCATAAGTATTCATTGTATTTTAAAGTTAATTTAAACAATAGTGGGAATTCATTGAAAATTCTATGAATGGTGGAAAATTATGAAACTTGGTGAAATATTAGTGGTGTTTTGAGGACATAAAAGTATGTTGATTTGTTATTTCTATTTTGAAGCTATTAAATGATAGTTTTTATAAATGAAAATAATTGCAAAAATTATCGGATAATCCGAAAAATGAGAAAATTAGTTAAGAAGTCTAAAAAATATTCTAAAGGCTTTAAAAAAGTGTTAGTAAGCCCATGAGAAGTTGGGACGTTATGGATCGTGTGTTTACTGGCTAATGAATGTAAACAGTTAAGTAACGAAGAAGTTACGATAAAAATAAAAATAACGTTTGTTAAAAATTAGAACGAGCTTTATAATTCGTTTTTGAAATCAAATTTTGAGGAATGATATATTTTGACGTAAAATAGCATATTTTGACATGAAGAAGGTATTGTCTCAAATTTTAAGAATTTTTGGACGGAACTCCGAATATTAGAGATTATTGAAAAGTTAACAAGAATGTTAAAATATAATAACGAGAAGTAAATTAATAAAAGTGAATATTATTATGAAGGAGTTATATTGTTGACGGAAAATATTTTATAATGTTGTAGATGACTCAGAATCGAGTACGGGAGAAAGAAATATTGGATGTGAATAATGTATAGATGATGAACTATGAACCGAAGTAAGTTTCCCTCACTTTGAGTAAGTTCCCTAACTTGTGCAAATTAATTATTGTGTGCAAGTTTCTTGATTCGTGAAAGTTCTTAAATTTATTTTAAATCCTTAATTTTGCAAAATTCCTGAATGATGTTAGTTCTTTAGCTTATGTGCAAATTCATTATTTTATTGAGCAAGTACCTTTGCTTACGCTAGTTTCTGGGAATTCTGCGATTTATGTGAAATTTTTGACTTGACTATGATTGCAAGTTTCGAAAGATTTGTGAAGTTCTAGAACTCGTGTTAATATGGAAGTTCTTGGGCCCATATTTTTACTATGGTGAGCTCGTTTTTGGGCCCATGGCATTATGATGAGCTAAAGAAACTCATTTTATTGGGGCAACTTCTGTGAACAGAACAATATTTTTGAATTTGCAAGTTCTTAACATTCATGAACTTATGTGAATTAAAAAGTATGCCAACTATTTCGGCTATTCTATTAAATAAGACTGAGGATGAACAAATCTATAACATAGGGGAATAATTATGGAGAGTTTTTTAGTCTGTGTGACTATTAAACATTATGGAGAGTTTTTCAGTTTATGTGAACATTATGTAGAGGTTGTAGTTTTATAACTGTTAAACATTATAGAGAGTTTTGTTTTGTTTCAGTCTGTGTGACTGTTAAAGAATGTGGAAAGTTCATGGTCCTAAAGACCCCTCAGTAATAATCTAAAGATAAAGATTCTAAAATTTAAGTTCTAATACTTCTTATTAACTCTTTGTTGTAGCACATTTCTGAAGTTTCAAAAGAACTCGTGGTTATTTATGACCATTCAAGTAACTAAAGCTGATAATTATTTCTATAAATTCGAAATATTGATTTATTGATTCATGTTTATTCATTGAGTTGTTTCATTTCAGTTTTATACTTGCTGAGCATATTTGATGCTCACTCTTGCAAAACATTAACGTGTTGCAGGTAGAAAAGAAGGATAAGACCAGAAAGGGTCAGATTTAATTTATAGAATGGAAGTTTAAAAATCTTGTAAAGGTCACGGGTTGGTATCAACGATCAGGTAAGAGAAGTAAAATGTAAGTTGCGATCTAGGGACGATGTATGTAATAAAATGTTTAAATAGACTAGTCAAATCAATAAGAATTATTGGTAGATATTATGGAAGATGTGTATCGTAATGCACCGAATCTGCTGTAGCAAGTACGGGAATTTGGGGGCGTTACAATTGGTCACCTGTAGATACGTAGGATAGCATTGTAAGCTTTTTTGTAGACTTGTGTGCCTCCCCTTTTCTGTTAACAGTGTGCTTAATTAATCATGCTCATAGAAAGAGATGGGCACTGATGGAAGATCAATTTAATCACACAATGCAATATTGTTGAAATAAACTTAATTGTCCTTAAATGATATCCTTAACCTAAATAGTGTACAAATGGTGAATTAGACGTATAGGAATGCTTAAAGCAGCATTTTTACTCTTTAACTGTTCAAACCACTTCTGCATAGTTGCTACTTGCTACAGACCACTTAATTGGTATAGTGACTAAGTAATAAGTGTTCTATATTACCTTTCTTAAGTCCATACATAGAGTCTTATCTGGACTTGTCAAACCATAACATAGATGATTCATTCAGGCTATATATTTGCAATTTTTATTTTAGATCTTTATCATTTCTGCCACTGGAATGAGATGTATAGCAAACTATACGAGAATATCTCTGAAAATAATGAATTAAAAGTTCCTTAAGTGAAGAAGGTAAAAGATTGGCAAAACTAATCATTTACCCATTATACTTGGCACCTTTTACGTATTAAACCACTAAACTTTTAATTTGTTAGATTACCCCATTAAACTAAGAGTAAAATACAGTGATACCCCCTCTAGATAATCATAATAACACTCACTTCCTCTCTAGTTTTTTAACTAACAGTTAGTACCCCTGTAAATTTTTAAAGTTGATTAAATAGATAAAGTTACATATTTACCGTTGTATGTTATCAAATTTTAATTCCTGAATAATATGTATATATATATGTGTGTGTGTGTGTGTGTTTGTTTAATTATTCTTTTTTAATACAATACATTTTAATTATAGTTTTATTTGTAATTAAGACTATCTCATTCAAATTGTTGGTAACTTATAAAAAACAAATTTAATTTAATTAATACATATTTTTGGATAAGTGATACAAATATTAAAATTTTAAATTAAATTATTAATTGAGCCGCTTCTAATTAAAGTGATTGAGTATGTTGATAGTTCAATTTTTGGTGTTTAACAACAAAAATTATTATTTAATTCTTAGTTTTATATAATGATTTTTATATGTTCAATTTTGATTATATTTTTTAGTATCTTTGTTGATGTTGTTTTTGTGCAATGTTGAATAAAATAAAATATAATAATATTTATTACTACATCTATCATGTAAAAAGATTTTTCTTTTAATATATTTTTTCTGCTTTTGAGTAACAACATTTATCATTTTAATTGTAAATAATTATACCTAAGTGTGACTTATGTTTAGTTTAATATTTGAGAAATATAATTAATATGATTTTTAATAATTTATATGAATAATAAGATTCGCTTTTGTAATAATAAGTTTATTTTACGTAACTTTTAATATTTGGGAAGAATATTTATAATTTATTTTTGCATTAATTTGTACTTTTTTGAGTATTAAAATTTTACTTTTAATTACAAAAAATAGATTTGAATGTATATTATGTAAATTTTAATCTTTGAAAAATTTAATTAGCAAAAATGTATGACATTATTTTCTTGATAAAATGAATATTTTTTATTTTGACATTTATGCTATTTATTGTCAATGTTCGAAATAGCGCTTGAGGCGTGCTACCAGAATGGCGAGGCGGAAGAAGGCGAGGCGTGGCGTGCTACTATTCCGGAACTCCAAAGAACTCGCGCTTTTTTCGGTTGAGGCTTACGCCTCGTGGCGGTCTTGTTCAGGCGTCATGAGGCTTCATACTCGATTGGGCTTAAAAAAACCTAAATATCAGACTTTACTTACCGATTTGGCTGATTTGGCTTCGTCGACTTCTTCAGTCTTCCTCTGCGACTGCGAATGCGACTCCAGGTATCTTCTTCTTCTTCTTCTTCTCTGTCGACCGACTGGCGACTTCTTCTTCTCTTCTTCTTCGACCGACTTCTTCTTCTCTTCTTCGACTGTCTTCTTCTTCTTTTTCTTCTTCTTCTTCTTTTTCTGTCGTTCTTCCTCTCTGTTTTAAAGCAGTAGCGTCTCTGTTTTCTTTTTCTTTTCTTGTCTCTGTTTTCTGTTTTCTTTTTCTTTTTTCTTTTACTTTTCTTTTTACTTTCTTCTTACATTTTGTTTTCTTTTGATTTGAGTTCTGAATGTAGTGT
This sequence comes from Panax ginseng, assembly GCA_020205605.1. Taxonomy (NCBI): domain Eukaryota; kingdom Viridiplantae; phylum Streptophyta; class Magnoliopsida; order Apiales; family Araliaceae; genus Panax; species Panax ginseng. The sequence goes on from CM035141.1 coordinate 83,245,762, forward strand.
ACACAATATTCTATAGTGTATCACATGGAATCCTAGCCTGAGGGATTTTTTTTATTATTTGGAACAAATTAAGAATGTTAAGAACTCAATAAGATTACAAAAGCACTATTATGATTTAAAGTGTAAAGCTATTGTGATTTGGTTAAATTATTTTGGATTGGATAAAGCATTCGAATAATTATGCCTTCAATTCAGTATTTTTGTTGTGTTCTGTTTTTGTTGTGATTTTACCAATAGTGTTTGTAGAGAATTTTTGTATATTGCTCTGTTTGTGTTTTTATTATTATTTTTTTGAACAAAGATAACATATGATGTTATCCAATCTTCTTGAACAAAGATAGCATATGAATTTTTGTATATTGCTCTGATAGTGGATATTAATTTTCATTAATTGCTATTTGCTAATGTCACCAAAATAATTAGTTAGGACTTAGGATTGACAAGTTTATAACAGTGGTCTTGATCTTGGTCATCATGTTAACAGTGGTCATCATTTTATGATTTTATTTGCATTTTCTTATAATTTTTTGGAAACTTTTTCTTCTCTAAATCGAGGCTTCCGCCTCGAAGCTTACGCCTCGCCTCGTCCGAAGAAAAACGCCTCGTACCACTTTTAGCTTTTTGGAACATTGTTTATTGCACAAGTTTATAATTTAATTAATTAAATCAAGTTACGTAAAAATTATAATATACAAATTTATATTTAGTAGATATATTAAACATTATAACTTGAAGGGTGTATTGTACGTTCTATTAAAAAAAAATTGGATATTAAGTGGTCAACTACATTAGAGGTAGTGAATGTTACATATTGTAGACTAGAGGGGTACTAATTGTTACTTTAAAAACTAGAGGGATGGTGACTGTTATTATGATTATATACAGTGTATTTTACTCTTAACTAATTAAAATAGTGAAATTGAACCATTCCGTTACAAAAATTGGATGGACGTTAAATTGCTTAAGTTTTTCTTACATGGCAGCAAATAAATAAAGCTAAAAGGAAATATATAATGATGTGGAAATTCCTTCATGACTGTAAAAAAATAACAAAAAATTAAAGAAATGACATGGAAAATAGAAGGCAACACAAAAAAAGTCTTGTCTTTTTTTATTTTCTTCTTCATGCTTGAAAATGGTAAAAAAAATAAAAAATTCTTCAACATCCTCAATTCACTGCCACTACCAACAGAACTCCACCATCACCCTTAGCCACACAAACAAATCTCTATTACCATCCAAAACATCACAACTCCACGGCCACCCGTAACCAACCCAAAATTCACAACTCCTTTGCCACCGCCACCCCTATTTGCAGTTCCAATCAACCAACCCTAGCATCATATATCTCTATCACCATTCAAAACCTCTCAATAGTTTCAATCGTCGGCACCATCTTCTCTTTTTTCCCCCTTTTTTCATCGGAGATAGTTTTGTGCAACCTCCACAACCCCAGATCTGAGTAACGTTACTAGAAAATAAAAATAAAAGGGAAAAGGAAAACAAAAATCCGCTCCTATCATTTTCTTGTTCTCTCTCCTCTGCATCTGCAGCAATGGTGGAACTACCCAATCACTTCATCTTTCTCTAATGGTTTTAGGTTTGTAATTTTAAGATGATGAATAAGGACTTGAGATGAAGAAGATGCCGAGTTCATTTGGATGGATGAGTTGTAATGAGAGAAAATTTAAAGTTAGGGTTTTGATTTGGGATTTTTCCCAATAGAAATAAAAGAGGAAGATGGGGAGAAGTATGAAGAAAAAAGGAAAGTATGTTTGGTTTGACAGGGAGTATATTTATTTGATTAGGATTTGATTTAAATTTGATATATCTTGATATATAAATTTGATTTAATGAATGAAAAAATGTTTTAATTATATTAGTTTTTGTTGTGTTTTATTACGCTTTTGCTATTTTTAAAACATTAAAATGTTAAAAATGAGTCAAAAAAATAATTTTTTTTGTGTTCCTTTTATTTTCCATGTCATTTCTTTAATTTTTATTTTTACACAGGCACAAAGGAATTTCTATAATTTTTATTTTTACAGGAATTTCCACACTAGTATATATTTCCTTTTAGCTTTGTTTCTTTACTGCCACGTAAGAAAAAACTGAAGCAATTTTTCGTCCATCCAATTTTTGTAAACGAATGGTCCAATTTTACTATTTGAATTAGTTTAATAACAAATTAAAAGAAGTTTAGTGGTATAATAAATAAAAGGTGTCAACGGGGAAATGATTAGTTTTGCCGTAAAAGATTTAACAATCTTCTTTAAATGTGAAAATCATCTTAAGAAAATCTAGCTGATACTAATATTTGTTACTTCATGATATTAATGATGTCAATCCAAGCATATCAATCTTGTCTGATTTACCACAAACTGTTGCAGCTCTTGAGAAGTTATTGAACAACTATGCTGGAAAATATGCCACTGGAGATGAAGTTTCCCTGGTTTGTTTCTTCTTTTCATTACATATTTACGCATGCTTAAAATTTAAACAGTTATTTGCAGATACTATAAATAGGTTGGGTTATGTAATCTGTATGCATCTCACCAGATCCAAATATAATCCAACTATTAATGTTGGACTGTGACAGATACTAAAATGTCTTATTGAAATTTGTGTTCGATTAAGACTCGAGAGTGTCAAAATTTAACAAGAAACTGGATACAGACAAGGCATATTAACATTTTATTATCTATATTAATTTAATATATTTAAAAATAAACCCAAGTAAGATACTGTATATTTAGACTTTCTGACTTAACTAATCTGATATACTATAATAGTTGAGGATCTTTAATATCATTCTAAAAAGAGAGGATGAAATTTTAATATATTTAATTGGATACCATTTACAAAACTATAATTTTTAGGCTTGCTTATTGGCTAGCTTCATTGACGGTGTAAAAGTGTTCATTTGTGCAATCGATTCATGCTGCAAGGTGTACACATTTAACTTTTTGGCTTAACTTCCAGGCTGATCTGTTTCTGGCACCTCAAATCCATGCAGCAACCAAAAGGTTTAAAGTTGACATGGTAGGTCCTCATGGCATCTCTTTTCAGGGAATTTATATCTATTATTTTTCCAGATTGTTGCGTACTATGTTTGGACATTTTTTATTGCCTATAATTTATTATCTATGTTCTAGAATTTCCTTGATCCTAAAAGAGAGGGAAGATATCTGATGTTCTAGTCAATGATATGAATTTTATCTGTTGTGTACATTTTATTCTTACTGTTAATGGGGATTGATTGTAGTAGTGTACAAGATGATAACTATGGTACTTGGTCCTTTTCTTTTAAAGGGAAACAATAATTTGATTATTGTGTAACATGTTAGAAATTTACAATTATGGTACAAAGTACTCCAAAATTTGAAAATGTATTACTCTACCTTCCTGGGTTTACTGGGTAAACTTGAAGAAAAATACATGACATTATCGAAATTGTGCATTTTGAGAATATTCTAGTTGTAGCTTGCCCTCTCTCTCTCTCTCTCTCTCCATATGTGTGTGTGTGTATATATATATATATATATATATATATATATATATATGTTATGTAATACTCCTTTCTTGAAACTATACCCAACTTAGGTGGTGTTTGTTTACATCTGAATAGCTCTTAATGGTCGGTCAGAGGCAAAACTTGTTTGATAAAAAAAATTTTACCTCTTAATGTCTCTTAATCGGTTAGACACAAATTTAACTCTAAACCATTTAGAGGTGGGTCTGAATGAAAGTTGCCTTTTTTGGACCAAAATAACCTCCTCAAAGCATATCAGAGAAAAAATTACAGGCATCAATTTCATCATCCTCGGAGAAATCTCGGAATTCATTCGCTCTTTTCTTAGGATTCTTGCTACTACTCTTACGCCCCTTTCCTCTATAACTAACAAGTTGTAGAGAATCTCTTTAACAATTCATAATTGCTACTCTTACGCCCCTTTCCTCCATAGGTGTGAATGAGCGGCTTGTTAGAAGAAGCCTAAAACAGCAGTAACATAAGCTTCGATCCAACTGGTAAGGTAGGTTTTGAAGGTGACATAGTTAGGTTGGTATTTACAGTGGTTATGGAGGAAGACAAGAAGTTGGGTTGTTGAATAGGAAGAGGGAAGGAAAGGTTAAAATGGTAAAATGCTATTATTCAGACATTTTGAAAAAATTAATTATCAAATAACATTTCTTCATTCAGATAGAATTTGATTCAGATGCTCTACATTATTCAGATGTCTAAACTGTTCAGATCTTAATCTTCAATTTTATCAAACACAACCTTACTTTCTTTATTACCCAATACTGAAAACTTGTTCTATGCAACACTCTGCGCAGCTTCTTTCTTCATCAACAACTTGCAATTTTTGTTTCGGTTATCTTGGTTTATGTACTCTCTATCGGACAGTGGATCAAATCAAACTATAAAACTAGCATCGACATTTCTTACCACAACACACTTAACTAGCATTATTAAATACACTGTTATGATCCTACTGTTGCTCAGTCTTACTTAGTATTAGATACTTTCAATTTTTAGAAATTTGAAATTGATAATCGTTTACTATGCTAATGGGTCCTTCAATATGTCATTGAATCTCTTGTTTAGAATTTTTATATTTCCTTGTGTGGAGGTGTGTTTATGATGTGCTTCGGAGAATCCAACCTAATAATAATTAGTGTAAATGTAATTATTTAATAAGATATATTATTATAAACACTCAGAAGTAAAGATCATAAAATAAATAGCAATAACAAGCTTGATTTTCCTCATCGACCCAAAAAAAAGAGAGCATGATCTTCCTCAATTGAGTTCAGAAATTGGATTTGCCTCTGAATTTTTATTGCTGTTTCAGTTTTTAAGTATATTTTATATGCCGGTGTTCTAATTTTTAATTTTTTTGGGGAAGGTATTTGATAATATTGTCGGTGCATGAAAGTGTTGCTGTCTAACCTATCAACCGTATATTTTTGTTCATATTAATGGTTTGTAGTAGTTGTAAAAGATGATAAATGTGGGTTTCATTAGTCTTTAATTTTTCTTTAATGAAGTCTAATTATTGTGTTTAGAAAGAGTGGAAACTGCTTTATAGTATGAGAATGTATTATCATACCTTTCTGATTCTGCAAGGTTACACTGTCACAATATTTCACAGACTAAAGTTTACACTTCGTGCCAGGTGGTTTTCTTGGTTATACCTTATGTGTTTCCAGGTTTATTTCTAATGTCAGTAAATAAAGTCTTTCAAGCAAATGAATTTTGACAGCCGAGTATGATCAATAGAGGAAAAGAGAGAGAGAATGAGAGAACGAACCTGGCTTGGTAGTGATATTTTTCAAAAAAGCCAATCTTATCCCCTTGAAAGGCTCTCACCCTATTCTGACTTAACTGAAAAACTAAGGCTGAACTCTTGCAAAGACGTCCATTCGACCATAGCGTGATGGTACGAACTACAACTATTATATATTTCATTTATGTGGTCAAGGAAATAAAAACCTTAAACAATATTTCAGAGACTATTTTAAGAATATTAGTGTACAGTTTAATATGCAGTTCTCTCTCAAAGAGCAGTGGTTTAAGAATTCTCTGATTGGTCTTTCCATATATGTAGTGTATTGTATTCTAATGCGTCTCTCCATCTGCATGTACTGTATAAATTAGATGAGCTCATACTTTTAAGGTTTTTATGCTCAATGGTTTATGTAGACCGAGTACCCTCTCCTATTGAGGTTGAACAAGGCATATGAAGAGCTACCAGCTTTCCAGGATGCTATGCCGGAAAAACAGCCGGATACTCCAGTTGTGGGTATTTGATCGAGGTAAAATCAATTACTCCCACTAGTTCACAAAAAGAGTCTCATTTGCAATATTTGTAAATATTAAGGATATATTTTTGTTCCATGTTATCCTAAAAAATAACAAGTTAGTTAAGTAATGCCACGTGACATGATAATGAAATTATGATGACAAACTTGAGGACCTTGTGTCATTCCATACTACTATGATAAACAGAGGACTCTTTTTAGTGAAACAAAAAAAATTGCACTCTTTTTGTGGAACAGAGAGAGTATATACCTACCTTTATTCATTTCTATTTGATCATGCATGTTTATGGGGATAGCCACCACCTAATTTCCATGAGTAAGATGCTAATAATCAATGAGCGCAGCCACACTACTCCCTCTGTCCCAAAAAAGATGTTTCAAGTACATTTCTAATTAGGTTCTCATTTTAACCACAATGAATCCCACGTAAGTACACTAATTTTATTTTTATTTTTCTTAAAAGGAGTAGACCCTACATAATTACTTCTGAGAGTAAAATAGACTTTATGAGATATTTTATTTCTTTTGTACTTCAGTCATCTTTTATGGGATGGAGGGAGTATTATGTCAACGAGTGCAGGGCTACAGGGCTACAGGCCTACGGCTTTATTAGATGCCACCAACATTCATTTCATGTCTGCTCTTTGTTCGTCTTCAGACTCTTTATTCAAATCTATCTAATCTTGGACTTTTAATATAGATCTTATAGTTTGTTCAAGTTATGCCTGCGTGGGCTCTTTGATGTATATACTGAATAATCTTCCTTTCTGTTATTTCTTGGTTGAAACATTGCAGAATAGAGTTGTGGCAGATATTTTCAAGTAGCACATATTTGGTGCAGACACAGAGAGATGGATATTACAATCATAGAACTATGATTATGAAATAAGTATAATAAAATGAAAAAGTACTTGAGGTTACTTCTTGTAACCTACTCAAATATGAAATTTGTTTTTTGAGAACTACTCATATATGAATTTTATTGCTCAGTTGTGCCACAATTTAGGTAAAGGGACATGTTAGTATTTTACTGGTGTACAAATTCTATAGAAATTAATATTGTTTCCAGTGTATTTAAATTTCTCCAGTCTGCGAGTACATGATGATTCAAATTGTTACTTTTCATATTTGGGACTCGTGATTCTTCCTCATATATGGGACTAGGAAAATAAAATACATGTCGACAAATATTTGACGAAGTTGGATTGCAACCAACCTTGTGTCTACTCTACTTTTGGAGTTTTGGAGCTTTTAGTACGTTTGGAGCATTTGGAAGTGCAAACGCACTTGAAAATTTTGTTAAATACAAGAATATGCTGACGTGAAGAAGGCTTGCTAGATCATACTATGTGATTACATTACGGGGGAGCTAACACACAATTAGATTTGCATTACGTGGAGTGAAGTGGAATGGTAAACGATGTAAAATCAACTTAAGGATATGCGAGTGAAGTCTGTTTGGAACATGTTATAAATGAATCTTTTAAGAATAAAGCTATCAACCCCCCGCCCCCCCCTAATTAGATCCTTATATGGTGGACTATTTCTTTGAGGGTGTGTTCGGTTACCACTTGTCAACGTTACAACGATAATGTTTAAAGCATTTGGATGTCCAGATGCAGCAAAGTAATTTTAGTGTGTTGTATTTAAGTTCTAAACATTGCGTTTCTTAGTTAAATTAATTGTATTTAAAATAAATTATTTGTAAACAAATAAAATTCTAGAGTGCATGAATGTGACTAACAGTCCAATCTTGAATGACGAAACACTTGTCATTTTTTTTAAATTAGAATATAGTACAGTTCCATACTCTAAACTGGCAAACAAACGCAGTCTAAGGGAAAAAAGAAAATGTGGGAAAACGTTAACTGCGGAATTGACTCTCAACTTTCTTCGTTTATAAAATTTCTCAAATGTTGTAATGGATACTGAACAAGAAAAAAGAAAATGGCAGTAACTACCACTTTCTTCCAAGAGACATGATCCCTCTCGTATGCTCAAATGAGTCATTTTGAGCATATCAAATATTTCATGATTCACATTGCTTGGTGTCATGTGGGCTAAAACTGTTGGTCAAATGTCCTTACCTATGTAGCCTTCCATTTTTTTCTCGGTCTGGCGCTTTGATTTTGGCCTTCACTTTTTCCTTCTCTCCCCTCAATTTTTTTTAGCTATAAAAGGGCAGGAAAGAACACCAAAAATTCACACTCCCATCCAAGAGATGAAAAGACAAAAAAGAAAGAGAGAAGTTTTTCCTAAAGCTTAGGAAATAGAGAGAGAAAGATAGTTCAAATAAATAGGGGTTTTATTTGGGTTCTATCACATAGTTATTGTGGTGAAGTAATTTGAGTTTGGATTCAAATTAATATATCTTTGTATTATCTCAAATTATTATAATGAATTTTTCGGAAATCGTCCCGTGGTTTTTACCTCTTAGTTTTAGAAAAATCTTAGTGTCTTGTGGTTGGATATTTTCTTCTCATTATTTCTTGCAGTGGTTATTATTTTGGTGAAGCTGCAAATTTAATCAGTTTGGCATATGCTAATATTTTATTTATTTAATTTATCAAAGACAACAATATTTGGGAGGTGATTTTTTTCCAACAAGTGGTATCAGAGCTAAGGTTATTTGCTCGGTTATTTTTTGATAAATTTTATGGAGGAATTAGTCAGAGCCATGATTAAATTGACCTCTTCAAAATTTTCGATCTGAAAGCCCAGAATGGAGGATATTATTTATTGCAAGGATTTGTATGATCCGTTGGAGTTCGAGAAAAAGAAGTCATCGGATAAATCTGAGGCTGAATGGAATAAAATGAATAGAAAGACTATTGGTCACATCTGGCTGTGGATTGATCAAAGTGTGTTCCACCATGTTTTGTAGGAGACGGATGCTCATACTCAATGGACAACACTATAGTCTATGTACGAGAAGAAAAATGCACAAAATAAAACTTTCGTAATTCAAAAAATTGTGAATATAAAGTACAAGAATGGGAGCAGTGTGTCGGAGCATATGAGTGAGTTCCAAGGTTTGGTGAATTAGCTGTCCACCATGAAGTTGAATCTTGATGATGAGATTAATTCAACCACTTTTAAGTCAGTTCGTTGCCAAATAGTTGGGAGACTTTGGTGGTGTCTCTAAGCAATTTAGCTCCAGAAGGAAAGATGACTATGTAGATGGTCAATGATAGTCTTCATAATAAGGAGACAAGGCAAAAGGAGTAACGTGTAAATTTTGAGACACGTGCTCTTATTGCAGAGAACAGGGGAAGAAACAATTTTAGGGGATCTCACAAAGGAGATAAAAGTCGCAATAAAAGTAAAAATCACAGGAGCAAGTCAAAGACCAAACAAGGTGAAACGTATCGATGCTTCCATTATAATAAGGGAGGTCATTACAAAAGAAATTGCAGAATCTGGTTAGATAAGCAGAAAAATGGTGAGCAGGGAAAAGTGGTCATTTATTAACGTATGTAATAAATAATTGCATACATGATAGGGAGAAGATAAATGCATGAGAACAAAAAAATTTAGAGGTCTCAGTAGTGTCTTAATAAGCACAACTCAGCTTTCTCCCGAATAAATCCAGAGCGTGAGACCACTTGAGCATAGTGGGGTTTACCAGGACTCGAACCCAAGTTTGTGGGGATTTATATCCGGCTTCCCACCACTAAGCCACCACTTTAAGCAATGATAAATATATAAATGTTTATTTTATTAGCATATCCTTTTAGTCAGAAGGTATGCAATCACTAAGGTATATACAAGTATTATTGTACACATCATAAAAAAATACATGTACAAAACTGCAAATGGATCTTCACCCGGCATGCGGTAGTCCGCATAGACAGATTATTTCCACAAACTGCTAATAAGGAATGAATACGAAGGGGTATTCACCAAACATGCGATAGTCCGCGTAGTCAAGTTATTCCCACAAGTTAATAAATGGTAAAAATGTTCCCACTAAGTCTTATAATATCAACAAGGATAGATGGTACCACTATAAATAACAAAATTTTAAAAAATGGACAATAAAACATTAATATAATTTGACAGTTAAAGAATATAATCGGTGGCAAAAATCAAGTCAGTAATATAATGCTTAATTGCAAGAATTTAAAGTTTTACCGTCTCAGTTGGTTGGAGCATCGTGCTGATAACGTGTTATAAAACTAAAAAAATAATAAAAGTTGCAATATAGAAGTATCAGGAAATTTCTTTCGTTTGTGTGTGTGTTTTCATTAGAGAAGCTTGCCTTTTATAGGAAAATAAAAAGAGAACACACCCAACCAAGATTCACAAAACAAGCACTAGACCAAAAGTCTAGCTAGTATGTAGCTTATGACTTTTTGGGAAATCATAATACTATAACAATAATAACAATATAATAAACAATAGGAATCTTTTTTATGGGACAGGAGGAGTAATATAATAGATAAAATACCTATATCTACATATTAATTTGTCAATAATAATTAAATAAATTTTAAACTCTCGCGTAATCGTGTGTATCACTCGAAAACAACACTGAAACTTAGTTATACAAAAAAAATCTTTCACAACCTAGTCGTTATCTTGACTTTCAACCAAGGGGTCCGGGGGGTCATATGACCCCCTACCCTGAAATATTCGAGGTTATTTGATTTCCTTTTCATTCCTTTTTCTTTTATATTTTTTTTCCTGATTTGCTTCTCTTGTTTTTGCTTTATCATCAAAGTGGGCAAGAAAAGGTGGTAGCAATTCTTTCTGTAAACTAATTAAAAATAAAAAGCTAAAGAAATAAAATAATTTTTTTTGGATCTATAGTGACCATAAGTGCACCATAGTTATATCCTATCAAGATTATCAAATCTCTCTTTTTCTATTTTTTTTTATTTTTATTGTTGGAATTCCTTCTTTCAAACTAATTAATCTCATGAACCACAATATAAAGTTTTGAATATATAATATTATAATTTGTAATTTATCTATAAAAGTAGCTAAAGTCTAATTAAAAGTGTGTGTGTTTAAAGTAATTAGACTCACAACTCAAATGTTGACAAGGGTTGAAATAGGATATTATGAAATACTATAATTGGGCAAAATGAATTTGAAAGAAACACTCGAAGCGTCAATAAATAATTTTTTTTACCGATATATTTTGACCCTTCTCTAAAAATATTCTGATTCTGCCGGTGCAACCATACTTCAAATAAAAACAGATTTAGATCTTGGTATCAACAATTACAAAGCTCGAAGAGGTCTTATCAGCCAGCTATTGTAGTATATAGTTTTCGGATCCGGTTAGCATGAAGTTTATATTTTGATAATTTGGTCAATTGACCAATAGAATACTGACACATAAGAGTCTCACTTTTGCATGTCAAGATTTTATTTATTTAATCGAATTAACTTACCCAAAAATAAACTTCATGCTAACCACTTCTATAGTTTTCGATGCATAACTGTGATAAAACATTTGTTCATCCTGTTGTATTCTGTTGAACAGAATATAAAGCTTCGTATACCCCTCATGCATAATTGGAGCTAGCAGATTATATGCATATATTTATATGTATATCATATTTTGGTAAGTACTCTAATTCAGAGAATTATCATATCCCGTGAAATGAACGGTTATTACCCAAAATTGAAAATAAAAAATTAATGTCTTGAAGCAGCTAGCAAGCTGACAAATACAAAGATCAAGTAAAAGATACAAAAATTTGTCAACACCAATTTCCATCACTTTCCCAGGGAAATTGCTCAAAATCTGAATCTGATACTATCTTGTTTGAATCCTGAGCTTTCCACTAACAGTATCAGCATCCCTTCCCACTATTTGCTAGTCATCAACAAATGGTGGAGTTCTGCAAATTTCTGTGTTGGACATTGGTACTTATATAGTTATATGCTCTACTAGCCTAAATCCGATGTCAATCGTCTTTTTATATATTTCGTTAAATGATTTATTGACATCCTTAGTGTTTGTTCATCTACCAGCTCATTGAGCGTTTAGTATGTTTGGAGTTCAAAACGCACTTGAAAATATTGTTCGGCTGCTCGGAGTCAAACGCACCACACCATTTTTTGTGTTGTGGCCAAACGCCATAAACGTTATAACTTTCGATTCTCTACCTTTTGTTGAACATAGCTCATCCATCAAAACATCCGCACCACGCGCTACGTCACTGTGACTAGCTTGCTCTAGCATCAGATAACCAAGTCTGAACCATTTCCAACCTTTCAAAGAATCCTCAAGACCCAGCGCCGGGATAACCAGCGGTTCAACTGCAATTCAAAGAATCTTGAACAAATGCTTCAATCATCTTATAATCTGCCTTCTGGTACTACAAATCAGGAAAAACACTTCTATATAATTGTGTAAAAAAGTTCTACATTTACTAGCATCCCACCGCACCGTTCCACCAAATAGGCAATTACTACAATTAAAAACATAGAGAGAGTTGCTTAATTGAATGTTTTGTCAGCAAAAGAAAGCAACAGCTCAAAGTAAGTTCTCCATTATCATTATATAGTAATAATAGAAAAGTTGCCCGTTACATAGGAAATTTAATCACTGCGTTAGTGTAATATCACAAAGAACAACCCACGTTGTAGATTTCTTTGGATAGGAAGAAAAGTTCAACTGGTGAGCTGAGCAATATTCTAAAAGACACTAGGCGGGAGACGGGAGGCCGAGGGGGGCCTAGCGCCTAGGAGGCCTGGGCGGGGCCTAGACGAGATTTTTTATTTTAAGTCAATTTTAATATTTTATCTTACATTTATCCAAACAAAACAATAATACAAATCAAAACAATCTATAATAATGATAATAAAAGCATTTGCTTAAAATTCAAACATATATCCATATTGCTAATGTCATAGGTCAAACACAAACATACAATTGTTCAAAGTTCAAACATATTTTTAACGTATTAGTTTTATTCATAAACAAGATTGTTATTAAATAATAAAATTTAAATTTTCAAGAATTTAATTTAATATTAAAACTTAAGAAACTAAACATAAATTTAAGAATTATATTAAATTAAACTAAATATTACAAATGTATCGTCATTTATATAATTTGAAGTTGGCACAAATTTAAAAAATTACAACTATAATAAAATTATCTATTTTGGCTTGATATTGTTTACTTTTTGTTGTTATTTGATATACTACGACATATATTATGAATATGATAAATCATTAAAAAAAATAAATATATCAAGATCTGGTTTGGATAGTTATTAAAATATTAAAAAAACTTTTTCGTGTAGACTCCGTCTAATTTCTTGAAAGAATTTGTTTGCCGTCTTGGGCCTAGATGAGGAGCTAGAGGGGGCCCAGCGCCTAGGCGGCCTAGGCAAACCTACGCAGAAATTTTTAGAACAGGAGCTGAGGAGAGAGAGTGACAATAACCCCCATCTCCATTGACACTGATTACCCCGAAATAAAACAACAAATTAATTTCCGAATTCAGTACAATACTAAGGGTACATGTGTTTGGATTCACGAAACAGTTGGCGCCACTTTATTAATATAGATACATGAATAAGGAGCTACACAATAGAGCAGAACGCAGCATACTTGGAAAGCACATCATCAATCAGAGACTGGAAAAGGGCAGAAACTTGGCACACTTAGATCTTGCAAGTCATGACGCTTCTCTATCGCGATAACTTAATCCTCTTGTTTTTGCTGCTCATTTTAGGTCTCAAATTACTGGCAGTGATAAGTTTATAATCAGGATGAGGCATTTCACCAAGTTTCCCAAACTTTCCCTCATAGAAGGACCACACTTCTGACCTGTTAAAAGGAAAAACGGAGAAAACTTATTCACCAAAGACATTGACAAGAGACAATTAAATAACTATGGAACATGATCATATCACATACCAATATGCCAAGAACTGAAATGGTGCATATTTTCCGTAAATCACTTCAATATCTTTTTCAATTGTTCGGATGCTAGAGTTTCTTGCATGAACCTGAGCTATCATATACTTGTAAGCCTCTCGAGCATTACGAGTACAAAGAAAAGGTAAACAACGGATGAAGCAAACAAAACCTGACCTGTTTAATATGCCGAATAGTTTCAGAATCAGATGGAACCACATGGTAAAATCCCATGCACATGAGCACGTTGGCACATGTATAAGGACCAAATCCATTAATTTCTTTCAGCTGCTCGGCTAGCTTATTGTAGTTGGACAAGCTTGGTCTGCTGCAAGTTTCTTCCAGTTGTTTTAGTTGAATCCTCCCTTCAACGATACTTTGAGCGAGACTCACTACGCGGCGTGCTCTATAACCAAGTTTGCAGCGCTTTGCCAAAATCTTTTCATCAAGGCTTGCTAATTCTCTTGGACTAGGAAAATTCCCAATGCTATTATATGAATAAAGTTCTGTTGTTTCTGAAGACTTAACATCAGAGGCCGAGCATGAATTAACTTCATGTGATTCAGTTGAATCCTGACAATTACCAATTAGCTTAGGAAAGTTGTCTTTATTTGATGAGGGAAATTTTGTGCTTATCTCTATCCTCTGTGAGCCTGACATTTCCGCACAATTCATAGTGAAGGAAGCATTTTCTTCGGGGTCTGTTTCAACCTCTGCATTCCTTATTGCTGAAAATGAGGAACTCTTCCGCCTTTCAGACTTTCGCTTCTTCTCTTTTCCTGCAGGTGTCTTGGGAACAAAATGATCAATCTCAGCTGCTGGACTCTTGAAACTTGAACTATTGTTAGCTACAGCAACTGAGACACTTGACAAGGGGCACCGGAGTTCCAACTGAAGCTCACATAATGCTCTAACCATGCTCAAAGTCCTTGGCCACCTATGAAAAGCAAGCAGTTTTATTTATTTTTTTGACACAACACATGAATACAAGATGTAAACATAATCGTGCATCTCTCTATTCACTGATGAGCTAGAAAAGAAACATGAGAGCACGGAAAGGACTCATCTGTCCTACAGATCTATGGACTTAAAATATTTAGTTTTCATAAATATTTTTTTAACTTGCAATCACATTTATATTATTTTATCCTAACTAGATTCTACTTGAGTGTAAATGGAGAATATTCAGATCTATAAACTACAATTGACAGCAAATTAGGGAAGGGTCTTAATATTCAGATCAATTCGTCAAACCTTTTTAGCTTCTACAGATTGTGTAGGATGAGGAATTGACAAGTGTGATAATATGCATGATATATAGCTCAAGTGTCAAGATTTAAATCCAATAGATTATAAGAGATATTTCCACCTAGAGTGTTGTGTAAAGAAATCATCTTCCTGTTACTCCCAATTTTATGTTTGAAGGTTTTCTTTCTATTATCTTCAAAAGTTCTTTTTTACATTTTTTCATTCATCATCTAAAACAATGCCTCTAAAAGTTGAGAATCTTTCAAAAAGGAAAGGGAAGAAAAAGAACTACTCCCTCCGTCCCTCAAAAAGGGCTTAATTTGACTTTTTCAGTCAAATTGACTATTTTTGTAATCAAAATTTATGCTATTTTCTTAGAAATATAGGTAGATAAACTATAACCATAAGAAACTATATCTAATTTACTACTAGCTCCAATTTTCATGAGTTTGAAAATACAATTGGTCAATATGACCAAAAAGTCAAACTGAGCCAGTTTTTCAAGGACGAAGGGAGCATGTATTAAAGTTTGGAAAAATAGTGGCACATCGAATATTACCTAGATTATGGTTTGATGTGGTACGCAAAACGAATTTGGGAATAGAAAACATGTCTTTTCGTGGTATGGCATACGGTAGGGGTAGGTCCTTTTCGAATCGCTTAGTTGGCACGAGATACGTTTATCCAACGCCTGGTACATTGGGAACATCTTTCTAAAAAGATATAGTCAAAATTAATAGAGAGATAGTTAACACCCTTTGACATATAGTTAAAACTAATACAATTCTTTCTATGTGCAATGTCACAACAAGCGTATTTTCAACGAGATTACGCTATGTAATCGCTTACTTGACAGCCACAAGACATTCATGTGGCTATATTAGTTAGCATTCTCTATATCTTCACATATTAGGATTGTTAATAAAGTGTTTTAGATCTACTCGTAACTCAAGTGGTTATTATATTTTATAAATATCTAGATATTTTATAGGATGATTCTAGATAGTCGCTCTTAGCCTTCCATTAGATTTTATTTTAGCCATTGATCGTATAGCTCAAGGGATTAAGAGGATGGTTTTCATTTGTAAATCATAAAGTAAAGTTTGTAACCATGATTGTACGATAGAAGTTTACATAAATAGGGAGAAAAAGTTTTGGATCGCCACATTTGATATTTCAGAACGGAAGTATACCATATTTTGTAATGTTCATATCAAAATGTAATTCGCTAGCAAGTTAAAATTATGTGGTTACCATGCAACAACCCAGGATTTTATAAATATTCTCGATATTTTATAGAATGATTCTAGATAGTCGCTCTTAGCCTTCCATTAGATTTGATTTTAGCCATTGATCATATAGCTCAAGGAATTAAGAGGATGATTTTCATTTGTAAATCATAAAGCAAAGTTTGTAATCATGATTGTAGAATAGAAGTTTACATAAATAGGGAGAAAAAGTTTTGGATCGCCACATTTGATATTTCAAAACAGAAGTATACCATATTTTGTAATGTTCATACCAAAATGTAATTGGCTAGCATGTTAAAATTATGTGGTTACCATGCAGCATCCCAGGATTGTAATTTAGGGCTTTCTAACTGATTTTTAGAAGAACCGAGATAGGAGAGAGGTAAAAACATAAATAGAAAGATTTGTAAGAAGAATCAAGAGAAAGATACAGATTTAGAGATAAAAGGATAGATACATACACAAGACAGAATTGTATAAGAGTCTGAGTTAGAGAGAGAAAGAGGAAGAGATAGCAACAACTCAACTCAAGAAAGAAATTCAATTATTTTAACACATGAATGTTACAACTGAAAACAACTCCTATTTATAGTTCAACTTAAAGAAACAACCATAACAATGACCAAACTAACCTTCTGACTCGACAATAAAATAACAACATAACTACCTACAAAGTACCAATAATGTGATAATTAATGAAAGTTGTATATTTTAATATACAACTTTTAAGAACATCTCTACTCATGCTTAATTTCCAATCCATGTTAATGACTTTATGTTCATGTTCATATGAGTGAAATGGGTGAAAATTAACCCCTATTTACTCCCTTAAGGAAGTGATCAAAAGCCCTACACTTCAAAAATTATCCCTTTGGAATGAACTGGAAATCAAAAATAAGAGCATGTGCATTTGTTTATAGCATCTTATTATAACCATTTAAAATAAGTAGGTTTCGAACGCTCATTTTTGTTTATGTTTATAAAGTCGTTGTCACACATCAACATATCATAGAAAATTGATATACTCGCATATTTTTACATGCTCGTTGCATCCATATAGTTAGATAACTTAGATTATTAAGTGCATTGTCAAAACGACATACTTTTGGTCACACTTCCTTGTGGGAATAAGAAAAGGAACACTTTCCCTTCCCTTCCCCCCCCCAAAAAAAAAAAAAAAAAAAAAAAAAACTCACACACAAGTATCAACATATTTTGGAATGGCAAACTCATGCTTCCTTGGAGAGAGAAGCATTCAACAAACAATGAATATAGAATTTATTAGTAACTCCTAATAACTCCATTTTGAATTCATCGAGATTATATTTATAATATCAAAAAAAACTAATCCACTAATACAATCATATATGGCGAATTTGGACGGAATTGGTGGCCGACTTGAATGTTGAGTCGGGCATTCCGAAATTTGGTACCCTAAAAATGATTGGAATGGGCATTCCATCATAATGGTCATCTCACCTATGCATTCAAAATAGCATTCCTTGGGCGAAACTGCAAAAGAATTCTAGAATTGGCGGAATAGGTCCAAAAACATTTTGGTCCATCAACTATCTCTAAAAAAAACTAAAATTCTCTCTCTAATTTTTTCCATCTTCCATTTTAATCTATATTCCTATGCACTAAAAGACGTATTGAAATAATAATTTCATTCAAACAGAGTTTCAATGTTACTTACCAAACGTGTGAATGAAATGTTTGATTTTGATTCCATTCAGGCATGAATGGAATTCCAACCATCAATCTGCTCTGCCCTAAAAAGGCCTTCCAGATAAATGGCCTGCCAGACTTGGCAGACAAAATTGCTCAATAGGTGTGTTTACTCTTAAAAGTGATTACAAATATACTCCTACCAAAATCATGAAAAGGAATCCTACAGTCAGTTGTTCACTTATTGTTGTCTTAGGTCTTGGAATCAGATTTGGCATCTCCAAGTTCATTAAAAAAAAACTCATTTCTTTGAAAGCATGTTCAGAAGCCCTTGGTACAAAACTAGCTTGGTGGAAAAAGAATGCAGAATCTTCATTATGCACTAAGTATTCACAGGTTGAAGAATCTACTAATATTTACATCTTCTTTGTCCTTGGACTGAAGATATATGGGCCAATTTTTCTCCATCGTTGGTCATTGATTAAAAAAAATAAAATAATAATAATAATAATCTTTTTCGACGGTGGATATCTAGTTAGAGTCAACTCTGAATCCTTGCTCTTAAGGTGACTCTGGATGTCTTCACTGCTAAGCTCTTATTGAACGTATTTTTCCTTATTTGGGAATAGAGAAGCATTTTCCTTAATGGTAAGTTTCCCGCTACTGCCTATATTTTTTCTAAAGATGTTGAACTAGTTGAGGATTATCATTTAGGTATCTTGGATTCAAAGCAAGGTAATAGAATTTCATATCCTCCTACAAAGTTTCTTTTCTCACTGGAAGCCTCTCCTGCAGCATTTCTAAAACAAGCTTTTAACGGCACTTTCAAGTCTGCTTCTTTGATAGGTTATGATAGCTTCATTTGTACTTGACTCGGCCATCTTTGTTCACAGGTGGATTCACTTTTCCAGTCGCAGTCTTCTAATATTTCTGAACCACAAACAATCCTAGCTGCAGTCGAGTATGAATGTATGATAACTGTAAAGTAAGAATTCTAGTGCCATTGTAGAATTAATTCCCTAATTATCATGAATGCTATATATGTAATCAAGGAATACTCAAAGTTGCCGGGAAACTAAATCCATGGTATCCATCTAGGAGGCCTCAAAGTGTCATTAAATCTCATTCAAGCATGTTAACAATCGGCTAATGTTGTGGAAAATTGTTGGCAACTTCAGCTGGAGATAACAGTTTCCCTCGTATTTGGTTAGTTTCTTACCCATTGGTTAGCCATGTTTAATTAGTCTAGTGACTCTAGTCAAGCTTCATTTTTAAGCTTTCTGTTTCTAGAACCTCTCTCCGAAATAACCTAACAAATTATATCTCAGATAAAGAAGGTGGCATTTTAGAAGAAAATGAGGACAGATTTGGAGATGAAATCTATTTAACTGTCAAACCAAAAGTTAACCGGTAAAACAATTATCCCTCTCTCAGAAACAACTCCCAAAAGTATCTCCCATAAAGAATGTGGCATCCCGAGATTCATCATTCATCCAGAAGAAAATAAGGACTGATTTGGAGATAAAATCAATTTAATTGATAAACCACAAGTTACCTATTGAAGCAATTAGAAGTTTAATTACACACTGAAGCAATTTAAAGTTTAGAACTAATAAAAAAGATTAACGCACATACTAAACTTACTGGCAATTGCAGAGGAGCATGCACTTCACCATGTCTTCAAACAAAGTTGGAGACCTAAACATTCTCCCAAAACCCCTCTCTTTCGCCCCACTATACATTTCCTGGAACTCCCTCACATTCTTCTCCTCGTCTTCAGTCAACCGAAGCATTCGCCTCACTTGACCCTGAATTCAAAAGAAACCAATTAACTAGGTTGAAAACGAGGTGAGCTTGAACTATGTCTAAACGAACCCAGACACGACATTGTACAAACTCGACTTGTTTAACAAAACGAGTAAAGGGGTTTGTTCAAAGTCATCTACACGAGTCTGGTTGGGTTTGCGACCAGCCAGGTTCATATACATCTCTACTCATGGGCGAAGCCATGTATAGGCTAGGGTGGGCTTTAGCCCGGATGGAGTTTTTGGAAAATATTTAGTACTTATATATTTTCAATAGTCCAGCCCAATATTGTTTTCCTGTTTTCTTGTATTAAGAAATTGCTTGGGCTTCTTACAATAATTTTTAGTTCTGTTTATCCAAGTGTACAATAATTTTTAATAAGTGTTTATGATTTTATCCAAGTGTTTTTTCCCTTGTGTCTTCATCTTTATTCTTAAGATATGGTTCTGTTTATTTAATCTAGTATCCTCAAAGACTGTGATGTCCTTGTTTTTTTTTCTTTGACATCCTGGAGGGAGTAGTTTTTAGTGCTATGTTGGCCTCTATCTTGTTTAATTTTGATGTTTACTTGTTCATGCATCATTTGTTGCTAATTGTGGCACATTACTAAGATAGGAGTACTTGGTTGATATTATGCTTGTTGTATGCCATGCTTTGACTAATTTACTTATCTAGGTTTTGAAATCTAATGATACTATTAGCATTTAGTATGTTATTTTTCACTATAATCATTCAATATAATCTTTCAATTGAACCAATTTTTTTGTTAAAAATCCAGCTGTTAAGCAATCTTATAAGCCACAATGGAAAGTCAAGGAAGCAAGAGATAAAAAACTTTGTTTTCTTTCTTTAAACCAAGAGAAAGTGCATCAACGACAACTAGTTTATACTTGTTAAATTCGTGAATTTGAGATAAATAAAGTATTGAAATTACTTTGTTGATGTGATGGGAGGTTATATATATGCTAATTGGAGTAATAAGGATGAAATTTTTGGCTAAGCTCCTCTATTATATATGCTTATGAAATATGGGATTTTAGAGTACGCCTTCAAGGTGTTTGAAATTTTGCCTCCAAGAGGTTGTTATGCTAAAACTTGTGAATTAGCTAAGGTAACCTTTATATATATTTCGAATTTATGATCGATCTTGGTGGGACAATTTCTTGCGTATATGGTTGGTACTTGATAGCCCAGGGTGGCAAAAATTCCTAGCTCCGCCCTTGTCTCTACTAAATCGACCAAAAAGATAAGGAAATTTTTTTAGCGAGAAGAAATTGGAGAAGTACAAATTACAAACCAGAATTGATTCTGTCTGCTGAGGAGAGAGAAAATCGGTGCCAAATACCCAGAGAAGCAGAGAGTGAGGAGCTTCGGAAGGGTGAAAGATCTGTACTGTGAGAGAAGAAGAATTGTGATCATCTTCATCATCGAGGCGCAAAGGCCGTTGGAGGGTTTTGGAGAGAGAATCCCAGTGGTTCGGAGCCATCATGAACAGACCGTGACTGCAAACTGCCTTTTCTAGGTCGAATGTGGCGGCTAAGAACTCCCCAAGTGGTAGCTCCACCACCACACTGCGGTCGCCGTGATGGGTGGCGATTGGGATCATTTTCTTCTCTTACGTGGTCTCCCTTTTCATTATCAGAATTCAGAAGCAATGAAATAACACTTTCCTGGGAATTTTCAATGAAATATATATTAGCCCAATGTAATCGTCATATTTTGAGTATATGTTGACTGAACTAAATGGGCAAAGGGTGATGTTTAACCGATGTTCTACTTTCCCCTTAAATTAATTTTTTTTTCAAAATTAACTTTAACATTATAAAATATGATGGGGTGACATGTTTAAATATAAAATATATTCTAAATAAAACATTATATATCATTTAATCAAAATAAAAAATATTAAAATAAAAATAAAAAAAACATAACATATTTACATCATTTAATCAAAATAATAAAATTCAAATTATTTTGTTAACTAATCAAAACAACTAATTAAATAAAATAAGTTGTATAACATATTTACATAACATATTTACATCAAATACTAATTAAAAAAATATTAAAATACTAATTAAAAATTACTAAAATACTAAAAAATAAAATTAAAAAATACTAAAAATATTAAAATTCAAATTATTTTGCTAATTAATCAAAACAACAAAAATTCAAATTACATCATTAAAATACTAAAATCATAATACTAAATACTAATTGATATAAAATTTATTTTTAAACTATATAAAAATTTGATGATGTAATAATCTATACATAACAAATATATGTTATAAATAATTTGATGATGTGATAATCTATACATAACAAAGATATGTTATAATTTGATGATGTAATAATATTTTTTTAAAATGTATTCAAAAATTCAAATTACATCATAATATTTTTAAATTGATATGATTTTAAAATTACTAAAATAATCATAATACTCAGTTTTGAATTTTAAAAATATTATTTAGTATTATGATTTTAGTAATTTATATGAATTAGTATTTAGTATTATGATTTTAGTATTTTAATGATGTAATTTGAATTTTTGTTGTTTTGATTAATTAACAAAATAATTTGAATTTTAGTATTTTTTTAATTTGATTTTTTTTAGTATTTTAGTATTTTTCTAATTAGTATTTAGTATTTTTTTAATTAGTATTTGATGTAAATATGTTATGTTTTGAATTTTAGTATTTTGATTAAATGATGTAAATATGTTATCCAACTAATTTTATTTAATTAGTTGTTTTGATTAGTTAACAAAATAATTTGAATTTTATTATTTTGATTAAATGATGTAAATATGTTATACTTTTTTTTTATTTTGAATTTTAGTATTTTTGTTTTGATTAAATGATATATATTGTTTTATTTAGAATATATTTTATATTTAAACATGTCAAAATCACATTTTAACATTTTTGTCTTCATTACATAACTATGAAACGCGGCGACAAAAATTGTAACGTTAAGGGTATTTTTGGAAAAAAATTAGTTTAGGGTGCAAGTGGAACATCGGGATAAATATCAGGAACTTTTTTGACTTTTTGCCTCTGAACTAAATATGCAATCAATCATTCAACTAATTAAAATTTTATAATTAGACATTTCGTTAAATTAATTAAACCACACTCTAATTATTATCCACGTGTTTATACAAATAAAATAAAATGTATTAAATTATTGCTTACATGGATAAAAAAATTTAAAAATGCTCAAAAATTAATATAAGAATTAACACAAAAAAATGAGAAATAAAAATAAAAATTAAAAGAAAATAAACAAATTTATTCATCTGATTCTTTTTTATTCTATGTATCTTCTTCATCTGGTTTCTTTTTCCATAATTTGCACATAACTCTTCGTCTTCCACATTTCTAGAGAGATTCCTCCCCCCCCCCTCCTCCTCCCTCCCTCCCTCCAAGAATTCAATTAATACTACTAAATAAACAGAGGGAAAAGAGAAGAAAAAAAAATGGGGTGGATTATTACGATAGACTGAAAGTGAATCGGAATGCAAGCGATGAAGACCTGAAGAAAGCCTACCGTAGGCTAGCCATGATTTGGCACCCTGATAAAAACCCTACCAAAAAGCGCGAAGCCGAAGCTAAATTCAAAAATATCTCCGAGGCCTACGATGTCCTTAGCGATCCTCAGAAGAGTCAGATCTACGATCTCTACGGGCCGCGCTTTCAGCCACACCCTCCAGCACCCTAACACTTCCTTTCGCTTTGCTGATGATATTTATGCCAAATTGTTTGGCATAACCGTTGGCGCTGGAGGAGGGAGAGGTAGGGTTTATAGAGAAGGGTTTTTTAGGGCTACCAATGCCGAGTTCTGCTGGTGCTGGAGCTTCGAAAGCTCCCGGTACAGAATTTGTTGTCCTGTAGTTTGGAGGAGAGGGTGCTAAGAAGAAGATGAAGATTTCCAGAACTATTGCTGATGCTTCTGGGTATGTCATTGGTTTATTTTCCGCAAAAACATTGTTATGACATTTGTTGTTTTTCTTGGTTCCATTGTGGGGTTGTTCTTTTGAATGTAATGGTTATATAATCTTTGTTTTGTTTATTGCAGATTGAGGATTGGAGCAATTTTCTAGGATTTCAATTTCATATTTGAATATCACAAATTTGCATGTCTGCTATCAATTTAAGGATGTTGGTTGTGACATGAAGCGGTTAATAGTGCTTGGCTGAATCTGTTTGATCCGATATAGTTGAGATAAAACTATTAATTCTAAATGTGTTGTTGTTTTTAAATTTGAGTTTGAGACTATTAGTCATGGAATTATAAAATAAATTAAGATGTGAAATTATTTAATACTATGTTGTACTTGGTATTATAATACCTACCATTTATGATTAAAAATTTCTCATTTTTTTTTTAAAATGACTAACATCCTGCAATTTCTATTATTATTACTGACAACTTAAAACTTACTAGTATAAAGACTAAATATTAATTTTTTTTTTGGGGAGGGGGGGGGGGGGGAGGGGGTTGGGGTGGGCATGATGGGGGGACGATGTGTATATATAATCATTGAATATTATTTTTTTGAGAAGGGTGGGTGATGAGTGAGTTTTATACTTATAATTTGAGTACTTTTGACTTGATGATTTGTGAGTTTTCGAGTATTTTCTGTTCGTGTTTATGTTCTTTTGTGTTTTTTTTGTAGGAAATGAAGTTGAAAGTCATTTGGTTGTATTTTAGCTAAATTGGAGCTTTTAGGTTGCATTTTAGTCAAATTGGAGAATTATTGCAATTTTCAGCTTTTAGGCAAGTTGACCTTCGGAGCTTCAATTGAGATTTGGACTGTGTTTGAGTTTTGGAATGTGAAAATGGTCTTAATGATGTTGTAGAGGACGTCTCAAGCTTTTCAGAAATGTATGGTGGTCAAAAATTCGAGTTCGTTTTGGTCTCCAAATAGTGTGTCAAAGAATAGTTAGTTGGAGTTGGATTCCTGTTCGAACGTTTTTTGGTAAAATAGTCATAACTTGAGATCCGAGAGGAGTTACGGGACAAGCCACCTGTCAAATCGAAGAGGATGAAATTTTCTACAATCTGGTGCACAACGCCAGGGCGCTAGCTAGAGCGTCGGGGTGCTGGTCAGCAGAAAGGGTTGGTCGGGTTTGTGGATTGCAAAGGAAAGAAGGTTGATTTCTATTCTAATTAGGATTTGGTTAAGGAATTTAACTTGTAACCTATAAATACATGATGTGAGGCATACAATATGAGATTGATTAGATAGATTAGATTAGATTAAACACTCCATTAGATTAAAATATAAACCCTAATTTATATTGGATTGTTGGAGATTGAAGCAACTTTGAGATCATTGAAGAGCAGAAGCAAGAGGGGAGCATCAAATTTGCAGACAACATATTTTATTCTCTACTCTACTTCTATTTTTGTCTTTTAATGTTAATTCAATTATGGATTCTAGACTTTAATTCAATAACAATGAACTAAATCTGTTGTTTAAAATTGTAACGGATCTTATTGCATAGCTTGTTTTAGTATGCTTCTTTACTAATTATTCTGATCTATTCTAGGGATTGTCTATTATGATTCGTGCATAATTGTTTAATTGTCTAGCTAACAATTACTGTGATAATTTATATGAATTCGGGAGATGAAATATAGATTTAGATCTGATCATAATAGCATGTGATTGTGTTTTCTGCATGGTGATGGAATTCATGATTTGTGTTTAGGATAGGGATATACCTTTACGCCGCATGTAATCTGATAGGAAACATGTACTTCAAATCCTTTTTAATTGTAATTCACATAGAAATATAGTGAATTAGTCAATTAAGGTGTTTGATTCAATTCTATCAACTGCGGATTTGGATTGATATGTTTGTAATGTATCTGAAGGTGGTTATAAATACTAATGAGTTACTGATTAATAATTCAGAATAGTGAGCATAATTAATAAGAATTGTTTTAATATAAGTGAAGTTGTGATCTTGAATCTCCATAACCTGATTTTCAACTAGTGGTAGTTAGTAGTAGTTAATTATATATTTTAATTCACAACATTAAAATTGATTGTTTAAATAAAATTAGTTTGGTTAAGAGTTAGTACTTAATAATTTTTATTAAATAATTCCTCCTGAGAACGATATTGTACTTTTGTTATAAAAGATAACTAAAATCAAGATCAAAGATGATTAGAGAAAAGAGTGTATTTGCATAATATTTTGTATCTTCCTCCATCACTTTTCAATTGTCATATTTATAGAAGTAAGAACATCAATACTACTAGGAAGTTACAAAACTCAAGAGTCATTAGTTTCAAAACTCAATGGACATGGGAGTTACATGTATCTAGACATCCATTATATTATGAATCTAGACATAATTTTATAACACTCCCCCTTGGATGTCTATTGTATAGCTATACGCATTGAAAGCTGCCTCATTAAAAACCTTACCATGAAAAGCCCAATGGGAAAAAACCTTGGTTAATGGAAAAAGTGTGCAGCGCGTATTAGCTCTGTAAGACCCTGAATTTTATGAAATGAAAGTATTCAATTTTCTTATAATTATTATTTTATTTCGTAAATGGTTAAATTGATAAAAGTTTAAAGTTAAGGGTGATATATAAAAATATTTACAAAGTAAGCAAGTGGTTATAAAATATTCGTTGTGTCGGGGAATATTCGTTTTAACAGGGAATATTCGTACGACGACACAATCATTGGTGGACCCCACAACGGAAGTATTGTCGTAGTAAAAAAATGACATAATTATCTTTTATAAAAATAACGGTGAAAGTGTTACTGAATTAAAAGCGCTGAACTACTCAGTAGTAAAAAAATACAATAATAAGCGTGGTTGCATAGTAGCACACGGTATTGATTATTGATGCTTACGTGAGAAGTCACTTTCGATTATCTTGAATTATTGCTACAATAATTCTTTAATATCTCTCATATTATTGATTCAATTATTGTCACAAAGATCATCTACATAATATTTTATATTATTAAATCAATAATTGAGACGACAACGTTATTCATATTATTATTTGCAATATTGACAATGTCTAGAAAGTTCTGTCAAGGAGAGGTTTGGTCACCTAATTGCGCACTAATAGGGAGAAATCCTTATCGGAAAGTCCCCTCTTTCCTGGGAACGACCTGGTTGTTAAATATTGTGAGTTATAATATTAATGATGAATAAGTTCGTGTTGATTAAAGATGAAATTGATATTTTCATTGTGTTGAGATTATTAGTGTTAGTGGAAATCGACATCTATTTCGATAATAATGGATGTCTGGAGGTTATATTGACCAATCGGGTAATTATTCGGATAAATGAGTAATTAATTGCTATTAATTCACATGCTTATAACTATGTGTTCACATGTGTGTACTATTGATTCACATGTATGTACTATTAGGGGAGGTGGTGCAAGATTGATAATACTTGCATAACTAAATTAAAAATGGAGGTATAGATGAAGGTACTATACTGTAATTATTTTTTTTCACATGATTATACTATTGAGTCACATGAATGAACTATTAATTCATATGATTTACTATTAGGGAGGTGGTGCAAGTTTGATAATACTTACAGGACTAAATTAAAAATGAAGAAAAGAGGAAGATATTATCTTTGTATTTTTGAGCCCCAAAACGTGCAATTATCGAAACTATGTTTTCCTATAAATAAAGCTCATTCTTCTTTCATTCTCACCAATTCACTAAGTCTCACAAAAATTATTATAGAGAAGCTTTAGAGAGAAAGAAGAAGCGAAATCTGCTACTTCACTATTTCAAATTATCTGATCTTCTTACGAGGTAAGGGGTATTATTTATTTCATATTACGAAGAGATATTATTTTTCGTATTCGTATGAATATTATTTTAGTTCAATATTTGTAAGGAATATCATCTTCGCTTTCAATATTAAATAGGAATATTATTTTTTGTTCAACGATCGTGAATTATTATTTCTTCGTAAATGATATTATTTCTTTCAATATCATTATCTTAGGAATATTGGTACTGAATTTTATTGTGAAATTTCTACCTTTTTGTGTCGAGGTTACTATTCACTCTAGTATTATTCACTCGGGTATTTGGGGCACTTTTAAATGTCGGAGTACTATTCATGAGTTACTATTCACAAGAGTTACTATTCACTCGATTACTATTCACTCTAGTATTATTCACTTTCAAGTATTTGGGACACTTTTTATGTAGGGTACTATTCACGAGGTACTATTCAGAAGTACTATTCACGTGGTACTATTCACTTCTTATTCACCCGAAAAATATATTTCTTTTCATCCAAATTATTTTTGGTACATGAATATTATTCTTGAATTTTACTCCACAAAGCGATGTCATGTTGACAATTTGGATATTTTAAACTCTGGATAAATTTAAAGTCTTTAATATTTATCCTTGATTTCGTTGATTAATGCTTATATCATTGTCATCATCCTCATGCTTATATTGTGATGAAAGTCATCTTTGGCTTACGTGCATAGATGAAATGTTGATTATTGGTTTTTACAATTTGTATCTTTTTGGCTTACGTGCGTAGATGGATTTGTTGATTATTGATTTCTGATTGTATATTTTTTGGCTTACCCGCAAAGATGGATTTGTTGATTATTGGTTTTATAGTTGTATATCTTTTTGGCCTACGTGCAAAGATGGATATGTGTATGACATGATCATAACCACTGGTGATAATAACGAATATCCTTGGCCCGTAGTGCATGGATAATTCGATGATGTGATTGGTAGGATCATGACCATTAGTTAATAGTTGAATTTCTTTGGCCGTAGTGCACTGACAGGAAATTGATTGGTATGATCATGACCATTGGTTTTGTTGTTGAATATCTTTGGCCCGTAGTGCAAAGGTAGACAACTGATTGGTATGATCATTGTTATTACATTTGAATATCTTTAGCCTTTGGGGTAAGGATATTGAGTAAACGTTCTATTAAGCCTTTGTGGCAAGGAGAAACTGTTGATTTACATGATTATAAATATGAATTGTGGATTTAACTATAATCTTTGGTGGTTTAGGTGAAGATAGGTAATGAGAGTTCTTTTTGTCTTGGGTATAACAAAGAACTATTGATGAGTATTATAGGAATGAAATATTAACGATAAACTTTTAATCTAGAGGAGATAGTAGACATTATGTTCTACTTGACTTTTCTAATGGATTGTTTATTCTGCTGCAATTGTTGATCTAAAACTTGTTGTCTATTATATTCTATCAGTTGTTATACTGTTGAAGGCTAACGATAATTTATTTTGCATTATCTTAGTCATAATATTTCTTACTGGGTTAGTTGAGCTCACCCTTTTTTTTCATTGTTCTCTTCAGGAAATGAGAATATAGCTGGGACTAGTCGGGGAATGGAGTGACGGTCCAGATAATAGCATTAGTAGTCCTCACTATTCTATGAATTAGTGTGATAATAAATTTATTGAGGACTCCATTTGAGTTGAATACTGTCTAGAAGACAATATTCGTATTAAAACTCTCAGTTTATGTTTTGTCGTATTTTACACGACAGTTGTATTATTAAGTTGTATTTGAACATCAATGTCACCACACTTATCAAGGTCATGTGCGAAAAAGAATTTTGGTGAAATGTGCTTTGTTCTATCTCCTTTGATGTATCCTCCTTTTAATTGAGCTATACATGCAGCATTGTCTTCATACAGAATGGTTGGAGTTCCTTTGCTGGAGGATAAACCGCATGTTTCATGAATATGTTGAGTCATTGATCTCAACCATACACATTCTCGACTTGCTTCATAGATTGCAAGTATTTCAACATGATTAGATGAAGTGGAAATTAATGTTTGTTTTGTAGATCTCCATGATATAACAGTATCACCACACATAAAGAGATAACCTGTTTGAGATCGACCTTTATGTGGATCAGATAGATACCCTGCATCAGCATATCCAACTAATTTATGATTATCATTATTTGAATAAAATAAGCCCATATCTATAGTTCCTCGTAGGTAACGAAAAATATGTTTAACCCTATTCCAATGTCTCTAGGTAGGAGAAGAGCTATATCTTGCTAACAAATTCACAGAGAATGCTATATCAGGTCATGTATTATTAGCAAGATACATTAATGCATAAATTGCACTGAGGTATGGTACTTCAGGACCAAGTAATTCTTCATTATCATCACGAGGTCTAAAAGGGTCCTTTTTCACATCAAGTGATCTAACAACCATTGGGGTACTCAATGGATGGGCTTTATCCATATAAAATCTTTTACGGACCTTCTCTGTGTAAGTTGACTGATGAATTAGAATTCCATCTGCTAAATGCTTAATCTGCAGGCTGAGATAAAATTTTGTTTTTCCTAAATCTTTCATCTCAAATTCTTTCTTTAAATAATTCATTGTCTTTGGAATCTCTTCATGAGTTCCAATAATATTTAAATCATCAACATACACAGCAATGATAACAAAATCATATTCCGACTTCTTCATAAAAACACATGGGCATATAGTGTTATTATTATACCCTTCTTTCAATAAATATTCATTAAGACGATTGTACCACATGCGTCCTGATTGCTTTAACCCATATAGGGACCTTTGCAACTTGATTGAGTAAACCTCCCGGGGATTTGAATTATATGCTTCAGACATTTTAAATCCTTCAGGGATTTTCATATAAACATCATTATCAATTGACCCATATAAATAGGCTGTAACAACATCCATTAGGCACATATCTAATTTTTCATGAGTTGCTAGGCTAATAAGATACCGCAATGTAATGGCATCTACCATAGGAGAATATGTTTCATTGTAATCAATGCCAGGTCTTTGTGAAAACCCTTGTGCCACAAGTCGTGCTTTATATCTTATGATTTCATTTTTCTCATTTCTTTTTCGCACAAAGACCCATTTGTATCCAACTAGCTTTACTTCTTCGGGTGTTTGGACTACAGGTCCAAAAACTTCACGTTTTGCAAGTGAATTTAATTCTGCCTGTATTGCTTCTTTCCATTTTGGCCAATCATTTTTGCGTCTACATTCTTTAACAGAATTAGGTTCAGAATCCTCGTTTTCATTAATTATATCAAGTGATATATTATATGAAAAACTATTGTCAACAACTATTTCACTTCGGTTCCATCTTTTCTTTGTAGAGACATAACTTATCGAGATCTCATCATTTTTATTGTTTTCAAGTACCTGAACCTCTTCTGGGGTTTTATGATTAGCTATGTCTATATCCTCATGAATATTTTCCTCCTCAATAATGCCAACTTGTCTATTTAATTCTTTTCTTTTTTGAGGATTTTTATCTTTCGAACCGATTGGTCTACCACATTACGCGTGCCTTAGACTCATTCTTTCTATTTTTTTTATGATTGTCCTATTGGGACTTCAATCCTAAATTGGAGCATTCTGATTGGTATATGAGATTTGGTTACTCCTTTTGAGGTAGTGAATGCATTTGGTAGCTGATTTGCTATATCTTGCAAACTAAGTATCTTTTGAACTTCTTGTTCACATTGTTTTATACGAGGATCAAAATTTAATAATGACAATGCATTCCAAGTTATATCTTTATCCAGCTGTTTAATTTTTCCCCTTAATGCTGGGAACATAGTCTCATCAAAATGACAGTCGGCAAATCGTGCCGTAAATAAATCACATGTTAAAGGTTCAAGATATTTAATTATTGATGGGGACTCAAACCCAATATATATTCCCAAATCCTTTGAGGACCCATCTTTGTGCATTGTGGAGGATAAATTGGAACATATCTGCCTGACCAAATATTCTTAGATGGGAAATATCTGGCTCATGACCAAAAACCAATTGTAATGGGGAGAATTTATGATATGATGTTGGCCTAATGTGAATAAGTGCTGCTACATGTAAAATAGTGTGCCCCCAAACAGAGACAAGAAGTTTTGTTCTCTTGAGCAATGGTCTTGCAATTAACTGAAGGCGTTTAATAAATGATTCAGCAAGACCATTCTGAGTATGAACATGGGCAACATGATGTTCATTATTTATCCCAAGTGACATACAATAATCATTAAATGTTTGGGATGTGAATTCTCCAGCATTATCAAGATGAATAGTCTTGATTGTATGATCTGGAAATTGTGCTCGTAATCTAATAATTTGAGCAAGTAATCTCGCAAACGCCAGGTTGCTAGTTGATAATAAACACACATGTGACCATCTTGTAGATGCATCTATTAAAACCATAAAATATCTAAATGGTCCACTTGGTGGGTGAATATGCCCACAAATATCTCCTTGAATACGTTCTAGAAACCTTGGGGATTCATTCACAATTTTAGCTGGTGATGGTCTAATGACCAATTTGCCTTGAGAACAAGCATCACATGAGAATTCCTTAAATTGAAGAATCTTCTGGTTCTTTAATGGATGGCCATGTGAATTCTCAATAATTCTTTGCATTATTATTGATCCCGGATGACCCAACCGGTTATGCCAAATAATAAAATTATTTGGTTCATTGAACTTCTGGTTCATTATTGCATTGACTTCAATTGTACTAATACTTGTATAGTACAAACCTAAAGATAAAACGGGTAATTTTTCCAATATTTATTTTTCAGTAGAGACATTTGATATAATGTAAAGATATTCAATACCATTTTCATTGGTTGTCTCAATATGATACCCGTTAAGTCGTATATCTTTAAAACTTAGCAGATTCCTCCTTGATTTAGTGGAAAATAAAGCATTATCAATAATAAATTTTTTTCCACTAGGAAGCATTATATTGGCTCTTCAGAGCCTTGATCAATCTCTTGAACACGATATTGTATTCACTTTTGCTTTCATCATTTTTAGATTTAAAAAATATTGCTTATGTCTGAGAATGGTATATGTTGTTGCACTATCTGCTAAGCATATATCTCCACCATTGATATTAGGCTCATGTATAGCAGACGCATATCCATATTTTCTTCATAAAAGGAATAAATATATAATAAGTTCATAATAAGACATAATATTATATATATATTTAATAACACAATTCTTTACGAAACAAAGAAAACAAAATACATCAATAAGCTAACATAAAAAGTAAGAAAAGAAAATACATTAGCATAAAATAAACATACTTAAAAGGACTAACATAATTCTGAACTAATTATTTTTATTACAAGGAATATTAACTTTCTCATTATTAAAGAAATCTGCAACGTCAAGGTGTGTCATATCCATAGGATTAAAATAGATATCATCGTTATCTTGATGTGGATGAGAAAAAATTATTTCTATGTTCTTCTCCTTTCCTTTCAATGAGGACTGATATAAATCAACAAGATGTTTGGCTGTACAATAGGTACGAGACCAATGTCCTTTCATTCCACATCGATAAAAAATATTTTCTTCCTTCTTGGTATCTCTATTATTTATATTCTTCCCATTTTCTTTCTTCTCCTCATTCTTTGAAGGTTTGGTATCATGGTTGCGGTAATTAAACCGTCCTCATCCGTGGCCATGACCACGACCTCTATTATGACCACGACCACGACCATAATTATTATTATATCTTGTAACATTCACTTCAGGGAATGGAGCTGAACCAGTCGGTCGTGATTCATGATTTTTCATTAAAAGCTCATTATTTTGTTCAGCCACAAGGAGACATGAAATCAGTTCAGAATATTTCTTAAAACCTCGTTCTCTATATTGCTGCTGCAGGAGCACATTCGAGGCATGAAAAGTTGAGAATGTTTTTTCTAACATATCTCCATCAGTGATATTATCTCCACACAATTTCAATTTAGAACTAATTTTAAACATTGCAGAGTTATATTCACTTACTGATTTAAAATCCTGCAATTGTAAATGTATCCAATCATAACGAGCTTTTGGGAGAATAACTGTCTTTTGATGGTCATATCTTTCTTTCAATTTTTTCCAAAGAATAAGAGGATCTTTTATTGTGAGATACTCTAATTTCAACTCCTCATGGAGATGATAGCGTAAGAAAATCATGGCCTTTGCCTTGTTTTGACTAGGTGTTTAATTACCATCTTTAATGGTGTCTCCAAGACCCATGGCATCAAGATGAATTTCGGCATTAAGGATCCATGACAAATAATTCTTACCCGTAATATCAAGTTCCACGAATTCAAGTTTGACAAGATTTGTCATTGTAACTTCATACAAAAAAATATCAAAAAAAAAACATTAGAAATTTAGTTTATTATAATGTATCACAATAAACATCTATACATATGCATAAATATTTGGCTATAAATATTATATAAGCATATAATATTTATTTATTTAAGTTTGACTATGAATAATCTTTTATATGTCTACCTTTTATTTTAAAAACATTTTTAATTATAATAACGTACATTTAAACCAAGTAATACTACTAATATTATTTTATAGGGAAGGTACAGGAGCATAGCTAGGATAGTAGCTTCTGTGAAGCTTGATGTGTTGAGAAATTATAAATTGAAGTCACAAAGTTTATGATGAAATTATAAATTGATTTCACCACTGCTTTCTCTTAATATATTGCAAAGTAATAACCAACCACGTAATAATCGTGCTATATTTTAAGCGATAATGTGCTGCACACTATAAGACATTACAATTAAATAATGACAATGAATTGTATGTTGTAATAATATGCTGCTGATTAGTATATAACATGACTAAAGTAACACTGTTGACAATAAAACAAGTCTGCTATAATATCATACAAAGTAAGTAAGTCACATGTAACCATTTGATGTTGTCAATACATATGAATATACCATGTAATCATTATTTGGCATGCAATATATCATGCAATATGTTGCATATCAATATATATATATATATATATATATATATATATATATATATATATATATATATATATATATATATATATATATATATATATAATGTGATATACACTACTAAAAAATAAAAAAAGATCATATAGGCAATTGCATGTAGATAATAGATATATATATACCTTCTCCTTCAAATCAAATAGAATTATCTTCAAGACGAAAGTGAGAAGCAATCGTGCTGATAACGTGTTATAAAAGATAACTAAAATCAAGATCAAAGATGATTAGAGAAAAAAAGTGTATTTGCATAATATTTTGTATCTTCCTCCACCACTTTACAATTGTCATACTTATAGAAGTAAGAACATCAATACTACTAGGAAGTTACAAAACTCAAGAGTCATGAGTTTCAAAACTCAATGGACATGAGAGTTACATGTATCTAGACATCCATTATATTATGAATCTAGACATAATTTTATAACAACTTTTACTTTATTACTTGTTAACCGTGTATACTTGCATGCATATATTGATTGTGAAATCAATCAACAGTGGGAGTGGGGGTGGGGATGGGTGAGTGAGGGTGTATACATAATTAGTAAATATTATTTTTTTCGGGGTAGAGGGGTGGGGGGCTAGAGGTCAAGGGGGGTGAGTGTATACATAATAAGTAAATATTATTTTTGAGGGTGGGATGGGGTGGGGTGGGGTGGGATGTGTAAATATAATCACTAAATATTATTTTTTGGAGGGTGAGGTGGGGGTGGGGTAAGGGTGTATATATAATCGATAAATATTATTTTTGGGGATGGGGTGGGGTGGGGACGGGGTGGGGGTGGGTGTGGGCGGGGTGGGAGGGTGGGAGTGTATATATAATCGATAAATATTATTTTTGGGGGTGGGGTTGGGCATGGGGGTGGAGGGGGTGGGGTGAGGTGGGGTGGGGTGGGGAGTGTATACATAATCGAGAAAATATTATTGTTTTGGGGTTGGGGTGGGTGTGTATATATTATCGGTAAATATTATTTTTTTTGATGTATAAATAAGTCTAAAATATGTTATTATTGGTAATGGTATAATAGTACAAACGATATTTTTTAATCCAATAATTTAATTAATTCAGAAAAAAACATAACATGAGATTATTTTAAGTTATCCCATAAATAATCTCATAAAAAACAAACACATGACTATGATTATTTAATCCTAGGATTAATAGTCTTGGGATTATAATCATATTGATTATAATCCCGCGGGATTATAATCCTTGCAAACAAACATGACCCTAGTGTAATATTTAATTAGAATCCACATGGATTTTCCACCTTTTTGTTTTTGGTTTTAACTTGTTTTTTACTGCCAACTATGAAATTATAAATAACAATTTGACGAACATCCAACTTTTTTAACGAAAATGGTTCAATTTTGAAATTTTAATTAGTTCAATTGACTGATTGCATATTTTTAAAGTTTAATGGTCAAATGCTGAAAATATGACAAGGTAATACTTATTTTTTGCGTATATGAGACCGATTTATAGTCAACATTGTAAATTTAAGTTTTTTGTACAACAAATCATAGTCGTTTATTTGCAGATCTGACGATAAAAATAATATTCCGTCCACACTTTAATATGAGTAGTAAAAAAAATTAAATTGGGGATTGCAAAAGTGACTAAAATATGAGGGCTCGCTACGACAACTGCCAAAAAAAATCCTTTTTAAAAAAAAAGTCATTATCCGCATAACTAAACTGCGGACGACTTTTTTTTTTCCTTAACGCAAAAGAATCTTCGACAAAGTAAGGGAAAGCACCGTCTACAAAATACGCCACAAGAATACTGGGGTTCGTCTCCACATTAATATTGTGTTTGTAAATTTTTATTTGAGGGGAAAGGAAGGGAAAAGAAAGGAAACTAATTAAAATCCCTTCAAATCTTATGTTTGTGAGTTTTTTTAAGGAGGAATGGAAGAGTTTTTGAGGTAAAATGATTTCATTTTTGACTCAAAACTTTCCCCCCAAAAGTGGGAGGATTTGGAGGGATGGGAAAGTTAAATATTTTACATTACCAAAAATAACCTTTCAAACTAAATAATGTGACGATCTTATCCCTAATTATTATAACTGCCAATTTTAAAAAATACAATTTTCCTCTCCCTTGCCCCCCCACCCCCACCCCCACCCCCACCCCGACTTTCGTAACAGGAAATTAAGTTGTTGCAAATAACATTGTGGTCATGTTCTCATTTCACTCAATTTTTTTTATAGATTAATGTATACTTGAAGTAGAACAACTCATTCTAAAATATAATGTTGTATTTGGGCGGAATTGGAGTGTATACATAATCAAAAAATATTATTTTTTTTGGGGTGGGGTAGGGATAGGGGTGGGGGTGGAGTGTATATATAATCAGTAAATATTTTTTTTATTTATAAATAAGTTTAAAATATGTTATTATTGGCAAATGTATAATAGTACAAACGATATTTTTTAATCCAATACTTTAATTAATCATGGAAAAAAACAAACATAACATGAGATTATTTTTAAGTTATCCCATGAATAATCCAATAAAAAACAAACACATGACTATGATTATTTAATCCTATGATTAATTGTGACGCCCCCAAAATAGGTATTCACCCATCTTGAGTCGCCAAATACATGGTACAAAATTCAAGTACAACTTAATAATACAACTGTCATGTAAAATACGACAAAATATAAACTTAGAGTTTTAAATACGAATATTGTCTTCTAGACAATATTAAACTCAAATGGAGTCCTCAATACATTTATTGTCACACTATTTCATAGAATAGTGAGGACTACTAATGCTATTATCTGGACCGTCACTCCATCCCCGACTAGTCCCATCTACGTTCTCATTTCTTGAAGAGGACAATAAAAGCAAAAGGGTGAGCTCAACTAGCCCAGTAAGAAATATTATGACTAAGATAATGCAGAATAATTTATTGTTAGCCTTCAACAGTGTTAAATTGATAAAATATAACAAACGTCAAGTTTAAATGCAGCGGAACAAGCAATCCATTAGAAGAGTCAAGTAGAGCATAAAATCTACTATCTTCTATGATTTAAAAAGTTTTTCATCACTTTTATCGCTGAAACTCAGCTTAATAAATAATCCACATCATCGAATCACCCCTGCACTACGACCAATGATATTCTTTAGTATCACAACCACAAATTATCCATGCACTACGGGCCAAGGATATTCGTGTATTCATCAATGGTCATGATCATGCCATAAAACAATTCATCTTTGCACCCTTGACCGAAGAGAATCCATGGCCATAATCATACCAAAAATTGTCCATCAATGCACTACGAGCCAATGAGGACTTTTACCACATCATTTGTGACGCCCCCAAAATAGGTATACAACACCCATTCTGAGTCGTCAAAATACATGGTACAGATACAACTATAACTTTATTAATACAACATAAAAACTGTGAGTTTAAATACAAATATTGTCATCTAGACAATATCCACACTCAAATAAGTCCTTATTACAATTATTGATACATTATTTTACAAAAATGGTGAGGACTACTAAAACGACTTTCTAGAACCTTCATTCCATACCCCGACTAGTACTCGCTACATTCTCGCCTCCTGAGAAGAAAAAATAGAATAAAAGGAAAAGGGTGAGCTCAACTAGCCCAGTAAAGAATATTATGACTAAGATAACATAGAACAAATTATCGCTAGTCTTCAACAGAAAAAAATCTAATACAATAGACAACCAGTTTTAAATTAATCTTCGCAGCGGAAATAATAATTCATTAGAAGAGTTAAGTAGAGAATGCAAACTACTATCTTCTATATATGAATTTAAAAGTTCATCGTCGATATTTTATCCCTGTAACATCAATCAATATATATCTGGAATTAAATATTTATCTTTGCACTACGAGCAAAAGATATTCATCGATTAATCATGTTCATCTAAACACTGCTCATCTTTGCACTACGGGCCAAAGATATTCATCGAAAATCATTCATCTTTGCACTACATGCCAAAGA
Source organism: Panax ginseng (assembly GCA_020205605.1). Lineage (NCBI taxonomy): Eukaryota > Viridiplantae > Streptophyta > Magnoliopsida > Apiales > Araliaceae > Panax > Panax ginseng. The sequence continues at coordinate 83,284,334 of CM035141.1, forward strand.
TATTCAGTAATATCATCATTTAGGACTGAGGATGATGAAAAATATTTTAAAGAAAACGAATCCAATGAAACAAAATAACAAATATTAAGGATTCGTATTTCGGTTTATCCATGTCCAAAAATACCTCATAAATAATCATAGTGGGGTAAAATTCAAGAATGATCAAAACATGGATACAATCAAAGCTAGTATCCATAATAGATATTTTGGACAAAAAGAAGAAAATTTCATTTTTTTTGATTGAATAGTCAGATATCGTGAATAGTCTTATACGTGAAGTATCACGTGAATAGTAACCCCGACACAAAAAGTTCTAAATTTGATAAAAAGTTCAGACTAGTATTTCGGCATAATGATATTGAAGAAAATAATATCATTTAAGAAGAAAATAACATCCCTTACCTCGTAAAGACAGTACTTCTAGTTGAAACACTGGATATAGGCTATGACTTGAACTTGCACCGTATAACAACACTCAAAGTATTAAAATACTCCCAAGAATACGCTCAATATATCGTGAGAGAAAGAGAGAAAAAACTTTAGTTTCTGGTATGATTTTCAATTCTAACCTAAACACCCTATTTATAGGAAAATGCTTAGAACACCAAAGAAGAAAATTGAATATAATATAAATATATATATATACAAATTTCCTACGCTTTGGCAATTGAATTCAATCCCTAGCACATGTTAATGATGCTCTCAAAATGTAAAAAAATGTTTTTATTAATAAAAATAAATAAAACTTCCAAAAATCAATTATTTCAGAACTTCAGAACTTCAATAATTCATAATAAATAACCCTTTTGTCAGAAAAATTTGAACCACATGTCTTTTCCATAGGAAATTTCATTATCTACAACTTTACAGAAGAAAATTTTTCCAAATTCCAAACAGAAATTGACTGAAATCCACAAATGGACAATTTTACAGGCTATAATTAAATTTCAGTCAAGAAATGGGCCCACAGACATGTTTAACATGTTTTAAACAACTTTACAATAAAAATACTCTTTCTCCTAATATACTCATATATCCCACATTCATTATAAAAAATATCATCACTATTATATTATAATAATATAATAAAATATTATTTTATCAGAAAAGATAAAATATCGATTTTCAATAATTATCACTTTAAAAATTTTCTCCATCTATATCCACATAAAATAAATATTTTCCTCATCATATAAATTAATAATTAATTATTCACAAAAAAAATTACGAGAATCACAATATTGACAACCGTGCGCTTCTGTGAAGAAGAGGGGGCTTTCGATAATGATTTCTCCTTCTTCTGGCGCCATTGAATTAGGTGACCAAACCTCTCCTTAGACAGAACTTTCTAGACATTGCCAATAATATTATCTAATAATATTATTCAGATAATATGAATTATTGCTTTGATAATGGAAAATACTGTGTAGTGACAATTATTGAACAACAGTAATATAAAATATCAACGTAGCAATTATTGAATCAATAAAATAAAATACTGAACAGTAATTACTGTAACAATTATTGAGTAGTGCCTTCTTACGTAAGAATCAATAATTGGTGCAATATCGTATGTTCTTCGTGCAACAACGCCAGACATCGTGTTTTAACCACCGGGTATTCCAACAAAGATAATTAACGAATAAACTACGCCAGTTATTTATAAACAACTTATACTTGTCGCTTTCTTCATCCAATCTCTTTCCAAGTTATGGGGCCCACATTAAGGTCGCACTTGTCGTATGAATAATTCCCTGACGGTAAGAATCTTCCACGACCAAACGAATATTCTCCGATAAAAATGAATATTTTATAACCACTTGCTTATTTAAAATATTTGCGCATTTTACCCATAACTAACCACATTAATCAAATCAATCCTTACTATTTCAAAATAATAAATAGAGGAAATTTAATTTTATTTATAATAAGTTGGGGTCTTACAACCTCCCCTCCTTATGAAATTTCATCCTCGAAATTGACGTACGTACCTGGTGTTTCGAAAAGATGAGGATACCACGCTTTCATTTCCGTTTCCAACTCCCAGGTCATTTCCTCAATAGCATGGTTTCTCCACAAAACTTTAACTTGTGGTATGACCTTCGTGCGTAGGACATGCTCCTTCCTATCCAAGATCTTGACAGGTACCTCTTCGTACGTTAAGTCTTCAGTTATCTCGTCTGGTTCTAACTCAATAACGTGGTTTGGGTCTTTCACATATTTACATAGCACATATATATGAAAAAAATTATGAACACGAGACATACTTGGAGGTAACGCGAGTCTATAGGCCACATTTCCTACTCGGTCAAGAATCTGAAATGGACCAATAAATCGTGGATGGAGCTTTCCTCTCTTCCCAAATCTTGTAACTCCTTTCCATGGAGCCACACGCAACAATACATGATCCCCAATGTCAAATTCCACGTCCTTTCGATGAAGATCCGCATAACTCTTTTATCGATCCTGTGCCGTTTGTATACGTTGTCGAATCATTTGGATCTTCTCTGTAGTAATTCGTACCAACTCTGGTCCCAACAATGTTGCTTCTCCCACCTCATCCTAACATACTGGAGAGCGACATTTTCGTCCATAAAATGCTTCAAATGGAGCCACACCTATACTTGCTTGATAACTGTTGTTATATGAGAATTCCACCAATGGTAGGTACTTATCCCAACTCCCTTTGAAATTGAGGACACAAAGTCTTAATAGATCTTCAAGAGTTTGAATAGTCCTCTCTGATTTCCCGTCCGTTTGAGGATGGTATGCTTGAATCGAACCAAGAAATTGCGTGCCCATAGTTTTTTGCAAGCTAACCCAAAATCTTGAAGTGAATCTTGGGTCACGATCCGAAACTATGGATACTGGCATGCCATGCAACCTCACAATCTCATTCACGTACATACTAGCAAGACGTTCAAGGTAATAAGTCTCCCGTATCGGCAAGAAATGAGCAGACTTGGTTAATCTATCAACAATAACCCAAATAACATTTATGCCCTGAGAAACCGTGGGAAGACTCGTAACGAAATCCATGGTAATGTGTTCCCACTTCCATTTCAGAATCTCAAGTGGTTTCAATGGACCCTTTGGCACTTGATGTTCCGCCTTTACACGTTGACAAGTTAAAAACCTCGAGATAAACTTTACAATCTCTCTCTTCATATTGTTTCACCAAAATGTATGTCGAAGATCACGATACATTTTGGTACTTCCAGGATGGATTGCAAATGGTTTATTGTGTGCCTCCATCATGATCTTGTACTTCAAATCAGAATCGTTAGGAACACAAATTCTGGAGTGGACTCGAAGTATTCCTTCTTCATCGATTCTTTCTTCTAGAATAACACCTTCTTGCACTTTCTTCTTCATACGCATCAGCTCCGGGTCTGTGGCTTGAGCAACTTTAACTTTATCAATTAAAGTTGGTTCTATGCGTATACTTGACATCATCGCACTCGCTCCTGCATATGATCTTCTACTCAATGCGTTAGCTACCACGTTTGTTTTTTCAGGATGGTATTGAATAGTGTGGTCGTAATCTTTCAACAGCTCGAGCCAACGTCATTTCCGCATGTTGAGTTCTTTTTGAGTGAAGAAATATTTGAGGCTTTTATGGTCTGAATATATCTCCACTTTCTCCCCATATAGATAGTGCCTCCAGATCTTTAGCTCGAAAACGACTGCTGCCAACTCTAGATCATGAGTAGGATAATTCCTCTCATATTCTTTAAGTTGTCTCAAGGCATAGGCTATAACTTTCCCACGTTGCATGAGAACACATCCTAGCCCTTTGCCTGAAGCATCGCTGTAGATAACAAATCCATCCGAACCGGATGGTACGGTCAAAACAGTGCCAAATGAGTTTCCTCTTAAGCTCTTGAAACTCTTCTCGCATTCCTCGCTCCATACTTAATTTGATATCTTTCCAAGTTAAATGAGTTAATCGGTAGCGATTCGAGAAAACCCTTCCACGAATCTCCAATAATAACCAAATAAGCCCGTAAAAGCTACGTCTTTCCCACCGCTGTCTTTGGTTGCTCCCAACTTTGTATTGCTTCAATCTTCGCCGGGTCAACAGATACTACATGTTTTGACACCACATGCCCTAGGAATGCTACTTCCTCAAGCTAGAACTCGCATTTCTTCAACTTAGCATATAGCTTGTTTTCACGCACCTTTGAGTACCAACTTCAAATGGTGCTCATGATCTTCACGGCTTTTGGAATATATGAGGATGTCATCAATAAAGACAACAACGAATCCATCCAAATAATCTTTGAATACTCGGTTCATCATATCCATGAAAGTCAGCAGAGCATTAGTCAATCCAAAAGACATGACTAGAATTCATAATGCCCGTCTCGAAGTTCGAAGGCGCCTTGAATATCCTCGCTTTTAACCTTCATTGATGATATCCAGAATGAAGATCGATCTTTGAAAAAAATTGTGCTCCTTGCAACTGGTCAAATAGGTCATCAATACGAGGTAGCGGATACCTATTCTTTATAGTGACATGGTTTAATTCCCAGTAATCGATACAAAGTCGCATACTCCCGTCTTTCTTCTTTACAAATAAAACAGTAGCACCCCAAGGAGATGTACTAGGACGAATAAAACCGATGTCCAATAACTCCTGTAGTTGGACCTTTTACTCCTGAAGTTCAATAGGAGCCATTCAATATGGGATTTTAGAAATGGGCTTTGTACCAGGTTCAAGATAAATAAAGAATTCAACTTCACGTTCCGGGGGTAGACCGGGAAGTTCTTCAGGAAATACGTCAGGAAAGTCAATAACAACAGGAATATTATTCAAATATGACGTGTCTTTATTCAAATCCATAACATGGGCTAAGAAAGCTTGACATCCGTTTTTTAATAAACGAATGACTTTATGGCTTGATATAACAGTGATTGATTTTAATGGCTTAGTTGCTTGAATTCGCACAACAGGTTGGTTAGGAATATGAAAACTAACAACCTTACAAAAATAATCAATTTTGGCATGATGAGTAGTTAACCAATCAATCCCTCAAATCACATCAAAAGCAAGTATCTTTAAAGAGATAAGGTCAACAGGTAATGTGATGGTGCAAACTTGGATCAAACAAGATTTATAAACAGTGGATGTGATGAAAGTTTCTCCTAACGGAGTCTCCACAGATAAATCAAAGTCTAATTTCTCCGGAGTCAAGTTTAAACGTTGAACACAAGCGGAGAAATAAAATGAATGGGTAGCACCCAGATATCTAGTAAGGTATAAACTTCGCATGAATTTATGATTAGCTTACCCGTGATCACCTCGTTTGGGTTCCTCGATGTTGACCAACCACGACAAACGCCTTCTTCCAGAACCGTTGACTTTGACTTTTCTCGGGACAAATTTTGAGTCACCATCCCCATTGGACTTGGTTTCGCTTCTGATGAAAATCTCGAGCGATATGTCCTTCCTTTCCACAATTATAGCATACTTTGAACTGCTTGTGGATAGTTTGGGTGATATATCCCTCTTTTCCACATTTATAGCATACGACCGGTGGTCGTTCTCCTCCCTTAAAATTGCTGCTGGTGCTGACGTCTTCACAGTGTCATTGTTGAATCTCCTCTTTTTAAAATCTCCCCCAACTTGCTTCTTCTATTTTCATGGCCACGATTACCACCAGAGTGGTTGCCGCTCTTGTCCGTATTTTTCTTTCTCCGCTGGTTATCGTTGTTCTGATGACTGCTGTCACCGGTATGATCCTGGTTGTGGTCCCTCGGTTGACCGTACTCGTTATCTCGCTCTAATAATTGAGCCCTATTGACAACATCTGAATAGAGAGAAAATTTATGAGAAATGATATATTGACGTATGCCGGGTTTCAAACCTCTCAGAAACATCCGTGTCATACGTTCCTCATTCTCCACCAAATGAGGTGCAAACTTGGACAACTCTGCAAACTTCGTCTCGTCTTTGGGACACCGCCATGTTATTCTCGCTCCGCCTAATAAACTCTACCTCCTTCATATATACGTGAATACTTTCGGAAAGTACTTGTCATTGAACAGTTTCTGAAATGTCTCCCACCAGTAGTTTGCCTCGCCACGGAACATAAAGATGGCAAATGGAACCTTCTGTTCCTCCGTGCATCCCAAGACATCGAATATCTTGGTAATTTGTTTAACCCACGCCTCGCTTGATCGGATCCGGCTTTCCAATAAATTCGTGGTCCCAACTCTTTGAACCGCTTGGTTTGTGACAAACCGTGAATTGCTATCATTTCCTCCTGTATTTTGAACACGAGTCTCCTCGTCCGATTTTGCATGAACCTGCAAAAGCTTCTAAACATCCCATCGTTCATCATCTGCTTTCAATGGTGTTGCTCACAGAGGAACATTGCCACCTGTTACACGTTCTCCTCGTTGGTGAGCACATGTGTCTCCACCATCTCATTTACTCCATCATAACATTCTCAAATCGACATTCTCAAATCGCCATAAAACAATGGTTAATTTAACAAATTAACATATCACATAATATCCCTATATTATGACCGACCAACAAATAAGCTTAGGTAGGACACACTAGCGAAGGATTTACTCGTCTCTCCCCTCCTAGTATTATTCCCCGATCTCCGTCAGAGATCATATCCCTAAGCTCTGATACCAACTGTGACGCCCCAAAAATAGGTATACAACACCCTTTCTGAGTCGTCAAAATACATGGTACAGATACAACTACAACTTTATTAATACAACATAAAAACTGTGAGTTTAAATACAAATATTGTCATCTAGACAATATCCACACTCAATTAAGTCCTTATTATAATTATTGATACATTATTTTACAAAAATGGTGAGGACTACTAAAATGACTTTCTAGAACCTTCATTCCATACCCTGACTAGTACTCGCTACATTCTCGCTTCCTGAGAAGAAAAAATGGAACAAAAGGAAAAGGGTGAGCTCAACTAGCCCAGTAAAGAATATTATGACTAAGATAACATAGAATAAATTATCGTTAGTCTTCAACAGGAAAAAATCTAATACAATAGACAACCAGTTTTAAATCAATCTTCGCAGCGGAAATAATAATTCATTAGAAGAGTTAAGTAGAGAATGCAAACTACTATCTTCTATATATGAATTTAAAAGTTCATCGTCGATATTTTATCCTCAGAACATCAATCATATATATATCTGAATTAAATATTTATCTTTTCACTACAGGCCAAAGATATTCATCAGTTGGTCATGTTCATCTAAACACCTGTTCATCTTTGCACTACGGGCCAAAGATATTCATCAGAAAATCATTCATCTTTGCACTACATGCCAAAGATATTCAGTAATATCATCATTTAGGACTGAGGATGATGAAAAATATTTTAAAGGAAACGAATCCAGTGAAACAAAATAACAAATATTAAGGATTCGTATTTCGGTTTATCCATGTCCAAAAATACCTCATAAATAATCATAGTGGGGTAAAATTCAAGAATGATCAAAACATGGATACAATCAAAGCTAGTATCCATAATAGATATTTTGGACAAAAAGAAGAAAATTTTATTTTTCGGTGAATAGTGCCGTATTCGTGAATAGTGTCGATACACGTGAATAAAGTCAGATATCGTAAATAGTCTTATATCGTGAATAAGAAACCCAGACACAAAAAGTTCCAAATTTGATAAAAAGTTCAAACTAGTATTTCGGCATAATGATATTGAAGAAAATAATATCATTTAAGAAGAAAATAACATCCTTACCTCCTAAAGAGCGAGATTTCTAGTTGAAACACCTGGATATAGGCTATGACTTGAACTTGCACCAGATATAGCAACACTCAAAGTATTAAAATACTCACAAGAATACGCTCAATATATCGAGAGAGAAAGAGAAAAAAACTTCAGTTTCTGGTGTGATTTTCAATTCTAACCTAAGCACCCTATTTATAGGAAAATTCTTAGAACACCAAAGCAGAAAATTGAATATAATATAAATATATATATATATATATATATATATATATATATATATACAAATTTCCTACGTACACCTTTGGCAACTGAATTCAGTCCCTAGCACATGTTAATGATGCTCTCAAAATGTAAAAAAAAGTTTTTATTAATAAAAATAAATAAAACTTTCAAAAATCAATTATTTTAGAACTTCAGAACTTCAATAATTCATAATAAATAGCCCTTTTGTCAGAAAAATTCAAATCACATGTTTTTGCTATAGGAAATTTCATTATCTACAACTTTGCAGAAGAAAATATTTCCAAATTCCAAACAGAAATTGACCGAAATCTACAAACGAGCGATTTTACAGGCTATAATTAAATTTTAGTCAAGAAATGGGCCCACAGACATGTTTAACATGTTTTAAACAACTTTTGCAACAAAAATACTCTTTCTCCTCATATACTCAAATATCCCACATTCATTGTAAAAAAATATCATCATTATTATATTATAATAATATAATAAAATATTATTTTATCAGAAAAGATAAAATATCGATTTTTAACAATTGTCACTTTAAAAATTTTCTCCATCTATATCCACATAAAATGAATATTTTCCTCATCATATAAATCAATAATTAATTATTCACAAATAATATTACAGAATCACAATAATCGATAACCAGCGGTTCCCCAAGAAAGAGGGGCTTTCCAAAAGGATTTCTCCTTACTAGCAAGCGCAATTAGGTGACCAAACCTCTCCATGTATGAAACTTTCTAGACATTGCCAATAATGTTATCTAATAATATTATTCAGGATAATATGAATTATTGCTTTGATAATGGAAAATACGTGTATTGACAATTATTGAACAACAATAATATAAAATATCAACGTAGCAATTATTGAATCAATAAAATAAAATCTTTGAGCATTAATTCGTAACAATTATTGAGTAGTGCTTTCTTATGTAAGAATCAATAATTGGTGCAATACCGCAAAATATATCTTGTCAACAATCGTATTCATGTGTTTTAACCACTTTGGGTATTCCAACAAGATAATAACTTGAATAACTACGCCTGCTATTTATAAACAACTTATACTTGTCATTTTCTTCATCCAATCGCTTTCAGTTATGGGGCCCACACAAGGTCAAAGGCTGTCATTGCATTTAATATTCCCAAACGGTAAGAATATTCCACGACCAAACGAATATTCTCCGATAAAATAAATATTTTATAACCACTTGCTCATTTAAAATATTTGCGCATTTTACCCATAACTAACCACATTAATCAAATCAATCCTTACTATTTCAAAATAATAAATAGAAGAAATTTAATTTTATTTATAATAAGTTGGGGTCTTACAATAATCATACCAAGTCCATCTATGCACTACAGGCCACAGATGACTTTCAACATAATATAATCATGAGGATGATGACAGTGATATAAGAATTCAATAAAACAAGTTCAAAGATAAATTTTTAAAGATTTTTAATTTAATTTATTCAGAAATCAATAACGTCCAAATTGTCAACATGATACTGCTTTGTGGAGTAAAATTCAAGAATAATATTATATCAAAAATGATTTGGACCGAAAAGAAATCAATTTTTGTTATGAATAGTATCCCGGGTGAATAGTAATAGAGTGAATAGTACCCAGTGAATAGTAACTTCGGGAATAGTAACCCCGTGAATAGTACCCCGGCATGAAAAAGTTAAAACTTATCAAGAATGCTCAGAATAATATTTCCATGAAAAGATACTGGATGAAGCACAAATATCAAGGATATTCTACTAATTTCATGGAGTATAGAAGCCAAAACTTAACAAAATGAGTATAGAATTCAAAATCTGAAACAAAATAATATTACATACATACTACAGAGTATGAAAGAAAATATTATTTTATACGAATACTGAACAAAAATAATATCCCTTACGAATATTAAACAAAAATAATATTCCTTTCAAATATTGAATTTAATATAATATTCTTACTTATATTAAATGAAAATAATATTTCTTGCGAATATTGAACGAAATAATATTCATACGAATCATTAAAAAATAACATCTCTTCGTAATATGAAATAAATAATACCCACTTACGAAAAGAATAGTATTTACAATTTGAATATTGGATATAACTTATTGAAAGGAACTTGCACCGTATAGTAACACTCAAAGTATTAAAATACTCACAAGAATACGCTCGATAATATAGAGAGAGAAAATTTCGATTTTAAATTGTGATTTTCAATTCTAACCTAAGCACCCTATTTATAGTAAAATGCTTAGAACACCAAAGCATAAAATTTAATAAAATATTATTATTTATATATAAATTTCCTATGCACACCAAGAATTTTGAATTCAGCATCTTACACATGCAAGTGGGGCCCACCAAAATGAAAAACATGTTTTAAATATTTTTTGTAACAAAATAAATTCAGATTCAATATTCCGGAACTTCAATAATTCATAATAAATAGCCCTTTTATCAAAATAATTCAAATCTTATGTCCTTGCACAGGAAATTCAATTCTCTACAACTTTGTAAGTTTAAGTTTTTCCAAATTCCAAACAGAAATTAACCAAAATCCACATACGGACGATTTTGCAGGCTATAATCAAATTTCAGTCAAAAATAGGGTCCACCAACACACAAAACATGTGTTAAACATTTATTGGAACAAAAATACTCTTCCTCCTCATTTATTCATATATCACACATTTATTGTAAAAATATCACCATTATTATATTATTATAATATAATAAATTATTTTATCAAAAAAGATAAAATATCAATTTTCAACAATTGTCACTTTTCTAAAAATTCCTCCATTTATATCCAGATAAATAAATATTTTTCTTATCACATAAATCAATAATTAATTATTCACAAATAATATTACAGAATCACAATACTGACAATCAGACTGTTCCTAGGAAAGAGGAAGCTTTCTAATAAGGATTTCTCCTTACTGGCAAGCAATTAGGTGACCAAACCTCTCCTTAGACAGAACTTTCTAGACATTGCCAATAATGTTATCTAGTAATATTATTAAAATAATATGAATTATTGATCTAATAATGGGAAATACTGTGTAGTGACAATTATTGAAACAACAATAATATAAAATATCAACGTAGCAATTATTGAATCAATAAAATAAAATATTGAAAAATAATTACTGTAACAATTATTGAGTAGTGCCTTCTTTTGTAAGAATCAATAATTGGTGCAATACCGTGTGCCACTGTGTTTTAACCACCGGGTTTTCTAACAGTGTTAACGGTAACACTTACGCCGTTATTTATAAAAACTCAAACTTGTTGTTTTCTTCATCCGATCGTTTTCCGTTATGGGGCCCACAAATGGCTGCGCCATCGTACGAATAGTCCCCGACAGAAAGAATATTCTAGGACCAAACGAATATTTCCCGACAACATAAATATTTTATAACCACTTGCTTATTTTGCAAAATTTATAAATATTACCCATAACTATAACATTATATCAATTTACTCCTTAATATTCAAAAAAATATTTTGAGAAAATTAAATCTTTATTCATAAAATTAGGGGTCTCACAATCTCCCCTCCTTATAAAATTTTGTCCTCGAAATTTACATACGTACCTGGTATGCCGAAGAGGTGAGGATACCTCGTCAGATTCTAACTCTTGAGGTATAACCTTTGAGCGTAGAATATGTTTCTTCTTATCCAAGATTTTAATAGGTCTTCATACGTTAAATCTTCCGCTATCTCGTCTGGTTTTAAATCAATATTATGGTTCGGGTCGTCCACATATTTACGTAACATCGATACGTGAAAAACGTTATGAACACGCGACATACTTGGCGGTAAAGCGAGTCTATAAACCACATTTTTTACTCGATCGAGGATTTCAAATGGGCCAATTAAATCGAGGGTTGAGATTTCCTCTATTCAGCAGCTCTTGCTTCTAAAATAACGCCCTCTTGAATCTTCTTCTTCATATTCATTAGCTCTGAGTCTGTAGCCTAAGCGGCTTTAACTTTATCGATTAAAGTTGATTCTAATCATATATTTAACATCATCACGTGGGTCTCTAGAGTAAATCGTACGAAATGGGTCTTTATGTTAACAATGTCGCACTCGTAACTGCATACGATCTTCTACTCAACGCGTCAGCTACCACATTTACTCTTCTACGATGATATTGAATGGTATGGTCGTAATCTTCAACAGCTCGAGCCAACGTCTTTGGCGTATGTTACATTCGTTTTGGGTGAAGAAATATTTGAGGGTTTTAGAAATGAGTTTTGTACTGGGGTCAAATTTAAACGTTGAGCGCAAGTAGGAGAAATAAAAGAATAGGTAGAACCGATATCGAATAAGGTATAAACTTCGCAAGAGTTTATAATTAACTTACCCGTGATAGCTTCGTTCGGGTTCCTCGACAAACGCTCTCACTTAAACTACCGACTTTGACTTGTCTGAGACATCCTTTAGCGTCACCATCCCAGCTGGACTTGACTCCACTACACGACAAAATCGAGCTAAGTGACCTTCTCTTCCACAATTGAAACACGCTTTGGGTTGCTGCGTACAGTTTGGACGGATGTGTCCCTTCTGTCCGCATTTGAAACATACGACCAGTGGTCGTTTTTCTTCCTTGGAAATGGGTGCCGCTGTTTTTCCATCATTATTGAACCTTCTCTTTTTGAAGTTGTTCTCACTTAGTTCACGTTTCCTATTATCCTAACCATGATTACCATCGAAGTGGTTACCATTTCTGGCATATTGATTCCCTCCACGTTTGTTATCACCGCTTCGATGACTGCTACCATTGGTATTATCGATTTGCCGACTGCTCTCTCTTGGTTGGGTTGACTCGTTATCGCGCTCCAATAACTGAGCCCTATTTACAACATCTGAATACAAACATAGTTTGTGAGAAATTAGGTATTGACGTATCTCGGGTTTTAAACCTCTTAGAAATATTCGCGTCATTCTCTCCTCGTTATTCTCAACATTCTCGGATGTCATTTTCAAATACTGCCACAAAACAAGGGTTAATTGACATACCACATATTATCCCTATACTCTGACCGACCAATTAAATACCAATTAAACTTAGGTAGGTCATACTAGCAAAGGAATACCCCGTCTCTCCCCTCCTAGTTCTTATCTCACATCTCAGCCAGGGATCATATTCCTAAGCTTTGATACCAACTGTGACGCCCCGCAAAATAGGTATACATCACCCATCTTGAGTCACCAAATACATGGTACAAAATTCAAATACAACTTAATAATACAACTGTCGTGTAAAATACGACAAAACATAAACTGAGAGTTTTAAATACGAATGTTGTCTTCTAGACAGTATTCAACTCAAATGGAGTCCTCAATACATTTATTATCACACTATTTCATAGAATAGTGAAGACTACTAATGCTATCATCTGGACCGTCACTCCGTTCCCCGACTAGTCCCAGCTACGTTCTCATTTCCTGAAGAGGACAATGAAAGCAAAAGGGTGAGCTCAACTAGCCCAGTAAAAAATATTATGGCTAAGATAATGCAGAATAATTTATCGTTAGCCTTCAACAGTGTTAAACTGATAAAATATAACAAACATCAAGTTTAACTGCAGCGGAACAAGAAATCCATTAGATGAGTCAAGTAGAGCATAAAATCTACTATCTTCTATGATTTAAAAAGTTTTTCATCACTTTTATCGCTGAGACTCAGCTTAATAAATAATCCACATCATCGAATCACCCCTGCACTACGACCAATGATATTCTTTAGTATCACAACCACAAATTATCCATGCACTACGGGCCAATGATATTCGTGTATTCATCAATGGTCATGATCATGCCATAAAACAATTCATCTTTCCACCCTTGGCCGAAGAGAATCCATGTCCATAATCATACCAAAAACTGTCCATCAATGCACTACGGGCCAATGAGGACTTTTACCACATCATTTGTAACATTACGGTCCATGATTATCTGCAAATAATCCACGGTCATAATCATACCAAGTTCATCAATGCACTACAGGCCACAGATGACTTTCAACATAATATAATCATGAGGATGATGACAGTGATATAAGAATTCAATAAAACAAGTTCAAGGATAAATTTTTAAAGATTTATAATTTAATTTATTCAGAAATCAATAACGTCCAAATTGTCAACATGATACTGCTTTGTGGAGTAAAATTCAAGAATAATATTATATCAAAAATGATTTGGACCGAATAGAAATCAATTTTTGTTATGAATAGTACCCCGGGTGAATAGTAACAGAGTGAATAGTACCCAATGAATAGTAACTTCAGGAATAGTAACCCCGTGAATAGTACCCCGACATGAAAAAGTTAAAACTTATCAAGAATGCTCTGAATAATATTTCCATGAAAAGATCTTTGGATGAAGCCTTGAATATAAAGAATATTCTACTAATTTCATGGAGTATAGAAGCCAAAAACTTAACAAAATGAGTTTAGAATTGAAATCAAACGAAATAATAGACACAGCAAGCGGATTTTGGCGAGGCCTTGTAAAGAAAGATGAAGCAAAAAAAGTCCAAGACTAAAAGCGGCTTGTTTTTTGGCAGTTTGAAAAAAGTGAGGTGGTGTGTTTTGAGTTGGCAGTAGTAGCCGTACATGAGTTTTTTTTTTTGCAAAATCTTGATACACCAAAAATAGTAATAATAATAAATATTAATAATAATTTTAATTACTTAAATTAACTACATATCTCAATTAATTAAAATTTTAATAGTATTATAATTTTAGATATTATTCTAAAGGCATGATTTGGGATAATGATTGATTTACTTTCCAAATAAGTAGGGAGAATGCATAATTAAGGGATAATGATTGATTTACTTTCCAAATGTACTACAATAAGTAGGGGGATTGCATAATTAACGGATAAATTATCTATATTATTGTGTATAGATTTTGGACTTGCAATCTAAAAAAATTAGTGGTTGATTCGGATTATATATTGCTAGTAATTCACGATATATAATCAAATTTGATTCTTTAAAATTAATATAATTTATTTAAATTTTAAAAATAGTAAATCTTTGTAATTAATACTAATATATAGATAATTTTAAATTTTTATAATTATATTATCTAACTTAAACTAATAATTGTTAGTTTAATAGTTTTATACTTTGAAATTATTAACTACATATCTCAATCAATTAAAATTTTAATAGTATTATAAATTAGTATTATTAATTAATTACCTACATTAACTATATATCTTAATTATAATTTTTAAATATAGTTAAAATTTATTGAAGATTGCATTAAAAACAAATAGTTGTTGTAGCTTAGTTGGTTTGAACTCTTATTTATTTACTTACAAGTCTTGTGTTCAAGCCCTACAAGTAGCAAAATTTTATTTAAAAAAACAAAACTCATCACAGCCAACGTAGACCAAAAAAAGCAGGCGAGGCCAAAAACGCCCAAGTTTCCATGGGCTAAAAAAGTTAAGCCCAAAGCCCAATTTTTACGGGTCATCCCGGCCCGGCCCGCGGGCCTGGGCCAATTTTGTCAGGTCTACCAAATAATATTACTTACATACTACAGAGTATGAAAGAAAATATTATTTTATACGAATACTGAACAAAAATAATATCCCTTACGAATATTAAACGAAAATAATATTCCTTTCGAATATTGAACGAATATAATATTCCTTACGAATATTAAATGAAAATAATATTTCTTGCGAATATTGAACGAAATAATATTCATACGAATATGAAAAATAACATCTCTTCAGAATATGAAATAAATAATACCCCTTACCTCGAAAGAATAGTACTTCTAGCTGAATATAGGATATAATGCTGAAAGGAACTTGCACCGTATAGCAACACTCAAAGTATCAAAATACTCACAAGAATACGCTCGATAATATAGAGAGAGAAGATTTCAGTTTCTGGTGTGATTTTCAATTCTAACCTAAGCACCCTATTTATAGGAAAATGCTTAGAACACCAAAGTAGAAAATTTAATAAAATATTATTATTTATATATAAATTTCCCACGCACACCAAGAATTCTGAATTCAGCATCTTACACATGCAAGTGGGGCCCACCAAAATGAAAAACATGTTTTAAATATTTTTTGTAACAAAATAAATTCAGATCCAATATTCCGGAACTTCAATAATTCATAATAATAGCCCTTTTATCAGAAAAATTCAAATCTTATGTCCTTCCATAGGAAATTCAATTCTCTACAACTTTGTAAGTTTAAGTTTTTTCAAATTCCAAACAGAAATTGGCCGAAATCCACATACGAACGATTTTGCAGGCTATAATCAAATTTCAGTCAAAAATAGGGTCCACCAACACACAAAACATGTGTTAAACATTTATTGGAACAAAAATACTCTTCCTCCTCATTTATTCATATATCACACATTCATTGTAAAAATATCACCATTATTATATTATTATAATATAATAAATTATTTTATCAGAAAAGATAAAATATCAATTTTCAACAATTTGTCATTTTTCTAAAAATTCCTCCATTTATATCCACATAGATAAATATTTTTCTTATCATATAAATCAATAATTAATTATTCACAAATAATATTACAGAATCACAATCTCGACAACCAGTTTGCTCCCGGGAAAGAGGGGCTTTCCAATAAGGATTTCTCTTTCTTTGGCCTTGCAATTAGTTGACCAAACCTCTCCTTAGATGTAACTTTCTGTACATTGCCAATAATGTTATCTAGTAATATTATTAAAATAATATGAATTATTGATCTGATAATGAGAAATACTGTGTAGTGACAATTATTGAAATAACATTAATATAAAATATTAACGTAACAAATATTGAATCAATAAAATAAAATATTGAACAGTAATTACTGTAACAATTATTGAGTAGTGCCTTCTTATGTAAGAATCAATAATTGGTGCAATACCGTGTGCTATTGTGTTTTAACCACTGGGTATTCCAACAATGTTAACGGTAACAATTACGCCGTTATTTATAAAAACTCAAACTTGTCGTTTTCTTCATCCGACCGTTTTTCGTTATGGGGCCCACAAATGGTCAAAGTTACTTGGTCGCATTTAATATTCCCCACGTAAAGAATATTCCACGACCAAACGAATATTCTCCGACAACATGAATATTTTATAACCACTTGATTATTTTGCAAAATTTATTACTATTACCTACAACTATAACATTATATCAATTTACTCCTTAATATTCAAAAAAATATTTCGAGAAAATTAAATCTTTATTCATAAAATTCGGGGTCTCACATTAATAGTTTTGGGCCGCATGATTATTATCCTTGTAAACTGATAGGTCTCATTTTCTTTTGTATATTTTGATGATAACAATTATGAAGTAATTAAATAAGTTTGTAATTTATTCTTATCTTTTTATCTAAACTATTTTATGATTTTATTTGAATTAATTTTTATTGACCTTGATAATTTAAATATCAAGTGTTAAATAAATTGATTCATATAAATATTCAAGGCAAGGAGATCCTATTTTTCTTTCAAAATCTCAAAAACGAAATTGGGGCAAAAATTATTTTATGTGTGTATATATATATATATATATATATATATATATATACACTTACGGTTTATATATATATGTATAACATGCATATATAACATATAACAATATGTGTGTTTAATATGCTGGTGACTCTCTTTTTGGGTCTTCGAAATTGTGTGCTTGCTGGAAAGTTTTTAACATGTGGTCAAAGCATTAAATTGCTAAGTGCTTAGAAAATTGCCCGGGCGAAAAATTGATTTCTTTCTCGTTGAGCAATCCGCGTGATCCAAATTCATCCTAACCATTGATTCCAAAATTAAGCAATCCTAGCCATTCATTTAAAATTAGATTTCAAAAATTACCATTTTGCCTCGACTTCAAAATTCTATAAATAGGGAGTCTTTCATTCATTTGGTTTTTTCCAATTCACTTGAAAAGAAAAGCTTACTCTCCTTGCCTACATACTCTCTCTAAAGCTTTCTATCTCTTCTTACAAAAGTTCTGATTATTTGAGAAGAGGAAATTGGTCCAAGTAATTGAGATAAGTCATTTGAGTTAACTTTGTTGAATTATTTCTTACTTGCTTTATATTTATAGATATACAAATATACATTGTTATACACAATTTTATATATCTATATTTCATCTATTTATCATATAAAAAGATACTTGGACGCCGCAAGGCTACAGAGAAGAATTCGACGCCGCAAAGCTCTCCTAAATCCCCCTTTTGCTTTTATTTTTAATGCCCAATTTTGATTAATCAAATGTCTACAATACCCTTAATCAAGTGGGCTAAGTATTGGTTTGCATGTTATTTCATTTGGGCTTCCTCCTTAATTGTTTTGGGCTATGTAATAAACATAGTCTAGCAACTTTAATATATGTTACCCAATTTGATTATTTAGGGTTTCCATTCCTAATCTTATGAAATTAAATTACCTATACATGTGAGTTTAGCTCATAACCTAATTAGGTTCACAAGAATTAGGTTTAAAATTATTAATCACTTGAAATAATAAGATTATCCACTTAAGTTAGTATACATATTAAATACTAACCTCTCATTATCACCATAACCCTTAGGTTATTTAATTGTCTCACCTAATGTATAATTAGGTTACGAAGCTTTCATTTTTAATGAAATATATAAATGTATATATCCATAACTATAGCATACATGTTAATTGACCCATGCACCACTTCACATATGTTGTCACATATTAAATCACTGTATAACACAAAGTTTTAAATATCAATAATGTACATACATATATAGTGACTTAAAATTCACGGTTATTACACGTACGATTACTTATAGTCTTAAGTAACTTTTTATTGATATTATTTATATAAATATCGTAAAATAGATACGACACTTGATAGTTCAAAACGACACTGAGATATTCCTCTAAAAAGAGTGAATTATCCGAACCGAATTTAAAAATCGTAGTGATCTATTGAAAATATTTATATAAATATCAATTGTGAGAATATAAATTTTGTCATACTTAGACGCCGCAAGGCTACAGAGATATTCCTCTTAAGTGAGGGAATCGAACCGTACGATTCCTTATAGTACTAAGTGACTTTATTTATAAAATCACATAATAGACAAAATATTGTTATATATTATCAGAGTTAAAGAAGCATATTTGTTATATCAATTTGTGCTTAACTGATTAAATTGTTATTCTTTGATAAATTATTTTTTAAATTGATTTATTCTTTTTATATACAAGTATTGAAATATAAAATCATTCATATAATACTTGTTAATGAATATCTGAGAAACGGATCTTTTTAATCCATAGAAAAATACTCTTTATTATAAAGAGTTAATAATTCTTTATAAATTGCATTAAAATTATTTATTTGCTTATACAGAAGCATTTTTGAGCATAAGCTGAAACTTACTTATTTTCTTACTCAAGAAGCATTTTTCACTCAAAACATAAATGTTATTTAAACTTTTATAACTGTGCATAAATTACATATTTGCTTACTCAGAAGCATTATTTGATCAAAGCATAAATTATTATCTGCTTATAAAGAAGTATGTTTTCTCAAGTATAAAAGTCTTTGAACTTTTATAAATATATTTGCTCTTTGATTGATATTTGTTTATTTGAGAAGCATCAATATGTACTAAATTCTTATCTGCTTATTTAAGAAGCAAATTGTTGTAAAATCCTTTGTAAAAAGAGAAAAGGTCAGAGTTAGTTTATTTTATGTACCTGTGAGAAAGACGAGTAATTCTTTGACCAAGATCAGATTCTTAGAGAGGTCAGCTTGGAATTGAGTCTCTAGTGAACTTGTGAGGTGAGGAAGAGTTTGTTGTTTCAAAATCAGATAATATAATAGAACTGAACTCAAAAGAAGGTACAACTAAGCTTGAGGAGGGAGCATGGAGCTTGTTGTCCAAGATAGATTAGTTGGGAACAGTTGGAAGTTTGTCTATAAAACTTTGTAAAGGCTTTTTCACCTGCTGAAGGAGTTTTTATTACTGATAGTAATAGGATCTCAAGTTCCAAGTAGGAACTTGAGACTGAACGTAGCTACATACCAGGGGTGTATGTTGTGAACCAGATAAATCTCTATGCATTGTGTGATTGAATTTTTTTTAATGTCTTGCATGCTAATTTCTAAAATTGCAAATTAATTATTAAAAAAAATTCAAAAAGGCTTAATATATTTTTTAACTTGTAATAATCTATTTAACCCCCCATCTAGATTATTATTGAACTTTCAATTGGTATCAGAGCGGTGCTCTTTAACTTATTTGTTGAGTATATACAGGCATACCTAAGAGTAGATCCATGGCCTACAATGCTATTGGTTATAGAAAAGGACTATCAATGTCCAGACCTCCACTATTTGATGACACCAACTTTGCCACCTAGATAAATAGATTCAAAATCAATGCCAAATCTCAAGGAATCAAAATTTGGTGTGCCATCGAACGAGGAGTAAATGTTCCAACAAAAATTCAAGGAGAAAAGACTAGCGAGAAAAATATCCATGAATTCACCACTGAAGAATAAGAGACTATGAATATAGCATCTCGAGTTGAACAAGTATTAACAAGTGCCTTGATTGAAAAAGAATACAAAAGAGTTAGCAACTACAAATATGCAAAAGAAATTTAGGAAAAATTGATTGTAACCTATGAAGGTACTAATCATATCAAAGAAACCAGAAAAGATGCACTAATCCAAGAATATGAAAGCTTCAAGCTTGAAGAAGGAGAAAAGATCATTAATATGGAAACACATTTTTCCAGAATCATTGATGAGCTAGAGCAATTGGGAAAGGCATACACTACAAATGAGAAAAAGAGAAGAATTATCAAAGTCCTTCCATCCATCTAGAAAAATAAGGTTACGACAATCAAGGAAATACAAGATCTAACCACATATCTTATGGATAATCTCATTGGAAATTTTCGTGCCCACGAAGTCGACATGTTAGTCGAAAAAGCCGGATCAAACATATATCTCAAAAAGAAAAGAATTGCTTTCAAAGCCCTTCTGGTAGACCAAGAAAGCGACGATGAAGAACTCCTAAGTCTAGACAACAATGAAGTTGCTCTACTGTCCAGACAACTCAGGAGAGTGATTCAAAGCAAGATAAGAAAATTTGGCAAAGGCTTTATGAAGACAAACAACAATTTCAACAACTTCAAGAGTAAACAAATTTTCAAGCCAATGACGCAAGGAGGAAATTTCAAAGCAAATAAAAACACCTTCAAAAATACCAACTCAAATGAAAATTCAAACACGTGTTTCGAATGCAAGCAGCGTGGACACTTCAAAAAGGATTGTTCAAAACTAGTCAACAACAAAGTTCTTGTAGCCGAGGAAGGATGGGATCTAAGTGAAGTGGAATAAACTGCTGAACAAATCGAAGAAGTTGCAAATCTCAGTTTAATGGCAGACAATGACTCATCACCAAGATCTGAGGTAAATTATGAACACCAATTGCCTAACTCCTCTTTTTCTTCATATACTTTAGAAAACATAAATGAAGAGCATTATGAATTACAAGAGGCTTACAGTCACTTATATGAAAATAATGAATTAATAAAAGAAGAATTAGAAAGATTAAGAAAAATAAAAAAAACCTTGAAATTGAAAATGCTAACTTAATTATCACAAATGAAAGTTTAAATGAAGTAAACTTAGAAAATGAAGTATTAAAAGAAGAATTAGAACAATTTAAGAAATTAAATAAAAATCTTGAAATAGAAAATTCATCACTTATTATCTCAATTGAAAATTTTGAAATTGAAAATTCAACACTTACTGTAATAAATGAAGATTCTCAAGTACAAGATCAAGCGGTAATTGAAGAAATTAGAAATGAGAATTCACTTTTAAAAGTAGAAATAGAAAAACTTAATTTCGTTATTGAAAATTTAACTAAAGAACATGAAGATTTAAATACTATAATTTATAAATTTACAAAAGGAAAATTAAATCTTGATGTCATGTTAAACCAACAAAAATGTAGCTTTAATAAAGAAGGTTTATGATATACTAGAGAAACGAGTAAATCAAAAGATAAATGACTATATCATGTTAAAATCAAAGAAAAAGAAAGTCATATATCTCCTTTCACCAAATGCTCCTATTGTAACAGAAATGGTCATTCCTTTTATATGTGCAATGCTAGAAATGAAAACTATAACGGGAAAATGATTTTGGTTCCCAAAGGGACATATACTGCACTAACTATCACAAGAAAATAATTTCATAGACAATATTACCATACGTCTCATAATCCAGTTACTCATAGAATGCTTATTCCTTCTAAAACTGATTATCTTATGCCAAGTTTTGTAAAGAAAACCTCAAATGGTCCTTATACAAAATGGAAAACTCACCCAAAGGACCCTTCTTATTAAAGGGTACCAACTTGTAAAATTAGTACATACATTAAAAGTATGTCTTGCAGCTGATCTGAATAAAAGTAAATGGTATCTTGATAGCGGTTGCTCAAGACACATGACTGGTGACAAATCAAAATTGAAAAATCTGCAAGCTACAGACTTTGGTGAGGTAACTTTTGGAGATAACAATAAAGGTAAAATAATTAGAGTTGGAAGTGTTGGTAATAACCACAAAACCATCTCTAACGTTCAGTTAGTCACTGGACTTAGGTATAATCTTCTATCTATCAGTCAATTATGTGATAGTAGTTTCAAAATATCCTTTAGTACACATAATTGCTCTATCTTCGATCAAACTGGTAAATTAATTTTAGTTTGTCCTAGATATCAAAATGTGTATACTTGTGACTTAGATGCATATTCTCATTTAGATAACATTTGTCTTGTATCTGCAAACGAGGATCCTTGGCTATGGCATCGTAGATTGGGACACATCAACATGAAACTTATAAATAACATTTCTTCTAAAGAACATGTTCGTGGGCTCCCTAAATTAAAATTCTTAAAAGATCACATCTTTGAAGCCTGTGAACTGGGAAAACAAATTCATGCATCACATAAACCTAAACTTACCGTGTCAACTTCTAGACCCTTAGAATGGTTACATATGGACCTTGATGGACCTATCCCTAAATATAGCATGGGTGGTGTTGTATACATTCTAGTTTTGGTTGATGATTATTCATGATTTACATGAGTTAATTTTCTTAAATTTAAAAATGAGGCTATTAACTCTTTTTCTTCCTTGTGTAAAAAGATTCAAAATCAACAGGGAAGCTCTATTGTCTATATTCGATCTGATCACGGAAAAGAATTTGACAATTCTGATTTTATTATGTACTGTGATGAGAACGATATAAGTCATAAGTTCTCTGCTCTTTATACACCACAGTCAAATAGTGTAGTTGAAAGTAAAAATCGTTCTTTGCAGGAAATGGCTAATACCATGTTGAATGAATATCGCCTTCCAAAATATTTCTGGGCTGAAGCTGTGGCAACATCATGTTACATTTTAAACAGAGTTTTATTAAGAGCTATTTTGCTCAAAACTCCCTATGAGCTTTATTGTAAAAGAATTCCAAAAATAAACTATTTTTCGTGTTTTTGGGAGCAAATATTTTATTCTAAATACCAAAAGACATTTATTAAAATTTGATCCCAAATCTGATGAAGGAATATTTCTTGGATACTCTCTTAATAGTAAAGCATGCAGAGTTTTCAACAAAAGAAGTCTAGTTGTGGAAGAATCAATGAATGTGACTTTTTATGAAACTCAGCCTCCTCCAAAATATAAAGAGCTTGTTGATAGTGATGTTGTCATTGAAGATATTCTCATAAATATGGAAGAACCAAAACTAGATAATGCATCTGCACCTATTGATGGGAATCCCCTTGAAAACTCAAACCCTCAGTTAAATGATTTGCCCAAGGAGTCTCACATTATTAAAAATCATCCTATAAAAAATGTAATTAGTAATATTGATAAAGGGGTTATCACTAGATCACAAGCACATAATCTAGCTGGTCACTTATTTTTCTTGTCTCAAATTGAACCTAAAAATATAAAAGATGCTTTACTTGATGAAGACTGGATAATGGCTATGCATGATGAACTTGAAAAATTCACTAGAAACAAAGTATGAGAGTTAGTTCCACAACCCGATGATGTTTCAATTATTGGAACTCGGTGGGTGTTTCGTAATAAACTTAATGAAATTAGTGGAACTGTTGTACGTAATAAGGCAAGATTAGTTGCAAAAGGATATAATCAACTAGAAGGTATTGACTATAATGAAACATATGCTCCTGTTGCTAGAATTGAATCTATTCGTATGTTATTAGCATTTGCATGTCATAAAAATTTTAAGCTATTTCAAATGGATGTCAAATCTGCTTTCTTGAATGGTGTTATAGAAGAGGAAGTTTATGTTAAACAACCTCCTGGATTTGAAGATTTTAGTCATCCTGAATATGTCTATAAATTACATAAAGATTTATATGGTTTAAAAAAGGCCCCCAGAGCATGGTATGAACGACTGAGTAAAATTTTGCTAAATAATGGTCTTAAACGGGGTACTGTTGACACTACCTTATTTACTAAAAATAAGGATAATGATATTTTGGTAATTCAAATATATGTTGATGATATTATTTTTGTTTCTACTAACATTACCATATGCAATGATTTCTCTGAAAGTATGAGTAAAGAATTTGAAATGAGTATGATGGGAGAATTAAACTTCTTCCTCGGACTACAGATCAAACAAGAAGAAAAAGGTATTCATATATCTAAATCTAAATATTGTAAAGAAATGATCAAGAAATTTGGCTTAGAATCTGCAAAACCTCTTAATACTCCTATGTCAACTACTGATAAATTAATTGCTGATGAAAATGAAAAAACTGTCGACTCAAAGAAATACAGAGGATTGATTGGAAGTTTACTATACATAACTGCCAGTAGACCTGACATTATGTTTAATGTTTGTAAATGTGCCATATTTCAAGTAAATCCTAAAGAATCTCACCTGGTCGCAGTGAAAAGAATTTTTCGGTATCTTAAAGGAACAACTACATTGGGCTTATGGTATCCTAATGATCAACCATTTAATCTTGTGTGTTTCTCAGATTCTGACTATGCAGGTCATCATATCGATCAAAAAAGTACCAGTGGTACTTGTCAGTTTCTAGGAGGATGTTTAATTTTTTGGTTCTTTAAGAAACAAATCTGGGTATCTATTTCAACCACTAAAGCTGAATATATTGTTGCTGCACGTTGCTGTGCACAAATACTGTGGATGAAACAAACCCTTGCCGACTATAACTTGAAATTTGACTGTGTGTCAATTCTATGTGATAATACAAGCACTATCAATCTCAGTAAAAATACAATTATGCATGCTAAATCGAAGCATATAGACATTAGGCATCATTTTTTACATGATCATGTTAATAACATAATTATTAAACTAGAACACATTGACACTAAATTAAATATAGTTGATATATTCACTAAACCACTAAGTTCGGATAGATTTTGCAAATTACGAATTGAATTAGGTATGTTAGATTTTTCCTCTTAATTTCTTATTTGTTAACTTATTTTATGTATTTATTATATATATATATATATATTACTTCTATATTGTACGATAAAATTTTTGTTTATAAAACAAAACATTAGTATATATATTTTAAATCTAATAACATTTATTTTTTTAATTATTAAATAATGTTTTTAACATTTTAGCCTTTTTAGTTTTTTTATATATATATATACATACATACATACATATATTAAGAGCTGATCTGTACCATTCATTTGAGTGCAAATCCTATGGTTATCTGTTTCAATCTGCGCCTTCCCAAGTGGACCAATCAAATTCAACCATCAAGGGACACACGGATCACCATCTTGCACCGTTCGATCAAAACTAAGACTCCATCTCAACCATTGGATCAAAGTCAGCAAAGAAACACAACTGTTTCAATCTCAGATGGCATCCCAACCGTTCATCTCAACTTAGATCTAACATCCACTGTCCATTTCATCTGATAAGTCATACTATATATAACAAAATTAATTTTTTTAATTCATTTTTCATCTTTCCTTTCTCTCTCTTCTCAGTTCACGTCTCTGGTTCTCTCTCTTCTCCCTCACCTTCACCAATTCTCTCATCTCTGATTCTTTCCCTTAACTCTCTTCTACCTCTGATTTTACCTCTTAACACAATGAAAGTCATCTCTCTCACTCTCAATATCTCATATTCAGTATTGATTTGGTATGTCGATCTGATTGATCGAATAATTTTTTTTAAAAAAAGAGGGTTTTCGTTTGATTTCATCTGCTAAGTTTTTTTATTCATCTCACATTCGTTAATATCGATAGATTGTTAGATCTATGATTTGTATGATTTTTCGACCCATATGTTAATATATGTATGATTTTCATTCTATATGTTTATTTTTAGGGTTTCGACTGAAAAACAATGAAAATCATTCTTCTTGATATATTTTCTCAAAGCCACAATTGTTTTATATTCGAAAACTTTTCATATGGTCTGCAGATCTATTTTAAAACAAAAACCCTAATTTTTTTAACATCCACAACTTCCTTTCTATACTTTCATCTTCTGTGATTCAAAATTACCGAGTTATGTTTAAACTTCCAATAGTTCGTCGCCTTGTTTAAAGGCCTCATTTTTTTAACCCTAACTTTGTAACAGTTCATGTCGTAAAAATTCTTCTCTAATTTTTTTTTGGAAAATCTTCATTTTTTTAAACCCTAAATTTCTCTTTTCAAAATTTATTAACTAGTTCAAAAGATTTTTTAATCTCAAACCCTTTTCAGAAGTCTTTCAGATATGTGAAATTTATGTTTTAGGGTTTCGAGTTTTTGACAGAAAGACAATTTCTACTATTATTTTTAATCACCTATTTAATCTGTGTTTAACATTCAGTTATTCTTTGATTTAAAACTTCTAATTTTGTTTCTATATGAGACTATATTTTTGGAAACCCTAAAATCATAATATTTTTTTTGGTATTCAAAATGTTATATATATATATATATACTTATTTATATCTTTACATATTCTTATGTATGCATTATACATTTTTTTCAGATATATATATATATATATACCTATCTGTGCATGTAACTATTTACTTCTACTTAAGCAACTGTGGTTCTCTCTGAGAAACTACCTAAAGATGTGAATGTCACTCGATTATGATTGAACAACTTGAGATACTGCATCTCTGATACACTACGCTGATATAATTTCTGCTTAAAATGCTGACTCAGGTAAACTCGTTTATATTTTTGTTGTCTGTTTCTTTCATAATGTATACAATGTGTGGATACTGATGTCCATTGGATTTATTTGTTTTGCTTTCATAATATATATATGTATATATTGTGTGTGGATATTGATGTCCACTGGCCTTACTTCGTGAACTACTGATGCCTGCTAAGTCCTACTGTGATTTGCTATAAATGCTAGATTTTACATAATACCTGCCTCTCTGGAATTTATTTTGTCATGTCAGTTTTCGTATTCTAAAAATTTTCTGATACAATTCGGCTCTATCTTCATCTGTGAAATAGTTCTTTGCCGTGTTATACTAAAGAATGTTATAAATGTTAAATACTATTACATTCTTATGTAATCATTTTTGAAACTGACTGAACATAATTGTTCTCTATGTTAGGTATTTGACATATGGCTCACTCCTTTGTTACTATTTTCTTACTCTATTAAATATAAGATTTAAAAATTATCCACTTCACTGTTTAACTTAAATGTTTTCTGTTTTTCACTACAGTTCCCAGTACGGTCATCTTACTTGTAACTCCATAAGTATATTTATTGCTAATCTTGACTGCCTATATTTCGTGTATCTTGCCTAAAACATATCATTACATTATATATATATAAGCTCATTCTAAGTATGGTGCATTAATATGTTCAGTCCTTACATAGCTTCATCTTCTCACCTCTCTTACCTGCTTCTCTGCTCATCATGTCTAATGTTTTCTCATCTAAACGAAAGAACCTTCTGTTGCATTCTGAATTGCATTTTTCTCATGGTGTTCCCCATCTCACTACTGCATCTTCTCAGGCTAAATACAGAATTATGAGTCATAATCCGTGTCTAGGGAATGTTATTACCTTTAACAGTTTTCCAGACCTATTTGAAAAGATAAAAATGTTGGGTGGGATTGTTTGGTCACTTTCTATGATAAATCTATTTTTCCTGGTCTCATATCTGAATTTTACACTCACATAGAATTCTCTAAGGATTCTTCTGGTTTGTTAAATAGCATCACTACTTGTATACAAGGTCACACATATATCATTGATGAACTTTTTCTTGTAAATGCACTACAACTGCACCCTTCTACTTTAGAGTTACCTAGGGTCAACTCTTATCTTCATCCCTCTGGTATTTCTGTTGAAGACTGCATGCTATTTAAACACAATTTGTCAATTGTCACTGATCAAATGGTGAGACGCCCCCCAAAATAGGTATACACAACCCATTCTGAGTCGCCAAATACATGGTGCATAATTTAAATATAAACTTCGTTTATACAATACAACAAAACGTAGCTGAGAGTTTTAACATGAGTATTGTCTCGTAGACAATATTCAAACTCAAATGGAGTCCTCATTACATTTATTATCACACTATTTCATAGAATAGCGAGGACTACTATAGCCACCATCTTGGACCATCACTCTATTCCCCGACTAGTTCCAACTATATTTTCATTTTCTGAAGAGAACAATGAAAGCAAAGGGTGAGCTCAACTAGCCCAGTAAAAAATATTATGACTAAGATAATTCAAAATAAATTATCATTAGCCTTCAACAGTGCTAAACTTATAGAATACAATAGATAACAAGTTTAACTGCAGCGGAACAAACAATCCATTAGAAGAGTCAAGTAGAGCATGATATCTACTATCTTCTATGATTTAAAATTTCATCATCAATATTTTATCGATGTAACACAGCTCAATAAATAATCCACATCATCAAATTATCCATGCACTACGGGCCAAGGATATTCGTTAGTATCACATCCACGAATTATGGATGCACTATGGGCCAATGATATTCGTTATTACCACCAATGGTCATGATCATGCCACCAACTGTCCACCAACGCACTACGGGCCAATGAGGGCTTTTACCACGTCATTTATAACATTACAGGTAATGATTATACCGATACATAATTCCTTATCATAATCATACCAATCAACAGTCCATCTATGAACTACGTGCCAAAGATGACTTATATCACAATATAAGCATGAGGATGATGGCAATGATATACGAATTCAATTAAGCGAGATCAAGGATAAATTTTAAAGATTTATAATTCAATTTATCCAGAGTTCAAGAATGTCCAAATTGTCAACATGATAACTACTTTATGGAGTAAAATTCAAGAATAATATTTCTGTATGAAAAATAATTTGGACAGAAAAGAAATCAATTTTTGTCGTGAATAGTACTCTGGGTGAATAGTACCTGAGTGAATAGTACCCCGTGAATAGTACTTCGAGAATAGTACCACGTGAATAGTACCCCGACATGAAAAGATTAAAAATTCAGAAGAATGTTCAGAATAATATTTCTGTGATATGATACTAGATGAAACGCAAATTTCAAGGATATTCTACTAATTTCAAGGAGTATAGAAGCAATAATTATCAACATAAGTGTAGAATTAGGAATATGAAACCAAATAATATTACTTACATTACTACAGAGTATTGAACAAAATATTATTTTTTACGAATACTGAACAAAATAATATCCCTTACTTTAAAAAGGAGAGTACTTCTGGATGGTATCAGGGATATTCTTGAAGAAAACTTATACTGTTTTCTACACTCAAAGCTTCCTTAAACTCAAAAGAAATACGCTATATATTATAGAAGAAGAATTCTCTGATTCTGGTGTGATTTTCATTTTTAAACTAAGCATCCTATTTATAGGAGAATGACATGATACTATTTGAAATAATCACGGGTGAACAGTGGGGGAAATCACGGGCGCGAATTCACAGGCGTAATCTGAAGAATTTTTTTGATTTTAGTATGATGCACTATGCACACACTATGAAGTACTATGCAGTACTATACAAAACTATGCAGTATAATAAAATATAATATATTCTATTTTATATAAAAAATAAAACTTATATATATATACTAACATATATTATAACTTTCTACCGATTATTTTGAAAAAATGAGTAAGTGGGGGTCCATGTAATAAGAAAAATTTACAACAAATACTTCATAAAATACCCCTCTATGTATCTCAATTCACTTGGCTTCACTAAACACACTTTTAATAACAATTTTTTCATCATTAATATTATAACTCACAATATTAACAACCAGATCATTCCTAGGAAAGAGGGGGCTTTCCGATAAGGTCTTCTCGTTATTGGCGCGCAATTAGGTGACCAAACCCCTTTCTTCGATAGAACTTTCTAGACATTGTTAATAATGCAAATAATAATATGAATAATTTTGTCGTCTCAATTATTGATTTAATAATAAAAATATTGTGACAATAATTGAATCAATAATGCTATGCAACAATTACTGTGCAATAATTGAGTAAAACTGAGTGGCTTCTCACGTAAGCATCAATAATCAAAGATATTGTACAGTATTGTGTGCTACTTTGCAACCACGCGTATTACTGTACTTCTATCACCGGGTATTTCAACAGTTAACGGTAAAACTTGTGCCGTTATTTTTATAAAAAGTTATTTCTGTCATTTTCTAACTCCGACAGTAATTTCATTGTGGGGTCCACCAATGATTGTGCCATCGTATGAATATTCCCTAATAAAACGAATATTCTCTGACCAAACGAATATTTTATGACAACTTTCTTACTTTGAAAAATTTGTAAATATTACCCACAACTATAATATTATATCAAATCCACACTTTATTATTCAAAAATAATATTTAGAGAAAATTAAATCTTTATTCATAAAAGTTGGGGTCTTACAACCTCCCCTTCTTATGAAATTTCATCCTCTAAATTGGTGTACGTACCTGCTATGTCGAAGAGGTAGGGATACCTTGATTTCATTTCATATTCTAACTCCCAGGTTATTTCCTCAACATCGTGGTTTCTCCACAAAACTTTGACTTGAGGTAAAACCTTGGAGCGTATAATATATTCCTTCTTATCCAAGATTTTAACAGGTACCTCTTCATACGTTAAATCTTCTGCTATCTCGTCTGGTTCTAATTTAATAATGTGGTTCGGGTCTTCCACATATTTACGTAACATAGATATATGAAAAACATTATGAACATGATAAATACTTGGCGGTAAGGAGAGTCTATATGCCACAATTCCTACTCGATCGAGGATTTCAAATGGGCTAATGAATCAAGGATTGAGCTTTCCTCTCTTTCCAAATTTTGTAACTCCTTTCCATAGAGCAACACGTAACAACACATGCTCTCCAACATTGAATTCTACGTCTCTTCGATGAAAATCAATATAACTCTTTTGTCGATCTTGTGAGGTTTTTATACGTTGTCGGATCATTTGAATCTTTTTCGTTGTCATGCGTACCAATTCTGGTCCCAATAACGTTGTTTCGCCCACCTCATCCCAGCATACTGGAGAACGACACTTGCATCTATACAACACCTCGAATGGAGCCATGCATATACTTGCTTGATAACTTTTGTTGTAGGAGAATTCCACTAATGGCTATAACTTGTCCCAACTTCCTTTGAAGTCTAGGACACAGAGTCTTAATAGATCTTCAAGATTTTGAATAGTCCTCTTCGGCTGCCCGTCCGTCTGAGGATGATATGCCTAACTAAATCGTAAATTCGTGCCCATAGCTTTTTGCAAACTAACCCAAAATCGTGAAGTGAATCTTGGGTCTCGATCAAAAACTATGGATACTGGCATACCATGCAGTCTTACAATCTCATTTATGTATATACGAGCAAGACGATCAAGTGAATAACTTTCTTGTATAGGTAAGAAATGAGCAGACTTGGTAAATCTATCATAATGACCCAAATTTCTTTTATGCCTTGAGAAACCTTGGGAAGACCAGTAAAAAAATCCATGGTAATGTGCTCCCACTTCCATTCTGGAATTTCAAGTTGTTGCAATGAACCTTTTGGTACTTGATGCTCCGCCTTGAAATATGGACAAGTTAGACACCTTGAGATAAACTCCGTGATCTCTCTTTTCATATTGCTCCACTAAAATGTATGTCGAAGATCGTAATACATTTTGGTACTCCCAGGATGGATTGCAAACGGTGTGTTGTGCGCCTCCATCATGATTTTATACTTCAAATCAGAGTTATTAGGAACACAAAGTCTGGAGTTGACTCGAAGTATTTCTTCTTCGTCAATTCTTGCTTCCAGAATAGCACCTTCTTGTACTTTCTTCCTCATACGCATCAGCTTTGGGTCTATAGCTTGAGTAGCTTTAACTTTATCGATTAAAGTCCGTTCTACTCGTATATTTAACATCATCACGTGGGTCTCTGTTGTCTTTAACTCTATCTCCATCCTTTTTCAGTCTTACCAAATGAGCCTTTGCATTGACAATATCGCTCTCGTACTCGCATATGATCTTCTACTTAACGCGTCAGCTACCACGTTTGCTTTTCCAGGTGGTATTGAATGGTATGATCGTAATCTTTCAATAGCTTGAGCCAACGTCGTTGCCGCATATTGAGTTCCTTTTGGTTGAAGAAATATTTGAGGCTTTTATGATCTGTATAGATCTCCACCTTCTCCCCATACAAGTAATGCCTCCGTATTTTTAGAGCAAAAACGACTGCTGCCAACTCTAGATCATGAGTAGGATAATTCCCCTCATATTCTTTGAGTTATCGTGAGGCATAGGCTATAACTTTCCCATGTTGCATGAGAACACATCCTAACCCTCCTGCTCAAGCATCATCAGATGACGAATCCTCCTCAACCGGATGGTATTGTCGTAATAGGTCTTTGAAATGAGTCTCTTCTTGAGTTCTTGAAAACTCTTCTCACATTCCTCGCTCCAATTGAATTTTGTATCTTTTCGAGTTAGCTGAGTTAATGGAGTAGCAATTCGAGAAAATCCTTCCACGAATCTCCGATAATAACTAGCTAAGCCCAGAAAGCTACGTACTTCGGTCACTGACTAAGGTTGCTCCCAGCTTTATATTGCTTCAATCTTTGCTGGATCAACAGATATTCTATGATTTGATATCACGTGCCCAAGGAATGCTACTTTGCGACGCCCCCAAATCTGGGTTACCTGACCCCCGAGTTTGGTGTTCACGATCCACAATATAATAACATCTAACTACCAATTCATATAGAAATAGTAATACATAAGTCATTAACAAAGATTGTTAATACATTAGTCCCAGGTTCTCTAACCTTAACATTACAGACATACCCTTTAGATATACAAAAAGGGTTTACAAATACAACATATTCATAATAATAATGTTTATAAAAACTAATCCAGCATTTTGACTTTGCCTTTGTTCTTCTTAGATCCGCTGGCCTCTTCGTTCCTAACTGAAATGTTTTATATATAGCAAGGGTGAGCAACAAGTTTGCCCCGTAAGTTAAGACATACGATAAATGTATAGAAATCAATATCAAACCTTCTCACATTCTACGCAATAATAATTCAATAATGAAAGAATACAACGCTTTCAAGGTTTTCTACGATATTCAAATGAATAATCAAGAATTAATTCTATGAAATAGCAAAGTGGAATGTTTTCCAGATTTATGCTGAGCGATCACACAAGATCTAGAACTTCTCTTCTCGGGTATCTATCAAAGATTTATGTTGATACATATGCAGGTGTATTAGATAACCATAAAGATTAAATCATACCCCTCTGCAAGTACTTAGAGCCGGCCAACGCCTTGTACCCTATATTATGCATAATACTTAACAGTGCGCAATGGCCGAATATACGACCTAAAATGTTCCCTTTATATAAAAAGTTGTTCTTCTTAGTCTTTGAATCAAAATTTGATTTAACAACGAAATGCAATGATTTCAATATCTAATCACTTCTCTTCTCAAACCTATCAAGTTTTCTTTTTTCGATCTAGCTGATACAACTGGCATTGATCTATCAATAATAATTAAATTATCTTCTCTTCTCTTCTCGAACCTATCAAGTTCTAACAAATATTCGTCTAGCCAGAATAATTAGCTAAGACATTTCTCAACATAATTCGACAATAAACAGGAATTATCTATACTGTCAATATTAGCTTCTATGAATTTAAATATCCAACAACAGTTATTCTACGAATATATTTTCAGAATCAGTAATTCAGTTTGAATTATTAAATATGCACTAACTGCGAATAATCAACAATAAATCCCTGGACGTGGTATAATTAACAATAATTAACTACTATAATAATTGAACAATATTAACTCAAGGTTGAGTTAGGAAACTTGCCTTACGCGTTGATTACATGACTACAATATATACTTATCTGCTTTGAAAGACCTATAACCAATAATATCGGTCTCATGAATTAGCACAATAATTTACAACACGTATCAACCGTAATTTATCAAATACTTCTTCTGACACTTGTTGGGTAAAATCGACACGCACAAAAACACGCAAAGTACATACGTGGTCAACAAGTAATAAAGTGATGAATAGAGTATCGTTCCCACAGAGACAATTTAGCAAGAAACTTAACTTCACAATTATCAATTTTCTATTAATCCTAATTCTATTAAACTATTCAAATGAATGGTTTAAAATTATAGAAACTAAATTAAAAATAAATAAAATACCACAAACCAAATCACCAATATCAAAATATAGAATTCAAACAATTAATGGAGAATTAGACTTATGATTTCACCCTGAGCTTCACTCTGATTTTAACACCTTTATTCCAATTCAATTCACTATCTTAGTTTATTAATCAAGAACACGAATGTAGTATTAACCAACTCTCGATGCACTAATATCGTATTAACGTCAATCCACAACTAAGATAGAAATTCGTTAAACACCTAAATCAACCAACTCACTATATCTCTATGTGAACTGCAATTAAAGAAGGTTTAAGCTTAAGTTCTATATTCGATTACATATGATGTTAAACATATCTTTACCTTAACAATAATCAAAAATCTGCTATTGACAAAATTCATGACACATGCTATGTTAACTAGGTCTAGATTCGAATCTCCTCTCTCGATTCCATTCAAATCTACAAAGAATTGTGGATCAGGCAATTCATAAATTCACGCTCGAATTAACATAGATAAACTGAAAATACTTTATTGAATTGGAAATCAAAGTTATAAAATCATCGTTTCACCCAAGGATCCATCACAAGTCTAAATAGCAAATTAGTTCATAACGAATGAATTAAAAACTGAATAATATACTGAAAACATCCTTTCAATTACAAATAAAGACTAAGAAGAAGAATAATGAACCCCCTTCCCGTAGCCTCGAATTGCAACCGTCACGAAATTCTTTGAAAATTACTCCTCCAAAGCTCGCACTTGAATCTTGGAATTAATCTCTGTAATAAGCTCCTTGTGTTGTATGATATGTATTTGCAACGTAATGTTAAGCTCCCCTTATGTTCTGGCCGAAATCTCCCTTTTCTAGAGTCCAGGCGCCTAATAAAGTCCCAAAAATCGTGCACCAGTAGACATCAAAACCAAATAGGAGAGTGTAGGAATCGGGACCCCATTTGGCTACGGGTGGTATAAGCTCGAAAAAGCCCCACCCCCCCGTGGCTAGGCTTCTGCTAAAGAAAATTTTTGCTTTCATGAGTTTTTCCACTTTTGCTTCAAAACTCCGCCATTCTTCACCACTTGCATCCATGACCACCCTACACATAAAATAACATGAAACGAGTGAAATCAAACACAAAACACAAAGATAACTATGAATTTAAACTTGAAATGAATATCGATTCGTGTATATTAAATCCACTTATAAAAATCCCCCAAACTTAAACCGTGTTAGTCCTCGAGCACAAAACAAACTACATGCTATGCAATGCAATGAAATAAACAAATCTAAATGCCTAAGAATCCAACAATATTGAAGAAACTAACTTATCACGTCGGCCTCAGAGAAAACAAGCAACTTTACAATACGAATTACGAAAACCAATCCACACTTTCGTATTAATTCTCAAATCTTGAACAATTATCACTGGTATAGCGTACGTGTGTGATCAACATCTTAGATAACTAATACGGACCCAAATTCAATACATAAACAACTTCTTAGAAGGAATCATACAGTGCAAACTTAAAAATTTCAAAGATAGGCCCAACCCAACTAAAATTAAACAATACCAAATTCTAGGGTACATGCAGGATACTTATACTTTCTTCTTTTCTTTTCTTTTTTCTCTTTTTCACACACAGGGGCTTTTTGCTCTTTTCCCATCATTATTCCTTTTTTTTAGATAGATGGTTGGTGAGTGCATTTTACGCTCCATCTCACGCTTGTGTTTATGGGGAGTGTTTCTCCTCAACCCACCACAAGACTCAACATGTTTCATTTTTTTTCAAAGCTTATATACCCCACATAAACTCCCCTAAACTTAGTTTTTTTTGCCTAATTTTAGCCTTTACTGCCTATCATTGACATTTTCTCTTTCACCCTAGCATTATCCTTTAGAAACTATTTATGTACCAATTTGAACTGATCGGTCAACAAAGATGTTATTAGTGCTAACCTTTTTATAACAGTTTTAAACAAGTCCAAGAATCGATTCATAACAGAATTTGTATCACAGTTCTAATAATCAATACTGTATTGGTTAACTTGTTCACAATCTCATCATTGGCCCATAAATAACATAAATCGCAAAGACTGTTGGACATATGTAAACACAATATTTAACTAATTATTTTTTTTTACAATGCACAATCCTTTTTTAATGCAAATAGAAATGCACAATCCTAACTACTATGCAAAAAAATAAAATTACCTAAATCGCCTAAGTCTATAATGCAAAATCTAGAAATGAAAACAAAATAACAAAATGCATGCATAACATCAAACTATCTTGTCGCAGAAATCAATCCAAATCCCCCAAACTTAAGTAACACAATGTCCTCATGGATAAAAAAAAAAATTAAATGCATGAGGACTTCCCTAGAATCGCCTAAGTCCGAGGAGGTGGTTGGTGCTCTTCATCATCCTAATCACTTGAGGAAATCGAGGCAATGGTCCCAAGTTGTTGATATGGAAAAGCGCCACCGGATTGAAAATTTGGAGTGTTGTGTTGAGTGAGGCGAAAGATGCGTTCATAACATCAAACATGTGATCTTGTCGCATCGCCAATCGCCGATTTCCTGCAGTGTTGCCTTATTGTGCATTCATCTATTTCTAGAACTCAAGGAACCGAGGATCGGATATTGCCTTCACCTGCGATACCGCTTCGGTTCCTTGATCTCCCATAGCTTCATCCTCATCCACCGAGGTATCTTCTGCATCGACTTCATCTTCTAACGCCGATGGAAAAATAAAACCAAAACCTCGTGGATGTGACTCGCCTCCTGCCCACACAAAATACCGCGCTATCATTCTAGAATCAAGCAAAGTGAGCGGCATTTGAGTAGGCTCATCATCGGACCATCTCACCCCTGCATTACGACACAACGCACAAATGAGTGAAGGGTGTGGCAATCCACCTGAAAAATTTCCACGTAAACACCGGCGGATGGAGAAATTGATGATTACCCCGACGTCAATAATAAAATCTTGCACAATCAAGGCATAATAAGTAACGCCTTCTCTTTGGTGACGTCTCAAGTGTGTTGGGACGGAAGCAATTTGGCACATAAGAAGGCATACCATATTTTTCCATACCCACAAGGTCCTTGCTATGGAACACCAGACTCTTTTTCGACCTTTGATCCAAGATGTTCCCGGCTTTGTCAAGTTCGTAATAACCTCCTCGTAGTCAGGGTCAAAATCCCTTAATTGTGCATACTGACACTGTCGTGGCACCCGCAACTGATAATAGGCATTGATTGCATCATCACTGAACGGGACCATTCGACCTCGCACAAACGCATTGAATGGGGCTTTGTCTTCGGCGTTTGCATAAAATTCCTTGACGATGTTGACAACGGCCAGGACCGGATGCTCGGTGAGTTTAATCCACCCCTTTTGATAAATTTGAGCCATCATCTCCCCATCATTTCCCTCTGGGGCCAATCCACGCTCCGGCGTGAGGGCTTTCGTAAGCATGTAATCATACCGATCCACCCCTTTTCTTCGATCATATGTTCGTGTCAATGGAGCGGACCTTGAACTCTCTCCCCTTTGGCATTTAGAAGTCGGTTGTGAAGCCATTGAATTCTGGATATTAAAGCTTGCTAGCACACACTACCTTCCCCTTACACTTGGTTCACTCAATATATCAAACACTTGGTGTGCACTATCTGCTTCTTTACCCCAAAGCTTCAAGAGTTTCTATGGTACTCGCAAAGGAGAGAAGATGGAAACTCAACAAGAATGTACTTACTCTCAATTGCTTCTATGTAGCCCAATTTCTTGAGGAATTCAAAATTTGTGGTGATGAATATGGGAGGTGTGTGGTAGGGTTTATATAGAGGTGATAGGGGAGAGTAATTCGCGGGTTTGATGGTGTGGGGTAGTGGATGACTTGATTTAGGGTTGGGAATGGGGAGAGGTTGAATCCGTGTGTAATCGTGGGTAGTAGGACTGGGTAGAAGGAGTGGGTCGAAGAAATGGGGCAAATGAGTAGGGAATGAGATAGAAAGAGGCGTGTGTTTAGGGAAATAAGAAGGCAGCGTGTGTGTAAGATGAACGTGTCTACCCAGAATTAAGGACCCCACCCCTACGGGGTGTAAATATAATAGTTCACTTCCTTGAAAGCATGCCCACTGATTTCAGATTTTTGGCCCAAAATTTTGTGATGCAAAATTCTCCGATTTTCCTTCCTTTCTTGCTGCTATTGCTTTTACTCACTTTTGACCCTCCTACAACCATAAACATGCAAGATGTTAGATTATTGGCGATTAGGAGTAGGATTGAGAGTTTCAACAAAATTTTTATGCTATACTACCTACCTAATACTTAATAAAAGCTACATCCTAACAATTAAAAATGTAACTACTTAAAAATAATGAAATGTTGGGTTGCCTCCCAATTAGCGCTTTATTTTAAGTCGCTCAAATTTCGACTACTCCCTCGCTTTATCGTGTATCTACGAGGGTAATGTCGTCTTGCGCATCCCAGCTTGACTCACCACCCTAGTAATGCTTTATCCGCTTACCATCCATTGACCTTGAACGCCTCTAATGGATTACGATCGTAGAGTTCAACTACGCCATGAGGAAAGACTCGCTTTATAGTGAATGGTCCCACCATCTCGACTTAAGCTTTCCTGGGAACAATCGCAACCGTGAGTTGAACAAGAGGACTGATTGACCCGGCTCGAATGTTCGTTGCATAATTTTCTGGTCGTGCCATCTTTTAACCTTTTCTTTGTATAGCTTGGCGTTCTCGTAGGCTTGGAGTCGGAATTCATCGAGCTCATTTAGTTGGAGTAGCCTCTTTTCTCCTACAGTGGCTTGATCAAAATTTAATTTTTGTATGGCCCAAGAGGGCCTTGTCTTTAGCTCCACCCCAAGTGACATGCTTTTCCGTATAGGAGTTGATATGGTGACATCCCGATTGGTGTTTTGTATGTTGTCCCAGTAGCCCATAATGCGCCATCCAACCGGCGACCAATCTTTCCAACTCGGATTTATGACTTTTTCCAATATTTTCTTGACTTCCCTGTTTGATACCTCACCACTTCATCCATTTGTTTGAGGGTGATACGTCAGTAGCCACCTTTGTGGTTAACCCCATACTTAGCCAATAGAGCTGTAAAAGATTTATTACATAAGTGACTACCTTCGTCACTGATTATTGTTCTTGGCGTGCCAAACCTCGTGAAAATGTTTTTCTATAGGAATTTGAGGACCACCTTAGCATCGTTAGATGGTAGTGCTGCAGCTTTAACCCACTTCGAGACGTAATCCACCGCGAGTAGAATATACTGATTGCTCAAAGACGAAGGGAATGGTCCCATGAAATCGATGCCCCATACATCGAAGATTTCCACTTCAAGAATTGTTTGTAGGGGCATCTCATTCCTTTTAAATATGCTTCCCACCCTTTGGCATCTATCACAGTTTTTCACAAATAGGTGGGCGTCTTTGAATGAAGGTTTTACCAATAAAACCCAAATTTAGTACTTTTTTTACGCATCGCTCACTCCCATAATGTCCCCCATATGCCGATGAGTGGCATTCCTGCAGTATATTGTGCACTTCACTGTAGGGGATAAATCATCGAATCATCTTGTCGGCGCACTGTTTGAATAGATAAGGCTCATCCCACATGTACCACTTGACGTCATGAAGAAACTTCTTTTTCTGCTTTGTGTAAGATCGGTGGAAGCATGTTGTCACCGATAGTTCGCTAAAATCTCACATACCAAGGAAATTCGTGATTTACCCCAAATAGTTGCTCATCCGGAATAACTCATTAATTGTGCATCTATCTTCATCCTTTTCTCCGAATTTTCCAAATTTTGATAAATGATCTAAGAACTTGATTCTCCGTCCCCTTTCTATCTTTAATTTCTAAGTCAAACTCTTGAAGTAGAGAGAATCCATCGGATAAGGCGTGGCTTAGCATCTTTTTTTTGCTATTAGGTATATCGAATCGTCCGAATGGTCCGTAGTAGACTATCACCTTAGTCCCGATCAAATATGCCCGGAATTTGTCAAACGCGTACACCACTGTAAGCAATTCCTTTTCTGTGGTAGTGTAATTCATTTGAGTCTCTATGAGTGTTTTGTTTGCATAGCATATGGCGTGAAACACTTTATCCCTTCTTTGTCCCAAAACAGCCCCAATCGCTTAATCGCTCGCATCACATATAAGCTCAAATGGCATATTCCAGTCCGGTGCGACTATTATAGGGGCCGTAGTTAATTTCTTCTTCAACAATTCAAACGCTGACTTGCATTCCGCAGTAAAACTGAACGTGGCATCCTTCTCTAAAAGACTGCA
Source organism: Panax ginseng (assembly GCA_020205605.1). Taxonomy (NCBI): domain Eukaryota; kingdom Viridiplantae; phylum Streptophyta; class Magnoliopsida; order Apiales; family Araliaceae; genus Panax; species Panax ginseng. Next base: position 83,325,483 of record CM035141.1, read on the forward strand.
TAGAGGTTTTGCAATTTTAGAGAAGTCTTTTATGAACCTCCTGTAGAACCCAGCATGCCCCAGAAAACTTCTAATACCCTTAACGGAGTTCGGTGGAGGCAGTTTCTCGATCGTATCCAGCTTTGCTTTGTCCACCTCCAATCCTTGAGCCGACACCTTATGGCCCAAAATTATGCCTTCTTCAACCATGAAGTGGCATTTTTCCCAATTGAGTATGAGGTTTGTATCCTTACATCGCTGCAATACCATGACCAGATTCCCTAGGCAAGTATCAAAGTTGTCTCCATAGACCGAGAAATCGTCCATGAAGACTTCAACATTCTTCTCCACCATATCCGAAAAAATGGCCATCATACACCGCTGAAAGTTGCTTGCATTGCATAAACCCGAATGACATCCTTCTGAATGCAAATGTGCCGTAAGGGCATGTAAATGTTGTCTTCTCTTGATCCTCAAGAGCGATGGCGATCTGGTTATAGCCCGAGTATCCATCCAATAAACAGTAATACTCATGTCCCGCTAATCTGTCTAACATTTGATCAATAAAGGCGCAACAAAAATGATCTTTTCGGTCGCCTTATTCAATCTCCTATAATCGATGCACACCTCCATCCTCAGAATCGTTGTTGGAATTAACTCGTTGTCCTCATTCTGCACTATAGTCATTCCTCCTTTTTCTAAGACACATAATGAACCGGACTAACCCATTTACTGTCGGAAATTGGATATATAATACCCGCATCCAATAATTTCAGAATTTCCTTCTTTACCACGTCCTTTATAATTGGGTTAAGCTGACGCTGATGCTCTGCCGTCGGTCATGCATCATCCTCCATTAGAATCTTGTGCATGCAGAATGACGGACTAATTCCCTTTATATCCACAATCGTCCAACCAATCGCTGATTTGTGATCCCTAAGCACCCTCAAAAAATTTTCTTCCTGGAATTCGTTAAGTGCAGCAGAAATAATTACAGGTAAAGAATTTGAATTGCCTAAGTACGCATACCTGAGATGTTTAGGAAGTGGTTTAAGATCCAATATTGGTGGCTCCTCCAATGACGGTTTTAGTTTTTCTACAGCTTTTTCCTCCGTGTGCAAAGGTTCAAACGGTGCTCTAAAGCGGCTGACTCATGGCAATGAGTCTAGCATCTGTAAGAGGTCCACAAATTCTGGGTCGTCCTTTCCTTCATCCCCCAAGTAAGGTTGTTTCTAATGGGTCAATTACCAAACTCTTGCTCATATCCTCACTGATGATTTGCTCAATTAAATCCATCCTAAAACATTCTTCCTCATCCGTAGGGAATTTCATGGCCTTGAACACATTAAATTTGATTTCTTGATCTTGGACTCTCATAGTAAGTTCACCTTTTTGCACGTCTATGAGTGTCCTTCCCAGTAGCCAAGAAAGGTCTCCCTAGGATAATCCAGATGTTCTTATCCTCCTCAAAATCCGTAATGATAAAGTCCGCAGAGAATATAAACTTATCCACTTTTACCAGAATGTCCTCTACTATGCCTCTCAGATATGTGACTGACCTATCCGCCAACTGCAATGAAATATTCGTAGGCTTTGGCGCGGGCAAACCCAATTCTGTGTATACTGACAATGGCATGAGGTTCACACTCACCCCAAATCACATAAACATTTGTTAAACGACATTTTTCCGATCGTGCATGGGATAGTAAAGCTCCTGGGTCTTTAAGTTTTGGTGGTAGCTTCTTCTCAGAACACCGCACTACACCTCTCTCTATTAGTTCCACGCTTTCAAATTCTTCCCATTTCTTTTCCTCGATGTAATTCCTTTCATAAACTTCGCATAACTCGGCATTTGCTCTAAGGCCTCCGCGAATGGGATGTTAATCTGGAGTTTCTTGAACACGTCTAAAAACTCGCGAATCGCTTATCTCGATTTCTATTTTTGACCCTCTCATTGAAACGGTGGTGGAGGATAAACCATCGGCTTATTGTTTAACCGTGTTTCCTCGCCTTTGTTACCTTCCTCCACGTTACTTTCATCGACTTTTTCCCCTTGTGTCGCTGAATTTTCTGCATTATTATCGTCGAGATGTTTTCCACTTCTCAACATAACTGCTTGACATTGCTCATGACTACCCTTCGGATTTCTCTCAGTGTCACTAGGTAATGTTCCTTGTGGTCTATTATTCAATGCCAACGCAATTTGACCTATCTGATTCTCTATATTTTTGATAGCCATAGCTTTATTTTTCATAGCCAAATCGTTGCTAGTCATGTATTTTGAGAACACTTCCTCCACATCGGATTTCCTTTCTTGATATTGAGCTGGTTGTTACTGGTTCTAAAATCCTGGTGGATATGATTGTCGTGAAGCTTGATTTTGTTGGTTGTTGCTCCATGAGAAATTCGGATGATTCCTGTTTCCTTGATTGTATGTGTTCTGATATGTGTTTTACTGGAATTTCTCAGTAGTTGCCTATGAACCGCATAAATCTCTTTGGATTAATCGCACATTGCTCCGTTGGGTGCTCTCCCGCGCATATTTTGCATATTATTGCCACTTGATGTACTTGCTGTGTTTGTTGAGCTTGTGCTGCTGCTACCGACTCCAACATCTTTATAAGTGCCGATATATATGCTTGCATCGTTGTCATACTATCTACTTCTAACACCCCAGCTGCCTTCGCTTGTGTCATTCTTGCTGTGGGCCACTGGTAGTTATTAGCCGCCATGGTTTCAATCAACTCGTATGCTTCCTCGTAACTCTTAGCCATGAATGCTCCTCCCGACGCTGCATCAATACTTGTCCTGAGATTCCCATGTAACCCATTGTAAAAAGTGTTCATCTGCAGCCACTTGGGCAATCCATGATGTGGGCATTTTTTGAGTAATTCTTTGTATCTCTCCCAAGCCTCATATAACGACTCCTTATGTTGCTGTTCAAACATCGTTATCTCGTTTCTCATCTTTGCAGTTTTCGCCGGTGGAAAGAATTTTGCGAGGAATTTCTGAGCTAAATCCTCCCATGTAGTTATCGAAACTGATGGTAAAGAATGTAACCAGCTCTTCGCCTTGTCCTGTAAAGAGAATGGTAACAATCGAAGTTTCATAGCTTCATCCGACACCCCATTGAACCTAAAGGTGTCGCACAATTCCAAAAAATTGACTAGATGCTCGTTCGGATCGTCATTTGCCAATCCCCCAAACTGAACTAAATTCTGAATCATTTGTATCATTCCTGGCTTAATTTCAAACGTATTTGCTGCTATTATGGGTCTGGTGATGCTTGATTGAATTCAGTTAGCTTGGGCGTGGCATAGTCCCTTAATGCTTTCCGATCTTCGGCTGCCATTTCCTTTTCTTCCTCAGGTGTTTCAAATTCTTGTCTCGTTTCCTTTATCCACTTGCTCAACCTCTGAAACCTTTTATCAATGTCGTCGTCTAAAGGCAGCAAATCTGGATTTTTGGACCGAGTTTGCATAAACTGCTTCCACACTTGAAATAGAAGAAGCAAAACAAAAATAAAAATGTCTAAGTAAAACTGGATTAATTAAACTGATATTGTAAAACTATTAAGATTTATACTAAATGATCCCCGACAATGACGCCAAAAACTTGTTGGGTAAAATCGATACGCGCAAAACACGCAATTATACGTGGTCAACAAGTAATAAAGTGATGAATAGAGTATCGTTCCCATAGAGACAATTTAGCAAGAAACTTAACTTCACAATTATCAATTTTCTATTAATCCTAATTCTATTAAACTATTCAAATCAATGGTTTAAAATTATAGAAACTAAATTAAAAATAAATAAAATACCACAAACCAAATCACCAATATCAAAATCTAGAATTCAAACAATTAATGGAGAATTAGACTTATGATTTCACCCTGAGCTTCACTCTGATTTTAACACCTTTATTCCAATTCAATTCACTATCTTAGTTTATTAATCAAGAACACGAATGTAGTATTAACCACCTCTCGATGCACTAATACCAGATTAACGCTAATCCACAATTAAGATAGAAATTGCTAAACACCTAAATCAACCAACTCACTATATCTCTATGTGAACTGCAATTAAAGAAGGTTAAAGCTTAAGTTCTCTATTCGATTACATATGATGTTAAGCATATCTCTACCTTAACAATAATCAAAAATCTACTATTGACAAAATTCATGACACATGCTATGTTAACTAGGTCTAGATTCGAATCTCCTCTCTCGATTCCATTCAAATCCACAAAGAATTCTTGATCAGGCAATTCATAAATTCACGCTCGAATTAATATAGATAAACTGAAAATACTTTATTGAATTGGAAATCAAAGTTATAAAATCATCGTTTCACCCAAGGATCCATCACAAGTCTAAATAACAAATTAGTTCATAATGAATGAATTAAAAACTGAATAATATACTGAAAACATCCTTTCAATTATAAATAAAGACTAAGAAGAAGAATAATGAACCCCTTCCCGTAGCCTCAATTTCAAATCGTCACGAAAATTCTCTCGAAAATTACTCCTCCAAAGCTCGCACTTGAATCTCGAATTAATCTTCAGTAATAAGCTCCTTGTGTTGTATGATATGTATTTGCAACGTAATGTTAAGCTCTCTTTATGTTCCGCCAAATGTCTTTTCAACGAGTCCCTTATGCGCCTAAAAAAACATTTACCGTGCACCTAACAAAGTCCTAAAACCAGAAGTTCATCAAAACCAAACAGTCAGTACAGAATCGGGACTCGCCCTTCCTACGGGGTACAGAAACTTCGAAAATGCCCGACCCCCTGAGCAAGGGCTTCGCTAAAGAATTTTTTTGATTTCATGAGTTTTTCCACTTTTGCTCCAAAACTCCGCCATTCTTCACCACTTGCATCCATGACCACCCTACACATAAAATAACATGAAACGAGTGAAAACGAACACAAAACACGAAGATAACTATGAATTTAAACTTGAAATGAATATCGATTCGTGTATATTAAATCCACTTATCAATTGGGTATAATAAGTTGTACATGGAGATAATATATAATCAATAAAGAATCTACCACTTCTAGTAAAAGAAGAGAAATGTCCTAAGTGATTCGATAAATGACAACTCAGTAGTCCTTGGCCAAGGCAAAATGAAATTAGAAAGGAGTTTCTAATTTGCATTATATGGTGTTGTACATTTAAGAGTCGAAATACATATAATTAAATAAAATAAGACTTGACAGTAATTCCATGTCTTATATTTAATTGGGACATTGTATGGTGGAAAGATTGAATTGTACGGTAACTACTTACTCAAAGGTTCTTTTATGATTAATGTTGCAATCTATATTATCTGGAAAGTCGTTAATTGTTAGGGAGACTTATCCCTATTGTAGAATAAATATTATTTATTTAAATAAATTAATAATTTAATTTATTTATTTAAATAAGATTAGAATTGTTCTAATTGATTTATTCACAACCGGTTTAATATAGAGAACTTAAAGGGTCACACCATAAAAGGAAGAATAATTATTTAAGAAGTTAATGGCATAATCGTAATAACAAGTTAAGTATATTTAATTTAATCTATGGTGATAGAATAAATTAAATAGCTTAATATTTATTATTTAATATTTTGGAAATATTAAATATAAATTAATAAGAGGAGTCTTATTATTATTATTACTATTATTATTATTTAATTCTTAAAGGAGTTTGGAAATTAATTAATAAAAGTACTCTCATATATCCTAATAAGATTAGGAGACTAATTAATTTAAAGATTTTAATTAATTATTCCTAATAAGATTGGGAGCATAATTAATTAAATGAGTTTAATTAATTAAAATAAAAAACCAATTCCTTAATTGTTAAGGAGGGTTGCCCACATCTATAAATAAGAGGAGTCTTATTATGGGTGTAGAGTTGTTGTTGGCTTTTTCACAACATACGTAATTTCAATAGTTGGGAGACTACGCTTTTTTTCCTATGAGAGATAGAAAAACTAGGGTTTTGCCAAACACCCATCTTCTTGGATCTTTCTTCTTCCTTGGTGGATCACCTCTAGAGGCTGAACATTTGGGTGACTAACGTTGATCAAAGGAAGGAACCAAACCCGGTGGATTCAAGTTGAACGCGAAAAGGATTGGAGATGAACTTGTACCTGAGGAAGCTCGAATCTTCAAGGGTATGATTCTTGTTCTTCATATCTTTTCGTTTAGTTAATAATTGTGCATAAAAGGTGATCCGGGTATATGATTTGTAAAATTTTAAAACTCTAATTTTTTACGTTTCCGCTTATTTTATGCAATTTGATTGCGTTCATGAATATTACAAACCTAACAGTGGCATCAGAGCCAAACCTTTATGCGAATTATTAATTGGTCAGATTTAATATGTATATTGATATGTGTTTAGAACAATTTAATTGGGCATAATTTTATTGTATAAAATTTATTTTAAAAAAAACAAAAAAAAAAATACGAAAGCATGTTATAAATCGCGGACGTGCTTCACGGATTACTATGAAGTATCATATATGACAATTATATATATCCTGGACATGCTCCTGTTACTTGCTTCAAGGAATCAGCTAATATATATAAGTAATTCACGTGGTTCCGCGGCTAAGTTAATATAATATATATATGATTACTATATATATATATATATATCATTCAGTATATTGTATATATATGATCCTGATTACTTACTGTAATATTATATATACAATATATTACGGATATATATATTATTAATTATTTTATAATTAAAATAAAATATTTATTTTAATCTTAAAATAAAAAGTTAATTTTAATTTTAAAATTAGATTTCATGCTAACTAATTAGAGTTGGAATTGGATTCCATGTTAACTAATTGGAGTTGAAATTAGATTTCATGTTTCCTTAAATAAAAAAGTTTATTTAGATATGAAATAAGATTTCATATTATTCAAAATAAAAGAGTTTATTTGTGAATAGGAAAGAGAATCCTAATTTTCTTAAATAAATGAGTTTATTTAGATATGGAATAAGATTTCATATTATTCAAAATAAAAGAGTTTATTTGTGAATAGGAAAGAGAATCCGTGTTTCCTTTAGTAAGGAGTTTTTTTTTGGAATTGGATTTCATAATTAATTAAAATAAATGAGTTTATTTTGATTAAAAAATTTGATTAAAATAAAATAGTTTATTTTATTCAAAATTGGATAAATTAAAATAAAATAGTTTTATTTTGATTTAAATTTGGATTAAAATAAAGGAGTTTATTTTGATTCAAAATTAGATTTTATACTAACTAAATTTGCCCATTAAATGATATCAATATATATTGAATGTTTATTATTCATGAGATGAATGTTATTTATTGATGCATATGACGATGTGTATGATAATAAATGGGATTGGTTATGGACTATTGACCAATGTGATTGGATTTTATTTTAGTTGGATGCATGAATGTATGAGTTTTATTAAATGGGGTCTGCGTACCTCGTCTTCTCTAATTTTTCTTGATGTAAATTCTAACTCCCTCCTATGTACTTCCCCTTGACTGCTGATCAATGTTTCTATTTATTTTAAATAGTTTTGTAATATGATTAGTTAGAATTATTTTGAAGAATTGGAGATCAAGGAGCAAGGAGCACTTTAAGACCCGTTTGTAATGGAGCCCGGGTTTAAATGTAATAGTTATATTTAAATATTAATTCTTGCACCCCTAGGTTTTGACCTTTTGGTTCACTTGGTGGCTCTAGTGAACCAAACTAGAACAAAATTTCATAATCAATCCGGGTAGAATATAATATTCTATATGTACATGTTTATACTATATATATTATATATTATGCAAACATGCTTCGCATGTTAATTAATATGACGTGTATTTTATATATATATATATATATATATATATATGTGTGTGTGTGTGTGTGTGTGTGTGTGTGTGTGTGTGTGTGTGTGTGTGTGTGTGCGCGCGCATGCACGCTAAACAAGATGAGACAAATTAATAACAAACCCCTCAAATATTTTATATTAAGTCCTAAGCGTTCAAAGATATTTGGAATATCGAACGTCGCCTTCTAGCATGATAAAATTAATAGAGTATTAAATATTTAATATGAGTTTGTTGTGTCACCACAAGGCAAGTATTAAGTATTTAAGATGTTAATTTATCACATTTGATGCTTATAAAGAAAATTGAACAATATTATTTTGTTGTGTCACCACAAGGACAATATTTTTCTTTTTTGAATATATGGAGTGCTAGGTTGGACTTAACTTGGATAATTTTTATTCGGATGTGCCACCACTTGATCAAAATAATCTAAGAGGCAAAATACAAGGAGTTACATAGTTGATGTAATTGACAAGAGTTGTCTACCTATTTATTTATATATAGTTTGTTGTGTTACCACAAGGCTATATAAATTTGAAATGGGATCCTTATTCTCACTAGCATATATTTAATTAGATATTGCCGAACTATATATATTGAGGGTAATATAGTTTGATGAAAATAGTGGGAGATACCAATTTAAAATAAGACCTAATTTATTTTGGTAATTAATAAAAGAATGTATGCTAAAATGTTGTTTATTACAAATTCATTTACAGAATTTTACAATGTCTAAATTACTATCACTACGAAGTATATTAGATGCTATTTAACCGGACCGAATTAAACGGAATGGTTAAGGAATTTGAGAATAGTTCTCATGGCTGAAAAGCTATCTTATGTCCTTGTCGCCTATCCCCAGTAATGGTTGCGCATAATGTCTCCGAGGAAGAGATTGTTACTTTTAGAAAGTGGCAAGATGATGCACACATTGGCTCAATGCATCGAGCTCTGCATCCATGAGTAACGAGCTTCAAATACAAGATGAAACTATGGATGCTCCTACTATATTCCTGCACATCAAGTAATTGATGGTGAGGAAAGTAGGACTAATAGATATCAGATATCTAAGGAGCTTTTCCGATTTAGAATGACCAACGACACTACAGTACAGACACATGTCCTAAACATGATCAATTTGATTGAACAATTAGGACAATGGGTTTTGTCATGGATGGAGATTTTAACCAAGATTTGATCTTGCACTCACTCCCGGACTCCATTCACAATTGTTGTGAATTTTTCATATGAACAAGCTAGATATCAGCTTCGCTGATTTGCTTAACATGCTGAAAAATGATGAGAGTCACTTTCCAACCAAGAAAGACCAAGTCTTACTGGTAGGGGCCAAAGAATCTTCTGAAAAGAAGAACGATTCTAAGAAGGTAAATAGAAAAGGCAAAAACAAACGATAATAAGAATAAAACTGATACGGATAACAAAGGAATTTGCTTCCACTGCAATAAGCCTGGACACTGGAAAGAAACTGCGAGAAGCATCTTGTAGAGGCTAACCAAAGAAGCTTAGTGAAGCTTCGGTTACAATACAATTTTGTTCATGATTTAAAATAAATTTTTCTTTAAGTGATCAAGGTTCTACTTGGGTATTGGATACCGACTTTGGTTATCATAAATATAGATTTATGAAGGGACCAAGCAGAAGTAGAAAGCTAAACAAATATAAGTGATCCTATGTGTGGGAAATGAAGCAAAGGTTGCCACATTAGCCATAAAAATTTATATTTTAGCAATGCCTACGGGTAAATCTATTAAGTCAATAAGTTGTTATTGTATTCCAGTTCTTGTTAGAAATATTATTTCCATTTTATTGTTGGACAATGAAATCTTTGGTATTATATTTAAGAACAATTGTTGTTCTATTTATAATAATAATGTTTCGTATAGAACTGAAATATTACTTAATGGATTTTGTGTACTTGACTTACGTGTAAATATATTTTGCAAATTGAACAAACTAGTATAAGAAAAGGAGATGATCATTCAAAGAGTTGAATATGTGTATTTATTGAAATACATGTATGAATTATTTGAAAGGTTCAAAGAATTCATAAGTGAAACAAATTGGCAAAGTATTAAGATTATTTGATTAGATCAAGGAATAAATACTTGTGCAATAAGTTTCTAGATCATCTCAAATGGTTTTCTTGTAATGGACGCCTCCTAATACACAATAATTGATTGATGTATCTGAAATGAAAAATCGTACCTTGTTGGACATGGTACGGTCCATAATGTTTTTCCGACATTCCAATATCCTTCTGGGGTCATGTCCTAGAAATGGTTGTATATCTACGAAAAAGTTAACCTCAAAATCCAGTCCCAAGACTCTATAAAAGTTATGGACAGGGAGGATTCCTAATCTTAAGTATGTTAAGATAAAGGGTTGTCCAACTTATGTGAAAAGGTTTGAAAGGATAAGCTTGGGACAAAATTTGACAAGTACAGATTTGTGGGACATCCTAAAGTAAATTTAGGGTATATGTTCTATAGTCCTACTTAGCAAAAGGTGTTTGTTGCGAAACACGCTACCTTCTAAGATAAAGGTGTTTATCATTGAAGGGGCTAGTGGGAGGATAATAGAATCTTGAAGAGTTTAAGAACCACAAAATACTATAAGTCAAATAAGAGGAACTTGTAGATAGACCTATTGTACCACAACCGAATCGGAAATCTGGAATAGTACTGAAGATACCTGGGAGGTATGGATTCGTCATGAATGATGATGATGAGGTATGCATCATAGAAGATGATGATCCAGTTACATACGATGAGGGAAGAGTTGTAGACACTTAGAGAAATGGATTGAAGCAAGTTTCTCAAAAATGGAACATTCGTTTTGATGAGACAATCAAAAGAGTTTGATTTTATCAAAAACAAGAATGAACCTAGTGTGTACAAAAGGGTCAGTGGGAGCGTCGTGACATTCCTAGTATTATATGTTGATATACTACGGATAAAGGAATGACATACCAATGCTACAATCAGTAAAGATAAAGTTATCTAAACATTCTTCCATGAATGATTTGGGAAGAGTATCGTAATTGGGGATACAAATCTATATAGATAGATTTAAGAGGATGCTCGACTTAACCCAAAGAACGTATATTCATTTGATGCTAAAATCGTTTAGCATGGCAAACTCCAAGAGATGTCTCATGTTGATGAGCCATGGAGTGAATCTCTCTTAATAGTCCCCATAGACTCCTGAAAAGAGAGATCGCATGAGTGAAAATCATGTATACAATGAAATATACGAGACCTGATGATGATCAGTCATATTCTGGAGAAGTTCACTGTAAGTCAGTGAAAACATCTTAAAGTATTTAACCGGCACTAAGGATGTGATCATATTCATGGTGGTTCGGAATTAAAACTAGAGGGCTTAATAGACTCAAGTTTTTTAGACAGAACAATACGACAGAAAATCCATTTTAAGGTAAAGGGTTACCTTGAACAGTGGTGTAGTGAATTAGAAAGGTTCCAAACAGCAAAGAGTTGTTGGTTTAGTGATAAAGATAAAGTATATAACTATAAATGAAGCTACAAGTTGATTATTTGGATGAAAAGTTCATTACAGAACTAGGAATAGTTCCTAAGTCTCATCTTGGATCTAAACATGTGTTGTGGCACTTTTATTTGATTATAAGAATCATTGAAAGATGAGAAATCACTATAGAGATAGTGGACTCTCAAGAACAACATTACATATCCATTTAACTAAAGCTTATCCAACAGCAGGATAATCGTCACTTAGAGAAGAAGGGTATGAGATACCATGGCGATTGGCTTTAGTGCAAGTGGGAGATTGAAAGTAGTATGCACATAAGCCAATCATGTTTGATGATAAAGCATATACTTTGTAACAATCTTATTCATTTATTAATAAAAAATATTAATTTATTAAAGGCTTTTAATTATCTACATAATGCTATTTTATAATATGTGATAAACCCATAGTTTTAAGCAATGCTTTTAGAATAATGATGATGATCATTCTAATGAGATCTAAATTCTTATAAAGCTTAAAACTAAAATAGTTCCCAATCGTTGGATTACTAAATTGGGGATTAGTGAATCTGGATAGATTGGTACATACGTTGCTTGCTCATTGGATGAGGATGATTGATCTCATGATCATTTGTGTAGAGACACTAAAGCAAGTATGTAGGTGCTTATTAGAGAATAAGTTCACTGAACGTGGCTCGCTAAGGAATACCTAATGGAGTTTTACTTGCTGTCAATAGGAATTCTCAGAGTGATAGTAGTACAAGTGATCCTTGGACTTGAGATCATCATAGTATCTTGTGTATGATGAGTTATACTTTGACTTATTCCTTAAGACCCTTAGGGTATATCAAAGGGTATGCTTTGGTATAATAAGTTGTACATAGAGATAATGTATGATCAATAAAGAATCTACCACTTCTAGTAAAAGAAGAGAAATGTCCAATGTGATTCGATAAATGACAACTCAGTAGTCCTTGGCCAAGGAAAAATGAAATTAGAAAGGAGTTTCTAATTTGCATTATATGGTGTTGTGCATTTAAGAGTCGAAATACATATAATTAAATAAAATAAGACTTGACAGTAATTCCATGTCTTATATTTAATTGGGACATTGTATGGTGGAAGGATTGAATTGTACGGTAACTATTTACTCAAATGTTCTTTTATGATTAATGTTGAAATCTATATTATATGGAAAGTCGTTGATTGCTAGGGAGGCTTATCCCTATTGTAGAATAAATATTATTTATTTAAATAAATTAATAATTTAATTTATTTATTTAAATAAGATTAGAATTTTCTAAATGATTTAATCACCACCCGGTTTAATATGGAGAACCTAAAGGGTCACACCATAAAAGGAAGAATAATTATTTAAGAAGTTAATGGCATAATCGTAATAATAAGTTAAGTATATTTAATTTAATGTATGGTGATAGAATAAATTAAATAGCTTAATATTTATTATTTAATATTTTAGAAATATTAAATATAAATTAATAAGAGGAGTCTTATTATTATTATTACTATTATTATTATTTAATTCTAAAGGAGTTTGGAAATTAATTAATAAAAGTACTCTCATATATCCTAATAAGATTAGGGAGGCTAATTAATTAAAAGATTTTAATTAATTATTCTTAATAAGATTGGGAGCATAATTAATTAAATGATTTTAATTAATTAAAATAAAAAACCAATTCCTAAATTGTTAAGGAGGGTTGCCCACATCTATAAATAAGAGGAGTCTTATTATGGGTGTAGAGTTGTTGTTGACTTTTTCACAACATACGTAATTCCAATAGTTGGGAGACTACACTCTTTTTCTATGAGAGATAGAAAAACTAGAGTTTTGCCAAACATCCATCTTCTTGGATCTTTCTTCTTCCTTGGTGGATTACCTCTAGAGGCCAAACACTTGGGTGGCTAACGTTGATCAAAGGAAGGAACCAAATTCGGTGGATTCAAGTTGAACGCGAAAAGGATTGGAGATGAACTTGTACCTGAGGAAGCTCGAATCTTCAAGGGTATGATTCTTGTTCTTCATATCTTTTCGTTTAATTAATAATTGTGCATAAAGGGTGATCCGGGTATATAGTTTATAAAATTTTAAAACTCTGATTTTCCATGTTTCCGCTAATTTTATGCAATTTGATTGCGTTCATGAATATTACAAACCTGACATTTATAACCTATATAAACACTTATCAAGTTTAATTAGTTCGGTCTAGTTGGACTTCGGTCCATACTCGGAGTTCTGGTCACCCTTATCCGTCAACTAACACAGTTATTATCAATTAAACTTGGTCTCTAAACTTCAATATTATTTTAGATAAGTCAATTATCATTTATAATATTTTTCAGAAGCTTTTAATAATTTATAAACAATTATTATTATTTATAATAATTTTTCAAACACTTAAATCATTTTTAAATGATTTAATTATCAAATAATCTTATTATCATTAATATTTAATAATATAAAAATATTAATGTTATCATTAATATTTAATAATTATAAATATTAAAGAAAAATATTCCAATTGGTCAAAAATTATATTTCATAATTTAAAATAATTTTGAAAACCAATTTTAATAATTTTTATAATTTATTTCTATTTTTAAATAATTTCCAGAAAATCAGAAATTAAAATAAATGAAAACCGTCGCTAAAGCTTATAAAGACACTTGTCTGTCGTCTTAGGTGTTCTTAAGCTCAAGAACACTGTCAGACCCGAGTTCAAGGGTCAAGGTTTCACCGGATTTAATTCTCAGTGTAATTCAATTATGGGCTAGCTCTAAGTGTGATCGTGTAGTGGAAATGTCACTCTACAATATCCAATCCAAATCATGGTCATACAACAAACAAATAATTAGATCTAGTCTCTCAAAGTCATTGTCAGATCACATCTGGGTTTTCTGGGTAACCCAGAAACCCAGACAGTGTCGAGTTGACAATTTCATGCTCAATTTAATCTATACTCTGGTCATGATTTTGGTGGTTTAATGGTTCAAAGTTACAGTCTTTATGTCATAGAACATTCACATAGCAACACATCAACTAAACAACAACAGATCCATTAGATATGCCTCGGTCAAACCCTGTCAGAGGGATGTTCATCCATTTTTCTAGAAATTCCTGAAACAACTATCATGGTCAAGTAGGCTACTTTGACTGCTTGCTACATTCGATCGGTTGATCAATTACATGATATAAATCCATGAATCTATAGTCAAGACAACAGGCTACAGATGTATTACAACAAAACTTGTAAACACTGACAGATAAAAGTGCTTAAAGATGTTGTCAGACGCTGAAAATGAATTTCTGGGTTACCCAGAAATCGCCTGGTCAACGTCGGTCAACGAGTTTTGACCGATTATATCTTCAAATCCAGACATCTAATGACTCTAATTTCTTTTTCAGAATAAAGACCTCATACCAAGTTACATATATCAACCTTAAAATAACAAAAAGCTTAAACAAGCAATGATCTGTGGCCACTGACATTCGGTTGTCAGACCACAAACCATGTTCTTGGCAATTTTTGAAAAACATTGTTTTTACCCACTTTGATGCTATGGATTCATGATAGATCATCATAGATCTTCATAAAACATCCTTTAGTAAGATTCTAAACACTTAAACACAAAAACTTTCTTAGCATACAAGATCAAATTAGATTTTAGGGTTTATACCTTCTTATTCAAATCTTAATCTTGATCTTCCTAATCTGATATTGTTTGATCAAGGGCTGTTTTTAGGACTGATCTACTTGCTATTTTCGGAGCGCTTTTAGTGAGAGAGAGTTGGTGAGAGCAAAATAGAAAAATGGCAAAGTAAATGAACTTTTTCTCTCTAATTCTCTTATATAATCTTTAGATTCATTGCATGATCTGGTAGCTGACTGATGTGCTCGGTTTTTACACTCCCCAAGTCAATGAAGTAGGTTACCAATCCCAACATTTGCAAGATTTACAAGTTAGCTATTAAAATATACTAAAAGGGCATTTTGGTCATTAGCAAAATAACTTTAATGGCATACTTGGAATTTTCACAAACCTTTACGGTTTAACCCTAAGGTTCTAACCCTTAGGTTTTAAAATACTAACTTTCTAGGATTTTCTAAATTAGGGTTTTAAATTAGAAAATTAAAAATTTGAAACTAAAATTAGGGTTTCCTAATTAAATTAGGTTTTCCTAATCACATTAGTGTTTAATAAATATATTAGGCCTTCCAATTAGGATTAGGGTTGCCTAATTAGGGTTTAGAAATCCTGAATATGAAATTAGAGTTTTAGTTAAAAAATAAAATTTCTAAATTACAATTAGGGTTTATAAAATAGAAATTAAGATAACTAAAATATAATTAGGGTTTTCTAATCATATTAAAGTTTAATAAACACATTAGGCTTGCCAATTAGGATTAGGGTTTCTTAATTAGGGTTTAGGAATCCTGAATTTAGAATTAGGGTTTCCCGATATACGATTAGGGTTTCTAACGGTACGTTAGGGTTTCTAATCCTGAGATTAGGGTTTCTAATCTCTTATTAGGGTCTATAATTTTAAACCTTATTCGATCAATCATTGATCAATAAATCTCTTTGGTACAAACACATACTCATTAATATAATTATATTAATTATATTTTCTATCGAATCCATTTCCAGAAATTAGGGTTAGGGTTTCTAAAGTGGTTAAGCACAACTCTACTCTAAATTTATTAGTCAATACACAAATGGACCTTCTCGAGACTCGTATCACAGATACTTGTCACAAAATTGATAATCAATATTAATATTAATTAAAAAAAAATTATTCGCAAATTTTGGATTATTCGGAATCCCGGGTTATCACATTCACGCCTCCTTAAAAGGATTCCGTCCTCGGAATCACCGCTTTCTTATTCTCTATAATCTTTTAAAGTCATATCATCAATTCATTTTTATCAACACAATATTAAATTGTGTTTCAAATTCTAACCTGTGACTTGAATCTATTAAAAGAAAACAGTTCACAGAATTATCCAACTCATATTATTCGCGTAATTAAATTTCTAAATGAAATCACACACGCTACCATCTCTTGGGCGTACCACCGATCCTCGCACCGTCCGTCTGCCGAATGTACGGGCGGTTGGTCTTCCTGGCTGTGCAGGTCCTGGAGTTGCCAAGGTTCCGCCACCGGGTCCCTTGTTGACACTTTCCTTCTCCGCATTCTTCTTTGGACAGTTCCGTACAATATGGTCAGTCGATCCGCACGCAAAACAACCTTGAATTTTCTTCGGATTGGGATAATTGAGCAACATGTGTCCTTCTTACCCACAGTTATAGAAAACTCCCTTCTTCTTCAGGCAAACTCCAACATGATTCTTCCCGCAAGTTACACATGGCTCCCTCCCTTTCCTATTATCTTCTGTCTTGCCACCTGATTGGGTATTCTCACTCCACTTCCTCTTAATCGGGTTACTTCCTCCACTGCTTCCTTCGTCATTTATCTTCTTCTTCTTATCTTGTTTTGTTACCGACATGTTCTCCTGCTTCAATTCTAGAAATTTAACTTCCATCCTGGATTGCATACTCGGCGAGAAGTAGTTCTTAAAGAACAACTCCTTGAATCTTGTCCACAACACCACCGCTGTACCAGCTTTGGCCTGATTTGTCTTCCACCAGTAATTGGCTTCTCCCTTCATCAGATAAGTTGCAAAAGCCGTCTTTTGCTCTTCCACCACTCGCGCAATGACGAATGCTTTCTCCATCTCCTTCACCCAAGTTTGGGCTTCAATCAGATCTGTGGTTCCCTTGAATTTCGGCAGTCCCACCGCTTTAAAGTCCTTGAAGTTAGCCAATCTATCAGCTGGCTGATTTCTCGCTCTTCCTCTTGCTGGTGCCCTATTTTCCATAGCTTCGGCTATCATATGTACGAAATTCTGCATTGGGTCTGCTTGACCTCCTTCGTTATCCACTGACTGTTCTTCTCGTTGGTTTCGATTCTGTCGTCTAGGCGGCATGATCTGATTAAATAAAAATCTTATATTAATTCTCTTTATCTACATAAATTCTTAACACAATAAGAATTCAACACATAATTCTCATATAATCGCATATTTATTCAAATAGCACATAGTGCATATAGTACTTAACATATTACTATCCCTTTTTAAATCATATCAAGATTAACAACACAACTTTATAGAAAAGTTGCAATTCTCTATTCACACATAGTTATTACCAGGTTAAATCAAACTTACCACACTTATGAGTTCAAGAACTTGCCATAATTATATACGAGTGTATGAACTTATCCTAGTCGGACCTTTCAAGTCCCATTTGCTTTGAGGGTTCGTAACATTTCATATAATTATGAGTCATTAACTTACCATAAGTATGAGTTTTAAGAACACACAAATTATTCTTAATCTTATATTCATATAGAAAATAAAGATTTCATTCATAAAACATATATATTTACATATGCTTAAACATCATTCTCGATATTACAACACTTAATATCAGAAACTTCTATCAAAAGATACTATCACATATATCTAAGTTCTCTACCGACCACTCCCTTCACCAGTCTTCTTCTTGTTGGGACACTTGTTGAATCTGTGACCCGTTCTCCCACATGAGAAACACTTCCTCATATTCGGCTTAGGACAATACAAAAAAATATGTCCTTCCTGCTTACAGTTAAAACATACATTCTTCCACATCATGCATTCTCCAGCGTGAGTCTTTCCACACTTGAACAGGCTTGCTTCTTCTTTGGGTTTGAATTTTTAGAGTTTTCACCGCTCTTTTCCCTCTCTCTTCTTCTAGTTCTTCTTGCCGGTTCCTTCTTGCATTTCATCCACCACCTTCAGCCTTCATTCTTTCCACTGCGCCTTTCAAATTGCTCCGCTTCTTCACTCATTTCACATGCTTTGCTCCGTCTTCCACAACTCCTCTAAGAGAAACACCTTACTTCGGAGTTCCTGGACTTCTGCAGATAGCTGATCTTGTTCTCCAATTTGATCTTATTCTTTAACTCCACCTTAGCTTCTTTAGACTCCACCTCCTCATCACTACTCAGATACATCTCGGGATAAACATCATGATCACTCTCGAGATTAACCATGAGTTCATCTTTTCCTACTTCTTCCACTGATTCACTCTGTGCTGGCACCTTGGCTACGGGCACTGGTGCAACTGCCGCTGGAATCTCCGTACTCATCTTATCTTCTCCTGACATCTTACAATCAGTTTAAACAACTTGTTTAGTACTTCACCAGTACAACATTCTCACACTATGTGTACACTTATCTCACTATTGATGCACTTCGGCAATCCCTCACTTAGAACTCTAAATGAGTTTTCTCTATCTCGCGTATGGTTATAATCCTAGGGTTTTCTCCCACCCCACTTAAGGTTTATAACTTACAGCTTTGATACCAACCTGTGACGCCCCCAAATCCGGGTTACCTGACCCCCGAGTTTGGTGTTCACGATCCACAATATAATAACATCTAACTATCCATTTATATAGAAATAGTAATACATAAGTCATTAATAGAGATTGTTAATACATTAGTCCCAGGTTCTCTAACCTTAACATTACAGACATACCCTTTAGATATAAAAAAAGGGTTTATAAATGCAACATATTCATAATAATAATGTTTATAAAAACTGATCCAGTATTTTGCCTTTGCCTTTGTTCTTCTTCGATCCGCTGGCCTCTTCGTTCCTAACTGAAATGTTTTATATATAACAAGGGTGAGCAAGAAGTTTGCCCCGCAAGTTAAGACATACGATAAATGTATAGAAATCAATATCAAACCTTCTCACATTCTACACAACAATAATTCAATAATGAAAGAGTACAACACTTTCAAGGTTTTCTACGATATTCAAATGAATAATCAAGAATTAATTCTACGAAATAGCAAAGTGGAATATTTTCTAGATTTATGCTGAGCGATCACACAAGATCTAGAACTTCTCTTCTCGGGTATCTATCAAAGATTTACTTTGATACATACGCAGGTGTATTAGATAACCATAAAGATTAAATCATACCCCTTTGTAAGTACTTAGAGCCGGCCAACTCCTTGTACCCTATATTATGCATAATACTTAATAAATACAAGAATGAAATGGTCAAGATATATCGACCTAAAATGTTCCCTTTATATAAAAGGTTGTTCTTCTCAGTCTTTGAATCAGAATTTGATTTAAAACGAAATGCAATGATTTCAATATCTAATCACTTCTCTTCTCAAACCTATCAAGTTTTCTTCTTCGATCTAGCCGATACAACTGGCATTGATCTATCAATAATAATTAAATTATCTTCTCTTCTCTTCTCGAACCTATCAAGTTCAAACAAATATTCGTCTAGCCAGAATAATTAGCTTAAAACATTTGTCAACATAATTCGACAATAAACAGGAATTATATGTACTGTCAATATTAGCTTCTACGAATTTAAATATCCAACAACAGTTATTCTACGAATATATTTTCAGAATCAGTAATTCAGTTTGAATTATTAAATATGCACTAACTGCGAATAATTAATAATAAATCCCTGGACGTGGTATAATTAACAATAATTAACCACTATAATAATTGAACAATATTAACTCAAGGTTGAGTTAGGAAACTTGCCTTCCACATTGATTACAGCTACACAATATACTTATCTGCTTTCGAAAGACCTATAACCAATAATATCGGTCTCACAATTAACACAATAATTCACAACACGTATCACTGTAATTTACAGTCAGTCTTCTCCTAGACACATTACCACATAGTCACATCAGTGTTTATAACCTATATAAACACTTATCAAGTTTAATTAGTTCGGTCTGGTTGGACTTCGGTCCATTCTCGGTGTTCTGGTCACCCTTATCCGTCAACTAACACAGTTATTATCAATTAAACTTGGTCTCTAAGCTTCAATATTATTTTAGATAAGTCAATTATCATTTATAATATTTTTCGGAAGCTTTTAATAATTTATAAATAATTATTATTATTTATAATAATTTTTCAAACACTTAAATCATTTTTAAATGATTTAATTATCAAATAATCTTATTATCATTAATATTTAATAATATAAAAATATTAATGTTATACTTGTCAAAGTATTAAAGTTATTATTAATAACTTAAAATATTTTTAAATCATCAATATTCTACTTAAATGATATTTAAAATAATTAAAATCATTTTTAAATCATCACCATTAATATCTAAATATTAATGAAATTATTATTCAAATATTAAAAGTCATTAATTATAACTTAAAATATTTTTAAATCATTTTCTTATTTTTAAATAATTTTTAAATCAATAAAATTATTTTTAATTCATTTATTTAATATAATAATTAAATAAATCTAATATCATTAATATTAATTTATTAATGAGAATTCTCCAAAAATATTGAAATTTATATTTTATAATTCCAAATATTTTCTAACACTTTTATTCTTATTTAAAATAATTTTTAAATCAATAAAATTATTTTTAACATATTTATTTAATTTAATAATAAATAAATCTAATATCATTAATGTTAATTTATTAATGAAAATTCTTCAAAAATATTAAAAGTTACATTTTATAACTCAAAATATTTTTAGATACATTATTCAGATTTAAAATGATTTTCATAATATTAAATTATTTATCTCTAATTTATTTAATACACTAATTAAATAAATTAAATACCTTTATTATTTAAATAATTATAAATATTAAAGAAAAATATTCCAATTGGTTAAAAATTATTTTTCATAATTTAAAATAATTTTTAAAACCATTTTTGATAATTTTTATAATTTATTTCTATTTTTAAATAATTTCCAGAAAATTAGAAATTAAAATAAATGAAAACCGTCGCTAAAGCTTATAGCGACACTTGTTTGTCGTCTTAGGTGTTCTTGAGCTCAAGAACACTGTCAGACCCGAGTTCAAGGGTCAAGGTTTGACCGAATTTAATTCTCAGTGTAATTCCATTATGGGCTAGCTCTAAGTGTGATCGTGTAGAGGAAATATTACTCTACAATATCCAATCCAAATCATGGTCATACAACAAACAAATAATTAGATCTAGCCTCTCAAAGTCATTGTCAGATCACATCGGGGTTTTCTGGGTAACCCAGAAACCCAGACAGTGTCGAGTTGACACATTCATGCTCAATTTAATCTATACTCTGGTCATGATTTTGGTGGTTTAATGGTTCAAAGTTACAGTCCATATGTCATAGAACATTCACATAGCAACACATCAACTAAACAACAACATATCCATTAGATATGCCTCGGTCAAACCTTGTCAGAGGGATGTTCATCCATTTTTCTGGAAATTCCAGAAACAACTATCATGGTCAAGTAGGCTACTTTGACCGCTTGCTACATTTGATCGGTTGATCAATTACATGATATAAAGCCATGAATCTATAGTCAAGACAACAGGCTACAGATGTATTACAACAAAAAGAACCAAACTTGTAAACACTGATAGATCAAAGAGCTTAAAGATGTTGTCAGACGCTGAAAACGAATTTCTGGGTTACCTGAATTAGCCGGTCAACGCTTGGTCGTCAATCTAAGTTTTTGACGATTATATCTTCAAATCCAGACATCAAATGACTCTGATTTCTTTTGCAGAATAAAGACCTCATACCAAGTTACATATATCAACCTTAAAACAACAAAAAGCTTAAACAAGCAATGATCTGTGGCCACTGACATTCGGTTGTCAGACCACAAACCATGTTCCTGGCAGTTTTTGAAAAACATAGTTTTTACCCACTTTGATGCTATGGATTCATGATAGATCATCATAGATCTTCATAAAACATCCATTAGCAAGATTCTAAACACTTAAACACAAAAACTTTCTTAGCATACAAGATCAAATTAGATTTTAGGGTTTATACCTTCTTGTTCAAATCTTGATCTTGATCTTCTTAATCTGATATTGTTTGATCAAGGGCTGTTTTTAGGACTGATCTACTTGCTATTTTCGGAGCTTTTAGTGAGAGAGAGAGAGAGTTGGTGAGAGCAAAATAGAAAAATGGCAAAGTAAATGAACTTTCTCTCTCTAATTCTCTTATATAATCTTTAGATTCATTGCATAATCTGATAGCTGGCTGATGTGCTCGATTTTTACACTCACCAAGTCAATGGAGTAGGTTACCAACCCCAACATTTGCTAGATTTACAAGTTAGCTATTAAAATATACTAAAAGGGCATTTTGGTCATTAGTAAAATAACTTTAATGGCATACTTGGAATTTGCACAAACCCTTAGGGTTTAACCCTAAGATTATAATCCTTAGATTTTAAAATACTAACTTTTTAGGATTTATAAATTAGGGTTTTAAATTAGAAAATTAAAATTTTGAAACTAAAATTAGGATTTCCTAATTAAATTAGGTTTTCCTAATCACATTAGTGTTTAATAAATATATTAGGCCTTCCAATTAGGATTAGGGTTGCCTAATTAGGGTTTAAAAATCCCGAATATGAAATTAGGATTTTAGTTAAAAAATAAAATTTCTAAATTACAATTAGGGTTTGTAAAATAGAAATTAAGATAACTAAAATATAATTAGGGTTTTCTAATCATATTAAAGTTTAATAAATACATTAGGCTTGCCAATTAGGATTTGGGTTTCCTAATTAGGGTTTAGGAATCCCGGATTTAGAATTAGGGTTTCTCGATATATGATTAGGGTTTCTAACGGTACGTTAGGGTTTCTAATCTCTTATTAGGGTTTATAATTTTAAACCTTATCCGATCAATCATTTATCAATAAATCTCTTCGGTACAAACACATACTCATTAATATAATTATATTAATTATATTTTCTATCGAATCCCTTTCTAAAAATTAGGGTTAGGGTTTCTAAAGCGGTTAAGCACAACTCTACTCTAAATTTATTAGTCAATACACAAATGGACCTTCTCGAGACTCGTATCACATATACTTTTCACAAAATTGATAATCAATATTAATATTAATTAAAAAAAAATTATTCGCAAATTTTGGATTATTCGAAATCCCAGGTTATCACATACTTCCTCAAGTCAGAACTCACATTTCTTCAACTTGGCATATAACTTGTTTTCATGAAGCTTTTGGAGTATCAGCCTCAGGTGTTGCTCATGATCTTCACGACTTTTAGAGTATATGAGGATGTCATTAATAAAGACAACCACAAAAATGATCCAATATTCCTTGAATACTCGGTTCATCATATCCATGAAGGCAGCATGAGCATTAGTCAATCCAAAAGACACGACTAGGAATTCATAATGCCCATACCGAGTTCTGAAAGTAGTCTTTGGAATGTCATATATTTTAATCTTTAAATGGTGATATCTGGAACGAAGATCGATCTTTGAAAAGAATTTGGCACCTTGCAACTAGTCAATTAGGTCATCAATGCGAGGCAACGGGTACCTATTTTTGATGGTGACAGGATTCAACTCTCAATAGTCAATACAAAGTCGCATACTTCCATCTTTCTTCTTTACGAATAGAATATGAGCACCCCAAGGAGACGTACTAGGACGAATGAAACCGATGTCTAACAATTCCTGCAGTTGGGTTTTTAACTCTTGAAATTCAATAGGAGCCATTCGATATGGGGTTTTAGAAATGGGTTTTGTACCGGGTTCAAGGTTAATACAAAACTCGATTTCACGCTCTGGGGGTAGGCCAGGAAGTTCTTCAGGGAATACGTCAGGAAATTTATTAACAATAGAAATATCATTCAAATCTGACATGGGCTAAGAAAGCTTGACATCCGTTTTTCAATAAACGAATGGCTTTATGGCTTGATATGACAGTGATTGACTTTACTGGTTTGGTTGTTTGAATTCATATAATAGTTTGGTTAGGAATATGAAAGCTAACAACCTTACGAAAATAATCAATTTTAGCATGATTATTAGTTAACCAATCAATCCCTAAAATCACATCAAATGCAAGTATTTTCAAAGAGATAAGATTGATAGGTAATGTGAGGGTGCAGATTTGAATCAAACAAGGTTTATAAACAGTGGATGTAATGAAGGTTTCTCCCAACAAAGTTTCCACAGATAAGTCAAAGTCTAATTTCTCTGGAGTTAAATTTAAACGTTGAGCGCAAGTAGGAGAAATAAAAGAATGGGTAGAACCGGTATCAAATAAGGTATAGACTTCACAAGAGTTTATGATTAGCTTTCCCATGATAACTTCATTCGGGTTCCTCGCTTTTTGGGAGGTCACGAAAAACGCTCTCCCTTGAACTACCGACTTTGACTTATCTGGGACGGCCTTTGGTGTCTTTATCCCGGCTAGACTTAACTTCACTACACGAAAAAATCGAGCTAAGTGACCTTCTCTTCCTCAATTATAACACACTTTGGGTTGCTGCGTATAGTTTAGATTGATGTGTCCCTCCCCTCCGCATTCGTAGCATACGACCGGTGGTCGTTCTCCTTCCTTAACAACAGGTGCTGGTGCTACAGTCTTTCCATCATTATTGAACATTCTCTTTTTGAAATTTCCACTTCTATTATCTTGGCCAGGATTACCACCGAACTGGTTACCATTTCTGGCATGTTGATTTCCTCCACGTTTTTTGTCACCGCTTCGATGAATGCTACCACTAGTATTATCGTTTTGTCGGTTGCTATCTCTTGGTTAGGTTGACTCATTATTGCGCTCCAATAACTGAGCTCTATTCACAACATCTGAATACAAGCAAAGTTTGTGAGAAATGAGGTATTGACGTATTTTGGGTTTCAAACCTCGCAGAAATATTTGCATCATTCGCTCCTCATTATCTACCAAATAGGAAGCAAACCGGGATAAGTCCGCAAATTTAGTCTCGTATTGCGATACAGTCATATTATTTTGTTCCAGCTTGATAAATTCTACCTCCTTCATGTGACAAATACTTTCAGAAAAGTACTTGTCGTTGAACAATTCTTGGAAATTCTCCCAAGACATCTTTAGTGCGGCAGACTGAGTACGTTTTATAGATTCCCACCAATGATCTGTCTCTCCTCACAATATGAAGGTGTCAAAGGGAACCTTTTACTCCTCGGAGCATCCTAAGACATCAAATATCTTGGTGATCTGCTTAATTCAAGTCTCTGACTTAAGTGGTTATGGCTTTCCCAAAAACTCCGGTGGTCCCAGCTCCTTAAATTGCTTAGCAGTGACCATCCGAGAGTTGCCAGTGTTTCCACCTGCATTTTGAACAGTAGTCTCTCTCGCCTGATGTTGCATGAATTGTAGAAAGCTCCTAAACATCCTGTCGTTCATCATTTGGTTGGTGTTGTTGTTTACATGAGGATTATTTCCTTCCTGATGCACATTATCCTGGTTATTGATCATCGGTGACTCAACGGTCTCATGTGCGATCCATTTCTTATCATGACATTTTCAGATGCCATTTTCAAACACTGCCACAAAACAAGGGTTAATTGACATGCCACATATTATCCCTATATTATGACCGACCAATTAAATAACAATTAAGCTTAGGTAGGTCATACTAGCGAAGGATTTACATGTCTCTCCCCTCCTAGTTCTAGCCTCAAATCTCAGCCAGGGATCATATCCCTTAGCTTTGATACCAACTGAGACGCCCCCAAAATAGGTATACACAACCCAGTCTGAGTCGCCAAATACATGGTACAAAATTTAAATACAAACTTCTTTTATACAATACAACAAAACTTAGCTAAGAGTTTTAACATGAATATTGTCTCGTAGACAATATCTAAACTCAAATGGAGTGCTCATTATATTTATTATCACACTATTTCATAGAATAGCGAGGACTACTATAGCCACCATCTTGGACCATCACTCTATTCCCCGACTAGTTCCAACTATATTCTCATTTCATGAAGAGAACAATGAAAGCAAAGGGTGAGCTCAACTATCCCAGTAAAAAATATTATGACTAAGATAATGCAGAATAAATTATCATTATCCTTTAACAGTGCTAAACTGATAGAATACAATAGACAACAAGTTTAACTACAGTGGAACAAACAATCCATTAGAAGAGTCAACTAGAGCATGATATCTACTATCTTCTATGATTTACAAGTTCATCATCAATATTTTATCGATGTAACATAGCTCAATAAATAATTCACATCATCGAATTATCCATGCACTACGGGCCTAGGATAATCGTTAGTATCACATCGACGAATTATGCATGCACTACAGGCCAAGAATATTCGTTATTATCACCAATTGTCATGATCATGCCAACAACTATCCATCAATGCACTACGGGCTAATGAGGACTTTTACCACATCATTTGTAACATTATAGGTCATGATTATACCGATACATAATTCCTGGTCACAATCATACCAATCAACAGTCCGTCTATGCACTACGGGCCAAAGATGACTTCATCACAATATAAGAATGACGATGATGACAATGATATAAGAATTCAATTAAGTGAAAGAAAGGATAAATTTTAAAGATTTATAATTCAATTTATCCAGAGTTCAAGAATGTCCAAATTTTTAACATGATAACTGCTTTGTGGAGTAAAATTCAAGAATAATATTGTATCAAAAATATTTTGGACAGAAAAGAAATCAATTTTTGTCATGAATAGTATCCCGGGTGAATAGTACCCGAGTGAATAGTACCCCGACACGAAAAGATTAAAAATTAACAAGAATGTCCAAAATAATATTTCCGTGAAAAGATACTAGATGAAGTACAAATTTTAAGGATATTCTATTAATTTCAAGGAGTATAGAAGAAATAGTTATCAACATAAGTGTAGAATTAGGAGTATGAAACGAAATAATATTACTTACATACTACAGAGTATGGAAGAAAATATTATTTCTTACGAATACTGAACAAAATAATATCCCTTACCTTAAAAAGGAAAGTACTTCTGAATGGTATAGCGGGGATATTCTTGAAGAAAACTTATATGTTTTCTGCATTCAAAGCTTCCTTAAACTCATAAGAAATACGCTCTATATTATAGAAGAAGAATTCTCTGATTGTGGTATGATTTTCATTTCTAAACTAAGCACCCTATTTATAGGAGAATGACAGGATACTATTTGAAATAATATATATATATATATATATATATACACACACACACACACACACACTAACATACTTTATAACTTTCTATCGATTATTTTGAAAATGAGTAAGTGGGGGTCTATATAATAAGTAAAATTTACAACAAATACTTCATAAAATACCCCTCTATTTATCTCAATTCACTTGGCTTCACTAAATATGTTTTTAATAATATTTTTTTATCATTAATTTTATAACTCACAATATTAACAACCAGATCATTTTCAGGAAAGAGGGGGCTTTCCGATAAGGACTTCTCCTTATTGGCGCGCAATTAGGTGACCAAACCCCTTTCATCGACAGAACTTTCTAAACATTGTCAATAATGCAAATAATAATATGAATAACTTTATCGTCTCAATTATTGATTTAATAATAAAAATATTGTGATAATAATTGAATCAATAATGTGAGATACTATGCAACAATTAATGTGCAATAATTGAGTAAAACTGAGTGACTTCTCACGTAAGCATTAATAATCAAAGATATCAGACAATACTGTGTGTTATTCTTTGTGCAACCACGCCAGACATTCTGATTTTTCTATCACCGGGTATTTCAACAGTTAACGGTAAAACTTTTGCCGTTATTTTTATAAAAAGTTATTTCTGTCATTTTTTTAACTCCGATAATAATTCCGTTGTGGGGTCCACCAATGATTATGTCGTCATACGAATATTGCCTGATAAAATGAATATTCCCCGGCCAAACGAATATTTTATGACAGCTTGTTTACTTTGCAAAATTTTTAAATATTACCCACAACTATAACATTATATCAAATTCACACTTTATGATTCAAAAATAATACTCCCTCTGTCCCAGGATAAAAGTCCTGGTGGACTTTTTACGCATATTAAGAAGATGAATGAAATGACAAAATTGCCCATAATAATGTCATTAAATATGGAGAGAGAATTAAAATAAGAAAAGTATGAGATATTTAATGCTACAGGTATAATAGGAAAATATGTGTAAAAGTTTGGTTATTAAAAAAAATGGACATTTAACATGGGACTACCCAAAATAGTAATAAGGACTTTTATCATGGGACGGAGGGAGTATTTAGAGAAAATTAAATCTTTATTCATAAAAGTTGGGGTCTTAAAAATGATACCTGCTTTACTATTTGATTTTCCTTGCAAAGTTGGTCTAGAGTTTCTTACTGCTAAGAGTCAATTCTTGGGTAAATTCTTCGAAATAACTTCATACATGTTACAGATGATAGGAAATTACTACCTTTTGACTTGGAAATTATCAAGAGTATCCTGAATGAACGCATGTCTTACAACTTGGCTTACTTTCTGTTATCATCTTTTGAGTTATGCTTCCATAACAACTGTCCAGGTTTTGGTCTGTTGCTCACTCACATATTTAATTATCTGGAAATCAATGTGTCACAACATCAGTCTCAACTAGTTCCAACAAGCAATATTGTCTCCCATCTTAACCTTTCACCTCAGTCCTTAATTGTTTTCAAACCTTTTGATCATGAGGTCATAGAGTCTAACATCAACATGGCCACCAAAATTGATTCTCTTAATAGCATGAATCAACTTCTTCTATAAAACCAAACTCTTATGTTAGAAAAGTTAGAAGATGTGCAATTGTCTTTGCATGCTGTTAAGTCTATGGTCTGTTTTCTGATGGAGAACAATAGATTGTTTATGGGTCCCTATCAGTTTATGCTAATGCCAATGATGACCTAGCTAATCTTGTACTACAACCATTCCCAGAAGATCTAGATGTCAACATTCCAAAAATTTCACAGCACTTCTCTCCTCTAAATCTTAAGGATATCTAACTATTTGAAATGATTGTATTATGTCTAACTATTTGGGATAATGTAAACTAATCTCTATTAACCACCTCTACTACTACTACTACGTACTACTACTTCTTCCACTATGTTTGAATGATATGTTTGTTACTAACTGTTTGTGCAGGATCACTTGACTAATATTTTCTGCAGGATTAATTCTCTTTCCCCATTATTTTTTATGATAACAAAAGGGGAGAAGAAAAATATTACAAACTTCTATAACTACCTTAAACTTCTATAACAGCCTTAACTATTATAAAATGCTATGAGATTGGACTTAAAGTATGCATAGTTTAAGGGGGAGCTTCCTATCAGTAAGGGAAGTTCTTAAAAATATTTTTTATAATTGTCATCATCAAAAAGGGAGAGATTGATAGGCCTCATTTTCTTTTGTATATTTTGATGATAACAATTATGAAGTAATTAAATAAGTTTGTAATTTATTCTTATCTTTTAATCTAAACTATTTTTTGATTTTGTTTGAATTAATTTTTATTGACCTTGATAATTTAAATATCAAGTGTTAAATAAATTGATTCATATAAATATCCAAGGCAAGGAGATCCTATTTTTCTTTCAAACTCTCAAAAACAAAATCGAGGAAAAATTATTTTATATGTATATATATATATATATATATATATCACGATCTATCATCATCATAAGCATTCTATAACTATTACTAATAATAAACATACATTGTTCATTATAATAAAGTTCCATAACATGGTCCCAAGGTTTTCATAACCTTAACTTTAAACACACCATTCATATTACAAAAGGTTTATAAGAAATTCCAATCGATAATAATTAAATTAACATTCATTCTAAGCTACCCTCGATCTTGCCCTTGCCCTTGCCCTTTCGTCTTTCGTGTTGATCCTTCTGCTTAGTAATTAAATAGATGTCATGATATAGCAAGGGTAAGCAACTAATTTGCTTAGCAAGTTTATATACAAGGAGATATATCATGACTAGAAAAGAAGTTTGGCTTTCAATGTTCAACAATAGTATAAGATCGTGAAGGAACATGAATTAATAATCAACAATCAATATATGAATAATTGAATAACATGTACTTGAGTGGTTTTGAAATAACCATGAACATTTGCCAAGGTGCTCACTTATTTAAACCGACCTCTTAATAAGTTTTGGTATTCAAGGATCAACCTTTTCATACCTCGTGATTTATGCATAAACACTTAATAATCCTAAGATTGATATCATGCCTTAATCAAATTCGCCCTTTTCTCAACAAGAGTTCTTATCATATCAATTTAATAAGAACAACTTTTTTAAAATACATTTGATTTAACAAATTTAAACATGCTTGATCTAGCCGATACAATTAGCATAGATCTATCTCATAAACAGCTTCATGAATGAAGAACTTTAATTTAATTCACAGCTCAATAATAAGAGAACAGAATTCAATCGCACAAAGTGCTAATTTCAATAATCATTATAGATGTAAATAATCATCAATAATTATTCACTAATATGCTTTGAAAATAATAACTCGAGTTTGAGTTAGGAAACTTGCCTCATCTCAGAGATTACTACCACGCAATTAATTTATATCCACTATGCAGCTTAAATTATCTTCCTTTGAGAGACCTATAGTTAATCTTTCAATTAGTCATAGTATAACATTAGATTATGTAATCACATAAATATTATACATTACATTTAGTTCTTATAAACATTATCTTGTCTTGATAATGTTACTATTAAATAACAACATAATATTATTAATCTTGATAATATTTAATTCACTTCTTAGTATTATTAGTCCCTAATAATACATTCATTTGCTTACTAATATTATTAATATCTTAATAATATTTTAATACCTTACTAATATTATTAATCCTCTTAATAATATTTTAATTATGCATTAATATTATTACCTTAATAATATTTTACTTATGCTTTAGTATCATTAATCATTTAATAATACTTTTAATCATTTACTAATATTTATTTATTCATTTAATAATATTTTATTCATTTACTAATATTATTAATCATTTAATAATATTTATTCCATTACTAATATTATTAATCATTTAATAATACTTTAATCATTTATCAATGCTTAAATCAAATATTATTAACCATTTAATAATATTTTAAAGAAATTTTAATCTTAATATTTTTATTTACTTATCAATATCATATTCTAATATTATTAATATCATAATAATATTTTAATAATTTATTGGATTAATAAACAATTTATTCTAATTGTTCACCCTTTATTAAACCTCTTATTTAATATCCATAAAAGGTCATAAATAATATTTCTTATCATAAATTACCAAAGTGTTCTAAGATAGTCATGATATGATATATTATGAGTATTCAAGCATAAAAATCACATTTTTCTTATTAAAGACATCATTTAACTATTTATTTCCTTTTTATTCATAACTTAATCATTTTTAGGAAAATAGTAAACCGATTCCAAAAATTCTCATCTTCTCAGATTTTGACAGTAATATGAACCCACAAGGATCCCCAAATTTTTCTGGAATTTTAGAAAATGATCTACTATTTTTAAAGTTCCCAAAACACTTGGATCTTGCTTCATTTTTAATAAATTGAGTTTTGCTCGTAAAAATCTGGAATTTTTCAAGGTATGCTCTCCTAACATATATGAACCCATCAGAAAATTTCGGAAATTTTCCAAAGGTATACACAAAGTGAGATATTCAAGGTAAAGTTTTAGGAGTCCTTTACTAAATAGTCATTACGCACAATCTATAACTCAAACGTGTCCGTTTTTTTTCCTACATGTAGATAACTTCTCAAGGTACCTCTGTGAATTTTCCAGATTTTTAAGAGACATGAAACTATCCAAATAAAACCCAAGAAAAACGGGATGTAGCTATTTTAGGTTTTTTGACCCTTAATATTCCAAGTGGACTATTTTGGGGAAATCAGCCCCAAAGGTTTCAAAACTTGCTAGATTTGTGTTCTATCACTTGGGTTTACTAGATAACTCATGTATCTAGCACCCCCTTCTCGACGGATCACAAATCTAAGTTGGAAAACTTGAGTTACACAAGATTTAGTGGAAGAAAACAAGAGTTTTCACCCTCGAGAACATATGCTCATATTCTTCCTCTAAGCCTTTGATCTAACACTCAAGATACTTAGTTCCATACATGATGATATGTAGGATTAGGGTATCTTGAGTATTTGTTCATAACCCCAACAAAACTCAAGCTAAAAAAAAAAAAGTAGAAGAAGAAGATCAAGGTTAGGTTATACCTTGATTTAATGGCAACCTTCCTTGATTTACCAAAGTAAGTGATGAGCTTAGGATGCATGAACAAATTAGCACTCTCTCTCTCTATATATATATGGTCAAATTCTCTCCTTTCTCTCTCTCTCTGAAGTGGCTAGCTTGGGAGAAATTATAAGAGGAAGAATGAGAGAAGAAATGAAATGAAATGAAAAAATGAAATAAAAGGATACTTATAAAAATATAGATACACTTAGTGTATCTAGCTATTATCCCCACACCTTCCTTGTCCATTAGACAAAACTCCTTATCTTGTTCTTAAGTATGCTTAGTGAGATTTCCCACCAATGAGGTGTAGACAACATTGTACTTTGTGTAAGAAATTAAGAAAAGTAATGTCATTAGCTATTTAAGGAAAGTGGGTTAGCAAATATATTTACCTTTATATAGCCACAAGGGTGGCCCCGCCCCAAGCTCTCCTAAATCCTCTTTTGCTTTTTTTATTTTAATGCCCAATTTTGATTAATCAAATGTCTACAATACCCTTAATCAAGTGGGCTAAGTATTGGTTTGCATTTTATTTCATTTGGGCTTCCTCTTAATTGTTTTGGGCTATGTAATAAACATAGTCTAACAATTTTAATATATGTTACCCAATTTGATTATTTAGGGTTTCCATTCCTAATCTTATGAAATTTAATTACCTATACATGTGACTTTAGCTCATAACCCAATTAGGTTCACAAGAATTAGGTTTAAAATTATTAGTCACTTGAAATAATAAGATTATCCACTTAAGTTAGTATACATATTAAATACTAACCTCTCATTATCACCATAACCCTTAGGTTATTTAATTGTCTCACCTAATGTATAATTAGGTTACGAAGCTTTCATTTTTAATGAAATCTATAAATGTATATATCCATAACTATAATATATATATGTTAATTGAATCCCATGCACCACTTCACATATGTTGTCACATATATAAATCACCGTATAACACAAAGTTTTAAATATCAATAATGTACATACATATATAATGACTTAAAATTCACTACTATTACATCCTCCCCCTTTATAAGAATTCCGCCCCTCGAATTACCTATAGGGTTACTCAAAAGATGTGGATAATTTTCCTCATCCTTTCTTCGAGTTCCCACGTAGCTTCTTCAAAGATTGTGGTTCCTCCAAAGAACCTTTACGTAATGTATAACCTTATTTCGCAATTTCGTTCTTTTTCATCTAAAATTTCAACTGAATTTCCTCAGACGACAAATCCTTTTCGACCGAATTGGCTCGCATTTATATCACATGCTTGTAATCAAAGCTGTATGGTCGTAGAAGATCGACACACGAAACACATTATGAATATGTTCCAGTTCAGAGAGGTAGAGCTACCTCAGACGCCACTTCGCTTATCTTCCTCAAGATCTCGAAAGGTCCAATAAATCTCTTGACTCGCTTACCTTTCTTTCCAAACCTTATCTTCCTTTCCAGGAGATACTTTCAAAAATGCATGGCTTCCCACCTCAAAATCTCTCTTCCGCGATGTAAGTCTCATATACTTCTTCCGCAATCTTGAGTCGCTACCACCAGCTCTTATCACCTTGATGATCTCTATAGTCTCACGCACCAGCTTCGTCCCAACAAATGACGCTCACCCACTTCATCCCAAAGATAAGGGCGTTTCTACATTTCCTTCCATATGGTTTTCAGACGGCGGCATTCGATGTCAAGGATAGCTATTGTTGTATGCGAACTCTACTAATGGAAGATGATCCTCCCAAATACCCTTGAAGTCCATCACACAAGCTCGAGCATGTCTTCAAGTGTTTGAATCGCTTTTCGCTTTGCCCATCTGGCTCATGGATGATACGCTGTGCTCATCCGTAGTCAAGCCCCCATTCTTTCCTGAAGACTCTTCCAGAAGTTTGACGTGAATCGCGGATCCCTATCCGACACAATAGATACTGGTACGCCATGTCTCGAGATAATTTCTTTGATATACAATTTGGCTAGCTGGTCCAAACTATACCTGATCTTGATCGGCAAGAAGTGAGCCGACTTCGTAAGACGATCTACAATCACCCATATGGCGTCGTGTCCTTTTTTATGCTGTGGAAGTCCCACCACAAAATCCATCGTGATGTGCTCCCACTTCCACTCTAGAATCTCTAAAGGTCAGAGTAATCCACTTTCCTACCGTTGATGCTCTCCTTGACTCTCCGACAAGTTAGACATCTCACCGACGATTCTCGCAACCTCTCTCTTCATGTTTGGCCACCAAAAGTGTTGACGCAAATCTTGATACATTTTTGTGCTTCCTCGTGTATCGAGTACCTCAGATCGCGCGGCGCTTTTTTGAAAATCTCTTCTTTAGTTCGTACTAGCGGCACTCAAATTCGCCTTTCAATCTCAAAGAAAGTTCCAGTGCCATCAATCTTGTATTTCAATTCATCCCTTCACTAATCGCTTCTTGATGTCATCGCAATCTTCGCCCTTCTCTCGAGCCTCTTTAACCTTATCTAATAGAGTCGCTCATTGTCACCAGAATAAATTTCTCGT
Organism: Panax ginseng; assembly: GCA_020205605.1. Lineage (NCBI taxonomy): Eukaryota > Viridiplantae > Streptophyta > Magnoliopsida > Apiales > Araliaceae > Panax > Panax ginseng. The sequence continues at coordinate 83,360,664 of CM035141.1, forward strand.
TAGTCTCCATCGATACTTAACCTCTAAGTCAAGTCGCTCAAAATCTTTCACCAATTCCTCTTGAATGGTCAACTTCAAGAATTTCTCTCTCCTTTTCTCGCTCAGGCATCCGCCACTACATTTGCTTTTCCCTCGATGGTACAGTAATCTCACAATCATAATCCTTGATCAATTCTAGCCATCGACACCGCCTTCATTTTAGCTCTTTTCTCGCATGAAGATATACTTTAACTTTTGTGATCCGTATATATCTCACACTTCTTCTCGCCATACAAATAGTGCCTCCAAATCTTTAAGGCAAAAACTATCGCATAATTCCGTGTCATGAGTCGATAAACCCTTCTCATAGTCCTTCAACTGACGTGAAGCGTACGCAATGACCTTGCCATGCTGCATCAGTACACAACAAAGACCTTTGTGTGACGCATCACTATACACTACAAATCCTCCCGTGTTGTCTGGTAAAGTCAACATAGGTGCCTGACTGAGCCTCTTCTTCAATTCCATGAAACTCTCTTCACATTTCTCCGCCCAAACGAACTTCACCGCCTTTTCCGTAAGGTTGGTCAACGGTGATGCTATCTTTGAAAAATCTTGGATGAATCTCCGATAGATCCTCGCTAATCCCAAGAAACTCCTAATTTCGCTCTGCCGCTTTGGGTCGCTCCTAGCTGATAACCGCTTCTACCTTTGTTGGATCCACCAAACACCATCCTTGTCGATAACGTGACCCAAAAATCGCACTCTCCGCAACTAAAACTCACACTTGGAGAACTTTGCATACAACTTCTCCTCCTTAACGCCTCCAACACTATCCTTAGATGTTCAAATTCTTCTTCCTCTCTCTCTCTAATATACCGTAATGTCATCGGCGAACACGACAACAAACTTATCCAAATACTCGCTTAAACACTCTGCTCATCAAGTCCATGAATGTTGTCATGCATTCACAACCCAAAAGACATTACCAAAAACTCAAAGTGTCCATACCGAGTTCAATGCCGCCTTTGAACATCCTCCGCCTCACCTTCACCAGGTGATAACCGTCCTCAAGTCAATTTTTGAAAAATATTTCACCCCTTCAACCGATCAAACAAATCGTCGATCCCGGGCAATGGGTACTTGTTCTTAATGGTGACCTTGTTCAACTCCCCAGAGTCGATATAAAGCCTTAATGACCCATCCTTCTTCTTTACGAATAAGACCGGTGCTCCCCACTATGATACGCCTCATTCGAATGTATCCCTTTATCTAACATTTTCAGTAGTTGAATCATCGCCTTCATTTCTACCGAGCCATACGACACGGCGCTTTGTATACCGGGTGATGTCCCCGTGCCAAATCGATAACAAACTCTATCTCTCTATCCGTGGCAATCCTGAAATCTCATCCGGAAGACGCTAACGAATTCCCTTACAATAGGTATCTCACCCAGTTCACCCTCGACTTCATGTATCCACAACGTGAGCCAAATAACCTATACAACCTTTCCTAAGCAACTTTTTTTGCAGCATCATCGCCGACAACAACAAGATTGTCTCTACGATTTATCGCCATGAAATACCACCTTTGACTTATTCGAGTCTTTAGGTGTACGACTTTTTCTTACAAATCAATGACCGCCTCAGACTTTGATAACCAATCCATCCCGAGGATTACATCAAACTCTCCAAGATGAATCGGATCAAATCCACGTTAAGCTTAAACCTCTTACATCAAAGACAACAATAGCCCTATGTATGTAGTCTATGTGATAATTTCTTTGTTTGCTACTTCTACATTCATTGGGTGTTCTAATAGTTCACGAGGTAAACTTAATCTTTGAGCAAATTCATCGATATAAAAGAACATGAAGCTCCCTTAATCAAATAACATATAGGCATTTATATCGTTGATCGAATTATACCGACACCACCTCCCCGATGCCACGCAAGATCTTGCAATCGCCATATTGAATGTCCTCACCGCTTCTGCTTTGTTTGGTCAATGGGTCCTCCACCGTTGTCCTAGTGTTATTGCCCTCGCAAGGCTTTTTCCGCCATCCGTGCTTTTTTTTTTTTGGGCAATCCTTGATCCGATGTCCCAATTCACCACAGCTTAAAACAACCTCCCTTCTTCACCTTAGAACAATTGGGTGAGGTATGCCCTTCTTGTCCATAGTATAACATACCGCTTTTTCTTTCAAGCACTCTCCCGAGTGACCCTTTCCACAGCTTCCACATACTCGACTTCTTTTGTTGCACACTTCCTTGTCAATCTCTAAATTACTACCCCACTCGCTTCCATTTCCGCTTCTTGTTGTTGCTACCACCACCGCTAACATTCTCGATTCCCACCTTCTACTTTCTTCTTGTTTTCTCCCGATTGTATTTTTTGAGACCGCTTCACGCTTCCACCTTCCGCTATGAGAGCTTTCTCCAACAGAGTTGAGAATGACGTGATTTGTAGAACCGCTACCTTACTATAAATCCACGACTTTAGTCCATTTTCAAACCTTTCTTGCTTTCTCTCACCTCCGTGTTCACCGATGTGGAGCGAATCGCCAATTCATTAAACTTTGCAACAGACTTCTTACACGACATATTCTCCTGCTTTCAATTCCAAAACTTGATCTCCATTCTCGCCAGGTACTCTCGTGGAAGTAGTTCTCAAAGAACAACTTCTTGAACGCTTCCCAAGTCACGATTCCAAATTCCGACTTTGTTCTCGTTGGCCTCCCACCAATAGTTAGCCTCACCCTTCATTAAGTAGGTAGCAAAAATTGTTTTCTCTCTTCTCGCTACTCTAGCAATAATGAAGGCCTTCTCAATCTCCTTCATCCACGTCCGGCCTCTATCGGGTCCGTTGTTCCTCTAAACTCCGATGGGTCCCACCGCCTTGAAGTCCTTAAAGTCACTAATTGGTTTCACCCGATTTCCCGCAGTTGAGCTTGATTCCTCATAGCTTCAAATCATCATGTTGACAAAGTCTTGCATTGGGTTTGGTTGAGCTCCCACCGCATTATTAACTAACTCTTCGACTCTCTTGTTCCTTAGTACACGCCCTGGGCATATTATCTAGTTAAACGAAATTCTAACACGCTACTCGGTTTTATTATCATATAAGTACTTAAAGATGCAATACGCCATCGTATTCAAACAATCGATGATCATTATGTGAGAGTTTTAAATTACCAAGATTTGGAAGTCTTTCTCCCCGATTAGTGGGTTAAGTTTGTTTAAAAAAAAAATTTCCAAATCAATCATCGGATTCACATAACATTAAATAGACAATTTACTATTTAAATTTTCCAACACATATCATAATAATGCATTTATATTCATATACCAATGTTTTAATACATGATTAATACATGTAAATTCATCCGCTATACTTTTTAAACGCCAAGGCATAAATTAACTCACCACCATACTATCCTCTAATGGACAAAAGGTGAGGATTCACTACCATCTACCCCTCTATCAAAATAAAAGTTATATCATCTAAAAACTATTACATACTATGCATCTAAAACAAGGCATAAGGATTTCATCAATAACTAAACAATCCCTATTAGAAACAAAAAGTGGACTATATCTCTACATGAATATTGGCTCAATCAACGCCTCGCTCACCGCCCATCAAGGCAATATCCCATCCACTCAAATAAAAAGTCATAAAGGCGATGTCTCAAGCTTGCTCCAAAGTGTATATATCCTCACATCTTTAGCTTCCACCTCATCTCTCAACCTCTCCACGCTAAACTCGCTCTCTCTCGCTCCAACCTCCTTCTCAACTCTTGAACTTTGCTTTTCATGCTCTAGCTCGTAAGCAAGATCCCAACTTGCAAATCACGCTCATCCAACTTTCCCTTCCGCCGAGGGTGTGGTTCTCTTGATAAACCGCCTCCTTGTATTGACTTTCTCTCGAACTCTAACAACCTCTAGCTCTCCACGCTCCTCACCAATAAGTCTCCTTTCGATCATGCTCCATGGACTCCTCACTAGAGTCTTTTTTCTCGACCTCATGTTCAATGGGATCTATCTCATCGACTCGCCTCACCCCATCCTATCCTACAAACACCATAAATAAAACCAACAATATCAAGACCACAATAAAATATATATCATTGATAAAATGAAATAATATTTTATTAAGTATAACACAAACTCGATGAATTTCCACAATCCATCTCCTAACATACTCTATAAGAGTTTTCTACTAAGGTTATAACCTAGGTTTCACATTCCTAATGTTTATAACCTACATACTTTGATACTAACTTGTGACGCCTCAAATCCGTGTTCTCTAACCTCGTATTCTAAGTGCTCACGATCTATCATCATCATAAGCATTCTATAACTATTACTTTAATAATAAACATACATTGTTCATTATAATAAAGTTCCATAACATGGTCCCAAGGTTTTCATAACCTTAACTTTAAACACACCATTCATATTACAAAAGGTTTATAAGAAATTCCAATAGATAATAATTAAATTAACATTCATTCTAAGCTACTCCTCGATCTTGCCCTTGCCTTTGTCTTTCGTGGTTGGATCCTTCTAAGCTTAAATAAATAAATGTCATGATATAGCAAGGGTAAACAACTAATTTGCTTAGCAAGTTATATACAAGGGAGATATATCATGACTAGAAAGAAGTTTGGCTTTCAATGTTCAACAATAGTATAAGATTGTGAAGGAACATGAATTAATAATCAACAATCAATATATGAATAATTGAATAACATGTAATCGAGTGGTTTTGAAATAACCATGAACATTTGCCAAGGTGCTCAATTATTTAAATCGACCTCTTAATAAGTTTTGGTATTCAAGGATCAACCTTTCATACCTCGTGATTTATGCATAAACACTTAATAATCCTGCATTGATATCATGCCTTAATCAAATTCGCCCTTTTCTCACCAAGAGTTCTTATCATATCAATTTAATAAGAATAAATTTTTTAAAATACATTTGATTTAACAAATTTAAACATGCTTGATCTAGTCGATATAATTAGCATAGATCTATCTCATAAACAGCTTCATGAATGAAGAACTTTAATTTAATTCACAGCTCAATAATAGTAGAACAGAATTCAATCGCACAAAGTGCTAATTTCAATAATCATTATAGATGTAAATAATCATCAATAATTATTCACTAATATGCTTTTGAAAAAATAATAACTCGAAGTTTGAGTTAGAAACTTGCCTCGTTCAGAGATTACTACCACGCAATTAATTTATATCCACTATGCAGCTTAAATTATCTTCCTTTGAGAGACCTATAGTTAATCTTTCAATTAGTATATACATTAGATAACATGTAATCACATAAATATTATACATTACATTTAGTTCTTATAAACATTATCTTGTCTTGATAATGTTACTATTAAGTAACAACATAATATTATTAATCTTGATAATATTTAATTCACTTCTTAGTATTATTAGTCCCCTAATAATACATTCATTTGCTCACTAATATTATTAATATCTTAATAATATTTTAATACCTTACTAATATTATTAATCCTCTTAATAATATTTTAATTATGCATTAATATTATTACCTTAATAATATTTTACTTATGCTTTAGTATCATTAATCATTTAATAATACTTTTAATCCTTTACTAATATTATTAATTTAATTATTTTATTCATTTATTAATATTATTAATCATTTAATAATATCTTATTCCATTACTAATATTATTAATCATTTAATAATACTTTAATCATTTATCAATGCTTAAATCAAATATTATTAACCATTTAATAATATTTTAAAGAAATTTTAATCTTAATATTTTTATTTACTTATCAATATCATATTCTAATATTATTAATATCATAATAATATTTTAATAATTTATTGGATTAATAAACAATTTATTCTAATTGTTCACCCTTTATTAAACCTCTTATTTAATATCCATAAAAGGTCATAAATAATATTTCTTATCATAAATTACCAAAGTGTTCTAAGTTAGTCATGATATGATATATTATGAGTATTCAAGCATAAAAATCACATTTTTCTTATTAAAGACATCATTTAACTATTTATTTCCTTTTATTCATAACTTAATCATTTTTAGAAAAATAGTAAACTGATTCCAAAAATTGTAGCTTTTGTATTTTGATAGAATATGAACCCACAAGGATCCCCAAATTTTTCTCGAATTTTAGAAAATGATCTAGTATTTTTAAAGTTCCCAAAACACTTGGATCTTGCTTCATTTTTTTAATAAATTGAGTTTTGCTCAGTAAAAATCTGAAATTTTCAGGTATGCTCTCCTAACATATATGAACCTACCGTAAAATTTTTGAAATTTTCCAAAGGTATACACAATGAGAGATATCAAGGTAAAGTTTTAGGAGTCCTTTACTAAAATAGTCATTACGCACAATCTATAACTCAAACGTGTCCGCTTTTTTTTTCCTACATGTAGATAACTTCTCAAGGTACCTCTGAATTTTCCCAGATTTTTAAGGGACATGAAACTATCCAAAATGCACTCCAAGAAAAAATGGGATGTAAGCTATTTTAGGGGTTTTGAACCCTTAATATTCCAAGTGGGTGCTTTTGGGGAAATCACCCAAAGGATTCAAAACTTGCTAGATTTGTGTTCTATCACTTGGGTTTACTAGATAACTCATGTATCTAGCACCCCCTTCGATTGATCACAAATCTAAGTTGGAAAACTTGAGTTACACAAGATTTAGTGGAAGAAAACAAGAGTTTTCACCCTCGAGAACATATGCTCATATTCTTCCTCTCAAGCCTTTTGATCTAACACTCAAGATACTTAGTTCCATACATGATGATATGTAGGATTAGGGTATCTTGAGTATTTGTTCATAACCCCAACAAAACTCAAGCAAAAAAACAAAGTAGAAGAAGAAGATCAAGGTTAGGTTATACCTTGATTTAATGGCAACCTTCCTTGATTTACCAAAGTAAGTGATGAGCTTTGGATGCATGAACAAATTAGCACTCCTCTCTCTCTATATATATGGCCGAAATTCTCTCCTTTCTCTCTCTAGAAGTGTCTAGCTTGGGAGAAATTATAAGAGGAAGAATGAGAGAAGAAATGAAATGAAATGAAAAGATGAAGTAAAAGGATACTTACAAAAAATATAGATACACTTAGTGTATCTAGCTATTATCCTCCACACCTTCCTTGTCCATTAGACAAAACTCCTTATCTTGCTCTTAAGTATGCTTAGTGAGATTTCCCACCAATGAGATGTAGACAACATTGTACTTTGTGTAAGAAATTAAGAAAAATAATGTCATTAGCTATTTAAGAAAAATGGGTTAGCAAATATATTTATCTTATATATACAAGGGTGGTCGCCCCCCAAGCTCTCCTAAATCCCCTTTTGCTTTTATTTTTTAATGCCCAATTTTGATTAATCAAATGTCTACAATACCCTTAATCAAGTGGGCTAAGTATTGGTTTGCATTTTATTTCATTTGGGCTTCCTCCTTAATTGTTTTGGGCTATGTAATAAACATAGTCTAACACTTTAATATATGTTACCCAATTTGATTATTTAGGGTTTCCATTCCTAATCTTATGAAATTAAATTACCTATACATGTGAGTTTAGCTCATATCCTAATTAGGTTCACAAGAATTAGGTTTAAAATTATTAATCACTTGAAATAATAAGATTATCCACTTAAGTTAGTATACATATTAAATACTAACCTCTCATTATCACCATAACCCTTAGGTTATTTAATTGTCTCACCTAATGTATAATTAGGTTACGTAAGCTTTCATTTTATAATGAAATTTATAAATGTATATATCCATAACTATAAATATACATGTTAATTTAAAATTCCATGACCACTTCACATATGTTGTCACATATTAAATCACCGATATTCCTCCAAAAAGAGTGAATTATCACAAAGTTTTAAATATCAATAATGTACATACATATATAAGTGAGTGACTTAAAATTCAAAATCACATAATAGATAAAATATTGTTATATATTATCCTACTATTAATTCATATAATACTTGTTAATGAATATATGAGAAACGGATCTTTTTAATCCATAGAAAAACACTCTTTATTATAAAGAGTTAATAATTCTTTATAAATTGCATTAAAATTATTTATCTGCATAGAAAACACTCTTTATTATAAAGAGTTAATAATTCTTTATAAATTGCATTAAAATTATTTATCTGCTTATACAGAAGCATTTTTGAGCATAAGTTGAAACTTACTTATTTGCTTACTTAAAAAGCATTTTTCACTCAAAACATAAAAGTTATTTAAAATTTTATAACTGTGCATAAATTACATATTTGCTTACTCAGAAGCATTATTTGATCAAAGCATAAATTACTACCTGCTTACAAAAAAATATATTTTCTCAAGTATAAAAGTCTGTGAACTTTTATAAATATATTTGCTCTTTAACTGATATCTGCTTATTTGAGAAGCATCAATCTGTACTAAATTCTTATATGATTATTTAAGAAGCACATTATTGTAAAATCCTTTGTAAAAAGAGAAAAGGTCAGAGTTAGTTTATTTTATGTACCATGAGAAAGATTTAGTAATTCTTCACTCAAGACCAGAGTCTTAGAGAGGTCAGCTTGGAGTTGGGTCTCTAGTGAACTTGTGAGCTGAGGAAGAGGTTGTTGTTTCAAAACCAGATCATAGAATAGAACTGAGCTCAAAAGAAGGTACAACTAAGCTTGAGGAGGGAGCGGGGAGCTTGCTTTCCAAGATAGATTAGTTGAGAACAGTTGGAAGTTTGTCTATAAAACTTTATAAAGACTTTTCCGACTGTTAAAGGGGTTTTAATTGCTGATAGTAATAGGATCTCAAGTTCAAAGTAGGAACTTGAGACTGGACGTAGCAACATACCAGGGGTGTATGTTGTGAACCAGATAAATCTTTGTGCATTGTGTGATTGAATTTTTTTTACTGTCTTGCATGCTAATTTCTAAAACTGCAAATTAATTATTTAAAAAAATTTAAAAAGGCCTAATATAATTTTTAACCTATAATAATCTATTCAACCCCCCTTCTAGATTATTATGGACTTTCACAAACAAATATGGCCCCAGTGTAATATCTAATTAGAATCCACATGGATTTTCCACCTTTTTGTTTTTTGTTTTAACTTGTTTTTCATTGTCAACTATGAAATTATAAATAAAAATTTGATGAACATCCAATTTTTTTTTAACGAAAATGGTTCAATTTTGAAATTTTAATTAGTTCAGTTGACTGATTGCATATTTTTAAAGTTTAATGGTCAAATACTGAAAATATGACAAGGTAATGCTCATTTTTGCATATATGAGACCGATTTATAGTCAAAGTTGTAAATTTAAGATTATTTTTACAACAGATCATAGTTATTTATTCGCGGATCTGACGATAAAAATTATATTCCGGTCACACTTTAATATGGGTAGTAAACAAAATTTAATTGGGGATTGCAAAAGTGACTAAAATATGAGGGCTCGCTACTTAAACTGTAAAAAAAATCCTTTTTAAAAAAAAGTCATTATCAGCATAACAAAACTGCGGACGACTTTTTTTTTCCTTAACATAAAAGAATCTTCGACAAATCAAGGGAAGACACCATCTACAAAGTACGCCACAAGAATACTGGGGTTCGTTTTCGCATTAATACTGTGTTTGTAAGTTTTTATTTGAGCGGGAAAGGAAGGGAGAATAATTAAAATCCCTTCAAATCTCATGTTTGTGAGTTTTTTTTAAAAAGGAAGGGAAGACTTTTTGAGGTAAAATTGATTTAATTATTGACTCAAAACTCCCCCCCCCCCCCCAAAGTGGAAGGATTTGGAGGGATGGGAAATGATGAAAATTTAAATATTTTACATTACCAAAAATAACCTTTCAAAATAAATAATGTGACAATCTTATCCCTAATTATTATAATTGCAATTTTTTTAAAATACAATTTTTCCCCTACCTTGCCTCCATCTGTTTCCCTCCTATACTTTCCCTTCGCATCCCATCCCTCTAAACTCACAAACATTGCATAAAAGGTCGCTTGTGATGTCGTTCAAGAGATTGAAATACCTGTACATGTAGAATTTTCTTTTGTTATTGGATTCCATAGATTATTTGAGCATCCCTTGAGTGAATTGCAATTCTAATGGACTACGTGGATGTTGGGACAATCTGGTCAAGACTAATGGTAATTGGTACATTCTCTCAAGTACACCGGATAATCTAGATTAAGAACCATCTAGTTAATCAAAATTACTTGGGTCTAATTGGGTTGGTTAATTATTTTTTATGTCATGGATTGGTTTAGTTTTGAACCCATATTATGAATTACAAATATGAGTTGAAAATAGTTTAACTATTTTCGACCTATATTAGTCAACACATCCCAATTTGTATAGTTTTCAAATTTGGACTCCAAATTTGCTATTTCAATACATGTACCATCTGTTGTCTCATGCCTCTTGCAGAGTCTTGCCATGTACCCTCTTGTTAGTATAATGGAACAAATATTGCGATTAAAATAATTAAAACATACAAACTTAGTGTGACACCCCCAAAATAGGTCCACACAACCCATTTTGAGTCACGAAATACATGGTACAAAATTCAAATACAAACGTCAATTATTCAACTATTAATTGTCGTGTAAAATACGATAAAATATGAGTTGTGAGTTTCAATACAAATATTGTCTCATATACAATATCCAAACTCAAATAAAGGCATCATTATAATTATTGTCACACTATTTTACAAAATAGTGAGGACTGCTATAATAACCATCTTGAACCATCACTCCACTCCCCGACTAGTCCCAGCTACATTCTCGCCTCCTGGGAAGAACAATAGAACCAAAAGGAAAATAGTGAGCTCAACTAGCCTAGTAAAGAATATTATGACTAAGATAATGTAGAACAAATTATCTTTAGTTCTCAATAGGGGAAATTCTGATAGAATACAATAGACAACAAGTTTTAGATCACAATTGCAGCTGAAACAACAATCCATTAGAAGAGTCAAGTAGAGCATGATATCTACTATCTTCTATGATTTAAAAGTCCATCATCAATATTTTATCCCTGTAACACCAATTAATAAATATTTCAAATCAACGAATTATCCATGCACTATGGGCCAATCATATTCGTTAGTATCACCAGTGGTCAAGATCATGCCAAACACCTGTCCATCTATGCACTACGGGCCAAAGAGGACTTTCACCACAAATCTTATTTGTAACATTAAAGGTTATGATTATACCAATACACAATTTCTAGTCATAATCATACCAATCAACAGTCCATCTTTGCACTACAGGTCAAAGATGACTTTCAACACAATATAAGTATGAGGATGATGACAATGATATAAAGATTCAATCAAGTGAGATAAAGGATAAATATTAGATATTTATAATTCAATTTATCCAGAGTTCAAAAATGTCCAAATTGTCAACATGATAACTATTTGTGAAGTAAAATTCAAGAATGATATTCATGTATCAAAAATAATTTGGACAGAAAAGAAAATTAAATTCTGTTGTGAATAGTACCGTATGAATAATACTGTATGAATAGTACCGTATGAATAGTACCCAGACATGAAAAGATTAAAATTTTATAAGAAAGTTCAGACCAATATTTCAGTGAAATGATATTAGATGAAGCGCAAAACTTTAAGGAATTTCTAATCATTTCAGGAATTATAGAATCAATACTTACCATAGTAAGTTTAAATTTAGGAACATAAAATGAAATAATATCCCTTACATAATATGGAGTATGAAAGAAAATAATATTTCTTCTAAGTATTGAAATAAAATAATATCATTTACCTTAGTAGAAACTAGATTTGACTGAAATATCGGATATTATTCTGAGAAAATCTTGCACAAAAAGCTACACTCAAAATATCCTTATACTCGAGAGAAATACTCACAATACTATAGAATAAGAATTTCTGATATTGTGATGGTGTGTTTAGAAAGGAGGGGTAACTTCCCTTTTATAGTGTAACCTCGGAGGAGAAAGTAAACAACCTGCCTAATTTTTTTTTCTTCTTCCTCTGCCTAACTTTCTCATATTTTCATATAGGTGAGGGTCCACCTTTTGGAAGATGAATTGTAGGAAGGATTCTTCACCAATCAAGTGGTCCCATGGAAGAAAATAAGTTACATTCCAGCACATGATTTTGAAACAAAATGCGGTACACCGAGTTTGAAAAACAAAGAAATACACCAAGCTTCTCACCTCCACTTACCTTTAACAAATTCACGTGCTTATATATATATATATATATATATATATATATATATATATATATATATTATTTAAACAATTATCATATATTATAATAATATATTTGAATAAATATTTTATCGGAGAAGATAATTGTCAAACTTTCAACAAATATTTCATTCTAAATTCCTTCATTTATATCAAAATTGAACCAATATCCACCACATAATTATTATTCATAATTAATATTATAAGCTCGCAATATTAACAACCAGATCATTCCCAGAAAAGATGGGGCTTTCTGATAAGGATTTATCCTTATTGGCGCGCAATTATATAGCCTAACCCATTTCCTCGACAGAACTTTCTAAACATTGCCAATAATGCAAACTAATAATATGAATAATTGTTTCGTGTTATTATTAATTTAATAATATAAAATATTATTAAGATGATACTGTGACAATAATTGAATTAATAATATGAGATACTGTACAATAATTACTGTGGTAATTATTGAATGAAACTGAATGATTTATTACGTAAAAATCAACAATCAGAGATACTGTGCAATACCGTGTGCTACTGTGAAACCACTCGTATTACTGTACTTTTATCACCGGGTATTTCAACAGTTAACGGTAAAAGTTTTTGTGACAACCCGAGAATTTAGAAAAATTTTAAATTTTTAATTAATTGATTTAAGGTTCAATATTAGAACCTAGACAGAAAATAAGTGTATGCGTTTGATATTTTTGAGAAGAAATTTTGAGGATTTCAAAATTCTATGAAGAATTTAGGTGAATTATTCAGGATTAAGGGAATAAGTGAATATGTTCTGTGTATATGGTTGTATATGTGTACAATATGTGGTTAAGGGTCAAGGGTTGACCAGATAAACGATATCTATAACAAACCCTAGATATATATTAAGAACGTCAACGTTCGGTTAGAAAACCCTAGCGATTAACAAGAAACCCTAAAACCGGTTCTAGAAACCCTAATTTCAATTTTGGGAATTCAAAACCCTAATTCGGTGTATAAAACCCTAATTTGGGAATGCAATGCTAGAATAATGTTTAAACATTATTAATAATAACCTAAATAGGGATAACCCTAATTGATTTAGAAAACCCTAATTTGTGGTTTAGAAACCCTAATTTATAATTAGGAAAAACTTAATTGTTAGTTTAATAATTTTAATATTAATTAGGAAAAATTAATCCTAATTTTCAAGTTATAAGTATTTAGGAAATCCTAATCTAATTAGGAAACCTAATTTCTAAATTAGAAAAATTATTTTTCTATTTAAAACCCTAATTCGTGGGTTATAAACCCTAATGACTAATTTTGACCATAATTGCTAAATTAGCAATTTTAATTAGGAAATACTAATCCTAATTAGCAAGATTTAAATTATGATTAGGAAATTTCAATACAATTAGAAAATTCTAATTATAATTTAGAAATATTAATTTTTGATTTTGAAAACCTAATTTGGAAATTCTAGAATTTATTTTTTAAAACCTAAGGGTTCAAACCCTGAACCCTAAGGCGTGACACCCCCAAAATAGGTATACATCACCCATTCTGAGTCGCCAAATACATGGTACATAAATCAAATACAAACTTCTTTCATACAATACGAAAACATCGTAGCTTAGAGTTTTTACACGAATATTGTCTCATAAACAATATTCAAACTCAAATGAAGTCCTCATTATATTTAATATCACACTATTTCATAAAATAGTGAGAACTACTATAGCCACCATCGCGGACCGTCACTCTGTTCCCCGACTAGTCCCAGCTACGTTCTCATTTCCTGAAGAGAATAATGAAAACAAAGGGTGAGCTCAACTAGCCCAGTAAGAAATATTATGACTAAGATAATGCAGAATAAATTCTCCTTAGACTTTAACAGTATAACAACTAATAGAATATAATAGACAACAAGTTTTAGATCAACAACTGCAGCGGAATAAGCAATCCATTAGAAGAGTCAAGTAGAGCATGATATTTACTATCTTCTATGATTTATAAAGTTTATCATAAATATTATCGTTGTAATACCCATTAACAGTTCTTTATTATACCCAAGATAAAGAGAACTTTCATCACCTGTCTTCATCTGAACCACCAAAGATTTTAGTTAAATTCACAATTCATGTTTATAACATTGTGAATCAACAGTAATTCCTTGCCACAAAGGCTTAATAGAACGTTCACTCAATATCCTTCCCCCAAAGGCTAAAGATATTCAAATGTAATAACAATTATTATACCAATCAGTTGTCTATCTTTGCACTACGGGCCAAAGATGTTCAACTATAAAATCAATGGTCATGATCATACCAATCAATTGCCTGTCAGTGCACTACGGCCAAATACATTCAACTGTTAACTAATGGTCATGATCATTCCAATCTCATCATCAAATTATCCATGCACTACGGCCAAGGATATTCGTTAGTATCACCAGTGGTCATGATCATGTCATACACCTGTCCATCTTTGCACTACAGGCCCAAAGCTATCAATCAACAGCTCATCTTTGCACTATGACCAAAGATATCAATCAACTGTTCTTCTTTGCACTATGGGCCAAAGACATACAACTGTAAAACCAATAACCAACAATTCGTCTATGCACGTAAGCCAAAGATGACTTTCATCACAATATAAGCATGAGGATGATGACAATGATATAAGCATTAATCAAACGAAATCAAGGATAAATATTAAAGACTTTAAATTTATCCAGAGTTTAAAAATATCCAAATTGACAACATGATACTGCTTTGTGGAGTAAAATTCAAGAATAATATTGTATCAAAAATGATTTAGACAGAAAAGAAATATATTCTTCAGGTAAATAGTACCCAATGAATAGTACCCTATGAATAGTACTTCGGGAATAATACCTCATGAATAGTACACCAACATGAAAAGTATGCCAAATACCCGAGTGAATAATATTCGGGTGAATAGTAATTGGGTGACTAGTAACCCAGGAATAGTAACTCGTGAATAGTACTTCGGCATGAAAAGTGTCCCGAATACCCGAGTGAATAATATTTGAGTGAATAGTAATCGGGTGAATAGTAACCCGTAAATAGTAACTCATGAATATTACTACGTGAATAGTACTCATAAAAGGAAAATACAAAAGAAAACAATATTCCATGACAAGTACAAAAGAAATGATATCTCATACGTAGTATAATAGAATATACTTAAATCGCAAATGGATTTTTCACCCATGCATGCGCAATCCACATATAATGCATCATTTTCACAATTTAATAAAGAATGAATACTGCGGGTCATTCACCATGCATGAGGTAGTCCGTGAGACAAAAGTTATTCCAATGTAATAATAAAGAATGGAATAATGTAAGAATTTCACCATGCATACGGTAGTCCGTGATAGATAAAAGTTATTCCAATGAGAATACTAAAGAATGGAATAACAACCCTTACGAGTATTGAAAGAAAATAACTCTCTTCATGAATACGAAAGAAATAATACCCTTTACAAATATTAAACGAAAATAATATTCATACGAATACAAAAATAATTTCTCTTCAGAATATGAAATAAATAATACCCCTTACAATTGTTGAACGAAAATAATATTCCTACGAATATTGAATGAAGATGATATTCCTTACGAATATTGAACAAAAATAATATTCATACGAATACGAAAAATAATATCTCTTCAGAATATGAAAAAAAAATACCCCTTACAAATATTAAACGAAAATAATATTCATACGAATACGAAAAATAATTTATCTTCATAATATGAAATAAATAATACCCCTTACCTCAGAAGAAGACTGGATACTGAAATAGTGAAGTAGCAGACTACTCTTCTTCTTTTTTCTATAGCTTCTCTCTCTATAATTGCTCTTGTGAGTCTTAGTGAATTGGTGAGAATGAAGGAAGAATGAGCTTCTATTTATAGGAAAATATAGTTTCGATAATTGCACGTTTTGGGGCTCAAAATATTATGGTATAATACCTTCATCTTTTCCTTCATTTTTAATTTAATCCTGCAAGTATTATCAAATTTGCACCACCTCCCCTAATAGTACATCTTGTCAATCAATAGTACAATCATGTGAAAAAATTAATTACAATATAGTACCTTCATCTATACCTCCATTTTTAATTTAGTCATGCAAGTATTATCAATTTTGCACCACATCCCCTAATAGTACATGCATGTGAATCAATAGTACACACATGTGAACAAATAGTTATAAGCATGTGAATTAATAACAATTAATTGCTCATTTATCCGATTAATTACCCTATTAGTCAATATAACCTCCAGACATCAATTATTATCAGAATAGTTGTCGATTTCCACTAACACTAATAATTCCCACACAATGGAAATATCAATTTCATCTTTAATCAACACGAACTTATTCATCATTAATATTATAACTCACAATATTTAACAACCAAGTCGTTCCCAGGAAAGAGTGGGCTTTGCGATAAGGATTTCTCTTATTATCAAGCGCCGCAATTAGGTGACCAAACCTCTCCTTGACAGAACTTTTAGGCATTGTCAATATTGCAAATAATAATATGAATAACTTTGTCGTCTCAATTATTGATTTAATAATAATAAATATTATACAGATGATACTGTGACAATAATTGAATCAATAATATGAGAGATATGCAGCAATTACTGTAGCAATAATTGAGTATAACTGAGTGACTTCTTACGTAAGCATCAATAATCGATACAGTGTGCTACTATGCAACCACGCATATTACTGTACTTTTACCACCAGATAGTTCAACAGTTTAACGATAAAACTTTCGTCGTTATTTTTATAAAAAGATAATTCTGTCGTTTTTTAATTACAACAATAATTCTGTTGTGGGATCCACCACTGTTAAAACTAATATTCCCCGACCAATTGAATATTCCCCGACACAACGAATATTTTATATCAACTTGCTTACTTTGCAAAATTTTCAAATATCACCCTTATCAATTTAACCATTTACTAAATAACATAATAATTATAAGAAAATTGAATACTTTCATTTTATAAAATTCGGGATCTCACATAAGGGTTAGGGCAATTGACAAAAATGTCATTAAAACTAAAAGACAAATGACATTTTTACCTTTATTGCATAATTGAAGGTTTTTTGCAAATCTAGACCTAAGGTGAGTTGCTCACCAACCCTAAACCCTAGCATGTGACAAATACCAGCTATCTCAGCCAATTTAACAGCCAACATACATTGCATTATATCAAAATATGTAGATTAAAAAGAGAGAGAAAACCTACTTTATTTCTCATAATTGCCAAAACCATTCTCTCTCTACAACTTCGAAATCTAGAGTGAGAGAGAGAGAGAGAGAGAGAGAGAGAGAGAGAGAGAGAGAAGTTAAGTCATGATCAGGTCTAAGTCTTCCAAGAACAGGATTCAAAGATCAGAAATCAAGATCAAAACCTAAAAGATATAAACCCTAAAATTTTGGAAATTATGTGATCCATGTTATTTGTTATGATTTGTTGTTTTAAGTTGTGTATTAGGGTGTCACTTGATGATCTGGGTTGCTATATAGTGAATCCATAACATCAAAGTGCACGAAATAGCATTTTTTTGAAATCTGGGGAAAAGATGAAAATATGGCTTGACAAGCTAATGTCAGTGACCGTAGATCTCTTTCTGTTTTTGATTTTTCTTGTTTTAAGTTATAGATTTGTAGTATGTTATGTGGTCTTTATTCTGCAACTTGAAACATGGTCTGATCGTATCTAGAAATCAAGTTATGATTGATCAAAGTGGGTTGACTGCTCACTTTAAACCGCTCAAGCAAGACATGAAGTTTCCTGCATTTCGACAAGTTTTCAAGGTCTTAGATCTTGCAGTGTGTTACGATTTTGGCCACGTTATTGTTTTAATGTTGTAGACAGGTATAAGGACTACACACTCATGCCTTTAGATCACCAAAATACGTAACAGAATCATAGAAATTCTTGGTCAAAATAGCGTTGACCATCACGCCGAATGAAGATTTTGGGTAACCCAGATCTTCATCAGTCGAGTTTTCTGTCAGTGTTTGACTGGCCTGGATCTCTTATGTGTGTTGATGTTAGACTAAGTTTATGTTATAGAATTGCTCTTTGACAGGTTTACTACAAGCATGAACCTTTAAAACATAATGTTCAAGCCTAGACTGCAAACCATAAAGATCTAAACCTAGCATCCTCGACTGTTCTTCATTTTCTGAAAAACCCAGAAATGAAGAACAGTGTTGTCAGAAGGTTTGGAAGCTTAGATCTCTCTAATCTGATGTTGTATGACCATGAAACTTGATTTAACTTGTAATATTACATGAGCACTACAATTATAACTCCTTAGCAAATCCAGAAACGTGATAACCAAGGAATCATTAATGGTCAAACTAGGCAAATCCGATAAGAATCGCTATACATTTCAAGGTGCTCAAGAACGTGCCAAGAACACTTATAGCGACAGATCCTGCATTTATAGGGCCCTTTAGTGACACTTAATTTCGAAAAATGATTTTTTTTATTAAATAAATCGAATAAAATGGTTTTTAATTATTAAAAATACAAAATAAATTCCTAAAATGTATTTTAATGTCCGAAAATTAGTTTTTAACTATTTTGAGTATATTTCATAAATATTTAGTATTTTTGGAATATAAATGGTATTTAATTTATTTAATTATAATATTAAATAAATTATTTAAAAATGATTTTAATACATGAAAAATAATATTATGGTATAAGAAAATATTTTAAGTTATTTTTAGTGACTTTTAATATTTTGTGATAAATTTCACTAATTAATTAATATTATTAGTAATTAATTTATTTAATAAATATATTAAATAAATTATGGAAAAATAGAATTAATGTTTTAAAAATCATATAAAAATGATTTAAGTGTTAGAAAAATATTTTAAGTCATAAAATATAACTTTTAATATTTTGTCATGAAAATATTAATATTTTAATATTAATAGCAATTATCTGGATAATAAATTTAATCGCTTAAAATCATATAAATATGATTTTAAGGTATTAAAATACTTTGATATATTATAAATATATTATAATATTTTGTTATGATTTTCATTAATATTTAGTATTAAATAAATATTAATGATAATAAAATTATGTGGTATTTAATTTATATAAATTCAATTTTAATGATTGAAAAATCAAGATAAATGATAATAATTATTTAAAAATTATTACGAGCTATTGATAAATGTTTTGACTAATATTAAAATTATCTTAGATAATGGTTAAGTGTTTAAACAGAGTTTAATTGAACTTAAACTCAAAATTTTGTCCGACTAGACCGTCGGGATGTTAGAATTGTGTCGGGTTCAATTCAGACTGAAATAGTTTGACTTGAGGATTGGTCTTATGTGTGTTATAGACTGATAGGCTTATGTGATAATGTGTTTAGGTTATTTTATATATTGTGATGATTTTATTCTAACTTAGTGATCTATATTATTATATATTAGGTCTTCAGACAAAGCTTATTAATTGCGTAACGATAATCAACAGTTCAGGCAAGTTTTACTTAACTCTACTTAGAGTTATTTCATTCAGATATGCTTATGGATAATCATTGTTGATTGCCATTATAGAATTGTACTCTGTACATATTGCATGTATAAGTCAGGTATGAAAGGCTGATCACCTTCATTACCATTAGGTCCAGATATATTTGTTCATGTATAATACTTGTTCAGTTAAAAGTTTGTTCGTGTTAATTCACAACTATATTGTTGAATTATAGCCAGCTTATTATTCAGATACTTTCAATCATGATATATCGTTAAATTATTGAACTTAAACTTGTTGGGCAATCTTATGTTCACCCTTGCTATATCATGATAAACATTGCAGATTAAGGTGAATACGTCGGATACAAGAAAAGGTTAAAGACAGTTCCAACTTAAAGTTAACGTGCGCGATTAGATTTGTAATAGTATTGTATGATATTAATGTTATTGTAAGTCAAGTAAGTTATGAATTGTGTATTAAGTTAAGGTTACTCAACCTTGGAGAAAAATGTGTAAGTTTAATGTATAAACAATTTATGTTTATATCTTCTGCAAATGGTAATAGTGTTAGAATGATTGAACCAGATCCGTGGTGATTTGGGACCCGAATTTGGGGCTCTCACAGTTTTGCCGTTATTTTTATAAAAAGGTTATTTCTGTCGCTTTCTATATCCGACAGTTATTTCGTTATATGGTCTACCAATGATTACGTCGTCGTACGAATATTCCCTGACAAAAAGAATATTCTTCGACCAAACGAATATTCTCCGACCAAACGAATATTATATGACAACTTGCTTCCTTTGCAAAATTTGCACATATTACCCATAACTAAAATATTATATCAAATCAACACCTTATTATTCAAAATAATAATTAGAGAAATTAAATCTTTATTCATAAAAAGTTGGGGTCTTACACTTAGGATCCATAAATTAATGTTATTGTTTCTACATTTTTTATGCACTTAACAAAATATTTATCGCTCTATTTTAACTTTTTAAGGAAAAATTCCTCCTTTGCAAAAAAATAATATAAGTAAATAAATGTAGTTTAAATTTAAATAATTAATAAAAAAAATTATAATAAAATTCTCATTAATTTAATTCATTTTAATTAACATAATAATTAGTAATGTAATTATTTTTAAAGTGCCTATAATCACAAAATTAATGTTTTTAATACTTAAATTAGTTACATCAATTTAAATTTTTAGTTTCAAATTTGGGTCAAAAAAATTAAAATAAAACTTTTTTAGTATAATAGAAATTAAGATTTTTATAAGTTTCTTTTTATAATTTCACAAGTCTATCAAATATGAACATAAAAATTCTTCTGTTCCATATAAAAAGAGTCAATTTACAAAATGATTTTGTTGAATAACAATAGCCTCATTGTAATATCCCGAAAAAAATAATAATATTAAATTTATATTCTTAAAACATATTATTTGGACTTTGTCTTTTATTTGAGTCAAACTTGTTATTTAATAAGGGATGAATAAATTAACTTAGTAAAATTGGACTTTTCTTATGTTTGGCAGTTTTGGTCAATTGTAGTTATTTATGTTGACTATAATAAGTATGTGGTTACATTAATTTGGGTATTTAAACTAATTGGGACAAACTAATTTTTAAGTAAAAGTTTGGGCTTGTTAAACTATTTGAGCCCAAATTAAGGTGATGGATTTAAAAACCAAATTGAAATAGGAGTAATATATTAGGTTAAATTCCTTCCTAATATATATACTGACATAATCGACTAAAGAGGGATTCTAACGAAGCGAGAAACGAAGAGGAGGCGGAAGAAAGACTTTGGGATAAAAGAAGATTTGAGAACAGGATTGTGAGACTATATTCAACATAATTGTATCTCCAAAAGGTAATTATTGATTTTATTTTTGAATATAAATAATTAATTTCATTAATATCATTGCAATTTGTTTTGGAGAATCGACTAGATCGCTTGTTAATTCAATGATATGTAACTTAGAATATTTGATAATCTATATATTAAATAAGAAATTAATTTGTTAGTATGGGTTTGGTTCGTAAACCACATGTGTGTATATGTAAAGTATGGTGTCGTTAATTCGACAAAGTTGAATCTTAATTTGTATTATTATTATTATTATTATTATTATTATTATTATTATTATTATTATTATTATTATTATTATTATTATTATTATTATTATTAATATTACTATTATAAAATAATATGAGCTTCATGTTCGTTATATACAAAGTACACCAAGATTCATACTAACTTATGTTCCAAAAATAATATATATAATATAATATAGACTCATTCTTTTGATTCCGGGGACGGAATCCTTTTTAAGGGGTAGGTGATGTAATACCCGGGAAAAAAAATTTAATTTTAAAACATATTAATTGGACTTTGTTTTTAATTGGGTCAAAGTAGTCATTTAAATTATGTGGACTAATAAATATTAATAAGTACAGTAATAGATAATATTGTGTGATTAAAATTTGGGCCTTAATATTAAATTAACCCAATTAAAAGTTTATTAGGGCAACTTTATTAATAAATAGCTAAACCTAATATTACTTCATGATACAAACTGATTAAAAAGAGGTGAAAGAGCGACGACTCAACATGAGAAAAGAGGAGACCCATCTTGTATCTAACCGAGGGAAGTCAACAGGTATGGTAAAATTACTTTAAAACAAATAGAGAATTATTTTAGGACCTTCATTAATTGATGTGTTCATTGATATATTAAAATATGTATGTTAAAGGTATGTATGTGATACATTAATGGTGAATTGCATGTATGTATAGTAATGGACCTTGACAGGATTCTTAATTATTAAAAGCCTTCACATGAAATCTTATATCATGTCCCTGTGAATCTGTGATGGAACGAAATTAAAAAAATAAAATAAAAGGGTTATTACACTCATTTTATTTTAATTAATATAAAAAGTTATTTAATGCAAATTATTTTAAAAATACTTCTAATAAAAAAATTATTTTTTAATACTTAATTGAGTCGCATCAATATTAAAATAGCAAAACATAAAATTTTATTAACTTGTTCAGGAAATATCTAAACATTAAACTTAAAATCATGGATATAGAATATCTAAAATCATGTATGGCCCAAAGGCTATGTAACTTTTTAAGAAAATATCTAAAATCTAAGAAAATAAGAACTTCAGATCTAATTAGTCAGTGATTTATCAAATTGTCAAAAATAGCTAAATAGAAAATTTATCAGTTTGTTGCAATTTGTCAATTTGTCAGTTTGTGATAGACTTGGGTTAATAAAATTTTGTTGCAATTTGTCAGTGTTGGATCAAAAATAGTGAGTATTCTGCTTTATCAGTTTGTTAGGTTAATAAAAAAGTACATGTAGTGAAATTATAATTTGAAAAATAGATTGACTTGGATTCGATCCATAACCATTTAATTTCAAGCCACATAACTCATACTATTAAATATAAATAATATGATTTTAGTTCCTTAACTGATACATAATTATTTTATATAACCCAAAATTAACCCAAACCTATTTTTCTGCCAAATCTACTCTTAAGCAATGATTGATAATAACGCAAGATAGACTCTTATAGGTCTTGAATATCTACATGACAAAAAACAATAATTATTTATTGCGATATCAAGCCATCCAATTTTTTAGAGAATCAAAGTATGCAATTAAGATTGCTAAAATTGTGGTTATCATGGAGATAAATATTAGTAGTAGTTTAAATGATCTACACTTTGTAAGAAATATTGTGTATCTATACGCGTCTTGAATTTGTTGTGATGTAACACATACAAGTTTCGCGAATGTGATACATGAAATATTGTTGGATCAACAGCCACGTCTCCAAACAACTGATTGTTTATGAATTCTACTTTGTGTCCCTAAGCTTTTTGTTAGGCACTTTTAACATAAGAGGTGTGTCATTGATGAGTGAGTTTTATACCTATTAATTAGACATCTTTAAGGCTTAATTCTTTGTTAAATTTAAGTATTTCTAGGGTCATTTTACTTGTTTTTGTGTTTGTGTTGTAAGAAACGACTTCGGAAGGTCAAAACATGAAAATTGAAGCTTAGTGGCATTTTTTGTAATTTCTAAAATTACCTCCCGTACGGCTGGGTTTTCTAGTGTAAAAATCCTGCCCAAGTGCATGTGCCGAAAAGAAAAGGATTTTTTAGAATTTGAGTTCAAGAAAAATTGGTTGGAGCTGATTGTTTCAAGGACTTTAAGGACTCTATAAGACACGTGAAAATGCATATAAAAGGAGGAGAATCACAAGGATTAAAGAGAGGATTCCATTAGATTAGAGTAGAGTAGATTATAAAAAAACCCTAGTTCTTATTAGATTTGGAGATTGTAGAAACTTGGAGACCATTGAAGATTCAAAGCAGGAGCAAGAAGGGAGCATCAAATCTGCAGACAGCAGATTCTATCTTCTTCTCTATTTCTATTTTTGTCTTTTAATGTTTATTCAATTGTGGAGTCTTGGTTTTAATTCATTAATCATGAACTAAATTCTTGTTTAAGATTACAATGGATCTTATTGCGTAGTTTATTTTAATATGCTTCTTTATTAATTATTGTGATTATTCTTGGATTGTCTATTATGGTTTGTGTTTAATATGACAACTCAAAAATTTAGAGAATCTTGAATGATTAAATTAAAGGTTAAAGTTTAAAACCTAAAGTGAAAATAGAGAAATAATTTAAATTTTTTTAAGAAGAATCTATATGGTTTACTATTTGAAAAAGAATTGAGAAGATAAGGGTTATGAAAGTTCAAAACCTAGAAAGAGATTTTTGTATGTGAAAATTTTATTTAAAGAAATAAATTTCAAATGAAGAGATATTATTAGATTAAATTTAATGTGTATGTGTATAGATACGTATATACTTGGAGTTATGTTATATATGATTTAGCTAAACAAGAGGATTGATTATTTAAATTAATCATACAAGAATGAATAAAAAGCTTCATTATAAAAATTGGTAGTAGTCAAGCTTTAGAAATCTTATATAAAAAAAAGAAATAAAAACGTGGCAAGTCAGAATAATATATATGATAAGTTATAGGAAAAAGACTTATTGAATGTAATAAACTGTATTAAGAGGGTTACTAGACGTTAAATTAAATGTCTAGTTTAATATATGAGTATATAAATCATTTTATGATTTATGAAGAATATGTATGTTTACGTAATATGATAAATATATTAAATTATATTTTTATATGTAAATAAATTGATATAAATAGTTTATAATGGGAGAAAATAAAATTATTAATTATTTTCTATATGTGATGTGTGTAGGTTTGGTGTAACTGATAATTGGGAGTTAATGAATATATATTATGTATTTATTAAGTGGGAGAAAATAAAATTGTTGGGAACAATTTGTGTGATGAAGCAAAAATAGGTGGGTTAAGCATATAATATTTATATATACCTTACCCAAGAGTACTAGAATAAATTCTTATATAAAATTAGTTTAATAAAAAAATATATTATATTTATCGTAATATCTTAAGGAAGTAAATAAATTCTTGATTGAATTTATGTTAATGAGCTAAGGATATTATATTATAATATCTTGGGTATGTAAATAATTCTATTTGCATAAAAAAATTATGTGTAGCATATTTATTTTACCATTATAAAATAAATATGTAATTTAAGTATGATATGTTATGTTTTATATATATCAAAGGAAAATCACATAACCTAATTATATATTAGGTAAGGTAATTAAATAACCTAAATGTTATGGTATTGAGAAAATGTTAGTATTTAAAAGTTATACTAACCTAATAGATTAATTTTGTCTATTTCAAGTGATTAATAATTTTAAATTAAATTAAAGCAAACCTAATTAGGTTATGAGTTAAAGTTACATGTAAGTAATTAAATTTTATAAGATTGGGAATGGAAACCCTAAATAAACAATTAGGGTAACATATATTAAAATTATTAGACTATGTTTATTACATGGCCTAAAACAATTAAAGGAGAAGCCCAAAAGAAATAAAATGCAAGCCAAAACTTAGCCCACTTGATTAAGGGTATTTTAGACCTTTGATTTATTTAATTTATGCATTAAAATAAAAGCTAAATGAAGGAATTAGTGGGCATATATATAGATGGCCACATTAGCCTTTTTAAGGCAAGAATATTAAGTTAATCAAGTTCCATAAGTAAAAGTCTTACACACAAGGACAAGTGTGTCATGCTCCCATTGGTGGAAAGCCTAATTAGCAACCTTAATGGCATGATTAGGAAGGGATAAGGCTAACCCTTTTGTCCAATGGGCAAAAGAAACATAGAGGATATTAGCATTCCACTCCAATTCACCAACATTATAGCTATCTCATTTCATTTTCCTCCTCCACCATTCTTATTCTTCTATTTTCTATTTTCTCTCACTAGCAAGAACACAAAGAGAGAAAAAGAGAGAGAGAAATTCGGATTCTTGAGAGGAGGAGGAGTATATTGTTCATGCATCCTAAATTCATAACCTACTTTGGAAGAACAAGAAGGATATCAAAGAAAACTAGGTGAGGTTCTCTTCCATTCTTTTTCTTATTCTTCTTTTATTTTGGTTTTTACCTCAAAATATATGGGGGTTATGGTCTAATACTCAAAGTACCCTAGTTCTACATGTCTCATATGTAGGACTAAGTATCTTGTGTATTAGAATATAGATTTAGAGGAAGGAAATGAGCATATGTTCTCCAAGGGGCGAAACTCTTGTTTTTCTTCCACTAAATCTTGTGTAACTCAAGTTTTACAACTTGGATTTGTGATCCGTCGAAAGGGGAGGGGGTGCTAGATACATGAGTTATCTAGTAAACCCAAGTGGTAGAACACAAATCTAGCAAGTATTGAAGCCATGGGGGTTGTTTTCCCAAAAACAGTCCACATAGAGAATTAAAGATTTAAACCCTAAAAAGCTATTGTCCCCATTTTTCTTAAGGCTGTTTCGGAAAGTTTCAAGTCTTTTAAAAATTTGGAACAAATCACAGACGTACCGTAAGAGGTTATCTACGTGTAGGAAAAAGAACGGACATGTTTCGATGTGTAGGTTGTGCGTAATGGCTTTTTTCGTAAAGGGCTCCTAAATATTAACACCCGGATTTCTCACAGTGTATACACTTGAAAAATCCTAAAATGTTACAGTATGTTCATATATGTTATGAGAGTATACCCTAAAAGTTGCAGAATTTTCTGAGCAAAACTCGATTTATGAAAAATAAAGCAAGATCCGAGTGTTTTAAGCACTTTAAAAATAGTAAATCACTTTCTAAAATTCCAGAAATATTTGAGGATAATTGTTGAGTCATATACTATCCAAATCCAGAAAAGAAGAATTTTTGGAATCAGTTTGGTATTTTCCTAAAAATAATGAAGTTATGAATAAAAGAAAATAAGTAGTTAAATGATGTCATAAATAAGGAAAATGTGATTTTAATGCTTGGATACACCTAATATTATATATTCTGACTATGGAGAGGTATTTTGGTAATTATTGATGAGAATTACTATTTATGACCCTTTTATGGGTATTAAATAAGTGATTTAATAAATGGTAAACAATTAAAATAAATTGTTTATTGGCCTAATAAATTATTAAAATGTTATGATGATATTAATAAAGTTAGAATCATTATTTTTTAAATAAATAAAAATATTGAGATTAAAGTAATTTAAGATATTATTAGATGACTAATACTATTAGATTAAAATAAAATATTATTAAAAGATTAATAATATTATATTAAAGTATTATTAGATGATTAAAATATAATTAAATAAAATGTTATTAAAATATAATAACATTAGTAAATGAGTAAAATACTAATACATGAATAAAATTAAAAGGTTAATAATATTAGTAAATGAATAAAATATTATTAAGAGGGTAATAATATTAGTAAGTGAATAAAGTGTTATTAGTTGATTAATAATACTAAGGAGTAAGTAAAGTATTATTAAAGGATGAGTGAAGATAATGTTTACGTAATAGTAATATTATCAAGAGATAATAATGTTACTAAGGAATTAATGTAATAACTAATATTTAACCGTGTGACTAAATATTAGGCAATTTAATATAGAATGATGATATTATGAATAAGTATATGATTTGCTAATCGAGAGGTCAATTATAGGTCATTCGAAGGAAGGTAGATAGACTGCTAACCGGATATATTTATTTTCATAGCAGTAGACTACAGACAAGACAAGTTTTCTAACTCAAACTCGAGTTATTATTTTTCAAGCATGTTAGTTAATAATTGTTATTGATTATTCCACATCTAATATTATTATTGAATATTCACATTATGGCAAGTCTCCAAACTCAAACTCGAGTTATTATGTTTCAAGCATGCTAGTGGATTAATTATTTACAATTATTCCACATCTTTGATTATTGAACCGCACTCAGTGCATGTTGCATATGTTCATCAGGTATGAAAGGCTGATCACCTTCATTACCATAAGGTTCAGTTAAATTTGTTCATGGTCATTGTTGACCACTCATCATAAGTATTCAGTTTTTCAGTTATTGAAGTTTTGATTCATGTTCTTTCTCAATTATATTACATTGTTGAAAACTTGAAAGCTTATCCCTTTTCAATTATGATATATCTTCATTGTACTTAAACTTGTTGGAAAAAATAGTTGCTCATCCTTGCTATATCATGATAACAAATTCTAGATTAAAACGAAGGCTCGAAGAACGACAATGGTAAGGGCGAATTCCAAGTTTAGATCATTATGCATTTAGAACTATTAAGTTATCTGATGCAAATGACATTGTAAACCTTTTAAGTTATTGAAGGTATGTATTAAGTTAAGGTTGTAGACCTTGGGGATTATGTTATAAAAGTTTATTGTATAAACAATTTATGTTTATATCTTCCGCGGTAGTTATAGAAATGATGTATCGTAACGTACAAGATCTTAGGTAAAAAGTACCCAGATTTGGGGATGTCACAGTTGGTATCAAAGCCGTAGGTTATAAACCTTAGGTAGGGGTACCTTAGGCTATAACCGCGGAGACGATGAAAGAGAATAAACTCAGATTGAGTTTAAGTGATAAGAGATGAATTTAGAAAATTCATCATAATTAAAGTAAAAAAAATGATAAATAAGATTCAAAAAAGAATCTTGAAGAGATATAAAGATAAGAATTTGGAGTTACCTGACTCCAGTAATAAAGATAAAAAGTGATAATAAATAGACGATGTCTATAAGATGAAAAGTTTAAACAAAATCATAATATAATATGATTAAAGAGAAGAATAAGAAGATCGTAGAATAAAACGATCGTAAGTATAAGGAGAAATGATTGCAAAATAAGATCACGACGTGATCCGATTAAATTGTTGAATAACATATGATATGTTAAGTGATTGGAATGATATAGCTTGATGCTATAAAGAGAATGTACTATGAAATGGTACGATGTAAACTCAGGTAAGAGTGGTAAATGTTAAGATATGGATTAAAGAAAATTCGTATTAAGAAAAGAGAAAGTTGGGATCATGTGGGATTTCAATTGAGGACTCATGTCAGCAACTAAGTTGTATGATTCTTTGTATGGGCGGGGAATTGTACTTGGTGTAACAACCACTTACTTTCTTACACTGATAATCATTGAAATATTTGTGTCGCGCTATTTGCTATATACATGTTGAGAAGGCAATTCTTTTCTCATGTGTGTAACGAATAGGTAGAGAATATAAGGTTAGGTGCGAGTTCTTAAAACTCATACTTATGGTAAGTTTGTGACTCATAATCGTATGGTATGTTTTTGAATCCCTCAGCGAATGGACGCCTATTGTGACACCCCCAAAATAGGTCCAATCCATCCAACCTATTCTGAGTCGCCAAATACATGGTACATAAAATAACTACAACTTTATTACTACAATCGTCGTGCAAAATACAATAACACATATACTGTGAGTTTAAATACCAACTATGACTCATGTCCCAACTATGGACAGCACCTCACAGTGATACCTTACATAAAGGTACAATCTAGAACTGTTTTAGAAATTAAAATCTTTGGGAAGTGCTCAAGGAAACCTTCGTACATGGGAGGCCATGCGTCTAGGTTATGATAGATATCATATGCCCACAGAATTATCCTTGGTTGACCCAATAGACCCCAAAGAAAAATGAGAAGATTACTATCATCTTCTTTCCAATGGTGAGTCTTCTCTTGACATATAACTATTTCCACCGTCTGCAATTGAACATTATGTTTCAAATAAACTCCAAGATCATATAGGTAGTGCTCGTAGATATACTCAGCGAGTGGATTTGCATAACCCTGTCTTATGATAACGCGAGGTTGTATGTCATTAGACATCTTGTATGATAGTGATTAAACACCCTTCCAAAGTTGGGTTCGCCTCACCCTATTGTTGTTCACCAAAATCAATTATTAAGTGACGTATAATATACGACACACACATCTTAGGTCTTCAATACAATTATATATTGTATGTCATGTCGTTTTATAATGTGTTGAGAAACTTTGTGGACCTTAACTATCACACTATTCCCTCGTTATTCTCGCCGACCCAATGATATACACTTTATTATTACCCAAAGGAATTATGAAGCAAAAGGGTGAACACAACTAGCTCGATGAAAAGAATATTATGACTAAAGATAATTACATTATCAATAGACTTCATCAAGAATAAATCGTAGATTTAGAACATATGGTAGATAATAAAACTTTTCAACCATAGTTGCAAATGGAACGAAGCAATACATTAGAAGAGTCAAATAGACTATAAAGTCTATTATCTTCTCACGTTAAAAGTCTACCAACAATGTTTTATCCTCGTAACATCAATCAGCAGTTCCTTTCCACAATCATATGAATAACTCATAATCATAATTGTGATTCTAAATTCCTCTTCGCATCCAAGATTTAAGATAATTTTCATCACCGTCTTTACCGAAACATCAAAGATCATGGTTATACCAAATCACGCTTCATGTTCATAATCATACTAATAAATTCATCTTTGCACCACGGGCCAAAGATATTCATCAACAGTTCATCTTTGCACTACATGCCAAAGATATTCAACAACAAGTCATCTTTGCACTACATGCCAAAGATATTCAACAACGGGTCATCTTTACACTACGGACCAAAGATATTCATCAATAATCTTTGCCGAAGATTTAACGTACGAGGAGGTACCTGTTAAGATCTTGGATAGGAAAGAGCATGTCCTACACACCAAGGTTATACCACAAGTTAAGATTTTGTGGAGGAACCATGCTATTGAAGAAATGACCTGGGAGTTGGAATCAGAAATGAAAACGAGGTATCCTCACCTTTTCGAAACTCCAGGTATATACGTCAATTTTGAGGACAAAATTTCATAAGAAGGGAAGGTTGTAAGACCCCAACTTTTTATAAATGAAATTGAATTTCCTCTATTTATTATTTTGAAATAGTAAGGGTTAAATTGATTAATGTGGTTAGTTATGGGTACAATATGCAAATATTTTAAATAAGCAAGTGGTTATAAAATATTCATTGTTGTCGGGGAATATTCGTTTGGTCGTGGAATATTCTTCATGTATCGGAAATATTCGCATTTGACGACGCAGGTCTTTGTGGGGCCACATAACGGAAAGATTGGATGAAAGAAAACGACAAGTATAAGTTGTTTATAAATAACGACGTAGTTATTCTGCTAATCTCTTGTTGGAATACCCGTGGTTAAAACACACGATGTCTGGCGTTGTTGCCGCGATAGCACGCAGTATTGCACCAATTATTGATTCTTACGTGAAGGCACTTACTCAATAATTGTTACGATAATTCTTGCTCAATATTTTATTTTATTAATTCAATAATTGCTACGTTGATATTTTATATTATTGTTGTTTTAATAATTGTCACTACACAGTATTTTCTATTATCAAATCAATAATTCATATTATTTGAATAATATTATTAGATAGCATTATTGGCAATGTCTAGAAAGTTCTGTCTAAGGAGAGGTTTGGTCACCTAAATGCGCCGCCGAAGAAGGAGAAATCCTTATTAGAAAGCCCCTCTTTCCAGGAAACGATCCGTTGTCATTATTGTGATTCTGTAATATTATTTGTGAATAATTAATTATTGATTTATATGATAAGGAAAATATTTATTTATGTGGATATAAATGGAAGAATTTTTAAAAAAAGTGACAATTGTTGAAATTTGATATTTTATCTTTTCTGATAAAATAATTTATTATTATATTATAATAATATAATAATGGTGATATTTTTACAATGAATGTGGGATATATGAGTAAATGAGGAGGAAGAGTATTTTTGTTACTAAAAATATTTAAAACATGTTAAACATGTTGGTGGACCCATTTCTTGACTGAAATTTGATTATAGCCTGTAAAATCGTCCGTATATGAATTTCAGTCAATTTTTGTTTGGAATTTGGAAAAACTTTCTTCTATAAAGTTGTAGAGAATTGAATTTCCTATAGAAGGACATAAGATCCAAATTTTTCTTATAAAAGGGCTATTTATTATGAATTATTGAAGTTCCAAAATAATTAATTTTTGAAGTTTAAAATATTTTAATTAAGATAAACATTTTGTTATTTTTGTGGGGTGGATGGCTGATGATTTTGGTCTGGTGTGGTGTGCGTAGGAATATAATTTGAAAATATTAATAATTTATTAAATTTTCTGCTTTGGTGTTCTAAGCATTTTCCTATAAATAGGGTGCTTAGGTTAGAATTGAAAATCACACCAGAATCTGAAGTTTTCTCTCTTTATAATATCGAGCGTATTTTTGTGAGTATTTTGATTGTGACGCCCCCAAAATTCGAACACCCATATCACGAATTCGGTGCATCACGTGCAACTACGAATATCTTACTAAATCATTAACAACGGAAATAATAGAATAATTTACATTGATATAATATAAATATTCGCGTCCCAAGGTATCGTAACCATTACTACGACAATTCAATGATTAACTTAAACATAACGTAATCATTTTTGAATACATCATAACAAGCATAACGATAATAGTAATACTTCTAGTCTTAAGAACTAAGTTATTCTGTCGCCTTGCCCTTTCCCTTGTCCTGTCCTGAAGTACCGCCTTGTTCTGCCTTAACTGTAATGTTTTAGGAAGCAAGAATGAGCAACGAGTTTGCCCAGCAAGTAATATAGCCAGAAGAACAAGCAGTTATATCATTTAGATCTTTCAAGGGTATAATAATAATTGGTAGTTCAAGGATATCAAGAGTATTCAATAGGGGTTGCTATAGACTGAAGGATATCAACAAAATTTCAGGATCTATTTATTTCGAGGTTCAACATGAGTGAGTACTGAGCAGTCACTAAGGACCAAGAACTCTTACTAGAATTAACAGTATTACACTGTAATCCAATATCAACGAGTACAACAGGTGATCAGCCTAAAGTACCCTACGTTATGCATAACATTTAATCATACTCATATATGCACGCCGGCCTCCTCGACAATATATAATTTCCCTTCAATGAGGGTTGTTCATCTCACTAGATTTACGATAGTCCGCACTCAAGTCAATCGATTTGGATAGCTTTTTAATACATAGTAATAGTCTAGTCGAATCAAAGGCTTAGACAAAATTTTATCATGCATTTAAGAACGATAAGTCTAATGCTTTGCAACAACGCCAAGGTATACAAATGATTTTCGAATAAAACAGGATATTTGCTTGATAAAATATGATTGATATGACAACAATTCAAATGTATACAGTGTGAGAATTAAGGAACTTGCAACACAATAATAATAGTGTTCGGATACTTGCTCAATGTAATTTGAGTGAGGTTAGGGAACTTGCCTTTAGAGTTGATTACTACTTATAGCGGAAATCAACTCAATGAGCTATGCTTGTCTTATTTATGTAAGTATAGGTATTCATTAGCCAAACACACTTGATATATATAAACAACATGTACACTAACATGCTCATACTTTTGACCACTGCTAGTTTATTCATAAACTTCCTTCTTCGTAGTTCCAAGAGGTTCATTGCTTTAAGTAGACCATAACATCTATTAATCCCACCGACCCTTTTCTACACATGTTTGCAGGCATCAGATTTATTTTCCCGAAGTTAGTAAAATTCTCTACTTAGAACTCATTCGTGTAATAATAGTTTATAGCAGTATAGGAATATTTATTAATTCATCTTATATCAAGTTATGAGGCTGTCTCCGAGTCCCAGGACATCTGGCCATGTCCGAAACTGAAGACATCTGGCCATGTCTGAAGATATTACGACTTGTCCGAAGATAACACGCTTCGTCCGAAGATATTACGACTTGTCCGAAGACAACACGCTTTGTCCGAAGACATCTCCGAAATCAGCTCTTTCGGAGACTTCGATCTACACTATTTCGACAAAATCTATGTTTGTTGGGTTAATTTCATTAAGAATTTACTATATGCATACAACCTAAGGGAATTTCTTAATACATGGTCTAACACGACCAGACCCATCAGTTGGTTCCTAAGTACGGTGCAGCTGCACCCCATGGAGTTCAGAAGCAGTGGACATGCTCTATTTTGTAGAGTAGCCACAACTTGATTCCAGACAATTATTAACGCATTCATGTACGAAAGTAAACTTTCTAGACACCCTATATCATGTTAATTCATCATACTTGACCTATTAATTTAGGAAAACCGAGAATCAAACAAGACTCAAGTTAAGAACGAAGTAGAAATTATACCTTCTCGAGCTTTAACCCTGATATCTCACACACTGATTTGGTAATGCTTAGCAACTAAGAATTCTTTACTCAGATTTCTCTAACACCCTTATCACTATAACAGACTGCCATGGTGGCTTGTATTTAAAGAGAAAAGCATGGACTAGACACTTGCTTTACACAATGTTGGGATTCATGGTGCAATAGAAATGAACAATGGTTACTTAAGGAGTTGTTTAACCACTCCATACCATCCACTTAGCTAGCCCTACATGCCTAGGATTATCAACTTGAAAGTTTGCGTAAAGAGAGTTTAGGCTACTATTCCTTGTACTTGGTGACCCTTAATTTAGGACAAGAGAATAGATCTCAGACATAGACAAGGGGCTAGTCGGTCGGGCCCACTGCCCCACGCCACATTTTATTTAACCAACACCTTGTACTATCAGTTAACTATTTTGTTGGATTCCGAATTGGATTTTAAATATCCCAATTTCATTGGGCTAACTCAAAAGTCCATCAATTGACTGTATTGGGCTAGACTCCCAATTTATTATTTGGATTATAAACATGTAAATACTTAATTATTCCCCACTAATTCCATCATTGTGTCACACCAGTTCTTTCATAAACCTATCATAATTCCTCACATCTTATCAATTATTAAAAGCTCAATTTTAATTCAATTGAGTTACTCACCTCATGCCATGTAAGCATTCATAAAATAAATAATCACAGGTTCTATTTATAAATATTAATATTAAATCATAAAATTTACGGTTATTACATCCTCTCCCCCTTATAAAAATTCCGTCCTCGGAATTGATACAAGGTTACACAAAAAGATGGGGATAGTCTCTCCTCACCCTATCTTCTAATTCCCATGTGGCCTCCTCGACATCGTGGTTTCGCCAAACAACCTTTACAGAAGATATAACTTTGTTTCTTAGCATTTGTTCTTTCTTATCTATTATTTGAGCAAGAATTTCTTCATATGCCAGATTCTTCTCTACTTGAATGGGCTCATAGGAAATCATGTGCTTATATTCAGACTTGTACGGACGTAGTACGGAAATGTGAAACACGTTGTGGATGTGTTCCAGTTCGGGTGGCAAAGCAACTTTGTATGCCACTTCGCCCACTCGCTTCAATATCTCGAATGGTCCTATGAACCTCGGACTCAATTTTCCTTTCTTCCGAATCGATCTTTCCTTCCAAGGAGATACCTTTAAAACACAAAACTATCGACTTCAAAGTCTCGGTCGACGATGCAAGTCGGCATACTTCTTTTCAGCGATCTTGAAATCGCTACCAATTTGCCCCTTATTGTTGCTACCATGTCGGTAGTTTCTTTGGACTAATTACGGTCCCAAAAGTCGCTGCGGATTCTCGACTTCATCCCAACATAATGGTGTTCTGCACTTTCTCCCGTAAAGAGCTTCATATGGAAGCATCTGATACTCGCATGATAGCTATTATTGTGTTTAATTCTACTAATGGTAAATGGTCGTCCCAATTCCCTTGAAGTCCATCACGCAAGCTCTCAAAGATGTCCTCCAACATTTGTATGGTTCGTTCACTTTGCCGTCGGTTTGAGGGTGATAAGCGTGACTTAATCTCAATTGAGTTCCCATTCGTTCTCGCAAGCTTTTCCGCAATTTTGACGTGAAACACGGATCTCGATCGGAGACAATCGACACCGACACTCCATGTCGCGATCGATTTCCTTTACATACAAATTTGTTAACTGTTCAAATTGAATCAAATCTTGATGGGTAGAAAATGAGTTGTCTTTGTTAGTGGGTCCACAATAACCCAAATGGCATCATAACCCTTCGTATGTAACCTAAGTCCAACCACGAAGTCCATCGTAATGTGCTCACATTTCCATTCTCGGTATTTCCAAATGTTGAAGTAGTCCACTTGGCCTCCGGTGTTCTCGCTTTGACTCTTTGATAAGTGAGACATCTGCTAACACACTCTGCAACCTCTCTTTTCAAATTAGGCCACCAAAATGGTGTCAAGATCCCGTACATTTTGTGCCTCCCGGATGTCTGAGAATATGTCGATTGTGTGCTTCGTGTAGGATTTCCTCTCTCAGTTCGATTACAGCTGGCACCCATACTCGACCCTCGAACCTCAATATACCGTCCTTATCTACTTTGAACCTTTCTTCCTTATCTTCTACTATTCTCTTCTTTATCTTCTCACATTCTTCATCTTTCTCTTGTGCTTCCTTTATTCTATCCAATAACGTCGGGTGAGCTCTCATCATGAATAATCTTCCTTCCGCTTCTTTTGGTTCCTCCACCTCTATTTCCAACTTTTCCATTTCTCTTATTAATTCATCTTGAGTTGTCAGTTTGAATAACTTCTCCCTTCCTTTTCTACTCAAAGCGTCGGCTACAATGTTTGCTTTTCCCGGGTGATAAAGAATTTCACAGTCGTAATCCTTGATCAGTTCCAACCACCTTCTTTGTCGCATGTTCAACTCCTTCTGTGTGAAGATATATTTCAGACTCTTTTGATCCGTATATATCTCACATTTTTCTCCATACAAATACTGCCTCCATATCTTCAATGCAAAGACTACCGCCGCTAACTCCAAGTCATGGGTAGGGTATCGTTTTTCAAAATCTTTCAACTGTCGTGAGGCATATGCAATGACCTTGCCATATTGCATTAGCACACAACCAAGTCCTCTATGTGATGCATCACTATACACCATAAATCCTCCCGTATCATCTGGTAATGATAATACAGGCGCCTCACTCAACTTCCTCTTCAATTCTTGGAAACTCTTCTCGCATTTTTCCGTCCATACGAACTTCTCTGTCTTCCTCGTTAGATTGGTCAGCGGGGTTACTATCTTAGAAAAATCTTAGATAAATCGTTGATAGTACCCGGCTAAACCTAAGAAACTCTTAACTTCCGTTGGCGTCTTCGGCTGTTCCCAGTTACTTACCGCTTCCACCTTTGCAGGATCCACGGAAATTCCATTTTAATCTATCACGTGTCCTAGAAATTGAACTCTTTCCATCCAAAATTCACATTCTGAAAATTTAGCGTACATCTTTTCCCTTCTCAATGCTTCCAATACCGTCTTCAGGTGTTCGGCGTGCCCTTCCTTCGTCTTTGAATAAATCAAAATGTCATCGATAAATACTACTACGAACTTATCTAAGTATGGCCTGAAAACTCGATTCATCAAGTCCATGAATGCTGCCGGAGCATTGGTTAACCCGAATGACATCACTAAAAATTCGTAATGTCCGTAGCGAGTTCGAAACGCCGTCTTTTGTATATCCTCCTCTCGCACTTTCAACTGATAATAACCCGTTCGTAAATCTATCTTGGAAAAACACTTCGCTCCCTTCAGTTGATCGAAAAGGTCGTCTATCCTTGACAATGGATATCTATTCTTAATTGTCACTCGGTTCAACTCTCGATAATCGATACAGAGCCTCATCGATCCATCCTTTTTCTTTACAAACAACACTAGTGCTCCCCAAGGAGACGTACTTGGTTGAATGTAACCCTTATCTAGTAACTCTTGCAATTGAATCATCAATTCCTTCATTTCTACTGGCGCCATACGATATGGGACTTTTGAAATTGGTGCGGTTCCCGGTGCTAAGTCTATTATGAATTCAATTTCTCTATCTGGCGGAAGACCAGGCAGTTCGTCTGGAAACACGTCTTGGAAATCTCTTACCACTAATATATCTTTTATTTCTATTCCATTTTGCTGAGTGTCCACTATATAGGTTAAATAACCTACACATCATTTCCTTAACAATTTCTTAGCCTGCATCATCGTAAGGCAACACGATTGCTTGAGCGACGAGCTACCGTGAAACACTACCTTAGACCGATTTGAGGTCTGAAGGTTCACACTCTTCTTTTGACAATGGATTATCGCAGCGTGGCCGGATAACCAATCCATTCCTAATATCACATCAAACTCTCCCAGTTTAATCAGAATTAAGTCTACGTTTAGTTCATGACCTCTAATGTTTGCACAATAGTTTCGGTAAACAAACGCTATGGGAATTACTTCCTTATTCGCAATATCTACGTTCAATGAATTTTCTAAATGTTCAGGAGGTACGTTTAGTCGATTAGCAAATTCTTCAGACACAAAGGAATAGGTAGCACCCGAATCAAATAATACATAGGCATTTATATTATTGATTGGGAGAATACCTGACACCACGTCCCTTGCAGTCACTGCGTCTTAGATAGTCATGTTAAAGGTTCGGGCAGTCGGTCTGTTGGATTGCGTTGGTCCGCCGATCATCAGCTTGCTGCCCCCTCCTTGTTGGTCGCTTCCTACGTTGCTCCCCTTCTTTGGGCAATCCTTGATTTGATGCTCAGTTGAGCCACACGCGAAACATCCCTTAATCTTTTTCGGCTTTTGGGCGGTTAAATAAAATGTTCCTTCTTGGCATGAGCTTGTAGCAGACCCACTGCTTCCAAAGATTCCCTTGATGGTTTTTTCCACATTTCGAGCAAGCTTCACTTCTTTTCTTAAACCCTCCTTGATAACTTTCTGACTGGTTGATGTTTCAGTGGTTGGTGTTGTTGTTGTTGCTTTTATCCCATTTCCTCTTTCCCAGATAACTGTCACTCCCTCCACGAGTTTCTCCCCCAACATTCTTGTTCTTCTTCTCCTTGTTGTATTGGCTCAATGCCTCGTTACCTCCCTCAGCAATTATCGCCTTCTCCAATAATGTGGTGAACAAGTCGATTTGAAGGACCGACACCTTGTTGAACAACCAAGGTTTTAGTCCAAGTTCAAGCGTCGAGATTTCCTTTCTTGATATCTACTTGATGTGTTGCGAATCGTGAGAGTTCATTGAACTTGGCCGCATATCGTGCCACCGCTATCTCGCGCTTTGTTTTAGTTCTAGAAACTTTACCTCCATCCTATTCTTCATGCTCTTCGGGAAGTAATTCTCGAAGAACAAAGTCTTAAACATTTCCCAGGTTATAGTCCCTTCTCCCGCCCTCTGTTGATTTGCTTCCCACCAGTAGTTTGCTTCACCTCTCATCATATATGTAGTGAACACAGTTTTCTGATCTTCACCCACACGAGCAATGGCGAAGGCTTTCTCCATTTCCTTGATCCATGCTTGCGCTACAATAGGATCGGTAGTACCTATGAATTCCGGAGGTCTTACACTCTTAAAGTCCTTGAAGTTTATGGTAGAGCTACTTGGGGATTGGGTGTTACTTGTTCATTTCTTCCCCAAGAGCCTCCCCAACAAATCTACAAGCCTCCGAATGGGATCTACTTGTCCTCTCTCATCATTAACCGAACTCTTCCTATGTGCTTAATCTAATCTCTGGGCGGCATTTTTCTGCATCATAAAACTTCCATTTTTATTATCTAATTATATTACTTAAACAATTCTCCATAAAAGGAACAAGATTCCCAAATAGATTTCAGAACAAGATCATTTATATTCATATGCCAAATTGTTATATTACATGTTTATCTCTAGCATACTTCTATAAACGATACAACTTATCCCCTAATATCACAAAAGATGGGGACAACCATTAACATACTACCCCTTTAATATAACTCAAAAGTTTGGGGCTTGACTGAAATTACAACAACAGATAATATACTACATAACGAACTACAACTAATAACTTTTAACACTAGACTTGATCTATCATTCCGCGCTCCACAGCGCTCTGGTACTCCCTCTGAGTAATGTGCACCACCAAATCTCGACATGGCGTCTTTGAGTCCATCCACCTCTCTGTCGGGTAGTGATTTACCCCATCAATCAGTCTCTCCATGGCCGTGCGCACTACATAGCCCATCCTATTCATCTTCCTCCTTTTGCACCTCACTTCATTTTCTAGATCGTTAGCCCTATTATTGGCCCCTTCCCACTTCTCTTCGAAATGGATCCTACCCATTACCTCCATCTCTAACTGAGTACGGATAGCTTCCTTCTCTGTCCTCTCGCTCAACTTCCTCTGCTCCGTCTCTTCCAACTTCCCTGTCAATTCTACATTCCTAGCCACACTACAGAACAAAGCCCCCATCCGGATTCCTGCCTCCTTACGGTGAGCAATCTCTACCTCCATCTCCTGCATCACTAAAATTCTCTGGTGGCCTTCGTCCCTCAGCTTTTGGAATTCGGACTCCCTGTCCCTAGCCTCAGCCTCTAACTCCTCAACTCTACACCCTAACTCTAAAATCTGCTCCTCATACTCCCCCAACATTCTATCCTCAAAAGTAGCCTCGTCGGAGTCCCCCATGGGCTCGTCCACCATACGCTCCTCCATAGACTCCTCCTCTGGATCAGACTCTTCGGGTATTGGCTCCATCTCCTTTTCCTCATCATCATCATCGATAGGAACTACAGTTGATATAGGCTCTGCTATCAATGGTGCCTCATATACCACGTGTATGTCACGCTCTCCTCTTCTACTACTTCTGCTAGGTCCTCCCATATCACCATCCTACAATCCCCAACACAAGAAAAACAAACAACAACTCCATTAGAATGTTAAATAACATAAGTTCATTGTATAGAATGAAGTTATATTCTCAGTATATCGCTAAGTCCATCTCTATGAAAACTCTATATGAGTTTCATCCCTTTCTATCTTCTAAGTTCTCCTAAGTTATAATCTAAGGGCTCTCGCTCCTAAGTTTTATAACTATGGCTCGATACCAACTGTGACGCCCCCCAAAATTCTGGACACCCATATCACGAATTCTATGCATCACGTGCAACTAACTACTAATATCTTACTAAATCATTAACAACGAAATAATAGAATAATTTACATTGATATAATATAAATATTCAGCGTCCCCAAGGTATCGTAACCATTACTACGATAATTCGTTGATTAACTTAAACATAACGTAATCATTTTTGAATACATCATAACAAGCATAACGATAATAGTAATACTTCTAGTCTTAAG
The DNA here is from genome assembly GCA_020205605.1 of Panax ginseng. Taxonomy (NCBI): domain Eukaryota; kingdom Viridiplantae; phylum Streptophyta; class Magnoliopsida; order Apiales; family Araliaceae; genus Panax; species Panax ginseng. The sequence continues at coordinate 83,402,262 of CM035141.1, forward strand.
GACTAAGTTATTCTGTCGCCTTGCCCTTTCCCTTGTCCTGTCCTGAAGTACCGCCTTGTTCGGCCTTAACTGTAATGTTTTAAGAAGCAAGAATGAGCAACGAGTTTGCCCAAAATAAGTAATATAGCCGTAAGAACAAGCGCTTATATCATTTAGATCTTTCAAGGGTATAATAATAATTGGTAGTTCAAGGATATCAAGAGTATTCAATAGGGGTTGCTATAGACTGAAGGATATCAACAAAATTTCAGGATCTATTTATTTCGAGGTTCAACATGAGTGAGTACTGAGCAGTCACTAAGGACCAAGAACTCTTACTAGAATTAACAGTATTACACTGTAATCCAATATCAACGAGTACAACAGGTGATCAGCCTAAAGTACCCTACGTTATGCATAACATTTAATCATACTCATGTGCGCACGTCAGTTCCCCGACAATATATAATTTCCCCTTCAATGAGGGTTGTTCATCTCACTAGATTTACGATAGTCCGCACCAAGTCAATCGATTTGGATAGCTTTTAATACATAGTAATAGTCTAGTCGAATCAAAGGCTTAGACAAAATTTTATCATGCATTTAAGAACGATAAGTCCAATGCTTGCAACAACGTCAAGGTATACAAATGATTTTCGAATAGAAACAGATATTTGCTTGATAAAATATGATTGATATGACAACAATTCAAATGTATACAGTGTGAGAATTAAGGAACTTGCAACACAATAATAATAGTGTTCGGATACTTGCTCAATGTAATTTGAGTGAGGTTAGGGAACTTGCCTTTAGCGTTGATTACTACTTATAGCGGAAATCACCTCAATGAGCTATGCTTGTCCTATTTATGTAAGTATAGGTATTCATTAGCCAAACACACTTGATATATATAAACAACATGTACACTAACATGCTCATACTTTTGACCACTGCTAGTTTATTCATAAACTTCCTTCTTCGTAGTTCCAAGAGGTTCATTGCTTTAAGTAGACCATAACATCTATTAATCCCACCGACCCTTTTCTACACATGTTTGCAGGCATCAGATTTATTTTCCCGAAGTTAGTAAAATTCTCTACTTAGAACTCATTCGTGTAATAATAGTTTATAGCAGTATAGGAATATTTATTAATCCATCTTATATCAAGTTATGAGGCTGTCTCTGAGTCCTAGGACATCTCGCCATGTCCAAAACCGAAGACATCTGGCCATGTCCGAAGATATTACGACTTGTCCGAAGACAACACGCTTCGTCTGAAGACATTACGACTTGTCTGAAGACAACACGCTTTGTCCGAAGACATTACGACTTGTCCGAAGACAACACGCTTTGTCCGAAGACATTATGACTTGTCCGAAGACAACACGCTTTGTCCGAAGACATCTCCGAAATCAGCTCTTTCGGAGACTTCGGTCTACACTATTTCGACAAAGTCTAAGTTTGTTGGGTTAATTTCATTAAGACTTTACTATATGCATACAACCTAAGGGAATTTCTTAATACATGGTCTAACACGCACCGCCCATCATTGGTTCTTGGCACGGCAGTGCGATTGCACCCCATGGAGTTCAGAAGCAGTGGACATGCTCTGTTTTGTAGAGTAGCCACAACTTGATTCCAGACAATTATTAACGCATTCATGCATGAAAGTAAACTTTCTAGACACCCTATATCATGTTAATTCATCATACTTGACCTATTAATTTAGGAAAACTGAGAATCAAACAAGACTCAAGTTAAGAACGAAGTAGAAATTATACCTTCTCGAGCTTTAACCCTGATATCTCACACACTGATTTGGTAATGCTTAGCAACTAAGAATTCTTTACTCAGATTTCTCTAACACCCATATCACTATAACAGACTGCCATAGTGGCTTGTATTTAAAGAGAAAAGCATGGACTAGACACTTACTTTACACAATGTTGGGATTCATGGTGCAATAGAAATGAACAATGGTTACTTAAGGAATTGTTTAACCACTCCATACCATCCACTTAGCTAGCCCTGCATGCCTAGGATTAGCAACTTGAAAGTTTATGTAAAGAGAGTTTAGAAGCTCTTTTGTTCCTTGTACTTGGTGACCCTTAATTTGGGACAAGAGAATAGATCTCAGACATAGACAAGGGGCTAGTCGGTCGGGACCACTGCCCCACGCCACATTTTATTTAACCAACACCTTGTACTATCAGTTAACTATTTTGTTGGATTCCGAATTGGATTTTAAATATCCCAATTTCATTGGGCTAACTCAAAAGTCCATCAATTGACTGTATTGGGCTAGACTCCCAATTTATTATTTGGATTATAAACATGTAAATACTTAATTATTCCCCACTAATTCCATCATTGTGTCACACCAGACCTTTCATAAACCTATCATAATTCCTCACATCTTATCAATTATTAAATGCTCAATTTTAATTCAATTGAGTTACTCACCTCATGCCATGTAAGCATTCATAAAATAAATAATCATAGGTTCTATTTATAAATATTAATATTAAATCATAAAATTTACGGTTATTACATTGATACTTTGAGTGTTGCTATACGGTGCAAGTTTCTTTCAGTGTTATATCCGAAATTCAGTCAGAAGTACTATTCTTTTTGAGGTAAGGGATGTTATTTTCTTCTTAAATGATATTATTTTCTTCAATATCATTATGCCGAAATATTGGTTTGAACTTTTTATCAAATTTAGAACTTTTTGTGTCAAGGTTACTATTTACGTATACGACACTATTTACGAATACGGCACTATTCACCGAAAAATGAAAATTTTCCTTTTTGTCCAAGATGTCTATTATGGTTACTATCTTTGATTGTATCCATGTTTTGATCTTTATTTTTGAATTCTGCTTCAAAATTGGTTATTATGGAGTATTATTGAGCTTGGATAAAACTGTAATATGAATCCCTAATATTTATTCTTTTGTCTCACTGGATTCGTTTTCTTTAAAATATTTTTCATTATCCTCAGTCCTAAATGATGATATTACTGAATATCTTTGGAATGTAGTGCAAATATGAATGATTTTCTGATGAATATCTTTGGCCCGTAGTGCAAAGATGAATATGTGTTTAGATGAACATGACCAACTGATGAATATCTTTGGCACATTAGTCAAAAGATGAATATTTGGTTCCATATATATATATATATATATATATATATATATATATATATATATATATATATATATATATATATGATTGATGTTACAGGGATAAAATATCGACGATGAACTTTTAAATTCATTTATAGAAGATAATAGATTTCATTCTCTACTTAACTCTTCTAATGAATTATTATTTCCGCTTTGAATATTGATTTAAAACTGGTTGTCTATTGTATTCTATTAGATTTTTCCCTGTTGAGGACTAACGATAATTTTTTCTATGTTATCTTAGTCATAATGTTCTTTACTGGGCTAGTTGAGCTCACCCTTTTCCTTTTTGTTCCATTTTTCTTCTCAAGAGGCGAGAATGTAGCGAGTACTAGTTGGGGTGTGGAATGATGGTTCTAGAAGTTGTTTTAGTAGTCCTCACTATTTTGTAAAATAGTGTATCAATAATTATAATGAAGACTTATTTGAGTGTGGATATTGTTTAGATGATAATATTTGTATTTAAACTCACAGTTTAAGTGTTGTCGTATTTTGCTCGACAGTTGTATTAATAAAGTTGTAGTTATTTCTGTACCATGTATTTGGCGACTCAGAATGGGTGTTGTATACCTATTTTGGGGGCGTCACAGCAATAGTCACTAGATAAGATTGATACGTTGTGATTTGACGTAGGGATACGATAAGGCGATCACCTAACGTGATACAGATATCTGCTTAAATGATCACCTAGTACAACATGTTCTGAGAATTGGTTGCGGTGAATACTGAATTAAGCTTCGAGAGTTCATGGTCTATATGACCCTCAAAGATAATATGAAAAGTTTTAACTTCTTAAAAAGGGTAGCAATGGTTGAATGAGATGATAGAAGAGAATTTCTCAGAAGAGAAAAATGTAAATGTTAAATTGAAAACCTATTTTCGATGAATAGAAGAAACAAAGATTAGTAGACAGTAATTTCGGGGACAAAATTCTTAGAAGAAGGGATGAATGTGACAACCCAAAAATTTAGAGAATCTTGAATGATTAAGTTAAAGGTTAAAGTTTAAAACCTAGAGTGAAAATAGAGAAATAATTTTAAAAAATTTTAAGAAGAATCTATATAGTTTACTATTTGAAAAAGAATTGAGAAGATAAGGGTTATGAAAGTTCAAAACCTAGAAATAGATTTTTGTATGTGAAAAATTTATTTAAAGAAATAAATTTCAAATGAAGAGATATTATTAGATTAAATTAAATGTATATATGTATAGATACGTATATACTTGGAGCTATGTTATATATGATTTAGCTAAACAAGAGGATTGATTATTTAAATTAATCATACAAGAATGAATAAAAAGTTTCATTATAAAAACTGGTAGTAGTCAAGCGTTAGAAATCTTATATAAAAAAAAGAAATAAGAATGTGGTAAATCAGAATAATATATATGATAAGCCATACGAAAAAGACTTATTGAATGTAGCAAACTGTATTAAGAGAGTTACTAGACGTTAAATTAAATGTCTAGTTTAATATATGAGTATATAAATCATTTTATGATTTATGAAGAATATGTATGTTTATGTTGTATGATAAATATATTAAATTATATTTTTATATGTAAATAAATTGATATAAATAGTTTATAATGTGATAAAATAAAATTATTAATTATTTTCTATATGTGAGGTGTGTAGGTTTGGTGTAACTGGTAATTGGTAGTTAATGAATATATATTATGTATTTATTAAGTGGGAGAAAATAAAATTGTTGGGAACAATTTGTGTGATGAAGCAAAAATAGGCGGGTTAAGCATATAATATTTATATATACTTTACCCAAGAGTACTAGAATAAATTCTTATATAAAATTAGTTTAATAAAGAAAAGATATTATATTTATCGTAATATCTTAAGGAAGTAAATAAATTCTTAATTGAATTTATGTTAATGAGCTAAGGATGTTATATTATAATATCTTGGGTATGTAAATAATTGTATTTGCATAAAAATTATGTGTAGCATATTTATTTTACTTTTATAAAATAAATATGTAATTTAAAATATGTTATGTTATGTTTTATATATATCAAAGGAAAACCACATAACCTAATTATATATTAGGTAAGGTAATTAAATAACCTAAAGGTTATGGTATTGAGAAAATGTTAGTATTTAAAAGTTATACTAACCTAATAGATTAATTTTGTCTATTTCAAGTGATTAATAATTTTAAATCAAATTAAAGCAAACCTAATTAGGTTATGAGTTAAAGTTACATGTAAGTAATTAAATTTTATAAGATTGGGAATGGAAACCCTAAATAAACAATTAGGGTAACATATATTAAAATTATTAGACTATATTTATTACATGGCCCAAAACAATTAAAGGAGAAGCCCAAAAGAAATAAAATGCAAGCTCAAACTTAGCCCACTTGATTAAGGGTATTTTAGACCTTTGATTTATTTAATTTATGCATTAAAATAAAAGCTAAATGAAGGAATTAGTGGGAATATATATAGATGGCCACATTAGCCTTTTTAAGGCAAGAATATTAAGCTAATCAAGTTCCATAAGTAGAAGTCTTACACACAAGGACAAGTGTGTCATGCTCCCATTGGTGGAAAGCCTAATTAGCAACCTTAATGGCATGATTAGGCATGATTAGGAAGGGATAAGGCAAACCCTTTTGTCCAATGGGCAAAAAAAACATGGAGGATATTAGCATTCCACTCCATTTCACCAACATTATAGCTATCTCATTTCATTTTCCTCCTCCACCATTCTTCTTCTTCTTCTATTTTCTCTCACTAGCAAGAACACAAAGAGAGAAAGAGAGAGAGAGAGATTCGGATTCTTGAGAGGAGGAGGAGTATATTGTTCATGCATCCTAAATTCATAACCTACTTTGGAAGAACAAGAAGGATAGGAAAGAAAACTAGGTGAGGTTCTCTTCCATTCTTTTTCTTATTCTTCTTCTATTTTGGTTTTTACCTCAAAATATATGAGGGTTATGGTCTAATACTCAAAGTACCCTAGTTCTACACGTCTCATGTGTAGGACTAAGTATCTTGTGTATTAGAATATAGATTTAGAGGAAGTAAATGAGCATATATTCTCCAAGGGGTGAAACTCTTGTTTTTCTTCCACTAAATCTTGTGTAACTCAAGTTTTACAACTTGGATTTGTGATCCGTCGAAGGGGGGGTGCTAGATACATGAGTTATCTAGTAAACCCAAGTGGTAGAACACAAATCTAGCAAGTATTGAAGCCATGGGGGCTGTTTTCCCCAAAACAGTCCACATAGAGAATTAAAGCTTTAAACCCTAAAAAAGCTATTGTCCCCATTTTTCTTAAGGCTGTTTCGGATAGTTTCAAGTCTTTTAAAAATCTGGAACAAATCACAGACGTACCTTAAGAGGTTATATACGTGTAGGAAAAAGAACGGACACGTTTCGATGTGTAGGTTGTGCGTAATGGCTTTTTCCGTAAAGGACTCCTAAATATTAACACTCAGATTTCTCACAGTGTATACACTTGAAAAATCCTAAAATGTTACAGTATGTTCATATATGTTATGAGAGTATACCCTAAAAGTTGCAGAATTTTCTGAGCAAAACTCGATTTATGAAAAATAAAACAAGATCCGAGTGTTTTAAGCACTTTAAAAATAGTAAATCACTTTCTAAAATTCCAGAAATATTTGGGGATCATTGTTGAGTCATATACTATCCAAATCCAGAAAAGAAGAATTTTTGGAATTAGTTTGGTATTTTTCTTAAAAATAATAAAGTTATAAATAAAAGGAAATAAATAGTTAAATGATGTAATAAATAAGAAAAATGTGATTTTAATGTTTGGATACACCTAATATTGTATATTCTGACTATGGAGAGGTATTTTGGTAATTATTGATGAGAATTACTATTTATGACCCTTTTATGGGTATTAAATAAGTGATTTAATAAATGGTAAACAATTAAATAAATTGTTTATTGGCCTAATAAATTATTAAAATGTTATGATGATATTAATAAAGTTAGAATCGATATTTTTAAATAAATAAAAATATTGAGATTAAAGTTTAATTTAAGATATTATTAGATGACTAATACTATTAGATTAGAATAAAATATTATTAAAAGATTAATAATATTAGATTAAAGTATTATTAGATGATTAAAATATAATTAAATAAAATGTTATTAAAATATAATAACATTAGTAAATGAATAAAATACTAATACATGAATAAAATTAAAAGGTTAATAATATTAGTAAATGAATAAAATATTATTAAGAGGGTAATAATATTAGTAAGTGAATAAAGTATTATTAGTTGATTAATAATACTAAGGAGTAAGTAAAGTATTATTAAAGGATGAGTGAAGATAATGTTTACGTAATAGTAATATTATCAAGAGATAATAATGTTACTAAGGAATTAATGTAATAACTAATATTTAACCGCGTGACTAAATATTAGGCAATTTAATATAGAATGATGATATTATGAATAAGTATATGATTTGCTAATCGAGAGGTCAATTATAGGTCATTCGAAGGAAGGTAGATAGACTGCTAACCAGATATATTTATTTCCATAGCAGTAGACTACAGACAAGGCAAGTTTCCTAACTCAAACTCGAGTTATTATTTTTCAAGCATATTAGTGAATAATTGTTGTTGATTATTCCACAGCTAATATTATTATTGAATATTCACATTATGGCAAGTCTCCTAACTCAAACTCGAGTTATTATGTTTCAAACATGCTAGTGGATTAATTATTGGCAATTATTCCACATCTTTGATTATTGAATCGCACTCGGTGCATGTTGCATATGTTCATCATGTATGAAAGGCTGATCACCTTCATTACCATAAGGTTCAGTTAAATTTGTTCATGGTTATTGTTGACCACTCAGCATAAGTATTCAGTTTTTCAGTTATTGAAGTTTTGATTCATGTTCTTTCTCAATTATATCACATTGTTAAAAACTTGAAAGCTTATCCCTTTTCAATCATGATATATCTTCATTGTACTTAAACTTGTTGGGCAAAATAGTTGTTCATCCTTGCTATATCATGATAACAAATTTCAGATTAAAACGAAGGCTCGAGGAACGACAGTGGTAAGGACGAATTCCAAGTTTAGATCATTATGCATTTAGAACTACTAAGTTATCTGCTGCAAATGACATTGTAAACCTTTTAAGTTATTGAAGGTATGTATTAAGTTAAGGTTGTAGACCTTGGGGATTATGTTGTAAAAGTTTATTGTATAAACAATTTATGTTTATATCTTCCGCGGTAGTTATAGAAATGATGTATCGTAATGTACCAGATTTAGGGTAAAAAGTACCCGGATTTGGGGATGTTACATTTAATGCTTAATTGCCTAGCTAACAATTACCGTGATAATTTATATGAACTCAAGAGATGGATTATAGATTTAGATCTGATCATAATATCATGTGATTGTGTTTTCTGCATGGTGTTGGAATTCATAATTTATGTCTAGGATAAAGATATACATATACATCGCATGTAATATGATAGAGAACTTGTGCTTGAAATCCTCTTTAATTGTAATTCACATAGAGATATATTGAATTAGTTAATTAGGGTGTTTTTCTTAATTCTATCATCTGTGGATTTAAGTTGATTTGAATATGATGCATAGAGAGAAGGTCATATTTATTTATGTGTTCTTGATTAACAATTCAGAATAATGAGCATAATTGATAAGAAGTGTATTAACTCAAGTGAAGTAATAAATGAAGTTGTGATATTAAATATCCATAATCTGATTTTTAACTAGTGGTAATTAGAATTAGCTTAATTAATTAATTTAATTTATAATCTTAAATTGATTGTTTAAATAAAATTAGTTTGGTTAAGAGTTTGTATTTGGTAATTTGTATTAATAATTCCTCGTGTGAACGATACTCTATTTATACTTTATTACTTGTTGACCACGTATACTTGCGTGCTGTGCGAAACTAGATTATACACCAACAACCATTCCGCTTTATCTTGTACCTGAAACATATATTGATAATAATAATATTATTATTAATATTAATATTAACATGACCACTTCAAGTAACTGAAGTTCCTCCTTCTCTATGAATTCAGACTCGAATGAGTAGGAGGGAACATAAGCCTAGGTGGTGGGGATGTAACTCTCTTGTATTGCATAATTAGTTGGCTCTCCTCACTCTTGTTTCCATTGGGAGAATTGGGAATGAGATCCTTCACTATTAAGACCCCCTGGTGAGTTACATTGTTCCCTCTTACTTTAAAGTTATATACACTGTAATGGTGGTCCATCCCTGTTTCTCTAGAACATAATCGGGAGGCATCTGAATAAAAGTAAAACACTTATCAAGTAAGGACTTTTCACTCTCAACCTGTCATGTAAGATGAACACAATATTAGTAATAATAAATAAGATCAATAAATGTAATATGTAGAATTTAATGCACTACACAAAGTTAAACTAAATAATGTTTGTGTACCATGTTTATAAGGTGATGTTATTGGTTGTAAACAAATCGGGGCTCGTAAGTAGGGTCTGGGTCCCTTTCCCGTCGAGGGCGATGCAATTTCCTACATGTAATTTTTTTGTACCAATCCATGTATGAATCAAGTTTCACATAGTTAGAAATTTCATACTGTTGTCCTTTAAGATGATCTATGTAAGCCTCCCAATGCGTGGTGTACTCTTGCCTCAAGGCCATGCAATCATCGACGTCAAATCAATGCTCTTTAACCTTTCTGTCGTGATTTTTTGTCTGAGATGGTATATCTTGAAGAAACCCATATTGTCCCATCACCCTGTCCGGCATCTGGTATTCTACTATATCGCAATGGATTAAGGGGAGTCTACTTCAAAATTAAATCCATTCATATTATCATCCCACCTCATGTAAGGGCGCCAAACTACTTTCTATGAATGTTGTACATCTAACTCCCCTAGGTAAAATGTCAAATGATAATGGGGATTGTGTCGACTATTAGGGTAACTGTGATTTTCTGAGTGTATGCCCACGTTAGGGCCCTAGGTAACCATAACTCTTATTCTGGCCAATGGTTTATCCTTCCTACTTTTAAACTCTAATAGGCCGAAAATTATAAAAGTGTGACACAACCATTAATATGTTTCACTCCTTTCCTAGCGGCAGTATATAAAGACCTATACAAATACCCTAACACAACTGCACCCCAAAAATACGTTACACAGTCTTCAATAAATACATATACTTGGGATGAACAGTATTTTTAGACCTAGTGGGGAACAATATTGCCCCACATAACAAAATAATGTAGGCCTTTGTGTATTAACCTACAATTTCCTTACTTGCTTTAGGTGGACAATTATTAAAATGCTCTTGCAGCCATAGTAATGAAATAGAGCCTCGTTTTTTTAATGCTCATATTCAACAGCTAATTCACTATCAAAATATTCTCTAAAATGAGCCAGTGGAGTGTCAAATAAGGGACAAACCTTCAATATCCATCATCTTCTTCTTCTTCTTTCTATTGGGTTAGAACTCTAAGGTAATGGCTTTGTATGGATATTAGGTTTTCTATAAATTGAGGTTCTACTCCTCACAATTAATTGGCTTAGTTGTCTGATAAATTCCAATTAGAGAGTGTTTGGGGTGAAGGAACTTCCAAGGAAGCTTTTGCAAATTGGTCATTTCAGTAAAGGGAAAGAGATACTCTGTCAGTTATGAAATCCAATTTTTGCTATCTTCTATTATGATAAGCATGTTAATATGACTTGATTCTAGTTATAAATGTCCCTGACATTCTTGTGAGCATGTGTAAATAACCTAGATATGCATGTAAATGAATCTAACATAAGGTATAAGCTTTCTTTGTGTAAATTAAAATGTGTTGAAATAGAATTCGTGATAGATTTAGTACCGGGAACTGCACTGATTTCAAAAGCCCCATATCGTATGGCGCCGGTAGAAATGAAGGAATTGATGATACAACTACAAGAGTTACTAGATAAGAGATATATTCGACCGAGTGTGTCTCCTTGGGAAGTACCAGTGTTTTTTGTCAAGAAGAAAGATGGATCGATGAGGCTTTGTATCGACTATCGAGAGTTGAAAAAAGTGATGATTAAGAATATATATCTGTTACCGAGGATTGACGACCTTTTCGATCAATTAAAGGGAGAAAAGTGTTTTCCAAGATAGATCTGTGAACGGGTTATCACCAGTTAAAAGTGCGAAAGGAGGACATACCAAAGACATCATTTCGAACCCTTTATAGACACTACAAATTTTTGATGATGTCATTTGGTTTGACTAATGCTCCAACAACATTCATGAACTTGATGAATCGGGTTTTCAAGCTATACTTGGATAAGTTCGTGGTGGTTTTCATTGAAGACATTTTGATTTACTCTGAAGATTGTATTAGAAGCATTGAGAAAAGAGAAGATGTACGAGAAATTTTCTAAGTGAGAATTTGGGATGGAAAAGGTCCAATTTTTAGGGCACATGATAGAAAAGGATGGAATTTTAGTAGATACTGCAAAAGTAAAGGCGATAAGTAATTGGGAACAGCCGAAGACACCAACGGAGGTGAGAAGTTTCTTAGGGTTAGTCGGGTACTATCGAAGATTCATCCAAGATTTTTCTAAGATAGCAACCCCATTGACCAATCTAACGAGGAAGACGGTAAAGTTCTTATGGACAAAAAAGTGTGAAGAAAGCTTCAAGGAGTTGAAAAAGAGGTTGATCGAGGCGCCTATATTATCATTACCGGATGATACATGAGGATTTTTGGTGTATAGTGATGTGTCACACAGAGGTCTTGGTTGTGTGTTAATGCAACATAACAAAGTCATTGCGTATGCGTCACGAAAATTGAAAGATTACGAGAAACGATACCCTACCCATGACTTGGAGTTATCGGCGGTAGTTTTTGCGTTGAAGATTTGGAGACATTATTTGTACGGAGAAAAATATGAGATATATACGTACCACAAGAGTCTGAAATATATCTTCACACGGAAGGAGTTAAACATGCGACAAAGGAGGTGGTTGGAATTAATCAAGGATTACGCCTGCGAAATTCTTTATCACCCAGGAAAGGCAAATGTAGTAGCCGCCACATTGAGTAAAAAAGGAAGGGAGAAGTTATTTGTGCTAACATCTCAGGAGGAATTAATAAGAGAAATGAAGAGACTGCAAATAGAAGTAAAGAGGCCCAAAGACTCTGGGGAAAAATTGTTTGCAATAGGAGCTCATCCGACATTGTTGGATAGAGTAAAGGAATCACAAGAGAAGGATAAAAGGTGTGAGAAGGTAAAGAAAAGGATAGCAGAAAATGGGGAAGAAAAGTTAAAAATGGATAGAGATGGTATCTTAAGATTTGAAGATCGAGTGTGGGTGTCGTCCGTAATTGAGTTAAGAGAGGAGATTTTGCACGAGGCGCACAGTACGACATATTCAGTTCATTCAAGAAGTACAAAAATGTACTGGGATCTCCGACAACACTTTTGGTGGCTTAATCTGAAACAAGAGGTTACAGAGTGCGTCAGTAGATGTCTTACTTGTCAACGAGTCAAAGCAGAACACTAGAGGCCAAGTGGACTACTCCAACCATTGGAAATACCAAAGTGGAAATGGGAACATATTACGATGGACTTCGTGGTGGGACTTCTGATCACACAAAAGGGTTTTGATGTCATTTGGGTTATCGTGGATCGACTAACGAAGATGGCTCATTTTCTAGCAATCAAGATCCGTTTCAACCTTAATGAGTTAGCAAAGTTGTACATAAAGGAGATTATATTACGACATGGAGTGCCGGTGTCAATCGTCTTCGATCGAGATCCGCGCTTCACATTAGATTTCTAGGAGATTAAGTTTTGTTTATCATCCCCAAACAGACGGGTAGAGTGAACAAACCATACAAACGCTAAAGGAAATGCTAAGAGCTTGCGTGATGGATTTCAAGGGAAACTGGGACGATCACTTACCCTTAGTAGAATTCACGTATAATAACAGTTATCATGCAAGTATCGATATGCCACCATACGAAGCCCTCTACAGCAGAAAGTGCAGAACATCGTTATGTTGGGAGGAAGTCGGAGAACGAAGAATTTTGGGACCAGAATTAGTTTAACAGACGGCCGACATGGTGACAATGATAAGAGCTAGATTGGTAGCAGCTCAAGATCACCAGAAGAAGTACGCAGTTTTGCATCATCAGAACAGAGACTTTTAAGTCGATAGTTTTATGTTTCTGAAGGTGTCTCCCTGGAAGGGAAAGATCAGATTCGAAAAGAAAGAGAAATAGAGTCTGAGGTTCATAGGACCATTCGAAGTATTGAAGAGAATAGGCGAAGTGGCGTACAAGGTAGCTTTACCGCCTGAATTAGAACACATCCACAATGTGTTTCACATTTTCGTGTTACGTCTATACAAGCCCGACTATAAAAATGTGATATCCTATGAGCCCATACAAGTAGAAAAGAATCTGACATATGAAGAAATTCCTATCAAGATATTAGATAGGAAAGAGGAAACGCTAAGAAATAAAGTTATATTTTCTGTAAAAGTAGTTTGGCGAAACCATGACACCGAGGAGGTTACGTGGGAATTAGAATATAAGATGAGAAGGGATTACCCCCATTTATTTGTGTAATCTTGTACCAATTCCGAGGACGGAATTTTTATAAGGGGGGAGGATGTAATACCCATGAATTTTATAAATAATATTAATATTAAGAGTAATAAATGTTTAAATATTTAATTAAGTATAAATATTTTTATGGCATGAGAAGAAATAATTCAATTGAGTATATGATACTTGAGGAATATGGATATTTTAATAATGAAGCTTATTAAAGCTTATATGAATGCCTTGTGTGGCATGATGGTAGACTAAGTGATGGTTTAATTAAATTAATGAAGGAATGATTTAATGATGGAGTTAGTTAGTATATTAAACTAATGGGTAAATAATTAAATGATGTGATAGACTAAATTCTATTATTATTAATTATTTAATAGGTGTAATTACCTGTAATGTGTAGTCATATATAATAAAGTTTCTTCATTTATTATATATAAAATTAGGTGTGACACTAGAAGGTGAATATAGATTATATAAAACTATATGATAAAAGTAGGTGAATCATATAATTTCACTAAGTTACATAAGGGAGCTTATGTGACATCATGATGTGTGGTGGGATAGTTAGTTGTGTATTTTAAATATATGGGAGAAAATAAATTTAAGTAAATAAATAATTATTTCAATATTTATGTGGATTTGAAATAATAAAGTTTTATGAAAATTATGGGTTGTTAGTACCCAACTAATTATATTCCAACCCAATTTAAATATTATTTGGACTAACCAAATGTACATGAATTATATGATTTTGTGTATATGTAACCATAACTAAAACCTAGGAAATAATGTTTAGTAATCAAATGTGGAATTATAAGCCAAAAAAAAATAAACTTAAGTATACTAAAACCATTTTACTGAGATATGAGGAGCATTAGGGCTTGTCCCATTTTTTGTGTCCCATTCTATCTCTCCAGCCGTGTCTAACCAAAAGGCTACTTCTACATTGCTGAAAAACAAAAAGGCTAGCTTGAAGGATGATAATGGCTAGAAAAATTGCTGAAGATGGAATAGTTGGAACTATTCGACCAAACCTTCAATATACATCATCATCTTCTTCTTCTTTCTATTGGGTTAGAACTCTAAGGTAATGGCTTAGTATGGATATTAGGTTTTCTATAAATTGAGGTTCTACTCCTCACAATTGATTTGCTAAGTTGTCTAATAAATTCCAATTAGAGAGTGTTTGGGGTGAAGAAATTTCCAAGGAAGCTTTTGCAAATTGGTCATTTCAGTAAAGGGAAAGAGATACTCTGTTAATAGAAAAATCATCAAAGGTACTTAAATTTCAACTTTTATGTTTCAATAAACTTCAATCAGTAATTAATGGTCAAAACATGGTGATTAGATGATTAGAATGTAGGAAAGTATAATTTTGTGAGTTTGATGAATTATTATAAATTTCTTGGATTTCATTTTAATTAATTGGGTAATCGATGTTAATATTATTATCTTAGTTTCATGTATATTATAAAATCAAAGTATTGAGTCTAAACATGTTGAATTGAGAAGTGTATGTGTTTGTTTTATGGGGTTCTCATTGAAAGAGGTTTGTTTTGTGCACAGACCAAAGTGGCGCCACGCCTTACTTCCTCAAAGATAAACACAAATGCATGACTTCTATACTTTGTCGATCAGAAATCCAATTTTTGCTATCTTCTGTTATGATAAGCATGTTAGTCTGACTTGATTCTAGTTATAAATGTCTTGACATGATAACATAGGTTGCCTTACTTGTAGTCACTCACTTTAGCTTGTTTTAGTTTGAGTTTTTCAAGAAAACTTATAAGTTTGGAAAACAAACCTTGTTGCAAACGACCTTACTTGTATTCTGACCTTGTGAGCATGTGTAAATAACCTAGATATGTATGTAAATAAGTCTAACATAAGGTATAAGCTTGCTTTGTGTATAATGTGTTTCATTATCTTGGTTTTAATGATTTTCTAAAAAGAAACTTGAAGTTCAAAAAAGAAACTTGACGAACGTTGTATACTTTAAGTTTTGACTTTCAAGCATGTTTATATGGCTTAGTTTTGTATTTAATGACTATGATATGCGAAACCAAAGTGCCTTGCATGCTTAGTGGTTTAGCATGAGATTTTCAAGAAAATTTTAGGAGTTTGAAAACCCACGTTGTTGAAAAAAACTACTCTATGTGCATCTTGGACTTTTGGACAATCATGATAGGATATTTTAGGCCTCTAGACATGATTGATATGTGTACCCATCTAACTAAGCATGATTTAGACTTTTCAAACATAATGTAAAATGAAATTTCAAATGTTAAATTATTCAACCTAAGTGTAAATAAGTTGTATACATGAGAGCATGCTTACTAAAGGTTTATTAGCGTCATTATGTGATATAATAAGTAACATGGTTAGTCTTTTGTGCAACAAACCCTCTATCCTTGTTAAGTAAAATATTTTCCAAATAAAACCATAATGTGTGAAAGTAAACTTAAGAAACATTAAAACTAGTCCAGGACCTCTTAACATGTATGTATAGTGTCTATTAACATTCATGTATGCTAGAGTTTAATCTAGGTTCAGGAAACTGATTTTCAGTACTAGTTTGGATAGGGAGTAGCGCGGTCGTGCCACTCCCTAGTCTAAATCCAGCGCGGTCGCGCCACAAGGCAGTGTAGTTAGATTGTTTTATTTGTAATCTAAAATTTGATGCATGTTTACATTAATGTCCTAAACTATAATACAAGACTAAACGAATGGTTTAAGTGCCCCATCATATGTTGACTATAGGAAACCAAGATTTGATACATGTTTTCAAAAGTTAAGTCAATGATGATTACAAAACGATGAAGTTTGATTATTGTAACTGTGACGCCCCCAAAATAGGTATACAACACCCATTCTGAATCGCCAAATACATGGTACAAAAAGAAAACTACAACTTCAATAATACAATTGTCGTGCAAAATACGACAACACATACTATGAGTTTAAATACAAATATTGTCTTCTAGACAATATCCACACTCAAATAAGTCCTCATTACAATTATTCAAACACTATTTTATAGAAATAGTGAGGACTGCTAAAACATCTTTCTAGAACCATCACTCCATACCCCGACTAGATCCTGCTATGTTCTCACCTCCTGAGAAGAAAAATAGAACAAAAAGGAAAAGGGTGAGCTCAACTAGCCCAGTAAAGAATATTATGACTAAGATAATATACAACAAATTATCATTAGTCTTCAACAGGAAAAAATCTGAAAAATATAATGGACAACAAGTTTTAGATCAACAAATGCAGCGGAAACAGCAATCCATTAGAAGAGTCACGTAGAGAATGAATTCTACTATCTTCTAAGATTTAAAAGTCCATCATCAATATTTTATCCTGTAACATCAATCAATATACATCTTGAATCAAATATTCATCTTTGCACTACTGCCAAAGATATTCATTTGTATCACCAATTGGTCATATTCATCTCAACACTGCTCATCTTTGCTACGGGCCAAAGATATTCATCGATTAATCATTCATCTTTTGCACTACAAAGCTAAAGATATTCAAAGAATATCATCATTTAGGACTAAGGATGATGAAAAATATCTTAAAGAAAACGAATCCAGTGAGATAAAAGATCAAAGATTAGGGATTCGTACTTTAGTTTATCCAAGTTCAAAAATACCTTATAATATTCAATTGTAGAGAAAAATTCAAGAATAAAGATCAAAACATAGATACAATCAAAGATAGTAACCATAATAGACATCTTGGATAAAAAGAAGAAAATTTCATTTTTCTAGGAGAATAGTAGCCGTATTTAAGTGAATAGTCAGATATCGTGAATAATGTCGATATCGTGAATAGTAACCCCGACACAAAAAGTTTCAAATTTGACAAAAAGTTCAGATCAATATTTCGGTATAATGATATTGAAAGAAATAATATCATTTACGAAGAAAATAACATCCCTTACCTCAAAATAACCGTACTTTTATCTGAATTTCGGATATAGTGCTGACAGAAACTTGTACTGAATAGCAACTCTCAAAATATCAAAATACTCACAAAATATGCTCAATAATATAGAGAGAGAAAGAGAGAAAACTTGTTTCTGGTGTGATTTTCAATTCTAACTTAGCCCTCTATTTATAGGAAAATGTTAGCATCAAGCGGACTTGACACAGCAACTTTGATGGCTTTACTGCGCTACTATTCCCACCCACCACATTTGAATAAAAATCCAGACATTTCTCACCAATCAAAAGTGGGGCCCACTAATTCTAGAATTTTCCACCAAAATGATAAATTCTGAAACTTCAACAATTTCTAAACCAGTCATCTCTTAAAATTCATAACAAATCATACGTTCATTTTTAACGGTTCAAAATTTGTGGACATATACTCAACTTATATATGTATAACATATCCAAAAATCATAATGATCCAATGGTCGGATTAAAAATTATTACTCACACAATATATCTCAAAAACACTGGTTTGATTTTTAGTACCTCCATTCTGACAAAAATACTGATAAAACACCTCAACATTAACTCCTTCATTTTTAACCACAATAAATATATCCAACATTTATATCCACATAAAATAAATATTTCTTTATCATATGAATCAATAATTAATTATTCACAAATAATATTACAGAATCACATTTATGACAACCGGGCCGTTCCCAGGAAAGAGGGCACTTTCCGATAAGGATTTCTCCTTACTGGCGCGCAATTAGTGTTAGAGTTTATGCCCTAGAGGCCAATTATTTGATATAATTGCTTAACGTTTTGATATTATATTTTATTGAATAAATATATGATTTTATTATGGTTTTATTTACTGCGTAATATAATTGTTAACATAATAAAATTCCTTAGAATAGTGATACAAATTATATAGTTTCAAGTATGTGACTTGAACATGAGATTATATATTACCATTAGTATCGGTGTTCTTAAATGTCCTTAATCGAGTATCATTGTTGATGGGACAACAATGATGCATTGAGACTAGTATGTGGATCGATTGATGACCAAATCTCATTGGTCATAAATATATGAGATATTAAGTCAATGCATAGGTACATGTTGAGAACGATGTCTTCGGATGCGGACCCACCATGAGAATTCTATATGGAGCATTATGCGAAGTGTCATTAGCAATTCTCATAGTGACAATGATGTAATGGTCCTCCGAGCCTAAAATCGCTATATTACTACACGAGAATTTATGTACTTTGATATCATCAAATGTCACCTTTAACGAGGTGGACTATAAAGGTGATTATTGGGTTCATCATTAATCGTGTGAGAAATATGAGTGATCTAGATGGAATTTAACCATCCTATATATTATGGGTGATATCCATAGGCCTCTTGATTGAGTAGGACTATGAAATGCATAGCCATGCTCAAATAGTGATTTGTTTCATATAGTCTACTCATTGATCAAGAAAACTCAGATTAAATTATGAAGAGTATGACACATTCCATGACTCGAGTTTAATCTAGGATATTAAGGTTAAAAGGATTAAATTACATTGAAACATTGGTCACAAAAAGGTTGCATCGAATCATCGATCTTATTATTACTTGGGTAGCAGTGATGCATTACTAGATGCCGCTCACTGTTTATAATTTTATAATATGATTTTAAAATTATTGCCAACGTAATAATAACCTATAGTGTCACACACATGTAACGTTATTTAAAGGGAATTAATTTAAATTTTAAGAATTTAAATATATTAATATGATTAATAGTATTTAAATCACGAATTTAAATTAAAAGGATAATTTGTATATATGTATATTAATTAAGTAAGACTTAATTAAGAGATATATATATATATAAATTCGGATTTTATAAAATTAGGTTTTGATTTGATTAATTCCTTTTAACTACTATATATATGATATATAGCGACTACTACTTAGGTAAGATATCATAATTGAAAAACCTAGCCGCTTCTTAGAGAGAGACTAGAGAAAAAACAGCTTCGAAAATCCATTCCTTTTGGTGGCTAGTCTGCAAGTCCTTCTTATCGCGAGAATCGTTCACGGTTTGTGGCAAAGTGCGGCGTGGATGTGAACTGTAGAGGCGCAATCGGTTTGTATTAGCGTTGGAGATTCGAGTATGATGATTTCAGATTCTCATTTTTTGTTTATATCTGGTATAATCTCTAAACCTCTCAATTAATTGATTTTCGCATGGATCCTGCTTTTGGGGTTTGAAATTGCTTTAAAATTTTAATTTTCATTTGTGCGTTCTAATGCTCAAGCCCAACAAAGTGGTATCAAAGCTACTTGCGAAAAGATTAATTCAGATTACATGTTTTAATTGTATTCGATATATATGATATATGATGATGCATGTTTACCGATATAAAATTGAATATATGATATTCCGTTGTATGTGTATTCTGGTAATATATATGATGATACTGTTAATCGTATCTTTAATCGGTGGAATAACAATATAACTATTCTAATCGGATTAGAAGCATGAAAGATTCGTTTTAATATGATTAATCGAAATCAGAAATATATGATAAATTACGGTGTCTTTGTTATTCGCTTTAATATGATTAAATCGAAATGGACATATATGATTTGTTATTATGGGTGTTTTGGTGGATTAAAATGTATGATTCTCAAAACTGCTTTTGAGATTCAGATGGAAAAATTCTGCAATACGTAATGTAGTTCAAAATTTTTTTTCCAGGCGCCGCCTCGACCCACGCCACTTCATTGACGGCACGTCGAGACCACCACCAAATGATCGGTCGGCCACCGGACCACCGCCAGAGAGACCCCCTTGGACCCCCGTCGTGGCGCCACGATGATGGTCGTGTCCCCATATATTTTATATATAGTTTTCTTTAATTATATATAAATTGTTATGTGCTTATTGTGATATGCATGGTGCACAGTTATGGCCTTTTGACCCATAGGTTAGTGGTTTTTGGTTTTGAAATACGGCTTGCATGTCGTGCCTTCTATAAATTCTAATGTAATATTCTCTTCTCATCTAAATCCCCTCGAATGTAACTCGAGGTTTCTTTATCATGTAATAATCAGAATTGATGAAGATGTCAAGATGGAGAACACAATGGAAAGATGATGATGGAGAGGAGGCGATGCTGAGAGGAAGATCCAAGGAAGTTATTTATTTTAAGATCTTTTACCACCTTAGATTGACCTTCAATCTTTCATTAGCTTGAAAAGATTGACAGTGGATTGGGCCATAACTGTGACACATTTAATTTTGCACTTTATTTATGCTTGTATGTGATATGATATGATTAATAATGTGCATGCTTAACAAGATTAAAATTGGTGAGATCTAAATTAATAAAATCCTCATTAAATTATTAAGTCTAAATCGATGCCTTCCAATGAATAACACTCATCAAGACCTTGATCAATAGATGTAGGTTTGCCAAAGCAAAAGTACCCTATTTATCTAGGTAAGATGCGATAGGATAATTGTGATATCCAAACTATTAAAATCATTGGGCCCGACTTAACTAAGTTATCTCAATAGGATTGTGGACTTAGAGGCATATAGTTTGGTTGGTACCATTAGATGGACTAGAAACAAATGTTGTTTACCAAACTATCCTGGAGTTATATATGATATAATTGACAAAGGGTTGTCTACCTAAATAATTATGTTTTGAGAGAATAGCCAAAGCTAACTTAAGGCATAATAAAATATGGATCTTGGCTCACTAGAAAGATTTAATAGAAAATGCTTTCCGAATTAATGGTGAGGGCTATTAATTTGAATAAAATAGTGGGAGGTATATTTTGAATGTACTATTATCAATTATATAATATCAACTCAGAATTTGACTTATTATTGTTGCACTTATAAATTGTAGATATCAAATGGCAAACAACAACAACACAAAATAGTCTTTCATTACGATCACCCTTGAAAAGGATAAGCTAAGTGGAATTAATTTCCTTGACTGGCATAGGAACTTGAGGATTGTCCTCAAACAAGAGCGTAAGCTATATGTCCTTGATGGGCCCATTCCTCGCAAAGACCAAATATCCATCGCACCACGTCACGGAGCATAATGTTTATAAGAAGCATCAAGATGATGCTCGGGGCGTGAGTTGTGTCATGCTAGCAACCATGAACGCCGAGCTTGAAGCGCAACATGAGTTGATGGATGCTTATGAGATGATCGAGCATCTCAAGAAATTGTTCAAGGGCATGCTCGACAGAGAGGTATGATACAAGCAAGGCGTTGTATCAACGCAAAATGGGTGAACGTGATCCAGTTGGTCCACATGTGCTGAAAATGATTGGGTATATTGAGTACCTTGATAGGTTGGGTTTTCCAATCACTCCGGAAGCCCAAACTGACCTTGTTTTGCAATCTTTGAACAACAGCTACTCTCAATTTGTTATGAACTATCTTATGAATGAAATTGAGAAACCCCTCACTGAGTTGTTGAGCATGTTAAGAACTGACGAGAACAACATGAAAAGGCGGACCCGCTCCCATAATGATGGTGCAAAAGGGGAATGCTAAGGGAAATTGGAAAGGCAAGAAGAAGATAGGATCTAAATCTTTTGCCAAACCCAATTCCAAAACCAAACAGGCTTTAAAACCTAAAGGTGGGGTGGCTAAAGAAGGTGAATGTCACTTATAGTGGAAAACCTGGACACCGGAAAAGGAATTGTCATGCTTATCTGAAGAAGTGAAGAAAAGAAAAGGAAGTACGACTTGATTCTGTATATATGTTATAGAAGTCAACTTATCTACTTCTACATCATGGGTATTGGATAATCGGATGTGGTTCTCACATTTGTGTTAATGTGCGAGGGACTCAGAGAGGAGTAGAACTTTAAGCGAAAGGAGAGGTTGACCTACGAGTTGGAAATAGAGCAAAAGTTCTTTGACCGGGCCGTAGGAACTTATCATTTATCTTTGCCCACCGGGCTAGTTTTAGAATTAGAAGATTGTTATTTTGTGCCCGCTATAAGCAAAAACATTATTTCGCTTTCTTGTTTGACAAGAAAGGTTTTTCATTTTAATAAAGAACAATCGTTGTTTGTTTTACTTAAATGATATTTGTTATGGTGTTGCACAATTGTTTAATGCCTCTATATTCTTGATTTAGAAATGCCTATCTATAACATAAATACAAAAACGATTTAAATCAAATGATTCAAATCGACATATCTCCGGCAATCGTCGTTTAGGCCATATAAATGAGAAACGATATCCAAACTCCATAAAGATGGGTTCTTGGATTCATTTGATTTTGAATCATATGAGAAATGTGAGTCTTGTTTATTAGGCAAGATGACTAAAGCCCCCGGACACACGAATGAACGGGCTAGCGATGTATTGGGACTTATACATAGTGATGTATGTGGACCCATGAGTTCGATTAGCAAGAGGTAGGTTTTATTACTTCATTACATTTATTGATGACTTTAGTAGATATGGATATGTGTATCTTATGAGACACAAATCCAATCCTTTGAAAAGTTCAAGGAATTCAAGAATGAAGTTCAAAACCAATTTGGCAAAAGCATAAAAGCCCTTCGATCCGATCGAGGAGGTGAATACTTAAGCCAAGACTTTGATGACCTTCTAAAGGAGTGTGGTATTATATCACACTCACTCCACCGAACACCGCAATGGAATGGTGTATCCGAGAGGAGGAATCGAACCTTGTTGGACATGAATACGATCAATGATGATGAGTCATGCAGATCTTCCAATAAGCTTCGGGGTCATGCCCTGTAGACAAATGCATTCATTCACTTAACCATGTTCCTACAAAGACGGTTCGTAAGACACCATATGAAATGTGGACTGGAAACGCCCTAGTATGTCGTTCATGAAGATTTGGGGTTGCGAGGCGTTCAGAAACGTCCCAATTCGACAAGCTCGGACCCAAATCGACAAATGTAATTTTGTGGGATACCCAAAGGAAACAAAAGGGTATTATTTCTACAAACCTTCCGAGAACAAAGTGGTTGTTGCTCGAACCGGTATTTTTCTAAAAAGAGAATTTGTCTCTAAAGGAAACAAAGGAGGAAAGTAGAACTCAAGAAATTCGAGAACCACAAAATATCATTGAACTCGAAGTTGGAACATGAGCAGAACCACAAGAAATTGTGGAAAATGAACTCGCTCAAATTACACAAGTCATTCAGTGAGATCTCGTAGGACACGCCAAGAGCCCCGAGAGATATTATGGATATCTTGTGACTCAAAACGGCGATGTGATGCTCATAGATCAAGATGAGCCTCGCTTCCTACCAAGAAGCTATGAATGGACCAGATTCGAGAAATGGCTTGAAGCCATGAAATGCGAGATGGACTCCATGTATACTAACCAAGTATGGACTTCGGTTGATCCACCAAGGGGAAGTAAAACCAATCGGGTGCAAGTGGGTTTTCAAGAAGAAAACCGATATGGATGGTAATGTACAAACCTATAAAGGCCGACTGGTAGCAAAAGGTTTCAAACAAATTCAAGGTGTTGACTATGATGAAACCTTCTCTCCAGTGGCAATGGTTAAATCCATCGAGATCTTACTTGCTATCGCAGACTTTTTATGATTATGAAATCGGCGGATGGATGTCAAAACTGCTTTCCTTAACGGAAATCTCCTTGAGGATGTGTATATGACACAACCTGAGGGTTTTGTCACTCCAAAGGATGTTGGAAAGGTATGTAAGCTGCAGCGATCCATTTATGGATTGAAGCAAGCCTCTCGGAGTTGGAATCTTCGATTTGATGAAGCGATCAAAGAATTTGGCTTTATTAAAATGAAGATGAACCTTGTGTATATATAGAAGGTTAGTGGGAGTCACATTGTATTCCTAGTATTATATGTTGATGACATATTAATTATTGGGAATGACATTCCTTCCTTACAGTCAGTAAAAACATGGTTAGGAAAATGTTTCTCCATGAAAGATTTGGGCGATCTCAGCTACATTTTAGGTATCAAGATCTATAGAGATAGATCAAGAAAAATGCTCTACTAAGTCAAAGTACATATATTGATAAAGTGTTGAAACGGCTCAAAGATGCAAGAGGCGAAAAGAGGAAACTTACCCGTGACTCATGGTGTAAAGATCTCTAAGGCCCAATGTCCTAAATCACAAGATGATGAGGAGCGTATGAGAAAGATCCCTTATGCTTGAAGAATTGGATCTATCATGTATGCAATGATATGTACTGTCCGGGATGTCTCAGTATGCTTTGAGCATGACGAGCGATACCAATCGAATCCAGTGAAGGTCATCGACGAAGATCGAGAATATCCTCAAGTACCTGAAAAGGACTAAGGATTCATTCTTGGTATATGGAGGTGAAGATGAACTAACAGTAAGGGTTACACAAATGCTAGTTTCGGATCGACAATGATGACTATAAGTCTCGGTCGGTTTTGTGTTTGCCTTAATGGTGGTGTCATTAATGAAAAAGTTTGAAGCGAAGAGACATGAATGATTCTACAACAGAGGTTTGAGTATATTGTTTGCTTCTAGTGCAAAATGCAAGGAGGTCAGATGGATTAAAAAGTTCATCATCGAACTTGGTGTTGTTCCAACCATTGTTGATCCGGTTGCTCTATACTGTGATAATAATGGAGCCATTGACAGCTAAGGAACCCGGATCTCACCAACGATCCAAGCATATACTTAAAGCGGTACCATCTCATCCGTGAAATCATTGATAGAGGAGATGTACATATAGGAAGAGTGCCAACAGATGATAATGTTGCGAGATCCACTAACCAAGGCTTTGTCGCAGCAGGCTACCCGACTTGGCACACTAGTTCCATGGGTATTAGATACATGAGTGATTGGCTCTAGTGCAAGTGGGAGACCGTTAGAGTTTATGCCCTAGAGGCCAATTATTTGATATAATTGCTTAACGTTTTGATATTATATTTGATTGAATAAATATATGATTTTATTTACTGCGTAATATAATTGTTAACATAATAAAATTCCTTAGAATAGTGATACAAATTATATAGTTTCAAGTATGTGACTTGAACATGAGATTATATATTACCATTAGTATCAGTGTTCTTAAATGTCCTTATCGAGTATCATTGTTGATGGGACAACAATGATGCATTGAGACTAGTATGTGGATTGACTGATGACCAAATCTCATTGGTCATAAATATATGAGATATTAAGTCAATGCATAGGTACATGTTAGAGAACGATGTACTGGACAGACCCACCATGAGAATTCTATATGGAGCATTATGCGAAGTGTCATTAGCAATTCTCATAGTGACAATGATGTAATGGTCCTCCGACCTAAAATCGCTATATTACTACACGAGAATTTATGTACTTTGATATCATCAAATGTCACCTTTAATAGGGTGGACTATAAAGGTGATTATTGGGTTCATCATTAATCGTGTGAGAAATATGAGTGATCTAGATGGAATTTAACCATCCTATATATTATGGGTGATATCCATAGGCCTCTTGATTGAGTAGGACTATGAAATGCATGGCCATGCTCAAATAGTGATTTGTTTCATATAGTCTACTCATTGATCAAGAAAACTCAGATTAAATTATGAAGAGTATGACACATTCCATGACTCGAGTTTAATCTAGGATATTAAGGTTAAAAGGATTAAATTATATTGAAACATTGGTCACAAAAAGGTTGCATCGAATCATCGATCTTATTATTACTTGGGTAGCAGTGATGCATTACTAGATGCCAGCTCACTTTGCTTATAATTTTATAATATGATTTTAAAATTATTGCCAACGTAATAATAACCTATAGGTCACACACATAGAACGTTATTTAAAGGGAATTAATTTAAATTTTAAGGATTTAAATATATTAATATGATTAATAATATTTAAATCACTTAATTTAAATTAAAAGGATAATTTGTATATATGTATATTAATTAAGTAAGACTTAATTAAGAGATATATATATATAAAAATTCGGATTTTATAAAATTAGGTTTTGATTTGATTAATTCCTTTTAACTACTATATATATGATATATAGCGACTACTTAGGTAAGATATCATAATTGAAAACCCTAGCCGCTCTTAGAGAGAGACTAGAGAAAAACAGCTTTAAAAATCCATTCCTTTTGGTGGCTAATACCGCAAGTCCTTCTTATTGCGTAAATCGTTTCGATGGTTTGTGCGGCGTTCGTGGTGGATACTGTAGAGGCGCAATGATCGGTTTGTATTAAGGTTGGAGATTCGAGGCGCAATGGGTTTGATTCTCGTTTTTGTTTATATCTGGTATAATCTCTAAACCTCTGAATTAATTGATTTTTGCATGGATCTGTTTTTAGGGTTTGAAATTGCTTTAAAATTTTAATTTCATTTGTGCGTTTAAATGCAAGCCCAACAATTAGGTGACCAAACCTCTCCTTGATGAACTTTCTAGACATTGCCAATAATGCTATCTAATAATATTATTCAAATGATATGAATTATTGATCCGATAATGGGAAATCTTTGTGCGAAGACAATTATTGAAACAACAATAATATAAAATATCAACGCAACAATTATTGAATCAATAAAATAAAATATTGAATAAAGAATTATCGTAACAATTATTGAGTAGTGCCTTCTTACGTAAGAATCAATAATTCAAAAATACTGCAAAAACCGGTAATATCTTGTGCAACCAACCATGCATTATTCTTTATTTTAACCATCGGGTATTCCAACAAAGGTTAATTCGTAACAACTACGTCGTTATTTATAAAAACTCAATTTTGTCGTTATCTTCATCGAGAAGTTTTCCGCATTTAATATTCCCAAGCGGAAAGAATATTCCACGACCAAACGAATATTCCCCGACAACAATGAATATTTTATAACCACTTGCTTATTTTGCAAAATTTGCACATTTCACCCATAACCAAAACATTAAATTAATTTAACACCTTATTATTCACAATAATAAATAGAGGAAAATTCGATTTTATTTATAATAAGTTGGGGTCTTACAGTAGTAACGTATAGTCTAATTATGTAACAAAGATAGAAATTAATGTATGTGTTTAAGGTACATAATGGAGTATGTAGAATCGTCGATTTATGAAGTTAGCTTGTATAACTAATGTGTATATTTTCATACATAAATAGGATACTATAAGACTTTGTAGTGACGTTAAGCTTTAAGATTTATAAACTACGCTAAAGGCAAGTTCGCTAACTTCATTCTTATATTGAATGCAAACATCTAAACGTTATCTCGTATTGTGCAAACTTCAAATCGTTGTTATGCCAACTATGTTGATATTGAGTAAATTTCTATATTCGTATGAATCATTATTCATATTCGAAAATTAATTGTATATCTTGATTCATGTTGCGAACATTTAACTTATTGTTCTAAAATGTATTGTAAAAATTGTTTAAGCCATTTGACTCGGCTAGACTAATATCATGTGTTAAAAAGTTATCCTAACCAATTGTCTTGGTGCGGACTCTTAAAAATCTACTGAGATAAACAACCCTCGTTGAAGGGAAAATTATATATTGTCGGGGAACCGATGTGCGTACAAACAACATGTTTAAATGTTATGCATAACATAAGATATTTTGGGTTGATCACCTATCGTACTTGTCGACGTTGGGATTTTTGGGTGTCCCTTTCCGTTACTTGTTCTTTGGTGTTCTCATTTTAGGTGAGATTTGTTTGAAAAAACAAGTGAAAAAGGTCCGACATGTATAATGTCGATGATGGGACTGTTAAGAGTTGTCAGTTGGTTTTTTAAATGGTTGTACCAACACAGCCGATAAAAGGTTTGCACATTGATCCAGTGAGGTGACACTGATATACGGGTCGGCAAAATCGATATTAGTTTAGGGTCCGGGAACTTGGTTATGCGGGGGGAAGGTGTTAGGCACCCCCCGACATCCGTGTTACCCACTGGCCCCGCTTTTTCAAGAAACTATTATCTCGAGTGTGTGTGTGTGTGTGGGTCAATGTGTCATTATATGGAAGTTGTGCGAGGCCTCGTTCAACCTATATATACAGTGGTTTGAATTTATGTAAAAATTTAGTTTTTAACAAGATATGGCGATGATGTTTTATAAAAGAGGTTTTTCAAACCCGATGCTCAATAGGAATTGAGACCTTTACACTCCCATTTTTATTAAGTGATCTACCGGATTGATTTTATTTTGACGAATGCGAGGCATCCGCATCGAAAATAATATACAAAAAATAATGCCAACTTCCTCGTGGGTATGGAAACCATCTGAGGAAATTAAGACATCGCAGAATAATTTACAAGCTGCTTACAGCTGAAAAATGTCCATCACGGGAACCGAATCTAGATCCAATGGGATGAATTTGTGATCACATGATTCCTAGGCGCACAGAATGTTACAATTTATATAAGAGCAATAAGCAGGTATATATATAAAAGCGGAAAATATATATATACGGACATGATCACCAACCACGAAGCACCTCCATGGGGGATCAAAAATATTAATAAAGCTGTTAAAAGCTATCAACCGCCACGGAGGAAACTCCAGGTGGGACAAAACATAAATAAAGCTGTAAAGCGATCAACTGCCACGAAGAAAACTCCAGGCAGGACGAAAATATATATATATATAGATATATATATATATAAAAGCAGTAAATGCATCGGATGTAAAATCCAGGCTCATCGAACATAGTCCGACCACAGTTCATATATATAAGTGTATATATATATATAAGCGAGTAAACGCACCGGATATAAAATCCAGGCTCATCGAACAGAGTCCGACACACAGTTAATATATATAAATGTACATATATATATATTAAAGCAATAAATGCTCCAGACCAAAGTCTAGGCTCATCGAACAAAGTTCGACACACAGTTCATATATATAAATATATATATAGAAAAGCAAGTAAACGCTCCAAACCGAAGTCTAGGCTCAATCGAGGCATAACTCGATAATGTTAGTCAATATATATATATAAGTATATGTATATATAATATATAAATATACAGACTGGAATGAAACCACGGACCGAAGTCCGGGCCAAAGCAAGCAGCACGACTCTCAACGTATAGAAGGGTTTGTGCAAAGATGAAGAGAAAGACTCTAAAGTGTGTGTGTGAAGGCTTACAGCTGACTGATAAAAAGGGCTTCTATATCTTTAGAGTGGGTAAACACTAGCTTTTGTGGGTACAAAAGGGGCTATATATGAGCTCACAGGTGTTTAAAAGTGGGAAAATACATCAGATGGCGAGTCAAGAAGAAATTGTGCAGTGGTTTCCCTTCTTTTTCTTAAAAATCAAACCCTAAGCCCTCTATTTATAGGCAATATGAGCCGCAGGTGTACCTGCGGCTGAGCCGCAAGTGTACCAGAGGCTGGTCGGGTCGGGTCGGCCCGGGTTTATCGGCTCGGGTCGTCTCGAAGTACGTGCACTCAGGCATTGTAATGTCCACTCAGATTTTGAGAAGTGCAATCCGGGCATCCGTTTTGAGGTATACAGGACCTATTTTGGACCGCCGTTGTCGAGAGTTGTACGATGGCATGGGATTAGAGTTTGTACGAAGTCATTGAAGATGGGACGATGCCCTCCGGTCTTCAAGCTTCAACTTTCATCCGTTACCCCGCACAATAGTCACTCGGGATTGGTTAATCTTGTGGGACATCATTGCGTAGAGACGTGACGTGGCATTGTGTTGGACGAGATGACGATGTTGTCCCTCACCGGTGTTATCGCCGGATTGGGCCGATAAAGCAGACGTTGATCATACTTCGCTGAGATTGGACTGCTGTAATTGTTGAAGGTCCTCATTGTCATCTTTGAGGTGTGCCTGTCTTCCCGATGTTATTGTCGGGTTGGTACAGTGTATCTCGTTGTGAGCGCCGAGATTGAAGCTGATGGCATTTGAAACAAGCATTTCCGGGGTTATCTCCGAAACTGCATTCCTTGGGGTTATCACCAAGGTTGGTGGCTATTCCCATGGTTGGGACTGAGACTGGATACCTCGGGGTTATCTCCGAGATTAATCGGTCTTCTCCGGTGTGTGTTCCAGTATTATATCTGTAGGTCTCGGGGTTATATCCGAGGTTGGAACTGTTTCTCCCATAGTGTGATCTGGGGTTGACTGAACTCCCGGTAGTATCCGATATGGATTTGGATTGTCTTTCAGGGTTCTCTCTTAAAAGAGGAATCATCTCCTGCAATGTCGATGAATAAAGAATACAAAAATTTTGAGTGTCTACAGATGCCCCTCTTTATCATACTCAGGCATGGCGATGCATGGGTAGGATAAAGAATCCTAGACACTTGAAAAGAAACAAGATAAACATGGTACTATGGATAGCAACATGATGCATGTGTACGGGGTTGTGGCCCAACATGCTGGGGATGATTGTTGGCTCCCTGTTGCTTCAACTGGGGATTGGCAATACTGACCAGATTTGATGTGCAAGCCGAATCTGTTAAGATGTTGATGTTGGAGTTATCACCAAATTCATGTGTTCTTGATAACGACTTGATCTTGAAGGGGTACCTCTTATGTGTAAGAGATCTGTGGGGATAAATCTTGATCTGTTTTGAGGATGTGTATAACATATTCCATCATTTATCCTCTTTGATAATGTTGACCTTTCCCGTTAGTATCGCCGAATATGTCAAGATTCTCATTGGATTTATCGCCAACAAAGAAATGTTGTCGATGATGCCCGACCTTCGTTGACGTGTGAATCAATAAATTTGAAATATCCTCATGGGATATACCGCCAAGGTTGCTTGACCTTGTTGACGATGTGAATCAACTATCAAACTCGTGAGGAGATCGTCAAGGTTGCTTGACCTTCGCTGACGTGTAGATCAACGGAGCATTGCATTGTGACCCCCACCAGGGATCCGCTGGGGAATATGAGAACCTCAAATAGCTCTATAGCTCTGATAGGTTTAAACGTTATCGGCTGAAATGACGTCAAGGTTGCTTGACCTTCATTGATATGTGTGTCAACGGCTGAGCATGTGTTGCTAATCCCGCCGGAGATATATGTTGTAACCCCCGTCGGGGATATAGTGGGGACGCATGAGTACCTACGCAGATACCGAATGGTTCTCAACGCTTCGATGGGTTTACCTCGTGTTCGGGTGACTACCAAATGAGTGATGTACAGGTTCAAAGTCTCATCTGAGAAGACTAGGATTGTATGCTGTTTTGCTCAATCGCGTGGCATTTTTATTCCTGATTTGACCCTTCTAGCCCGTAAGAACTCCGTTTCAACTCGAATTGGACCGAGCCGGAGGGGTGGGACCCACATAGAGGAGCCGCAGGTGTACTGCTTGCTGCAGCAGCGAGTGGGCTCATGACGAGCGTGATGATGAAAATCCTGCAACTTCGCCTTCTTGAGTTCATTTCTAACTCACTTCGCTTAGAAAAAAAACCGCGAGCCTTCTTCAGATCTCCTGAGTTCGGGCTGCTTTCTACAAATTATGTCACCATACAAGTGTTCTACACTATCCTGGTAACGTATGCATGTATTTTTTTTCCAGTTTCTGTCCGTTAGATTGTGAGATATTGCACGAAATGCATCTAAACACATAGTAGTGATTATGTATGCACAAATAACTTGATAAAAAATATTTAACATAGTAAATGTTAGTATTAAACCATGCTGAACATAATGATGTGAAAAATTTTGACTTTTGAGACAATCAAATTGACACCTTTTTCTGCTATTTTTTGTCCTATTTGAGGTCCAATGAGCAAAAGGTAGAAAGGCAAAATACTCCTAGCATTTAGGTTGGCCTTATGCATGATGATTTTGATTTTTAATGCATATATTAGGTATATGACTTTGGGACAAAAAAGTCTTCTTGAATGGCCACCTAGACATGCCTACGTGCATGTGGATAGTCCTATTTTCAAAGGGGACTATGGCAAAAAATTTCCAAATGTAGGCATTGGGCAGTCATGCATTTTAACTCTATTATATGTTAAAGTAAATGCATGCATGCATATAGTCATAGATGCATTTAAAAAGCTCCAGGTAAAGAAATGCCACACCCTTTCTGAGGTGATTTGGAGACTTGTTGTCCAGATATTGATGGATCCGGATCACCGAAAGCGCTTCTACAGACCGCTTACGGCGCATCTGGCGGAGGGCTTCAAGTGCCTCGTCCCCTCGTTTACGCCGAATGACCTCGCTTGGTTGGTGGAGGCTGTGATACGTCTTGTACAGGTAGATGTTCCAGACGTCGAGGACGAGGAGGTGGATATTGAGGATCCCGCTCCTGCTGCATATATCCCTCGCAGGGAGCTTCCGAGCATCCAGGTGGTGAACCCAAAGTTGCTGGGTGATTTGGGTAGACACCCATCGATGTACTTGCACGCTAACGAGGTATGACGTTAGACTTTATCTTCCTTCTTTCCTATTGATGCGGATTAAAGGATTCTGATGTTGATCTGCATTTCATGCAGGTTCCAGGTTTTACACAGCCTCGAGGGAACTGGTTTAGCATCCACTCCATGTACCAGGCGCTTCATCCTGATTATAGAGCAGTAGTACATGAGTGGGGATTTGGGGCATTTTTCTCCATCCTTCCCCGTCGTTGTCCCTGGGGTTACCTCAGGGCATTGTCTGAGCGATGGTTTCATCAGACTCAGTCACTCCATCTGCTGGATTGAGAGGTGATGATGACGCCTATGGATTGGCGATTTATCACAGGTATGGAGTTTGGAGGGGAGCCAGTGCCTTGCATGGCGAATATTACCCCCACTGTCGTCAGATCCTTATTAGGAGTTCCGGCGGAGGCGCTCAAAGGCAGGACTATCCGTTCAGGTCCTTTGAGCGTAGATGTTATGAGTGGGCTATTGAGTGAGCCCATGCCTGATGATGTCAGGATCAGGGATCGCGTTCTGCAGTAATTGTTCCTGATGATCATTCGAGGCTGCTTCATAGCAGATAATTCTTCCACGGTATCTTTCGCTTTGGTCAGCGCCACACGCGGTGTGGACCATATAGGAGAGTATGACTGGGGCTCTTTCACCTTTACCTATTTCCTCCGGGGCATGCGTCTACACTCACAGGGTTTGACCGAGGCTTGGCTAGGATTTTACCCGTTTCTGCTGGTGAGTATTTCTCTTGTCTTTTCCTATTTACAGGTTAAGAGTGTTTACTGATAGCAGATGTTTTGCCATTGTGTTGGCAGTTTTAGGCCTATGAGAGGCTCCCATGTTTGCATCCCATGAGTGTGTTAGGCTTAGATACCTATCCACGAGGACGACGATGGCACCATTTTATTTTGCCAGAGGTCCTCAGATGTCGAGGGCTTCGCTCACTACCGTGATATCTGGTTGGAGTTCTTGACGGTGGACGCCATCACATGGCTTCCATACTCGGGGATCATTTGACCATCGGTTTTGAGGATGGACACCCTCTTTGAGTAGTAGTATTTGATTTCCACCCGAGATTTCCTCTCTTCACAGATGGAGGCCGGGAGCTCTATTTAGGAGAACGTGCTATTAGGGGGCACCACAGGGAGAGATTCAGATACTGATCTTGACTCTGTCGAGCGTCATTGGCACTATATCACGATCCACCCATTACGGATATTCCATTGTTGGGAGTTGACAGTTTTGATTTATCCGAGGGTCCATATACTCAGGAGATATTCCAGCGTTGGTGGCTCCCTCGCACTATTGGGGCCCAGTCCCGTGCCACATAGTTTATAGGGGATATGGTTCCAGGATCTTTGATGATGACGGATTGGGTGGCTTGTGTCCGAGCTCCGACTCATCTGACCCAGATTAATAGTTTGACCCGGCAGTTGGACCAGGCACATGTATTTATTCGGCATTTGGGCAGATATCCAGCAGAGGCGGGGTCATTTGTTCCTTTCAACTCAGGTGCTGGCCCCTCAGATGACCCATTTGGTTTTGCCGGCATAGATCCTCCTCTTTATAGGCCTGACATCCCTATTGATAGAGATCCAGTAACTCAGGAGGAGTTACATTAGGTGGACAGGATTGAGGATATGGACATCGAGACCCTGGTCTTCTTCTGATGTATATTCTCGTTATATCTTTTGATAGGCCTCTGTTAGATATTGGGTGGCTGTTCCCCATTCTCGCTATATCTTTTGATAGGCCTCATAGTAGTAGTAGGCATCTGTGCCCCATTTTCATGTATTTGTAGTCAGATAGAGTCGATGTATTAGACGATGATATATTTAGGAATGTATGCACCGCTTTTCATTCCTATATCATATTGCCATCCATTATCTCATTATGCATGTATCATGTTACGCATATGTATGTATGTCCGTAGATATTCGGCATTGACCTGGATAGTCTTATGACACGGCCCCGCAGATGTCTTCTTCGACGCTTAGTCAGATAGATCATACCCCACCGCTGCTGGTGGCATTAGGTATGTGATCGTGATGCGATAAAGATGTCACCACCGATGTGGTGATCAGAGATCTGTTTACGACATACCATGACCCTTTTGGCATTTCAGGTTCCTGCAGGATTCATGGACGGGATGATAGAGCATTGGCTACCAGATAGGCAGGTATTCTATTTTGGCACCCATGAGTTGACTCCTACTCTGGAGGAGTATACACGTTTGACGATCTTTGCCTTTGAGGCAGACCTGCGTGCACATGGCTTTGGGAGACATGAGTAGACGATTCATGACTCTCACAGGATTGAGGCGCAGAGTAGTGCAGGATGAGCTGACATCTGGCCACGTGATCTCTCAGCATTTTCTGTATGAAAGATTTGGTGCGGAAGATAGCTACTCATGACATTCTGCGGATTTCACCGCGTCGGAGGATCATTGGCGTTTGGCCAGAGTTGATGTACTGATGTTATGTGTACTGTCATACGTGCATATGCCGCGGTATATGGATGAGATAGATATAAGAGTTATCATGGCCGTGAGAGCTCTCAGGGAGGTTCGTACCTATGATCGTGGCAGAGACCCTGCGATCAGCATCCTACTGCAGTACTTACCCATCAGGCGTGTTTACTGGGAGTTCGATCATGTTGTATGTGTGGTTTATGTCACACTTGCGACCGGTTGGTACCCTTAGATGGCATGGGTATTGTTTCTCCCATGATGTGGCTATGTCATACTCCTTTCAGCCATCGGAGTGTACAGATGCTTAGTCTTGGTCCGCGTTTTTGGCAGATATCAGAGATCCATTTAGCATATTGCTGTGCTCGGGGCTTTGCTCACCATACAGCTTCATTACTCATGCTCCGGGCATGGATTTCCTCCATTTGGCTGGCTTGAGGGCGTGACTACTTATCACCCATTAGTAGTGATGTCGCAGATTTGACCGGCCTGAGATTTTCATCCTTTCGGGGGCAGGTCATTGTTGACCTCTCGATACCCCTCACCGAGGACCGATCTCGTGTATCGCTTCTTTGGGATCATGTGAGCTAGCTACTTTTCCTGCCAGTCGTCCCAGTTATTCCGCAGAGTACTCCGCATGGATGGAGACGGAGGTTTTATCTACCGGAGCAAAGATATTTGCGATGATCGGGGAGCGAGTTATACGATGTAGAGCCTATGGAGGACATTGATACCTACATCGAGGAGGATACCGCTCTGGGTTGCCAGCATTTCTTCTGGATTCTCCTAGTACCAAGATTTTTTTGTGATTCAAAGACTTAATAAAGACTTAGAGAGCGAGTCTTCATCCGATGACCTTTGAGAGAGATCGATTCGATCTATGATGTCGATTGCTCTTGATGTGAGGGACGCCACTTATTAGAGAGAGAGACGAGGCATTGGCTCGTAGAAATGCCACCGTCACTGAGCGTGATGAGGCCAGGTCAGCCATAGACGCAGTGGTAGTTGAGCGGGATATCGCCATATCTGTCCGGGATGTGGCTGTCACAGATAGTACTGCAGCGAGGTCCCTTACCACTGGTATGATCTCAGAGATGAACGCTTATATTGATGAGCATATGGTCATCATGCAGATGGCTACAGATCTGTTGGGTCGTGTGGATATTCTCATCCAGGAGACTACAGCTTTACCTCCTTCATCTGAGAGGGATGCCATGTTGGTCTTACTAGCTCGCATGTACCCTGATCCGTAGATGAGCTTGTATTTACCTGCACAGACTAGCTTGGCCATTTTGTCATGTACAGTTTACATTGTATATATATCAAATAGAATTATATATGACAGGAAAATATATTTTTGGATCACTTCCCTTTTAGATATGCCTTGCTATTTGCTTGATATTTTGCCTGCTACTTCAGGGCTTGTGATCTTGATGTATTCTGAATTCCTCCTTGGTGGATGGACATTGAGTTGTCTCTGGATAGTTCAGAATGGATCATCAATCTATGTATCCCTACCATCTTTGGTGTCTTGGGACTTGTTTTTGAATGGAGAATATAGAGGAGTGTGGTTTTCCTCTCTGAGATTGACCGTACCACAGATGGTCGCCAGTACTTCTATTTAGGAGAAGCCTAGTTAATTCCACCTCTTATGGTTTGGTGTTGCTCTTCGAGGTATGACCGCAGCTTAGATGGTCGCCAATCTCCTATTTGGGAGGAGTTCGTGTAATTCCATCCCTTTGATCCAAGCCGAATGCAATGTAGTGGTTTGAAAGAGAATCCTAATACCACCGACAATGGTTTGTGTTTTGGTAGGGGGTGAGACCGCACCATGAATGGTCATCTCACGTATTCTATTGAAGAGGAGATCAGTCTCACGTGAGTTCGAACTCGTGTAAGAGGTTCAACGTCAGATATGGTGACATGGTGTAGGAATGTTTTGGGTTGTTTTTGTTTTATGTAAGGGCAGAAATGTTTTTGTTGTTTTTGTTTTATTGCGACCGGGCCATATGAAATGGTTGCCTACGTACTCCTATTGAAGAGGAGATCAGGTCGACGTAGTTCGCCCCTCAGGGTGAGAAGAAAAGTGTAATCCCATGTGCAGGTCAGAGTGCGAGGAAAAGAAAGTTCAATCCTAGGTTGAGGATAAACTGCAGGTGAAAAGTTTAATCCCAGGAATGGGTTGCCAAACTGCAAACGGAAGAGGTTCAATCCGCGGTGGGATGACCTAAGTTGTAGGAACGCAGAGGAGAAAGCCAGGCTGCTGGCTTGAACTGTATGTTTCCCTGAGGGGCAAAGTGTAGATAAGTTGTATGTGGTAAAGGGTTAAAG
The DNA here is from genome assembly GCA_020205605.1 of Panax ginseng. Classification (NCBI taxonomy): domain Eukaryota; kingdom Viridiplantae; phylum Streptophyta; class Magnoliopsida; order Apiales; family Araliaceae; genus Panax; species Panax ginseng. The sequence goes on from CM035141.1 coordinate 83,440,227, forward strand.
AACCGGAATGACTGGTGACCTGATGATGATGCACCAGGGTGTTTGGTGGTTACTTCAGACATAATACCGTTTCATGGTGTCTGAGTTGATGAGTTGTGGAAATTCATCGCCGTCCATTTCTTGCAATCTGAGAGCGCCTCCTGTCAATAATTCTTTGACAATAAACGGGCCTTCCCAGTTAGGAGCGAATTTTCCTTTAGCCTGATCTTGGTTGTCAAGAATCTTCTTCAAAACCAAGTCATGTTGTTTAAACTATCGTAGCTGACTTTTTTTGTTGTAGGATCCGGCGATCCTTTCTTTGATATAATCCGACCATGGAAGATAGTCATGGTTACCTTTCGTCTATTAGAGACAATTGGTGATACATGTCCTGTACCCATTGGTTTTCATCCAGCTGAGCATCGATCAATACACTGAGAGATTCCATCTTAACTTCTATGGGGAGCACTGCCTCCATCCCATAGGTTAAAGCGTAGGGGGTTGCCCTAGTTGAAGTGCGCATGGAGAGGTTTTTTAGGCTAACAGAGTAAGAGGCAATAGGTCAGGCCAATCTTTGTGGTTGGCGAACATCTTTTGCATAATCTTCTTGATATTTTTGTTAGCCGCTTCAATGAAGACCGCTTCATCTTCTGATGATAGATGACAGAGTTAAGATGTTTGATGTGGAATTTACTGCATAATTCCTCCATCATTTTGTTGTTGAGGTTTTTGGCATTGTCTGACATAATCACCTCTGGTTGTCCATATCGACAAACGATATTATTTCTGATGAAAGCAATGATGACTTCTTTAGTGACCCTGGGGAAGGAGGCTGCTTCTACCCACTTGGTGAAGTAGTCGATCATGGTGAAGATAAATCGGTGAGCATTACTGGCTTTAGGCTCGATGGGCCCGATAACGTCCATTCCCCACATTGAGAAGGGCCAAGGCGAACTCATATTGTGGAGTTCCCGTGGAGGGGCGTGTATAGCATTCCCGTGAATTTGGCACTGATAGCATCTTTTGACGTGGTCATTGCAATCAGCCTTGACAGATAGCCAGTAGTGTCTTGTCCTGAGGACTTTCTTGACAAGGAGGGGGCCACTCATGTGGGGGCCACAGACTCCACCATGGATTTCATCCATAAGCCTTTGGGCTTGATCTTTGTCTAGACACCTGAGGAGACCTAGTCCTGCATCTCTTTTGTAGAGCGCATCTCCACTCAGGTAGAACTTCATAGCAAGTCGATGGATCCGCCTTTTCTCAGTCAGGCTCGCCTCATCGGGTGTAGATCCATCTCGCAGATATTCCTTGATATGTTGATACCAAGGAGGTTAGATGGGAGGTAGTTCATCCGATACTTCTCCAACGTAATTTCCATAGGTTGGGGCCTTGTTCAGGGAAATTGTGACGCTTGGAAGGTGTTCCTTGTCTGATATGCAAATCAACGAGGCCAAAGTGGCTAATGCGTTCGCAAAGTCATTCCTATTACGAGGAATGTGTAGAAAGGAGATTTCTTCTAACTCCAAAGTCATCTTCATAACCTGCCGATGGTAAGGCAGCAAATGTAGTTCCTTGGTTTGATAGATTCCGGTGGATTGTCTGATTATCAACTCCGAATCTCCAAGGATAGTTAACCGCCTGATGCCTATTGAACGGGCAAGTTTTAGCCCCATGAGACAGCCTTCATATTCAGCCGTATTGTTGGTGCTGACAAACTTTAATTTGACGGCGACGAGATACTGCTCCCCCGTACCAGATACTAGAACTGCTCCCGCTCTAGAACCTTCCATATTAACAGCTCCATCAAAATACATCCTCCATAATTGGCGCAGATCGTCTCGATGGTGTCATTGTCTTCATCATTACTCCTTCATCGTGGAAATATGTTTCAAGGGTTTGAAATCCTCAAAAGGTGCGGCTAGTTGATCCACAATTCCTTGACCTTTGATGGACTTTTTTGAGTCACATATATCGATGTCAAATTGTTGTAGGATCAATCGCCATTTGACAAATTTAGGCAATTTAACATGGTTTTGTTAAACACGTACTTGAGAGGATCCACGCGGGATATGAGATGGGTTGTGTGACCATGGAGGTAATGTTGTAACCTCATGGAAGCCCATGCTAAAGCACAACACGTCTTTTCGATCAGCGTGTACTTGTGTTCACTGCTGCTAAACCTTTTACTGAGGTAATAGATAGCTCATTCTTGGCCTCTATCGTCTTTCTGTCCAAGCATGCAGTCCATGTCATTGTCACTTACGGACAGATACATGAACAGGGGAATATCGTCCCTGGGTGGTACCAAGACAGGAGCTTTGACTAGCTATTTCTTGATTGTAAGGAAGGCATTCTGGCACTCATCATTCTATTTCATGGAGGAGTTCTTCCTTAATAGCTTGAAGATTGGCTCACAGGTTGTTGTGAGTTGAGAGATAAACCTGCTGATGAAGTTGATTCTTCCCAAAAATCCTCAGATTTCCTTCTCTCAATCGAGGAATGGGCATTTCAGTGATGGCTTGGATTTTGGCAGGATCCAGCTCTATCCCTTTGTGGCTGACTAGAAATCCTAGCAATTTGCCTGATCTAATGCCAAAGGCGCATTTAGCTGGATTCAACTTCAAGTTGTACTTACGCAACCTGTTGAACAACTTTTTAAGATGGTCTATATGGTCATCCTCCTTCCGGGACTTGACAATGATGTCATCCACGTAGATCTCAATCTCTTTATGCATTAAGTCGTGGAAAAGAGCCATCATAGCTCGTTGATAGGTAGCTCCGGCATTGATGAGGCCGAATGACAACCGCCTATATAGCAAAAAGTTCCCCAAGGAGTGATGAAAGCGCCTTTCTCACGATCTTCCTCGGCAACCATGATCCGATGGTACCCATGCAGCAATCAAAGAAAGGAGTACATGTCGTATTGCGCAGTATTGTCAATGAGAATGTGGATAAATGGCATGGGAAAGCTATCTTTTAATCAAGCTTTATTCAAGTCCTGGTAATCCATGCAAACTCGCACCTTCCCTCCAGGTTTAGGTACAGGCACGATATTAGATATCCACTCAGGATATGTAGACACCATGATGATGCCAGCCTGAAATTGTTTCACAATTTCTTCTTTCACCTTTAAACTCCACTCAGGTTTCAATCGCCGAGTTTCGCTGACCGCTTAAATCCTCTTTAATGGGAAGGCGATGAAGGACAATGTCGTTGGACAAACCCACCATGTCTTCATGAGACCGAGCAAACACGCCCCGGAATTGGGGTAATAAGCGTAACCATATTATTCATTGGTTTGGGGTAAGGTCCGAACCAACTGGATTAACTTAGGGCTTTCTAAGGTTCCGAGATTGAAAGAAGTGGTTTGATCAAGGTTGGGTTTGGGTTTGTCTTCACCCATTCTTGAATTTCCGAGGCACCTCAATGTCATCCCAAGATATCCATCAAGGCTGAATTCATCTCTACATCAAAGGTACAATCCCTATGTAAGAGAGGCATCGTATCCGCAAGTACAGGCACATCTAAATTCAGAGTCCTGAAACAAAATATACTTTCACTTAGTATATATGAAATGTGTTGATCATACACAAGTGTTAGCATATATCGGCAAAATAAACCGCTAATACTTGCATGTAAAAGTAAGCGCTATTATATCTCACAGGCGTAAAGAGTTTCACTTGCTTTTACTATGTCGACCAAAGCAAGGAATGTTGTCCCAATTGGCAAGGTGAAAGTCCGAGTGGACCGCAGTGATGGAGGGATTGTCATCATCCTCCCTGTCCCGAATGATGGCCATTACGTCTGGGCAATCATCGTCTGGGGTGTCTCTGTTAGTATGTTCATCATGAACGATAATGCGTATATCTTGGACATCATCCATATGACGCCTTGTTTGATTCTTCGCCCTCTTCTTCTCTTGTGGGATTTGGAACAACGATTTATTTCTCCTTCACCGCATGCAAGCTTGGGAAATAACATAGCCATTACATTGGTTGGCACCTTTACCGGAGGTCATGCGACTCAGAGTTGGAAGCGCGGCCAAACGCCTGTGGTTGAAGTCAAGGAATCATCGATGCTTATGAAGATTCCTGTGACTAGAGTCAAGTGGCGAGAATAGCCTAGTCCAAATTGCTCCAACTTGCTTGGTTAATCGAATGGGGTACTTGATACCGCCATCTCTTACCCAACCCTTGTCCGGTTTATGACCTAACGACATCATCTCTTGAGTGGCTAACATCACCTCGGCAGAGATCTTAGGTTGAGCAATGGTGCTCCAATAAGCGTGGTATTGGGTGTTGCTTATTTCTAAAGCATGAAAACCGATCGCTTTATATGTCTCAGATTGGCATTGATGAACTAAGATGTCCTCGTCTTGAGGAATCTCCGGTTCGGCGTTGGTTTGTGACTAAAGCTATTATCGATGATGTATTTCAATTGTTGGTGAAGAGTGGAGGGATCGCCCACCATATGAATCCATGGTCGCCCCAAGAGCAGGTTGTGTATCCCGAATCTATCTTAAGCACATGGAAAGATACGCAGAATGTGTGAGGACCAATTTCGATCAAGTACTCAATTATCTCAATCGAAGTTACTGATGAGCTCCATCAAAAGCTTTGATGATAGTATGGCTACTCTGAATTCTGTTGAGAATGATATTCATCTTCAATAAGGTAGCATTTTGGCAGATATTCAGAGAGGAACCTCCATCTATTAAGACTCCTGCTACCATGTATCCTGAGGATAAGACCGCAATGTAAACGGTTTGTAATGACCGGGTCCTTCTTGGATGGTATGTCATCATCAGTGAAGGATATCACATTGTTGTTGAAAATGTGATCAACCATATGTTGAAACTTTTTCGTATCCACTGATGTCGGGAGATAGGCTTCTTCTAGAACTTTTCCGTATCCTCTTTCTTTTTATGGACCCTCCGGGGGTTGTTCCCATAATTTCTAGATTGGATGTGATCAGCAACAGCTTTGAATGCGTCTAGGTCTTGAATCTTTCCTGACTTCAACCCCATTTCAGACATCTCCCCATGCTTGACCATTTCAGAAAATGGTTTGCCGATGCCGGCTAAAACTCTCTCATAGAAGGGAGCTTCTTGTATGTCTATGAAAGTCATGACCATTTCTGATTCTGTCATGACAGGACTAACTTGGGCAGCTAGGCATCTCTACCTTTGAGCATACTCTCTGAAAGGCCCATTAGACTGTTTCTTGATCTTGGTAATTTGATACCAATCAGGAGCCATCTGAGTTTGAAAGCTATATTGAGTGAGGAAGGCATGTGCTAACTCTTCCCAACTATGGATTTTGGAGTTGTCTAATATTGTGTACCACTTAACGAAGCTTCTCCAGCTTAGACTCTTTTGGAACAATTGCATTCTCGAGCTTTTCGTCCTCCTCGCATAAGATCCAAGTTCTCCAATAAACACCTTTAAATGTGTGTAAGGATCTCCTAACCCGTCATATTTTTCAAAGTTAAGAGTTTTAAATTTTTCCGGATAATGAACCCCAGGAAAAATACACAGATCAGCATATGAAACACTCCCGTGTGTTCCAATTCCTTTGATAGCACGAAGGGTCTCTTCCATTTGGAGGACTTTCTTTTTGATGTCACTATTGTTTGGATCTCCAGCATCATGAGTTTTGTTGGTTGTATCCAACCGTGGTTCGTGTATGGTAATGACTGATTCCTCCTTGTGTGGAGGATTCAAAGATATATGGGTATTTTCCGACCTGTGTGATCGGTGTAATTCTTTGAGTAGAATAAACCAAATCAGAATTTGTTTGCTTAATCCATCGAATTCTTTATGCGAAATCGGATTAAGTTCATCTGGTCGGATGATTTACATGATTGATTTGTAGGCTGTTGCCTTTTTCGACTTTGAACGGGTAGTAGGTCCGATTGATTCCCTGCGAAAGACTGGCATAGTTTAGTCTTTAGGGAATGTATATAATAACATGCTATGTGATGTGTCCATTTTAGGAATTTTATCCTGCAAAACGGATGTCAGCTGTTTGTAGCATGTATGTGTACACATTTCTTCATATTTCTCATTACATGGAGATAGATATGGAATGAAATTACAAGTAATTGTGTTTACAAGTAATTGAAATGAGAGCATGAAGAGACTTTCCTCCGCTTTGGGTATATCAGAGGCTGACCTATCTTAGGTTACTCTCGCGGCTTTTTGGCATGAAGGTTCCTAAATCATCGCAATCTACTAGACGAGAAGTTAATCCGGTCTTTCAACTGGAGCGAATTTGGGTGGTGCCTTTCCTGAGCCTCGGAGAATCAGGCTTCTCACGAGTCCAGTAATCAAACACCGACGGGATAGCCTCCTGGTGGAGGGACCACACAACATACATTCACATACATCGCGTCTCACCGTATGAAATGATGACATGTGCGAAGCACTAATATCACAGGCAGATATGGTGCGAAGCACTAATATCAAAAGCAGTTATGGTGCGAAGCACTAACATCACAAGCAGTTATGGTGCGAAGCACTAAGTGCAATAAGGAAATGCATTTGTACACATTCATTAAATGTAAATGCAACATCCACACATAAGCAGATAAAAGTTTTGAAAAGATTGTAGTAGCGGCTTAAGTCATCTTACTGGAGTCCCCAGCAGAGTCGCCACCGCCGACGACGCCGGATTTTTTGGGTGTCCTTTCCGCTTACTTGTTCTTTGGTGTTCTCATTTTAGGTGAGATTTGTTTGAAAAATAAGTGAAAAGGTCCGACATGTATAATGTCGATTTATGGGACTGCTAAGAGTCGCCAGTTAGTTTTTAAATGGTTGTACCAACACAACCGATAAAAGGTTTGCACATTGACCCAAAGGAGGTGACACATCGATATACTGGCCTGTGAAACCGAGATTCGCTTAGGGTCCGGGGACTTGTTTATGCGAGGAAGGTGTTAGGCACCCCCGACATCCGTGTTACCACTATGACCGCCTTTTCAAGAAACTATTATCTGAGTGTGTGTGTGTGTGTGTGTGTGTGTGGGTCAATGTGTTTATTATATGGAAGTTGTGCGAGGCCTCGTTCGAACCTATATACACTGTGGTTTGAATTTATGTAAAATTCGCTTTTAACAAGATATGGCAAAGATGTTTTATAAAAGAGGTTTTTCAAACCCTGATGCTCAATAGGAATTGAGACCTTTTACACTCCCATTTTTTATTAAGTGATCGGCTGGATTGATTTTATTTTGATGAATGCGAGGCATCCGTACGAAAATAATATACAAAAATAATGCTGACTTCCTCGTGGGTATTGAAACCATCTGAGGAAATTCAGACATCGCAGAATAATTTACAAAGTCGCCATACAATTTGAAAATGTCCATCACGGGAACCGAATCTAGATCCAATGGGATGAATCTGTGATCACATGATTCATAGGCGCATAGAATGTTGCAATTTATATAAGAGCAATAAGCAGGTGTATATATATATATATAAGCGGTAAATATATATATACGGACATGATCACCAATCACGAAGCACCTCCATGGGGGATCAGAAATGTAAATAAAGCTGTTAAAAGCTATTAACCGCCACGGAGGAAACTCCAAAGTGACAAAACAACATAAATAAAGTCAGAAGCGATCAATCGCCACTTAAGAAAACTCCAGGCAGGACGAAAATATATATATTTATATAAAAGCGAGTAAACGCACCGGATATAAAATCCAGGCTCATCGAACAGAGTCCGACACACAGTTAATATATATAAATGTACATATATATATATTAAAGCAATAAACGCTTCAGACTGGAACGAAACCACGGACCGAAGTCCGGGCCAAAGCAAGCAACACGACTCTCAACGTATAGAAGGGTGTGTGCAAAGATGAAGAGAAAGACTCTAAAGTGTGTGTGAGAAGGCTTATAGCTGACTGATAAAAAGGGCTCCTATATCTTTAGAGTGGATAAACACTAGCTTTTGTGGGTACAAAAGGGGCTATATATGAGCTCACAGGTGTTTAAAAGTGGAAAAATATACCGACAATGAAAAGTGCAGAGAAAATTGTGCAGGTTTCCCGCCTTTTTTTCTTAAAATCAGCACCCCGAGCCCTCTATTTATAGGCAATATGAGTCGCAGGTGTACCAGAGGCGGGTCGGGTCGGCCCAGTTTGTTCTGTCGGTCGTCTCGGCACGCACTCAGAGCCTCAGAATGTCCACTCAATTTTGAGAGGTGCAATCCGAGCATCCGCTTTTGAGGTATACAGGACCTATTTCGACCTCCGTTGTCGAGAGTTGTCACGATGGCATGGGATTAGAGTTTGTACGGTCATTGAAGATGGGACGATCCTCCTGGTCTTCAAGCTTCAACTTTCATCCGCTACCCCTTATAATAGTCACTCGGGATTGGTTAATCTTATGGGACATCGTTGCGTGGAGACGTGACGTGGCATTGTGTTGGACGAGATGACGATGTTGTCCCTCACCGGTGTTATCTCCGGATTGGGCCGATAAAGCAGACGTTGCTCATACTTCGCTGAGATTGGACTGCTGCAATTGTTGAAGGTCCTCATTGTCATCTTTGAGGTGTGCCTATCTTCCCGATGTTATTGTCGGGTTGGTACAGTGTATCTCATTGTGAGCACCGAGATTGAAGCTGATGGCATTTGAAACAAGCATTTTTGGGGTTATCTCCAAAACTGCATTCCTTGGGGTTATCACCAAGGTTGATGGCTATTCCCATGGTTGGGACTGAGACTGGATACCTCGGGGTTATCTCTGAGATTAATCGGTCTTCTCCTGTGTGTGTTATTCGTTATTGTATCTGCAGTCTCTCGGGTTATATCCGAGGTTGAATCTGCTGCTCCCGAGTGTGATCTGGGGTTGATGTTGAACTCCCGTAGTATCCCAGATGGGATTTGGATTGTCTTTCAGGGTTCTCTCTTAAAAGACGATTCTGTCCTCCTGCAATGTCAGTAACAGTAGTACAGAAAATTTCGAGTGTCTACAGTACTTGTTTTATTGGATTATCAGTTTAATAATGTTGATTCTAATAAGAGTTCTTGGTCCATAGTGACTACTCAGTATTGAAATCATCTTTTAAAATCTTTCTATCTATAATGACTTATCGTTTAAAATTCAAAGGATAATTTTGGAACTATTGATATCTCTTTGTGTATAACTTTATTCCTTATTTCTTAAGCTATCTTTGGTCATTATACCTTTGAGATTATTAACTTTATATTATGCATGTTCACCCTTATTGCTATATTACTTACTGGACAAATTTTTTTTTCATTCTTGCTTCCCTAAAATATTTCAGTTAAGGCAGAGCAAGGCAATACCTCATGAAAGGACATGTGACGCCCCCAAATTCAGACCACTCACGTCTCGAATTCGATTCGCCACGTGCTACAAATCTAATGACTAAATAACATCTCACACAACGGAAATAATGGAATAGATTACATTTATTTAATATAATCATTCACGTCCCAAGGTTTCGTAACTTAAACATCACTTACAAACCTTAGACACACTTAAACATAGTTTAGACATAACTAATACATAACACAATTTAGGTCTTTACATAATCATAACACTTTCCAAATAAATATGAAGCTACTTCGTAGCTTTTCCCTTGCCCTTATATGTGCCTGAGGGTCCGCCTTGCTCTGCCTTAGCTGAAATGTTTTTTAGGAAAGCAAGAATGAGCAACAAGTTTGCTTAGAAAATAATATAGCAATAAGGGTGTTCAATATAGTTTTAAATTCCCAAGGGTACAATAATAAATGATAATTCAAGGATAGCGAGAAGTATCAATGGTTCTCAACAATAGTCTCTAAGGACAGAAAATATCAATAAGATTCAATACTTAATCATTTCGAGATTTCAGGATACTAAATACTGAGTAGTCACTAAGGACTATGAAATTCTACTAGAATTAACAGTATTATACTGAAAATCCAATAAAACGAGTACAACAGGTGATCAGCCTAAATTACCCTATGTTATGCATAACTTTTAATCATACTGATGTGCACACGTCGATTTCCCGATAATTATATAGTTTTCCCTCCAATGAGGGTTGTTCATCTCAGTCAATTATACGAGTTCGCACCCAGTCAATTTGGTTTGGATAGCTTTCTATCATACGATAATAGTCTAGCCGAATCAATGGCTTAGATAACTTTTATAATGCATTCAATAACTATAAGTTCAATGCTTGCAACAATTGTCAAAATATATCAATGATTTTCGAATAGTAATAGATATTTGTTTGAAATAAATATGGTTGATATTGCAATAATTCGGATTATACAATATAAACAGTGTAAAGAACTTAGGAAACTTGCATTCAATATGAGAATCAAATGAAGTTCGAGAACTTGCACAAAATCCAAAGTTGTGTAAGTTAGGAAACTTGCCTTTTGCGTAGTTTACCAAAGTATAACTTATCAACAATTTTCGAATCCTATCATAGTTATGCGTATAGGATATTCATTAGTTATGTAAATTTAATACTCATACTTGATATGTTAGTTTAAACACATACATAAGAGTCTAACTTAGTCGTATAATCCCACATGTACGTCATTACGTACCTTACATACACAACAAAAAATCGGTTTCTAAGACATTATGAACATAATTCGTAATCATCCTTTGACTTATGTTTGAAAGTTTATGCATTACAATACACGCATGCATTAACTCTCAGATCACAAATAGAATAAGTAGTCTTCAATGCAGGGTGGCGCGACCGCACTTGATTTGAACTACGAAGTGGCGCGGCCGTGGTACTCCCAGTTAAAGCCCAAGTTGAGAAACAGAAACATGGCCAATCTTGGACACCCACATACAAATATGATGACACTTGCAAAACATACATGCCATGATGTTTATAACTAGGTTCGATCTTATATCTTGTCTTTTACATGGTTCGTTATCGATTCCCACCAAATCAAGGCTTTAAGTGTTCATTTACAAAGTCTCTCATGTTTAGTTATTATACACCTACAACGAGATCTATAAGTCTCAACTATACATGCTCACGTTATCTTAGTCATGTATTTCAAGTCGTATAGTCCTACTACATTTAGACTTATTTTAAATCATACTCAACTAGTTTATAATACATATGACTAGCTAGGCATACATGTCAATCATGTGTACATACATATTCATATCCTAACGTAATAATCAAAATCTCAGAATACATGTAAGGTTGTTATCAACAAAATTAGTTTCCCAACTCTTAAGGTTTCTTTTTGAAAATCTCATGTTAACAAATCAAAATGCAAAACTGTTAGTTCCCAGTAGGCACACAATAGATCTAGAAAGGGGGGTTGAATAGATCCTTTTTTATTTCAAATACTTTTCTCTTTTATTTTGTATTGCTAATGAATTAGCATATGACAAACATAAGAATCTTTTCAAGCACAGCGGAATAAGTAAAAGATCCCCTTCATTGATATATTCATAATCATACATACATTATTCTTAGAGTTAGTTCAGTGATAAGTAGTTAATGCATACATAGCAGTTAAGTACATAATGTAAATGACATAAAGTAAATGACACAAGGGATTTTAAGTGGTTCAGAGACTCAAGCTCCTAATCCACTCTTCTTCTTTCAACTAGCAGGATTTCTACTAAGGAAGGGCAGCACCCTAAATCATTAAGATTCCTTCAAGGCCAGTAGCCTTGGAACTTCAGTTCACTAAGAAATCTTCAAGGCAAGCAGCATTGGAACTCCTCTAGTTCCCTAGGAACTCTTCAAGCCCAGCAGGCTTGGAACTTCATTGAGTCCCTCCGGAAAAGGACCCTTCAGGCCCTGGCTTCTTGTTATTGTTGATGTTGTTGTTGTTGTTGGTGCTGAGCTGCTAAGATGTTTTTAAGCTTGAACATCTTTTGTACTTAGCAGCTTGGTGTGGTCCTCTTTGCATTCTGCTTCGAGTCTGGACCATATCTTATTTGGTGCAGCTGATCTTCATTCTGTTCTGCTCATCTTCATACAATGTCAGCTGTGCACCATCACCATTTTGGGTTTGCTAAGTGGTTGGGCTTTTGGTAGACTTCGTCTGGCACTTAGTAATCCCTGGACACTTCTTGACTAATTTGCAGACATGGTTCTGCACTTGTTCTGTTTCAACTTTCGGTTCATGGTGATTCGTAGAGTGGCTCTCTGGATCTTCTCTATACTCTACCACTCTTCTGAATGCTATCTTCTTGTCCTTCTCATTCTCTCGCCTTTTAGCCGCCATCTTCATGGCATTCTCATCTTTGTTGAGTGAAGCTTTAGTCTGTTCAAGTCCTTCTTCAAAGCTTCTTCACTTCCACCTTCGTAGTCTCACTGTCACTGAGACTTGTTCTATTAAGCTCTACTGGAACTCATAGAGTCAACAATAGCATTCTAACAACTCAATGATTCTGCAACTTAGCAATCATCAACAACTCTTGATCTTTGAAGCTCTAGCTGATTTATACTCCTTCCCAATCTTCCCGTTGGTATATAGCTGTTGAAAGCTATTTGAATTGCTTCGCAGATCTCGAGTAATTTGGTGTAGACTGCAGATGTGACATGACATCTCCTTTATGACTATCTGACACTACAGTCTACTGTTTCACCTACCCCATCAGAGATGTCACTTTGATGTCTCGGGCAGGTAATTAACTTTATTTCCTCCTTCTGATTTCTAGATCAGAGGTTGTCCTTTTGCATCGATGCTCTCAATAAGCTCTGTTTGAATATCAATCTTTAGATTGAACCATTGTCAATGGTTCAACCTTCAGATGACCGAACTCTACAATTCTAATACATATCTTCTTAGACCTGATCGTAGTGTCTTGTTGAATGTTTCTCATTGACATGTAGAGACAACACTACGATCTTGAAGAGTGTTTATTGGATCTTCAATGTAGAACACTTCTTCCTTCTCTTGTGCAGTGCTTCAACACTTCTGTATGCCTTGATTGTTCTTAGGAACTGACAGCTTGACTCCTTGTTCTGGCCTCTTCTGAATAGTAAGACACTTCAAATTTGTGGCATGCCCAGCTCTCTTTCTCCTTGTGATCTCCCGTTCACTTATCATCAATGGACTAACCCAATGTTTAATCACTTTAGCCTTGTTCTTCAAAAGCTGACCATTATCTCTGTGTACACTTCATCAGTTCTTGCTTTGTTTGGCAAACACTACGATCCTGGTTACTTCCAAGATCGTTGTCTTTTGTTCACTGGACAGCTACTGCACTTGCTGACTTTCCATAGTCAGTTACTTTGATTGAAGTCTTCTTCTGATCAACTTGTGAAAGACTTCAACTTGTATGGCTTCACAACTCAATCTGAATGCTAATTGGGTTGGTGCTTAGATCTTCTGTTAGCTTGCATGTCATTCATTGAGTGCTCCCTGGTTTCCTTCAGGTTGGATATAACTTTGCAGCTTAGAACAGAGGCTTCATACTTTGGATATTCTGGGAGTGCTCATTTGTTGAAAATCGTGTTTGCTCTACGATTCTGCCTTGGCGTTATGAGCACATCTGTTGAGGCCTTTGTTCTACACTCTACGATTCAGCTTCGGCTGTGCAGACACTACAACTCCGAGATCAGATCTTGACACTCTATGATTTCTGTGTTTATGCTAGTTATCTTCATCTGATCTTGCTTGACTACGATCTCTGCCTCTGATATGATCAGTAGACTCTACGACTCCGAGTGTTGTCTACGATTCTTGACTTGGCTTCGGCAGATGCTCGGTAGACTCATAGACAGGTTGTCTCTACAATTATGATCATGAATTCCTCAGCAGACTACGGCTCTGAGGAAGTTTTTCTCGTCACACTACGATCCTTCCTCGTCTCTCCTGGCAGTAGACGAACTCCAAGATCTACTATCTTGCAGACTACGATTCTGCCTTGATAGCTCTCGAGTTTTCCTTGACTCTCCTGGCAGACTAAGATTTCTAGTGCAGTGCTCGATGATCAGATAAGCCTATCTATTACATTATAAGATCAACCTAACAAGCTTGGTCTTTCTATATTTATAGTCCTTGTACATCATTTCTTTTTAAGGACTTTACAAAGCTGTTTTGCTTATGTAGGATCAACCTAACACATTTGATCAATTCATTCTAAGTTCTTGTACATATTTTCCTATTATCTATCAAAGGACTTTGCAGCTTTTCTTGATGCAAGCATACTTGCATATTCATTCATATATATCATAATCAAATCATATGTAAATAGGAATAACATTCACATGCTTATTCCTGACAAAAACTACTTCACTTACTATACATCATGCTTTCACATCTACACAACTAGACCACATAAGCATGCTTGCATGTATTTAGTTCATTTACACATAGCTAGTATAGTTCTCTACTTGAAAACTCATTTTAAATCATGCTTGAATAGTCTATATTATGCCTAACAATATAAACCAATATATCAGTCACATGCTAAGGCATAAAATGTTCACCAAATTTTGTTTCCAAATCTTTAAGTTTTCTTTGAATACACATACTAAACCAAGCTAACATGATTTAATATAACCAAAACAACATCAAACCATATGTTAGGGTCATTTACATGCATAGTCAAACCAAAATAACATGCTCATGACAACACGAGGTAAGCAAAATCAGTTTCCAAGATGGGCAACCCGCGCGACCGCGCGTTTTTGTACTATAAAAGTGGTGCGGTCGCGCCACTTTGGTCAAAGACAAAAAAAATGGCTCTGCTTCTACAGAGCCTCAACACAAGCATTACTAATTCCTTCTAGCTGCAACTCAGACTAACTACAATACTTCTAAACATGCATAAAACCTTAACTAACATTATGCTAATAACTTCCAGGCCAATTCACAAAGATTATAATTATAGAAATTTACTAACTTGGAAACTAAGAACATAGAACATGATTATTACCTCTTGAAGCATGAAATTAATTCCCTCAATTCATTGACTATACTCCCACTCCCCTTGCCATCATCACCATCATTTGCAAGCTAGCTTGAGAATAGGAGGTAGACTAGACCAATGGCCATTACACGTAACTTAGAGAAATGGGACAAAGCTCTTTAAAACTCAACGTATGCAAAATGTCTATTAGCTTACTTAAGTTTTATTCCTTTTGGGTGTACAAATGTAACTTTAATGAGATAATATTATTACATTGTGATAAGTTAGGGTACCTATATACATAATTATATAATCCATATATATTAGGTTAGTCCAAATAATATTTAAATTGGGTTGGAACATAATTAGTTGGGTATTAATAACTCATTA
This sequence comes from Panax ginseng, assembly GCA_020205605.1. Taxonomy (NCBI): domain Eukaryota; kingdom Viridiplantae; phylum Streptophyta; class Magnoliopsida; order Apiales; family Araliaceae; genus Panax; species Panax ginseng. Next base: position 83,455,486 of record CM035141.1, read on the forward strand.
TTTCCACAAAACTTTATTATTCTAATAGTTGTAAATTTGCACATCATCGATTTAATATTACATAAAGTACATCTTTAATGTCTCACACATACATGTTGTCACATAAACCTCCTTATAACTCATTCAATTTTTTTACTATATAGTTTTATATATTACATAGTCACATTAAAGAGTCACACTACACTTCCTTTTTAATTGAATGTATGTACCATATATAATACTAGTAATTATCACATATCTTGCACACAATAATAATTTGAATAAATATAAATCATATTATATTAATTATTTACTCATTAATATTTTATTACTCCCAATAACAATTAATTAACGATATGATATTAATTAATCATTCATTCTTTAATTTAATTAAACCATCATAATTTCCATTTTTGTGCCACACAAGGAATTTCACAAGTCTCATCATATTTCCCCACATATTCTCAATTAACATAAATTCAATTTAATCTAATTGAGCTACTCATCTCATGACATATAAATATTTATATAAAATAAATATTCACATTCTTATTAATATCATTATTAATTTTATTCATAAAATTCACTTGCCTTACATCCTCCCCCCTTATAAAAATTTTGTCCTCGGAATTGGTACAAGGTTACACAAATAAATGGGGATAGTCCATCGCCATCATATCTTCTAATTCTCATGTGGCCTCCTCGGCATCGTTGTTTTGCCAAAGTACTTTTACAGAAGATATACTTTATTTCTTAATGTCTGCTCTTTTCTATCTAATATCTGGACAGGAATTTCTTCACATGCCATATTCTTCTCTACTTGAATGGGCTCGTAGGAAATCACGTGTTTGTAGTCAGGCTTGTACGGACGCAACACAGAGATGTGAAACACTTTGTGGATGTGCTCCAACTCAGGTGGTAATGCAACTTTGTACGCCACTTTGCCCACTCGCTTCAATATCTTGAATGGTCATATGAACCTCGGACTCAATTTTCCCTTCTTGCTGAATCATATTTTTCCTTTCCAGGGAGATACTTTTAGGAAAACGAAACTTCCGATTTTAAAGTTTCGGCCTTGACGATGCAAATCTGCGTACTTTTTCTGGCGATCTTGAGCTGCTACCAGTCTTGCTCTTATCATTGTCACTACATTTGCAGTTTGTTGCACTAACTCCGGTCCTAATATCTTTCGTTCTCAGACCTCATCCCAACACAACGGTGTTCTACACTTTCTCCCATAAAAGGCTTCGTATGGTGGCATGCCGATACTCGCATGATAACTATTGTTATATACAATTCCACTATGGGTAGGTGATCGTCCCAATTTTCCTTGAAGTCCATCACGCAGGTTCTAAGCATGTCCTCCAACGTTTGTATCGTTCGCTCACTTTGTCCGTCTGTCTACGGATGATAAGCAGTACTCAACCTCAACTGTGTTCCCATCCTCTCTTGCAAGCTTTTCCAGAATTTTGACATGAAACGCGGATCTCGATCAGAGACAATTGACACCAGCATTCCATGTCGTGAAATAATTTCCTTTACGTACAGGCTTGCTAACTGATTTAAATTATATCGAATCTTGATTGGTAAAAAATGAGCCGTCTTCGTTAGTTGATATATGATAACCTAAATGGCATCAAAACCTTTCTGCGTGACTGAAAGTCCCGCCATGAAGTCCATCGTAATGTGCTCTCATTTTCACTCTGGTATTTCCAATGGTTGAAATAGACCACTCGGCCTCTGGTGCTTTGCTTTGATCCATTCGCAAGTAAGACATTTACTGACGCACTCTGCGACTTCTCATTTCATATTGGGCCACCAAAAATGTTGCCTCAAATCTCGACACATCTTTGAGCCTCCTGGATGAACGAAATACATCGTATTGTGTGCCTCGTGCAAAAACTTTTCCCTCAACTCGTTTACCGCTGGCACCCGCACTCTCCCTTCGAATCACAAAATACCGTCTTTATCCATTTTGAATCTCTCCTCTTCATTTTCTGCGATCCTCTTCTTGATTTTCTCGCACTCTTCATCCTTCTCTTGTGATTCCATTACTCTGTCTAACAAGGTTGGACGAGCTTCTACTACAACCAATTTTTTTTCAGACCTCCCTGGTCCCTTTACCTTTATTTCTAATTTCTCCATTTCCCTTATTAACTCCTCCTGAGTTGTCAGTTAAAACAACGTCTCCCTTCCTTTCCTGCTTAGCGTATCGACTACTACATTTTCCTTTCCCGGGTGATAAAGAATATCGTAGTTATAATCCTTAATTAATTCTAACCACCTTCTCTGACACATGTTCAACTCCTTTTTTGTGAAGATATATTTCAGACTCTTGTGGTCCGTGTGTATCTCACATTTCTCTTCGTACAAATAATGTCCCTAAATTTTTAACGCAAAAACTACTGCCGCTAACTCGAGGTCGTGAGTAGGGTATCATTTTTCGTAATCCTTCAGTTGTCGCGATGCATAGGAAATGACTTTGCCATATTGCATTAGCACACATCCAAGTGCCTTGTGCGATGCATCACTATATACCACGAAACCTCCCGCATCATCTGGTAATGATAATACATGTGCCTCGCTTAGTCTCTTCTTCAACTCCTGAAAACTTTCTTCGCATTTGCCTGTCCAAATGAACTTTACCGTCTACCTCGTTAGATTGGTCAATGGGGTTGATATTTTAGAAAAATCCTGGATAAATCTTCGATAGTACCCAACTAACCCTAAGAAACTTCTTACTTCTGTTGGTGTCTTCGATTGTTCCCAACTGATTATCGCCTCCACTTTTGCAGGATCTAGTGAAATTCCATTTTGGTCTGTTACGTGTCCTAAAAATTGAACCTTTTACATCCAAAATTCACATTTTGAAAACTTTGCATACATCTTCTCCTTCCTTAGCGCCTCCAAAACCATCTTTAAATGTTCAGCGTGCTCTTCTTCCGTCTTTGAGTAGATCAAGATATCGTCGATGAAAACTATTACAAATTTATCCAAGTATGGCTTGAAGACTCAGTTCATCAAGTCCATGAATGCTGCCGGAGCATTAGTCAATCCGAATGACATTATCAAAAACTCGTAGTGTCCATAACGGTTTCGAAGCGTCATTGTGATGCCCCTAAAATAGGTATTCATCACCCATTCTGAGTCGCCAAATACATGGTACATAAATCAAATACAAACTTCTTTTATACAATACGACAACAGCGTAGCTTTAGAGATTTTACACGAATATTATCTCATAGACAGTATTCAAACTCAAATGAAATCCTCATTACATTTATTATCACACTATTTCATAAAATAGTGAGGACTACTATAGCCACCATCTCAAACCGTCACTCTGTTCCCCGACTAGTCTCAGCTATATTCGTATTTCCTGAAGAGAACGATGAAAGCAAAAGGGTGAGCTCAACTAGCCCAGTAAGAAATATTATGACTAAGATAATGCAGAATAAATTATCGTTAGCCTTCAATGATGTTAAACCGATAAAATATAATAAACATCAAGTTTAATCACAATGAACAAAAATAATCCATTAGAAGAGTCAAGTAGAGCATGATATTTACTATCTTCTATGATTTTAAAAGTTTATCATCAATTTTATCATTTGAGACTCAAATTTTAATAAATAAACCACATCATCGAATCATCCTCGCACTACTTGGGCCAAGGATATTCATGTAATCATCAATGGTCATGATTATACCGAATAATCCTCGGTGATATTCATACCAACAACCGTCCATCAATGCACTACAAAGCCAATGAAGATTTTACCACATCATTTGTAACATTACGGTCATGATTATACCGAATAATCCTAATAGTACTCGTGAATAGTACTTTGTGAATAGTACCCGTGAATAGTACTTTGTGAATATATAGTACCCGTGAATAGTACTTTGTGAATAGTGCTTTGTGAATAGTGCCGTAAAAATGAAAACTACTCATGGACAGTACTCCGGCATGAAAAGCTTAAAATTTAACAAGAATGTGTAGAAAATATCCTTGTGAAACGATACTAGATGAAGCGAAAATTTCAAGGATATTCTACTATTTTCACGGAGTATAGAAGCAATACTTTAATAAAATGAAGGTATAATCAGGAATACGAGACGAAATAATATTACTCACATACTACAGAGTATGGAAGAAAATATTATTCCTTATGAATACTGAAAAAAATAATATCCCTTACCTCGTAAAAAAAATTTGAATCTTCGAATAGTGAAGTAGTAGACTTCTCTTCTTCTTTCTCTCTATAGCTTCTCTCTCTATAATTGCTCTTGTGAGTCTTAGTGAATTGGTGAGAATGAAAGAAGAATGGGCTTCTATTTATAGAAAAATATAGTTTCGATAATTGCACGTTTTGGGGCTTGAAATATTACGGTATAATACCTTCATCTTTTCCTTCATTTTTAATTTAGTCATGCAAGTATTATCAATCTTGCACCACCTCCCCTAATATTACATCTTGTGAATCAATAGTACAATCATGTGAATCAATAGTACAATCATGTGAAAAAAATAATTACAGTATAGTACCTTCATCTATACCTCCATTTTTAATTTAGTCATACAAGTATTATCAATCTTGCACCACCTCCCCTAATAGTACATGCATGTGAATCAATAGTACACACATGTGAACAAATAGTTATAAGCATGTGAATTACTAGCAATTAATTGCTCATTTATCCGATTAATTACCTGATTGGTCAATATAACCTCCAGACATCCATTATTTATCGAAATAGATGTCGATTTCCACTAACACTAATAATCCCAACATAATGGAAATATCAATTTCATCTTTAATCAACACGAACTTATTCATCATTAATATTATAACTCACAATATTTAACAACCAGATCATTCCCAGGAAAGAAGGGGCTTTTCGATAAGGATTTCTCCCTATTGGCGCACAATTAGGTGACCAAACCTCTCATTGACAGAACTTTCTAGACATTGTCAATATTGTAAATAATAATATGAATAACTTTGTCGTCTCAATTATTGATTTAATAATATAAAATATTATGCAGATGATACTGTGACAATAATTGAATCAATAATATGAAAGATATTATCGTGATTCTTCGTAGCAATAATTGAGTATAACCGAGTGACTTCTCACATAAGCATCAATAATCAATACCGTGTGTCTACTATGCAACCACGCCAGACATCGTACTTTTTACCACCGGGTAGTTCAATAGTTTAACGGTAAAACTTTCGCCGTTATTTTTATAAAAAGATAATTCTGTCATTTTCTAACTACGACAATACTTTCATTGTGGGGTCCACCAATGATTGTGTCGTCGTACAAATATTCCCTGTTAAAATGAATATTCCTCGACCAATCGAATATTATATAACCACTTGCTTACTTTGTAAAATTTGTAAATAATACCCACAACTATAACATTATATCAAATTCACACAAAAATATTCAAAAATATATTTCAAAAAAATTAATCTTTATTCATAAAAGTTGGGGTCTTACAACCTCCCCTTCTTATGAAATTTTGTCCTCGAAATTAGGGTGCGTACCTGATATGTCGAAGAGGTGAGGATACCTTGACTTCATTTCAGATTCTAACTCCCAGGTCATTTCCTCAACATCGTGGTTTCTCCAAAAAAAAACTTTGACTTGAGGTATAACCTTGGAGCGTAGAATATGATCATTCTTACCCAAAATTTTAACAGGTACCTCCTCATACGTTAAATCTTCCGCTATCTCGTCCGGTTCTAATTCAATAATGTGGTTCGGGTCTTTCACATATTTACGTAACATAGATATGTGAAAAACGTTATGACACTACAAAAAAACAGGGCATTACCGACGGGATTAATACCGACGGCTGAAACGCCGTCGTTAATGAGTATAATGCCGACGGGACGGCCGTCGGGAATGATACCCGTCGCCAATGTGTAATGATTCTATTCAAATACCCAATTTTTCTCTTCCGGTATGCCTTGAAAATATATAGGTCGACAGACTTATTTCATAAAATGTTAGGTCATCAAGATTGACATTAGTAGCGACGGTAGTATTAACGACGGCCTTGCCGTCGAGATTAGGTCTATATTTAATTTGGTCAGTTTAATTATTTTCATTCTGCTCCTTCGTTTTTTCCTTCCCTCCCTCGCGATTCTGGTTTCTCTTTTTGTCGTCGCCTTCTTCCTTCTTGTCGTCGCCCTCTGGCTGGTTCTCGCCGTCGCCACCATCCTCTATTTGCGTCACCGTCCCTCTCTATCTCTCAAGAAGCAAGGTATGTTTCCCCCAATCCAATTTTCCCCCAAATGTAACTTATTTTGGTCAGTTTAACAAAATATCAGTTGGTTAGGCTTAGATATCATTTGGGCTGGGAAATTCTTTGTGCTGAGCTAGTGAGCTGCATGCCTTCAAACTAAATGAGTGTTATGAGATCTTTGTGTGGTTTGGGGCAAGGCCTTCTAGTTTTGCTGCGATAAAAATTAGTTATATTTGAAGTGTACCTTGTTGCTGCGATAATTAATGATCAACATTACTCCCTCCATAGTCCCATAGTTGCTAGGGCTGAGCAAGTAACCAAATTGGAACCGAAACCGCACCAAAAACCGCACAAACCGCACCAATTAAAACCGCACCAACGGTTCCGGCGTATGTTGCGGTTTTAGGTTCGTTGAATAACCGAATTTATGGTTTTGGTTTGGTTACTAGCCAAAACCGCAACCATAAAACCGAAACCGCACCATATGTGTGTATGTATGTATGAAGGGGCGGATCGAGTACAAGGGAAGCTTATGCTCAATTTTATTTTTAATAGGTAAACTCAATAGGGGCAGAATTTATAAGTTAGTAAAGTCAAAGGGCCAAATTAATAAACAAGTTGAACTTGGTGGGGCAAAAGAAAAAACATCCATTCTAATCTAAATATCTAATTCTTCAAAGTTCAGACTTCAGAGGCTCAGAGCATTAGAGCAACAGACTTCAGAGCAACTAAAGTCTAAAGGGCCAAAGGCTACTGCTATTATGCTAAATAGCTAAAGTGCTAACTGCTAAGTACGCTTAGTCGCTTCAAGCTTCAAGCCATCAACCACCGTCCAGCGTCCACTGTGCCATCAAGGACGACAACAAGCGACTACGACCACCGTGACGCTGTGGCTAAGCAATCAGAATCGCGATCATGATCGTGGACGACAATGCGATCACTAACCACCTGTGCCATCATGAGTCCGCGACTTCTCCTTTTCTCGCGACCTTGTCTTCTCTTCTCATTCTATTGCAGTCTTTTCTTGAGATTTACAAGGTAACAAAATTAGGGCTTTTCATTCTTATGTTTTTCTCTGTTGATTTATATATTATGTTATTATGATTTTTATACTTAGACCTCTGAAATTATTAGGATACTTTGTTAATGTGTTTGGTTGATTTCAATGTTGGTTCATAGTTCTAATCTAGATCTCCTCAAATTCCAATTACCAGGTGAAAAGTTGAACTAGCCCCAAATTATGTCTTCTACCCCTCAAATTCCTTTAAATGAACATATTGAACAACAAAATCAACAAGCTGCTAATGAGGTATAAAATCAACACTCTTTTAGAGTTTTGTTATGCTAGTGCTATGTATTTCTAAGTAGTAGTTAATTATCATTTTATATACTTTTTATTTTCAGAATTAGCATGTATCATCTCATGTTGCCAATCCTATCAACATAGACGGTGATAAAAAGGAAGATAAGGATGAATGTAAGAGTAAAAAGCGTTCGATTGCTTGGGAACATTTTGAGGTATTAGAGGGTTGTGAAGTGGGTAAAGAGAAGGCAAAATGTAAATATTGCAAGGTTATAGTGGGATGTAACATTAGAAAGAATGGCACGGCCTCAATGGTTAATCATTTGTATAAATTTTGTGTTAAATCCCCCCTCCGAATCACTAAAGATAAAAAACAAAAGACTTTAGAATTTGTTGCTTTGACAAAGGAAGAGAGAGAGAAAAGTGCGAGCGCAACTCATAACCTTGAAAAGTCATACATTTAACCAAGAGAGGTTAAGGAAAAGAATTGCAATAATGTGTATTAAAGATAACCAACCTTTTAGTATTGTGGAACATGAGGAGTTTAGAGAATTCACGAGTGATGCGGAACCAAAGTTTAAGATGCCATCTCGTTGGATGCTAGAGATTGTCTAAAAATTTATAAGGAAGAAGTGATGAAATTGAAGCAAATTGTCACCTCACAACGAGTCTCCCTCACAACGGATACTTGGACATCCGTTCAAAACGTTAATTATATGTGTCTAACAGCTCATTGGGTTAACGATGATTGGAAGCTTTGTAAAAGAATTCTAAACTTTTGTCAAATTGAAAATCATAAAGGGGTTGCAATTGGGAAATTAGTACATGCTTTGTTGACAAAGTGGGGGATAGATCGTGTATTTACTATCACTAGAGATAATGCATCTTCGAATGACACCGCTATCTCATACTTGAAAATATTTATTCGTGGCCCGGAAGCAATATTAGAGAATAAATATATACATTTGAGATGTTGTGCTCATATTTTGAACTTGGTTGTGAAGGATGGCTTAAAAGATCAACATGTGTCTATTTCTAGGATACGAAATGCGGTGAGGTATGTTAGATCCTCTCCGGCAAGGCTTGCAAAATTTAAGACTTGTGTGGAAAGAGAGAAAATAAAGTGTGAGAAATTGGTGTGTCTTGATGTTGAGACTAGGTGGAACTCCACATATACGATGTTGGAGATTGCCGTAAAGTATGAAGGGGCTTTTGATAGGATGCTTATTGAGGATCTTAATTATGAGAGATTCTTTAAGCACGAGGAAGAGGAGGCTTGGGAGAATAATACTAGGAGAAGAAAGAGTAACAAGAAAATGGTTGAAGGATATCCGAAGTGGATTGATTTTGAAAATGTTAAGTGTTTCATTCAATTTTTGAAAATCTTTTATGATGTCACGATGAAAATATCCGGTTCCAAATATTGCACTTCAAATTTTTTTTTCATTGAACTTGTAAAAATGCAAGAGGCAATAGTGAAATTGTGTTCAAGTGGGGATCTTTTGATGAGAGATATGGCTAAAAGGATGAAAGAAAAATATGACAAGTATTGGGACAATCCGGATAATTCTAATTTCTTGTTATATGTCTCTGTTGCTTTAGATCCAAGATATAAGATGCATTATTTGGAATTTTGCTTTGCTAGACTTTATGGAAAAGGATCTTCAAAAACTACATTAATGTGTGAAAAAGTGGTGAAGACTCTACAAGAAATGTTTGACTATTATAAAGATAATACGGGAGGTGACATTTCTTCTTCTTCTGCTGTTGTAAACATGGAAGGGGATTTAGATGATGACTTTGAAAAGTACATGCAAGAACAAGTTGAAGGGGTTAGGGAAAAAACAGAGATTGATATATATTTGGTTGATGGTAGAGAGAAGAAAGATGAAAACTTTAATGTTTTGGGTTGGTGGAAAATGAATTCGGTGAAGTTTCCAATTCTTTCAAAAATTGCTAGGCATGTATTGGGTATACCTATTTCTACTGTTGCTTCGGAGTCCGCCTTTAGCACCGGGGGAAGGACTATTAATGCATATAGGAGTTCACTCTCTCCTAGGACGGCCGAAGCATTGATTTGTACTCAAGATTGGTTACGCAATTCACAAACTTTTGTCGACATTCGAGAATAATCGGAAGAACTTCAACAATTCGAGAATATTGAAAAAGGTATATGTTTATTGTATTTTTTAATTCTTTATTAGATTTTATTGTACTTTTCAAATATTCTTACATATAATTTTTTTTGGTATGCTTCATAGATGAATTCAATTCGTTTGAACAATGCGTGGTCGATGAGCAATACTGAAGGGTATCAAAGGGGCAGAGATAACACCGTAAGTCATGATAATAACTCAATTAGAAGTAGAAAATATCATTCCTTTATAATGGGTTAGTATAAAAGATTTCATTTTTTACTAAATTGTATATGGAAATATTGATTACATGTTTTTATTTATTGTTATTGATAAACCAAGAAAGCAGCAGAGAGCTATGTTTGTAGAATTAGTCACTTGAATGTTGAAATCCATGTCTTTGATAATCTAGTCATTTTGATTTGGGACAGACCTGCCAGAAGAAGGTAAAATCATTATCAACAACCTTATACTTCAAATTTAATTAACTAATTGTTTTTATTAGAGTTTTAAATGAAACCCAATTGGATTTGGATTTTAATTTATCACAGGAGAAAGAATACAAAGATGCTCTTGATGCTTTCAATGAGAAGAACAAGGAGAAAGTACAGTTAATTACTAGGTTGATGGAGGTAAGCAATGTAAGTTTACAAACTTGTTATTTGTCTACTTGAAATTCAGGTCTATTTGGCCCTAAACGAGTTGTTTGTTGTCAAAATTTTGATCATTTGGGTTATATATGGGTCATTTCAGTGTGAATGTATTTCTTAAGACGACTTTTCTTTTCTTTTTTCCTTTGTTCCTTCTAGTTATATATGGGTCATTTCGGTTTGATTGTATGTGATTGAGATATGCCACAGTAAAGCTGTAACTCAAGTTCAAGAAGTGCAACATGATTAAGGGAGTTGTAGTAATTTAAGCAGGCTAGTTTTATTGAACAAATTTAGTTGGTATGTTGTTGTAGTTATCTATGTTTGTGTACACATCTGTGGTTAGGTTATTACAAATCTACATTTGTATAGGTAACTGATGGAATTGGCATTAAATAGAGTAATCATTTTCTGCAAATGTCTTGCGCATATGAGATTCCATTTATAACATGTTACCAAGCTGTTTTCCAAAATTTGTGTTGGTTACATTGTTTCATTATCTGAAAATCATAGCCTAGTCGTGGTGTTGAAAATTCACTTTTTTTGTCGAGACCTTCGTAAATGGCTTAGTCGAGATTGAATTGTTAGAAGTTGGGTTCTTCTTTGAATTTGGGTTCTTCTTGGCATAAAGCATAAAGGAGTGTAGGAATTTGGGTTGCTGCTGGAATTTGAGTTTTGTTTAGCATAAAGTAAATGGCATAAAGCTGTAACAGAGAGCTTATTTTATAGTTTTCATTGTTGTATTTGTCTATATTAATGAACTTATATCAATTTCGAAAACAGAGAGCTTATTTTATATCTATTTTTGTTTCAATTGGTTTTGGAACCGAAATCGCACCAAATGAAACCGAACCGCACTTTTAAAACCGAAACCGTACCAATCACAAGCGGTTTCATGTGTGGTTTTGAATTTATCAAACCGCACCTAAGCGGTTTCGGGTGCGGTTTCGGCTTCAAACCGCACCAAACCGCACCATGCTCACCCCTAATAGTTGCTGTGTAATACAAATTTATCCAGTTGCAGTGTATTATTACTTCATTCTATTTTGCGTGTTTGGATGCATATTTCTCTGTAATTTCAGACTTTGCTCACAAGGACACATTAGTACTGTCATTTATGTTTGGACAAATTGGATTGCAGAGTACTTGAAGAAAGAATCTGTCATTTATGTGAGAGGTTTCAATTCACTTGTGTTTATCTATTGACATCATGAAATCACTTGGAGAAAAAATCTGTCATTTATGCTCTTTTATTGAACCTTACACATCGGCGTCCTGTCATTCACCAATAGCTGTTTGTGTGATATTGCATTCATTTAACAGACATCATTTGTGACCTATTCAAGTGTTACAACCATTCAAGATACTTGTACAAAAGGCACCCATATATTAACATTTGAAATAATGAAACAAAGCCTCCTATTATAAGACTTATTGTACTATATTATGTTTATGCAATTATAGCTTGTTTTGACTCGAGTGCCAATTATAAGACTGAGTTGTTCGGAAAGGTTTGTGAGCATCGAGCAATACTTGTTTTTTAAGCCTATGACATTTATAGATGACGAGTTGACGACCAAGTTAGGAGCTGGTTATATTGAGCTAGTTTCTATTACATGCTCAATCATCTATAGTGCAAGTCTGTAAGATGTGTTTGTTCAATGTTCACAAAGAATGTCCCGTTACTTAATCTTGAATAGAGAAAATTTTATTCGACAAATTGCTTATAAGATACAACAAGTAGTTTTATTCGACAAATTGCTAACAGAAAACCATTATTTTAAAGATTTTCCAAACCATTAGTTTGATTGTGTTTATCTAATTTTCCATATATATAGCAGACAGTTGTCCAAGATGTCTGTTGATCGAAGTTGGATGGAACGTAGGGTAGCCACTGATAAGAGTGGGCTTAGCTCTGAGTATCGTAGTGGGGTTGAACAGTTTCTCAACTTCGCGTTTGAGCAAGTTAGCGGCGATGAGATCAGATGTCCTTGTAATAGGTGTGTGAATGAAGTGTGGAAGGAAATGAGTGATGTCATGTGCGACTTATTTGCGTATGGGTTTAAACAGGGTTACACGACATGGATCTATCATGGGGAAACCTGGTTGGATGAACATGAATCAGAATCAGAATCCAGAGGTGACGAAACCTTTGACTGTACTAACATGATAGTCGAAGCTGTTGGTTCATACTTCCAGTGGAATACAGACAGGGATGGCAGTAGCGTCGAGCAAGAGCCGAATGACGGGGCTAAGGGTTTCTATGAGTTATTACATGAAGCAGCGACGCCACTGTATGACGGGCACGAAAAGCACACCGTCTTATCTGCCGTGACTAAGTTTTTACACTTCAAGAACGAGCATGACTATAGCGAGAGAGGTTTTAATGAACTGTTAAGCATTGTGAAGGAATGCTTACCTGCAGGCAATAAGTTACCGGAATCGTACTATGATGTGAAGAAAATGGTCAAAAGGCTCAATCTAGGGTATAAGAAGATTGATGCTTGTGAGAATGACTGTATGTTGTATTACGGTGATGTCAATAAAGATAAGAGGTCATGTGATATTTGTGGTACAAGTAGATACTGTGAACAACGCAAGAAAAAGGGAAAAGACGTGCCGAGAAAGATATTACGTTACTTTCCCATTGCCCCGAGGCTTCAGCGGTTGTTCATGTCAACACATACCGCCGAAGATATGAGGTGGCACTCTACACGGGACATAGTCGAAGGTCAACTGACGCACCCGGCAGATGGGCTTGAGTGGAAAATTTTTGATAGCAAGCACCCCTCGTTTGCTGAAGAGGTTCGCAATGTTAGGCTTGGACTTGCTACGGATGGGTTTAATCCGTTTAACGAGCCTTACACAAGGCCCTACTCAACTTGGCCGGTGATTATTGTTGTGTATAACCTCCCGCCTTCGATGTGCATGAAAGATCCCTACATGTTCATGCCTTTGCTGATTCCGGGTGATAAGAGTCCGAGTAAAGACATCAATGTCTACCTCAGGGCGTTAGTTGATGAGTTGAAGATGTTGTGGGAAAAAGGGGTTCAAACTTATGATGTATCTCTTAAGCAGAACTTTGACATGAGGCGCGCTTTTTATCGGATAATAAATGACTTCCGGCGTTAGGAATGATCGGTGGATGGTCGACTCACGGGGGCTTGTCATGTCCCGTGTGCATGGGGTCGATTAAAGTTATCTACTCTCAAACATGGGGGGAAAATGAGTTTCTTTGCAACATCCAGACAGTTTTTGCCTATTGAACATCGTTATCGACGGATGAGTAGACAATTCAATCGAAAAACAGAGAAACGTCAAGTACCTGGCCGTCTTTTTGGGTCAGCAGTGTTGAGTTGGATTAGTGATTTGAAGTTTCCACCTCCAGGGAAGAATCACAGATTGGAGCGAGCTTATGGTTACGGCAAGGTTCACAACTGGACACATAGATCCATGTTCTTTGACCTGCCTTATTGGGCTACACTCTGCATCCGTCATTGTTTAGATCCGATGCATACTGAGAAGAACGTATTTGATAACATTTTTTATACAGTCCTAGATGCCAGTGGTAGAACAAAGGATAACAACAAGTCGAGGCTTGATTTGGTAGAAATGAACATTAGGGAAGATCTGCGGCTGTATCAGGAGGGTAGTAAGACGGTAACGCCTAAAGCTGAATATACTTTGACCAGGGAACAGTTCATATTGATATGTAATTGGATCAGTGGACTAAAGCTCCCAGATGGATATTCTTCGAATATAGAAAAGTGTTGTAAAGTCGAAGAGCTGAAGTTTCGGGGTCTCAAAAGTCATGATTGTCACGTATTCATGCAGAAGTTGATCCCTGTGGCATTTATCGACTTGTTATCAAACGCGTGGGTTGAAGCATTGATGAGCTTTCTAATTTCTTCGAGATCTATGCTTGACGGAGCTTGTGTCAAAGACATAGATAAAATGGAGATGCAGATAGTGGAAATAATGTGCAAGTTAGAAATGATCTTCCCTCCATCGTTTTTTGATTCAATGGAGCATTTGCCTATTCACTTGCCATACGAAGCTAAGTTTGGTGGTCCCGTACAATATAGATGGATGTATCCATTCGAGAGGTAATGACATTAATGTTTTTAATACGGTAAAATGTTCATTCTTTTTTGCTAATCTATATATCACATAGGTATATGCGACGTCTAAAGCAAAAAGTGAAGAATAAAGCCCGTGTAGAGGGGTCAATTGCTGAAAGTTATGTTATGGAGGAACTTATTAATTTATGCTCGTTGTACTTTGAGCCGAATGTTCAGACGAAGCACAATCGCTTACGTCGGAATGAGGTTGTTGCGCACGAGGAAAATGGAGAATTAACGGCCTTTAGTCATCCTGTACGCCCATTCGGCGGTAAAAAAAGGCGATTCTTGACCGATAGTGAGTATGCAGCTGCCACATTGTATGCACTTGTCAACATGAATGAAGTAGCACCATACATTAAGTACGTAGTCATAACTTTTCAAATGTTGTCTTGTGTTATTGCGCCTATAAGTTCCTTCCATACACATTAAGTATATATAACTGTATTGCAGTCAATATGATGCTGAGATACGTGAAGCGGATCCGATTATATCGGACGGGGATTTACAAAATTTGGGGAATAGAGAATTTGTGCAATGGTTTAAAGATCATGTAAGTTTAACCGATTTGTAGTTCAATGAATCTACCATCACAAACATAATCTTATGGCGTAATTAACTTTATAATATGTTATGTTCATGTACATTAGGTCCTCACAGATGAGTTAGCTGACATTCGGCTAAAGCTTATAGCCGACGGCCCTGAAAGATCTGTAGATACTTATACATGCTGCATTGTCAACGATTATAGATTTAAGTGTTGCGATATTGGGGAAGTCGCTTCTTCTTATTCTGGTGTTGTGGTTAAAGGTAGCTGCTACGATAATGTTTGGGATGACTGGTATGGACGATTGCTAGAAGTTGTCGTTCTCAAATATTGGGGTCATAAAGAGTTAGTTTGCTTCAATTGTCATTGGTTTGATGTTGAGAATGGAGTTAGAGTAGATAAAAATTCAGGACTGGTGACTGTTAATGTTAAGTCAAAACTAAACTCAAACGAGCCTTTTATTTTAGCAAGTCAAGCAACACAAGTGTACTACGCGCGAAGTGTTAAAACTCCTGCAAGCCCATGGTATGCTGTAATAACCACCAAAGCCCATGGTTTTCAAGGCACAGCTCCTCGTCCAGACGATGAACCTTTACAAGTCGAGTCTACTAGTGTCACACCTGCTGATGTGACAATTATTAGTGAGTCTAGTGAAGAAGAGGATGATGTCGTCGCTGTCGAAAGTGAAGATGATGTTCTTGAGGAGGTAGATATAATTGAAGAAATCGTTGAGGATGATGAAGATGGTGATGACAATGATATTGAAGATTTACTGCTCGAAGATGACGATTCTGATATTGATGGCTTTGACGATATAAATGATTAGGAGTATGTATTCTTTGTGTCCTTTTAGTTGTTTTAGGTTACTATTTATGTTGTATCCTTTTAAAATGACTATTTATGTTGTGTCCTTTTAGTTGTATTCAAATGTAATTATTTGTTTTAGGTTACTATTTATCATTTTAAAATGACTATTTATGTTGTATTCTTTTTGTTGTATCTGTATGTTATCCTCTTTGTTGCTGTTCAAAAATATTGTGCATACGAATGTCTAATAATGTTTTGTTGATGATTTGACAAAGATATATATATATATATAGCGCTACACACACCACACTGGCGATCGTGGGGGGCGTCAGCAGTCGTCAAAATGCAGGTGTAGTGGGGGTGATGAGCAAGCCGGGTCGTCAGGTATAATTACATATTTTGTTAGGATACATCTTATTATTTTTTATCTTATATAGTATTGTCATTATATTCTTTTATATAAATAATGATGTATTTCACTACATAGGTGATCGTCGTAGGCCTCCGCGGGGACTAGCACGTGGCATGCTAGGGAATCCCCCTCAGGCGTCGATTATTTGTCGCATTGGGACTAATAGGTAATTTCATAGTTCTATATAGTATTGACATAGTATTTCGTTATTATATATTCTTTCTAATTTGTAGTATCCTTGACGCGACGCCGAGGAACACGTTGCTTGGGATCGTCCATAATCGATTCTCAAGCCCGTGGATGAGGTGGGCGGATGTGGATGATCGCACACGCCAGCTGATTTTTGCTGAGTTCAGGGTAAGATGTCATTCATTCATTCATATATATGTTTGTTTTATATGCATTCATATTTAGTTTGATTTATGTTGTCTACTAAGTTTCTTGATGTGTAATGTGCAGAGATATTACCGCTTTGAGGACGGGCAGGAAGCCCATGGCATGACTGTTCTACATAAATACTTGGAGATGAATTGGCACAAGTGGGTCCATGACTGGAAGAAGAAGGCCCAGACGAAGATGGTTGATGGACAGACACTTAAGGATGTTCGGCCAGATTTCATCTCTGCTGCGGTATGGGACCAGATGTGCAGCATTTGGGACGGCGAGGCCTTCAAGAAGATGTCGACACAACAGACAATGCCTCGACAATGAGAGTCGCTCTCCCAGACCGCACGGGTCTCAATCGTACGATCTCTACCGGGAGAGACTCGAGGTGAGTCTAAAGCATGCACCCTCCCGCTTGGAGTTTTGGTGGCACGCCTACCAGAAGAAAGGTGAAGGTGGTTATATATCTCCTGAGGCAGAACGCATTGCTGTAAGTTATTTAATTCTTTTATTTAGTATGTATTTAAAATTCGGTTATTGTTTTGAATTTTTTTGTTTTATATTTTGCGTATCTATTAATGTGTTTTTTTCAGCGACGATTCGAGGACCTTTCTGTGGCCCGGAGCAGCCAAAGAGGTGACACTGCAGTCGATGGTTCTACGCGTGTGGATGAGGAGATGGAGGACTGGTTGCAGGCTACAGGGGGACCAAAGAAGGGTAGAGTTTTGGGCATTCCCCATGTCCCAGCCTACACCTTAGTCCCTGCTGCGAGATCTCGGCGGCGCCCACCCACTGGAGGTAGTGGTTCGAGTGGATCGGGCGCCAGCCCTTCATTATCCGACGATTTCTTCCGGCGGATTATAGAGGGGTGCATGGCGAGAAGTGTTGTGCAGTCAGGAGCACCATCACGCGAGCGGATCTACCAGCTGGCTCAGGAGGTTGTCCACGGCTCCATAGATCCTACAGCTGCCGTTGACGACCTCATGGGTGTAGTACGGGAGGAAGCCATTCGTGTATGTGCGGTTGTCTTGGCCAATATCTTCCCACCACATATTCGACAGGTAAAAACAATTATTGATGTATTTCTTTATTTAATTTACAAAATTTGTAATTATATTACCCGAAAAAGAGACCAAAACCCGCGTCGGTAGTCCGAATGCCACGCAAACATACACATAGCACCGCGTAGGTATTAGACACGTGTTTCAACTGACGGAACTCGATTCCGACACACGAAAGCCGAGTTATCGCCCAGTTTGCAAAACTCGCCAACACTTAGGCAAAAAGCCGAAAAAGAGACCACAACCCGCGTCGGTAGTCCGAATGGCACGCAAACACACACATAGCACCGCGTAGGTATTAGACACGTGTTGCAACTGACGGGACTCGATTCCGACATACTAAGCCGAAGTTATCGCCAGCTTGCAAAACTCACAACACTTCGCAAAAAGCCGAAAAAGAGACCAAAATCCGCGTCGGTAGTCCGAACGCCACGCAAACACACACATAGCACCGCGTAGGTATTAGACACGTGTTTCATTTGACGGGACTCGATTCCGATATACGGAAGCCGAGTTATCGCCCAGTTTGCAAAACTCGCCAACACTTAAGCAAAAAGCCGAAAAAGAGACAAAAACCCGCGTCGATAGTCCGAACACCACGCAAACACACACATAGCACCGCGTAGGTATTAGACACGTGTTGCAACTGACGGGACTCGATTCCGACATACGGAAGCCGAGTTATCGCCCAGTTTGCAAAATTCGCCAACACTTAGGCAAAAAGCCGAAAAAGAGACTAAAACCCGCGTCGGTAGTCCGAACGCCACGCAAACACACACATAGCACCGCGTAGGTATTAGACACGTGTTGCAACTGACGGGACTCGATTCCGACATACTAAGAAGACGAAGTTATCGCCCAGTTTGCAAAACTCGCCAACACTTAGGCAAAAAGCCGAAAAAGAGACTAAAACCCGCGTCGGTAGTCCGAACGCCACGCAAACACACACATAGAACCGCGTAGGTATTAGACACGTGTTGCAACTGACGGGACTCGATTCCGACATACGGAAGCCGAGTTATCGCCCAGTTTGCAAAACTCGCCAACACTTAAGCAAAAAGCCGAAAAAGAGACCAAAACCCGCGTCTTAGTCCGAACGCCACGCAAACACACACATAGCACCGCGTAGGTATTAGACACGTGTTGCAACTGACGGACTCGATTCCGACATACGGAAGCCGAGTTATCGCCCAGTTTGCAAAACTCGCCAACACTTAGGCAAAAACCAGAAAAAGAGACCAAAACCCACGTCTGTAGTCCGAACGCCACGCAAACACACACATAACACCGCCAGAGGTATTATTAGACACGCAGTTGTAACCGACGGACTCGATTCCGACATACGGAAGCCGAGTTATCGCCCAGTTTGCAAATCTCGCCAACACTTAGGCAAAAAGCCGAAAAAGAGACCAAAACCCGCGTCGGTAGTCCGAACGCCACGCAAACACACACATATAGCACCGCTGTAGGGTATTAGACACACGTTGTTGTAATCGACGGACTCGATTCCGACATACGGAAGCCGAAGTTATCGCCAGCTTTGCAAAAAAACTCGCCAACACTTAGGCAAAAAAGTCAAAAGAGACCAAAACCCGCTACGAGTAGTCCGAACGCCACGCAAAACACACACATAGCACCGCCAGTAGGTATTAGACACGTGTTGAATCGACGGACTCGATTCCGACATACTAAGCCGAAGTTATCGCCAGCTTTGCAAAACTCGCCAACACTTAGGCAAAAAGCCAAAAAGAGACCAAAACCCGCTTTAGAGTCCGAACGCCACGCAAACACACACACATAGCACCACCAGAGGTATTAGACACGTGTTGCAACTGACGGGACTCGATTCCAACATACGGAAGCCGAGTTATCGCCCAGTTTGCAAAACTCGCCAACACTTAGGCAAAAAGCCGAAAAAGAGACTAAAACCCGCGTCGGTAGTCCGAACGCCACGCAAACACACACATAGCACCGCGTAGGTATTAGACACGTGTTGCAACTGACGGGACTCGATTCCGACATACGGAAGCCGAGTTATCGCCCAGTTTGCAAAACTCGCCAACACTTAGGCAAAAAAGCCAAAAGAGACCAAAAACCCGCTGCTTAGAGTCCGAACGCCACGCAAACACACACACATAGCACCGCTGAGGTATTAGACACGTGTTGTAATCGACGGACTTGATTTCGACATACGGAAGCCGAAGGTTATCGCCAGTTTGCAAAACTCGCCAACACTTAGGCAAAAAAGCCAAAAGAGACTAAAACCCGCTTTGTAGTCCGAACGCCACGCAAACACACACATATAGCACCGCTGAGAGTATTAGACACGTTGTTGCAACCGACGGACTCGATTCCGACATACGGAAAGCCGAAAGTTATCGCCAATTTGCAAAAAACTCGCCAACACTTAGCAAAAAAGTCAAAAAGAGACCAAAACCCGCTTGCAGAGTCCGAACGCCACGCAAACACACACATAGCACCGCCAGAGGTATTAGACACGTGTTGCAACCGACGGACTCGATTCGACACACACTAAGCCGAAGTTATCGCCACTTTGCAAAACTCGCCAACACTTAGCAAAAAAGCCGAAAAAGAGACCAAAACCCGCTTTAGTAGTCCGAACGCCACGCAAACACACACACATAGCACCGCCAGTAGGTATTAGACACACGTGTTGTAATCGACGGACTCGATTCCGACATACGAAGCCGAGTTATCGCCCAGTTTGCAAAACTCGCCAACACTTAGGCAAAAAGCTGAAAAAGAGACCAAAACCCGCGTCGGTAGTCCGAACGGCACGCAAACACACACATAGCACCGCGTAGGTATTAGACACGGGTTGCAACTGACGGGACTCGATTCCGACATACGAAAGCCGAGTTATCGCCCAGTTTGCAAAACTCGCCAACACTTAGTCAAAAAGCCGAAAAGAGACCAAAACCCGCGTCGGTAGTCCGAACGCCACGCAAACACACACATAGCACCGCGTAGGTATTAGACACGTGTTGCAACTGACGGGACTCGATTCCGACATACGGAAGCCGAGTTATCGCCCAGTTTGCAAAACTCGCCAACACTTAGGCAAAAAGCCGAAAAGAGACCAAAACCCGCGTCGGTAGTCCGAACGCCACGCAAACACACACACATAGCACCGCCAGAGAGGTATTAGACACGTTGTTGCAACCGACGGACTCGATTCCGACATACGGAAGCCGAAGTTATCGCCAGCTTTGCAAAACGCCAACACTTAGGCAAAAAGCCAAAAGAGACTAAAACCCGCTGCAGAGTCCGAACGCCACGCAAACACACACACACATAGCACCGCCAGAGGTATTAGACACGTGTTGTTGCAAACCGACGGACTCGATTCCGACATACTAAGCCGAAGTTATCGCCTCGCCTTTGCAAAACTCGCCAACACTTAGGCAAAAAAAGTCAAAAGAGACCAAAACCCGCTTAGTAGTCCCAACGCCACGCAAAACACACACATAGCACCGCAGAGGTATTAGACACGTGTTGTTGTAATCGACGGACTCGATTCCGACATACGGAAGCCGAAAGCATCGCCAGCTTTGCAAAAAACTCGCCAACACTTAGTAAAAAAGCCGAAAAAGAGACCAAAACCCGCTGCTTAGTAGAGTCCGAACGCCACGCAAACACACACATAGCACCGCTGAGGTATTAGACACGTGTTGCAACCGACGGACTCGATTCCGACATACGAAGCCGAAAGTTATCGCCTCACTTTGCAAAACTCGCCAACACTTAGCAAAAAGTCAAAAAGAGACCAAAACCCGCTTTCCGAGTCCGAACGCCACGCAAACACACACATAGCACCGCTGTAGGTATTAGACACGTGTTGCAATCGACGGACTCGATTCCGACATACTAAGCCGAAGTTATCGCCCAGCTTTGCAAAACTCGCCAACACTTAGGCAAAAAGCCAAAAGAGAGACCAAAACCCGCTTTTAGTCCCGAACGCCACGCAAACACACACATAGCACCGCCAGAGGTATTAGACACGTGTTGTTGTAACCGACGGACTCGATTCCGACATACGGAAGCCGAAGTTATCGCCAGCTTTTGCAAAACTCGCCAACACTTAGCAAAAAAGCCAAAAAAAAGACCAAAACCCGCTACGCTTAGTCCGAACGCCACGCAAACACACACACATAGCACCGCAGAGGGTATTAGACACGTTTGCAATCGACGGACTCGATTCCGACATACGGAAGCCGAAGTTATCGCCAGCTTTGCAAAACTCGCCAACACTTAGCAAAAAGTCAAAAAGAGACCAAAACCCGCTTGAGTCCGAACGCCACGCAAACACACACATAGCACCGCTGTAGGTATTAGACACGCGTTGTTGCAATCGACGGACTCGATTCCGACATACGGAAGCCAAGTTATCGCCCAGTTTGCAAAACACGCCAACACTTAGGGGAAAAAAAGCCGAAAAGAGACCAAAACCCGCTTTAGTCCGAACGCCACGCAAACACACACATAGCACCGCCAGAGGTATTAGACACGTGTTGCAATCGACGGACTCGATTCCGACATACGGAAGCCGAAGTTATCGCCTCAGCTTGCAAAAACTCGCCAACACTTAGCAAAAAAAGCCAAAAGAGACCAAAACCCGCGCTTGTAGTCCGACGCCACGCAAACACACACACATAGCACCGCCAGAGAGTATTAGACACGTGTTGTTGCAACCGACGGACTCGATTCCGACATACTTGAAGCCGAAAGTTATCGCCAGCTTTGCAAAACTCGCCAACACTTAGCAAAAAAGCCAAAAGAGACCAAAACCCGCTTTGGTAGTCCGAACGCCACGCAAACACACACACATAGCACCGCTGTAGAGAGTATTAGACACGTGTTGCAATCGACGGACTCGATTCCGACATACTAAGCCGAAGTTATCGCCAGCTTTGCAAAACTCGCCAACACACTTGGCAAAAAGCCAAAAAGAGACCAAAACCCGCTTGTAGTCCGAACGCCACGCAAACACACACATATAGCACCGCTGTAGGTATTAGACACACGTGTTGCAACCGACGGACTCGATTCACACATACTAAAGCCGAAGTTATCGCCAGCTTTGCAAAACTCGCCAACACTTAGGCAAAAAGCCGAAAAAGAGACCAAAACCCGCTTCCGTAGTCCGAACGCCACGCAAACACACACATAGCACCGCGTAGGTATTAGACACGTGTTGCAACTGACGGGACTCGATTCCGACATACTAAAGCCGAAAGTTATCGCCAGCTTTGCAAAACTCGCCAACACTTAGCAAAAAGCCAAAAAGAGACCAAAACCCGCTTTGAGAGTCCGAACGCCACGCAAACACACACACACATAGCACACCAGAGGTATTAGACACGTGTTGCAATCGACGGACTCGATTCCGACATACGGAAGCCGAAGTTATCGCCAGCTTTGCAAAAACTCGCCAACACTTAGGCAAAAAAGCCAAAAGAGACCAAAACCCGCTGCCTTGTAGTCCGAACGCCACGCAAACACACACATAGCACCGCCAGAGAGAGGTAGACACGTGTTGCAATCGACGGACTCGATTCCGACATACTAAGCCGAAGTTATCGCCTCAGCTTTGCAAAACTCGCCAACACTTAGCAAAAAAGTCAAAAAGAGACCAAAACCCGCTGCTTAGTAGTCCGAACGCCACGCAAACACACACATAGCACCGCTGAGAGTATTAGTATTAGACGTGTTGTGCAAATCGACGGACTCGATTCCGACATACGGAAGCCGAAAGTTATCGCCAGCTTTGCAAAACTCGCCAACACTTAGGCAAAAAGCCAAAAAAGAGACTAAAAACCCGCTTGTTTAGTCCGAACGCCACGCAAACACACACACATAGCACCGCTGTAGGTATTAGACACGTGTGTTGCAATCCGACGGACTCGATTCCGACATACTAAGCCGAAGTTATCGCCAGCTTTGCAAAAAACTCGCCAACACTTAGCAAAAAGTCAAAAAGAGACCAAAACCCGCTTGGCAGTCCGAACGCCACGCAAACACACACATAGCACCGCAGAGGTATTAGACACGTGTTGCAATCGACGGACTCGATTCCGACATACTAAGCCGAAGTTATCGCCAGCTTTGCAAAACTCGCCAACACTTAGCAAAAAAGCCAAAAAGAGACCAAAACCCGCTTTTTGGTAGTCCGAACGCCACGCAAACACACACATAGCACCGCTGAGGTATTAGACACGTTGTTGCAATCGACGGACTCGATTCCGACATACTAAGCCGAAAGTTATCGCCAGCTTTGCAAAACTCGCCAACACTTAGGCAAAAAAGTCAAAAAGAGACCAAAACCCGCGTCGTTAGTCCGAACGCCACGCAAACACACACATAGCACCGCGTAGGTATTAGACACGTGTTGCAACTGACGGACTCGATTCCGACATACGGAAGCCGAGTTATCGCCAGGTTTGCAAAACTCGCCAACACTTAGCAAAAAGCCGAAAAAGAGACCAAAACCCGCGTCGGTAGTCCGAACGCCACGCAAACACACACATAGCACCGCGTAGGTAT
Organism: Panax ginseng; assembly: GCA_020205605.1. Taxonomy (NCBI): domain Eukaryota; kingdom Viridiplantae; phylum Streptophyta; class Magnoliopsida; order Apiales; family Araliaceae; genus Panax; species Panax ginseng. Next base: position 83,479,711 of record CM035141.1, read on the forward strand.
TAGACACGTGTTGCAACTGACGGGACTCGATTCCGACATACGGAAGCCGAGTTATCGCCAGGTTTGCAAAACTCGCCAACACTTAGAAAAAAAGCCCAAAAAGAGACCAAAACCCGCTTGCTTTAGTCCCGAACGCCACGCAAACACACACATAGCACCGCAGAGGTATTAGACACGTGTTGAATCGACGGACTCGATTCCGACATACGGAAGCCGAAAGTTATCGCCAGCTTTGCAAAACTCGCCAACACTTAGCAAAAAAAGCCGAAAGAGACCAAAACCCGCTTTTTAGTCCGAACGCCACGCAAACACACACATAGCACCGCTGTAGGTATTAGACACGTCAGCAATCGACGGACTCGATTCCGACATACTAAGCCGAAGTTATCGCCAGCTTTGCAAAACTCGCCAACACTTTAGCAAAAAAGCCAAAAGAGACCAAAACCCGCTTCAGAGTCCGAACGCCACGCAAACACACACATAGCACCGCGTAGGTATTAGACACTTGTTGCAACTGACGGGACTCGATTCCGACATACGGAAGCCGAGTTATCGCCCAGTTTGCAAAACTCGCCAACACTTAGGCAAAAAGCCGAAAAGAGACCAAAACCCGCGTTTAGTCCGAACGCCACGCAAACACACACATAGCACCGCGTAGGTATTAGACACGTGTTGCAACTGACGGGACTCGATTCCGACATACGGAAACCGAAGTTATCGCCAGCTTTGCAAAACTCGCCAACACTTAGCAAAAAGTCAAAAAGAGAGACAAAAACCCGCCTTGTAGTCCGAACGCCACGCAAACACACACATAGCACCGCCAGAGGTATTAGACACGTGTTGCAATCGACGGACTCGATTCGACATACGGAAGCCGAAGTTATCGCCAGCTTTGCAAAACTCGCGCCAACACTTAGCAAAAAGTCCGAAAGAGAAAACCAAAACCCGCCGCAAACACAGTCCCAACGCCACGCAAACACACACATAGCACCGCAGTAGGTATTAGACACGTGTTGTTGAACCGACGGACTCGATTCCGACATACGGAGCCGAAAGTTATCGCCAGCTTTGCAAAACTCGCCAACACTTAGCAAAAAAAAAAGAAAAAGAGACCAAAACCCGCTTTTGTAGTCCGAACGCCACGCAAACACACACATAGCACCGCAGAGGTATTAGACACGCGTTGTTGAATCGACGGACTCGATTCCGACATACGGAAGCCGAAGTTATCGCCAGCTTTGCAAAACTCGCCAACACTTAGGCAAAAAAAGTCAAAAAGAGACCAAAACCCGCTTGCTTGAGTCCGAACGCCACGCAAACACACACATAGCACCGCCAGAGGTATTAGACACGTGTTGAATCGACGGACTCGATTCCGACATACGGAAGCCGAAGTTATCGCCAGCTTTGCAAAATCGCCAACACTTAGGCAAAAAGCCAAAAAGAGACCAAAACCCGCTTGTAGTCCGAACGCCACGCAAACACACACATAGCACCGCACAGAGGTATTAGACACGTGTTGTAAATCGACGGACTCGATTCCGACATACTAAGCCGAAAGTTATCGCCTACTTTGCAAAAACTCGCCAACACTTAGCAAAAAGCCAAAAAGAGACCAAAACCCGCTTTAGTCCGAACGCCACGCAAACACACACACATAACCGCTGAGGTATTAGACACGTTGTGAATCGACGGACTCGATTCCGACATACGGAAGCCGAAGTTATCGCCCAGCTTTGCAAAACTCGCCAACACTTAGCAAAAAGTCAAAAAGAGACCAAAACCCGCTTTTAGTCCCAAACGCCACGCAAACACACACACATAGCAAGCACAGAGGTAGGTATTAGACACACGTGTTGCAATCGACGGACTCGATTCCGACACGGAAGCCGAAGTTATCGCCTCCGCCTTGCAAAAACTCGCCAACACTTAGCAAAAAAAGCCGAAAAAGAGACCAAAACCCGCTTTTTGTAGTCCGAACGCCACGCAAACACACACATAGCACCGCAGAGGGTATTAGACACGTTGTTGCAATCGACGGACTCGATTCCGATACGGAAGCCGAAGTTATCGCCAGCTTTGCAAAACTCGCCAACACTTAGCAAAAAAGCCAAAAAGAGACCAAAACCCGCTGCTTGCAGAGTCCCGAACGCCACGCAAACACACACATAGCACCGCCAGGGTATTAGACACGTGTTGTAATCGACGGACTCGATTCCGACATACGGAAGCCGAAGTTATCGCCCAGCTTTGCAAAACTCGCCAACACTTAGCAAAAAAGCCAAAAAGAGACCAAAACCCGCTACGCTTAGTCCGAACGCCACGCAAACACACACACATAGCACCGCTGAGGTATTAGACACACGTTGTTGCAATCGACGGACTCGATTCCGACATACGAAGCCGAAAGTTATCGCCAGCTTTGCAAAACTCGCCAACACTTAGGCAAAAAGCCAAAAGAGACCAAAACCCGCTGCTTAGTCCGAACGCCACGCAAACACACACATAAAGCACCGCCAGAGGTATAGAGACACGTGTTGCAAATCGACGGACTCGATTCCGACATACGGAAGCCGAAGTTATCGCCAGCTTTGCAAAAACTCGCCAACACTTAGGCAAAAAGCCGAAAAGAGACCAAAACCCGCTTTTAGTCCGAACGCCACGCAAACACACACATAGCACCGCAGAGGTATTAGACACGCGTTGTAAATCGACGGACTCGATTCCGACATACTAAGCCGAAGTTATCGCCAGCTTTGCAAAACTCGCCAACACTTAGGCAAAAAAGCCAAAAAGAGACCAAAACCCGCGCTTAGTCCAACGCCACGCAAACACACACATAGCACCGCAGAGGGTATTAGACACGCAGTTGAATCGACGGACTCGATTCCGACATACTAAGCCGAAGTTATCGCCAGCTTTGCAAAACTCGCCAACACTTAGCAAAAAGCCAAAAAGAGACCAAAACCCGCTTAGTAGAGTCCGAACGCCACGCAAACACACACATAGCACCGCCAGAGGTATTAGACACGTGTTGTAACCGACGGACTCGATTCCGACATACTAAGCCGAAAGTTATCGCCAGCTTTGCAAAACTCGCCAACACTTAGCAAAAAGCCAAAAAAGAGACCAAAACCCGCTTGCAGAGTCCGAACGCCACGCAAACACACACACATAGCACCGCGTAGGTATTAGACACGTGTTGCAACTGACGGGACTCGATTCCGACATACGGAAGCCGAGTTATCGCCCAGTTTGCAAAACTCGCCAACACTTAGGCAAAAAGCCGAAAAAGAGACCAAAACCCGCGTCGTTAGTCCGAACGCCACGCAAACACACACATAGCACCGCGTAGATATTAGACACGTGTTGCAATTGACGGACTCGATTCCGACATACGGAAGCCGAAAGTATCGCCAGCTTTGCAAAAACTCGCCAACACTTAGGCAAAAAGCCAAAAAAGAGACCAAAACCCGCTTGCTAGTCCGAACGCCACGCAAACACACACATAGCACCGCAGAGGTATTAGACACACGTTTGTAACCGACGGACTCGATTCCGACATACTAAGCCGAAGTTATCGCCAGCTTTGCAAAACTCGCCAACACTTAGCAAAAAAAAGTCAAAAAGAGACCAAAACCCGCTTGTAGTCCGAACGCCACGCAAACACACACATAGCAATCACTGCCAGAGTATTAGACACGTGTTGCAACCGACGGACTCGATTCCGACATACGGAAGCCGAAGTTATCGCCAGCTTTGCAAAACTCGCCAACACTTAGCAAAAAGCCAAAAGAGACCAAAACCCGCTTGCAGAGTCCGAACGCCACGCAAACACACACATAGCACCGCCAGAGGTATTAGACACGTGTTGCAACCGACGGACTCGATTCCGACATACTAAGCCCGAAGTTATCGCCAGCTTTGCAAAAACTCGCCAACACTTAGGCAAAAAGCCAAAAAGAGACCAAAACCCGCTTGTAGTCCGAACGCCACGCAAACACACACATAGCACCGCCAGAGGTATTAGACACGTGTTGTAACCGACGGACTCGATTCCGACATACGGAAGCCGAAGTTATCGCCTACTTTGCAAAACTCGCCAACACTTAGGCAAAAAAAGCCAAAAAAGAGACCAAACCCGCTTAGTCCGTCCGAACGCCACGCAAACACACACATAGCACCACAGCTGTAGAGGTATTAGACACACGCGTTTGCAACCGACGGACTCGATTCCGACATACCTGAAGCCGAAGTTATCGCCAAAGCTTTGCAAAACTCGCCAACACTTAGCAAAAAGTCAAAAGAGACCAAAACCCGCTGCTTAGTAGTCCGAACGCCACGCAAACACACACATAGCACGCTGAGGTATTAGACACGCATTGCAAATCGACGGACTCGATTCCGACATATACCGAAGCCGAAGTTATCGCCAGCTTTGCAAAACTCGCCAACACTTAGCAAAAAGCCAAAAAGAGACCAAAACCCGCTTTTAGTCCGAACGCCACGCAAACACACACATAGCACCACTGAGGTATTAGACACGTGTTGCAACCGACGGACTCGATTCCGACATACTAAGCCGAAGTTATCGCCCAGCTTGCAAAACTCGCCAACACTTAGCAAAAAGCCAAAAAAAGAGACCAAAACCCGCTTTAGTCCGAACGCCACGCAAACACACACATAGCACCGCAGAGGTATTAGACACGGTTGTAATCGACGGACTCGATTCCGATCGATTCCGACATACGAAGCCGAAGTTATCGCCCAGCTTGCAAAACTCGCCAACACTTAGGCAAAAAGCCGTCAAAAGAGACCAAAACCCGCTTTAGTCCGAACGCCACGCAAACACACACATAGCAATCACTGAGGGTATTAGACACGTGTTGCAATCGACGGACTCTCGATTTCCGACATACTAAAGCCGAAGTTATCGCCAGCTTTGCAAAACTCGCCAACACTTAGCAAAAAAGCCAAAAAGAGACCAAAACCCGCTTGTAGTCCGAACGCCACGCAAACACACACACACAGCACCGCGTAGGTATTAGGACACGTTGTTGTAACCGACGGACTCGATTCCGACATACTAAGCCGAAAGTATCGCCCAGCTTTGCAAAACTCGCCAACACTTAGGCAAAAAAGCCAAAAAAGAGACCAAAACCCGCTTTAGTCCGAACGCCACGCAAACACACACACATAGCACCGCCACAGGTATTAGATTAGACGTGTTGTAACCGACGGACTCGATTCCGACATACGGAAGCCGAAAGTTATCGCCTCAGCTTTGCAAAACTCGCCAACACTTAGCAAAAAAGCCAAAAGAGACCAAAACCCGCTTGTAGTCCGAACGCCACGCAAACACACACACACATAGCACCGCTGAGGTATTAGACACGTGTTTGTAACCGACGGACTCGATTCCGACATACGGAAGCCGAAGTTATCGCCAAAACTCGCTTTGCAAAACTCGCCAACACTTAGCAAAAAGCCAAAAAGAGACCAAAACCCGCTTTAGTCCGAAACGCCACGCAAACACACACACATAGCACCGCAGAGAGGTATTAGACACGTGTTGCAATCGACGGACTCGATTCCGACATACGGAAGCCGAAGTTATCGCCAGCTTTGCAAAACTCGCCAACACTTAGCAAAAAGCCAAAAAGAGACCAAAACCCGCCGTAGTCCGAACGCCACGCAAACACACACACATAGCACCGCGTAGGTATTAGACACGTGTTGCAACTGACGGGACTCGATTCCGACATACGGAAGCCGAGTTATCGCCCAGTTTGCAAAACTCGCCAACACTTAGGCAAAAAGCCGAAAAAGAGACCAAAACCCGCGTCGGTAGTTCGAACGCCACGCAAACACACACATAGCACCGCGTAGGTGTTAGACACGTGTTGCAACTGAAGGGCCTCGATTCCGACATACGGAAGCCGAGTTATCGCCCAGTTTGCAAAACTCGCCAACACTTAGGCAAAAAGCCGAAAAAGAGACCAAAACCCACGTCGGTAGTCCGAACGCCACGCAAACACACACATAGCACCGCGTAGGTATTAGACACGACGTGTTTGCAACGACGGACTCGATTCCGACATACTAAGCCGAAGTTATCGCCAGCTTTGCAAAACTCGCCAACACTTAGGCAAAAAGCCAAAAGAGACCAAAACCCGCTACTTGTAGTCCGAACGCCACGCAAACACACACATAGCACCAGCAGTAGGTATTAGACACACACGTTGCAACCGACGGACTCGATTCCGACATACGGAAGCCGAAGTTATCGCCAGCTTTTTGCAAAACTCGCCAACACTTAGGCAAAAAGCCGAAAAGAGACCAAAACCCGCTGCTTCGTAGTCCGAACGCCACGCAAAACACACATAGCACCGCCAGAGGTATTAGACACGTGTTGCAAATCGATCGATCGACGGACTCGATTCCGACATACGGAAGCCGAAGTTATCGCCAGCTTTGCAAAACTCGCCAACACTTAGGCAAAAAGCCAAAAAGAGACCAAAACCCGCTTGCTTAGAGTCCGAACGCCACGCAAACACACACACATAGCACCGCAGAGGTATTAGACACGCGTGTTGTAAATCGACGGACTCGATTCCGACATACTAAGCCGAAGTTATCGCCAGCCACTTGCAAAACTCGCCAACACTTAGGCAAAAAGCCAAAAAGAGACCAAAACCCGCTTGTAGTCCAACGCCACGCAAACACACACATAGCACCACAGTAGGTATTAGACACGGTTGCAAATCGACGGACTCGATTCCGACATACGGAAGCCGAAGTTATCGCCAGCTTTGCAAAAACTCGCCAACACTTAGGCAAAAAGCCGCCAAAAGAGAGACAAAACCCGCTTGTAGTCCGAACGCCACGCAAACACACACACAGCACCGCGTAGGTATTAGACACGCGTTGCAATCGACGGACTCGATTCCGACATACTAAGCCGAAGTTATCGCCAGCTTTGCAAAACTCGCCAACACTTAGCAAAAAGCCAAAAGAGAGACCAAAACCCGCTTTTAGAGTCCGAACGCCACGCAAACACACACATAGCACCGCCAGAGGTATTAGACACGCGTTGCAACCGACGGACTCGATTCCGACATACGGAAGCCGAAGTTATCGCCTCAGCTTTGCAAAACTCGCCAACACTTAGGCAAAAAGCCAAAAGAGACCAAAACCCGCTTTAGAGTCCGAACGCCACGCAAACACACACATAGCACCGCAGAGGGTATTAGACACGCGTTGTAACCGACGGACGGACTCGATTCCGACATACTAAGCCGAAAGTTATCGCCAGCCTTTGCAAAACTCGCCAACACTTAGGCAAAAAAGCCAAAAAGAGACCAAAACCCGCTTGCAGTCCGAACGCCACGCAAACACACACATATAGACCACCAGAGGTATTAGACACGTTTGTTGCAACGACGGACTCGATTCCGACATACTAAAGCCGAAGTTATCGCCAGCTTTGCAAAACTCGCCAACACTTAGCAAAAAAAGTCAAAAAGAGACCAAAACCCGCTTTGTAGTCCGAACGCCACGCAAACACACACATAGCACACCGCCAGAGGTATTACACGGTTGTAAATCGACGGACTCGATTCCGACATACGAAGCCGAAGTTATCGCCAGCTTTGCAAAACTCGCCAACACTTAGGCAAAAAGCCAAAAGAGACCAAAACCCGCTACGCTTGTAGTCCGAACGCCACGCAAACACACACATAGCACCACAGTAGGTATTAGACACGTTGTTGAATCGACGGACTCGATTCCGACATACTAAAGCCGAAGTTATCGCCAGCTTTGCAAAACTCGCCAACACTTAGCAAAAAGCCAAAAGAGACCAAAACCCGCGCTTTAGTCCCGAACGCCACGCAAACACACACATAGCACCGCAGAGAGTATATTAGACACGTGTTGCAACTGACGGGACTCGATTCCGACATACGGAAGCCGAAGTTATCGCCAGCTTTGCAAAACTCGCCAACACTTAGGCAAAAAAGCCAAAAAGAGACCAAAACCGCTGCTTAGTCCGAACGCCACGCAAACACACACACATAGCACCGCACAGGTATTAGAGACACGTGTTGAACCGACGGACTCGATTCCGACATACTAAGCCGAAGTTATCGCCAGCTTTGCAAAAACTCGCCAACACTTAGCAAAAAAAGTCAAAAGAGACCAAAACCCGCGGCAGTAGTCCGAACGCCACGCAAACACACACATAGCACCGCGTAGGTATTAGACACGTGTTGCAACTGACGGGACTCGATTCCGACATACGGAAGCCGAGTTATCGCCCAGTTTGCAAAACTCGCCAACACTCTGGCAAAAAGCCGAAAAAGAGACAAAACCCGCGTCGGTAGTCCGAACGCCACGCAAACACACACATAGCACCGCACAGAGGCCAGAGGTAGACACGTGTTGCAATCACCGACGGGACTCGATTCCGACATACTAAGCCGAAGTTATCGCCAGCTTTGCAAAACTCGCCAACACTTAGGCAAAAAGCCGAAAAAGAGACCAAAACCCGCGTCTGTAGTCCGAACGCCACGCAAACACACACATAGCACCGCGTAGGTATTAGACACGTGTTGTAAATCGACGGACTCGATTCCGACATACTAAGCCGAAAGCATCGCCAGCTTTGCAAAACTCGCCAACACTTAGCAAAAAGCCAAAAGAGACCAAAACCCGCTTGCCGCTAGTCCCGAACGCCACGCAAACACACACATAGCACCGCTGTAGGTATTAGACACGCGTGTTGCAACCGACGGACTCGATTCCGACATACTAAGCCGAAGTTATCGCCCAGCTTTGCAAAAAACTCGCCAACACTTAGGCAAAAAGCCAAAAAGAGACCAAAACCCGCTTTTTAGAGTCCGAACGCCACGCAAACACACACATAGCACCGCCAGAGGTATTAGACACGCACGTTGTGCAATCGACGGACTCGATTCCGACATACTTGAAGCCGAAGTTATCGCCCAGCTTTGCAAAAAACGCCAACACTTAGCAAAAAGTCAAAAGAGACCAAAACCCGCTTTCAGTCCCAACGCCACGCAAACACACACATAGCACCGCACAGGTATTAGACACGTGTTGCAATCGACGGACTCGATTCCGACATACTAAAGCCGAAGTTATCGCCAGCCTGCTTGCAAAACTCGCCAACACTTAGGCAAAAAAGCCGAAAAGAGACCAAAACCCGCTTCGGTAGTCCGAACGCCACGCAAACACACACATAGCACCACAGAGGTATTAGACACGCGTGCAACCGACGGACTCGATTCCGACATACGGAAGCCGAGTTATCGCCCAGTTTGCAAAACACGCCAACACTTAGGGAAAAAAAAGTCGAAAAAGAGACCAAAACCCGCGTCGGTAGTCCGAACGCCACGCAAACACACACATAGCACCGCGTAGGTATTAGACACGTGTTGCAACTGACGGACTCGATTCCGACATACGGAAGCCGAGTTATCGCCCAGTTTGCAAAACTCGCCAACACTTAGGCAAAAAGCCGAAAAAGAGACCAAAACCCGCGTCGGTAGTCCGAACGCCACGCAAACACACACATAGCACCGCGTAGGTATTAGACACGTGTTGCAACTGACGGGACTCGATTCCGACATACTTGGAAGCCGAAAGTTATCGCCTCGCTTTGCAAAAAACGCGCCAACACTTAGCAAAAAAAGCCAAAAGAGACCAAAACCCGCTTGTAGTCCGAACGCCACGCAAACACACACATAGCACCGCAGAGGTATTAGGACACGCAGTTGCAACCGACGGACTCGATTCCGACATACTAAAGCCGAAGTTATCGCCAGCTTTGCAAAACTCGCCAACACTTAGGCAAAAAGCCAAAAAGAGACCAAAACCCGCTTTTAGTCCCGAACGCCACGCAAACACACACATAGCACCGCCAGAGGTATTAGACACGTGTTGCAATCGACGGACTCGATTCCGACATACTAAGCCGAAGTTATCGCCCAGCTTTGCAAAACTCGCCAACACTTAGCAAAAAAGTCAAAAGAGACCAAAACCCGCTTCAGCAGTCCGAACGCCACGCAAACACACACATAGCAATCGCCAGAGAGGTATTAGACACGTGTTGCAACCGACGGACTCGATTCCGATATACATACGGAAGCCGAAGTTATCGCCTTATCGCCAACAGCTTTGCAAAACTCGCCAACACTTAGCAAAAAGCCAAAAAGAGACCAAAACCCGCTGCTTGAGAGTCCGAACGCCACGCAAACACACACATAGCACCGCAGAGGTATTAGACACACGTAGTTTGTAATCGACGGACTCGATTCCGACATACTAAGCCGAAGTTATCGCCAGCTTTGCAAAACTCGCCAACACTTAGCAAAAAGTCAAAAAGAGACCAAAACCCGCTTTTAGTCCGAACGCCACGCAAACACACACACATAGCACCGCAGAGGTATTAGACACGTGTTGCAACCGACGGACTCGATTCCGACATACTAAGCCGAAGTTATCGCCAGCTTTGCAAAACTCGCCAACACTTAGGCAAAAAGCCAAAAAGAGACCAAAACCGCTGCTTAGTCCGAACGCCACGCAAACACACACATAGCACCGCTGTAGGTAGGTAGAGACACGTTGTAAATCGACGGACTCGATTCCGACATACGAAGCCGAAGTTATCGCCCAACTTGCAAAACTCGCCAACACTTAGCAAAAAGCCAAAAAGAGACCAAAACCCGCTGCTTGTAGTCCGAACGCCACGCAAACACACACATAGCACCGCAGAGATTAGACACGCGGTTGTAATCGACGGACTCGATTCCGACATACTAAGCCGAAGTTATCGCCAGCTTTGCAAAACTCGCCAACACTTAGCAAAAAAGCCGAAAAGAGACCAAAACCCGCTTTGTAGTCCGAACGCCACGCAAACACACACACACATAGCACCGCCAGAGGTATTAGACACACGTGTTGCAATCGACGGACTCGATTCCGACATACGGAAGCCGAAGTTATCGCCAGCTTTGCAAAACTCGCCAACACTTAGGCAAAAAAAAGCCAAAAGAGACCAAAACCCGCTGCTTTAGTCCGAACGCCACGCAAACACACACACACATAGCACCGCTGTAGGTATTAGACACGGTTGCAAATCGCCGGACTCGATTCCGACATACGGAAGCCGAGTTATCGCCCAGTTTGCAAAACTCGCCAACACTTAGGCAAAAAGCCGAAAAAGAGACCAAAACCCGCGTCGGTAGTCCGAACGCCACGCAAACACACACATAGCACCGCGTAGGTATTAGACACGTGTTGCAACTGACGGGACTCGATTCCGACATACGAAAGCCGAGTTATCGCCCCGTTTGCAAAACTCGCCAACACTTAGCAAAAAGCCAAAAAAAAGACCAAAACCAAACGCTGCTTTAGTCCGAACGCCACGCAAAACACACACATAGCACCGCGTAGGTATTAGACACGTGTTGCAACTGACGGGACTCGATTCCGACATACGGAAGCCGAGTTATCGCCCAGTTTGCAAAACTCGCCAACACTTAGCAAAAAAAAGTCAAAAAGAGACCAAAACCCGCTTTTAGTCCGAACGCCACGCAAACACACACACATAGCACCGCCAGAGGTATTAGACACACGTTGTGTAACCGACGGACTCGATTCCGACATACGGAAGCCGAAGTTATCGCCCAGCTTTGCAAAAACTCGCCAACACTTAGCAAAAAAAGCCGAAAGAGACCAAAACCCGCTACTTAGTAGTCCGAACGCCACGCAAACACACACATAGCACCACAGAGGTATTAGACACGTGTTGAACCGACGGACTCGATTCCGACATACGGAAACCAAGTTATCGCCCAAGTTTGCAAAACTCGCCAACACTTTGGCAAAAAGCCGAAAAAGAGACCAAAACCCGCGTCGTTAGTCCGAACGCCACGCAAACACACACATAGCACCGCGTAGGTATTAGACACGTGTTGCAACTGACGGGACTCGATTCCGACATACTAAGCCGAAGTTATCGCCTCAGCTTTGCAAAACTCGCCAACACTTAGCAAAAAAAGCCAAAAAAGAGACCAAAACCCGCTTTTAGTCCGAACGCCACGCAAACACACACATATAGCACCGCTGAGAGGTATTAGACACGTGTTTGTAAATCGACGGACTCGATTCCGACATACGGAAGCCGAAAGTTATCGCCAGCTTTGCAAAACTCGCCAACACTTAGCAAAAAAGCCAAAAAGAGACCAAAACCCGCTTGCCAGTCCGAACGCCACGCAAACACACACATAGCACCGCTGTAGAGGTATTAGACACGCGTTGCAATCGACGGACTCGATTCCGACATACTAAGCCGAAGTTATCGCCAGCTTTGCAAAACTCGCCAACACTTAGGCAAAAAAGCCAAAAGAGACCAAAACCCGCTTGCAGTCCGAACGCCACGCAAACACACACATAGCACCGCTGTAGAGGTATTAGACACGTGTTGCAACCGACGGACTCGATTCCGACATACTTAAGCCGAAGTTATCGCCAGCTTTGCAAAACTCGCCAACACTTAGCAAAAAGCCAAAAAGAGACCAAAACCCGCTTTAGTCCGAACGCCACGCAAACACACACATAGCAACGCCAGAGGTATTAGACACGTTGCAATCGACGGACTCGATTCCGACATACTACACTAGCCGAAGTTATCGCCAGCTTTGCAAAACTCGCCAACACTTAGGCAAAAAGCCAAAAAGAGACCAAAACCCGCTGCTTCAGAGTCCAACGCCACGCAAACACACACACACATAGCACCGCAGAGGTATTAGACACACGTGTTGCAACCGACGGACTCGATTCCGACATACTAAGCCGAAGTTATCGCCTCAGCTTTGCAAAACTCGCCAACACTTAGGCAAAAAGCCAAAAGAGACCAAAACCCGCTGGCTTTAGAGTCCGAACGCCACGCAAACACACACATAGCACCGCAGTAGGATATTAGACACGTTGTTGTAACCGACGGACTCGATTCCGACATACGGAAGCCGAAGTTATCGCCAGCTTTGCAAAACTCGCCAACACTTAGCAAAAAGTCAAAAAGAGACCAAAACCCGCTTGTTAGAGTCCGCGCCACGCAAACACACACATAGCACCGCACAGAGTATTAGACACGTGTTGTAAATCGACGGACTCGATTCGGTTACACGGACTAAGCCGAAGTTATCGCCAGCTTTGCAAAACTCGCCAACACTTAGGCAAAAAAGCCAAAAAGAGACCAAAACCCGCTGCTTTAGTCCGAACGCCACGCAAACACACACATAGCACCGCGTAGGTATTAGACACGCGTTGCAATCGACGGACTCGATTCCGACATACTAAGCCGAAGTTATCGCCAGCTTTGCAAAACTCGCCAACACTTAGCAAAAAAAGTCAAAAAGAGACCAAAACCCGCTAGTAGTCCGAACGCCACGCAAACACACACACATAGCACCGCCAGAGGTATTAGACACGTAACAACAACCGACGGACTCGATTCCGACATACTAAAACCGAAGTTATCGCCAAAAGCTTGCAAAACTCGCCAACACTTAGCAAAAAGCCAAAAAGAGACCAAAACCCGCTGCCCAGTCCCGAAACGCCACGCAAACACACACATAGCATAGCACAGCCAGAGGTATTAGACACGTGTTGCAATCGACGGACTCGATTCCGACATACTACGAAGCCGAAGTTATCGCCCAGCTTTTGCAAAACTCGCCAACACTTAGGCAAAAAGCCAAAAAGAGACCAAAACCCGCTATTTTAGAGTAGTCCGAACGCCACGCAAACACACACATAGCACCGCAGAGGTATTAGACACGTGTTGTTGTAACCGACGGACTCGATTCCGACATACTAAGCCGAAGTTATCGCCTCAGCTTTGCAAAACTCGCCAACACTTAGGCAAAAAGCCGTAAAAGAGACCAAAATCCGCGTCGGTAGTCCGAACGCCATGCAAACACACACATAGCACCGCTGTAGGTATTAGATACGTACGGTTGCAACCGACGGACTCGATTCCGACATACTAAGCCGAAGTTATCGCCAGCTTTGCAAAACTCGCCAACACTTAGCAAAAAAGCCAAAAGAGACCAAAACCCGCTTGTAGTCCGAACGCCACGCAAACACACACATAGCATACCGCACAGCAGTAGGTAGAGAGAGGTAAAAGAGACACGTGTTGCAAATCGACGGACTCGATTCCGACATACGGAAGCCGAAGTTATCGCCAAAGATCGCCAGCAAAAACTCGCCAACACTTAGCAAAAAGTCAAAAAGAGACCAAAACCCGCTTTAGTCCGAACGCCACGCAAACACACACATAGCACCGCTGTAGGTATTAGACACGTGTTGTTGACCGACGGACTCGATTCCGACATACTAAGCCGAAGTTATCGCCAGCTTTGCAAAACTCGCCAACACTTAGCAAAAAGCCAAAAAGAGACCAAAACCCGCTGCGCAGAGTCCGAACGCCACGCAAAACACACACATAGCACACCAGAGGTATTAGACACGTGTTGTAACCGACGGACTCGATTCCGACATACTAAGCCGAAAGTTATCGCCAGCTTTGCAAAACTCGCCAACACTTAGGCAAAAAAAAGCCAAAAAGAGACCAAAACCCGCGTCGGTAGTCCGAACGCCACGCAAACACACACATAACACCGCGTAGGTATTAGACACGTGTTGCAACTGAAGGGACTCGATTCCGACATACGAAAGCCAAGTTATCGCCCAGTTTGCAAAACTCGCCAACACTTAGGCAAAAAGCCAAAAAAGAGACCAAAACCCGCGTCGGTAGTTCGAACGCCACGCAAACACACACATAGCACCGCGTAGGTATTAGACACGTGTTTGCAATCGACGGACTCGATTCCGACACATACGGAAGCCGAAAGTTATCGCCCAGTTTGCAAAACTCGCCAACACTTAGGCAAAAAGTCGAAAAAGAGACCAAAACCCGCGTCGGTAGTCCGAACGCCACGCAAACACACACATAGCACCGCGTAGGTATTAGACACGTGTTGCAACTGACGGGACTCGATTCCGACATACGGAAGCCGAGTTATCGCCAAGTTTGCAAAACTCGCCAACACTTAGCAAAAAGCCGAAAAAGAGACCAAAACCCGCGTTGTAGTCCGAACGCCACGCAAACACACACATAGCACCGCGTAGGTATTAGACACGTGTTGCAACCGACGGACTCTCGATTCCGACATACTAAGCCGAAGTTATCGCCAGCTTTGCAAAACTCGCCAACACTTAGTGCAAAAAGCCGAAAGAGACAAAACCCGCCGAGAGTCCGAACGCCACGCAAACACACACATAGCACCGCCAGAGGTATTAGACACGCAGTTGTAAATCGACGGACTCGATTCCGACATACTAAGCCGAAGTTATCGCCAGCTTTGCAAAAACTCGCCAACACTTAGGCAAAAAAGCCCAAAAAGAGACCAAAACCCGCGCTTTAGTAGTCCGAACGCCACGCAAACACACACATAGCACCGCTGTAGAGATTATTAGATACACGTGTTGCAACCGACGGACTCGATTCCGACATACTAAAAGCCGAAGTTATCGCCTAGCTTGCAAAACTCGCCAACACTTAGGCAAAAAAAGCCAAAAAGAGACCAAAACCCGCTTAGAGTCCGAACGCCACGCAAACACACACACACACATAGCACCGCTGTGAGGTATTAGACACACGCGTTGTAAATCGACGGACTCGATTCCGACATACTTAAGCCGAAGTTATCGCCTGCTTTTGCAAAACTCGCCAACACTTAGCAAAAAGCCAAAAAGAGACTAAAACCCGCTAGCCGAAAGTAGTCCGAACGCCACGCAAAACACACACACATAGCACCGCAGAGGTATTAGACACGCAGTTGCAATCGACGGACTCGACGGACTCGATTCCGACATACTAAAGCCGAAGTTATCGCCAGCTTTGCAAAACTCGCCAACACTTAGGCAAAAAAGCCAAAAAGAGACCAAAACCCGCTTGGTAGTCCGAACGCCACGCAAACACACACATAGCACCGCCAGAGGTATTAGACACGTGTTGCAATCGACGGACTCGATTCCGACATACTTAAGCCGAAAGTTATCGCCAGCTTTGCAAAACTCGCCAACACTTAGGCAAAAAGCCAAAAAGAGACCAAAACCCGCTTTAGTCCGAACGCCACGCAAACACACACATAGCATAGCACCGCAGAGGTATTAGACACGTGTTGCAACCGACGGACTCGATTCCGACATACGGAAGCCGAAGTTATCGCCAGCTTTGCAAAACTCGCCAACACTTAGGCAAAAAAATAGCCAAAAAGAGACCAAAACCCGCTTGTAGTCCCGAACGCCACGCAAACACACACATAGCACCGCAGTAGGTATTAGACACACGTGTTTAGAATCGACGACGGACTCGATTCCGACATACGGAAGCCGAAGTTATCGCCAGCTTTGCAAAACTCGCCAACACTTAGGCAAAAAAAGCCAAAAAGAGACCAAAACCCGCTTTAGTCCGAACGCCACGCAAACACACACATAGCACCGCAGAGGTATTAGACACGCAGGTTGCAATCGACGGACTCGATTCCGACATACTAAAGCCGAAGTTATCGCCAGCTTTGCAAAACTCGCCAACACTTAGGCAAAAAAGCCGGAAAGAGACCAAAACCCGCTTGTGAGTCCGAACGCCACGCAAACACACACATAGCACCGCAGAGAGGTATTAGACACGTAGTGCAACCGACGGACTCGATTCCGATATACTAAGCCGAAGTTATCGCCAGCTTTGCAAAACTCGCCAACACTTAGGCAAAAAAAGCCAAAAAAGAGACCAAAACCCGCTTTAGTAGTCCGAACGCCACGCAAACACACACATAGCACCACAGAGGTATTAGACACGTGTTGTTGTAATCGACGGACTCGATTCCGACATACTAAGCCGAAGTTATCGCTCAGCTTTGCAAAACTCGCCAACACTTAGGCAAAAAAGCCAAAAAGAGACCAAAACCCGCTTTAGTCCCGAACGCCACGCAAACACACACACATAGCACCGCACAGGTATTAGACACGTGTTGCAATCGACGGACTCGATTCCGACATACTAAGCCGAAGTTATCGCCAGCTTTGCAAAACTCGCCAACACTTAGGCAAAAAGCCAAAAGAGACCAAAACCCGCTTGTAGTCCGAACGCCACGCAAACACACACACATATAGCACCGCAGAGGTATTAGACACACACATATAGACGTTGTTGAATCGACGGACTCGATTCCGACATACGGAAGCCGAAGTTATCGCCAGCTTTGCAAAACTCGCCAACACTTAGGCAAAAAGCCAAAAAGAGAGACCAAAACCCGCTTGTAGTCCGAACGCCACGCAAACACACACATAGCACCGCAGAGGTATTAGACACGTGTTGCAATCGACGGACTCGATTCCGACATACTAAAGCCGAAGTTATCGCCAGCTTTGCAAAACTCGCCAACACTTAGCAAAAAAAGCCAAAAAGAGACCAAAACCCGCTTGCAGAGTCCGAACGCCACGCAAACACACACATAGCACCGCTGTAGGTATTAGACACGCGTTGTTGCAATCGACGGACTCGATTCCGATACATACCGAAGCCGAAGTTATCGCCAGCTTTGCAAAAACTCGCCAACACTTAGGCAAAAAGCCAAAAAAGAGACCAAAACCCGCTTTTTAGTCCGAACGCCACGCAAACACACACATATAGCACCGCAGAGGTATTAGACACGTGTTGTAACCGACGGACTCGATTCCGACATACGGAAGCCGAAGTTATCGCCAGCTTTGCAAAAAAAACTCCAACACTTAGCAAAAAAGCCAAAAAGAGACCAAAACCCGCTTGGTAGTCCGAACGCCACGCAAACACACACATAGCACCGCGTAGGTATTAGACACGTGTTGCAACTGACGGACTCGATTCCGACATACGGAAGCCGAGTTATCGCCCAGTTTGCAAAACTCGCCAACACTTAGCAAAAAGCCAAAAGAGACCAAAACCCGCTTGCAGAGTCCGAACGCCACGCAAACACACACACATAGCACCGCTGTAGGTATTAGACACGTGTTGTTGCAATCGACGGACTCGATTCCGACATACGGAAGCCGAAAGTATCGCCAGCTTTGCAAAACTCGCCAACACTTAGCAAAAAAGCCAAAAAAGACCAAAACCCGCTTTAGAGTCCGAACGCCACGCAAACACACACATAGCACCGCGTAGGTATTAGACACGTCTTGCAACTGACGGGACTCGATTCCGACATACTTCCGAAGCCGAAGTTATCGCCAGCTTTGCAAAACTCGCCAACACTTAGGCAAAAAAGCCAAAAAGAGACCAAAACCCGCTGCTTAGTCCGAACGCCACGCAAACACACACATATAGCACCGCTGAGGTATTAGGACACGCGTGTTGCAACTGACGGGACTCGATTCCGACATACTGAAGCCGAGTTATCGCCCAGTTTGCAAAACTCGCCAACACTTAGGCAAAAACCAAAAAGAGACCAAAACCCGCGTCTGTAGTCCGAACGCCACGCAAACACACACATAACACCGCGTAGGTATTAGACACGTGTTGCAACTGACGGGACTCGATTCCGACATACGGAAGCCGAGTTATCGCCCAGTTTGCAAAACTCGCCAACACTTAGCAAAAAGCCAAAAAGAGACCAAAACCCGCTTCGCAGAGTCCCGAACGCCACGCAAACACACACATAGCACCGCGTAGGTATTAGACACGTGTTGCAACTGACGGGACTCGATTCCGACATACGGAAGCCGAGTTATCGACCAGCTTTGCAAAAACTCGCCAACACTTAGGCAAAAAAAGCAAAAGAGACCAAAACCCGCTTCTAGTAGTCCGAACGCCACGCAAACACACACATAGCACCGCCAGAGGTATTAGACACGTGTTGCAACCGACGGACTCGATTCCGACATACTAAGCCGAAGTTATCGCCAGCTTTGCAAAACTCGCCAACACTTAGGCAAAAAGCCAAAAAGAGACCAAACCCGCGCTTTAGTCCGAACGCCACGCAAACACACACATAGCACCGCCAGAGGTATTAGACACGTGTTGTAACCGACGGACTCGATTCCGACATACTAAGCCGAAGTTATCGCCTCAGCTTTGCAAAACTCGCCAACACTTAGCAAAAAGCCAAAAAGAGACCAAAACCCGCTTGCCGGTAGTCCGAACGCCACGCAAACACACACATAGCACCGCGTAGGTATTAGACACGTGTTGCAACTGGACGGACTCGATTCCGACATACGTAAGCCGAAGTTATCGCCCAGTTTGCAAAACTCGCCAACACTTAGGCAAAAAGCCAAAAAGAGACCAAAACCCGCTTTTAGAGTCCGAACGCCACGCAAACACACACATAGACCGCAGAGGGTATTAGATTAGACACGTGTTGCAACCGACGGACTCGATTCCGACATACTAAAGCCGAAGTTATCGCCAGCTTTGCAAAAAACTCGCCAACACTTAGGCAAAAAGCCAAAAGAGACCAAAACCCGCTGCTTGTAGTCCGAACGCCACGCAAACACACACACATAGCACCGCAGAGGTATTAGACACGCGTGTTGCAATCGACGGACTCGATTCCGACATACTAAGCCGAAGTTATCGCCAGCTTTGCAAAACTCGCCAACACTTAGGCAAAAAGCCGAAAAAGAGACCAAAACCCGCGTCGTTAGTCCGAACGCCACGCAAACACACACATAGCACCGCGTAGGTATTAGACACGTGTTGCAACTGAAGGGACTCGATTCCGACATACGGAAGCCGAAAGTTATCGCCAGCTTTGCAAAACTCGCCAACACTTAGCAAAAAAGCCAAAAGAGACCAAAACCCGCTTTTGGTAGAGTCCGAACGCCACGCAAACACACACATAGCACCGCGTAGGTTTTAGACACGTGTTGCAACTGAAGGGACTCGATTCCGACATACGGAAGCCGAGTTATCGCCCAGTTTGCAAAACTCGCCAACACTTAGGCAAAAAGCCAAAAAGAGACCAAAACCCGCCTTCAGTAGTCCGAACGCCACGCAAACACACACATAGCACCGCGTAGGTATTAGACACGTGTTGCAACTGACGGGAATTCGATTTCCGACATACGGAAGCCGAGTTATCGCCAAGTTTGCAAAACTCGCCAACACTTAGGCAAAAATCCAAAAAAAGAGACCAAAACCCGCGTCCGTAGTCCGAACGCCACGCAAACACACACATAGCACCGCTGAGGTATTAGACACGTTGTTGCAACCGACGGACTCGATTCCGACATACTAAGCCGAAGTTATCGCCAGCTTTGCAAAACTCGCCAACACTTAGCAAAAAAGCCAAAAAGAGACCAAAACCCGCTTGTAGTCCGAACGCCACGCAAACACACACATAGCACCGCTGAGGTATTAGACACGTGTTGTTAAATCGACGGACTCGATTCCGACATACGGAAGCCGAAGTTATCGCCAGCTTTGCAAAACTCGCCAACACTTAGGCAAAAAAAGCCAAAAAGAGACCAAAACCCGCTTTGCAGAGTCCGAACGCCACGCAAACACACACATATAGCACACCGCCAGAGGTATTAGACACGGTTTGCGACGACGGACTCGATTCCGACATACTAAAGCCGAAGTTATCGCCAACAGCTTTGCAAAACTCGCCAACACTTAGGCAAAAGCCAAAAAGAGACCAAAACCCGCTTTCAGTAGTCCGAACGCCACGCAAACACACACATAGCACCGCAGAGGTATTAGGGTATTTAGACACGCGGTTGCAACCGACGGACTCGATTCCGACATACGGAAGCCGAGTTATCGCCCAGTTTGCAAAACTCGCCAACACTTAGGCAAAAAGCCGAAAAAGAGACCAAAACCCACGCTTGAGTCCGAACGCCACGCAAACACACACATATAGCACACAGAGGTATTAGAGACACGTTGTTGCAATCGACGGACTCGATTCCGACATACGAAGCCGAAGTTATCGCCAGCTTTGCAAAACTCGCCAACACTTAGGCAAAAAGCCGAAAAGAGACCAAAACCCGCTTTTAGAGTCCGAACGCCACGCAAACACACACATACACATAGCACAGCAGAGGTATTAGACACACGTTGCAACCGACGGACTCGATTCCGACATACTAAAGCCGAAGTTATCGCCAGCTTTGCAAAACTCGCCAACACTTAGGCAAAAAAGCCAAAAAGAGACCAAAACCCGCTTTTAGAGTCCGAACGCCACGCAAACACACACATAGCACCGCACAGAGGTATTAGACACGTGTTGCAATCGACGGACTCGATTCCGACATACTAAAGCCGAAGTTATCGCCAGCTTTGCAAAACTCGCCAACACTTAGCAAAAAGCCAAAAAAGAGACCAAAACCCGCGTCGGTAGTCCGAACGCCACGCAAACACACACATAGCACCGCGTAGGTATTAGACACGTGTTGCAACTGACGGGACTCGATTCCGACATACGGAAGCCGTGTTGTCGCCCAGCTTGCAAAATTCGCCAACACTCTGGCAAAAAGCCGAAAAAGAGACCAAAACCCGCGTCGGTAGTTCGAACGCCACGCAAACACACACATAGCACCGCGTAGGCATTAGACACGTGTTGCAAATCGACGGACTCGATTCCGACATACGGAAGCCGAAGTTATCGCCTCGCTTTGCAAAACTCGCCAACACTTAGGCAAAAAGCCAAAAGAGACCAAAACCCGCTTTCGCTCAGTCCCAACGCCACGCAAACACACACATAATAGACACGCAGAGGTATTAGACACGTGTTGCAACCGACGGACTCGATTCGGCACACTTAAGCCGAAGTTATCGCCAGCTTTGCAAAAAAACTCGCCAACACTTAGGCAAAAAGCCAAAAAAGAGACCAAAACCCGCTACGGTAGTCCAACGCCACGCAAACACATATAGCACCGCGTAGGTATTAGACACGTGTTGCAACTGACGGGACTCGATTCCGACATACGGAAGCCGAGTTATCGCCAGTTTGCAAAACTCGCCAACACTTAAGCAAAAAGCCGAAAATGATACCAAAACCCGCGTCGGTAGTCCGAACGCCACGCAAACACACACATAGCACCGCGTAGGTATTAGACACGTGTTGCAACTGACGGGACTCGATTCCGACATACTAAGCCGAAGTTATCGCCAGCTTTGCAAAACTCGCCAACACTTAGGCAAAAAAAGCCGAAAAGAGACCAAAAACCCGCTTGTAGTCCCAACGCCACGCAAACACACACATATAGCACCGCAGAGGTATTAGAGGTACACGCACGTTGCAACCGACGGACTCGATTCCGACATACTAAGCCGAAGTTATCGCCAGCTTTGCAAAACTCGCCAACACTTAGCAAAAAAGCCAAAAAGAGACCAAAACCCGCTTTTAGTCCCGAACGCCACGCAAACACACACATAGCACCACAGAGGTATTAGACACGTGTTGTTGAATCGACGGACTCGATTCCGACATACTAAGCCGAAGTTATCGCCTCAGCTTTGCAAAACTCAACACAACACTTAGGCAAAAAGTCAAAAAGAGACCAAAACCCGCTTGCAGTCAGAACCGAACGCCACGCACACACACATAGCACCGCCAGAGGTATTAGACACGTGTTGTAACCGACGGACTCGATTCCGACATACACGGAAGCCGAAGTTATCGCCAGCTTTGCAAAACTCGCCAACACTTAGGCAAAAAGCCAAAAAGAGAAAGTCAAAAAAGACCAAAACCGCTTAGTAGTCCGAACGCCACGCAAACACACACATATAGCATCGCTGTAGGTATTAGACACGTTGTTGCAATCGACGGACTCGATTCCGACATACTAAGCCGAAGTTATCGCCAGCTTTGCAAAACTCGCCAACACTTAGGCAAAAAAGCCAAAAAGAGACCAAAACCCGCTTGGTAGTCCGAACGCCACGCAAACACACACATAGCACCGCGTAGGTATTAGACACGTGTTGCAACTGACGGGACTCGATTCCGACATACGGAAGCCGAGTTATCGCCCAGTTTGCAAAACTCGCCAACACTCTGGCAAAAAGCCGAAAAAGAGACCAAAACCCGCGCGGTAGTCCGAACGCCACGCAAACACACACATAGCACCGCGTAGGTATTAGACACGTGTTGCAACCGACGGACTCGATTCCGACATACTAAAGCCGAAGTTATCGCCAGCTTTGCAAAAAAACGCCAACACTTAGGCAAAAGTCAAAAGAGAGACCAAAACCCGCTTGTTAGTCCCCAACGCCACGCAAACACACACATAGCACCGCTGTAGAGGTATTAGACACACGTGTTGAATCGACGGACTCGATTCCGACATACGGAAGCCGAAGTTATCGCCAGCTTTGCAAAACTCGCCAACACTTAGCAAAAAAAGCCAAAAGAGACCAAAACCCGCTTTTAGAGTAGTCCGAACGCCACGCAAACACACACATAGCACCGCAGTAGGTATTAGACACGTGTTGCAACCGACTCGATTCCGATTCCATACACTAAAGCCGAAGTTATCGCCAGCTTTGCAAAAAACTCGCCAACACTTAGGCAAAAAGCCAAAAAGAGACCAAAACCCGCGCTTAGTCCCGACGCCACGCAAACACACACATAGCACCGCAGTAGAGGTATTAGACACGTGTTGTTGCAACCGACGGACTCGATTCCGACATACGAAGCCGAAGTTATCGCCAGCTTTGCAAAAACTCGCCAACACTTTAGGCAAAAAGCCAAAAGAGACCAAAACCCGCTTGCCAGAGTCCGAACGCCACGCAAACACACACATATAAGCACCACAGAGAGGTATTAGACACGCGGTTGCAATCGACGGACTCGATTCCGACATACGGAAGCCGAGTTATCGCCCAGTTTGCAAAACTCGCCAACACTTAGGCAAAAAAAGCAAAAAGAGACCAAAAACCCGCTGCTTGTAGTCCGAACGCCACGCAAACACACACATAGCACCACCACAGAGAGGTTAGACACGTGTTGCAACCGACGGACTCGATTCCGACATACATACGAAGCCGAAGTTATCGCCAGCTTTGCAAAACTCGCCAACACTTAGGCAAAAAAAGCCAAAAAGAGACCAAAACCCGCTTTTAGTCCCAACGCCACGCAAACACACACATAGCACCGCCAGAGGTATTAGACACGCACTTGTTGCAATCGACGGACTCGATTCCGACATACTTAAGCCGAAGTTATCGCCAGCTTTGCAAAACTCGCCAACACTTAGCAAAAAGCCGAAAAAGAGAGACCAAAACCCGCTTTAGTCCAAACGCCACGCAAACACACACATAGCACACCGCCAGAGGTATTAGACACGTGTTGCAACCGACGGACTCGATTCCGACATACTAAAGCCGAAGTTATCGCCAGCTTTGCAAAACTCGCCAACACTTAGCAAAAAGTCAAAAAAGAGACCAAAACCCGCTTTAGTCCGAACGCCACGCAAACACACACATAGCACCGCTGAGGTATTAGACACGTTGTTGTAACCGACGGACTCGATTCCGACATACTAAGCCGAAGTTATCGCCAGCTTTGCAAAACGCGCCAACACTTAGGCAAAAAAAGCCGAAAAGAGACCAAAACCCGCCCGAGTCCGAACGCCAACGCCGCAAACACACACACACATAGCACCACAGAGGTATTAGACACGTGTTGTAACCGACGGACTCGATTCGACATACTAAGCCGAAGTTATCGCCAGCTTTGCAAAACTCGCCAACACTTAGGCAAAAAGCCAAAAAGAGACCAAAACCCGCTTGCTTAGTCCGAACGCCACGCAAACACACACATATAGCACCGCAGAGGTATTAGACACTTGTTGCAAATGACGGGACTCGATTCCGACATACGGAAGCCGAGTTATCGCCCAGTTTGCAAAACTCGCCAACACTTAGGCAAAAAGCCGAAAAGAGACCAAAACCCGCGTCGGTAGTCCGAACGCCACGCAAACACACACATAGCACCGCGTAGGTATTAGACACGTGTTGCAACTGACGGGACTCGATTCCGACATACGGAAGCCGAGTTATCGCCCAGTTTGCAAAACTCGCCAACACTTAGGCAAAAACAGTCAAAAAGAGACCAAAACCCGCTTGCCGAGTCCGAACGCCACGCAAACACACACATAGCACCGCTGTAGAGGTATTAGACACGTGTGTTGTAACCGACGGACTCGATTCCGACATACTAAGCCGAAAGTATCGCCAGCTTTGCAAAAACTCGCCAACACTTAGGCAAAAAAGTCAAAAAGAGACCAAAACCCGCTTGTAGTCCAACGCCACGCAAACACACACATAGCACCGCAGAGGTATTAGACACGTGTTGTAACCGACGGACTCGATTCCGACATACGGAAGCCGAAGTTATCGCCAGCTTTGCAAAACTCGCCAACACTTAGCAAAAAGCCAAAAGAGACCAAACCCGCGCTTGTAGTCCGAACGCCACGCAAACACACACATAGCACCGCAGAGGGTATTAGACACGTGTTGCAACCGACGGACTCGATTCCGACATACTTGAAGCCGAAGTTATCGCCAGCTTTGCAAAACTCGCCAACACTTAGGCAAAAAGTCAAAAAAGAGACAAAACCCGCTTAGTCCGAACGCCACGCAAACACACACATAGCACCGCCAGAGAGGTATTAGACACGTGTTTGTAAATCGACGGACTCGATTCCGACATACGAAGCCGAAAGTATCGCCAGCTTTGCAAAACTCGCCAACACTTAGGCAAAAAGCCAAAAAGAGAGACCAAAACCCGCTTGTAGTCCGAACGCCACGCAAACACACACATAGCACCGCTGAGGTATTAGACACGCGTGTTGCAACCGACGGACTCGATTCCGACATACTAAGCCGAAGTTATCGCCAGCTTTGCAAAACTCGCCAACACTTAACACAAAAAAAAGCCAAAAAGAGACTAAAACCCGCTTTAGAGTCCAACGCCACGCAAACACACACATAGCACCGCCAGAGGTATTAGACACGTTGTTGCAACCGACGGACTCGATTCCGACATACTACTGAAGCCGAAGTTATCGCCTCAGCTTTGCAAAAACTCGCCAACACTTAGCAAAAAAGCCAAAAAGAGACCAAAACCCGCTTTAGTAGTCCGAACGCCACGCAAACACACACATAGCACCGCTGAGGTATTAGACACACGTAGTTGCAACCGACGGACTCGATTCCGACATACATACTAAGCCGAAGTTATCGCCTAGCTTTGCAAAACTCGCCAACACTTAGGCAAAAAAGCCAAAAGAGACCAAAACCCGCGTCGTTAGTCCGAACGCCACGCAAACACACACATAGCACCGCGTAGGTATTAGACACGTGTTGCAACTGACGGACTCGATTCCGACATACTAAGCCGAAGTTATCGCCAGCTTTGCAAAACTCGCTTAACACTTAGGCAAAAAGCCAACACTTAGCAAAAAAGCCAAAAAGAGACCAAAACCCGCTTGTAGTCCGAACGCCACGCACGCAAAACACACACATAGCACCGCAGTAGAGGTATTAGACACGCAGTTGCAATCGACGGACTCGATTCCGACATACGGAAGCCGAGGTTTTCGCCAATTTTCAAAACTCCCCAAACCTTTGGCCAAAAAAAGCGAAAAAGAGACCATAACCCGCTTTAGTAGTCCGAACGCCACGCAAACACACACATAGCACCGCCAGAGGTATTAGACACGTGTTGCAAATCGACGGACTCGATTCCGACATACTTAAGCCGAAGTTATCGCCAGCTTTGCAAAACTCGCCAACACTTAGGCAAAAAAGCCAAAAAGAGACCAAAACCCGCTTAGTCCGAACGCCACGCAAACACACACACATAGCACCGCGCTGTAGTAGGTATTAGACACGTGTTGTTGAATCGACGGACTCGATTCCGACATACGGAAGCCGAGTTATCGCCCAGTTTGCAAAACTCGCCAACACTTAGGCAAAAATCCAAAAAGAGACCAAAACCCGCGTTGGTAGTCCGAACGCCACGCAAACACACACATAGCACCGCGTAGGTATTAGACACGTGTTGCAACTGACGGGACTCGATTCCGACATACGTAAGCCGAGTTATCGCCCAGTTTGCAAAACTCGCCAACACTTAGGCAAAAAGCCGAAAAAGAGACCAAAACCCGCGTCGTAGTCCGAACGCCACGCAAACACACACATAGCACCGCAGTAGAGGTATTAGACACGCGTTGCAACCGACGGACTCGATTCCGACATACTAAGCCGAAGTTATCGCCAGCTTTGCAAAACTCGCCAACACTTAGTGCAAAAAGCCAAAAAGAGACAAAACCCGCTTGTAGTCCGAACGCCACGCAAACACACACATAGCAATCACCGAGGTATTAGACACGTGTTGCAACCGACGGACTCGATTCCATACATACGGAAGCCGAAAGTTATCGCCAAATTTGCAAAACTCGCCAACACTTAGCAAAAAGCCAAAAAGAGACCAAAACCCGCTTTAGTCCGAACGCCAACGCCACGCAAACACACACATAGCACCGCAGAGAGTATTAGACACACGTTGTAACCGACGGACTCGATTCCGACATACGGAAGCCGAAGTTATCGCCTCAGCTTTGCAAAACTCGCCAACACTTAGGCAAAAAGCCAAAAGAGACCAAAACCCGCTTGTAGTCCGAACGCCACGCAAACACACACATAGCACCGCTGTAGGTATTAGACACGTGTGTTGTAAATCGACGGACTCGATTCCGATACGAAGCCGAAGTTATCGCCAGCTTTTGCAAAACTCGCCAACACTTAGGCAAAAAGTCAAAAAGAGACTAAAACCCGCTTTAGAGTCCGAACGCCACGCAAACACACACACATAGCACCGCCAGAGGTATTAGACACGTGTTGCAACCGACGGACTCGATTCCGACATACTAAGCCGAAGTTATCGCCAGCTTTGCAAAACTCGCCAACACTTAGGCAAAAAGCCGAAAAAAAGACCAAAACCCCCGTTGATAGTCCGAACGCCACGCAAACACACACATAGCACCGCGTATGTATTAGACATGTGTTGCAACTGATGGGACTCGATTCCGACATACGGAAGCCGAGTTATCGCCCAGTTTGCAAAACACGCCAACACTTAGGGAAAAAAAAGTCGAAAAAGAGACCAAAACCCGCTTTTAGTAGTCCGAACGCCACGCAAACACACACATAGCACCGCTGTAGAGGTATTAGACACGTGTTGCAACCGACGGACTCGATTCGACACATACTAAGCCGAAGTTATCGCCAGCTTTGCAAAAACTCGCCAACACTTAGCAAAAAAGCCAAAAAGAGACCAAAACCCGCTTGTAGTCCGAACGCCACGCAAACACACACATAGCACCGCAGAGGTATTAGACACACGGTTGTAATCGACGGACTCGATTCCGACATACGGAAGCCGAGTTATCGCCCAGTTTGCAAAACTCGCCAACACTTAGGCAAAAAGCCGAAAAAGAGACCAAAACCCGCGTCGGTAGTCCGAACGCCACGCAAACACACACATAGCACCGCGTAGGTTATAGACACGTGTTGCAACTGACGGGACTCGATTCCGACATACGGAAGCCGAGTTATCGCCCAGTTTGCAAAACTCGCCAACACTTAGCAAAAAAGTCAAAAAAGACCAAAACCCGCTTGTTAGTCCCAACGCCACGCAAACACACACATAGCACCACCAGAGGTATTAGACACGCGTTGTTGCAACCGACGGACTCGATTCCGACATACTAAAGCCGAAGTTATCGCCAGCTTTGCAAAACTCGCCAACACTTAGGCAAAAAGCCAAAAGAGACCAAAACCCGCTTTAGTCCGAACGCCACGCAAACACACACATAGCACCGCACAGAGGTATTAGACACGTTGTTGCAATCGACGGACCTCGATTCCGACATACTAAGCCGAAGTTATCGCCAGCTTTGCAAAACTCGCCAACACTTAGGCAAAAAAAGCAAAAAGAGACCAAAACCCGCTTCCGAGTAGTCCCGAACGCCACGCAAACACACACATAGCACATCACAGAGGTATTATTACGGTTGTTGCAACCGACGGACTCGATTCCGACATACGGAAGCCGAAGTTATCGCCAGCTTTGCAAAAAAACTCGCCAACACTTAGGCAAAAAGTCAAAAAGAGACCAAAACCCGCTTCTTAGTAGTCCGAACGCCACGCAAACACACACATAGCACCGCTGTGAGGTATTAGACACGTGTTGTTGTAACGACGGACTCGATTCCGACATACGGAAGCCGAAGTTATCGCCAGCTTTGCAAAACTCGCCAACACTTAGGCAAAAAGTCAAAAAGAGACCAAAACCCGCTTTTTAGTCCGAACGCCACGCAAACACACACACATAGCACCGCTGTAGGTATTAGACACGTGTGTTCAAATCGACGGACTCGATTCCGACATACTAAGCCGAAGTTATCGCCAGCTTTGCAAAACTCGCCAACACTTAGCAAAAAGCCAAAAAAGAGAGAGACCAAAACCCGCTTGTAGTCCGAACGCCACGCAAACACACACATAGCACCGCTGAGGTATTAGACACGTGTTTGAATCGACGGACTCGATTCCGACATACGGAAGCCGAAGTTATCGCCAGCTTTGCAAAACTCGCCAACACTTAGCAAAAAGTCAAAAAGAGACCAAAACCCGCTTAGTAGTCCGAACGCCACGCAAACACACACATAGCACCGCACAGTAGTATTAGACACGTTGTAACCGACGGACTCGATTCCGACACACGGAAGCCGAGTTATCGCCCGGTTTGCAAAACTCGCCAACACTTAAGCAAAAAGCCGAAAAAGAGACCAAAACCCGCGTCGGTAGTGCGAACGGCACGCAAACACACACACATAGCACCGCAGAGAGGTATTAGACACGTGTTGCAACTGACGGGACTCGATTCCGACATACTAAGCCGAAGTTATCGCCAGCTTTGCAAAACTCGCCAACACTTAGGCAAAAAAGCCAAAAAGAGACCAAAACCCGCTTGTAGTCCGAACGCCACGCAAACACACACATAGCACCGCCAGAGAGGTATTAGACACGTGTTGCAACTGACGGACTCGATTCCAACATACGGAAGCCGAGTTATCGCCCAGTTTGCAAAACTCGCCAACACTTTGGCAAAAAAGCCGAAAAAGAGACCAAAACCCGCGTCGGTAGTCCGAACGCCACGCAAACACACACATAGCACCGCGTAGGTATTAGACACGGTTGCAATCGACGGACTCGATTCCGACATACTGAAGCCGAAGTTATCGCCAGCTTTGCAAAACTCTCGCCAACACTTAGCAAAAAGCCGAAAAGAGACCAAAACCCGCTTAGAGTCCAACGCCACGCAAACACACACATAGCACCGCTGCCAGAGGTATTAGGGACACGTTGCAAAACGACGGACTCGATTCCGACATACTAAGCCGAAGTTATCGCCAAGTTTGCAAAACTCGCCAACACTTAGGCAAAAAGCCGAAAAAGAGACCAAAACCCGCGTCGGTAGTCCGAACGCCACGCAAACACACACATAGCACCGCGTAGGTATTAGACACGTGTTGCAACTGACGGGACTCGATTCCGACATACGAAGCCGAGTTATCGCCCAGTTTGCAAAACTCGCCAACACTTAGGCAAAAAGCCGAAAAAGAGACCAAAACCCGCGTCGTTAGTCCGAACGCCACGCAAACACACACATAGCACCGCACAGAGGTATTAGACACGTTGTTGCAACCGACGGACTCGATTCCGACATACTAAGCCGAAAGTATCGCCAGCTTTGCAAAACTCGCCAACACTTAGGCAAAAAAGCCAAAAGAGACCAAAACCCGCTTGTAGTCCGAACGCCACGCAAACACACACATAGCACCGCCAGAGGTATTAGACACGTTGTTGCAACCGACGGACTCGATTCCGACATACGGAAGCCGAAAGTTATCGCCAGCTTTGCAAAACTCGCCAACACTTAGGCAAAAAGCCAAAAAGAGACCAAAACCCGCTTGTAGTAGTCCCGAACGCCACGCAAACACACACATAGCACCGCACAGAGGTATTAGACACGTGTTGTAAATCGACGGACTCGATTCCGACATACGACATAAGCCGAAGTTATCGCCAGCTTTGCAAAACTCGCCAACACTTAGCAAAAAGCCAAAAAGAGACCAAAAACCCCGCTGCTTGAGAGTCCGAACGCCACGCAAACACACACATAGCAATCGCAGTAGGTATTAGACACGTTGTTGCAACCGACGGACTCGATTCCGACATACTAAGCCGAAGTTATCGCCAGCTTTGCAAAACTCGCCAACACTTAGGCAAAAAGCCAAAAAGAGACCAAAACCCGCTTTTAGTCCGAACGCCACGCAAACACACACACATAGAGATAGCGCTGTAGGTATTAGACACGTGTTGCAATCGACGGACTCGATTCCGACATACTAAGCCGAAAGTTATCGCCTCAGCTTTGCAAAACTCGCCAACACTTAGGCAAAAAGCAAAAAGAGACCAAAACCCGCTGCCGAGAGTCCGAACGCCACGCAAACACACACATATAGCACCGCACAGAGGTATTAGACACGTGTTGCAGCAACCGACGGACTCGATTCCGACATACGGAAGCCGAAGTTATCGCCAGCTTTGCAAAACTCGCCAACACTTAAATAAAAAGCCGAAAAAGAGACCAAAACCCGCGTCGGTAGTCCGAACGCCACGCAAACACACACATAGCACCGCGTAGGTATTAGACACGTGTTGCAACTGAAGGGACTCGATTCCGACATACGGAAGCCGAGTTATCGACCAGTTTGCAAAACTCGCCAACACTTAGGCAAAAAGCCGAAAAGAGACCAAAACCCGCGTCGGTAGTCCGAACGCCACGCAAACACACACATAGCACCGCGTAGGTATTAGACACGTGTTGCAACTGACGGGACTCGATTCCGACATACTAAAGCCGAAGTTATCGCCAGCTTTGCAAAACTCGCCAACACTTAGGCAAAAAGCCAAAAGAGACCAAAACCCGCGTCGGTAGTCCGAACGCCACGCAAACACACACATAGCACCGCGTAGGTATTAGACACGTGTTGCAACTGACGGGACTCGATTCCGACATACGAAAGCCGAGTTATCGCCCAGTTTGCAAAACTCGCCAACACTTAAGCAAAAAGCCGAAAAAGAGACCAAAACCCGCGTCGGTAGTCCGAACGCCACGCAAACACACACATAGCACCGCGTAGGTATTAGACACGTGTTGTAATCGACGGACTCGATTCCGACATACTAAAGCCGAAGTTATCGCCAGCTTTGCAAAACTCGCCAACACTTAGGCAAAAAGCCAAAAAGAGAGACCAAAACCCGCTTGTAGAGTCCGAACGCCACGCAAACACACACATAGTTAGCACCGCACAGATATTATTATCACACGCCAACACTTAAACGACGACGAAACTCGATTCCGACATACTAAGCCGAAGTTATCGCCAGCTTGCAAAACTCGCCAACACTTAGGCAAAAGCAAAAAGAGACCAAAACCCGCTTTGTGGCAAAAAGCCGAAAAGACCGAACGCCACGCCAACGCCACACACACACACACATAGCACCGCAGTAGGTATTAGACACGTGTTGTTGCAACCGACGGACTCGATTCCGACATACTAAGCCGAAGTTATCGCCAGCTTTGCAAAACTCGCCAACACTTAGGCAAAAAAGCCAAAAAGAGACCAAAACCCGCCGCTAGTCCGAACGCCACGCAAACACACACATAGCACCGCTGCCAGAGGTTAGACACGTGTTGTAAATCGACGGACTCGATTCCGACATACTAAGCCGAAGTTATCGCCAGCTTTGCAAAACTCGCCAACACTTAGCAAAAAGCCAAAAAGAGACCAAAACCCGCTTTTTAGTCCGAACGCCACGCAAACACACACATAACACCGCTGTAGGTATTAGACACACGTTGTTGAATCGACGGACTCGATTCCGACATACGGAAGCCGAGTTATCGCCCAGTTTGCAAAACTCGCCAACACTTAGCAAAAAGCCGAAAAAGAGACCAAAACCCGCGTCGGTAGTCCGAACGCCACGCAAACACACACATAGCACCGCGTAGGTATTAGACACGTGTTGCAACTGACGGGACTCGATTCCGACATACTGGATAAGCCGAAGTTATCGCCAAGTTTGCAAAACTCGCCAACACTTAGGCAAAAAGCCAAAAAGAGACCAAAACCCGCGTCGGTAGTCCGAACGCCACGCAAACACACACATAGCACCGCGTAGGTATTAGACACGTGTTGCAACTGACGGGACTCGATTCCGACATACGGAAGCCGAGTTATCGCCCAGTTTGCAAAACTCGCCAACACTTAGGCAAAAAGCCGAAAAAGAGACCAAAACCCGCGTCGGTAGTCCGAACGCCACGCAAACACACACATAGCACCGCGTAGGTATTAGACACGTGTTGCAACTGACGGACTCGATTTCGACATACTAAGCCGAAAGTATCGCCAGCTTTGCAAAACTCGCCAACACTTAGCAAAAAAGTCAAAAGAGACCAAAACCCGCTTTTAGTCCGAACGAACGCCACGCAAACACACACATAGCACCGCGTAGGTATTAGACACGTGTTGCAACTGACGGACTCGATTCCGACATACGGAAGCCGAGTTATCGCCCAGTTTGCAAAACTCGCCAACACTTAGGCAAAAAGCCAAAAAAGACCAAAACCCGCTTTTAGTCCGAACGCCACGCAAACACACACATATAGCAATCACCGCAGATAGTATTACACACGTGTTGCAACCGACGGACTCGATTCCGACATACTAAGCCGAAGTTATCGCCCAGCTTGCAAAACTCTCGCCAACACTTAGGGCAAAAAGCCAAAAAGAGACCAAAACCCGCTTGTAGTCCGAACGCCACGCAAACACACACATATAGCACCGCTGAGGTATTAGACACGTGTTGCAAATCCGACGGACTCGATTCCGACATACGAAGCCGCCGAAGTTATCGCCAGCTTGCAAAACTCGCCAACACTTAGGCAAAAAAAGCCAAAAAGAGACCAAAACCCGCTTGTAGTCCGAACGCCACGCAAAACACACACATAGCACCGCAGAGGTATTAGACACGCGTTTGAATCGACGGACTCGATTCCGACATACGGAAGCCGAGTTATCGCCCAGTTTGCAAAACTCGCCAACACTTAGGCAAAAAGTCGAAAAAGAGACCAAAACCCGCGTCGGTAGTCCGAACGCCACGCAAACACACACATAGCACCGCAGAGGGTATTAGACACGGTTGCAATCGACGGACTCGATTCCGACATACTAAGCCGAAGTTATCGCCAGCTTTGCAAAACTCGCCAACACTTAGGCAAAAAGCCAAAAAGAGACCAAAACCCGCTTTTAGTCCGAACGCCACGCAAACACACACATAGCACCGCCAGTAGAGGTATTAGACACGTGTTGCAACGACGGACTCGATTCCGACACTACTAAGCCGAAAGTTATCGCCAGCTTTGCAAAACTCGCCAACACTTAGGCAAAAAGCCAAAAGAGACCAAAACCCGCTTTCTTAGTCCAACGCCACGCAAACACACACATAGCACCGCAGAGGTATTAGATTAGACACGCGTTGCAACCGACGGACTCGATTCCGACATACTAAGCCGAAGTTATCGCCTCAGCTTTGCAAAACTCGCCAACACTTAGCAAAAAGCCAAAAAGAGACCAAACCCGCTGCCTTAGTCCCAACGCCACGCAAACACACACATAGCACCGCCAGAGGTATTAGACACGTGTTGTAAATCGACGGACTCGATTCCATATACGGAAGCCGAAGTTATCGCCAGCTTTGCAAAACTCGCCAACACTTAGGCAAAAAGCCAAAAAGAGACCAAAACCGCTGCTTGTAGTCCGAACGCCACGCAAACACACACATATAGCACCGCAGAGAGTATTAGACACGTGTTGCAATCGACGGACTCGATTCCGACATACTAAGCCGAAAGTTATCGCCAGCTTGCAAAAAACGCCAACACTTAGGCAAAAAAAAGAGAAAAGAGACCAAAACCCGCTGCTTAGTAGTCCGAACGCCCACGCAAACACACACACATAGCACCGCAGAGGTATTAGACACGTGGTTGTAATCCGACGGACTCGATTCCGACATACGGAAGCCGAAGTTATCGCCAGCTTTGCAAAACTCGCCAACACTTAGGCAAAAAAAGCCAAAAAGAGACCAAAACCCGCTGCTTGAGTCCGAACGCCACGCAAACACACACATAGCACCGCAGAGGTATTAGAGACACGTGTTGCAACCGACGGACTCGATTCCGACATACTAAGCCGAAGTTATCGCCAGCTTTGCAAAACTCGCCAACACTTAGCAAAAAAAGCCAAAAGAGACCAAAACCCGCTGCTTAGTCCGAACGCCACGCAAACACACACATAGCACCGCAGAGAGGGACACGTGTTGTAATCGACGGACTCGATTCCGACATACTAAGCCGAAAGTTATCGCCAGCTTGCAAAACTCGCCAACACTTAGCAAAAAAGCCAAAAGAGACCAAAACCCGCTTTTTGCAGAGTCCGAACGCCACGCAAACACACACATAGCACCGCAGAGGTATTAGACACATCGCAGTTGCAACCGACGGACTCGATTCCGACATACTAAGCCGAAGTTATCGCCAGCTTTGCAAAACTCGCCAACACTTAGCAAAAAGCCAAAAGAGACCAAAACCCGCGCTTGCAGAGTCCGAACGCCACGCAAACACACACATAATCACCGCCAGAGGTATTAGACACGTGTTGTAACCGACGGACTCGATTCCGACATACTAAGCCGAAGCCGCCAGTTATCGCCAGCTTTGCAAAACTCGCCAACACTTAGGCAAAAAGCCAAAAAGAGACCAAACCCGCTGCTTGAGTCCGAACGCGCCACGCAAACACACACATAGCACCGCGTAGATATTAGACACGTGTTGCAACTGACGGGACTCGATTCCGACATACGGAAGCCGAGTTATCGCCCAGTTTGCAAAACTCGCCAACACTTAGGCAAAAAGCCGAAAAAGAGACCAAAACCCGCTTCGGTAGTCCGAACGCCACGCAAACACACACATATAGCACCGCAGAGAGTATTAGACACACGTTGCAACCGACGGACTCGATTCCGACATACTAAAGCCGAAGTTATCGCCTCAGCTTTGCAAAACTCGCCAACACTTAGGCAAAAAAGCCAAAAAGAGACCAAAACCCGCTTGAGAGTCCGAACGCCACGCAAACACACACATAGCACCGCTGAGGTATTAGACACGTGTTGTGCAACCGACGGACTCGATTCCGACATACGGAAGCCGAGTTATCGCCCAGTTTGCAAAACTCGCCAACACTTAGGCAAAAAGCCGAAAAAGAGACCAAAACCCGCGTCGGTAGTCCGAACGCCACGCAAACACACACATAGCACCGCGTAGGTATTAGACACGTGTTGCAACTGACGGGACTCGATTCCGACATACGGAAGCCGAGTTATCGCCCCAGGTTTGCAAAACTCGCCAACACTTAGGCAAAAAGCCAAAAGAGATTAAAACCCGCTACTTAGAGTCCGAACGCCACGCAAACACACACATAGCACCGCATAGGTATTAGACACGTGTTGCAACTGACGGGACTCGATTCCGACATACGGAAGCCGTGTTATCGCCCAGTTTGCAAAACTCGCCAACACTTAGGCAAAAAAGTCAAAAAGAGACCAAACCCGCCGCTTAGAGTCCGAACGCCACGCAAACACACACATAGCACCGCAGAGAGTATTAGACACGTGTTGCAACCGACGGACTCGATTCCGACATACTAAGCCGAAAGTTATCGCCAGCTTTGCAAAACTCGCCAACACTTAGGCAAAAAAGCCAAAAAGAGACCAAAACCCGCTTGTAGTCCGAACGCCACGCAAACACACACATAGCACCGCTGAGGTATTAGACACGTGTTGCAATCGACGGACTCGATTCCGACATACTAAGCCGAAGTTATCGCCAGCTTTGCAAAACTCGCCAACACTTAGGCAAAAAGTCAAAAA
Source organism: Panax ginseng (assembly GCA_020205605.1). NCBI lineage: Eukaryota > Viridiplantae > Streptophyta > Magnoliopsida > Apiales > Araliaceae > Panax > Panax ginseng. The sequence goes on from CM035141.1 coordinate 83,516,912, forward strand.
GAGACCAAAACCCGCTTAGTCCGAACGCCACGCAAACACACACATAGCAATCCGCTGAGGTATTAGACACGCAGTGAATCGACGGACTCGATTCCGACACATACGAAGCCGAAATACTTATCGCCAGCTTTGCAAAACTCGCCAACACTTAGGCAAAAAGCCAAAAGAGACCAAAACCCGCTTTTTAGTCCGAACGCCACGCAAACACACACACATAGCACCGCAGAGAGGTATTAGACACGTTGTTGCAACCGACGGACTCGATTCCGACATACTAAGCCGAAGTTATCGCCTAAATTTGCAAAACTCGCCAACACTTAGGCAAAAAGCCAAAAAGAGACCAAAACCCGCGTCGGAGAGTCCGAACGCCACGCAAACACACACATAGCACCGCGTAGGTATTAGACACGTGTTGCAACTGACGGACTCGATTCCGACATACTAAAGCCGAGTTATCGCCAAGTTTGCAAAACTCGCCAACACTTAGGCAAAAAGCCAAAAAGAGACCAAAACCAAAGCCCGCTTAGTAGTCCAAACGCCACGCAAACACACACACATAGCACCGCAGAGAGTATAGACACGTGTTGCAACCGACGGACTCGATTCCGACATACTAAGCCGAAGTTATCGCCAGCTTTGCAAAACTCGCCAACACTTAGGCAAAAAGTCCGAAAAGAGACCAAACCCCGCTTGCAGAGTCCGAACGCCACGCAAACACACACATAGCAATCACAGAGGTATTAGACACGTGTTGCAACTGACGGGACTCGATTCCGACATACGAAAGCCGAGTTATCGCCCAGTTTGCAAAACTCGCCAACACTTAGCAAAAAAAGCCGAAAAGAGACCAAAACCCGCTGCTTGTAGTCCGAACGCCACGCAAACACACACATAGCACCGCTGTAGGTATTAGACACGTGTTGTTGAACCGACGGACTCGATTCCGACATACGGAAGCCGAAGTTATCGCCAGCTTTGCAAAACTCGCCAACACTTAGGCAAAAAAGCAAAAAGAGACCAAAACCCGCTGCTTGTAGTCCGAACGCCACGCAAACACACACACATAGCATCGCGTAGGTATTAGACACGTGTTGCAACTGACGGGACTCGATTCCGACATACGGAAGCCGAGTTATCGCCCAGTTTGCAAAACTCGCCAACACTTAGGCAAAAAGCCGAAAAAGAGACCAAAACCGCGCTTTTGAGTCCGAACGCCACGCAAACACACACACACACACAGCACCGCCAGAGGTATTAGACACGTGTTGCAACCGACGGACTCGATTCCGACATACTACGAAGCCGAAGTTATCGCCTCGCTTTGCAAAACTCGCCAACACTTAGCAAAAAAGCCGTAAAAGAGACCAAAACCCGCTTGTAGTCCAAACGCCACGCAAACACACACATATAGCACCGCCAGAGGTATTAGACACGTGTTGCAACTGACGGGACTCGATTCCGACATACGGAAGCCGAGTTATCGCCCAGTTTGCAAAACTCGCCAACACTTAGGCAAAAAGCCAAAAAAGAGACCAAAACCCGCTGCTTTAGAGTCCGAACGCCACGCAAACACACACACACAAGCACCGCTGTAGGTATTAGACACGCGTTGCAAATCGACGGACTCGATTCCGACATACTAAGCCGAAAGTTATCGCCAGCTTTGCAAAAAACTCGCCAACACTTAGCAAAAAGCCAAAAAGAGACCAAAACCCGCGTCTGTAGTCCGAACGCCACGCAAACACACACATAACACCGCGTAGGTATTAGACACGTGTTGCAACTGACGAGACTCGATTCCGACATACGGAAGCCGAGTTATCGCCCAGTTTGCAAAACTCGCCAACACTTAGGCAAAAAGCCGAAAAAGAGACCAAAACCCGCTTTAGTCCTCCGAACGCCACGCAAACACACACATAGCACCGCAGAGGTATTAGACACGGTTGCAAATCGACGGACTCGATTCCGACATACTCGATAAGCCGAAAGTTATCGCCAGCTTTGCAAAACTCGCCAACACTTAGGCAAAAAGCCAAAAAGAGACCAAAACCCGCTTTAGAGTCCGAACGCCACGCAAACACACACACATAGCACCGCGTAGGTATTAGACACGTGTTGCAACTGACGGCACTCGATTCCGACATACGGAAGCCGAGTTATCGCCCAGTTTGCAAAACTCGCCAACACTTAGGCAAAAAGCCGAAAAAGAGACCAAAACCCGCGTCGGTAGTTCGAACGCCACGCAAACACACACATAGCACCGCGTAGGTATTAGACACGTGTTGCAACTGACGGGACTCGATTCCGACATACACTAAGCCGAAGTTATCGCCTAAACCAAAAAACTCGCCAACACTTAGCAAAAAAGCCAAAAGAGACCAAAACCCGCTTTTAGTAGTCCGAACGCCACGCAAACACACACATAGCACCGCCAGAGGTATTAGACACGCACGTTGTTGCAATCGACGGACTCGATTCCGACATACGGAAGCCGAAGTTATCGCCAGCTTGCAAAAAACTCGCCAACACTTAGGCAAAAAGCCAAAAAGAGACCAAAACCCGCTACTTGAGTCCGAACGCCACGCAAACACACACATAGCACCGCTGTAGGTATTAGACACGTGTTGCAACCGACGGACTCGATTCCGACATACTTGAAGCCGAAGTTATCGCCAGCTTTGCAAAACTCGCCAACACTTAGGCAAAAAAGCCAAAAAGAGACCAAAACCCGCGCTTAGAGTCCGAACGCCACGCAAACACACACATAGCACCGCAGAGGTATTAGACACACGTTGTTGCAACCGACGGACTCGATTCCGACATACTAAGCCGAAGTTATCGCCAGCTTTGCAAAACTCGCCAACACTTAGCAAAAAGTCAAAAAGAGACCAAAACCCGCTATTTTAGTCCGAACGCCACGCAAACACACACATACCCGCTGTAGGTATTAGACACGTGTTGCAACCGACGGACTCGATTCCGACATACTTGAAGCCGAAGTTATCGCCAGCTTTGCAAAACTCGCCAACACTTAGGCAAAAAGCCAAAAAAAGAGACCAAAACCCGCTTAGTAGTCCGAACGCCACGCAAACACACACATAGCACCGCTGTAGAGTATTAGACACGCGTTGCAACCGACGGACTCGATTCCGACATACGGAAGCCGAAGTTATCGCCAGCTTTGCAAAACTCGCCAACACTTAGGCAAAAAGCCAAAAAGAGACCAAAACCCGCTTGGTAGTCCCGAACGCCACGCAAACACACACACATAGCAGACCGCTGTAGGTATTAGACACGTGTTGCAACCGACGGACTCGATTCCGACATACGGAAGCCGAAGTTATCGCCAGCTTTTGCAAAACTCGCCAACACTTAGGCAAAAAAGCCAAAAAGACCAAAACCCGCTTGTTAGAGTCCAAACGCCACGCAAACACACACATAGCACCGCAGAGGTATTTAGACACGTGTTGCAAATCGACGGACTCTCGATTCCGACATACGGAAGCCGAGTTATCGCCCAGTTTGCAAAACTCGCCAACACTTAGGCAAAAAGTCAAAAAGAGACCAAAACCCGCGGCCGGTTAGTCCGAACGCCACGCAAACACACACATAGCACCGCGTAGGTATTAGACACGTGTTGCAACTGACGGGACTCGATTCCGACATACGGAAGCCGAAGTTATCGCCAGCTTTGCAAAAACTCGCCAACACTTAGCAAAAAGCCGAAAAAGAGACCAAAACCCGCGTCGGTAGTCCGAACGCCACGCAAACACACACATAGCACCGCGTAGGTATTAGACACGTGTTGCAACTGACGGGACTCGATTCCGACATACGGAAGCCGAGTTATTGCCCAGTTTGCAAAACTCGCCAACACTTAAACAAAAAGCCGAAAAATAGACCAAAACCCGCGTCGTTAGTCCGAACGCCACGCAAACACTCACATAGCACCGCGTAGGTATTAGACACGTGTTGCAACTGACGGGACTCGATTCCGACATACGGAAGCCGAGTTATAGCCCGGTTTGCAAAACACGCCAACACTTAAAGCAAAAAGCCAAAAGAGACCAAAACCCGCTATTTGTAGTCCCAAACGCCACGCAACACACACACATAGCACCGCAGTAGGTATTAGACACGTGTGTTGCAACCGACGGACTCGATTCCGACATACGGAAGCCGAAGTTATCGCCTCAGCTTTGCAAAACTCGCCAACACTTAGGCAAAAAAAAGTCAAAGAGACCAAAACCCGCTTGCCAGTCCGAACGCCACGCAAACACACACATAGCACCACCAGTAGGTATTAGACACACGTGTTGCAATCGACGGACTCGATTCCGACATACTGAAGCCGAAGTTATCGCCAGCAGCTTGCAAAACTCGCCAACACTTAGGCAAAAAAGTAAAAGAGACCAAAACCCGCTTTAGTCCGAACGCCACGCAAACACACACACACATAGACCGCTGAGAGGTATTAGACACGTGTTGCAACCGACGGACTCGATTCCGATATACTAAGCCGAAGTTATCGCCCAGCTTTGCAAAAACTCGCCAACACTTAGGCAAAAAGCCAAAAAGAGACCAAAACCCGCTTTGCAGAGTCCGAACGCCACGCAAAACACACACATAGCACCGCCAGAGGTATTAGACACGCACGTTGCAACCGACGGACTCGATTCCGACATACTAAGCCGAAGTTATCGCCAGCTTTGCAAAACTCGCCAACACTTAGGCAAAAAAAGCCAAAAGAGACCAAAACCCGCTGCTTAGTCCGAACGCCACGCAAACACACACATAGCACCGCCAGAGGTATTAGACACACGTTGTTGCAATCGACGGACTCGATTCCGACATACTAAAGCCGAAGTTATCGCCAGCTTGCAAAACTCGCCAACACTTAGGCAAAAAGCCAAAAAGAGACCAAAACCCGCTGCTTTAGAGTCCGAACGCCACGCAAACACACACACACATAGCACCGCACAGAGGTATTAGACACGTGTTGCAAATCGACGGACTCGATTCCGACATACTAAAGCCGAAGTTATCGCCTAGCTTTGCAAAACTCGCCAACACTTAGGCAAAAAAAAAAAAAGAGACCAAAACCCGCTTAGCAGTAGTCCGAACGCCACGCAAACACACACATAAGACCACAGTAGGTATTAGACACGGTTGCAACCGACGGACTCGATTCGACGACATACCGAAGCCGAAAGTTTATCGCCCAGCTTTGCAAAACTCGCCAACACTTAGGCAAAAAAGCCGAAAAGAGACCAAAACCCGCCACGCCGCAAAACAGAGTCCGAACGCCACGCAAACACACACATAGCACCGCTGTAGGTATTAGACACGTTGTGTTGCAATCGACGGACTCGATTCCGACATACGCCGCCGAAGTTATCGCCAGCTTTGCAAAAAACTCGCCAACACTTAGGCAAAAAAGCCAAAAAGAGACCAAAACCCGCTTGCAGAGTCCGAACGCCACGCAAACACACACACATACACACACCGCAGAGAGGTATTAGACACGTGTTGTAAATCGACGGACTCGATTCCGACATACTTGAAGCCGAAGTTATCGCCAGCTTTTGCAAAACTCGCCAACACTTAGCAAAAAGCCAAAAGAGACCAAAACCCGCTTTAGTAGTCCGAACGCCACGCAAACACACACATAGCACCGCAGAGGTATTAGACACGTGTGTTGTAATCGACGGACTCGATTCCGACATACGGAAGCCGAAGTTATCGCCAGCTTTGCAAAACTCGCCAACACTTAGCAAAAAAGTCCGAAAAGAGACCAAAACCCGCGTCGTTAGTCCGAACGCCACGCAAACACACACATAGCACCGCGTAGGTATTAGACACGTGTTGCAAATCGACGGACTCGATTCCGACATACTAAGCCGAAGTTATCGCCTAGCTTTGCAAAACTCGCCAACACTTAGGCAAAAAGCCAAAAAGAGACCAAAACCCGCCGCTAGTCCCAACGCCACGCAAACACACACATATAGCACCGCAGAGGTATTAGACACGTGTTGCAAATCGACGGACTCGATTCCGACATACTAAGCCGAAGTTATCGCCTCACTTGCAAAACTCGCGCCAACACTTAGCAAAAAGTCCAAAAAGACCAAAACCCGCTGGCTTAGTCCGAACGCCACGCAAACACACACACACATAGCACCGCTGTAGGTATTAGACACACGTTGTAACCGACGGACTCGATTCCGACATACGGAAGCGAAGTTATCGCCAGCTTTGCAAAACTCGCCAACACTTAGGCAAAAAGTCGAAAAGAGACCAAAACCCGCTTTAGTCCGAACGCCACGCAAACACACACATAGCACCGCCAGAGGTATTAGACACGTGTTGTAACCGACGGACTCGATTCCGACATACTAAAGCCGAAGTTATCGCCAGCTTTGCAAAACTCGCCAACACTTAGGCAAAAAGCCAAAAAGAGACCAAAACCCGCTTTCGAGTAGTCCGAACGCCACGCAAACACACACATAGCACCGCTGGTAGGTATTAGACACACGCAGTTGCAATCGACGGACTCGATTCCGACATACGGAAGCCGAAGTTATCGCCAGCTTTTGCAAAACTCGCCAACACTTAGGCAAAAAAAGTCAAAAGAGACCAAAACCCGCTGCTTGTAGTCCGAACGCCACGCAAACACACACATAGCATAGCACCGCCAGAGGTATTAGACACGTGTTGCAATCGACGGACTCGATTCCGACATACGGAAGCCGAAGTTATATCGCCTGCTTTGCAAAAAAACGCCAACACTTAGGCAAAAAGTCAAAAAGAGACCAAAACCCGCTTTAGTCCGAACGCCACGCGCAAACACACACATAGCACCGCCAGTAGGTATTAGACACGTGTTGTAACCGACGGACTCGATTCCGACATACGGAAGCCGAAGTTATCGCCTCAGCTTTGCAAAACTCGCCAACACTTAGGCAAAAAAGCCAAAAAGAGACCAAAACCCGCTGCAGTAGTCCGAACGCCACGCAAACACACACATATAGCACCGCAGAGGTATTAGACACGTGTTGCAACCGACGGACTCGATTCCGACATACTTGAAGCCGAAAGTTATCGCCAGCTTTGCAAAACTCGCCAACACTTAGCAAAAAGCCAAAAAGAGACCAAAACCCGCTTTTAGTCCGAACGCCACGCAAACACACACACACATAGCACCGCCAGAGGTATTAGACACGTGTTGTAAATCGACGGACTCGATTCCGACATACGGAAAGCCGAAGTTATCGCCAGCTTTGCAAAACTCGCCAACACTTAGGCAAAAAGCCAAAAGAGACCAAAACCCGCTGCTTTAGTCCGAACGAGTCCGAACGCCACGCAAACACACACATAGCACCGCGTAGGTATTAGACACGTGTTGCAACTGACGGGACTCGATTCCGACATACGGAAGCCGAGTTATCGCCCAGTTTGCAAAACTCGCCAACACTTAGGCAAAAAGCCGAAAAAGAGACCAAAACCCGCGTTGTAGTCCGAACGCCACGCAAACACACACATAGCACCGCGTAGGTATTAGACACGTGTTGCAACTGACGGGACTCGATTCCGACATACGGAAGCCGAGTTATCGCCCAGTTTGCAAAACTCGCCAACACTTAGGCAAAAAGTCAAAAAGAGACCAAAACCCGCGTCGTTAGTCCGAACGCCACGCAAACACACACATAGCACCGCGTAGGTATTAGACACGTGTTGCAACTGACGGGACTCGATTCCGACATACGGAAGCCGAGTTATCGCCCAGTTTGCAAAACTCGCCAACACTTAGGCAAAAAGCCAAAAGAGACTAAAACCCGCTATTTGTCGGAAGTCCGAACGCCACGCAAACACACACATAGCACCGCAGTAGGTATTAGACACACACGGTTGCAATCGACGGACTCGATTCCGACATACGGAAGCCGAGTTATCGCCCAGTTTGCAAAACTCGCCAACACTTAGGCAAAAAGCCGAAAAAGAGACCAAAACCCGCGTCGTTAGTCCGAACGCCACGCAAACACACACATAGCACCGCGTAGGCATTAGACACGTGTTGCAACTGACGGGACTCGATTCCGACATACTAAGCCGAAGTTATCGCCAGCTTTGCAAAACTCGCCAACACTTAGGCAAAAAGCCAAAAGAGACCAAAACCACGCTTGTGAGTCCGAACGCCACGCAAACACACACACATACACCGCTGAGGTATTAGACACGTGTTGCAACCGACGGACTCGATTCCGACACATACGAAGCCGAAGTTATCGCCAGCTTTGCAAAACTCGCCAACACTTAGGCAAAAAGTCAAAAGAGACCAAAACCCGCTTTAGTAGTCCAACGCCACGCAAACACACACATAGCACCGCCTAGGTATTAGACACGTGTTGCAAATCGACGGACTCGATTCCGACATATATAAGCCGAGTTATCGCCAAGTTTGCAAAACTCGCCAACACTTAAGCAAAAAGCCGAAAAAGAGACCAAAACCCGCGCCGAGTAGTCCGAACGCCACGCAAAACACACACACATAGCACCGCTGAGGTATTAGACACGTGTTGCAATCGACGGACTCGATTCCGACATACGGAAGCCGAAGTTATCGCCAGCTTTGCAAAACTCGCCAACACTTAGGCAAAAGCCAAAAAGAGACCAAAACCCGCTGGCTTGTAGTCCGAACGCCACGCAAACACACACATAGCACCGCTGTAGGTATTAGACACGGTTGCAAATCGACGGACTCGATTCCACACATACTAAGCCGAAGTTATCGCCAGCTTTGCAAAACTCGCCAACACTTAGGCAAAAAGTCAAAAGAGACCAAAACCCGCTTTCAGAAGTCCGAACGCCACGCAAACACACACATATAGCACCGCGTAGGTATTAGACACGTGTTGCAACTGACGGACTCGATTCCGACATACGGAAGCCGAAGTTATCGCCCCAGTTTTGCAAAACTCGCCAACACTTACGCAAAAAGCCGAAAAAGAGACCAAAACCCGCGTCGTTAGTCCGAACGCCACGCAAACACACACATAGCACCGCGTAGGTATTAGACACGTGTTGCAACTGACGGGACTCGATTCCGACATACTAAGCCGAAGTTATCGCCTCAGCTTTGCAAAAACTCGCCAACACTTAGCAAAAAAGCCAAAAAGAGACCAAAACCCGCGCTTGTAGTCCGAACGCCACGCAAACACACACACATAGCACCGCCAGAGGTATTAGACACGTGTTGCAACTGACGGGAACTCGATTCCGACATACGGAAGCCGAGTTATCGCCCAGTTTGCAAAAACTCGCCAACACTTAGGCAAAAAGCCGAAAAAGAGACCAAAACCCGCTGCGTCGGTAGTCCGAACGCCACGCAAAACACACACATAGCACCGCAGAGGTATTAGACACGTGTTGTTCGACCGACGGACTCGATTCCGACATACGGAAGCCGAAGTTATCGCCAGCTTTGCAAAACTCGCCAACACTTAGGCAAAAAAGCCAAAAGAGACCAAACCCGCGCTTGTAGTCCGAACGCCACGCAAACACACACATAGCACCGCTGAGGTATTATTAGACACGTGTTTGTAATCGACGGACTCGATTCCGACATACTAAAGCCGAAGTTATCGCCTCGCCTTGCAAAAAACGCCAACACTTAGGCAAAAAAAGCCAAAAAGAGACCAAAACCCGCTTAGAGAGTCCGAACGCCACGCAAACACACACATAGCATAGCACCGCAGAGAGGTATTAGACACGTGTTGCAATCGACGGACTCGATTCCGACATACTTAAGCCGAAGTTATCGCCAGCTTTGCAAAACTCGCCAACACTTAGGCAAAAAGTCAAAAAGAGACCAAAACCCGCGCCGTAGTCCGAACGCCACGCAAACACACACATAGCACCGCCAGAGGTATTAGACACACGTGTTGTAACCGACGGACTCGATTCCGACATACACGGAAGCCGAGTTATCGCCCAGTTTGCAAAACTCGCCAACACTTAGGCAAAAACCAGAAAAAGAGACCAAAACCCGCGTCTGTAGTCCGAACGCCACGCAAACACACACATAGCACCGCGTAGGTATTAGACACGTGTTGCAACTGACGGGACTCGATTCCGACATACGGAAGCCGAGTTATCGCCAAGTTTGCAAAACTCGCCAACACTTAGGCAAAAAGCCGAAAAAGAGACCAAAACCCGCGTCGTTAGTCCGAACGCCACGCAAACACACACATATAGCACCGCCAGAGAGTATTAGACACGTGTTGCAACCGACGGACTCGATTCCGACATACGAAGCCGAAGTTATCGCCAGCTTTGCAAAACTCGCCAACACTTAGCAAAAAAAGCCAAAAAGAGACCAAAACCCGCGCTTTAGTAGTCCAACGCCACGCAAAACACACACATAGCACCGCAGCTGTAGGTATTAGACACGTGTTGCAACCGACGGACTCGATTCCGACATACTGAAGCCGAGTTATCGCCCAGTTTGCAAAAACTCGCCAACACTTAGGCAAAAAATCTAAAAAGAGACCAAAACCCGCGTCGGTAGTCCGAACGCCACGCAAACACACACATAGCACCGCTGAGGTATTAGACACGTGTTGCAATCGACGGACTCGATTCCGACATACTAAAGCCGAAGTTATCGCCAGCTTGCAAAAACTCGCCAACACTTAGGCAAAAAGCCAAAAAGAGACCAAAACCCGCTGCTTAGTAGTCCGAACGCCACGCAAACACACACATAGCACCGCGTAGGTATTAGACACGTGTTGCAACTGACGGACTCGATTCCGACATACGGAAGCCGAGTTATCGCCCAGTTTGCAAAACTCGCCAACACTTAGGCAAAAAGCCGAAAAAGAGACCAAAACCCGCGTCGGTAGTCCGAACGCCACGCAAACACACACATAGCACCGCGTAGGTATTAGACACGTGTGTTGAATCGACGGACTCGATTCCACATACTAAAGCCGAAGTTATCGCCAGCTTTGCAAAACTCGCCAACACTTAGGCAAAAAGCCGAAAAAGAGACCAAAACCCGCGTCGGTAGTCCGAACGCCACGCAAACACACACATAGCACCGCGTAGGTATTAGACACGTGTTGCAACTGACGGGACTCTATTCCGCATACGGAAGCCGAGTTATCGCCCAGTTTGCAAAACTTGCCAACACTTAGGCAAAAAGCCGAAAAAGAGACCAAAATCCGCGTCGCTAGTCCGAACGCCATGCAAACACACACATAGCACCGTGTAGGTATTAGACACGTGTTGCAACTGACGGGACTCGATTCCGATATACGGAAGCCGAGTTATCGCCCAGTTTGCAAAACTCGCCAACACTTAGGCAAAAAGCCGAAAAAGAGACCAAAACCCGCGTTGGTAGTCCGAACGCCACGCAAACACACACATAGCACCGCGTAGGTATTAGACACGTGTTGCAACTGACGGACTCGATTCCGACATACTAAGCCGAAGTTATCGCCCCAGTTTGCAAAACTCGCCAACACTTAGGCAAAAAGCCGAAAAAGAGACCAAAACCCGCGTCGTTAGTCCGAACGCCACGCAAACACACACATAGCACCGCGTAGGTATTAGACACGTGTTGCAACTGACGGGACTCGATTCCGACATACGGAAGCCGAGTTATCGCCCAGTTTGCAAAACTCGCCAACACTTAGGCAAAAAGCCGAAAAAGAGACCAAAACCCGCGTCGGTAGTCCGAACGCCACGCAAACACACACACATAGCACCGCGGAGGTATTAGACACGTGTTTGTAACCGACGGACTCGATTCCACACACACTAAGCCGAAAGTTATCGCCAGGTTTGCAAAACTCGCCAACACTTAGGCAAAAAGCCGAAAAAGAGACCAAAACCCGCGTCGGTAGTCCGAACGCCACGCAAACACACACATAGCACCGCGTAGGTATTAGACACGTGTTGCAACTGACGGGACTCGATTCCGACATACGGAAACCGAGTTATTGCCCAGTTTGCAAAACTCGCCAACACTTAGGCAAAAAGCCGGTAAGAGAGACAAAACCCGCTTGCTTCAGAGTCCGAACGCCACGCAAACACACACATAGCACCGCGTAGGTATTAGACACGTGTTGCAACTGATGGGACTCGATTCCGACATACTGAAGCCGAGTTATCGCCCAGTTTGCAAAACTCGCCAACACTTAGGCAAAAAGCCAAAAGAGACCAAAACCCGCGCCTCGTAGTCCGAACGCCACGCAAACACACACATAGCACCGCGTAGGTATTAGACACGTGTTGCAACTGACGGGACTCGATTCCGATATACGAAGCCGAGTTATCGCCCAGTTTGCAAAACTCGCCAACACTTAGGCAAAAAGCCGAAAAAGAGACCAAAACCCGCGTCGGTAGTCCGAACGCCACGCAAACACACACATAGCACCGCGTAGGTATTAGACACGTGTTGCAACTGACGGGACTCGATTCCGACATACGAAGCCGAAAGTTATCGCCAGCTTTGCAAAACTCGCCAACACTTAGGCAAAAAGCCAAAAGAGACCAAACCCGCTTGTAGTCCAAACGCCACGCAAACACACACACATAGCACCGCGTAGGTATTAGACACGTGTTGCAACTGACGGACTCGATTCCGACATACGGAAGCCGAGTTATCGCCAAGTTTGCAAAACTCGCCAACACTTAGGCAAAAAGCCGAAAAAGAGACCAAAACCCGCGTCTGTAGTCCGAACGCCACGCAAACACACACATAGCACCGCGTAGGTATTAGACACGTGTTGCAACTGACGGGACTCGATTCCGACATACGGAAGCCGAGTTATCGCCCAGTTTGCAAAACTCGCCAACACTTAGGCAAAAAAAAGTCGAAAAAGAGACCAAAACCCGCTGCTTGTAGTCCGAACGCCACGCAAACACACACATAGCACCGCCAGAGGTATTAGACACGTGTTGTAACCGACGGACTCGATTCCGACATACGGAAGCCGAAAGTTATCGCCAGCTTTGCAAAACTCGCCAACACTTAGGCAAAAAGTCAAAAAGAGACCAAACCCGCTTTGCTAGTCCGAACGCCACGCAAACACACACATATAGCACCGCAGAGGTATTAGACACGTGTTGCAATCGACGGACTCGATTCCGACATACTAAGCCGAAAGTTATCGCCAGCTTTGCAAAACTCGCCAACACTTAGCAAAAAGTCGAAAAAGAGACCAAAACCCGCGTCGGTAGTCCGAACGCCACGCAAACACACACATAGCACCGCGTAGGTATTAGACACGTGTTGCAACTGACGGGACTCGATTCCGACATACGAAAGCCGAGTTATCGCCCCGTTTGCAAAACTCGCCAACAATTAGGCAAAAAGCCGAAAAAGAGACCATAACCCGCGTCGGTAGTCCGAACGCCACGCAAACACACACATAGCAATCGCTGTAGGTATTAGACACACGTGTTGTAAATCGACGGACTCGATTCGACACACACTAAGTTTTAGTTATCGCCAAACTTTGCAAAACTCGCCAACACTTAGGCAAAAAGCCGAAAAAGAGACCAAAACCCGCTTCGGTAGTCCGAACGCCACGCAAACACACACATAGCACCGCGTAGGTATTAGACACGTGTTGCAACTGACGGAACTCGATTCCGACATACGGAAGCCGAAGTTATCGCCAAGTTTGCAAAACTCGCCAACACTTAGGCAAAAAGCCGAAAAAGAGACCATAACCCGCGTCGGTAGTCCGAACGCCACGCAAACACACACATAACACCGCGTAGGTATTAGACAGGTGTTGCAACTGAAGGTACTCTATTCCGCATACGGAAGCCGAGTTATCGCCCAGTTTGCAAAACTTGCCAACACTTAGGCAAAAAGCCGAAAAAGAGACCAAAACCCGCGTCGGTAGTCCGAACGCCACGCAAACACACACATAGCACCGCGTAGGTATTAGACACGTGTTGCAACTGACGGGACTCGATTCCGACATACTAAGCCGAAAGTTATCGCCAGCTTTGCAAAACTCGCCAACACTTAGGCAAAAAGTCAAAAAGAGACCAAAACCCGCTTTAGAGTCCAACGCCACGCAAACACACACATAACACCGCGTAGGTATTAGACACGTGTTGCAACTAAAGAGACTAGATTCCGACATACGGAAGCCGAGTTATCGCCCAGTTTGCAAAACTCGCCAACACTTAGGCAAAAAGTCGAAAAAGAGACCAAAACCCGCGTCGGTAGTCCAAACGCCACGCAAACACACACATAGCACCGCGTAGGTATTAGACACGTGTTGCAACTGACGGGACTCGATTCCGACATACGGAAGCCGAGTTATCGCCCAGTTTGCAAAACTCGCCAACACTTAGGCAAAAAGCCGAAAAAGAGACCAAAACCCGCGTCGATAGTCCGAACGCCACGCAAACACACACATAGCACCGCGTAGGTATTAGACACGTGTTGCAACTGACGGGACTCGATTCCGACATACGGAAGCCGAGTTATCGCCTAGTTTGCAAAACTCGCCAACACTTAGGCAAAAAGCCGAAAAAGAGACCAAAACCCGCTTTAGAGTCCAAACGCCACGCAAACACACACATAGCAGACCGCACAGAGGTATTAGACACGTGTTGCAACCGACGGACTCGATTCCACATACGGAAGCCGAAGTTATCGCCTCGCTTTGCAAAACTCGCCAACACTTAGGCAAAAAGTCAAAAGAGACCAAAACCCGCTTGCAGAGTAGTCCGAACGCCACGCAAACACACACATAGCACCGCTGTAGAGGTATTAGACACGTGTTGTAATCGACGGACTCGATTCCGACATACGGAAGCCGAAGTTATCGCCAGCTTTGCAAAACTCGCCAACACTTAGGCAAAAAGTCAAAAAGAGACCAAAACCGCGCTTGTTTAGTCCGAACGCCACGCAAACACACACATAGCACCGCGTAGGTATTAGACACGTGTTGCAACTGACGGGACTCGATTCCGACATACGGAAGCCGAGTTATCGACCAGTTTGCAAAACTCGCCAACACTTAGTCAAAAAGCCGAAAAGAGACCAAAACCCGCGTCGGTAGTCCGAATGGCACGCAAACACACACATAGCACCGCGTAGGTATTAGACACGTGTTGCAACTGACGGGACTCGATTCCTACATACGGAAGCCGAGTTATCGCCCAGTTTGCAAAACTCGCCAACACTTAAGCAAAAAGCCAAAAAGAGACCAAAACCCGCTTTAGTCCAAACGCCACGCAAACACACACATAGCACCGCCTAAGGTATTAGACACGTGTTGCAACTGACGGGACTCGATTCCGACATACGGAAGCCGAGTTATCGCCCAGTTTGCAAAACTCGCCAACACTTAGGCAAAAAGCCGAAAAAGAGACCAAAACCCGCGTCGGTAGTCCGAACGCCACGCAAACACACACATAGCACCGCGTAGGTATTAGACACGTGTTGCAACTGACGGGACTCGATTCCGACATACGGAAGCCGAGTTATCGCCCAGTTTGCAAAACTCGCCAACACTTAGGCAAAAACCAGAAAAAGAGACCAAAACCCACGTCTGTAGTCCGAACGCCACGCAAACACACACATAACACCGCGTAGGTATTAGACACTTGTTGCAAATGACGGGACTCGATTCCGACATACGGAAGCCGAGTTATCGCCCAGTTTGCAAATCTCGCCAACACTTAGGCAAAAAGCCGAAAAAGAGACCAAAACCCGCGTCGGTAGTCCGAACGCCACGCAAACACACACATAAGACCGCAGAGTATTATTACACACGTGTTGCAACCGACGGACTCGATTCCGACATACTAAGCCGAAGTTATCGCCTCAGCTTGCAAAACTCGCCAACACTTAGGCAAAAAGCCGAAAAAGAGACCAAAACCCGCTTTTAGTCCAAACGCCACGCAAACACACACATAGCACCGCGTAGGTATTAGACACGTGTTGCAATCGACGGACTCGATTCCGACATACTAAGCCGAAGTTATCGCCAGCTTGCAAAAACTCGCCAACACTTAGGCAAAAAGCCAAAAGAGACCAAAACCCACGTCTGTAGTCCGAACGCCACGCAAACACACACATAACACCGCACCGCAGTAGAGGTATTAGACACGTGTTGCAACCGACGGACTCGATTCCGACATACTAAGCCGCCGAAGTTATCGCCTAGCTTGCAAAAAACTCGCCAACACTTAGGCAAAAAAGCCAAAAAGAGACCAAAACCCGCTATTTTAACGCCACGCAAACACACACATATAGACCGCAGAGGTATTAGACACGTATTGTTGTAACCGACGGACTCGATTCCGACATACTAAGTCGAAAATCGAGACTAAAAACTCGCCAACACTTAGCAAAAAGCCAAAAAGAGACCAAACCCTGCTTTAGAGTCCAACGCCACGCAAACACACACATAGCACCGCAGAGGTATTAGACACGCGTTTGCAACCGACGGACTCGATTCCGACATACTAAAGCCGAAAGTTATCGCCAAGCAGCAAAACTCGCCAACACTTAGGCAAAAAGCCAAAAGAGACCAAAACCCGCTGCCTTTAGTCCGAACGCCACGCAAACACACACATAGCACCACAGAGGTATTAGACACACGTGTTGCAACCGACGACGGACTCGATTCCGACATACGGAAGCCGAAGTTATCGCCAGCTTTGCAAAACTCGCCAACACTTAGGCAAAAAGTCAAAAAGAGAGACTAAACCCGCGCTTTAGTCCAAACGCCACGCAAACACACACATAGCACCGCGTAGGTATTAGACACGTGTTGCAACTGAAGGGACTCGATTCCGACATACGAAAGCCGAGTTATCGCCCAGTTTGCAAAACTCGCCAACACTTAGGCAAAAAGCCGAAAAAGAGACCATAACCCGCGTCGGTAGTCCGAACGCCACGCAAACACACACATAACACCGCGTAGGTATTAGACACGTGTTGCAACTGACGGGACTCGATTCCGACATACGGAAGCCGAGTTATCGCCCAGTTTGCAAAACTCGCCAACACTTAGGCAAAAAGCCGAAAAAGAGACCAAAACCCGCGTCGGTAGTCCAAACGCCACGCAAACACACACATAGCACCGCGTAGGTATTAGACACGTGTTGCAACTGACGGGACTCGATTCCGACATACGGAAGCCGAGTTATCGCCCAGTTTGCAAAACTCGCCAACACTTAGGCAAAAAGCCGAAAAGAGACCAAAACCCGCGTCGGTAGTCCGAACGGCACGCAAACACACACATAGCACCGCCAGAGAGGTATTAGACACACGGTTGCAACCGACGGACTCGATTCCGACATACTGAAGCCGAAAGTTATCGCCCAGTTTGCAAAACTCGCCAACACTTACGCAAAAAGCCGAAAAAGAGACCAAAACCCACGTCGATAGTCCGAACGCCACGCAAAAACGCACATAGCACCGCGTAGGTATTAGACACGTGTTGCAACTGACGGACTCGATTCCAACATATAGAAGCCGAGTTATCGCCCAGTTTGCAAAACTCGCCAACACTTAAGCAAAAAGCCGAAAAAGAGACCATAACCCGCGTCGGTAGTCCAAACGCCACACAAACACACACATATAGCACCGCGTAGGTATTAGACACGTGTTGCAACTGACGGGACTCGATTCCAACATACGGAAGCCGTGTTATCGCCCAGTTTGCAAAACTCGCCAACACTTAGGCAAAAAGCCGAAAAAGAGACCAAAACCCGCGTCGGTAGTCCGAACGCCACGCAAACACACACATAGCACCGCGTAGGTATTAGACACGTGTTGCAACTGACGGGACTCGATTCCGACATACGGAAGCCGAGTTATCGCCTAGTTTGCAAAACCACGCCAACACTTAGGCAAAAAGCCGAAAAAGAGACCAAAACCCGCGTCGGTAGTCCGAACGCCACGCAAACACACACATAGCACCGCGTAGGTATTAGACACGTGTTGCAACTGACGGGACTCGATTCCGATATACGGAAGCCGAGTTATCGCCCAGTTTGCAAAACTCGCCAACACTTACGCAAAAAGCCGAAAAAGAGACCAAAACCCACGTCGATAGTCCGAACGCCACGCAAACACGCACATAGCACCGCGTAGGTATTAGACACGTGTTGCAACTGACGAGACTCGATTCCAACATATAGAAGCCGAGTTATCGCCCAGTTTGCAAAACTCGCCAACACTTAAGCAAAAAGCCGAAAAAGAGACCATAACCCGCGTCGGTAGTCCAAACGCCACACAAACACACATATAGCACCGCGTAGGTATTAGACACGTGTTGCAACTGACGGGACTCGATTCCAACATACGGAAGCCGAGTTATCGCCCAGTTTGCAAAACTCGCCAACACTTAGGCAAAAAGCCGAAAAAGAGACCAAAACCCGCTATTTCAGTAGTCCGAACGCCACGAAAACACACACATATAGCACAGTAGGTATTATTAGACACGTGTGTTGTAATCGACGGACTCGATTCCGACATACTAAGCCGAAGTTATCGCCAAGCTTTGCAAAACTCGCCAACACTTAGGCAAAAAGCCAAAAAGAGACTAAAACCGCTGGCTTTAGTCCCGAACGCCACGCAAACAAACACATAACACCGCTGTAGGTATTAGACACGCAGTTGCAACCGACGGACTCGATTCCGACATACTTGAAGCCGAAGTTATCGCGCCATTTTGCAAAACTCGCCAACACTTAGGCAAAAAGTCAAAAAGAGACCAAAACCCGCGCTTGTAGTCCAACGCCACGCAAACACACACATAGCACCGCCAGAGGTATTAGACACGTGTTGTAATCGACGGGCCTCGATTCCGACATACTAAGCCGAAGTTATCGCCAGCTTTGCAAAACTCGCCAACACTTAGGCAAAAAGTCAAAAAGAGACCAAAACCCTGCGCTTAGAGTATTTAACGCCACGCAAACACACACATAAAGCACCTCGTAGGGTATTAGACACGTGTTGCAAATCGACGGACTCGATTCCAACATACTTGAAGCCGTGTATATCGCCAGCTTTGCAAAACTCGCCAACACTTAGGCAAAAAGTCAAAAAGAGACCAAAACCCACGCCAGTAGTCCAATGCCACATAAACACACACATAGCACCACAGAGGGTATTAGACACGTGTTGTAATCGACGGACTCTATTCCGCATACTAAGTCGAAGTTATCGCCAGCTTTGCAAAACTTGCCAACACTTAGGTAAAAAGCCAAAAAGAGACCAAAATCCTAACCCAAGCACCCTATTTATAGAAATTGCTTAGAACACCAAAGCGTAAAATTGAATATAATATTAATATAATTATACAAATTTTCCTTAGCCCACCTTTTAGTTAAAAACACCGACCACACATGTTAATGATGTCCAAAAAAATACAAAAAACGTTTTTCTAACAAAAATAATTTAAACTCCAAAAATCAATTCACACCCTATATACCGAAACTTCAATAATTCACAATAAATAGCTCTTTTATCAGAAAAATTTGAATCTCATGACGACTTTTTATAGGAAATTCAATTCTCTACAACTTTACAGAAGAAAGTATTTCCAAATTCCAAATGTAAATTGACCAAATCCACAACCAAGCGATTTTATTGTGCTATAATCAAATTTCTATCAATAATTGTGTCCACTAACACACAAAACATGTGTTAAATATTTAATGCCACAAAATACTCTTACTCCTCATATACTCATATATATCCCACATTCATTGTAAAAATATCATCGTTAATATATTATTAAAATAATATATTTAAAAGAATTATTTTATCGTAAAAAGATAAAATATTAATTTTCAACAATTGTCACATTAAAATTTTTTTCCATCTATATACTCATAAAATCAATATTTTCCTCACCATATAAATCAATAATTAATTATTCATAAATAATATTACGTAATCACATTATCGACAACCTGCATAGCTCCTGTGAAAGAGGGGGCTTTCCAATAAGGATCTCTCCTTATCGGGCGCAATTTAGATGACCAAACCTCTCCTTAGATGTAACTTTCTAGACATTGCCAATAATGTTATCTAATAATATTATTCAGATAATATGAATTATTGTTCGATAATAGAAAATACTCGTGCGGTGACAATTATTAAAATAACAAGAATACAAAATATCAACACAAAGTTATTGAATCAATAAAATAAAATAATTAACAAGAATTCATCGTAATAATTATTGAGTAGTGCCTTCTTCACGTAAGAATCAATAATTGGTGCAATACCATGTACTTCTCGTGTTTTAACCATCTAATTATTCTAACAAGATTAATTGTAATAACTACGCCAAGTATTTATAAACAACTTATTCTTGCTGCTTTTCTTCCTCCAATCGCTTTACTCTATATGGGCCCATACACAAGGTCGCTACTGTCAGCATTTAATATTCCCCGACAAAGATTTAATATTCCACGACCAAATGAATATTCCCACAACAACAATGAATATTTTATCACCACTTGCTTATTTAAAATATTTATGATTTTACCCATAACTAACCACATTAATCAAATCAACCCTTACTATTTCAACATAATAAATAAAGGAAATTCCATTTATTTAAAAAAATTCGGTCTTACAACCTCCCTCCTTATGAAATTTCGTCCTCGAAATTGACGACGCACTCGGTGTTTCAAAAGGTAAAGATAGCTCGCTTTCATTTTCGCTTTCCAACTCCTGTGTCATTTCTTCAATAAGATGGTTCCTCCACAAAACTTTAACTTGTGGTATAACCTTTGGCGTAGGACATGCTCCTTTCTATCCAAGATCTTGACAGCTTACCTCCTCGTGACGTTAAGTCTTCTACTATCTAGTCTGGTTCTAACTCAATAACGTGGTTCGGTCGTCCACATATTTACGTAACATCGGTATGTGAAAAGCGCATTTAACACGCGATATACTTAGCGGTAAAACGAGTCTATAGCCACGCTCCTATTCGATCGAGGATTTCAAATCGACCAATAGATCAAGGCTTTAGCTTTCCTCACATCGCCAATTCTCGCTTTTGGAATGACAACTTCTTGTTCTCCTTCTTCATATTCATCACCCTCGGTTAGTGTAGCTTGAACGCTTTTTAACTTTATCGATTAAAGCTCTGGTTCTACTTGTATATCATCACGTGAATCCTCTAGAGTCTTTAACTCTATATCTATCATTTGTAAGTTATATGAAATGGGTCTTTGACAATATCGCATTCGTATCTGTGATACGATCTTTTACTCAACACGCCACCTACCACGCTCGCTTTTCCAGATGGTATGGGCGTAATACGTGCCAAAATGAGTCTCCACTTGAGTTCTTCAAGCTCTTCCCACACCCTTGCTCCATTCGAATTTTGTTTCTCTACGAGTCACCGAGTTAATGGACTAACGATTTGAGAAAATATTTTCACGAATCTCCGCTTAATAACCAACTAAGCTTCAGAAAGCTACGTATTTCGATTACTAACTTAGGTTGCTCTCAACTCGTGACTCATATCCCAATCTTGGATAAGACATCACAATGGCACCTATCGCTTTACTACTGCATGATGAATATGGCATCCTCTATGGAGAGTCCGGCTTCAAACAGATTCCACAAAGGAAGTCACCAGATAAAGGCTCAGGTACCAAATTCTATAGTTGAATTTTTAACTCCCGAAGTTCAATAGGAGCCATTCGATATGAGATTTTAGAAATGGGTTTTGTACCGAATTTAAAGTCGATACAAATTCAATATCACGCTTTGGGAGTAGACCAAGAAATACGTCAGGAAATTCACGAACAACATAAATATCATTCAAATCGACATATTTTTGTTCAAGTCCACGATACATGAGCTAAGAAAAAACTCGACATCCGCTTTTCAATAAACGAATGGCTTCATGGCTTGATATGAAAATGTTTGACTTCAATGGTTTGATTGCTTGAATTCGAATATTAGGTTGCTTAGGAATTTGAAAACTAACAACCTTACGAAAGCAATCAATTTTGGCATGATGAGTAGTTAACCAATCAATCCCTAAAATCACATCAAAAACAAGTATCTTTAAAGAGATAAGGTCAACAGGTAATGTGATGATGCCAACTTGAATCAAACAAGATTTATAAACAGTAGATGTGATGAAAGTTTCTCCTAACGGAGTCTCCACAGATAGGTCAAAGTCTAATTTCTTCGTAGTCAAATTCAAACGTTGAGCGCAAGCAAGAGAGATAAAAGAATGGGTAGAACCGATATCTAATAAGGTATAGACTTCGTAAGAATTATAATTAACTAACCCATGCTAACTTCGTTCGGGTTCCTCGTGATTCTGGACGGCCACGACAAACGCTTCTTTCAGAACCGCTGACTTTGTCTTTTCCAGATCCGCCTTTTGGTGCCACCGCTCCAAATTGGACTTGATTTCGCTTACAGACAAAAATCGAGCTATGTGATCTTCTTTTCCACAACTAAAACATACCTTGGAAGGCTATGAACAGTTTGGACTTATATATCCCTCCTCTCCGCATTCGTAGATTCTAACCAAGGTCGCTCTCCTCCCTAGAATTTGTTCTTTGGTGTTGATGTCGCTACCGACGCCTTCCCGCCATCGCTTAATCTTCTCTCTTGAAATTTCCACTTGAATTATTTCTTCTATTATCTTGGCCATGATTACCACCGGCGTGGTTACCATTTCTTGCTCGATAATTTCTTTCACGATGGTTATCATTGTCTCGATGGTCGCTTGCCACCAAAGATGATTTTTTATCGTGTTTGTTGGTCGCCTTGCTTGAATGGACTCATTATCTCGCTTCTAATAATTGAGCCCTGCTCACAACATTTGAATATAGATAAAATTTATGAGAAATGAGGTATCATTTAATTTCAAGTTTCAAACCTCTCAAAATATTTACGTAATAATTCCTCATTCTCTACCAAATGAGGTGCAAACTCGATAACTCCGCTGAACTTCGCCTCGTCTTCGAACACCGCCATGTCGCTCGTTTAGTCTAATAAACTCTACCTCCTTCATATGACGAATACTTTCGTGAAAGTACTTGTCATTGAATAGTTCTCAAACGCTTCTCAAGACATGCCGAAAGTGCGATTGGATGGGTACGCTTCAAAGATTCCCACCAAGAATCACCTCATTACTTAACATAAAAGTAGCGAATGGAACCTTCGTTCTCCGCATCCCAAGACATCGAATATCTTGGTAATCTGCTTGACCCATGTTTTTGCCATGATCGGATCCGGTTTTACCTTAAATTACGTGGTCCCAACTCTTTGAACTCGCTGGCCGTCAGTGACAAATCGTGACGCGTTATTATCATTTCCACCAGATTTTGTGCACGAAGTCTCCCTCGTCGATTTTGAATGAACTGCAAAAGCTTCTAAACATCACGCTGCTCATCGTCGATCAAGGTGGTGTTGTTTACAGGAGGAACATTTTCACTGTTGTACGCTCTCCTCGCTTGGTGAGTACAGCGCCTCCACGCCTCATTTACTCCATCATAACATTCTCAAATGACATTCTCAAATATCATTATAAAACAAGGGTTAATTAAACAAATTAACATACCACATAATATCCCTATACTCGACCAACTAACAAATAAGCTTAGGTAGACACACTAGCGAAGGATTTACTGCCTCCCTCCTAGTTCTATTCCCCGATCTCCGCCAGAGATCATATCCCTAAGCTCGATACTAACCGTGACGCCGCCCCAAAAATAGGTCCATTCCATCCAACCCATTCTGAGTCGCCAAATACGTGGTACAGAAACAACTACAACTTTATTAATACAAATGTCGTACAAGATACGACAACACTTAAACTGTGAGTTTAAATACAAATATTGTCTACACGCAAATAAATCCTCATTATTGATACACTATTTTACAGAATAGTGAGGACTACTAAAACAGTTATTTAGAACCATCACTCCACACCCCGACTAGTTCCTGCCATAATCTCGCTTCCTGAGAAGAAAAATGGAACAAAAGGAAAGGGTGAACTCAACTAGCCCAGTAAAGAATGTTATGACTAAGATAATGTACAACAAATTATCGTTAGTCTTCAACAGGGAAAAATCTGATAGAATACAATAAACAACAAGTTTCAGATCAATATTCGCAGCGGAAATAATAATTCATAGAAGAGTTACGTAGAGAATGAAATCTACTATAATCTATGAATTTAACAGTCCATCATCAATATTTTATCCCCAGTAACATCAATCAATATTCATCTCAAATCAAATATTCATCTTTGCACTACAAAGCCAAAGATATTCATCACCTATCCATGTTCATCTCAACACTGCTCATCTTTGCATTAAAGGCCAAAGATATTCATCACCGGTCCATGTTCATCTCAACACACTGCTCATCTTCAGCACTACGGACCAAAGATATTCATAAGAAAATCAACCTTCTTTGCACTACTGTGCCAAAGATATTCAAGAATATCATCATTTAGGACCCAGGATGATGAAAATAATTTTAAAGAAAATGAATCCAAAGAAACAAAAGAACAAGTATTATGGATTCGTACTTTAAACAATCCGAAGTTCAAAAATACTTCATAAATAATCATACTCAAGTAAAATTCAAGAATGATCAAAACATGGATACAATCAAAGCTAGTATCCATAATAGATATTTTGACGAAAAGGAAAAATTTAATTTTTCTCGTGAATAAAAGTCGTATTCGTGAATAAAGGTCAGATAACGTGAATAGTGCCGATATCGTGAATAGTAACTCTCGAACACAAAAGATAGAAATTTCACAAAAACATCATCACGCTTTTACGTGAATAAGACTTTTGAATAAGAATCAGAAATAGTAACTCATGAATAGTAACTCATGAATAGTAACCCTGATATAAAAAAGTTCTAAATTTGATAAAAATTTCCAACCAATATTTCGGCATAATGATGTTGAAGAAATAATATCATTTACGAATAAAATAACATTCCTTACCTCGAAAGACAATACTTCTAGTTGAAACACCGGATGTAGGCTATGGCTTGAACTTGCACCGTATAACAACACTCAAAGTATACTCACAAGAATACGCTCAATATATCGAGAGAGAAAGAGAGAAAAGTTTTCAGTTTCTGGTGTGATTTTCAATTCTAACCTAAGCACCCTATTTATAGGAAATTACTTAGAACACCAAAGCAGAAAATTGAATATAATATTAATATAATTATACAAATTTTCCTTAGCCCACCTTTTGGTCAAAAACACCAACCACACATGTTAATGATGTCCAAAAAAATACAAAAAACGTTTTTCTAACAAAAATAATTTAAACTCCAAAATCAATTCACACCCTATATAACCTAAAACTTCAATAATTCACAATAAATAGCTTTTTATCAGAAAATTTGAATCTCAAGGACTTTTTATAGGAAATTCAATTCTCTACAACTTTGCGTAAGAAAGGTTTTCCAAATTCCAAACAAAATTGACCAAATCCACAAACCAAGCGATTTTACAAAGCTATAATCAAATTTCTATTGGCCAATAATTGTGTCCACCAACTCACAAAACATGTGTTAAATATTTAATGCCACAAAATACTCTTCCTCCTCATATACTCATATATCCCACATTCATTGTAAAATATCATCGTTAATATATTATTAAAATAATATATTTAAAAGAATTATTTTATCGTAAAAAGATAAAATATTAATTTTCAACAATTGCACATTAAAAATTTTCTCCATCTATATACTCATAAAATAAATATTTTCCACTCATCATATAAATCAATAATTAATTATTCATAAATAATATTGAGTAATCACATTATCGACAACCAGTGCGCTTCAGAGAGAGGGGGCTTTCCAATAAGGATCTCTCTCATCGCCGCAGCAATTAGATGACCAAACCTCTCCTTGCATGTAACTTTCTAGACATTGCCAATAATGTTATCTAATAATATTATTCGATAATATGAATTATTGTCTGATAATAGAAAATACCGTGCAAAGACAATTATTAAAATAACAAAGAATACAAAATATCAACACAAAGAGTTATTGAATCAATAAAATAAAATACCTAACAAGAATTACCGTAACAATTATCGAGTAGTGCCTTCTCACGTAAGAATCAATAATTGGTGCAATACCATGTGCTTCGTGTTTTAACTATCGGGTATTCTAACAAAGATAATTGAGAATAACTACGCCGCTATTTATAAACAACTTATTCTTAGCTTTTCTTCCTCCAATCGCTTTCGCTATGGGGCCCACACAAAGGTCAACATTACCGTCAGTATTTAATATTCCCCGACAAAGACGAATATTCCACGACCAAATGAATATTCCC